>OX276336.1:24740604-27145604 GCA_946251815.1 Dasysyrphus albostriatus | reverse complement strand
ATTAGGTACAATTTTAGACATTGACAACTATTTGGTTAACATAGTGTTGCCCAGTTCGAACTGGACCAATTTACATCCTTCTAATAATTTTGATAGTATTATGATGGGTAACTTATACTAGCTTTTGTGTTTAATTTGTTTATGAATTTTTAAAATTGCATTTTGGCAGCTTAGCTCATGGAATGAACTATTAAGCCCGACTAACATACTCTCCAGTGTTAAGCTCCCAAAATCTACAAATCCCCTCTCATATGACTCTCTTTTAGATTCCATAGCTAAACTTAATAATTTTGGTCTTGTTATGAGATTTTAATTAGGTACTCTGATACTAATTTTGTTATAAGAATTAAACTGTTTTCAAATCGTAAATACCTTCAGATGTCTAATTATGAGATGATTTTATATATTCCCACAGAAAATATTTATGCGGTGTTAAATCGCACGATCTTGGAGGCCAATTCACGGGTCCGTAACGTGAAACTATGCGGTTACTAAACATTTCCTCCAATAAATCAATTGTGGCAGGAACTGTGTGACATGTTGCGTCGCGTCTTGTTGAAACCACAAAACGAAAAAGTCAGTAATCATGGCTCTAAAGCGGTCACCATTGACTGTTACGTTCTAGCCAGCATAGCTTCTAAAGAAGTACGAACCAATTATTCCAACAACCCATAAAGCACACCAAACAGTCAGTTTTTGTAGATGCAACGGTTTCTCAACATGCACTTGAGGATTACCATCACTTCAAATTTGAAGTTTATTGACGTATCTATTCAACCAAAGGTGAACTTCATTGCTTAACAAAATTCGCTCATGAAAACTGGGATCAACGGCAATTTGCACAATTTGAAAGCATTTTGTTCAGGCGTCAGTCTATTCATGTAGAAATTTCAAACCAAACTAAAAATTAATCACTTGACAGCTGACAAAATTGCCACCAGTTAAAATAAAGAAGCCAACTCTATTCTTCCTTCTATACCTCCCAAAAAACACCCTTTATATTAATCTAGCATGATCTCGGTAAGGTCTTAAGAGAGAAAAATTGTAACTTGGGAGTTCAACCAGAAAGACGTTGAAAAATCTATTAATTAAGACTAGTAAGGCTCTTGGAGTATATTATGAGAGGAAACATGTTTTATTGAATACAAAACATAAATGTTCTGGCAGCTAAAACAATTCTTTTAAATTTTTTGTTCATATTCTGATTACAATCATGAACTTGTCTTAAATGGTGTAAAAACTTTTTTTTTAAATTTTCAGCTAACAAAATTTATGTAATTTGATTTTTTGAATAAAGATGAATCTAAAAAAGTTTAAAAATTATTAATAGAAAATGTGTAATAAGAATCAACTAAGCAATAAACTTGTTTTATTGTTTTATTTAAAAAAAAAATACTTTAGAATGCAATATTATATAGAACTAGGTACTTACAAGCTGGCAAAATTAGCCAATGGTCCCATAATACTAAAAAATCCTATTTTCGTTTTACAAGGAGATTCACTTTCTGAATAAAGTTATTTTAGTTACCTAACAGTTTTTTGTTTTAATTTTCAAACTAAGTTTTTCAAAATTTTACGTAACTAAGTACTAATTTTGTTTTCTAAATTCACCCCTTCTAAGTAAAATGCCGAAAATTGAGTGCTTTCAGTAGGTATTTTAAATTTTCAAAATTCATCCTTGATCCATTTCTAAAAGAATAGCTAGTCACACTTATGGGCAACATATTTTTGTTTAATATATTTTGAGTAGAACTCGAAAACTAAGGTGAATTTGACAATTTGAAACTTAACAATCTATTTCCTATTGAAATAGATTATTTAAACAAAATTTAAAATATTTCACTGTAGAAAAATTAATAAGAACCAACCCAAAAAATATAAAAAATCAAAGACTTATATTTTTTTTTACTAAATTGCGCCACTATTTTTTTGGTCTGGAAGCATTTCAAAACAGTCGGAAAACAAAATTTTTGGCTTACCTTAATTCTTACATAGTCATTTTAATCGTTTTGTAATATTTTTTCAATATCTTGATTTTGAATATTTTTACGAATGTGAAATTGGCCACTAGGAACGAAAAAATTTTTTCGGGACAAAACTGTGAAAAATAAGAAGAAATCGTTAAGGTTTTTTTCTAAATGACCTTTGAACAAAAATGACTTTTTGAACATTCCAAATAAAAGTCTTGGGCCTTATTGCGTTTGCGGTGAGTCTTACATCAAGCAATATTATTGCGCAAACAATTTTCTTAAAATATTCTGTGAAAGTGGGTCTTTTACGTTATTAAGGCAATTCCATATGGAAAATCATGTTACATTTGGGAGAGTTTTACGATTTTTTTTTATTAAAATTTTCATAATTATGTAAAAATGTAAAAACAAATGAAACCAAATATAAACTCCATTCCATACATGGTAATAAATTCGACTCCTAGAAAAAAATAAAAATTTTGGTAACTCACGTTATTTTACGTGTCGATTTAAAAATTAGAAGCTAAGCCTTTTATAATTGCATTTTATGCATATACAGCTTTATTTATAAGACTTTTTAGGCAGTTGACTAGCTAGACAGTTTTCTTAAAAGTTCTAAATAGTTGGATATATGCCTTATTTAATTATATAAAATGTCAAGTTAGAAATATCTTAGAAACTGATGCCGTTGTCCAAGTTAGACTACTTTAGGACAACAGTAAACAAAGTTTATTAATAACTTTTTGGAGTTGGACGGCTGTCTAAAGTTAGAAAGTTTATAAATACCACTGATACTGTTTATAAGAATTGAAACATTGTTTATTTTTTTGTTGATAAAGTTTATATGCGTCGATTTTGTTTCATTTAGTTTGATTCGCCATTTTTGCGTCCAACCACTACCTAACTTTGTCGACTGCATTTCGCAATTTTTGTGTAGCCCTCGTAACGGATTTATCTGGCACCAATATTGCAGTATCATCAGCAAAGGTGGCCATGATAGCGTTGATGTCCACTGGTATATCCCTTGTATATAACAGATACAGAGTTGGTCCTAGGACACTTCCTTGTGGTATACCGGCTTGAATTTTCTTGAAATTCCGAATAATTTTGGCTGTGCAGTACTGTAAAGAGTCGGTTCGTAACGTAGGATTTCAGTATTTTCTAGTACTGCCTGGGAAGATCCCTATGCAGTTTGTACTCAAGTCCCAAGTGCCAAACCTTGTCAAAGGCTTGAGCAACATCTAAGAATATTGCCGAGCATACTTGTTTTTCCTCAAGTGCCCTTTTCCACAACATCGGTAATCCGATGCACTTGATCTATCGTGCAATGTTTATTTCTAAATCCAAACTGCTGGCTCGGAATTAGTCTTCTTTCTTTTGAATGCAAAGCTTAAATGGAAAGAGCACATCAAAAAGAAAGGGGGAGAACCTAACTTGAAGTACAGAAAAATGTCCCTACTGGTTACTTGTAAAGAACTCTGACCTATCTATATAGAACAAACTAATGTTATATAAGAAAGTACTGAAACCCGTTTGGACATATGGCATCCAACTATGGGGCTGTACAAAGAAAACAAATGCTGAACCCATCCAAAAATTCCAAAGCAAGGTCCTTCGTGGAGTAATAAATGCCCCTTGGTATATAAGAAATAGCGATCTACATCGTGACCGTAAAATTGAAATGGTTACAGAAGTGGTTAAAAAATACGCTATATCACAAAATCGGCGACTGCAAAGTCATACCAAATCCGAAATGGAGACCGTCTTAAATGTACGAGACAATGTTCGGAGATTAAGAAGAACCAAGCCTCATGAGCTGATGGTCTTAAAGCTACGGAAAAGTGTTATAACTTAAACTTCCCACAATGCAATTTATAAATAAAGAAAGATCTTTCATAAATTGGTCCTGATTCACCGGTGGTTTTAGTTCGGTAAGATTCCCACACTACATTTATGTTAGTGACTTTTAGGATATTTTGCAATTTTTATTTTAAAAGAATCGAACAATAGGCAGGGGCCGAAATAAATTTTCCATTTTTCTAACTTCATGTCAACTTTTTCTTGGAGGTACCCCTTAAACAAAAAATTATTATTGCCCACATCAAGCTTTTTTGTAGTATGATTCTGTGATTGTTTATAAGCTAAGGGTTTTCCCTTTAATTATTGTACAATATGCAACAATTATGCCTGGTTAAAGGCCTGCTTGCTCCAAAAAGTTCAGCTTATTTAATTAAAAAAATTTAATATCTTTGATTTTACGATTTTTTTCGATAGTTTTTGTAAACTTTTCCTGTTTACTTTTTCTTTTTTTAATTTTTAAACTATCCAATTCGATATAAAATTTAATTTTGAACAAAAAAATTAGGTCAAGTTTGGCTTATAGCTTCCGAGTTATACCAAACATATTGAAAAATTGCTAGTGTGACCATTTTCTAAGAAACGCAATTGTAAATTTGGTTACATTTTCAGTTTTAAGCATGCCAAATGCCCCAATCATATTCAATACCTAGGTAATAAAAAACCTTGAATGTAATTATTGTTCTTTATTAAAAGAAAAGTATATTAAAAAAAGTCTATAACTAATACCAAATAAAGCATTTTTTCAAACCTATTTCGTATTTTTATTATTGTCAATTCGAAGGACAAAAATATTTATTTCAAAATGCTTTTTCTCAAAAATTGATGTACAAATGTATAGGTGCGTACCCAAAGCGAAAAATCCAAAACAAATTCAAGTTATGGATGTTTTATTAAGTCATTCTTTAAAATAATTCTTCGAAAGAAAAAGAAAACCAGATCTTGTTTCTAAAAATAAATTCAATTGAGCTGAGGAAAGTATTATTGTTTGTGATCTAAAGAAACTTAATAAACAATTTAAATTCAGAACTTAACTATTTTTTTTATTGGAAATTCCAGATAACAAAAATTAATATCAATTCTGTTTTCAGAATAACAAACAAATATTTTTTAAATTGGTTGCATAAAATAGATATACCTTTATCTACCAGAGCTAATTGTATAAAGACTCTTCAAAATTTTGAATGAAAAAATGACTTGCCCAGAAACTTACAGTAAAATATTTTTCTAAAACTCGTGTACCTTAGTTAAAGATACTTTTGGTTGTTGTTGTTTTTTTTGTAGATGAAGGTGTAGATGTGGAACAATATTCGTATTTCCTTTTACATTTTTTTTTGATGTTGTTGTTTTCCAATTGAATAAATTTAAATTTGTTTAAGTTTTTTTTTTTGTATAAGAGAAGAAAAAGAATTCAAATATACAAGTCCGTGCACTTACTTGTTATGCAAATGAGAACAACGGCGACAGCAACGATGACGACTGCACCATCAGCAGCCACCAGCAGCATTGGTTTGAAAGGCTGCGCCTCCACGATGACGACGAAAACGACTACGACGACGATACCGAAGGCAAAACAAAATCCAGCAGCTAATACTCCATATACCCCCCATGTTCCCATCAGCATTGAGAAGCTTTACTAGCTATAGGAGCACATGCAAAATGCAATGCTATACCCTCAAAATATTTGAATTATGCATGAGAAGAGTCGGGCTCTTGACAAGCTTGCTTACACTGGCATCCATACAATAAAACCATCAGGAGCAGCCAAAGCTGACGCTGAAGGAGAGAAATACAGCTGTTTGTTTATTATAATAAAAAAAAAAAAAAACGGTGTTGTTATCATATCCTTGATAAATATCAAATTTTTTAATTAACTTTTAAATCTTCTTAAGGATTTTAAAGCAGAATTAATAGATTTTTTAAATATTTTCACAGAACATTCTCATGAAACACAAATTCATGCTGTTTCTCCGCAGATCCGAGAGTTTCAAGTGGATTTGACAGAAGACAGCAAAGTGACATTTGACTCTCTCCCAGAGGGCTTTTTATTGACATTAATCAACTTGCTGAATTTAACAAATCCCCTCCTGTTCAATAAAACAAATTAAAACTATATAACATCCCTGAACTTTAAATAATAATGAACTACTTACAGTTAAAATATTGTGATGGTGAATGAAGAGGGTGAGAGCTGACGTGACGGAGAATTCTTGTGGCGCTAGACATTCGACTTTTCTTGAAAAGGGCAAATGTATCGCACTCCATTTGGTTGGCCATCCATATCTGAGTGTACAGACCTGGCAATCATTCAAATCACGCGCTACTCGACCAATTTATCGCATCCCATCCGATATCAAGCTACACACATACACACAATGCTTAAACTTGGCTCCATCAGATTGATATCTAGCGGGACTACGTTAACTTTTATTTTTATTCTGTTTGCAAGTTAAATTGTCAAACGAGCAGAAAAATAAACGCAAACGCGATATTTATTACTTTTCCATTTTTGTAGTTGTTGTTGTTATTTTTTTTTTGTTTTTGTACCTGACTCTGGATTGTATAGAAATTTATAGCTTGTTCATTTGGTTTATATAAAAAAAAAAAAAATCGTGTCTGTTTCTCTGGTGAAACCGAGGCGCTCTTTGATACTTTTTTTTGTTATATTTTTCCTTGTTTATGTTTTTCGCTGTTCAATAAACGCAAATTGATTACAAATGAATCAACTGCGACGACCGTCAATGGGAGGGGGTGGTGGGGGGCCCTTGAGTAAATAGTACCTATACCACCATCCATCCATCCGGTGGCCACATATATAATTTCCAACCAACAATAATATACTGAAGGATCTACAAAGGGGTGGGGGTGGGAATTTGAAGTTTCATTTCTTTATTTTACACTCAGTGCCTGGTGCAATTGTCACGTAAATTGCAAATGGCTTAGAACACGCGCGCGTCAATTGGACTTTAATTACAAAAGCAATTACAGCTTCAATGATTGGCGGAATAAGCGTTTGTGAAATCAAGGACTCGCTCACGCTATACACAAACATATACCAACATTACATACCAATCCCAATCCAGTGCGTGTGTATGTGTGGTGTGTTTGTGTGGTTCAGAACTTTATGGAAATGACTTTTGAGAATATTACGTGGGGTTGATTGATCTTTTGTGAATGGAAGAGCAAAGGTTGGAAGATTGATTAAGGCCTACTTTAGGTTCTTACACGAATGACTCACATCAGACATGAAAACGCAAAAGGCAAGTTGTAAATTGTAATGAAAGCTGCTTTAGGTCTGCTAATATACAATACACAATGGAGTTGAGTTTTTTTTATTGGCATTGATTGATCAGAAGAAGCGTAAACTATAAAACTATGTTCTCTCAAAATCCCATAGGCATTCCGTTCTGTATTGAATATTCAGTTTGCATAAAGCTGTTTCACAGAAATTCTTGGTGATAAAGTACCGATTATAACTATTACAACTATACTTTTCCCGATTTAACACACACAAAAAAATTGGACCCATTTTACAGGTATTTATTTGACAAAACTTATTACTTTTTCGCCCACAAATTTATTTATCAAAAGCAATATCTTGAACTATAAGGGAATTTCGATTAAATTTAATCCTAAAAAAAAAAGGTTAAGCTCGCTTTATTTACCTGTTTTCTTCCCTCTTCCGCTAGCCAGTGTATTCCTACATATTACACACACCGTATCATCATTGAATGTTTTACTATACACAGACACTCAATTTCATCGTTGTACCAAGCAATTCCATTAGATTAACTTTCGTTTACAAAACCTTCTCAAATTATAGTAGGCTTAAGAAAATTTTTTTGTTATACTTGAGTTAAGTCCTTTTCCTTGTACTTTTATATATGTATATTGTATATGACCTCTATGACACACGTTATCGCTTATACAAAAAAAAAAGAAGCAAAAAGCTATAACAACAAAATAAAACCAACCCAAATGGAAATCAAATTATGGAAACAGATCACGAAAAATCCCTTAAGGTTAAACCTTAAGATAACCTGGCAAAGATTTCGGTATGATTTTTTTACATAAAAAAAAAACTATGGAACAAATATTGCAGAATACCTATACTTGAGTATAAATAAAGCAACCCACTGTTATAAGATAAAATTTTGTTGGCGTTTTTCATTGAAATAATACCAGTGCCCAAAGTTGCCATGTCTTGAACAAGTTCGATAGCCCAATTTAGAAATTTTGTGTAGCCCTAATTCGGAGCCGAAAAAGTAGCTCAAATAGTAGCCCAATATTGATAAAAATGATGTTTCTCGTAACATCAATCACAATTTATTTTTATTTCAAAAAACAAAAGAAAGAAAAACTTAAATGTAAATTCTGGGAACAACAAAGAAACTGAGTGATTTTAAAGTGAAGTTTGTTGCAGTTGATTTTAAATGTCAAAACTAATGAGTATATGTCCCTTATTAGACGATATAAGAGTCTGACTCTTCGAATTTTCATATCTGGGTGGAATGTTCAATTCAGTGACCAAGTGAGTGAGTGCCATTATTGATCAAATGAAAAGTAACCACTTCAAATTTTGATATATTTGATTGTTTAAAACGTTAGCCGTAATTCCAAAGTTACATAATATTCAGTCTCGTGTTCCTCGATAACTGAGGTGGTATTTCGACCCCTGCTTTCACCTTCACATCCATTCAAAAGAGTTAGGCGCAAAGAATCATCGTGTAACACGGGACTATTCAATTCAGTGAATAAAAAGTGGTGCCAAATTGTGGAATACTTGAGAAGTTTAGGGGGAGAAAAGTGTTTTATTTATTATTTATTTATACGAAAACAAATTATTGCCCAAGATTAGATTTGGGCTTTAAATAGCCCAATTTTGATAGGGCTGTCATACTGAAATTGCTGTCCGCAATTTCGGAAAAAGATAGCCAAATTTTCAATAAAAAGCCTTATCTGGCGAGCCTACCAGTGTCCACGTTCTGTAACTTGCATCAATAAAATTTGTCGATAAAAGATTCTAAATTAACTCGATGGTAATTTTATTTCGGGATTAGATTAGTCTGATTTTAACCAGAGTTAACTTTACACTAAAAAAACTACCACATAGTTAATTCACCAAATTAGATCAGTTAATTTATTTAAATTTACTGAAAACCATCTTTTGGAATTAACTTATGTTTAACCCCGAGATTGGGATAAACTCACATTTAAATACTGGGACTAAATTTAAAATTATAAGGGCCAGTTTTTCAGTAAAGGGTTAACTCCGAGTTAAATCAAAGTTAGCTAATCCTGAATCCTAAATTAACTCTGAGTTAATTCAGAAACAGTTTTTCAGTTGAGGATTAACTTTATCTTTCCGAAAATATAAATAACACTCTTCTACGCCTTTCACGTAATGGAATAGAGATGGCGCCACAACGGAAATGCGTTGGCAGTAGCTTTCACAATCGAAATCGAGATGGCGCCACAGCTGAAACGGCACTTAATTTGGCCCCTGAGTTAACTCACCAAAGTAGTTGAGTTAACTCCGAGCTAACTTTGGATTTCAATTGACTGAAAATCTAGTTTCTAGAGTTAACTCAGGTTTAACTCCGAGACTAGGATGATCTCGCACTGAAAAACTGGCCCTAAGTAGGTAAGTTCTAGCCCAACTCTATAAAGAATTCTTTTTTGTATTCCCCCATTTTTTCCCATTTTTAACTAAACGCCAACCGTGGAAAATAATAAGATTATGGAGGTTTAAAAGCGAATGAAAATATCTAATCTAATCCTAAACAAAGGGTAAGTCAAAAGTGTTGAGGTTTAATCTTAAATGCTTAATATTTTTGGTATTTAATGAAAATAGCCCATTCGGAATGTACAAAAAATTAATGCTGAAATGCAAAAAACTTGATAGGTATATTGGTATTTTTTATTTCATTCGTTAGGGTGGTTGATAAAGAATCTAAAAAAAAAAATTGACCTCCTACCCTTATTGTGTTGGCCGCCATCTTGGATTTTAGAAAAATTAGTTGCCATTTCAACTTTTGAATAAAACTACACTTAATAAAAGTTGTTCAAAATTTTTTAATGCACAACTTTGGTCATTTTAATTTTTTCTCTATCATCAATATTTTTTAACTTAAACTCAGTAATAAGTGAATTTAATATATTTATTTTTCAATTTTTCGAAAGAGGAGGCTATTAAAGGAAATTTAAACCAAGTTTTCGACCGCCCAGCTATTTTACTTTCACCACCATCTTGAATTTAAGGAAAAATAGGTTTTGGTAAATATACATGGTGTTTTGCATAAGCACAGGGAGTAAAAAAAAAGGCGAGACTGTGTAAGTTGGGTTGATACAAGAACAAAATAATTCCAGTGGAGGGTTTGTTCCCCTTGCTTAGGTGGGAGGAGCAATTCACTAAAAAATTGACTTAAAAGAGAACAAAATTATCAAAAAATTACTTTTTTGTTGGTTTTATATTACTTTATTAAATACAATTTTTGTTTTGAGTTTTCAATGCTCTCATATAGTTTATATAATACAAGAATCACAAATTGCTTACAAGAAATATTTTAATTATAAAGAAATTTTGAGAATGAACTTTTGGCTTTTAAAAAGCTACAGTATGACATTGCTAGTATTGCCGTTGATGTTTGATAATTTTTTTCTTTTGAAGTCAATGTCTTAGTAAATTGCCCCTTCCACCTAAAAGAGGGGAATAGACCCCCCTCTTGTACAATTTTGTTCTTGTATCCATCTAACATACACAATCTAGTCTTTTGTTACACTCCCTGTGACTATGCAAAACACCCTGTTTATTTAAGAAAAGCCAATTCTTTAAATTCAAACTGATGGCCAAAGATAAAAAGTTGGCATCTCAAAAAATTGCTTTTAGTTTCCTTCTGAGAAAGAATTAAAAATAAAAAGAAAAATATAAAATGTCTAATGTTTTTATATAATTAAAAACGTAAATTAAAAAGTGTACTGAAATACAATGGCACAATCCTTTTGTTCGGATTAAATCGAAAAATATCAATCGTAAGGAAAAAATTATTATGATCAAAGTTGTAGATAATTAAATTCTGAAAAATTTTTATTATGTGCATTTTTAGTCAAAAATTGAAAGTAGCTGAGTTATTAAACAAAAACTCATTTCCAAGATGGTGGCCAACGCAAAAGGAATAGGAGATCGAAAACTTTTTATACCCTTTATGAACCCCCCTAACCAATAAAATAAAAAAAAATACCCCTATTTATTTTTGTTTTTGGATTTGTTGTTGGAAGTGTATGTACATTCCAACTGGGCTAAATGTTTTTTTCTTTTATTTTTTTTTTAATTCTGTAAACCATCATCAGAGTGGTTTGTTAATTTTGCACAGAAATATTCATTGTCTGCTAGAACGATTTTTTATTTTTATTTTTTTTTTTGCTGTCTGACGTTTGGCCGTTTTTCTACACAAAAGACTTGGTGAATGGTGCATTTTTCAAAGTTTTTTTTTTCTTTTTTGAGAAATGGTTTTTGAATGCCCATAGGGGAAAAAGTAAAGCAAAGCAAATGGAGCTTTTGTTTATTTTTAACTCCTCTTATGAATAGGTTGCTAAAACTAGTTTTAAAGTGGGAGTTTAACAAAAAAAATCTCTTTGACTTGATAATTACACCAAGAGTTTATTAGATATACGAATTTATTCTGCATCCAATGAAGTTAAATTTTTAGTTTTTTTTTTTAATATTCACGATTACAGAAACCAACAAATGATTTTCGGAGGGAATCAGACTTAATTTTGACATTTGACTTTTAGTAAAAATATTTAAATTGAGTCTGATTCCCTTCGTAGCTTATTCTTCGGATTCTGTAATCGGACTGATGATTTTTTTGAGCTGAAAAAAACATCACGGTTCTATACATTTAAAAACTTATGAAGAAAAGTGACAAAAAAAGGGAGCTTTAAGAAAGGTTGTTTTAATAAGGAGTGATCAAATTTGAACTATCTTTTTTGAATTCTGCTGCCATTTTTACTTGCGAAATATAAGTACTAAATGGCAAATTATGCATTCGTAAAAAAATTAACTTGAAATTCTGATCAGACTCGTCATTATGATGACAGAAAACACCGAAAAAGTGGATGTCAAAATTCTGTCTGTCTGTTCGGCTACAACATAAACGGCTGGATCGATTTCCTTAAAACTTGGTACATAGTTGTTTTTGGTAATTCTGCCCACATATTTTGTTCATTACTTTTAGAACGAAAAGATAACGGTAGGTACACACGATGCAATTTTACAAAATCTTATTTCTTTCAAAAATTTCAAAAACGGTTCTACAACTTCTCTTAATAATAAATTCTTAATTTTCTAATTAGTAAATTATACCTTTACATGGATGGATTTTTCAAAAAATGGTTATAAATAGTAACTCCTTAAAGAACCTTTTTTTTAATTTCGATTTTCTTTCCTAACAATAAAAAAAGTTTTTCTTACCAACATTTTCAAAAAAGAAAAAAATATTTTTTCTATTTTTAAAAAATGTTCAAAACAATTTTTTTTAAAATCAAATATTTTGAAAACTACATGGTCGATTTTCTTAGAACAATGTGTTTGAATGTTTTTTAAATGTTTTCTTAAGTATTTTAAAAAAGTTTTACATTTATGAAAAAATAGCGGTACCTTCCATGCAAATGTTAAAAAACCAATCCGGAATATATATATATATATTTCTTAGAAAACGCTCCAACGATTTTTATAAAACATTTTCTGTATGCTTAAATTAGTGTGATCTAGTACCATAATTTACAAATAGCAACTACACATTAATAGTACCCCTCATTGAACACCTGTTTTTTTAATTTTGAATTTTCTGAATTTCAGCTTGATGGATTAAGATTATTTTTTATTTGTACATTTCAAATAGGATTAAAAAATATTATACGTATCAAAATTAAAAAAAAAAGTTTTAAATTCTTTTATTTGAAAATTCGTGTTGAAATTTTTTTTTGAAATGTTATTATTATATGCAAATAAATAAAAACTAACGAATTGCAAAGCAAAAATGTTCCTTAAAAAATGTTTTAAGAATTGGATATATAAAAAATTATTTTTTTAGAAAATCGCTTCAACGATTTTAAATATTTTTTTTCATACAATCATAGTCAATAAAAAAATCAAAATGGCTTCTTTTTTTCATTTAAAACTCTCAAGGAAGTTATTTTTCCTTATTTAAATATCATATTTCATGCTTTTAAACATTTTTCTCTAACAATTTCTATGTCCTTACATATAATGTTCTAATACCATCAGCGTCTTGAACATATAAAAGAGAGTAAGTACGTGTGACCCAGTCGTGCATTTTATTTTTACACTATCAAATCTTAGTACAAGCGACATCTTACGTACATTTTTATCATAAAAAATGGATAGCGGGCTTGGGCTCAGCGCCCAAAACTATGCTTATAACTATTTTGTACTAATCTTTTTAAAAAGAAAGAAATGAAATACACGACTGAATCGCACGTACTTGCTCTTATGTTCAAGTTGCTTGGAATTAAGCACTGTTAAAATATGAAAGTAATTCTAGAAAAAAAAAATAGAAAAATAGAAAAAAACATCTACATCGTTCTTTTAATTACCTACCTATAAAGCTTAGAGCTCAAAAAACAAGTTTGCCATTTGATTACTTGAAAATATATATATATATAAATGGCCGCGGGGTCTCAAAATTCTATTTTGGAGCGGTTTTCTTAAAAATTAGTTTTTTGTATATAAAATTTTACTAACATTTAAAAAAAAGTTTTGGGATGCCAATTTTGAGTATATATAAAAAATATATTTTTAAAACTAGTTTAAAAAAATATAAACTCGTTTTTGAAATATTAAATTTTACAAAAAAAATACTTGAACAGTTAAATTAAAATAAATACAACCCATGAGGAAGTAACTAATGAAACTATGGGAAAGTAATGGAATATTCGCACAAATAGTCCTAAAGAGTCTAAAAAAAAAGCAATTTAAAAAATAAAAGAAAACGTTTTTGTAGTGTTCCTCACTTGTATTTTTGTTTTTCTATTTCTGTTTGGCATTGGGCATTGGTAAGAAAAGTTAATCAAATAATATTTTCCTGTGACTGCGATACATTTTTGGCAAATAAACTCCTTTGCCAACCCTTTTGTCACCATTTTTAACATTTTATTCTTTAATTTTTAATCAAACCTTTAAACAGTCTCGATATCTTCGGGTTAAGGTAAATTTCTAAACTGTCGAAGCTAATGTATATGTAGATTGCTTTTTAATGTGAACTGAGCATTGACCCTATACACTGCAAGCTGTAAATATATTTTATCTTATTACAAAAATAGTATCCAAACAACAAAAGAAACATACGATACACATAAATATTGTAGATACACTATTGTTTGTGGGGTAAACCACGGCCCCGCCACCAATCTGCCGTATTTAAATGATAAAAACCAAGGCACACAAAGTTGGGTGCACTGACAGAAGAGCGAGAGCAGATAAATTTGCACATGTGAGTCAATATCCGTCTGATGTACATTATTGTATATATAGACTTTCCGATAAAATAGTATCTATGTGTATTGATATTGTGGCATAAGGGAATTGTTTAAGTGTATAAATAATTGTAATACTTTGATTTATATTAACAGGAACAAATAAATAAAATATTTATATCTTTACCTAAGTACACAAAAAAAAACATAAAAAATAAAAATACTGAAATATTTCGTCCTCAATAAATTGGGGTCAATTTATTTTTATTGATTGTCAGCCAAAACTTCGAAACAAATATTCATTGCACATCTATAGCAAACAAAAAATATTTTTGTTCGTGGTTTTTTTGATACTTGTTGTAAAGGGTAGAAACAATAAGGACAAGTTAAGAATTTGTAAAAAAAAAAAAAAAATTAACTTTTCGTTTTTTTTACTTTCTAGCTTACCTAAAATGAATTAAAATGCACATCAAAACAAACATTCACCAAGTACACCGAGAGAGTACAAAAAATTTCAAACAAAAAATCCAAAACATTGGTTTTTCAGATAAAACACCGTGCATGTAATTGAAAAATCGTTCAGGTATTGTGTTACCTTCAGATATTGTGTAACCTTCTTCAAAAACATAATTAAAATTTGTAATGACAAGGCCCTCACTACGTCACTGAGTAAGCCAGACGAAACGCCAATTTGTAGGACTAAAGGCCATAAAAAGCTATTTTGAATCATTTAAAATAAATTATTTTTTTCAAAACTTATTCAAACGCTAAAAATAAATACGTTCCTCCTGCTCATTTTTTCTTAAATGTCAAAAATGTCGAGGTCATTTTCACTCATGTTTTCTATTTTTCGTGACTGAATAATCGGACGATAGCAACTGCATCCCTAGCTTTATCCGGCTCGAGGGACCAAATAAATATGAATATGTTTTGTTTTCTTGCTTGGAATATTGCAAATTGCAAATTTAGCTTTGACCTTGCAGTCATTTGTGCCTGCTTTCTTAAAGTTTTATTTAAAGGACAAATGTTTGATCAATAATTCTAATTACAGACTTTTTTATGATTGGTGAGGACAGTCTGACATGAAAGAATAATTGTGAATTGCATCTTTTCTGCAAGAAACTTTACTACACAGAAACTTTTCTTTTGTATAAAAATATAATGTTACTGAAATTTTGTGTGTGTCCCTATCCTAGAAGCAAGTTCAAACGACCTTTTTCTGGATTTTAAATTTAATAATAACCTTATGGTACAGAAGCCAGATATACAAATAACAAACGTTTCAAGCAGAAATTTGTCATTGATTTGTATTTAATTTTTTTTTTGGTTTATTTCACGATTTACCTAACAGTTTTATCTCTTTTAAAGTATTATCATTTTTATATATTTTAATTTGGCAAATTATTGGTTGAATTTTTGTCGCAACAATGAAAATAAATAAATAAATAAAAACAATCAATACAGAAAAATCATTAAGAACAGTTAATAATAATTGGCATTTAATTTAAAAAAACAATGTGAAATGGTGAAAAAAATATTAAAATAAAAGACTAGGTATTCAATAACAGAATATCAAATAAAAAAATATACACCCATGGCTGTTTGAACTAAATTGATTGAGCTTATTTTATTATGAATATAATTCTTGTTTTTCACTTGAAACCTTTTGTTCAATTTTTATTTTTTTATTTTCAATTTATTTAAAGAGTATGTATGTAGGTTATTTAAATACAAACATGTTAATATCGGTTAGCATAAAATACATTATTTTTTATTTTTTTCTTGAATTTATTGCATTGCTTCTGGGCTATTTATTATAGCGGAAAATGAGGTGAACAAAAGAACAATAACATTCAAGGGTTTTTATTAATAAATATTATATTTGCCATGAATAAAGAATATAATATACGTGTACTAAGAAATAAAAAAAATCATTAAAAACTATAATTGAAAATATAGTAAAGTTTGCAACGACTTTTGTATATAAAAATATTCAAGTCTTGTACTTTTTCTTTATTTCGTTTAATCATGGCATTGAGGTTTTCTTAGCTTTGATAAAAGTTAAGCGCAATTAAGCAACAAATCTTGGAATTTTCCTTTATTTTTCTTATTATTTTTCGTTATGTTTTACTTTTTATAAATTTTTTAAACCATCCGTTTAAGCGTTTGTCAAATTAGGCTTAATTTTCTAGTTAAACCAAAATGGATGTGATGATTCAGAAACGCAAATGTGAACTTCGACTAAGAAGCATTTTCGGTTGCTTACAACTCAAACAAACATTAAAAGAACCCTTGAATATAATTGTTTCTTTTTAAATGCATATATTCTAAAGCATTTTTTGAGGTTTTCATACTCACAATTGAATGAAAAGAAATTCACGAATTATTGAAACAATGTAATTTCAGATTTGTATCACTTGGAAGCTCCCTTAAAGTTTCCATTAAGTTTCTAATTAAGTATAGCTAAAAATTAGTTTTGTGAACAAAATTATCTCTACTAAGTAAAATTTTCCTTAAACTATTAACACAGAGCTTGCCCAATTTAAAGAAAGTATCTCAAAACAAATCTGTTGAATAAAGTTCCATTATCAAAACCTTATGAAATTAAGTATATGCGCTACAAAAAGTAACTTTTCCTTAACAATATAATTTTTCGACACTAAGAAGTTATTGTTGTTTGTTGAAAGCTATTTATCAATAATACAATTTATTTGAAAATGAAATAGCTTCGATTAAGTTTCCATAAAGTTTACTCAAAGTAATAAGAATTTTTACTCGTCTTTTAAATATTACCTAATTTAGTACAATATTAACAAAGGATCGTTTCATACCAAAACAACGCAACAAAATAGTAACGCTGAACATTAAAAATAGTAGTTGCATATCGTGGTAAAAATATCGTAGGCAACAAGCACTGTCCAACAACTTTATTCGTCGTTTGGTATCTCATCATACAACAGTACGAGGTTGCCGCCGCTGACACGCCCTTCATTAACGCCCAAGATTATCTAACGAAAACATCATCTACGTGTGTCATATCGTAACCGTGTTAGCATTTTGGCGTAAATGGACCCATCTTACTGTATATTTTGCAGGATGATTTGCATTTGTTTCCGTTCAAAGTGATACCGATTCAAAGAATATTGCCAAATTGACGGCGGACGTAGTATAAGTATTTATGAATATTACATAGAATTATTGTGTAGGTATGTAAGTTTTTTTTTTTTGATAACTTATACTAAATTTCGCATATTTAAAATATTGCATTTGAACTAGAAAATCTGGCTTTTCATAATTTCGCAAAATAAAAATTGGCAAATTAAAGTCTCGAAAATTTAATTGCATTGCAATAAAAATGTACATAAATGTACGTAAACCTCGCAAACTCAAATCTCACGTAAGTTTGGAATTTGCGAGATTTTGACTACCAAAATTAACTTGTTTGCAATGCAATTAAATCTTAAGGGATCTTCTTTGTTCTTAGATGTAATTTTTCAAAATGTTAAAAATTGCTTTTAGGAAACTATAAAACCCAAATACAAAAGTTTTCGTTTTCGAGTTTAATTTTTTGGTTCGCAAGACTTTTATTTATTTACTACGAAACCGAGTACAATACGCAACTATGAGATTTGAAATTGCGTAATGCTGATTTACGAGTTTTTGCTTTATTTTAAATTGCAAAGTTTCTTGGCCCGAAATGTAAATGCGAGATTTTGTAATTGCAATATTATGAAAAGCAATATAAGGTATTAATTTGCATTGAAAACAAATATTGGAGATTTCATTATTCTAAATTTTGGCTTGTAAGATTTCGAACTGCTTCAAAAAAAAAACTACGGCATAAGATTTTGTATTCAAAATTTAATGGGAAGAAACTTAGGTATGGATTGCGAAATTAAATTTGAGTTTTTCGCCACTATCTGTAAGAAATGTTAATTTCCCTTTATTCATATGTGAGCTGGATAAAAAAAACTGTCTTTTTTAGGTTATTTCAATAAAGAAGTTACAGCTTCGATTAAGTTTCTATTAAGATCAATAAGTTAATTGGAATATTTTATTATTATTGTTATTTAAAAGCCAGATAAAAGAAAGTATATATTCAGGAGTGTTCCTGAAATATTAATTCGAGTTGGCGGGAAAAGAGTCTACGAGCGTTCTGATGGAATTTGTTAGGGGTGTTACCCGAATGTAAATTCAGCTTGGTGGAAAGGGAAGTTGGGAGAGTGCGATCATCAGCCGCCATCTTCGAAAACGAGTTTTGTCAATTATCTCGAGAACGGTGCATCGTATGACAAAAGAATAAATTAAATTATTTTAGAGTCTAATATTCCATTCTCTTATCCCTTTAAGAATTTTTGGATCGCAGAAAGAGAGCCCAAGGTCACCAAAAATTCGGTGTGACAGCCGAAAGCACTAACCAGTACCCTTCAGGGCACCATATTCTAGGTTCATCATATGTTTAATCACCTGTGGTAGACTTCCACACATTATTCTAAGTACTTTGTATATGACGTTGAAATATTTCAACAACTCACAAAATTTTCCAAAGAACTCACTTTGCGTTTCCTTATTTTAATCCCAATATAATTGACATGAAAATTATTGCTCTCGGAACTACTTAAGAACCGACATCAGAGTTCAATATTCCTATGTCTATATTCAATTTTCACTACACCTGCTGCTACACAAGATAAAATAATAATTTTAAAGCTCTTAAACGTTGTTGCTCTCAATTAATTTTAAATAATCAGAAAATATTATAAACTTCCCTTATTATCTTCCCTGTCGTATCTATGTCTCTTTCCTATTTAACAAATCACCACCCCAAAACCAAAAAAAAACAAAGAAGCATATCTCCATCTGCTAAGATGTCACCAACTCCAACACCGCCATGCCAACACCCTACTGCCACCTGTGCACTTTGGCCTTTGCCTTATTTAAAATTTTATGCTTTTATTGGCAATGGCAAGGGTATCTCATCTGGCCAAGTGAAGTAAAACTAATTTTGGTACTTCGAGCACTTCCCAGGTGTTTATGCAAATAATATAAACTCCAACAGAATAAGCAATTTAAGAGGTCGACGACGACAATGTCGGGTGGAGGGGTAAGTTGAAATTCTAAAAATGGAAATGTCAGTAAGATTTTAAGATGATTTTCTGCATTAAATTTAAACGAAATGTTAAGCAAAACAAACCAACAAAAAGAAAAAACAACAAGTCCACTAGAATAAAATGAATGTTGACGAAGAAAATATTCGACAAGATTTTCTGCTGACTTAGAGAACTTATTTAGAGAGGAATTTTTTTTTATTTTTTTTACATTTTTATAAGGGTTGAGTTTTTTTTTATCTTAACGGACGTGAAGACTATGCTTTTCATTTTCTTATGATTTGGGTCAAATATATTTTTTCGACAGGATTACTTTGGAATTTCGTTTATCACTTCGTTTATGATGGATTATAAAAGGAAGCTGAAGAAAACATGATAACAACTTAAAAGGGTATATTTCAGGGATTATTTTTGCTGATTTGTCAATGCGTTAAGGCTTTTAGCACAAAAAAAAAGATAGAAAGTGAAATAATCTAATGTAACGGTTTTTCTTTTTTGTAACCTTCTGATGAATAATTTTTAAGTCTTGCAAACGAACAGATAACTAATGCAAAAGTGTCAGAGATGAGCCTAGAAATTAAAAAAAAAAAGGAAATGCTTTGCTTGTAGAAATTTAATTGAACTTGTAATTTTTCGGCTTAAACGAATTATTAAGTGTGGTAGAAGGTTTTGTTATAGTGAAATGATTATTTTTTGCGCGATTATTCAGTACCGCCATTTTTGATATTGAAAAAAATTCTGCTGTATTGCGCTTCTTGCGTAGTAAGATTTAATAATTTAATTAATAATTTTTTTTTTAATTAATAATTTAATTTTTAATATTTTAAGGAAATTTTCAAGTTTGCAAATTTTGCGAATGAAATGTTTTTGGAATTTTACAATTAAACACTCAAAAACGAAAGTTGTGCTATTTTGTGCCCAGTTTGTGCTGCCATTTACCAAAGTGATAAACAGAACATGGATATTTGCAACTATTACGGCCAATAAATAAATTTGCGAAGTGTGGAGCATCGCCATTTTAGATTTTCATCAAAAAAAGCTTTGCTGCATTTTGCTTAGCTTATATTCAGCCTTATGCCTTTTTAAAAAGTGGACAATAAAGAAATATAACGGATGCATTTTTTTTTTTCTTATTTGTAGTTTCGTACAAATGAAAGTTGTTCTGTTTTGTGCTCAATTTGTGCTGCCACAATTAAACTGAAGAATTTAAAAAAAAAATGCATTTATTCTACTTTTACGGCCAAAAATCTTGAGTGCAGTAAATATGAAAATTTATTCGCAAATTTGCAAATTTTACGGGCTACATTTTGTGAAAATTAAAAATTTTGTAAAATTAAAAATTTTGTGAAATCAAAAGTTGTGCTCGATATCAATTTTGCGAAGTTTTAAGTAAGTAACACCATTTTCGATTATCAACGAACAGAATGTGTTGTATTTTGCTCAATTTGCTACTTATGTCGGAAATTTTGAAAATGAATTTGGAAATTTTCAAATTTTTACAGACATTTGCGAATTGTTTTTGTATCTCTTTGGTCACACAAACTGAGCACAAAACAATATAATTTTCTTTTTTATTAAATTGTAAAATGTCAGTAAATTTTCACTCATATTTACAAATTTGCGATTTGTTTTAAAAATAATTACGGTAGAAGGCAATCAAATTGAGCTCAATATAGCGTTAATTGTTTACAACGAAAGTGGCAGTTTTAACTTCACTCTTCGCAGAATTGTTTTTTTACTGGCCGTAAAAGATTTAAATAACCGAATATTTTCTTTATATCTTCAGTATATAGCAGGAAAAACTGAGCACAAACCAATTCAATTTTCATTTTTAGGAAATTAAAAAAAAAAAAATCATCCGCAAAGTTGCGAATTTTTTTTTGTAAATATTTATGTACATCATAACTCTTTTTTGGAAATCGGAAATGGCGGTGCTAATTTCACACTTCGCAAAATTGTTTTTTTTTTCCTTAAATCATATGGCAGCCCAAACTGAGCACAAAACATCACAATTTCAATTTTTACTAAATTCCAAAACTTCAAAAAAAATCATCAGTAAAATTATCGAAACTGCGAATTATTTTTAAAAATATATACGACACATGGCAGCACAAGTTGAGCACATCACAACACAGCCTCTCTTTTCGGAAATCGAAAATAGTTGTGCATACTCTCGCAATTTTCTGGAATAAACTTAAGGTCGGTTTTCAATGCAATTTATAACCAAAATTATGTTGGGACATGGCTTTGGTAGCGGGATACAGATGACTTGGGTGCTCGCTTGATTAAAATTATAAAGGAAGTAAAATTTTAAATGAAAACGCAAAAACCTTTGTTGGAAGACCCTGTATTAAGAAATTATTAATGTCGATCAAATTTTGTTGGTGTTTCTTTCATTTTCTAAATAAAATCGCTACTGTCCTACGATTTTTGATCTTCACTGTTATATTATTGTATCTCCCCTTCTCTTGTAGATAAGTTCGACAAACAGCTCTTTGTTTTAACCAGCAGGGTATTTAAGATGTTAATTGAGAAAAAGTAAAAAAAAATAAACAACAAAACCAGCAAGAATGAGTAATTGAATCAATGAATGGGTGATGCTTTTTTTTTATAAATTTGTATCTGTTCTTGGTTCCAGCTTGGAATTAATTTCCACGCTTTAATTAATATGAATACAGAAAGATAGAGGTTATCAACATCTCTGGAATCTACACATAAAATGCTTAAATTGAGATTTATAAGTCATTTTTTATGTGCACTAAGGTGGAGCAGGGGCATATATTTAGATGGTTGGGTTCATTATCAGTAGATTAAGGACATAGAGAGTGTAAAGTGGCCTAATTAGCTCATGTAATCGAGATTTTTCATCTCATTATTTGAATTAGTCAAATCGATGGAAATAATCTTATTTATTTTGTTTTTATTGATTTCTCGTGTGTGGGATGTTTTTGTTTATGTCGAGACACAAAAAGAAAGAGGTTAGGTTTGATTTTCTATACCCTGACTATGTAATTAAATAATTTGGTTGTGAAACATAAATCGATAGTGTTTTTCGATTGTTGCCTATAGAAAGGGCAGTTAGTTGCGTATCATTATTTTAAACAAAGACAATGTATGCATAGTGATAAATGCTAGTTTCAATGTCTATGGATAGGTACACTTAACAATGCATTGTAATCTTTTGAATGCGTGACAAGAATTTGTTAGGATGTTAAATTGAATTAATTTTAATAAAAACTTGGGTTTCAGTAATTTTTTTTTTAGTTAAAGTCCGAAAGGCAACCGTCAGATTGCCACTCAAAAAGAGGATGCAAATCGATAGCTTAGGTGCAAAACTACTGCCTATAGTCGCAGAAGCTTTATCCGAAAACGCACTTTTCAGGTTGCATTTTTGACTAAAACCTGGTTCACACCAGCAATGCACCGCATGTATTTTCGCAGTATAAATCCCAACGGCAAACGTACAAACGTCGCCGTTGTGTAAAAGAAAGAAAAATTTATACTGCGAAAAAACGTGCGGTGCATTGCCGTGTGAGCTAAGCCTAAGTGTACCTATAATATAAGCAATTCCTATAAATAGGGTATCAAACGAAAGCTAAGACTATCCCCGATACCAATGGTTGGACAGACTCTTTTTGGCTGTCGCGAAGAGTTCAACCAGTTTTATAAAAACATTTTTTTTTTTCAAACATTGAATTTTATACTATGGAAAACTGAGTAAAATCATATCAAATAGCCCAGAAAGTGGATTTTTTTTTTCATTTTCATCAAAGTATTTGCTTTTATTTAAGAAGAATAGTCGGACACTTAGCAACAACCAAAAAAGTGTGTCCGAATATTGATATCGTGTAGACTGTAGAGGACAGCATTAGCTTCCGGGGGAGGCTCCACTTGGCCAAAAATGTATCCTAAAAAATGCATTTTTTAACCCTTATCGCGACCAGATAAACCTTGTCCAAGAAATTGTTTTGTAGATATAAATTTCTGAATCTTACGGTCGACTTCGACCATTAAAAAAAGTAAGGTTCTGCTTAATTCTTCAATTGGACTATCCTAAAAAATCTTCTTTTTTTTTATTATTTTGTATCCCCTGTTGGATTCAATTAATTTTTAAAATATATTTTCATACGGTTCGTTGCATCGGACTTAAGTTCAATTTTGTGTTTTTTTTTTGTTCAAAAATTAAAGGTAAAACTTAACTTTTTGAAACCTTAAACTTTCTTTGAAAATACTCCCTTAAGAAGAAATTTACTTAAAAATTACTTTTTTAGGTTTCTCATAGCGAGAAACTTTTATTTCGTTTTGTTTGACCTTTCACCACTTATGGCTGGCTAGTAAGGTCACTTCATTTGCTCTCATCTGGATTTGACTCCATTTTGAAGGTCTTCTGTACTGCTCATTTAACTCTGTTGCCCCGGTCAGAGCATGTTCAGTCGGCCTCGGCAGATAAGCGTCAAAGTCAAAAGTTATCTTGTGTTAGACAAGTACCGTTGTCAGTAACTCGAAAAATGTAGCCTCTAAACCATCGCTATGCCGCACCAAAACTTTTCCAAAATTCTTTTGACCCCCAACATCATATTTATACAATTTAAATTTAAAAAATTTGGAATTTGTACTAATGCGGTTTCCATTGGTAAAATAAATACAATTTTCTTATTTCGATTAGCTGATTTCGATCATTTTTGCATTCCTTAATCGAAAAAGTTAGTGTATTTTTTTGATTTAAAATCGATTTGGATTAATTTTTCGGAAAATTAACACCAAATTAATTTTGAACTATTTCCAAATGTGATTTTTGAATTGTTTATTTTATTTTGGTTGTAAAAATTGTGCTCCATACATGAAATACTTAAATATTTTTTAATAGAAAAAGGAAGATGTTTTAAATGAATTGGTAAATTCATGAACACAATAATATTTCTCTAGGAAAACTGCATCAAGAAGGATGCCAATTTTTAGGAATAATGATATAAGCCCAGTTTACACCTCCAATGCGAAAAAAATCAAAATTTTCAAAACAATCTTCCACCTATTCTGTGCATCAAATTGTGTTCAAGAAAAATAATGTCTGACTTGGCCTAAACCACCCATTGAGTCATGAATTTACCCTAAATTAATAAACCATAGGCCTTAAAATAGAAAGTAAGTATTTGTGGGTGCAAAAACCATTTGTATGCAAATAATGCCTTGAGGTGAACATATTTTTATTTTCTTTAAGTGTAAACCGACCATCCTAAAAAAAAAAACATTTTATTTACCACACTTTTTTCGCATGCGAAACAATTGCCGGTCCATTGTTTTGCATGACATTTCATGCCAGCAATGGTTTTCTTGCATGAAACTGTAAGCGAATCAATTTGCATTCCATCTCAATTGTTTTGGACATGCGAGAATATTTGCATAGTTTTTTTTTTTTGCACAAGGAAACTGTTAACTAGGCTATAGACATGAAATTACACAAATAAACTCGCAAATAAAAAATCAATTTGCAAAAGCATTCCATTCGCAATGAAAAAATTCAATTTTTAGATTGAATATTCGAGGATAACCCAATCAAATTTTTTTTTTAAACTCGGCGTTAAATTTTACAGATGATCAACACCAATTGCTCTCAAAGCGGTATTATTCACTACACGTGGTCTTCATTTTTTTTCCTTACAAAATATATTGAAAAAAACGTTCTCAATTTGGTGCAAGCGAAACTTTGAACAAGCCAAGATTAAGTCCGAACTCTTTACGAAATTCAATGAGCTCGAAAGTGAGATTTTTTTCTCCTTCGCACTTATTCATTTTGAAATCTATAATCAATACAACCGCTTGTTAAAATTTTTTAACCTGTTTTTGTAAATCCAGTTTCCAAAAAATTAAAAGAAAAAATAATTTAAAAAAATTTATGGTTTTTGAAAATT
This sequence comes from Dasysyrphus albostriatus, assembly GCA_946251815.1. NCBI lineage: Eukaryota > Metazoa > Arthropoda > Insecta > Diptera > Syrphidae > Dasysyrphus > Dasysyrphus albostriatus. The sequence continues at coordinate 27,120,263 of OX276336.1, read as the reverse complement.
TTGATACGAAATGTTGTCTAAAATTTGTGAAAATTTGAGAAAATAAAAAAAAAAACCTTTTTTGAGAGGTAGAAACTACGAGTATTTAAAACTATGAAAAAATTTGCTAGGTGCAAATTTTAAAAATATAAAGTGGGTAATCGTGCTAGTTTTGGCCTTTATCAAAATCGTCGGAGCTGTTTCCGAAAAAAAGGAGTCAATGAATTTTCTAAATTTGTATATAAATTGAACATAGGTACCGTTATTTTTTCTTAAAAGTAAAATATTTTCCTAAAATAGTTCAAATACTCCGTTTATAAAATATTATGATTACGGGACAAAAATGTGTAATATTTCTTATAAATTCAAAAAATTATTTTTTGAAAATGTTGGTACCAACTCAATACTATTTATATTTTTTTTGAAGCTTCTGCATAAAAACACTTTTAATCAAAAATAAAATATTAAAATCAGTAACGACGTTTTTCAGAAAATCAAAAATCCAGAGAAGTAGAGAATGACCCAAAAACGCTATATAAATTAAGTTTTTTTAAGAGAATCGATAAAAAATCCCGACTTCTCATATAGTACTCACGTTATGGGTTAATTGAACACCTCTTAAGTTGTTGCACGAATTAAGCCTTATTTACGGAATTTTGGCTTAGTTTACGGAATTTTGTTTGCACGCAAAAATCGTTTGGCTTCCAATATAAATATCAAAGTATAATAAAATTTGACGCCATTAAAAAAAAAAAAAAAAAATTATTGCACTGTCACATTATGACATTACTTTCTACAAACCTGTAAGCTTTCAAGAACAAGTACTAGTCAAGTTCCCAGTATCTTGTACTTGTATACCTCCTTGAGAAACACCAAGTACAAGTACTTTATCAAGTACTTAAATCCAAGAACCTACATGTCTTTGGCACTGTAATATTGCCCTGTAAATTTTCAAGTTCAAGTCCATTTCAAGTACTTCTGAAATAGAAGTCGATTTCAAGTACTTTTCAAGTACCATTCTTTGAGTTGTCTGGTTGAGCTATCGACTGATGGCTATTTTTACTCAAATACAAAGTTCACGATAGCTGTTATCTTGGGGTCATATCGATAAAGTTTTGCCATAGCTTTTATAGTTTGATGGCTCTAATAGACTGCTCAACGAATTGTATTTGAAAAGTACTTGAAAAGGACTTGTACTTAAAAAGCACTTGAAATGTACTGGGTAGTATTACAAAAAGTACTTGGTGAAGTACTTGTACATGGTGTTTTTCAACTAAAAGTGCAAGTGCAAGGTATTGGGTACTTACAAAGTACTTAAGTATACATGTATGTACTTATAAGTACCTTACAACTCTGCTGTATACCCACTTTGTAAAACGAATGCTACGGTCCAGTTTTAAGTATTCTGAGTAACTTAATATTAATTCTTCTTTTTATTTAATTTAATTTTATTTTATTTAGAAAATTTTAATCTTACCATATTTTTTTTCAATTAAATGAAATTTTCAAAATTGTATTAATATTAAAATAATACATTTTTCTTCTTTTATTTTCAGGTAAAACTGATTCTCAAAAAATCTTATTTGGTATTTTATTCATTTCCACGCACAAAAAATTTATTCAATATACATAGGTGAGTGAAATTTTGTTCTTCTATATAAAGTTATCAACTCTTTCATAAATATAAAAAATGCAAATATTTCCAAGAAGAAGTATCACAATGATTGAATAAGTAAGTTGACAAAATAATATACGTACATATCATGTCAAACCCGCCTCATTCAAATAGATTTTTACCTTAAACAATTTTCAATTTTGAGTTATTGTCGCTGGAGAAAATAGAAAGAATTCACTTATCGTTAAAGTGAATATTTTCAAGTACGAAATATATATACCTACAAAGATTCTATCCACTCCTTATTTTATTGTCATTTGAATAAACAAATTGCGTATGAATGTACAGTACACCAGTAGATAATATTAATACACTTATTTGTCTATTCAACGACATTTAGGGATTTTTTTCAAGTATTCGCAGAAATTTCAACAGAAGGAACATTTTATTTGAAAATAATTTTATTTCTTCATGTTAAATTCATGCATCAAAAAATACAAAAGGTACGACGACGACGTCTGAATTTTGTCTTTTGTCAGCAGAATAGCATCTGAAGACCTTTTGAGGGTTTTCATCAAAGAGACAAAGTTACATGTTACGGTCGTGAAGTAGTAGCATAAATACATCCTAACTTAAATAATACAATATCTATTTTTATAGTTTAATTTTATGGTTACAAAACAAACTCAATAAAAATAAATGTAAACTTAAGGACTTACATGAAATTGTCAATAAAGACTTATTTGCCTTCTAAAACAATGGCTATTTAACCTAAGGAAGAAGTCTTGCAGTCCCGTATTTTTGCGATAGTTACCTAGTTATGAAAAATATCAATTTTAGAAAATGTATTTTCATAGAAAATTGAAATTTTCTGATTAAATTTCAATAAGTTCACACTTTGGGTAGATATTTTGTGAAATTTTATTCGCAAGCCAATGCAACAATTGTTGAAAAAATCATTTTGCTGGAAGGTCATTTGTTTTCCTCAAAAAACACTAGTACGCACATATCGAGCAAAAAGAAATTTTATCTCTACTTTTTTTCTCAAGACAAATTGTGAAGGTGTGGAGATAAAAACAAAAGTCAAATAAGAACAGTAGGTTCGAAATTTAAAAAAATAATAAAAAAAATCCTTCAATTCATATAAATTTTAAAATTTGGAATACAGAAATCAGATTTTTTCAAAGCATTTGAAGATCACCAAAAGGTGCCTGTCTGCGCTTGATGACGAACAAGTAATGTGGATGGATGAAAATACCCCTTAAAAGTCTGAAATTTTCAGTTTTGTTACCTACTTCTCTGGAAAAGTTGATTTTATTGCAGTTTGTAACGCATTTAGATCGAAATACACCTTTTCCGTCAACCATACGTTTGTCTCCCATCTGTCAAGCCATCAACTGTCAAATTGTATAGAAAGATGGCTACGATGTAGATAGATTGAAAAGCCTCTTAAAATTAAAAAAAAAAATTTGAAGTTTTTTTACTTCTCCCGAAAAAAGGTGATTTTAGGGAATTTGGTTGATATTTGAATCAAAATGAACTTTTTCCGTCAAAGTATAGTTCTTTCCCTACAACATTTCGTTTTTTTTTTTTTTTATTTTGTACAAATCTGTATTAGAGTTATATGAAAGTACGCATTCAAACACTTATTTTAAGACACTTCAAACATATACTTGACTAAATTCCTATCTTCGACAATATTTTGTTTTGTTTTTAAAATTTTTGAATATGTTCTGACCTTAATTTTGAAGCTCCTGTTTGAAGAAGAAAAACTAGGTCGTATCACTGTATCCACAAATTATTCTGTGTACCAAATTTTATTAATTTGTATTATGAATAAAATGATTTTTGTTGCAAAAATTCAGAAAACGGACCACTGTGCATCGGCGTTGCATGTATAAAAATGAAGCAAATTTTTGGTTAAAAAAGCAAGGTGCAGAGAACGATAAAATATGCTCCGTTCTCTCGCGAAAATTTAAAAAGAGAAAATTATTTTTTAAATCCGATCGCGAATCTTATTTTTCGGATCTATTCAAAAAATAATTTGCTCTCACCATCGAATAAAATTTGCTGCGATCCGTAAAGTATGGTTCGATCCCAATTTTACCATGCCATTCCTATTCACGATCTGTTCAAAGAAGAAAGAAAAATGTGTTTTTACAGAAGGACAAAGTTACTGAAGATAAAGTATCGGATGACAATTTCGAAATCTTCGGAATGTCATTGTTCCCTGAGCTAATTAATTCAATTGACACATGTAGCTGACAGATCAAAAAAATGAGAAATATTTTCAAAACAGGGTGTTTAAAAAAATTCCAAAATTTTAAAATCTCGCAGTTTTTTTTAAGCGATTTCAATGAAATTGACGGCTTAGACATACCTAACTAAAAAGAAAAAAAAAACGGGGTATTTCAAAGCAAAATTCAACATTTTGCAACTTCGCTGTTTTTTAAGCGAATTGAAATAAATTGTAGGTCAATTACCTACTGATTTTTATTGACCCTTTATCAAGACCTACAGTGCCTTTTAAATGAAATATCTAAGTCTTTTGCGAATATCCCACATAATCCAGAACCGTATTTTATTTACATATATATATTTTTTTTTATTTTTATTTATTTATTTGGAGACTTTTAGGGGTGCAAATAAGTGAGCAAAACTTAATGAGCGTTTATGATATGCTCTTGCTGTAATAACCTACCCATGCTCGCTCCATGAGCGCTCTCACAATGTTCATAAAAGGATATGCTCGCTTCATAAACATTTAGGGCTCGTAAACAATCATTATTTTGGTATTTAGAATAAAAACACATTGAAAATGTTTGTAATTTTTTTTTTAAAATCATTTGTTGTTTAATTTTCCGTTAAAAATGGAAACCAATTTAAAAAAATCCCTATTATTTGTAAGAACCAACTTTACGTACCTATACTCACCATTGGTCATGGGGAGACGGACACAGTCCCGAAATTTTGAACCCAGAAAACCCAAAATCCCGAAAATCCAAAAACCCAGAATCCCAAAAATCCAAAAACCCAAACCTCCAGAACCTCGAAAATCTGCGCAAATGTTTCATTTTATATAATTTTTTGGGATTTCGATTTCGGGATATCGGTTTTTTTGTTGGTCGTCGGGATTTTAGGTTTTCAGGATTCTGGTATTTCAGGATTTTTAGTTTTCGAGAGTTTGAGTTTTCAGGATTTTGGATTTTTGGGATTTGGCTTTTCGGAATTTTGGTTTTCGAGATTCTGACCCCAACCCATGCTCATTAGCAGAGTTGTTTAATCTTCAGTACAAACAAATGCATGATGACGATGATGAGGAGGGTTCGCTGTCTCGGAGTAATCTCGCTGAAGTCCCGCCCTGGTCGTCCAAACTTGGTTTTCAGTGTCGCGGTCATTGTGTTCGTCTTGATGTGGTCTCACAGTACATTTACACGTGGTTTTTGGCACTGAGCATATGTTTAACCTTCATCTTGATTTTCCTGTTTATAGTTTTGTCAAAGTTTTTTCTTCAAACAAAATTTTTTTTCGAAATAAAATAACCTAAAAAAATTTAATTATTTAGTGAAAAACACCATCGTAATTCGTTCTTGTGAAAAGTTCTCACTAGAGAACTGGTTGACAAAATTATTAGCCTACATGAATAATTATGCTAATATTACCTTTCCTATTCACAAAAAAAAAACATATTTGTCATATGAAATGTGTTCCACTGAACTACCAGTTTTCCGCAGAAATCTTCTTGAAAAGTACAGTCTTTATATGGAAATGCCTATAAAGATATAAAAATCTTTCTCATAAATCAAAAATTCTGAACGATACTTTTGTTCCAATTATATTCCCATGATGATGGCCCTTACACTTTCCTTAATACCGAAGTCCCATCACATTTATCATCACAAATAGTTTTATATCGAAGTTCTTCTTTGTTTTTCTTCTTCCTCAAATGGTTCTTCAAATATTCGATTCATCAAATTGTCAATAATAATATTGTATATATATAGTTCATGGCATAATAATACCATAAATCTATAAATTAATGAAATGGAATTTATGCCAATTTGCCTTTTATTTCGTGTTTGGCTTTCTTTTGGTTTTTGCTTCCATTTTCCCTATACACAAAGATATTATGTTGCCCATCATAACTTTATTTGTGATGGATATACATAAAAGAGATTTTTTTTTGTTTTATATTTAATAAATATTTCCATAAATGCAATGTATACATAAACAACCACTTGATATTTTGCCGGCGCCGCCATTCCATCATCATCAGAAAATCCGTAACAAATTCTGTCCGGATCTTTATATACGAAATACCTACAGCAAGTCACGCATTTGGTAACGCACTTCAAATATAGCAAACTATAGTTGAGTCTTAACGCCGCAATGCGTCTTTGCCCTCGATCCATAGCATAAAACCTCAAGCATCTACACACTCCATTTGCGCTTATAATATTACCATAAGAAAACCATTGAGTTCCAAAGCAAAGCAAATGCCAACACTATTTCCCCCCCCACATTCTTCCCCCTTCCACCCCTCGAACTCTCCAATTTCAAACCCCAACAAAAAATATACACCATTATGGCTTCGCTGCCATAGTCATCGTCATCGTCATCGTCACCGGCATCTATACGTCGTCGTCACCTCCGTCAATCCTTTGGAACAACAACTATTTTGTCGAATATCAGATACAGCAACAACAACTAAAAAAAACAAACTGCAATTTAACCGAAAAGGTCATTAGCATTACGTACTTTCCTGGTGATGAAGAGCGCTCTTGCACCCTTGCGCCATCGCGCCATATCCTCGGCACACCATTTACAACTTAGACAGACTATAGTTGGAAACAGACGCGGGCAATTGGACACTAATTCTATTTCTTGAACGCTCTGCCGCTCCAAAGACCAGCACAAATCTGTGTTCGGTTCCCCGACTATAAATGGCAGGTTGTTCTGTCTGAAAATGGAGAGCAGAATCCGGGCTCAAAGAAATCGTGCGGAAAACATTCATAGACGGCTGGTGGTAGCCAATATTGTGTACAGAGGGTAATGATGGCTGGTGGGGCAGCGGTGCGGTGGGGGATGCGGGAACGATACTGCCTGCAGCAAATCACACTTCAATCGGATAGTGAAAAAGTTGGATAACATTTTTTTTTGTTTACTTCTGTGCCAAACAGTGGGACGTGAATGAATTTATTTTCGAAAAGAATTTGTTAGTAAAATAGCATCGAGTTGACCTCCATTCAATTGGAAATTTCATAGAGTTGTGGTTGGTCAAGGGTGAACCCTTTATAAACCAATGTCAGTTCTCATATCCACTTTAGTGTGTTTCTGCAATCGGAAATATTCGGCCTTTTGTCCTGGGGTAATCCAAGGGCATAGGTTCTCTAAAAACAAAATTTTCTACCCACGTGGAAAACTGGTAAATTTTTGCTAAGTTAATTCAAGGCCTTGGAAAGTTTTCCATATAGAATAAATCTAGCCGCAAAGAAAAACTTGTCAAATGCTCGTTAGGCCCTTGCTAGTAAAAACTTTTGGGTAAGTTATTCATTTTCATTACACGGCTGTATTAAAATGAGAACTTTTCCAATTTTTTTCCGCTCAAGCGAAAACGGTAAATAACTGACGAGGCCCCTGGAAATTGCAATAGTAACCCTTGCTAGGCCCTTGTTTGTATCAATGTAAAATTTGTTAGGGCCTAGTTTAAAACTAGATTGTTTTTCCAGGCAAGTATTTTGAACAAAAAATTATTATTCTGCTATTGGTTGTTTCTCAAACTCTAAATTATTAACCAATTTTGGAGTATTTCTATTCCTTGTGATTCCTACTTCACGTTTTTTGTTGTTTTGTTTAAGTTTTCTGAATCGATTTGTTTTATATTTTTTCTCCTTTTGGTCGAAAAGAAAAATTATGCTGGCGAAAAACTATGGAATATGTTTTTGACCACACTTTTTCCTTCCGACTAATAGAAATTGAAATAAATTCATTTGAATAAGCAAGAAAGGCGTAGAATATCCCATATATGACGAATATCCCATATATGGGATATTCGTCAAAAAAAGTGTGCCATGTTATTGACCAGTATCTGGTTAAAAACAGGTCAACTATATTTTCTTTCAGGGTGAGCCGTAGAAAAAAATTTTCATCAATAGTTTAATGCACCTTATTTATGGGATATTCACAAAAAATGTATGCCTCTATCTTTTTTGGACAGTAACTACGGAAAATCGGGGTCTTGAACAAAAAAAATGTTGAAACCTGAATAACTATTTGTGTCCATATATTCCTTCTCTCAGACTAATAGAAATGAAAATAAATCGCTTTAAAAAAAATTAAAGGAGGCTCTGGGATCCTAATACCTTATAATGTGGGATATTCGTGAAAAAAGTAAGCCATCTTATTCGCTAGTAATTGGCTTAGAAACTACAGTTCTAGTTTCACTAATTGAACAGCCATAGAAGATACTTTTCATCAATAAATAAATGCACCTCATTTGTGGGATATTCGTAAAAAATGTTTACCACCAAAAAGGTAACTTGATTCGATTTTTGGGACCATATTGTGTATATTCGCAAAAAGTGTATACTAAATAAATGGTCGACTAATTCCAGTAGTTGATCTGCGATATTTTTTTTTTAATTTTTAACCCGCCAATGGTGACCTATTTGTCTGTGAGACCAGGTGTTCTTAAAAATTTGAATAACTTTGTCCTCTCTCACTGATTTTCGCCGTGATTTCGTGTAGCTGCCGCATTTCACATCCTTCATCAACTGTTCACAACAAAACGGCAAAGTGAGGAGAAATTCTGTTCTTTTGGTACAAGCCCGGTGCATGAGACCGTGCGTCACCGTTTATGCAAGTGAAGTAGTCATAGTTAAATAATTTTTCTTAAAATTTTCTTAAAATTTCTTCAAGAATCTTTTCTACTTTCTTATTATTTTCAGTGTTTTCTAGTATTTTTTTTATGATCGGTCAGCTTTTTATGAGATTGTAAATATCAATGTTTTACCTAAAAACAACACTTTTTTATTCGAAAAAACAACCATTTTTGTATGAAAAATAGTTATTTTTGGAATCGAATTTGTTGTTATTTCTTATATGGAAGGATACCAGTTTTCATTAATTTTTAGAAGTTTCTAATATGGAAAGACTCCTTGCAGTAATTTGGTTTTAAAATAATGTGTTTTTTTATTTTTTTCTTAATTTAAAAAAAGTCAAGTTTAAAAACATGGTTATTCTTAATGCTCTACGCAAAATAGTTTTTTAAACTATTAAAATTGAAATTAATGAGCCATAGTCGATAAAATATTTTTGTTTTATTGTAAAATATTATATTAAACAAAAAAAAATGAAATAGTAATAACACGATTTGAAAGAATCTTCAGTTGAAAAACCCGGTCTGTGAGACCGGCGTCACCATTGATGTAAGTCAAATTGACGTCACCGGTGGCGGGTTAAGTTTTTTTGTCAAGCCCATAGTGTTTTTTACACCTCATTTGTGGGATATTCGTAAAAAACGTATCTTAACCATTTCAAAGGCCATTTGGTTGGGATAAAAAGTCAATGCCTAAAAGAAATAAGACAGCTTTAGGCTTTTTTATATTTGTTTTAAAGTTAAAAATTTGTTGAAGGTCACGAATGATTTCTGGGATATTAGCAGTAAAACTATGTTCTTGAAAAAAACTCTTAAAATCCTCAAAAAAAATCTATGGCTGAACATTAACTGACACATATTGACCTTTTATAGGGACTGAGTTGCCTTTTAAATGGTACCCTTACTTTTTTAGCGAATATCCCACTAACGAGTTGCCCAAAATCAGAGCTGGCCTTGAAAAATTGTAACCATTTATAAACAATTCTTTTTCGACCAATTACTACCCAATTGGATGGCATACTTTTCTTGCGAATATCCCACTTATGGGATGTCAAGATCCCAGAGTCCCATAGTATGTCCTTTGATTATTAACTACCCACTTTCTTCCAAATAATTGCAAACATTCTCTCACTGTGCGCAACAAGATCCTACTAAATGGTTAAAAGTAAATACAATCAGGATGAAGGATAAATACCCTTGCTCCATGACATGAACAAAAAAAAAAAAAAACAACACAATACACAACAGTCCATGTTGGTTGTTGGTTGAGGAATCATGCAGACGAGACGACTTTATCGGTGCAGTACTCACTGGTAATAGCGAACAGTATCTATCTACAACTAGGTATTGCAACTATACGAATTTCACAAATGCATTTCTTTGTCCAGATTTAGTGTCTATGGCTTTTGTTTTCTAATCCCTTTTTGTTGGTTGAACACTGACGTTTCTGTTGTATATTTTTTTTTTTAAGCTGACTATAGTAGAAGCATAAGGAAGAAACACTAGACAAATTCTCTACAACTTGATGGTAGCGGAACGGAAATGATATTATGAGCAAATTTAAAGCGATAGAAATATCCTTTTTGTCTAATAGTACTATGGCACAAACACTTTAAAGTGTTTTTTTTTTTTTACTTCAATCATTTGTATAGGGAAAATTCTATATAGATTCTGTCAATTTTGAAGCTTTAAGTTGAATAAGACCACGTCGGCATATCGGTTTGGCGGCACAAGACTCAGCTAAAATTCAGAAATTGGCGGTGGTGGTGGTGTTGGTTGTTGGACAAAGTTTTAACTTTTTTTCTATTCCTTTTTTTTTGTCTGTGACATTTGGTGAAAATGTAATCGGAAAGGACAAAGTTTTTCAAGTTTCCAAAAACTAAAAAGGATATGAGTTAGCCAGGCTGTGACTTTCATATAAAATTAATTTGCTTTGGTATACATTTTGATAGTTTTGTAGAAGAAAACAAATGAGGATGGAACTGGCTATTAGTTTACATATATCATTTTGACAACAGAGAAGGAAAGAGAGAGAGAGATAAAGATTACCATCGCAGTTGGAATTAGAGGTGAACTGTGTGAGCTGAAGGGTGTCTGGCGTAAGTTGAGTGGTTAAGTCGTAATAAGTTTCTATGGAAAATTATGATGTTATATAAAACAAACAAAAATGTTTACAAAATATTGGAAGATATTGTTTGTATGACAAAAATATAATTAAACCTTGAAAATAAAGACGAAAGAAAAGTACCAATTCAACGAATGGATTCCATCATCAGAAAGCATTATGTAAGTGTGAGTAACAAATGGGAATTTGTTGACTTTTCGGATGAAAAATAAAGCTCGAAAAACTTGACTTTGATTTTCACAACCAATTTCCAAGAGTAGAGAAGAGAAAAAATCTGTCTAACTGTCCAACTGGTATCGTTTCAAAACTTAAAGGGCTTATATAAACAATCTACTTGGCCCTTAAAAATATCCTTTTTTTTGTAAACAAAAAATTTGACCACTCATTGAGTTTGAGAAAATCGATTTTTGGGCCAAAAAACGCTGCCACCCAAAAATTTATTTTGTTCAAATTTGATTAATGCTTTCATTTAGTCTCTTTTTGAACCTTGCCTTGAACTTTTTTTAATTAGCAAGTAAATGATGGAAATAACGTCTATTCTTTTTTGTAATATACCTAATTTAGGTACACTTACTTATATTACAGCCTGAGACACGGCAGTTTTCCATCTTCAACGATCAAGAGCTTGCTGCTTCCAATCATCTACACCAAGCCATCGCCGATACCAGAAAGATTGGTTTAGATGACTAGAAGCAGCTTTCTAAGGATCGTAGAGAATGGACGGATAATCCATAAACTGGAGGTTTGTTCTCTTGAATCCGAATGGCCTAAGCATTATTGTCCATTTGCTCCATGTGGCCTAGGACTACCTCCACATCTTGAAAAAGCTCATAGAGTTCGCAGTTGTACTTCTTCTCAACCCGCCCTCCTCGTACAAAGGACCAAATATCCGTCGAAGATTTTCCTAAGAATTTTACCCAAGTGACACCGATTTGCGAGGATACTGCTTGGATATCCACTAAAATGTCACTGATGAGATTAATGTTTACTCCGAGGAAGATGAACTCCTTAACTTCTTCGAAATACTCGTAGTTACTATCAACAGTCACGTTTGATCCTAGTCGGTTCACAGATATTTCATATATTGTTGATAGCTTGTATTTGGTCTTGTCCTCGTTAAGTTAAAGACCATCAAGTATTGTCCATTCTTCAAATGCCGTGGAAGACTTTATAACGGCATATTGGGAGCATCCGATGTTATCGGCATAGCCTCGTGAAGTTGAGCAGATTGAAAATATTGCCTTCAGGGTTAAGCCTTCCCTGGGCACTATTTGCTTCAGAACGAGATTGCAGAATTCACATGGCAACACATCTGCTTGCCGAAACCCTGTGCATGTTTCTAATAGTTTGCAAGAGCTTTTCTATGAGCTGCACATTGCATCACGTATTTTCAAATTCCATGCGACACAACTGCATCAGTTTTCCCGGGACCCCAATTTCAGTCATCTCCAAATATAGAGCTCCTGGCGATGAATGCTGTCATATGAGGCCTTAAAGTCGATAAATAGATGTTGAGTCTCGACTTTAGGTTAGGTTAGGTTAAGGTGGCTGCTAGGAAAACTGCTGACACACTTAAGCCAAAATAGTGGGTCTTCATTGAGTGGAGGTGAGTGCTTTCTTGATATATTTTCCGGTCTATATGATGCCCATTTAGTAGCTGCTGGAAAAACTGCTTCAACACATCTACTATTCCCTGTGCTTCAGTGACTTCGTTGCTTCGAACAGGCAGCGTGCCGGTCTTAAAACTGTCAGCTAAAATCTTCGAGTTCATTGAGCTGTGAGGCTGCATACGCTCTGTTCTTTCTAAGCAGAGTTTTCTTCTCTTCTATTCTGCTTGCTCGAAACTTTTCTTGCGCTGCTTTTGTCTTAAAGTGCGTTTTCATTTACGAGTACTCTCGGATAAGTATCTTTCCCTCTTCATGGGAAGAATACAAAATCTTGAATGCCAACATTGCAAAAAAAAAAAAAGATAATCCCGAGTAGACAACATCCTGAATGGACAAAATCTCCAATGCCAAAATCCCGAATAAATTCCAGATAAAATCCTGAATTTTAATATTTTTTTTTAGTTCTAGTTCATAATGGGGACTATCGTGAATAAATTTCCCACGGAATTTTTCCCATCCGCGAAAACTGGGAACGTGAATTGTGGTCGCAGTTTCTCTTGGAATTTATTGGCATCAAAAATAATTATTCCATGGACACTGGGCTGCGACTTTGACTGACCAAATTTTAACTTGCAACGATCCGTAAAAATTGTGGGCATTTAAAATTTTAGAAGATGGGAGAAATTCCGTGGGAAATTTTATCCACGATAGCCCCCAATCAGTACTTTCAAAGAAAAATAACAGCCCTTTTTTGTTCTGTTCGTTTTGGAATTTCAAATGAAGAAAATTTCCAATGCAAAGTTTTCAAGCGAACACAAATCCAGCAAATCGGGATTTTAAAATTCTGGATTATATCATTCGGAATTCTGGCATTTGGAGTTTTAGCTAATCGAGATGTAGTCCCTTCGAGTCTTTGTCCATTCGAGACGTTGTCCATTTGGAAATTTGTCAATTCGGGATTTTGTCTTTTGAAGTTTTGGCATTCGGAATTATTTCTATTTCGAGATTTTGGTATTCATGATTTTGTACCCAACCCATTTCATGACTATTTCCAGTCAAGGGTTTTACTTTTGAGACTGCGTATGAGTTGCTTGAAGCCATGAAGGCTAAGTTCATGGATTAATGATTGGTAATTAATATTTGATTTCTCTTTATTAATAGGGATGTTAGTTTCTGTCTAGATGTTCTGTGAACTTAATTTAAAAAAAGTTAAAAATTTAACTTTTGCTTAAAGCGAAAAAATATTTCTGCGTTAGTATCCTGTAAAAAAATTTAACTAATCAATTTCACAGATGTTTTTAAGTCCAATAGCACCATTGGCAGCTGATTTTCAACTAATCCCACCCTCATTTTTTTGCTATCATACCACATACGAAACCCAATAAAAGTGTCCTTATGGAAGAAGGATATATTGAGTTTTATATCATCATTCTAGCTTGGGATTTATTTTCTTTATTTTGTTCTTGAAAATCAGACAATATACATGCGCATTTATTTGCATTCATTTAGAATATTATATACTGCATCATCACCATATATCCCTTCCTCATTCAATCCAGGATGTATGTATAGATGTATGTACCGCTACCTACTCAAACTCAATGTATGGAATGGATGCCCTGCCATAATATCATTTATTTCTACTTTTTGGGGCTAAGCGAATGAGGGGGATTGACTTAATGTGAAATTATTGACTTGCACATGGCGGACTTGGAATTTTCTCATTTCGATTTTGATTATTATTTTCTTTTCTTTCTTTTCCTTCCAAGGATATACTAATGGAATTCAAACAGACATAAGAATGAGGAAGGGGACTCTAAAACACACAATCACAAAAAAAAAATCACACTCATACACATCAGCGCAACATAATATCTTGGGGGAGAGAGTTATTAGGAAGAACCGTAATAAATTTAGATTTCACCGACTTATTTGATAAATTATTCAACTTTTATGTCCTTTTTATCCGCATATCTTGTTTTCATCCCACTTAAGTCAGTTGGTTTTGGTTGGTACGATGTACTTGTTAAAGCTCTCTTTTGTTATCTACGAATAGAGGAGGTATGATATTGGTGTGTGGTGTGTGCACTTCAGCACTCCCTTCCCTCTGTAGAGGTTAAAATATTTTTGGACTTATTGGAATATATTGATTTTGAGTCCATTTATTTGTATCTTCTTTTTCTTTTTTTCAATTAGAACATGTGCGTCTAGAAAAAAAATAATAAGATGAAAGGAAAACAAAGAAAAAAAATTAACGAAAATTGAAAATACGTTTTACAGACGCGCTTTTGTGTTTGCAATGCTTTTGTTCGCATCCTTTTTGCTGATATTACTATCCTATAACCGACTTATTGGACCATTTGGTTTCGTTTTTGGGTATTGTGTCTTATTTTAAGACAAACGTGGTTGATGGAGCGAAAAGTACGTGCCGAGATGATTATTATTTTTTTGTTCGAAATGCTACAAAATCCTATGGAATATTGAATTAATTTTACTTTATGTGGCATTCAATATATAAAACTTTTTGTTTCATCTGGCTTTTTTTTTTGGAACATGGAGCATAGAAGCATTGCATGAACTATATATTATAAGGTTTCTCAGTTATGTTGTTTGCTTATGTTGAATTTTATGAGATCATAAGAATAATATTCTTTTTCATGGTAAAAGATACTGCAAATGTGTATAGAACGTGAGTAAAGGGAATTGAACGTGTTTAAAAAAACACACACACACAAAAAGAAAACAAACACACTTTCTTCTCTTATACGAGAAAAATTTATCTCACAAAGTGACTAAAGGAATAATTTTAGTTTATCAAAAATTGTAAAAGAATGAAGTGAGAAAGGATGTAACTTTTCACAAACACATAAAACCATCTCGAGTTTATCAATTCTTTATGCTGAAATTTTTAAATTCCATGCAGTATGATGGAAAGTTTAAGTTTCACTCAAGATTTTAGTATCGTTTATTTCTTTACCATGCCCAGTTGTATACACATAAATCTCAAAATTTATTCTATGTACTTTTTTATCAACAAAAAACGCACACCATTTTACCGGTTAGTTTATATCGTTGGTATGTCCTATAAACCTTACTTTTATACTGTCGGTGAAACCAAAAAAAAAAAATACTTGTAGATAAGTGCGACCCAAAAAATCATGACCCCTACTTTAAAGCTTCTTAAAAGGTTTTTCATTTAATAGACGCCAAAATGCATGTTTTTTTTTTCTTCAACTGTCTTTTAACAGTCTTATAAATATTATTTAAAATAAAATAAAATAAAATTAATGGCTATGGTCTGCACTTTTCCGTAGAATCTATGTGGGATGGGCGTATCCACCTACCAAAAGAATGGTATTTTTTGTTTATTGCTTCAATTATTTCCTGAAAAAAATTTCATTGGCCTGAGAAAATTCCAAATTTTTTTTAAAGAACGGAGCATTGAGCGAAACACTCCTAGGCCCAGTTTGTTCACGCTGTTATATGACTTTCAATGGTTTTGATTAAAAAGTGCTTTATCAATAAAAATCAGCAGATTAGATATTTCAATGATTAACAACTCCAACTATGGATTCATTGATTAAAGTTTTGATGCTATGATTAAGCATTTGCAATAATTATTTTTAATTATGCCTTAATTGTCTGGTACTATGTTTTTCCATATTAAACGCCTTATTTATTAGATTTTTTATGCGGTTGACAGTTAGACAGTTTTTTTAAAAGTCCTTAAAAGTTGAAAATTTAATAAAATAAAACGTCAATTTAGACAAATCTTAGACAGCCGAAGTATCTGTCTAATTTGGACAGTAATAAACAAAGTTTAGTAACAACTTTTTGGAGTTGGATGGTTGTCTAAAGTTAGAAAAAGTTTATAAATATGACTGAAAATATTTAAAACCCAGGTTTGTAAATGTCAATTTCTTAATTTTCACAATTATTAAAAATCTTGGAAACTAAAATGAAAAAAGTGAAAATCTTATGATACCTTTTAGTCTAGTCAAAAGGACTCAAAGTAGAAAGTTCTTGTATAATTATTTTTAATGAGTCTTTTTATGTTTTTGAGGTCGCTGAACACGAATCTGAAGATTTTTCACGACAAATATGAGAAATCATAAAAATTTAAAACATTTCGTCATTTTTTCGGGTTTTTTCTTTATTGCTTGAAAATTAAGTTTTTTTGACAGCAAGTAGTACCTATGCAGAAATGAAGTTGATGTAATTATCTACATTTTATGTAGATATAATTTTTTTGTATGAATTATGTTTCTGCAAAAACGGACGTTGAAAACGACCAAAAATCAGTACCTAACTTTTTCTAGATTCTTCCTCCGTAACACTAAAAATTAACATTAATTAATTCCTTACTTTGAAAACAAGACCAAGTTTTTCACGTGTAAATTTTTGAATTATTTGTTAATAAATGAATTTAATATTTATATTAAGAATTCCTACAATAGTGTTCTTTAGTTAGGTAGATAATACAAAATTGTTTCGATGTTTAACTAATCAGTTTAACCCAGCTCGCTTGCTCAAAGGTTTCATTACATTGACCTACTATATATGGACTGCCAGGAGCCAACTTCACTTCGGTTCAGTCTATCACTATACGCCACTAGCGCTGCCGTCGAATAGGCGGAAGATATGGTGTAACTTTTGACGATTGAATTGAGTATTTGTGTATTATTTATTATATTTTGCAAAACAACAATAACAAACAAATGAATTAAGTTTCAAAAATAGTGTTGAAAACTATTTATTAAAACATTAATCGACTAATACAGACTAATTTCTCTTTTTTCTTCTCTGAATCATTGCTTGCAACTTCAGATACCCTACACTTAAATAATTTCTCCAAAAACTCGACTCTTCTTTTTGGGGAAGCATACAAACTGTGAGCAGGACCTTCCTTTGTTCTTCAGAATTTTTTTCCTTTTTATTGGTGTTGCCAGTCAGTCACCCCCCTTCTGAATTCAGAGGAAAAACAAGATAATTGCAAGTTTTTTTTTTTTAATATCGCTTGATTTTTTGAGTCCTTTTTGAACTTACCATTTTGCAATTAATTGTATCATATTTTGATGATTGCGTGATGATATTTCCGGTGGTTGATAACCATACGATACGATCGTAAGAAGGTTGAATAACTTTTTTTAGGTATTTTTTTTAAATAAAATAAAATAATCTACGGCTTTTTCAACAAAATAAAATAAATATTTGACTTTGATTGACAAATATGATACAGGGATAGACATAACAGAGACGTTAGGATAGTTGTTTTGTTCGCCGCATATTCGACGGAAGCTCTTATGTTGCTAGGGAGAAGCTGAACCCATAAATATAGAGATTTTGTATGGAGAAAACATACGACTAGCAGTCCATATATAATAAGTCAATGTTTCATTAGCTTTGTAATTTTGACTTCCATTTTGTCTACACGTAAAAAGAAAAAAAAAATGATAACTGATTGAAAAGTTTCAGGAGAGCTTGAGGTGCTGGTGGTTGTAGCATATTGATTGGCTCCAGACCATATTTAGATGAATTCTAGTCCCATTTCCCATTTGATTTTTGAGAACGCCATCTAATTTGGCAGTAATTGGTCATAAAATGTCAATTAGTCCTAGAAACTATTCATCCCTAAATAACTAGTAATAAAGGCTTTTAGTTTCTCAAGGTCACTTAAGGTCACAAGCGATTTTTGGCACCTCATTTATGGTAAATTTGGAGAAATTAAATTAATATTACCTGAAAGGCCCTAAGATCTATAAAAAAGGTCAGCTAGTTTCAGTAATTGGTCAAATATAGATTCTTTTTTACGATTTCTTAAAGTTTTTTTCAAGGTCACTAACGATTTTTGGAACCTCATTTAAGTAACCTTATAAATAAAATGCACGACTGGATCGCAGTTGCTTGGAACTAAAAAAACTTTGAAAATATGAAAGTAATTATAAAAAAATAATAAAAAAAAAAATATTTAAATCGTTCTTTTAATTTATAAACAACTAGTAAAAAACTAGACTTCAAAAACAAGTTTGCTATTTGATTACTTGAAAAAATATGAATATTGGAGCGCGGTTTGCTTAAAAATTAACTTTTTATATATAAAATTTTAAAAAAATTAAAAAAAAATAGTTTTGTAATGCCAATTTTGAGAATGTATTAAATTACATTTTTAAACTTAGTTTCAAAAATATTCATGAACTCCTTTTTGAAATATTGAATTTAAAAAAAAAAATCAAATCCAAAATCATTTTTTTTCAAAATTTTGATAGGCAATATTATTAACGTTTTAAAAGAGCTTTTGCATGAAAATTTTGACTGAAATTGTTTGATCCGTTAATGAGAAAAATCGAAAATTAAAAAAAAAAAAAAACAGTTATATGGCTGGCACCGCTGATAACCGTTTTCGGTAAACGTTTTTCTTATTAAAACGTACACCATACCGACAATAATACACTGTTTTTTTAATCAAGATCGTCAGACAGATAGAACTGTGCCAACCACTTTTTTCGTGTTCTCTATCATCATCATTTCATGTTTGATTGTTATTTCGAAGTTTTTTTCATTGCACGAATCCAAACCTTGCCCTATAGTACTTATATCGCCAGTAAAAAATCTATGGCTGACCAATTACTAAAACTAGTTGACCTTTTATATATCTATATCTAGAGATCCTTCAGATGGTATACAGTTTTTGCAAATTTCCCATAAATTAGGTGCCAAAATCGCACGTGACCTTGAGAAACTTAATGCCTTTATTACTAAATAGTTATCTAGGGCTGATTTATTCCTAGGACTAGTTGACCTTTTCTGACCAATAAGATGGCATTCTCAAATATCAAATTTCCCATATATATGAGGTGCCAAAGGTCCAGATCCCAAAAACTGAGCATAAAGCAACATAATTTATACTTTTACTAAATTCCAAAATTTCATCCGTTGAATCTCCAAATTTGGGAATTTTTTTTTTATTCTTGTCACGAGGCAGTACAAGTTGAGCACAACACAACTCTTATTTATTGAAAATCAAAAATGGCGGTGCTAACTTCAAGCTTCCCAAATTTGTTTTTTGATCATAAAAATTGCAAATCTGATAATTATTATCATATATATATGTGGCAGCATAAACTCAGCACAAAACAGCGCATAACTTTCATTTTTACGAAATAAAAGAATTTTAAAAAATGCATCCGTAAAATTAGCAAATTTGTGAATTTTACTTAATATTTACAGCACAAGGCAGCACAAGATGAACACTACTATTTTTTTCGAAAATCGAAAATGGCGGTGCTTACTTTTATGTTCGGAAATTAGCTCTGTGACCGTTTAAGTTGCTAATATGTGATATTTTCTATCTCTTCGGAATAGTGCAGCCCAAATTGATTATCAAATAGCACAGCATATTTTCTGTACATTAAAAATGGCTGTGCTAACACAAGCTTTAGCAACGTTTTGCAACGTTTGTTTCTGACTGTAAAAGTTGCAAATATGCTAATATTATTTAAATCCTTTCGTTTTCCAAATATGCGCAGTTTTTATCTCTTTGGCATGTAACCGAACAGTCTGGGCACAATCAGCCAGAATTGCAGGTATCCGTAAAATATTCCAATTAGCGTTTTTTTAATATTTACTGCACAAGGCAACGCAAGATAAAATTGGCAAATATGCAATTTTTTTAGGGAAAGGGGGGACAAATCATGGACTCCCACAGAAGCGTGGTTTTTTCAAAAATCTTTGGACAAATGACCCCACTTTTCCTCCCTAAATTTCCTAAATTTGATAATCCATTCATTATTGAAGACGATTTCTTTCATTGGTTATAACGCGTTCTTCTCATATGTGACAGCTGCCAAATTTCAGAGTTGCCACTCACTTCTACGAAACTAAAAATAAAACAAAAACAAATAATAAAGCCCTTATATTGGGAACACCCTTTATAACACAAATACAAATCATGTAAAACACAAGGTCAAAGTATATTCGCCTCAGGTTTTAGGAAAAATTCTTTTTTAATGAAAAACTATTGTTTTTCATGAAAGAACACTTAAAGTAAGAGCAAAAATTCATCGCGTGTGTGATGGTCCTCTCTCTCTCTCTCTCTCTCTGATCCTCTGCATATTCGTGTCAAACGAAAATAATTACATATTATACGTGGTGTACCCGCATGGAATTTTTTTTATTTTTTTTTTTTGTTTCATTAAAAATTCTGGACTATTTGAATTGCGAACAACATCCTTGCGGACGTTGCAATTTCGAAATGGAACACAAGTTGTAGGTTAAAAATAGATGCATTAGTGAGGTTTTTTGTTGTTGTTTATGTTAGTGTTTCATTGAGTGTTGTTATTTCTTTTTTCTTTTTGCAAGGATTCTTCTCTCTTATTTTTTGTTTTGTTTTTTTGTGAACCTGACTCCAACGGAAAAAGCCATTTAGTTCAACTGCATTAATCGATTCAAACCATCGAACAACATTACCGTAGAACATGCGAGAAGTTGTGACTTGTTTTTTGTGGCTTTTTAGCTTTGGCACATACATTTACCGTACTAGGTACCTACCTTCATGAGAATAATATTTTTAATTTTTATTTAAATTTAAAGTGAGGTTAGTAAGGAAAAGATCGCATTGTTGGGGGGCTTTAAGTTCAAAACAAAATTATTTATTTTATTTTTAATTAAGCCTGGCAGCATTTTATTTTGTTATGTTCCTAAAATAACAAAGCTTGGGAAAAGATTAAAAATCATTTCCAGGACGTGAATTCAAAATATGAAAATTTAACCATGACCATCGTTATGAGTTTAGGATTGATACCAACAAAAAGTCACCAGCACTGAGTCTATTAAATTTTGAGTGACAGAATTCTTGGTCAAACGAAATGACACAAAAAAAAAAATTGACCTTATTTTGTGTTTGTTGTGGAAAAAGGCCAAATTCTTTATCTGGCTTAAAGTGGTTTACCGCTTAAGAAAAAAAAATAAGACAAAGTTGACCTCATTCTTTAGCTAAATTGAAGGCACGAATGAAGCCAAATTCTTATAAAAGGTTTTTATCTTTCTTTAAGAATGATTGATTGAATCAACGAGTTGAACAAAATAATTTCTGAGACGAAGCTGACTTACATCATGAGTTAGGTAAATTTTAAACAGATTTTTCTTTGCATGTCAGAATGGGGAAACCTAGACACCTGAACCTATCCTTTCTATGCAATAATACCTTCATATTGTTGGTAGATATCTACATAAATATTATATTTGCTTAACGTGGCCATTTGTTTTCCTTTGCTCATTTTCATTTTTTTTTCATTATTGTTGTTGTTATTTTTCCTGTCCAAATGAAATACACCTATAAGCAAAACTTTTTCAAGGCTGTGCAAATAAAAAATGATAAATTTATTTGACTGCTGTCTTGGGGGCTGTTATAGGCCTTGTCAAAAAGGGGAAATATGAAGGGTAATGTTTTGCTTTTTGACATTGTCGACGGATGTAAGTGTAGGTTAAGGTTATGTATGTATATAAAAGACCTTGCTATACATATATATTTACATCATATTTTATTTCCGGCACCAACTGAACAACCTTATTAGATGAGGCGTCCTCAATGGCTTTTTTTATGGTTGCAGCAAAAAAAAAACAAAAACAACATTTTTTCTCCCAAGCTTATCGTATAAATAGGATAGAAATGGCTATGGTCTTTATAGTCATTTTGGTTTAATGACTTTTATGTGTTATTTGTCTGTGTGATTATGGCCTTGTGTCATTGAATATTTCTTCCATATTGTTGAACTTTTGTCCTGAATTTTTTTTTTTATTTTTCATGGATAGTTTAACATTTCTGCTTCTTAATTTTATCGCACAGATCTATATCTATAACAGTTAGAATTAATTGTTCAAGATGAAATATATTTAACACTTAAAGATATGATTTAATAGGTAAGTACGTCAGTTTGAGTTGAATCCGGCCCGTAGAGGCTTAGAGAGGTTCCTATGCTTTAGTATGCCTTTTGAAATTTAAATTGTTCTGTAATGTGTTTTTTTTTGCTTTCCAGTTGAGGTTATGCTCGTCGGGCTTGTTAGGGTCGTCCTGAAAAAAAAACACGAAACCTAAGAGAAAAAAGTTTTATGCTGGCCATACATGACCAAGCCATCCGATCCAAATGGATCGGCAGCGGATCCACCCCACACACGACCGATTATGTATTGTCACAAAGCCATTTAGCCCTTTGACTCTGTCGTGTATGGCCTGCCTTAGAATCTTATTACAAAATCTTTATTGAAATTTGATTGACGACGGTATCTGCATGCTGGTATTCTGATTAACACTGGTTATGAGTGATACACTCATGTTGGTCGTTCTGCTTGTATCGGGAAACTGTCTTCTTATACCCACTTGACTCCGCCTGGAATGGTTTTAAGTAATTAACACTTATCAGAAGGTACAACGTTCCCTTCTACGCCCCTGGTGGAACCAATCATCATATAGAAGTGCCAGTGGCACTATTCAGCATGTTCAACACCCTTGGTGGCACTATTCAGCAAGTACAATGCCCTTTGAGGCACTATTCAGCTAGTACAACTTCCTTGTTAGCACTTTTCAGCAAGTACAGAGACCTTCTTGACACAAACCGTCAAGTATAGCGCCCTTGGTGAAACTATTCAGCAAGTATAACGCCCTTAGCGATCTTATTCAGCAGGAAGTTCTTCTTTGGTGGAACTAATCCGCAAGTATAATGCCCTTGGTGGCACTATTCAACGAGTATAATACCCTTGGTGCCCTGATATTACTATTCAGCAAACACAACATCCTTGGTGGCACGGTGCCACCAAATAAGGTAGAAGGAAATAGGGCTGAATCGGCCTTGACACAGCAGGTAATCTTTCTGCTAGAACAGCGGGTTTTGAAGTTCTAGTAAGAATTAAGACGTTTATCTTCGAACTTAGTCTTCTAACCACTACAAGGGAAGGAAGTCTTAATAAGAAAAAGCTGGACAATCTCTCTTGCCTAAAATCGTCTTTTAAACGAAACCCCTTACCACTAGTCGGGGAAGCTCCGGGAAACGCAAAATGACCGATACGACTTGACTCGTCTAAGCCGGAGTTGGTTAAAGGAGGTTAACTTAATTGCCGTTTGTAGTTGATTATGGTCGAAAGCGTAGTTTTTTTAAGTAAATACTAAGTGGAAACTGTACCGAGGGTGAACGAAATATAGTTATTATGTTGATTTTCGAGCGAGAGTAATGTTAGGGAAATCAAATTACGACATAAATGGTCTTAACCAAAAAACGGCAGCCTTCCTGAAAAATCCCGAATACCCTGTTTCCAGTCATCTAGACTAAGCCTTTTAACATCCACGATAGCTTGGTCTTTGAACCGGAGATTTGGCCTTCTTTATTCTCTTCCCTCCGTGTTTTAAAGAGCTCCGCTGAAAAACCGTCAGATCCAGCAGCCTTGTTGTTCTTAAGCTTCTTTATTCCTAAGTCTTCCTTTTCTATATTTATATTGAATGGTGTTACTGAGTCTTCATTGACTGGTGTTGGGTTAGCTTCTTGCCTTATTTCTAGATTAACCTGATGCCCATTCAGCTGCTGTTGAAAATGCTGCTTGAATACATCTACTATTCCCCGTGCTTCGATGACTAGGTTACCTTCGCTGTTTCGAAGAGCCTGTGTTCCGTTCTTAAAAAAAAAAAGCCAGTTGCTTGGCTTTTCTATAAAACTTCTGGGTTGTTGTTATTTCGATTTCAAGATACTCCGATCTCCTTGAGCTGAAAGAATGAGTAGGTTCCCTTTTTTCTTCAAAGGGTCTTCTTCTATTCTCTTCAAAAGTCGGAACTTTTCCCTCGCTATTCTTGAAACGGCAGCCTTCCTTCCTGAAAAATCCCGAATACCCTGTTTCCAGTCATCCTAAGCCTTTTAACATCCGTGATAGCTTGGTCTTTAAATCGAAGATTTGGCCGTCTTTATTCTCTTCCCTCCGTGCTTGAAAAAGCTCCGCTGAAAAACCATCAGATCCAGTGGCCTTGTTGTTCTTAAGCTTCTTTTATCCTCAGTCTTCCTCTTCTATATCTATACCGAATGGTGGTACTGAGTCTTCATTGACTGAAGTTGGGTTAGCTTCTTGTCTCATTTCTAGCTTTACCTGATGTCTATTCAGCAGCTGCTGAAAATGCTGCTTGAATACACCTACTAAACTCTGTACTACGATGACTAGGTTACCTTCGCTGTTTCGAAGAGCCTGCGTTCCGGTCTTAAAAAAAAAGAAGCCAGTTGCTTGGCTTTTCTATAAAACTTCTGGGTTGTTGTTATTTCGATTTCAAGACTCTCCGATCTCCTTGAGCTGAAAGAATTCGTAGGTTCTCTTTTTTCTTCAAAGGGTCTTCTTCTATTCTCTTCAAAAGTCGGAACTTTTCCCTCGCTATTCTTGAAACGGCAGCCTTCCTTCCTGAAAAATCCCGAATACCCTGTTTCCAGTCATCCTAAGCCTTTTAACATCCGTGATAGCTTGGTCTTTAAATCGAAGATTTGGCCGTCTTTATTCTCTTCCCTCCGTGCTTGAAAAAGCTCCGCTGAAAAACCATCAGATCCAGCGGCCTTGTTGTTCTTAAGCTTCTTTTATCCTCAGTCTTCCTCTTCTATATCTATACCGAATGGTGGTACTGAGTCTTCATTGACTGAAGTTGGGTTAGCTTTTTGTCTCATTTCTAGCTTTACCTGATGTCCATTCAGCAGCTGCTGAAAATGCTGCTTGAATACACCTACTAAACTCTGTGCTACGATGACTAGGTTACCTTCGCTGTTTCGAAGAGCCTGCGTTCCGGTCTTAAAAAAAAAAGAAGCCAGTTGCTTGGCTTTTCTATAAAACTTCTGGGTTGTTGTTATTTCGATTTCAAGACTCTCCGATCTCCTTGAGCTGAAAGAATTCGTAGGTTCTCTTTTTTCTTCAAAGGGTCTTCTTCTATTCTCTTCAAAAGTCGGAACTTTTTCCTCGCTATCCTTGTTTTTTTAACTGCTGAATATTTGCATGTGTACCTTCTCACGTTTTTCAGCTATATGCATTCATCATCCTACCAAGAGGTCTTTTTAGGTGGTGGTTGGTAGCCTACTGTTGCTTCGGCGGCCTTTTTGGTGATTTCCCGATACTGGGACTGCTGATTGTTGGCGTCTGTAGCACGCTAATGCACAGTGGAGAGCTTCTCTCAAATGTTCAATGTTAGCTCAAAACCTTGCCGCAACAAAGAAATGGTAAGAGCTGACGTTTGACCCTTCAAAAACTTGAATGTCCAATATGTAAGAAGTTTGTTTTCCGTCGATTAGCACATGTTCAATTTGATAAGCGTATCGACCATTTGGGGAGCATCAGGTTGCTTTATGGAAAACTATCTTCAACATACGCAGTAAATTTGGTGATTACCATAAAATATGTATTTTATTTAAAAAAAACAAACTTCCACGCTATCTGTTGGCTCATCTCTTAGTTACTGAAAACTTTCTCTTTACCTTCATTATGAAAAATGCTATAGAAAATTTATCCTAATAAAGTCCTTTAAGCAAAACATATAGTGGATAACGATAGCATACAGTCTAAAGTCATATTGTTATTAACAAACAGTTTACTTAACTTTCATCTGCAGTTGCAGAACTTGCTGCTTTTGTATGTACGTAGGCGAGCTTTATCTTCACCTTCTTTTATACTAACAACGAGAATAAAGGATCAACAAAATAATGTTGAGTTATAGTGAAAACTTAGATACAATAAGTAATAGAAATGTACTGTGAAGTTGCCATAATATTCATATTAGATAAATATATACGTAGCCAGCGTATAGTTGGATGGAACAACTTTTCCAATCATTTTATAGCTTTTTTTTTAGAATATATCCTCTACCTATATATATTGTATAGGTAAAGGGATAATATGGTAAACTTTTGGACAGCGAGAAAAAGTTGTTGTCTTTGGTTTAATTTTTTTTTATCAAACCCAAAGTGGTGTAGATATCTCTCTTCGAGTTTCATATAGAAAGGACAGTTTGCTGATTTTTGTAATATAGATAAAGCAGTTCGAAGAAGATCTTTTTCATTTTTTAAATTTTCATATCCTTCATTCTTCTAACCCCTTAAGGACTTGATTTACGTTTATGTACCTACTCTTTGGATTATTTTGTTTTTGTTTGTTTTTGATTTATCTTTGGCAAGACCCGCGCAGAAAAAAATAAACAGAAAAACACAAGAAAAAATTATCCTCATCCATTATTTTTCTTTTTTTTTTTTTTGGAATCAAGGACACTGGGGAGATAGATAAGCTCATAGAAAACTGAATTCTTCTCAAGACGACATCCAATTAAAATATGCAAATCAAAAAAAAAAAAAAAAAAACAGAAGGATTTTGTTTTATTCTTTCAATCAGAAAAACACAGACACAAAAATGCACTTAAAAATCGTCATAATTTTTTAAATGTTTTTTGTCTATTGTTGAGAAGAAATGCAAAAATTTTAACAATAGAACTATACTTATTAAGTGCATACAGAAAAAAATTAAAACAAGACAAAAAACAGAACAAAACAAATAGTCACAAGAGCGGATAGTGATGGATTTGTCAAATAGGAGCAGTAGAACAGACAGTTTTTATTTGTTTGTTTTATTTGACATTTTTGTATTATTTAAAAAAACAAATAAACACTTAATACGATTGTGGGAATGTCTGCTATAGAAATGAATTATTAAATTATCCTTTCACAGTACAAACCCAGAAAAATAATCCACTGAACAATCAAATTAAAAAATTGTTTTTTCTTATGAATATTTATTTTATTTGTAGATATTTCATTATGATTTGTAATTGTTTGGTTTTGAACTAATTTTTCCAATAATTGATAAAATAATATTAGCGATATAATAGTAGTATTTAGCAGTTTTTGGTGTTTCTGACCACACATATAAAAAAATCTAGAACCAAAAAATAACAATTTTTAGTTATTTTACAAATTCTTATTTCTCTAAAAAACTGCTTCAAAAATTTTATTAAACAAAAATTCAAAATTTCTTTTAAAAGGCAACCTTTGGATGGAAAACCATTTTTTAAACAATATGGTTATAATTGATTACCTCCCAAGGAATCACTTTTTACTTGCGATAAATAAATTACGATGATAGAGAACACGAAAAAAGTGGGTGGCACAATTCTGTCTGTTTGTCTACAGTATTAACATCAATTTTCTTCACATCTGGTACCTAGTGGTTTTCGGCGATTATGCCCACACTTTTTTTTTCTTTTTTTTTAAACCAAAAATATCGGTTGCTATGCCATACAATTTTTTAACAATTTTACATAATCATATTTTTCTCAAAAGCGCTTCGACAACTTTTCTTGAAAAAAAATTCAATAAATTTCTCTTAGTATAGGCTTTCTTTTGGGTGAGAAACCATTTTTCAAAAAATGGTTATTAGTGGTAGGTGCCTCCTAAGGACCCATTTTTTATACAGAGGCTTCCAATAACTATAAATATTTTATAGTTATTTGATTTTTAAAAAAATGTTTAAATTTTTTTTTTTTTTTAATTCCAATACTTCGAAAACGGTAAGATCGATTTTTTTGAAACCCGATATTTAGGAATATTTTAGTATTATCTAAATTATTATTAAAAAAAAATTTACATATATTAAAAATAACGGTACATTCCATACAAAAGTTAAAAAAAACCGGAAAGGAAAATATTGTTTTTCTCAAAAACGACTCATACGATTTTGATCAAACTTTTTCCATAAAATAAAATTAATACAATCTACTAAAAAAATTAAAAAATTTTGCACTTAGTGACTATTAATAAAACCTGTCATAGAA
This sequence comes from Dasysyrphus albostriatus, assembly GCA_946251815.1. Lineage (NCBI taxonomy): Eukaryota > Metazoa > Arthropoda > Insecta > Diptera > Syrphidae > Dasysyrphus > Dasysyrphus albostriatus. Next base: position 27,092,237 of record OX276336.1, on the reverse strand, counting down.
CGTGTTTTTTTTTATTTTGAATTTTCTCATTAGATAAATTCTGTATAAACAGAAGAATTTTCTTTTTAAATTTTCTTCATATTCAATTATTATAAATTCTGTTAATACAAATTTCAGATAAGATTAAATAATATTGCATATAAAAGTTTTCAAGAAAAATGTTTTTGAAATTTTTTAAAAAAAGTTTCAAAATGCAAATTTGATATTTCAAAAACAGGTTGACAAATATTTTTCAAATTTTATTTTATATGTACATAAATAAATACTTAAGATTTGCATACCAAAAGTTTTCCTTAAAAATTTTTTATGAATTTCATATATAAGGAATAATTTAAAAAAAAAAACGGCTCCAACGATTTAAAATTTTTGCTCTCCATACAATAAATACAATTTTTAATAAAGAATTAATATGGCGGTCTTGTTTTTCATCTCAAATTCTCGACAAAGCTTTTTTTAGCTAATTTAAACATCGTATTTCATGCTTTTAAACATTTTCTCTCATAATTTCCTTAAACCCTCAGCATCTTGACATGACAGTCCAACGCACTAACCAGTATGCCATGAGGCATGTATGCAAATTTTAAATAAGATTTAATAACAATGCATTTGAAAATTTTCAATAAGAATTTTTTGAATTTTCAAAGAAAATATAATTTTCTTGGAACAATTCGATGTTTAAAAAATAAGTTTACGATTTTTTTAAATTTTTTTTTATATGCAAATAAGTAAAGATTTGCAAAATATTTAATAAATGGAGTTGTCTCCAGTTTAAGTTCCCATTGAATAATTATTCAATTTTAATTATTCAATGCTCATAGTCAAGTATAATTATTTCAGGCTTATTTTGATAACTGAAGTGGGTTTCTCACAGCTATACAGGTAGCTAAACCACTTGATGTGTGTTTGGAATGTAACTCACCCTTTCAGAAAAATGAAAATGGTAAGGCTGTGTCAATAAGGAACGATTCGTTTTTTTTGATCCAATCCCCGAAAAGTATCGATTTTACATTTCAACCGATCCCAATCTTAGTCATTTCAATAAAGAATCTCGATTTTTGGTATCATCAATCTTTTAAAAGGTGTCTGATTTTGAGGTTTTTTAATCCGTCGACATCGTAGCCATCCTTAAATGGAACTCGACAGTTGATAGCTGGACACAGAAAAGACAAACTATATTTTGTCAAAGAATGTGTATTTCAATCCGAATCCCAATTGCCCTCAAATCAGCTTTTTTCTGATTTTTTAGAAGCCTTTCAATCCATCGGCATCAAATTATTCAATAATACCTGATTTTTAGAGGTTTCTTAATCCATCGACACACTTCAATGAAATTTGACAGTTAATACTTTGACAGATAGAGGACAGTATGTTGGCAAAAAAATGTGTTTTTGATCGTGATGTTATCCAATTGTCCTCAATTCAATTTTTTTCGGAGCAGTAAAAATTCTTCAATAATTTCCGATTTTTATTGGATTTTTTAATCCATCGACATCAAAGTCATCCTTCAATGGAAATTTGACAGTTGATAGCTTGACAGATAGGGTACAGACAAAAGTTTGACAGAAGAAGTGTATTTCGATCCAAATGTCACCCGATTGACATAAAATCACAGTTTACCGGAGCTGTTAAAAAAAAATGTGAAAATTTAAGATTTACTTTACAGTTTTTATCCTAATCAAATTGTTTTGCTTTTAAATTTTAAATAATTAAATCCGAGCAAAGTTACAGTATTGAATGGAATCCGTTTAATTAAAACGAAACGAAAAACTGCTAAACTCATAAATTCTTGAAAAATTGTAAAAATCAAAGAATTCTTGTTTAAAAACAGCTTCGAGATAATTTTCAAAATGTGCTAGCTTAAATAAAACCAAAAAACAAAATCATTTTAATTAAAAACAGGAAAGTAAATTTCACTTGTATTTGTAGGGTTTTATTTCAAACTCAATTTATTAGATTTGTATAATATTTTGTTAGGGTTTTGGGTTTTGCCCTATGCTTTAATTGATATGTATTTGAACTGAGACCTCCGCTTGCCAGCCGAATATGCTTTAGATGTTTTTTTGTATAATTCTTGGATGTATATTAATATCAAGGAAATAAGATTTGAAAAAAAAAAACAACTATAATGAACCCGATTGTTCTGATGGGTTTAAGCTTGCGATTTTTCTCTGAGTATATAATGAGATATTCAAAGTAAAAGTATTTAATCTAATTGGTCAACAGATGTCGACTAGTCTTTAAAATTGTTCAACCTTTAGGAACTTTTAACTAAGGCTTAAAGTTCTTCAAGGTCAGGCGTGATTTTTGGCACCTTATTTGTGAAATACTCTCAGACAAAAATGAACCCTCTGAAAGGCTTCTGAATTCCCATTAAAGGTAAAACTAGTTCCAATAATGGGTCAGCCCTAGATTTTTTTATGAATTTCTAATAAAAACAAATCAAAGTTATACTAATTTTTCTGTCAACTTTAATTTTTTTAAAGAATTCATAAAAAGAACCTTAACCAAGCTGACCTTTTATGACTATATGGAGTGGTGTTTTAGGTGGTATACATTTTTTGCGAATATACCAGAAATGAGATACAAAAAATCACTCGTACGAACATGAAAATAACAAAAATTTTAATAAATCATTAAAAAAGCCCATAACTGACCATATATTTGAAACAAGTTGAAATTTAATCATAATCTCGTGGCCTTGCAGACCAAATAATTATTTTGCTAATATCTAACAAACGCGGTCCCAAAATCGCTATGACCCTTAAAACATTAAAAAAAAAAAATCACAAAAAACACACAAACTGACCGTTTGTGACCAATTCGATGGCATTTTTCGCGAATATTTATCCAACTACGAAGATCCCAGAGACATTACCTAACCTTTAAATTGTAGCAATCCAAACATTGACCTTTAAAGCATTGCAATCCCATGTCCTGACCACAGTTTATTACGCAACCCATATCCAAATAGTTTGTTCCGACATCATCTTTAAATGTTTAGATCTCTTATTGAGAATTTAGATGAGGGTATGTTGGTAAGGTCTGGTTGAATTGAGGACGAAATTAAGGGTAGGTCGTCCTTTTATGCCGGGGTCTTTTACTATTACTTGTCATGCCTGCATTAAAACCAATTTTTCAACCCTGACCTTTTTTTTTTGTCCATGACTTTGTACGTAAAGCTGGATATTATTAAAATAAAGTTTCACATCCGCATTTAGATAAAAATAATCCACAGCACGCATTTCTACTTTCACTTAGATATTATTGGCCTATAGTTCTTATGGTTTTCCTCCTCATGTTTCATGTCAATTTATATCCATTGCAATTATGTAGTAACCCCAATTTTCCAAAAAAAAAAAAAAAAATTCTCATCCCACAAATTGCATCACATTAACAGATTGGTATAATTTCGACCCTCCTTTGATTCTTCCTCTCGAAAACCGACAGAGGATATCCTTGTTTGGGAGGATTTTTACTTATAAAAGAGAGCATGACAAATCTCATATCAAACTTATTGGCAAACATTCATAAAATTGAAACTCGTGTCGAAAGCAATTTTCTATTTCACATAACAACGTACTTTTGTTTTTTTTTTTTTTGATTCTATTTTACTCTTTACATGTACTTTAGTATATACATGTAGGTATACATTACATAACACAGTTGTACATAAATGTTCCCTCGTATATCCCTTTTCAATGGTGCCGAGATTTGTTATAGAAACTTCCTGATGATTCTTCCTTCTTCGTTTGTTACAAAATTAAAAAGTAAGCCATCCATGAAATTCTCAATTTACAAAGAACCAACAAGCGAATCTTGTGCGAAAAAAGGATTTATAGGATATTATCTAGGGCGGCAGGTTTAAGTTATTGCAAACAAAATGTTTTTAAAAAAACACAAAAGAATGTATAAAAAAGAAAAATAATACAAATGAATGCAAAGAATGCAAAAGAATGTAAAAAAAATGCAAAAGAATACAAAAAAATAATTTCAAAAATGTAAAAAGAATGAAATAAATGAACAAATTCCCAAAAGATTGCATTCAATTGATTGCTATTAAATGAATGCAATCATTTCGATGTCAAATGACTGGTGATTGCAAAATTTAAAGTTGAAACATTGAATTGAAGTAAATGAATGCAACCTTTTAATTGAAGTCATAAAAGATTGCAGTCGTAAGAGATTGCATTCTCTTATAACTCTGAAGATTATAGATCCACTCGTACATTCATTCTCTAGTGACGAATTAAGTAAGATTTCCAGCTCTCATCGTGGCGCCAAATTTATTATATTCCACTCCTGTTAGGAGAACCCACTGAAAAAGAAGTCATCATTATCATCTGTCTTGCTCTTGGTCCTTGTCATTGTCAGTCTTATTCTCATTCTACATAGTCTCCTTGCTATTTGAGATGTAATATCAAGAATGAATCATTTCGCGAACTCAATCATCAAATCACGAAAAATTGATATCACTTTCACTGCGTGTTCTCTGTTTCATTGTTTGTAGATTAAGGTGGTCCTTCTATTTTTTTTGTTTTTGTTTAATTCCCTGTTCCCTGATGGATAAGTATAAATCTTTTCCGAACAAAAGTCTTGATTGTTTTCTTACAAATTAGGGAGTAGGAGGCGTAGGATATGGACCCCTTTTGATACCATTTTTTTCTGTCTTGACCTAACCTACACGCTGGGGTTTTCTTCTGTTACTTGTAGGAATTCCCTTTTGCCAAAATACATCTTTAATTTAATTTGAAAACAAGCTAACCAGGGGGACATACAAATCTTATTAATAAAAACTCTTTAAAATCGTTTTTCAACTTTTTGAACCGAATTTAAGGGTCACCCTATTGCAGTTACACTCAAATATGTACAAGCAGATATTTCATTTTCCTCCAATTATTTTTGCTATTGTTGTTGTTTTTTTTGTTTTTTTTTTGTGAATTTGTGAGTTTTTCTTTGAATGATTTGCTGCTGCTTTTGATAGCTTCCGGTTGTTTAGACAATCCAAGGATGGAGAAAATTATGTAACAATAGTGCCGGAAAATGTCATTTACAGTCCAATTAACTACGGAAGTTCTTGTCGTACATTTATAGTTTTCCCCCAATCGTGCGATACTTTTTCTACGAAGCCCCCCCCCCCCCTTCCACCACCTCATCTTCGTCATTGTTTATAGTGTCTAATTCAGTTCAAACAAAAGTTATTTACAGGACACTCACGTGCTTCTATCTAAATATATATTGCCGAAGGAACAATAGTATAAATGGTGACGTAACCATGTACAAAATAATGGCCAGGTTAAAAGCCCGACCTATGCTCATTGTATAGTAGTTTGCCAAAAGGTAATTCAATTTTAGATGAAGGTGTGTTTTTGGGGGCATTCCCGGCAGGTGCGATACTCGTATATAGTTTTGCTCCTGAGGAATGTTTGACAATGTGATCTAGTGAATTCAAGTCGTTGTAGTCGTCGGTCTCTCCCTCTGCAAAAACATACAATTTGCTAAAAGGACAAAGCCAAAAGCCACCGCAGGAACAATTTACCAAACGAAAACTGTGCGGGAGCTTTGGTGATGGAAAGTGTTGTGAATGGCACATGATGGTGGTGTTAGGTGAGCTTGCGTGCGAAGTGGCTATTCAATTGTTCTGGTTTATGTATATATGTAGGAATGCTTCTCAGTGTTACACCTAAAATCTAAGTGCAGACCTTGATAACCATTCCAGCCCTATAGTATAGAACTGATTGTTAGTATAGTTTGAGAAGTAACGTTGCATTTCGGTGAATTATTTATTTACGACGGATGGATATTTAGGGCGGTTCAAAAGCGTATAGTCAGGGTCGGGAAAAGCAACAACCGTGTATGGGATGGTAGAGCTTAATTCCGCGCTTAGGCAGGTTTTTTATAAAATTGTCTAAGCAAATAAAAAAACAACGGCAATACTTACAATGTTATGCTGAAGTTTTTCTTATTAAACCCAAAATTCTAATTTTTTTAAATAAAATTTTATTTGTGAATAATTTTCGGAAAACAACTAAAAATAAAAAAATATGGAGAACAAGCAGAGTGTGTCGATATATTATTTAAAAAATACAGATTAATCCCACCCATTCACTGCCAGCACAGCAAAAGATCGAGAGATGATAACGAATACAAAAATCAATGTAAGGAACCTACTATCAATTTATAATGCCATCATCATTTCCAACTATACTTCCCAGACTATTTGTTATGACTTCTAAAAATCACACGCTTTTGTATACTTGTTTCCTAACGACGACGATTTGGAAGCTTTCTACGTGTGTTTTTGGTTTTAACCCTGTTCGGTGGCACATAACGCACATTAAGTTTTTATTATTATTTTTTTTTTTTTGTTTGTTAGGGAAGTTACGATATATACCCGTTACAATTTGTATGAAGTATATTGTAGCAGGTACATATATGTGAGTATATTGTAAAAATATATACGGACATATTGTGGGATGTAAAATGCATGTGGATGTTATTTTGTTGACACTTTAAGTCTATGTGCGTAGCATTGCATCGCATTTCGAAGAACTCCAGATGTATTTTTAAGTCCGATGTTATGGAAGTAGGTACTACCTAAGGCAAGTTACGGCTTCAAGAGTTTTCTTATAAGTTCTTGGTTTTACTCATCGATCGGTTTAATATGATTTTTATGATGCGCTTTTTTGTCTGAAGGAATCTGGAGATTGAATTTGAGCGAGTTCTTTGGTTTTATTGACTTTGACGGTTCGATTACTGTCGGCAACTTCAAAAAACACCACTTTTGATCAAAAACAATAATTGCTTGTCATCGATTCGTAGAAAGTTCCGTTGATGACTAAATTGACGGAATTGACTGCTTCGGGCTTCCTATACACTCTTATGAACCGGAGCAATACGTTCTTGTTGTTACAACAGAATACCTATTTTTATAATAAAGTTGTATCATTTTCACGTGTTGCTCAATCGTGTTACGTGGTTTTGACAACTACCAGTGACTGAATAATAATCAATAAAGATTTAATAGATCCCATTTGCTTCAACAGCATGGCCGCTACAGACTATCAATATCAACCAGTGTCTGTATTGAAAACCCATTTTTTAGAGGCCTAGTCCGTTTTGGATTCAAAATCATTTAGTTTTTTTTAACTCGAGTGAAAATTCGGCTCCAGACATACCCACAACTTACATAGCGGATAACTTCAAATGAGACGGACTTTATAATTTTTTTAAGGTAGCTGTCTTAACGTCTGTAAAGTTAGCAGACTACTAATTTTAGGCTAGACAAATGGGACCACGGCAGAAATTTGCAGTTTTTTTTTGTTGCATTTTTATGAATTTCTATTCCCGATTTTGCAGTTCACCAAATGCTAACTTCAATGTGAAGTTAGCAGTACATGTCCTTTTTTCAGAAATAGCTAGCAAGGAAATTGCTGTTCTGTCCCAAATTTGCTGTTTTTTTTTTTTTTTGTACTTCAAGAAAAAACTCAGTACGAATTTTGAAGTCCAAATTTGACAAGAATATCGAAAAATCAATTTGGTCCTGTTAACTTTACTATTATAATATTTAGTTAGTCTTGATCTCTAGAAAACGGACATATATTGATTTGCGTGGAATATTCAGAGAGTCTTAAACCGAATTTTAAAATGTTTTTTTCCGAGGTAATGCCTCTTGCGAAGAACTGGAAAATCCACCATGAGCCGTTCGATTCGGACTTGACAAAACAACAACACGCACATAAGAATGTTTGAAAGTTATAAGACTAAGGCCCTAGGTCTCCATGAGCTGCCAAGTCATTTTTTAAATCCTCATATGTGCACAAGAATTGAAGCATTCAGGTCAAAAACCAGATAACTTCACTTTTTTACGAAATATATGTTTTTTGATGCAGAAATAAAAAAATCCCGCACCGTTTGTGTACTCGAAACTCAGCTTTTTTGACTCTTAATTAGAAAAACATATTTTGTACTGGAATTGTCTTGTTTTTGCCCCGCACGTGAAAAATTTGAAAAATGCTAATATTGGAAGAGGTACCGAATCTTTCGAGATTTTATTCTTTAACGGTGCTTCAGCTTAGAAAATGTTATATATAATTGAAAAACAACAATTGAATTGATTTTTGTGTTTTTGATAAAGAAATCGAAGCCTACATTTATTTTCACCAAAAAATCGGAGCAATAACTAGACAGCTCGAAAAACAAATTAATTTATTTTTTTTTTTTTTATAAAATGAGTTTTTTTATTGTCTTTCCAAGAAAAATGGAGTTTTTAAGTATATTTTTTTTTTAATTTTTAACACTGTTTTTATATTTTTCTCAATACTGAAAATTAACCAGATAACTCTAGTTTTGGAACCGGAAGCTTCAATTGCCAATATAGTACAAGTTGAAGTGGCAAAAGCTATACAAAACCAATTAGAGTGTCTTTATGACAAAAATTACCTCAAATATGAGTTTAAAGTTTTGACTAATAAACCTCAGTCTTCAGTCTTCAACGTTTGTTTTTTTTAATTTTAGAGGCTTGCGACCCCCTGAGTAATTCCTTGCGACCCTTGAGAGTCGTGACCCACAGTTTAAAAAAACACTGTTCTAGATAGTTTTTCACACCGTTCTAATAGTTTTACACAGTACCCTGCAGCTATTCCTCGACCAGAGTCGTTGTAGTTCTTTAAAACCATCTATTTTCCCTATTTCTGCTGCCTTCAAAGTGTTTCAAGGTCCAATTTGAACTTGAGAATAAAAATCAAATCCTAGTTTTCCATCGTTTTTTCAAAGTTTTTTTTTTTTTTATTTTGTTAAAACAAATGCTTTGCCATGCTATGTTGACTTTTGTAAGTAATGAAACTATTTTGTGAGGTTCATTCATATAACCATGAAAATTCTAATGCCTTTTTTTGTTGCGCAGGTTTTTCACAAAATTTGTTGCTTTCGTGAAAAAATGTAATTTTTTTTATAGAATTTTTGACAAAATTTTACTTAAATTTTTGTTTTCAAAATCCCGAAGCATTGGGGTAAGGTACATTAAAAGAAAGTTCTACCCGAAAAAAAAACCGCTTTTTTTGTTGTTGTTCCATAAAAAAATAGTTTACCTATGGGTACATATTGTTGCAATTTTAAAAATAGCTTAATTGTGATTTGTTTTTGATATTTCTGCATCTTTCTTTGTTTCGCAGCATTTTATATTACGGGGGTTATACTTCGGAAATGATTTAAACATTCTTCCCTTGCTGGTTGTCTTACAAAAAAAAAACTTAAGCCTTAAGCCCTGTTCTTCTATGTATATTAGGTACAGTGGTGGAACTATGTGGAGGGGCAAAAAGGGGCATTTGTCCCCCCAGACATTACAAACTAAATTAAACAAACACTACAAACAGCTTCAGCCATGATCAGTGTGAGTGATAAATGGATTAATAAATGTCACACAGATCTTCGATCTTCCCGAAAAAAAATGTTGTTACATATTTTTGCTGTTTCCGCAAAACCCCACTAGGTAGTTTCAATAGCCATATAATGATTTCTTGAAGATAAATGAAGGTATTTTTAAAAGATTGAATTATTGTAAAAAAAAACACAAATTTTCAAAAAAAAAAACTTAGATCCTTAATATTCCTAGGCCAAATTCGAATTCAGTGCATCCAAGAACATTGAAACTTATATTTTGGCTCATATGTTAGAGACAAAAATTCAAATTTTGTCTCACAGTGTACCTAAATATCTAATTAGTGTTTTCGCAACAGAAATGTTTTTCCCGAGTTACTGCCTCTTGCGAGGAACTGACAAATCCTCCAAGAGTATACTTGTCATGATTAAGTGATTCCCATCTAGCTGTTTGGATTCGGCAAAAATTTGTAGGTACCCTCCATTCCTGCCAAAAACACGCACACAGGAATGGTTGAGAGTTGTAAGTCACTAGGCTTTGGTTGTCCACCAGCTGTTGCGCCACCAAATTTATTTATTTCTTTATAAAAATACGTCACTTTTCAGCTGAATTGATATTGAGAGTTTTCGAGCGCGAGCGACAAAGTGAAAAACTCGCAAAAAATTCATTTCTAGGTTTCTTTCTACGTTGAGTCACGAAATTTTAGTCGCCAATCCCAAATTCGGATTCAGCACCCCAAAAGCATAATGTTGGAAAAATTGAACACACTTTACAATAAAAAAAAAAAAAACTTTTTGCCCCCCTCTCAGACCAAACTCCAAGTTAGGCCACTAATTAAGTATAGTTACTCAAAAATAAAGCGCGAACCTTAAATTTTTCCCGATGAACCCCTTTTTAAAGTATTTTTCGATGTTGCTTACCTCGAAAAATTTGCTAAATGTGAAAAGACACAAAAACAACTTTCCACTAACATCGCGGAAGAACTTCACTTTGAAATAACTGCCTTTACTACAAGGTTTCTTTATTTTATTGTAAAGTTTCCCTCTTTAAATTTCAACAAAATTACAAAAATGTAGGTGGTTGTGGAAAAATTCATCAGCTTACACCTGATTGCATACTTTAGCTCTCCTTCAGAAAAAAAATAAATCCTTAAGAATACAGAAAGTTTTCGAATTGAAAATAAAAAATTGAATTTTAGTTTCAAATCTTCAACAATCACAAAAAAAAAAAAAGAAAGAAAATACGAACAGTCAGCAACCTAGTTTTTCAATCCACTTTAGTGACACTTTAATTTGATGAAAAATGTCAACTTGTCAACCTAAATCTCTACACACTCACCCACAAGATTTTATATACACGAATCCTATATAAGTGCGATTGCTATTAAAATAATTTAAGGTCGTTTTAGTTGAACATTCAACGAATAACTAGTGGGTTCTTAACAAAAATGTGTAGGTATAGGTACCTTCTCAAGTTCACTTAATTCGACGTCTCCTTCTACCTCTTTTTTTTGTTTTTAGAATTCTGGTCATTCATCCATCAGCGATACCTATAATTAAACTCAATGGCTGAATAAGTGTAATTAATTCACTTTAAAGAGTCACTTTTGAGTGCCCTTTAATAAGCCATCAGCTGCTGCTACTGCTGCTAAGGTTAACTCTTTCCGCCTCTTGAACTATATGCGATGCTTTTTTTTTCTTATGCATAACTACACTATAGGTTTAGACTTTTGCGCCAACCCCTTTTTTTTAAAGTACACAAGTATAATTTACAATTTTTCACCCTTAATCTTCATTATTATTTTTTGCAAAGTGATGGTTGAGTAGGTGGAAGGTGGAAGAGAATCTACAAACCGCAAAAAATTGTGCCACACTACCTACCTACCTTTACCTTTCATTTGCTACTATATGTCTACGAGTATAATAATAATCAACCCTTCTGGTCTTTTCTGAAATGTGTAAGTCTATGTGTGTGTGTGGTTAAAAGGGTAGCAGGGTTGAGTTTGCTCTTAATTTCTATATTAAATACCAAGAAGGTAAGTGCACTTCAACTATATACAAACGAATAGCGAAGAGGAAAATGTGTGAAACTAAAAAAAAAAAAATTAAAAAGGAAAATTAAACTCCAAGCTTTGAGAAATTGGTCAAAATGGAAAAGGCAAAAAATTCTATAATAAGAGATGGAAGCACGTGACGCATCTCTATTCCGTCGATAGAAGCGAATCAGTCAAAGAGCTCCATAAAAAAAAACCCACTTTATGGTTTGCTGAAATTTCACTGATGATGATGATGATGATGACAAAAACCGGAAGAATCCACAATCTTCATGATAATTTATGAAGGTAGGTTGAAGCACAACGTTGTGTGCAGAACATGTGACTCTTTCACATAAATGTGTAGCATCCTCCGATGTTCAGACTGCGGACTGAGCTGCCATCATGATTTATCTTGAGTCAATTAGAATACTTGAACTTTTGTTAAAATTAATTTAAATTCAAAACTCTAAAATGACTGACAGAAGGTAGACTGTCAAGTGCTTAGAGCTTGCATTCCAAATTTTTTGTATTCATTTTAATAATTAACAAATTTATGTGGTTACTTAACTGTTTCAACTCGAGATTTAAATAAATTGACTGAGAAACTTATTCGTTTTCCCAAAAAAAGACCGTGAAGGATGAAGCCCCTTCTGGGCTTATAGGACACGATGATGATGATGAGAAACATTTTTTAGGAGTTATTCCATGATTTTTCCCTGAATTCAAAATATATTTTACTTGAATTTATTTTTCATAACAAATACAGGACCAATAGTAGTATCTTGTGGAACACCAAATTGAATTTCCTTCTGTTCAGAATATGCATGGGTTATTTAAAATATCAGATCCAAAAACAAAAACCCTTTGATTTTATCAACTTCATCTCCAGAAGGTATGTCTATACCCTCTGGCAACTCTGAATGTAGACAACGAATATAAAAAATAAATTCGATTAGGGAACTTCAAAGGATGTTACCTCTAAGTGGGTATCGCACTTAAATAAAAAAAAAAGTCTATGTACTTTTGCGACACACAAGTAAAATCCATTTATGTTTTTTTTTTTTTTTTTTTCTATAACACAAATGAGACTCAATAAAGGTGTGGCAATGTAGGTATACCTACCTCAAAATTAAAAAAAAAAATCTATCGACTTCATTCTTTTGGGTGTGTATTTTTATATACGAATGGATTTTTCATTATTTTTAGAACAATATTTCGCAAATAGCTATAGTCCTGTCGAATAAGCTCTTAAAAATTTAAAATACTTCAAACACCAATTTGTACTACATTTTCTATGGATAATGCAAATTAAGTGCCACTTTATAACGAACTAATCATCGTGGGCCTTCGTTTTTATGCAGAGGTCAGAAAGGGATGAAGACGTTTGAAGTTGCTTTGAAAGAAGAATTATTCAGCTGTGATTTTTGATTCTGTTTTTTTTTTTTTTTTTTTTTTTTTTTGTGTAGAGAAGGAGATTCAACAACAAATTTTTTGTTTGCACTTTATACTTTGGTACTTATACTTACTTACCTATTTATATGCTTACTCAAGGTGGCACTACAGTCTGGGGTGGACCAGGGCCCCAACCAACGAGCTTCTTCCAGCTAGCTCCGTCTCTAGCTAGCTTTCGCCAGTTTATGACTCCAAGTTGGTTCAGGTACTCTTCCATTAGCCAACATCACCTGTAATGCAGTCCCTCTTTACACTCTGCCGTCCAAAGGGAATGTCTTTCCGAACCGGATCATTGTTGTCCAGTCGCTCGAAATGACCCATGCAGCTAAGTCGTTGGATTTTCATTGTTTTGGCTAGGTCGATGTTACTGAAGAACTTGCACAGTTGCTTTTTGTATCTTCTTCATCGTTCACCATCTATGCAGACTGAACCAAAAATTACCTGAAGAATTTTCTTCTCAAAACGGCCTAAAGCATTCTCAGTGCCTTATACAGGTATATTTTAGTTGCTCGAGAGTGGGCTGTGCTCCTCAGTTGCCTTAAGCTCTATGAGGCAGTGTTTAGCAAGAGAAATTCTTCGCTTGATCTCTGCAATGGTATTAGTCACTGAGTTGATAGCAGAGCCCTTGACCCCCTCGAAATTTTAACCTTCTACAATGATACTCTGTCCTAGACGTGCTTCGATGTTGGGTGTCTTCTCTTATTGACAGCATTTATATTTCGTCTTGGCTTCATTCTTTACAGTGAATCCATCTTCTTATGGCCTTATTCACAATAAATTTGCATTAAAATCACCCAACACAATTTTATTGTCATTGCCAGGCCGCATCGGCCATAAATTATTCAGGAACTCGTAGAACTAGTCTTTGGTGTCATTATCTTTCTCTTCTTTGGGTCGAGCGCTATTAAGCCTAGTACATGTTTCCTCGTGAAGTGAACAATCGCCAGTGAATAAAATGATTTTTTGACATTTCTCACTGGTACAGACTTGCGAATGTGGTGTGAACGTTCGACGTTTAAAACTACAACGCCTCAAATTACTAGTAATCGAACTGTCAAATGTTCACCAAGAGTTCCCGTTCATTGTGCACAGGAGTTGCTCGTGATCGAAAACTCTCCACACAGATTCACGAGCATGTTCACGGGTGAATAAAAATGCAATTTTTGTATGCATTCACGACATGATACACAAGTACGAGTATGTACTACGCTTTATGAGGCTAATGTTGTTGAACTTAGCCTTGATGCGAGTTGTGCGTGAGAAACTCGTTCACGTATTTGAAAGTCAAGGCTTCTTACCTAAGTTTGCTTCTTACGACAAATCTTCGCCCAAGAAAATGCTGCATTTGTTATCGGTAACAGTCACGGCCCATCCCATCCAACTTCTTGGATTGGCGGTAATATCTGCTTTGTAGCAATCTAGGGCATCCACTAAATATTCGCCTGCACTTAGTCGATAGAGGCAGAATATTCCCCATGCATATCCGAAGTTCGGTGTCTTTATTTCGTTTGCTAGACTCGTCAACAGTATATTCAACCGTATTCATTGTGGGAAAGTCACTCAGACGGGACGAATCCAACTTGGAAGACCAGACCCTTAGTATAGCTCCAAGGGTGGGTGGCTGAATTCATCGCTCCTTACAGGCCTGAGCTCCCAATATGTCATAGTAAAGGTTTTCACTACGTGGTTTAGCTTGAATGGAACCGAAGATCCCAAGGTTTATTCCATCTGGAGAATTCTTCCACTGCTGCTTTGATCAAAGGAGAAGTACCTTAGTGGAAACACACCTCTTGGAATCTGTCGTTAAGACTGTTGGTGGCATCGTTGATTCTCTATGTTGAATTCATTCGCCGCGCACCATTCTTTTGATAGACTCATCTAAGGATTCAGTCGAATAGTACAGCCGGTCATTTGCGATAGAAAATAAAAATGTTGCAATTTTTCTCATATTTTCAACACTCCTATTATTAGTGTTGCTAGCCAAGTCCAGATGGTAGAGCTTAGTATCCGTTGGTTACCACGTGGACGTAAAATAAGGACAGGTGAAATGTGTAGTATAAGTTCACTTGACGACGTCATGTTGAAGCCAATAAGTGACTACCGGCTTCCTATATACAACGTTCAACCATCATCTGGCAACAGTTTACCTGAGTTTTTTTTTTAAGTCTTTGCTGGAATAACCAACAGCTTTGATTTGCTAAAGGAAGCTGCTGTGCTTAGTTGAGTGTGAACGAAAGTAATCACGAACTCAATCAAATAGTTATGACCGTTACCACTAAAGGAAAACCTTTTATCATCAGTTCTGATTCAAGTAACGCTTCACTGTTGCTAGTCGCAATGATATGGAAAGGATGAATTTGTCACCTCCTTCAGCAAGGTACTCTTAAATCTATGGCGAAATAATTGGTTAACCAGAGGAGAACTTCATACTCTTAAATTGGAAGAGAAGCACTTTTTTAAGGACAGAAGTTACTTCTTCGAACAGACCATGGAATGCTTAAATTGCTTTTGAACTTTAAAAATCCGCATTTTTTATTAATAGTTTTCCACAATGTATTCTATGTTAAATGTCAAATCTGGTATGTTCCAAGAAACTATCTCAAAATCTTCTTTTATTTATTTATCCATCACAAAAAAATTCATAATGGGAAAGAGGTCCATGCTGCGTTCCATTTATAGAATAAGTGGAAATTATCGATGGCATCCTAACTAAATGTCTAACATAGAATATTCTTTTCTATATCTTCATCTTTATCCTCGTCTTTGTTCTAAATGATTCTACCTATTTGCTAAGAAATACAAAAAAGGCCTTTATAGTCTGTTCCAGCATGCCCCCTACTCGTCGTCGTCTACCCACTCAATAAAGCGTAAAGAATATCTTCGACGTGACATATTTCATATGCCTCGCAGCATTCGTAATTATCCTGACATAAATAAACCTTAATACAATTTCATTAAAAGAAAATCCTTTTTCTTAAACCCAATATCTTCTATTTAAATAAACGATTTACTACGCGCCCCACTTTGTGTTGATGCTAATGCCTTTCCACCTCATCATGTTCTATATGTATGTGTATGTGTACGTTGATTTGATATAGCACGGTATATACCTCAAACATTCTCATTAAATATTTTGCCTTATGTCTCCATACTCGCATCTTCCCTCTACATAATATATTGACTTCAAATTTTTTTTCATTCCAATGTCGAGGTTGGATCTCGGATGGAAATATTACGCATGAAAAATTCTCAATAAATCATTCCAATCAGACTGTGTCATTCCGCGCATCCTTGCTGCCTCACGTCACTCTTGTCGTCAGTCGTTGTCATTGCCAATTTCTATACCACCATCCGTTGATGCCATTTCAAAGTCGTATGTGGTGTCTGTCTGCCCACATTTGGCAGAAACATATGCATTTCTTTATATGAAATCAATGAATAGAAAAGATACTTTTTTTTGTATATGTGGGCTTACTTAGATCGATACAGTTTATGTCAAAATTATTCTGACTTCATAGTTTTTTTTTTTTCTTAAAAATAAAAATTAAACAAATTCAAGCTTTTTACATCGAAAAAACCTGTTTTTAAAAATGTAAATGTTTACAAAAAATTATTCGAGAGGTTTCTTAAACAAAATATTCTTTTATAATATTTTTTAAATGTTTTATTGAAACACTTGACTGTGAAAATTTTTAGGTTTTGCTTATGCTTGGATAAAAACTAGATCAAAAAATTAAGAAACCCGTTTTTGTAGCATGGAATTTAAAAAAAATAATAATACCTGTTTTAAATTTGTTTTTATTAAAAATTTATTCTTTAAAAATATTTATTTTCTCGATTTATTATTTTCTTTATTTATTGGATTTATCAAACACGAATACCGAATACTAAATAACTGAGAAGTTAAAATAAAATGTGGAGCTTAAGTTGATTTCTACCAATAAACAAGTTAACCCTTTTGCTAACAAAATCCTCCGACTTTTCTTTAATCTACTACAATTTACATCAAACATTCTTTCAAAAACCACACACTACAATAACCGAAGTGAAAAAACAGAAGAAAAAATACACAAACAACAATGCATTGACACAGGATCGGCGTGCAGTTACCAAGCGCCTTGTCACCACCACCAAAAATTAATCCTACCCCGCTGGACTAGAACTTCTCATTTGACAGATGAATCTTAACTAAAACACTGAATCAAAGTATCTATGTATATTTTATTTACAAGAAATTAACATATTTTAAAGCAAAATATCATAAAATAGCAATTTAAATAAATAAATTTGTATGATATTTCCACATAATACTTATTTGATCAAACTATCTTCTGTGAAGAAGGTGGGTTCGATTCCCAGCCGCTGCCACCCTTAAAATTGAACTGTTTTTCCCGAAGTACTGCCTCTTGCGAGGAACTGACAAATCCTCCAAGAGTATACTTGTCATGAATAGGTGCTTCTCATCTAGCCGTTCGGACTCCGCAAAATAATGTAGGTCCCCTCTGCCAACAACACGCACATAGGAATGGTTGAGAGTTGTAAGTCACTAGGCCCTGGTTCTCCACGAGCTGTTTCGCCACTAACTTATATTATAATTATTATTATAACTTTTGTGAAAAGAAATATTTGCACACTTTTTTTATAGGCATTTTTTATAGGATTTTACGTAACACCGCATTTATTTTAAATTTTTTTAATAAAGCATTGCAAGTGTTCACTATACTTATTTTTATTATAATTTTTTAATTAGTTTGATAGATTTTTTCACTTCTAAAACAATTTGATATCTCAATACACTTTCATTTAGCTCGGCAAATTCTTTTCATCTGTCATTGAATCTCAATTTTTTTTCTACGAGTGAAAAAAAGAACTGTCAAAATTGTTTCGATATTGTGGAGATAAGTATTGCCGTATTCTTTGATAATAGTAAATCTTTCAGTACTTTAGTATGTAATCTGTTGAAAGGGTCTGGGTTGTTTTAGTTGGCTAATGTTTAACAAGAACATGCCTTTGGACTTTCTACATTGATATTTTCCCCCCTGTTGATATGGAAGCGAACAAATTATGCGCTCTACGCATTTCACTTTAAAATTATTGCCTGAAATCCAAATGGTTTTTCTATAAGTATTTCCTGTCTCAATGTTACAAAAGTCAAAAATCAATATTGTTATTTCGGTTTGAGAGACAGACAATTCAACTTTGGTCTAGACTAGATTAGATATGTTGTTTAAGGTCAGTAAATGGTTACTGGATGTTGTTTCCAATTGTTTTTAAGACATTTCACTCCTTCTTTATTTCAATTTTTCAATACTTTTTCAATAATTTCATTCATGAAACTATCGCATTGGTCTTCTTTTCTTATCACTCTGACAAAGTGACAATTAACCGGAAGTGTGGTTTGACGTATTCTTATAGGTGTTCAAAAAGCATTCCTAAATGAAATCGGGCAATGAAAACCCGCCTTAGAAATCACTTGAAAGAATCAATTCCTTGGAAGACTTTTGACATGCAAAATGATTGCAAAAGGAGTACTCTTGGAGCATAAAAAAAAACGACACAAATCACACAATTATTTCCACACAACAGTGTAATGATTTTGACGTTTTCAGAAAGTAAAGGTACTTTTATAATAGCAAAATCACGCATATATATACAAAAATCTTTATATAAAAAAACATGCTGGAGTATATTTAAGTACTTATTAATACCTGATACATAATACATAATATGAAAAAGGACTTCAGACAACACTCGCACTGAAATGTCATTTCACATATGTTTTATAGTATATAAATTGATTATTGATATATGAATTCTGTGAAAGGTGAAGACTTTTATTTAAGCTATAACTAAATTTGATTATTAGTAAGGCCCGTTGAGTCTTCACAAAAAAATAAAGGTTTTAATCTAAAATTTTTTTTTTTTTTTTCAAAGCTCTTGGATCAAAAATATATAAAATTTTAGTTACATAGTTTGTTAGAAAATCGAAAATCAAAAAAAGTAGTACAAAGTTGGCCATTACATTCAGAAAAAAACGGGCTAAAAAAATTGAGAGCATGTACATAGGTTGAAAATAGAAAAGAAAAAATCCCATCGGCGAGGAGTAGTATTTCTCCCCGTTCGGCCAGGGGGGAATTTCATAAGAAACTTATATTAAATAAAAAAAAAATAATTGAAAAGCAATGGAAACACTTATAGTATCCATTTTTAAGGTTTATTTTCAAATAAATTTTTTGTGTACAACTGTTTTGGCTAAAAACTTTTTCCAATCAACATTTTGAAGAAAAATGTCTCTTGAATTTGTATCTTTTTAGCATGGCTCCTATTTTAAGTTCCCTTTTCAATTTGCAAACAGGGGCCTATTTCACGGCACAGATCACATACAATGAAGGTGCGGTAAAATAAAATTTGCCACAGATGTATCAGTGCAATTTTTTTAATTTTTTACAAATTATTCGACTTCTACCTATTACCTACCTGTATAAAATAAAATGGACGACTGGATCGCACGTACTTTGCTCTTATGTCCAAGTTGCTTGGAATAAAGAACTTTTGAATGATATGAAAGTAGCTATACAAAAATATAAAAAAGCATTTAAATCGTTCTTTTAGTTGTATAAAAAACTACATACTTAAAACTTGATAGCTTGAAAAATATAAATATGTGAAAAAAAAATTAAAACCGTTGGAGCGGTTTTCTTAAAAATTAATTTTTATATTTATAAAATAACATTTTTTTAAAAAAGTTTTGGTATGCCAATTTTGAGTATGTTTTAAAATACATTTTTAAACCTAGTTTCAAAAAAATTATCAACTCATTTTTGAAATATTGAACTCTCAAAAAAAATTTTACTACTTTTTTTAAAATTCAAAATCTACTTTTTTTTAATTTTGAAATGCAATATTATTAACATTAAAAAAAATTGCATACAAATTTTGATTGAAATAGTTTCAGCCGTTAATGAAAAAATCCAAAATTAAAAAAATTATATGGCAGGTACCGTTAATAACAGTTTCATTAATAACCCTGCATAGCCAAACCATCAAATATGTACCTACGCCCATTTCAACATACGTACACCTGCCACTACCCACCGAATAATCAACGACTACAGTACAACAAATTGCATACAACTTTTGCATTCGTCTTCCTTACAGTTCACATTGTCTTGTGGCACGACAATCATGCTGAGGAGGTACGAAATTTGGAAAAATTCGAAGCTTATCGGCTCGTATATCGTATTAATTAAGAATTTATTATTCGAAATTATGGAGACTAAGGTTTCAGCTAACTACCTAAGCAGAATGGAAGGCGGAGCTGCAATAGATGTCAAAAATACTGGAATGAAAGTTTAAATTTGATTAACTCTGGCAGCTGCAGCATTTTTGACATCTATTGCAGCTCCGTCTCCCATTCTGTCCAGGCAGTAAATCTCTGCTTGTAGCACATTTGGTAAGCTCATGTTACTTTGTGTATTGCACTCGTGCGTCGCATAAAGCTCATATTTTTGGCACATTTTGCTATTTTTTCCTTGGGATATATTTATAATAAATAATAAACATTGTAAGATTGTAAACCCCTTATTTAATGGTTTTAAATAAAACTTGAACTTATAAATTCGTTGCTTTCTTTGGGAATACCCTTGACTACGATGCCGACGAGCTTGCCTCAGCCTCGATGCAAAAGCGTCTCAATTTCATTGCACAGTTTTTTTTTCAATTCCAATTAGTTATTTATAACTCTTCGACTGCAGAAAATTTGATTATTCCAATTGTTTTTACTGCGACTGTACAAGTAGTGTAAAAGTACAAACTATTTTCCCTGAAACATGTTGTCAGATTTGCTTGTTCTTATTCTCTGCCTACGGAAAGTAGGGACTTTTTTGTGTGGTTGGTTTTTGCAATGTCACTGTTAACTTATTTCATGTTTTATTTATTCAAATTGTTTGTTTTTTTTTTTTGTAAGTGACATTCAATGTTGATTAAATGTTATGATCTTGAAAAAAAAAATTAATTGAAAAGATACAAATTCATGCTGTCAACAATATTACTGTATAGTTTGTTTAAATCGGATGATATCATTGAAAAAATTGAAAGATATAGATAGAAGAATTATTGTTAATTCTTTAATATATTGAAATTACTACCCACGCCAACACAGCTACTGCTTGAAAAGGCGGCACCAAAAAAAAGGTATTATTCAAAAAGATACATTTAATTATATATGCCTACAACCTATACAAAAAAAAACTATTTAGCAATGATATTTGAGGCAAATTTACATAACTTCGAGAATTAACGTGAAAACAAAACATTTGGATATAATCATAGCAAATGCGAATTCAAAGTCGGTAAGAAGCCTCTATCACTCCTAGTACATTCATGGGTGCTCTTATAATGAAAGGTTTTATTCCCAAGTTGGATGGGTAATTATGTTCGATGAATCTTTCGACAACTCTCCCTCAGATAATTGACATAATTTGACAAATTAAAATGTTCAAAATATGCAGATTAGTTGAACCCAATAACCCCTCATAAGATGCGTTCAGAAATTGACTAAAAAGACTTTTTTATTAAAAAAAATACCTTTACCTACTAACCATGATTTCTTTTCCATATTATTTTGAAATACGTATAAAATAGGTTTTATGTCTTGAGCTACACTAAATATCCCAAAATCGTGTTATCGTCTTGACACATTTTTGATTTTTTGCTTTTTACTAAAATATAAATAAAAATGTCGAAAAATAGGTAAACAAAAACATTTACTCGATGTAAAAGTGTAAACATAGGCAAAAATCTCAGCGTGAAATGAAAATACACATTTTATACAAAAGAACGATTAAGAAAAAAGTATGACAATTAACTGGCTGTGCTACTTCGATTTCTCTCATGAAAATTCTACCGTGACCTCCTTTTACCCTTACGAATTCCGCACCCATTAAACCCTTTTACTTCTCCTTAGATACCACTACTTGACGCAATATAAATAGATACATATCTCTATCTACTTTTAACAATCTTGCCATAGTTGCCCATAATTACAGTCAGACACAGGCGAGGCGAAGTAAAGTGAATTTCTCATTAAATTGTACTTCAATCACCAACCACTTCGAAAAATTTAGCCTTAACAGCGGCGCAAGGCACGACATACATAACCCGCGCTGTTGTGGCAACTCTAATTTTCCACAATTATTTCTCTGGTCTCCATAAAATTTAATTTAATTTTCTTTAACTATATACCTTTGGCACTGTGTTGTTGCTGTTGTTGTTGTTGCTGTTGAATATGTTCCTGGGGCCTGAAGGGGAAGCCATTAAAAAATATCTTGTGATACACCATTACCTTTTGTTATACCTTGAACTTAAAAGTTCTTTTCACCTCCTCCTCCTCTTCCTTCTTTGCTCTAAGCTAGACCATTTGCTATTCTTTTACCGCCACCTCCTATTCTCCATTTCTTAACATTAACACCTACTAACCTGAATTATTGTTAAAGGTGTAAAATTTCTTTGTTCAAAAATATACTATCACTGCAGTAATTTTTGCACAAAAGCTTACAACTATACTAACTCTTTTGCGCTGCGCTACAAACTTGTCCTGGTTCGTTTACTTTTCCATAGAAAAAAAGTTTTTTTTTTTTTTTATTTTGTTAAAAGTTTTCCTGCAACGGTGTTTTCTATTCTTAGTGCATCTACATATAAACCTACCTCTACGAAATAACAAAACTTTAAACTCAATGACCCAGTTAAATGTAAACAAAAAGATTATTCGAGGTGACATAAATATGAAAAAAAGGATATCATCCTTTCCAGGGAGCCCGCAGTCGGGTTGGATATTTTTTTTTTTTTATTTTATAAACATACTTTGATAAATATAAGATTTATGAAGTTAACACTCCTTAAGATGAAGTATTGGTTTGTCAAAAAAAAAAAAAAAAAAAAGAATTAAATGAGTGATAAATTCAGGGCAAGAGATATAGAACTGAATTATGTTCTTGCACACTTTATTATATTTTTTCCAAACCTTGACCGTAATGAAAGACCAACATGGTTGTACTTTTTCATGAAAGAAATGTAGGACGTGGAAAATTTTCTAAGGTCTAGTTTGTCAGTGACTGGCAAACCAAGTTAATAAATATTCACATTGCTTATGCTCCTGGTAACATACTTATTTTCCGCCAATTTTCAATCTGAATTAACTCAACAAATCTAGTGGGTTAGCTCACTGTGTTACAAAAAATATTTCCGGTACGTGTCAAAAATCTACTGACATCAAACTGTGATACAAACTGTGATTTCGAAAAGTGTTTAAAAGCTTAGAGGTTTGCGGTGCTGAGTACACTCTGATTTAAATCAGACTAAGCTTCGATCTATGATGATTTTGTGAACGTACAGCCGTTGCAGGCCGATTCTAACTTATGGTTTGATTGTCTGGTGGCCCGCACTTAACAGAGAATATAACATGGGCAAACTAAACAAATTTTAAAGAACACCGAGCGTTGGTAGCACAGGGGGCTTTAAGAGAAATGAACGGGCAGATGAATTGGTCAGGCAATGATCAGCCCTTCAAAGCTCACTTGCGGAAAGAGTCAACATTCCCCTGGGAGTTGTAAAGGGCAATTTACTGTCAATCTTCCTTAGTGAATCCAATCGTAAGTGGAATAGCATAACCAAATACAAATTATGCAGAAATATCTGGACCGCCCATAATTAATCTCGAAAAATTAATCTGTTATGCAGACCCAGACCCAGACCTAGGGTTGTTGCAACCTGTACTGGACACTGACCGGTAGGGGAGCATACGGCGAGACTGGGTATTACTTTACAATACTCACTGCGGTAGCTGCGACGATCAGCAAGAAAAGAAAACAGCTTTCACTTTCTTTGTAAATGTCCTGCTGTGGCTTGAATGAGAACACATTCGTTTGGAGTGACATTTTTTGACGACCTCAATGAACTTTTTGAAATGAGAATCAAAAACTTGATTTTCTTTCTTAACGTGACGAAATGGATCTAAGACAAAATCGGTTGATTCTGTATCATGTTCCCCCCCAGACCCCAAAGACCATGAGCAATCGGAATAGAGGCCTCTGCTTGGTTTCATGACGCTCAATGGCAACGATCATCGGTTGGATCATTCGTGCTCCAGTGCCATTATGCTGAGCTCGGAATATTGTAGCTAGCTTTGGGCGAGATACGATTCAATCGAGTGAGTGTCTTATGTCCCGCCTCTTGACGTTGGTGCTAGCCCTAAATATACTAAAACCATATTCCAAATCCGTTCTTCTTATTCAAACCAAATAACTCTGGTCTCATGGTAGATTGGAAACCTCCCGTCAAGTCGAGTGGACAGACGGAGGCCCAGGAAAAAATCTACATGATTGCATGTATCTGGAAGACCTCCGATGGAATCAGTTTTGTCGAGTTGTACAAACAAGCCTACTGCCTTCCTGGTTCCCTTTGCTGTCAGCCTCAACCCATTGAAGGCGATCTACAAATCCTTACTTTAATCCACTTTCACTCAAACGAGTCAGGTCAAACGAATGCTGAATTGCGCGTTTTGATACCATACAAAACGCGCAATTTAGCGCTAATTGGGCACCGAACGAGTTTTACGCCCGTGTCACCATTTCTACTACCTACCTAGTCAAAAGCAGTTTTTCAGTTGAGGATTCACCTAATATTTCAGCTGTCAAACATCTTTTGAAATCAATGTACGACTCTATGGATATAACACTTTTTTACATCTTTCACTTGAATCAAAATTGGGAAGGTCCCACAACGAAAATTGCACTTTTCAAAGAATTAAATAACTTTCACTACCGAAATTGAAATGACACCAATATGGAAACTGTTCAGTTTAATCCAAGAGTTAACTCCCCCAATTAGGTGACCAAACTTAGAGTTCACTAAAGATCGGTTCAACGATGGTCTTAGGTTCAAGTATGTTGTAGTAGCAAATTTAATCCATGATCCATCGTTGAACTTCAGCCGAAGTCAGTGAGTTAAAATTGCTGAACCACGAATTAAATATTTGTACAATTGGCCCTAAAAGTTTAAATTGACTGAAAAGCATGTTTCTGGAGTAAACTTTGGTTTCACCCTTAAACTAAATTGAAAAAAATTACCCTTAAAGCTAAAAGTCATTCATCCTCTTCCTGACTTCTGATTTAAAGTGGTATTGATTGATTTCCAGGATTAATTCACTCCGATTTAACTCATTGTTAACTCCGCACTGAGAAACTGGGCCTAAGATTCTAATGTTTATACGCATTAAGTCAAATTAAATGCAATTAGGTAATGAATTTCCGAGAATTTCCAATAAAAAGTATGACTTGAATAAAGAATTCAAAATTGGAAAGTGTCTCTTTTGATTGACAGATTGATTATTTTTTTTTTTAATTCAAGTCCAAACTTTCTTATCTAAAAAACAGATGAGGGTGTGTGTACCTCTATTGTGACGTAATGAATTTTCAATCATAGATTTCAACACACAACATTTTAATTGAATATTAACTTAATTGGTTATTCCAACCATTTATAAATTTGAATATATGAATATTATGCAAGGCATAACACATCTTCGTGTGATAAGTGATAAAAGTCTCCTTTGGAGCCGACTTCACACCTTAAAATTAATTTCTATGCCACACACGATCTCGACACGGTAGCTATTCCAGGTGTTAATAAGATACTTTAACTGTTTGTTGTTACTTATTAAATGGATAGTTCCTCATTAGTCATTGCATATTTGAAAGATGATGAGTTGTGTGTCAATTTACTAAATAGTTTTAAGAAAACAAGTCATCATCAAGCTTAACCTTGAAGAAAAATTTCAAGAAAAATTGAAAAACATTAGTTTCTATATGAGATGCTATTATTAGGTAATTTTTAATTATTGAACAAATTGATTTATTGGTTGATACTATAGGGAACGTTATGCATTCATAAAAAATCGAACTCGAGATTTTGGAAGACAAAAAAAGTGAGTCTTAGAATTCTGTCTGTCCGGTAAGCTCCAGCCCAACCGACTGAATCTATATTTTTGAAATTTGGTACATAGCGTTTTTTTTAAGTTTTTTTAGAACCAAAAACTCTGGATCGCAATTTTTTATAATCATACTTTTTCCATTAACGACTCCAAGACTTTTATTTTCAATAACTATTACTTTTAACAAGGGTTACTACCTTAACCCTGCGGCCACTCGAGCCAGTATTGACTAGCCAATTGGCTACAAACATTGACTGTCAAATTCCTATTCGTATATTTGCTGTGACGTAGGTGACATGCTGTACTGACTTCTATACTCGCCAACTTTCGGATGTTGCTCCAAATGGAGTAAATCTACTCCGAATTAAGGGAAAAAAACATAACTACTATGACATTCTGCTTTTCAAATTTAATGCACTAAAAATATCCTGATGCCAAGCGACAACAGAAGAACAGAACGTTGTGAATGTTTTGCGTTGGTTCTGGAGAGCCTTTACTTATTTCTGTAAAAAAAATCCCCCAAATCTACGCAAAGCATTCAGAAAGAAAACGAAAAATGTACCCATCAGAATTAGCTTAACTTGCGTTAGATTAGAGTAACTACACTGACGCGGTGTGAATTCATCAGAATACTTATTCAGTTTGGTTTGGAAAAGCCAATAATTCATTCACGACATTGAAAACCACGTTTGGATTTTTTAACCATTGTTAAATATCATGGTGCAAATGTCATGTCGAGACCAAAGCGAGACTATAGCCAGACAACCACGACATAGATTCTTGTCTAAATGGGCATGGTAAGACAACAGCGAGAGGAGCTTAATGACCACGATACTGGAAACTACGTTTGGATGACCATGGCGAGAGACATGAGTGGTCGTCTTCGTTATCACTTTAACTCGATTTCCAAAAACAACGCATGAAAATTATAACAAATTTTTGTTCAAACTGGTTTGAAAAACTTTTGGTTTGATATCAGTACTTGAAATTGAAGTGCCAAGAAATAGTGAATAGTATGAAATTCAGTCTAAATCTGGATTTAACAACTTAAACTGACCTCCGGAATGCAGTCTAAATCCAATTTAATTAATCGCATTAAACGAGTGAATAATATGGGGGTTAGCGAATTTATATAACTTTCAGTTCTTTAGGACTGACTATTATTTTAATAATATTTTGTGAAATAAAATGTGAGTCAATTTTAGTTTTGACCTATTTTTCCAAATCTGCTCCGAAAGTACTGCCGAACCCTGTTACTGGATGCTCTACTGGCTTCCAACTGGCCACGAAAAGAGCAAGCCTGTTGACGAGGCAGTTGCTTAAGCTTGTATAAGTGAGTAAAAAAAATATGAGTATATTTTAACTGGCTAGGCACTACTTTCTCGTGTGGCCTCAGGGTAAGATAGAAAACTATTTTTTTTCAACCAATTAATTTTAGGTGCCTGCAAATGAACCATTTTTTTGATTTTAGATTTCTTGCAAATAAAATTACTGATTTCAATAATTTTATTTCTAAACAGATGCTTTTTAAAATATAAAAAGTATTGAAACAAAAAATTTTCAAAATAATATTTTTTGGATTTAAAAAAAAAGTTTCCAAATATACATTATTGAATTTTTTTGAAACTCAGTACTTAAGGGCTTTTTAAAACTCTTAAGAATATTTTATGAATGAATTTTACTTTAATGAAAAAATAACGGTTCTTTTCATTCAAAGGTTAAGAAACCTTCAAGAAAATATGTTTGTTCTCAAAAACGGCTTGTACATTGCATAACAACATTACAAAAAATTTAATTTAAAAATCAAAATTTGGTCATGAAGAATTTTGTAAAACCAGCATTTTGAAACACTTAATTTTGGCATGCAGAGAATAGCGAAGCTTTTAAAAATGATGGGCCTTATTGCAAGAGTCTATTCAAAATAGACTTTAAATCGAATAGACTTAAATTCAACTATCAGTATTGCGAAAGTCTTGATAGAAATTTCAAATCTATCAAGAATTCCTAACCGACTTTTGTCTATTCGATTTTTTTTCGATTAGACTCTCGCAATAAAGCCCTATGTATCTACCTGAATGGTGCCTTATATCTTATCAGGAACCAACGAGAGTTTGACCTATGACAACATTTATTGTTGAAAATTCTTTGACGTTAGGCAAAATGTCTTAAGTCAAAAAATTGCTAATTGGGCTAAACTCAATTTGTTTTTCTCTTTCGTTTGATATTAACAACATAGGTCGTTACAACCGCTCCCCATCGTAATAATTTAGTCTTAAGGCAATAAGCCAAAACAATGCATATTTGGTGTGATATTAACGTCTTTAGTTAATTTAAGTCTTTGTGACCGATGTCTCTCGACACATTCAAATTTTTCTAAGGACTTAAGTCTTAATAGTGTAGACATACTTATGAAGGTATATTTTGATTTTTTTGTTACAACATACAGTAAAACCCAGATATGTGCCGCACAATTAATAAAAAAGTTTACAAAGCAAGAAGGCAAGGTTGTAAAGCGAAATGTACTTGAGACGATGAGAACCAAAACTCGCCATATATTCATGTCAGAAAAACTCTCCATAGCCAGATTACATTATTGTTTATTCACTTTTAAATAGGAGCACTTAGAAAATATTTGTTGAAATCAAATCTTAGACTTTGTAACTTTTTCTAATAGTTCAAAGCCTATAGTACGCTGCTGAAATGAAATAAAAATGTTCTCCAACTCGAGAATAAAATCAGAAACGAAATGATTACGAAAAAAAATATGGAGATTTTAATTAGAAAGATGTCTAAGTAAATTTGAAGAAAAAAACAGTTCAAAATCTTAAGTCAATTTTTTCACGTTTGATGTAAATTTTTATTTTTTTTCGTGTTCGTATCGTCTGGTGTGGTGTAAAGGTTCAAAATAATTGTGTGGTCAATGTTCTTTAGTTCTTTTTTTTTTATTTTCATTTTCAAAAAAAAATCCAACAGCAAAATGAAACAAACTGTCAAATTTTCGTCTGAATTAATGTTATGGTCAATTAGTTGTGTACAAAAAATAGGTGGAGACTTAGATCTAGTAATCTACTACGATTTTTTGTTTAATTGACATTTCACTATCGAGTTGCGTTCTACCACTAAATAACAAAAATCACAACGAAATTTTTCATTTCTGATTTCGTTTTGTCAATTTCTGTAAGAAATGTTTCGTTTCACTCGGCATGCTTAGAGGAAAATTATATAAAAAATTTTGCCAAAAAGATATTCAAAAATTGTAAATGGCTGTGACGAGTTTTTCTGAAATGGTTATGGCGAGTTTTGAGTCCAACCTCCAATACAAGCAGAATGGCTTAGTGAGATATAAAAACAATTTAAGCATCTCCGAAGAGTTCTAGGTTTTTAGCTTCCTTAGAAGAGGAAAGAGTGGATACCTCAAAGATTATCCAATCCAAGCAATGTACAAAAATCCTCGATATCTGAAGAGAAAAAAAGTATTTTTGCTCTCTTTTAAGTTTAGTGCCATCTGTGTTTCATGACTTCTATACAAATTTTACAACTTCTAACTCCGTAATAAGAGCTGATCAAGATTTGGTAAGAAGCAGAAATAACATAAATATTTGTTTGTTACAAACTTTATATTTTGTAAGCTTATGATTAATTAAATAATTTCATTACTTTATTATTTAATAACAATGTTTTGTTTTCTGACTTACATAAGTCTTACAAAAAAACAAATTTTTTTACAAAAAATACAAAATGAGAGCATCCTAAGAACTTAAGTCCTTAAAAAAACGGTAAATACTAATGAATTTGGAAACTTTTTTTTAACTATTATACAGATCTTCATTTTATAGATTATATCCCTTATCTTTCTTTTCAAAAAAAATGTATCTTGATTTGAAAATAATTAAACTATTTTCTATTTCGTTTAACCAGAAACTGCAGTTAAGAAACACCTAGCCAATGAACACTAAATCGCATAGACAACAACTTCCAACTTTAGCCTTGCAAATTAAATATACCTATCAACTGGGCACGGCTATGAAAGTATACTCTCAAAAGAAAAATCTCAAATTCTAAAAGTGTGAGTACTTTTGCCAGCTAGCTCTCGAAAGTTACTCTCATTTGGCTTTCCATTTGAAAGTACAATTTATGAGATTTTATTATCGAGAATTTGAAGAATTGATTTCCTGAAAAGTACTTTGATAATCGTGCCCACTTGAATTACATTTCTTCTGCTAGTTTTTAGTTGGAAGTAGATCTTAAGTGAAATATGTACTTACAAGTAAAAGCTGACAGCTCTTTTATTCTCAAAAAAATAAAAAAAAATAATAGGTTCAGCGATAGAAAAACTTCCAATTCACTGCAAGGTCAACTTTTACGGTTTAGAGCTTCTTATTGAAGGTGCTCAACAATTCTGACATTTTTGCATATTTCTCTATGAATCGATTGGTTTCCTCGAATGTCAACTGTTCTGGTATGTTAACTCTTGACTGCTACTCCCAAAATACGAACTGGTTTTGAATTTTGTAAGTTCGTCTCCGATAGTGATCAAAGCCTATATGCACTTGCTAATAACTCTCTAAAAATTCCAATGTCGAGAGTAAAAGTCAAATCTCTACAAGCTACTCTTAAGAGTGTTTTCACTTTTGAGTTTGCTCTTGAGAGCTTGATGGAAGGCTACTCGCAGCATTTTTACTCTCAAATAGACGCGCACCTTTACAGACAACTCTCGATAGCAAACTCTCGAAAATATTGCTCACAAATGGAGAGTGACTGTCGTGAGTTTACTTTTTTTTACATTCAAACTTTATTGATTTGTTTGCTTTGTTCCCTCGGACGGACAAAACAAGTGTTGTTTCCATCCGTCGCTTTTTGCCTAAAAAAGATTTAATTGTGTAAAGTCTAGATACTATGAAATTCTCTTAAAAGCGTCACAAAATTTATCCAAGTAAGTTGTCTTCTAAAGACTCAAAACTAAAAAAAATACATCAAGGCTTGGGAGGTATACCATCATTGGTAACCGCTTTCTTCAAACTTTGTTTCACTTAAAGGTGGGCCTCACTTATTTGAATGAAAATGTATTTTTTTTTTCATAAACATCTGTAATCAGTGGCTAAAAAATTTTGTATAACTGGGTGCCCTTATTTTCGGTCCTTAGAAAAATTAGTCAGAAAATTGACAAAAAAAAACTTTTACTCCAATTTTTGGCATTTAAGCTAAAGCTGAACTAACATCCACATATAAACACCCTGATTACAGAATCTGTCGAGTGAGCTGTGGAGGGAGTCACACTTAATTTTGAAATTTGGCTCATAGTCAAAATTGCGCCTTATGCCCTCCGCAGCTCGTTCGCTGGATTCTTTAATTGGGGGTGAAAGACCAAAATGGTAGGCAAGCCAACATTTTGCATCTTCCCTTCCTTCGTGTTATCAAATTTGATTAAAATCTTGAATTCATGCTTGTTTTTATTTTTGTATATGTATTACCGAATCACAAGTAATAATGTATGAAAAGTTTTTATGCGAATTCTACTCCCTATATGTATGTGCCTTAACAGCATTTATGGTCCCATCTAGGTATTTATCAAACTCTCAAGAATGCTATGGTGATGTTTTTTTAAAAAGATACTCAAGTGAGGGTTGGAGAAAAATATAGATAAATGAAGAGAAATGAAAGTTAAGAATCACACAGAAGCTTGGTTATTATTTGCTTTTCCCAAACCACATCCTTTTTGAATATCTACGTAGAATGTGTGCAAATTTAAATAAACATTTAAATAAGTTTTGTGACTTTGTGAAATTTCCAAGGGAATGTTTTACTTAGTTTTCCTTATTTTTTTTATTTTTGTATAAAAAAACATGCGGGACTGAAAATGTTGTTCTTTTTGATGGTTAAGGAAGTATTATACAGAATTTAATTTACCACCACAACCTAATATGTACATATAGTACGAGAATGTATGTTTTTAGAATTGGTTTCTGTTCCTATAGGTATATATGACTTTTTATTACGAGTTTATATAAGGGACTTAGGTACCTCTTAGTTAAGGGAATTTGGTTGGAATTTTTTAGAAAGCATTTAATTAAGCTTAGAATCAACAAATACTCGGAAGTCAAATAAGGCAAACCTATGCATATATGATTTAAATTAATTTCTTTGAAAATGGTTAATTTAAAGGTTACCGTGATGGGTATACATTTTTGCATGGGAAACTATTACAGATCAAGGCTTATATTTTGTAACGAATGATAGCTGGAAGAGCTCAAAGAGTTTCTGAGTAATAATATTCCTTATATAACTCAAACAATTTGTAATTAAAAGAAAGATTAGACAAAGGGTATTTTTAAGCCAGTTAACAATTCAAGCGAACTGAGCTCATCAGTTTGTAGATCCTGTTGTTGATTAATGGTTTTTGTCATATCTTTGTATCTCGAAATTCGCACAGTCGACTAAAAATCAAATATTAAATAAAAGATGAAAAAAAATTGTTCAACTCGTGGTTAAACAAATATTATGAATTAATTGTACACCGTGACGTATACGTACTCTTTTTTTAAGAATAATCATTAAAATTTTTAAAAAAGTTAAGATGTTCCATTAATAGGTTATATTGTAAATCTATTAAACTTTAATATTTTTAAGTATATTTATCTTACTCAAAAATTCTGCAGTAAATTATAAAAAACAGTTAATATTTGTCAAATAACCCCCTCGCCTCCACCGTAACAAATGATTATTCTTTTTATAAAATTTTGTATCACCTTTTTTCGTGCACAACTGCTCTAAAGTTTGTCTTGAGTGTTCATAAATTGTTGATTGTGGATGGATTGGTGTAAAATCTATGTTTGACATAACTCCAAAGAAAAAAAATCGATTTTTTTTAAATTGCATGATCACGGCAGCCAATTGAAGTCGCTATTAAAAAAAAACATACCCTTCAAGGAAAAATATTTCTTTGAAGCCATTCTTTCACGAGCTGTGTGATATGTGTGACCGGTCTGCTGAAACTTAATACCACCAATAACATCCATAGCATTAATTTAAGACAGAAAAGTTTGTGAAAATCACTCAGAACGCGATCCATTCACTCTACATCTCGCATCAGATCCAGATCCATCCCCTTCGAAGGAATTAATATCTCACCATGACAAAATTCTGCTATCTAACAATAATCTCGAATAACAAAATTAGCATTTTTAAAAAATCTTGAAAACCAAAATTCTGCAAATTATTATATAATCCTAATCCTAATCTTTTTAATAATCTCTGAACTATTAATTCTCGCTTTGAACAATTTTGCATTTATATACTATACATCTTGCACCAAAAACTCTCAAAAATATTAACCGCCAATCATGCAATTTAAAATCTCGCATATTAAAGCTTCGCAAATTTAAGTTTCACAATAATCTAGCTATCAGTTTTGTATTTAAAAGTTGGAAATTCGTCCTTCACAAAAAAAGCAGTATGAAATTTCGCGAACCATCAAAATATCCAATAACAAAATCTCGCATAACTTTTTTTAATCTAAAAAAAAAAAAACAAAATCTCGCAAATTAGCAATCCTGTTCTACATAATCTCGCAATAACAAAATCTTGCTTTTAATCATATCGCATTCACATACATCTCGTAAATATCAACCGCAATCACACAAACAAGGATCAATTCTAGAATATTAAATGTTCGCAAATCGAAATTTTGCAAATATAAACCTCACAACTACACCACTCTAAGTTTTGCACCAAAAGTTAATCTTGCGAACCACAATGACAAAAACTCGAAAACTTGTTCTTCACAAAGAGAGTAGTTCGAAATCCCTCTAACCAAAATCTCAAATAACGAAATCTCGTATTTAAAAAAAAAAATCTTGAAAATAATAATGAAATTTATAATCCTGCTTTTCATAATCTCGCAAATACAAATCTTGCTCTTAATAGTCCCGTATTTAAAGTAAAATATCGCCACTAAACAACCTCGAAAATTTCAAACGAAATCACGCAACTTAAAACTTCGCATGTTAAATTCTCGCAAATCCAAAAATTCGCAAATTTTTATCTCACAGCTTTCAGTTTCGCACTGAAAATATAAAAATCCTAGAAACCGCAAAGAAAGTTACTCTAAAAAAAAATGCTTTTTATTTAATAATGTGGTTTAAAAAAATTATGCAAGCAAAACACTTGATTTGTTTTGAAAAGTTAGGAAATTTCGCAAAATTTAATTTCAGTGCCACAAATAATTTTTTTTTTTTAATCAATATCTAGCAAATTCAAATCACACGCGATATTTAAATTAATGAAATTTTGAAAAAGTAATTTCTTGCAATACAACTAAAATTTTGCTAGATTTTAATTTGCAAGTTTTAAGTTTGCGAAATGTTGTGATTGCTAGATTGAAAAAAGTTCAAATCGTTACCCACCACCTTTTCATCGATTTCAAGGCCGCGTATGACAGCACCTATAAAGGAAAGCAATGTCTAGTTTATGCATACCTTCCAAACTCTTCCGTTTGTGCAGGATGATGATGGAGAATGCTTGCTCCTCCATCAAGATCGGCAAAGACCTCACCGATAGCTTTAATGTCAAAAAAGGTTTTAGACAAGGTGACGCACTGTCATGCGACTTCTTCAATGTGAATCACGTCAACACTAGAGACACAATTTTTCAACAGTTCGTCCTACTAGCTACTCGCTTACGCCGACGAATTTGACATAATTGAACGAACAAAGCGTGATGTCAATGGTGCTTTCGTGAGTATTGAGGAGGAAGCCATTAACATGGGTTTAACGGTGAATGAAAAAAGACCAAATTTGCTCTCAACAAGAAAGGACACCCAACACCTACGCCTTGGTCAGAACGTCACCATTGACAGCTATAATTGTCAGGTGGTCAGAGACTTTGCTCCACTATAAACTCAGCGATCGATACCAGTACTGAGATCAAATGAAGAATTACTCTTTTCTGTTCTTTTCTTGGGCTAAGAAGGCAATTGAGAAGCAAAGCCCTCTCTCGAGCAACTTAAGTGTCCCTGCATAAGACGCTTAAAATCCCGGTCCTGATGTATAGTGGAGAGACATGGATACGTTTAACGGTAGATGAGAACGCCTTGGTCTGTTTTGAGAGGAAAATTCTCCGGTTGATTTTTGATCCTGTCTGTATAGATGGGGAATGGAGAAGAAGATACAACCACGAACTGTACGGGCTGTACATCGACACCGACCTAGCCGGTAAAGTGAAAAGCCAACGACTGAGATGTCTGGGTCACCTAAAACGAATGGACAACAATGCTCCGGTCCGGAAAGTCTTTGAATCCAACCCCGTTGGACGGCGCAGTAGAGTAAGACAGCACAACAACAGGTGGCGCAGGCAAGTGGAAATGGATCTCAACCAACTTGTCGTAAGAAACTGGAGACAGCTAGTTAAAAACCGAGCCGGCTGGTAGAAGCTTGTTGGTTGAGGCCCTAGTCCGCCCAGGACTGTAAATAAGTAAGTAATTTAGATTGTAAGAAGAGTGTGATTTTATAGTTGCGAAATTTTGAAAAGCGAGATTTTGAATTATTGAGAGATTTCATAATCTAAGATTTCGTACTCAAACCCTTCACAAAAGGGTAGAACTGAACTCATTTGTTTCTTAAATGTAAAAGATCAAATTTGACATCCGGGTTGGGGTTAAAATCCTGAAAACCAAAATCTCAAACACCCAAAATCCTGAAAATCTAGAATCCCGAAAACCCAGAGTATCGCAATCCCAAAACCCAGAATCCCGAAAACTCAAAATCCCGAAATCAAAATCCCAAAAATTATATGAAATGAAAAATTTTAGCAAATTTTTCGGGATTTCTTATGACAGTTATCCTGAAACCCCATCCTGATTTTTTAGGATTTAAGGTTTTTAGGATTCAGGGTTTTCGGAATTCTAGATTTTATGGATTTTGGAGTTTCGGGATTGTTTCAGTCTCCCTTGATATCCTTCAGCTCAGTTTTAATTATTTGAACAAAGAAAATTTGTTATGTGCATGAATTTAGCAGCGCCATTTTCGATTAAAAAAAAACTCGTGCTCAATTTAAGGCTCTCCCAAACCAACGTGTTGTTGTTTAGCGTTGTGTATTTTTCATATTTTGTTTCTATTGTGAATGATTCCCTGCGAATCGCTCCGCATTCGCGTTGGGTTGTGAGAGCGTTTATACTGCCTTGCGGCTAAAATATGTATTCAAAAAAAGTTCCCAAATGCAATTTCTTAAGGATTTTTAAATTTCCTAAAGATGAAAGTTTTGTTGTTGTTTTGGAAATATTAAAAAACGATAGCAAACGAGGTAAAAGACCTCAATAAAAAATTTTACAAGCGAATTTTTGTTTGAAATTTTAAAATTTTTACTGAAAATGAATCATGTCATCGCATATTTGCAACATTTACGGTGGAAAAATAATTTATAAATTCTTTTTTGAAGTTAATTTTTTTTTTTTTAATTTTAATATTCTGTTTTTCTTTTGCTTAGTTTTGCTGCGATATGACAAAGAGATAAGAAAAAATTCACATAATTGGAACTTGATTGGCAAAAAAAAAAAATAGCTAAATGCGAAGTTACGAGTAGCACCACCACATTCAATTTTCATAAACAAAAATGTGCTGGTATATGCCCAACGTGTTCTAACTTGTGCCATAAATTTTGAAAAAAAAAATATCGCAAATTTGCAAATTCTACGAAACTTTTAAAAATGAAACCTGTGCTGTTTTGTTCTGGCATGTACTAAAAATGTTTAAAAAAATTGCAATTTCTTATACCAACAAACAATTTTGCAAAGCGTTAAAGTTAACAAAACCATTTTCGATCTTCAAAAAAAATTCATTCGTAGGTAAAGTTTGCAAATGTGCGAATTTTTTTAAAAATATTTATGGCAGATGTCAGCATAAGTTGGGGAAAAGAAATAGCTTATTTCGCCCATAAACTTGTTTTATAAAATTATCCTTTTATTTGTGGTTAAAAGAGCTCAAAGGACGTTTTAAGAATTTTGATTGTTCTTTCTACAAAAACTGGCATTCCTCATTCAAAGAATTATAGGCAGTCAATTCAATCAATTTTGTTAAAATTTTTGAAGAATTTTCATAGAATTTTCTACCAGAGATTGATTCAAACATTTCTTAGGATTCGTTACTAATAACAACCGACTGATTAGAAATAAATTCGTACATATACCCGGATATATGAGTATTTCCTAAATTAAATTCATATTAAACAAGAAGTACCTACTGGAGAACAAAGACCAAAAAAAAACAAAGCGAATAGAGAAAAACTTAAAAATTCTATTCTACAAAACTAAATTTCCCTTTGGGGTTTTCTTGTCTTCTCTTATGGAACTCGCTTCCTTATACCCTTGAAGTCCCATAGATTAAGATGAAAACAAAATTCTTCCATTTAGATTTCGATTTAATTGAAATGAACTATACGATTGCTGCCACACTTCCCTTCCATTTCAATCCCTTACTCCTTCATTCAACCCTTTGTGTTATCTTTTTTTTTTTATAGAATTTTATACTTTAGATACAGTAATGAAGAAACTATATGATGATGATGATGATGCAATTGGGTGTGTAAATGTAAATGAATATTCTATTCTTCTTAATTAAGATGAGCTTCTGTGTTTTAGTGTTGTACGAGTATCATAGTTGTGTTTGATACTATGAATGAAATGCTGTATGGCAGAACAAAACGACAAAAGAGAACACAATCTGCATTCTGCACTTTCTAGTTGTAATGTAAATAGCATTGTAAAGAGACTCTTTGGGCTTTGTAGTTTGAATATCTCCATAGATGCCTTTGTGATGAATTTTTTGAATAGGGGGTGCGGAAATTAGTTTTAAAATAATTTAGCATACTAGCTATGTGTGTCTTTGCCTGGTTTGTTTGTTCCAAAAGCTAATATTTGAGCGTGGGAATAGCTCTATATACTGTTTCAAATGCGTTTAATTAAAATGGCTGTGTGTGTTGTTCTATAAATATTAAACCTTGTGCGTTAATTATTTGATACTTAAATAATAGACAAGCTTTAAAGGTATCACATATTAGAAATTAGAGCCTGTTTTTTGGAAACCTTAAACTACAATATGTATTTTTGAATTAAAATGAAATCTAAAACTATAATTTTTTTTTTTTAATGACAAATTGATTAATGTTGAGTTGAGTTTATTAACTTCATTTGGGTTAAATGATTATGCATGCAAAAATAACAACAAAGCATAATTAATAGTAATATCGCATGGCATAGGTACCTTATGTTTGTCACAACTAAATTAGGTCTAATGAATATTAAAATGCACAACTGAATCGCACGAGCATTGATTAATATGCTTCACTTTTGATTAGTTTTGAAAGAGTTCAGTAGAAACGAAGAAAATATAAACGATACAAAATTTGAGTTGTAAAAAAGAAAAAAAATAGTTTTGGAAAAAATCTATTAGATGACAAATTACGGATACAAAATATGCAGGAATTTTTTCTGGTAAGTATTTGTGAGGAAGTTAAAAATCCTACAAGAGTGTCTCGTGTTTTGAAAATTGCATCTCATTTAAGATGTTGGTACTCGGAGTTTAAAATAAGCCACTAGGCCCTAATTCCACCATCAAAACTTGAAATTTTAATTAAACGTAAATTAACAATGGTGAAGATAGGTAAAAAAAAATTGTTTTTATCATTCGGCTGAACTTTTGTGCGTCTGAGCGTTCGTGCGTCCACTGGTTATTTAAAAAATACTCTTCCGATTTACAATCGGTCATCTTATCGTCAAAATTGATATAAATAAAAGTGGTTTTACTCTATAGATAAGTTGTAACTGCAAAAATTTACTTTCTAATTACATGTACCCAGAAAAAATGTTGTAAAAATGTTGAAAACCGTTGTAGATTCGACTGCATTAACTGTCATAATCGACCCGACATCCATTGTTTTCAATTTTAAAGAGGTATGGTTGTTGATCTCAAAACCTAATGGTAAAAATTACAACATCTTTTGTTACAAGTAGAAAAGTTGTGAAATCAAGAGCATTTATTGTTGAAAGTACAGGCTTTTGTCGTATTATTCACAACATTTTGCTGTTGAAAGGCAATATGTGTGATTTGAATGAAAGCTTTGACGTAAATAGTACATTTTGGTTTTTATTTAACAAATTTCAAAAATGATTTTATAATTTTAAACCTGTAGATTTAACAAAGTAAATTGACAATGCACTGTTAATTTTACAATAAGAAATTGTAATCATTTTGACAATTTCATTGCAAAAATGAAAGCAAATGCTGTTCAACTTGCAATTTATTGTGAATGTGAACCCATTTGCTGTTAAATACACAATTTGCAACTAATTGTTAATTTGACTGCCACAGTCCGTAAAATTTACAGCGAAGATTTTTATGAGTGTGTAATTGAAAATAAAAATGGGCTTTTGAAGTAATTAAAGGAAAGAACTGTGTTAACTGCATTCAAGGTAATTGATTTCTTGAATTGGGATTAATTTGTTGTTTTTATTATTTAAACATTAAAATAATAATAATAACAAGTATTCTAACTACTTAATTAAAACAAATAGACAAAAACGCAACGAGATTTAATTATTATTAATTAAATTATTTTCCAAAAGAAGATAATTTAAAAGGTGACAGTAAATTTAAAACTTGATGAAAGTTTAATATATGTTAATTATTTTAAAACAACACACGTGCAGAGATTAAATACTACAGGGAATTATTTGTGCAATATCACGTAAAATTTCACTTACAAAAACAATTACTTCATTGATTACATTTTTTGTAATGATTACAGAAAAAAGTAATTACTACAGATTTTTTGGTGACTACTTCTGTTTTCAATTATATTATTGTAATTGAATTACAAGTAATCGACACTTTTCAATTACATGTCATTAGTAATTGAATTTCTTCAATTACATTTAAAAGTAATCGAAAAAGTGTTGGGAGATTTCAGTTACAAGTAGTTGAAATTAAATTTTTCTTATCTTACTTCCTAACTCTGATTAAAACAAAACAAATTGCGCTAATTGCAGTCTAAGAGCGAATAAATAATTGAAAATATGTTTGGAACGCCCCACGGTGGTCTTAAAGACGCGCCAGGTTTCACTAAAATGGATCCCAAAAGTAATGATGCAGATATGTTGAAAATGATCTCAGAATTCTAAATTCTGAAACCCCAAAATCGTACCTGATCCCTTTTTTGAGTTGTAGGCTTATATGCATGTATTTAGGCGTAAAGGCATTTTGACATTTTGGTGGGAAAAAATTGTTGAAAGCCAACGAAAATGACAATATAATATTCCTTAACTTTTTGGAAAGCTACAATTCTGTTCTTGCGTTTTGTTTTTAATTCAAATTGATTGAGTAAATATTTTTTGAGAAATTTAGTTTAAAAGTCAAAATTTCAGAAAAAAAAATCAACTTTTTTCTTGAAAATTTTGTTAAAATTTTTCACAATTTTTTTTTTCCAAAATTCATTGATCTACTTCATTCTTAGTCGAATACAAGAAATCGCATGCCAACATGTACCCTAAAAAAATGTCTTTTTTCGCATTGTTCTTAATAGTCTAGTCACTTTATACATCAGACCTTGTGTCAGATCTGTTAGTTCTGATCTTTGTTGGACTATTTTTTGTTACTGATATTGGCCTTGTAATTAATTCAAGTTTTCGACCTCGAGGGCTGACGCATAATTGATAAAAATCAACAAAAACTGCAAAAAAAATTTAAATTTTGTGTTTTTAAATTGATTTTTCCAAAATTACGGATTAAAAGAACTTTATTTAAAAAGAAATTTTAAGAACTGATTTCTGTCTTAAACATAAGTATAAAATTTCAGTCTAGAGGTTTAATTTTTGTTTTTACTAATTAATTTTCTATTTTAAGTCAGTTTTTTTTATGAAATTGACCCTAATGTCTGAACGGGTTAATATAACTCCCTACATTTCCACGATTTTTTTTTTCATTTGGCCCAACACACATGCTTAAGGACAAATTACAAAAAGACTCAAGTAATTTAACTAAAAGAAGGAAATTCTTTAAAGTGTGGTCATTTTTTCTTACTGATTTAATTTAAAAAAAAAAATCGGTTGAACTGGGTTGGGGTTGAAATTCTGTAGGGTCATAATTCTGCATGTCAAAATTCTGTTTTTTTTAGTTTCTGGTTGCTCAAAATTCTGCATGACCAAAATTCTGTATTTAAAAATTCTGTAAATATGTTGCTAAGGAGAAGAATTTTGAAATATAGAATTTTGAAGTACAGAATTTGGCCAAACAGAATTTTGAAAACCAGAATTTTAAAAAACAGAATTTTGACATGCAGAATTATGACCCTATAGAATTTCAACCCCAACCTAGTTCAACCGTTTTTTTTTAAATAAAATCAGTAAGAAAAAATGACCACACTTCAAAGAATTTCCTT
This sequence comes from Dasysyrphus albostriatus, assembly GCA_946251815.1. Classification (NCBI taxonomy): domain Eukaryota; kingdom Metazoa; phylum Arthropoda; class Insecta; order Diptera; family Syrphidae; genus Dasysyrphus; species Dasysyrphus albostriatus. The sequence goes on along the minus strand of OX276336.1, from coordinate 27,050,963 downwards.
TTTTTAGTTAAATTGCTTGAGAATTAGACCAGAATTTATTAGTTTTCTGACCTTTTTTCTATATTTTACCTTCTGGTTCCTCCTTAATAAATGTCTTCACACAATTGCCAATTGTTTTATTTTTCTATATTTGACTTAAACAAATTTATGTTTATTTGTTAAAAGTAAATTTTGGCACAAATTTCTCTGGCATAATTTCAGGCGCACTGGTTTTGGAGCGAAATAAACACAGCCTACAAAATCAAAGCTTTAATAAAGTCTTGCGTTGCTTGTGTCTTTTCAAAAATATCAATTGAAGCATTAAAAACTTAACTAGAAACTTTTAATAAGGGCATGTTGCACAATATCTGAGTAAATTTGTAATTAGTTATCCATCACTTAAATTATTATTTTCTCAGAAAATTATTCGCCTGGAAACATAAAATCTTCAAATTGTTTACTTTTAAGCTTCATTTTGTTCTAAACTTTGGCTCAAAATCCCTGATTAATCTTAAGCTTTATTTAATTCACAAAGCCTATAAATACGATCTTTCAATTTGTATTTATATCATTCCTTTGTTAACTATGATCACAAATTTCAGATACACAATCTTTTTGCAAAGATGTCTCTTCAAAACTATATTTGACTTGAGAATTTTTCGATGGCTCTCCCAAGCTATTAATCCAGTAGGTATGTATGTTCATTGTACATAAATACAAGTTGATACGAGTACCTATCGAAGGTACATTATATTTAAAAAAAAAAATATATTGTTGCATGCGATGATATCATTCATAGTATTGCGCATTTGCTAAATAGCTACCTTACATGACTATAATCTTTATTTTGAAATGATTTTATTTTATTCAGTTAGCTTCGAATGTTTAAAAATGCTTAAGGTATGCTAAATTTAGCATTCTTCTGTTATAATGACTACTGACTACAATTTCTCAATCTCAATAACGATGATTGCGACTCATTCAATTCACATGTTGTTTGGAAATAAAATGCTAGTATTGTGCTACAATTGTGTAATAACCGGCGTTATTCTGGTCCATCAAGATAGCACTGCCACCGTCACAACGCAAAGCACCCAAAGCCTCGCTTCTATGTTCGCTTCTCATTTTTTTTAAATAATACATTGTGTATTATTATTTACTAAATCATTTAATATCACACAATGGCCCTCTTATTCAGATTCTTAATTTCATTTATTTAATAACAATACCATAATATACATTATCAAAAAAAGTCTTTAATAAAATGCAAACTCTGATGGCTATACTCTGGGATTTCATGTGTAGGTAACTCCCGAAGTGATTTTACTCCAATTTGAAATGTGGACAAATATCAATTGATTTATTTAACTGAATAGAATAAACGAGTACATATAACGGGTGATTTTTTAAGAGGTTTAGAACTTTAAAAAAAAAATTCGAAAAAATGAATGAAATATTTATTTGAATCGATAGTTTGAACCTTGCAATTTAATGTTGAAAGATAATTTCATGCAAATGTTGACCGCGGCTGCGTCTCAGGTAGCCCATCCGCTGAGTCCAATTTTGGCATACTCTTTCACACATATCGGCCGGTATCTCACGAATGAATGCATGGATGTTGGCTTCCAGTGCGTCAATCGAAGCGGGCTTGTCCTTATAGACATTAGCCTTGACATACCCCCACAAAAAATAATCTAATGGTGTCAAATCGCACGATCTAGGCGGCCAATTGACCGGCCCGAAACGTGAAATTAACTGTTCACCAAACTCGCCTCGCAATTGCGCCATTGTTTCGCGTGCTGTGTGGCATGTGGCACCGTCTTGTTGAAACCACATATCATGCAGGTCAAGAACTTCCATTTCGGGCAAAAAAAAGTTTGTTATCATCGCTCGGTAGCGTTCACCATTGACAGTAACGCTGCGATTCGCATCATCTTTGAAGAAATATGGCCCAATAATGCCGCCGGCCCATAAACCGCACCAAACAGTGGCTTTTTCGGGATGCATTGGTAGCTGTTGCAATGCTTCTGGCTGATCTTCACTCCAAATGCGGCAATTATGCTTATTTACGTACCCATTCAACCAAATGAGCCTCATCGCTGAACACAATTTTTCGATAAAAAAGCGGATCCTCGGCCAGCTTTCCAAGAGCCCATTCACCAAAAATTCGGCGTTGTGGTAGGTCGGCTGGCTTTAGTTCTTGCACCAGCTGTATCTTAAAAGGCTTTACGCCCAAATCCTTCCGCAAAATTTTCCACGTAGTGCTGTAACAAAGGCCTAACTGCTGGGAACGGCGCCGAATCGACATTTCGCGGTCTTCTGTCACACTAGCTGATACGGCCGCAGTATTTTCTTCACTACGCACAGTACGTAAACGTGTTGGTGGTTTAATGTCCAACAAAGTAAATTTGGTGCGAAATTTGGTCACAATCTTCCGAATAGACTGCTCAGAAGGTCGAGAATGCCGACCATAAAATGGAAGCAGCGCGCGATGAACATTTCGAACCGAGCACGAATTTTGATAGTAAAATTCAATAATTTGCAAGCGTTGTTCATTTGTAAGACGATCCATGGTTAAATTGCAAACCAAACTGAAGCTGTTTGACAGTGACACAAGGTACTAAACACACGTCAGCTGTCAAAACCAGTGTTGCCAAAACCAAACCAGCTAAAAAATCACCCTTTAATTTCAGATTTAAATTACCTAGTCATAAACATATAATAATAATAATTAATTTGACTAATATTTATTTTCTTCTTTTTTTCCAGATACTAGACCAAAATACGGTAAGTGGATTTCTTACTCCAGAAGTCTTAATCCAAGTTTCACAGTCTTCTTTAACCGGGGAAGATGATACGCAAATCTCCTGTATTTTTCACCTACATAGGTGCCACTTCCTATACTCAGATAATAAAACCAGGATTGCGTGTGTAAAATAAAATTCAATTTTCTTGAAAAAAAATCTTGCAAAATATGCAATGAAAGAAGTCCCCACTTGTTCAATGTATTACTTTCTCTTCAATTTATGTTGCATCAACACAAAAAAGCCATAGACAAATCAAAAATCAGGAACCTAAGAAAATAAAATTCATAACAACTGTGTGCAATGTGACAAGTGAATTTCAATGTTACTGCATTATGGGGTTGGGGGGGTGGCAGACAGTGGTCCGTTTGTTGAATTTTGGCGACAAAAATAATTTCTCACGCCAATTCGACAAATAAATTTGTGAAATTTGGTATACTTGATAATTTGGGGGGCTAACCGGTTTTTCCAACTGTCAATTATCAGAATTCTCAGCCTGATATCAGATTTCAGTACGATTGAAATTATCATCTTAAATTACACTGGTCTGCAACGAAAATCGCCTTGAAACAAAACCATAGTTTTCTTATAGATTTTGGTATGCTGAATCCGAATACGAAATCAAAATTGCTCTGGCACGTCACGTTTTTGAGATATAGCAACATAAACATATTAAATTTTGGGGTACATTTGAATTCGAATTGCTTGAGCACTAAATATTGTTTCGCAAAACTATTAATGAGATCTCAAAGAACTGTATTTCATCTTTCTAGATCAATTTAAATCTTTTCGAAATTCATTTTCTTCTCAGAAGAGCAAAGTTTCCAAAAACAACTAACTAAAAAAAAAAAAATTAATAACCGATGTTTTGAAACATTGCCGATTTGTATCTTTTAAGGGTCTCACTGCAGAGAGTTCGATCTATAGCAACAACTGTTTAAAATTGTAAGCTTAATAATTCTTGCAAACACATTTCTTCTCCTCGACCAAAATGTATTGAAATAAACTAAATTTAGAAATAGAGTTGGCTAAATGGGTTGAGAAGCGTTGGGAGCGGGAATACGATAATTTTGTATGTTATAATTTAGACTTTGAGGTCCAAGTCCAACCTGCAATTAATTTTTGTGATGTCAAGGCCTGGTTTAACTCTACCAAGTAATGGAAAAAAACCATTTTGGATTTTAGTACTCTCAAATTTTTCTCTATATACTCGACTTTATGAATATCCAAGAGAAATTCCACTCTTTTCCAAATAAAATGTTTTTGTTTACAGTGTAGGCCATAAAAATTACAGAGTTTTTAAGTTTCTTCTGTTTTTTTTTTTTTAAATAACGGTTTGTTGTGAGTAAACATTGAAGAATGAAGACAAATCTGATTTCATGTGAAAATTAATATTATGTGAAATAAAATAGTTTTACTTTTTTACCAAGACAACCTAATCTTAGAAGGCTCTTTTCTGTAAATCATTCATTTTTCAAAAACCAATTTAAAAAAAAAAAACTGGACGAGGTAAAATTATTCTGAAACCAGATTTGTCAAAGTCAAAAAGATATCTAACCAATTCGAAACTGTGAAAAGGTTGACGAAAATTGTAATTTTTAATTAATTTTGATGATGACTCCGCGATGTACAGGAAAAGCACAATCTGTCCCTTTAATTGGTTTGTAAGACTTTGGAAATTTGGTGAAGAAAAACGGTTCAATGAATCAATTTTGAAATCAGAAATATTGATGCTGTAAAAGTCTAAAAATCTGTATATTAACGCAAGCCTTCAAATTAAAATTTGAAGAGAAACAAAAGATTAACCGAAAGACCACAAAAAGTTATTCGTAGTCCTTTTTTTAAATTAACGGTGAAGAGTTAAAAAAATAGTTTCTACAAAATCTTAAAAAAGTCATGTAAAAAACTTACTCAAATTTTCAAATGTCCTTGAAATTTATATGACGTCATTTTATTCTAAAATTTGATACAAAATACGTTTGGCTTTGATTACCAATATCGTAATCAAAGCCAAACGTATTTTGTATCAAATTGAAGATGAATTAACAGGTTATCTGACATTAAGTACATTTGATTAACTCAAAAAAAAAAAAAATATCTTTGAAAATGGGGACCTTCAAAAAAAATACAAAAAAAAATGTTTTTAGTTCTTACGATTTCGCAATAACGGTGCTTTAAAAAAATTATTTGTAAACAAATATCAACACAGAAAACATAATGCTGGATAATGCTTTTTGTTTCAACAAAATACGACGAACTATTGCAAAGATACAGCTTTTCAAAAAACACAAATAAAAATTGAAAGAAAATTGTTCCTTTAATTTCCGTGACTAGTGTATTATGAGAGAAAAATGTTTAAAAGCATGGAATTTGTTTCTAGAATGCTTAAAAAACACTTTCAGTAGTTTGGGCTTAGGAAAATGTATGCCATTTGAATATTCTTATTTAAAAATTAATTTATGCCAAATAAATGACAACATTAATTAAATATTTAAAAAAAAAAATTAATTTTCCAAGCATTTTGAAGGAACACTTTTGATATGGAAATTTTAAGTTTTTATTCATATGCAGACAAAACTTAAATTTCAAAAAAAAAAAAATTTTAACCGATTTTGAAATATCGAATTTTTAAAAACCATATTTGGAATCCATGTTTTTATTTATTTTGATGCATGCAATTTTATTCACAACCTTGTTTTTAATTAGAATTCATTCTAGGGAGGTACTGTTAGTATTTCTTTGTGTAACATTCTTGTATAGGTGTGTCTCATGTAGAAAAATTGTTACTTTTTTTTCCAACCTACACGCTGCGCGACCACGATGAAAAATAATACGAACGTTTAGTCCGAACTTTCGGAATGAATTTCGTTGGCGGAAAAAACAAAAACGTTCAGCACGTTTAATGCTGCCACCTCCGACTGCTCCAGCAAGGATGGGCTCAGTAAAAATAGTTTGATTCCACTTTGATTATGGTTGATGCAGCGCATCGTTGCCACAACAGACAACCCGTTTTGATTATGAATTAAAGTTGGTATGTGTTATGATTCGCACGTAGGTTAGTCAATCGTATAAATTGTCATTTTGATTAAGTATCAGTGTGCCTAAATAATAACCAACAGACCTGACTGACCCCGCTAACTGAAGTAACATGGCCCCATACAAATAGTCAACATCGACCCGTCCCTATTGAAAGACCCTTCATCTGCATTACAATAGGATCTTGTGAACTAGTGTTTTTATTGACATCTACCTTAAAAAATCCTTCGCAAAAAGAAATTAAAGGATCCCACTCTACATATTTGCCACAACAAAATTTAGATTTTTTCCCAAAAAAAATTAAGTTCTCTGCTCGATACTACTCATTGACATTTATCTCTTCTTGGAAAAGCCACCCTCAACAACAAACCCCAACTTTATAACCTCCATCACATGCTCCAAACACAAAAACAGAAAATCCATTATATTTAAAAAATTTAACCACACCGCCATGTTGACATAGAATGGCACTAAAAAAAACCACCCGCCTGTCACCAAAAATAGTTAAAATTCCCATAAACACTGCTGCTCCATCATAGTCACAGAGGGGATGTATTTCTACATACATATATCACCAAATGACATGCATAAGAAAATATATAAATTTTAAGCATTCATCCAGGTCAAAGTTAAACTGTGGGTGCCCTACAAAAGTTCTTCCCCATCAAGGACTAATATATAAATTTACATATTAACACAAATCCCAGAAATCCCTTTTTCGACAGAATATTTTAATTGCCATAACATCCGGTCGGTTGGCTGCCGGAGAATACCATCATCATCAGGAAACTCTGTTTCTGGTTTTTGCTTGAGAAAATCCTAAGAGAATTTCAAAATTAAATTTTGTGATTGATAATGCGGTTGGATTTTGATGTATACATGTCAAATGGGACTAAGCTCCTTCACTTACTAACAGTTAGCGCCTTCAAACAATGCCTACGAAATTGCGGGTTAATTTTTAAGGCTATACACGACGGTGGTAGTGGTGGCCGGATATAAAAGATGTTTCCTGGCTTTGTATACATAAAAAAAAAAATAAAGGAAAATTAATTATTTTTATGTTCGACCGCGCGATGCTATCATCATCATTTAGGCGTTCCCTCATAATGGATAGGAATCGTTAATTTGACCTACTCTTCTCCCCAAACCAGAGCTCCTCAACGATGACGATGAAAAACCTTAAAGGATAAATCTTTGTATTCAATGTTCTTATAAAGTGTCCGGGTCCAGACCCTCGACTCACAACCAACCAACCAACCTGCTAGCAAGCACAACACGTCTTTATCGTTGTTCACCTGGGCAACAAATTAAGATTTCTTTCAAAGGGAAAATTAAGGACTTCATGATCGGGTGAGTTTGGGGCTCATCACTTGACCCTTTTTCCTTTTTCTTAAACACAGGAGCAGCGCCAGTACAATAGGTAACAAGACGTTAATTTATTGAAATAAAAACATCTTGATAAGGAGATAAAAGGGACAAATTTTAAATTAAGATACCAACGCTGTGTATAAGGAAGAAAACACTTCGGTTGGATAGAGGCAGAATGGACAAAGTTGGGTTGTACTAACTTGCTTTGGCTTGATACTGCTGGAAAATAAAAATTATCAAATTTTGTGTAGGCACCGTGATGAGGTTGTGTGACTTGATGGTAAACTATTGATTGCTGCATTTCAAAAATAAATTTGGTGGCGCAACAGCTCGTGGAGAACTTGGGCCTAGTGACTAAAAACTCTCAACCATTCCTGTGTGCGCGTTTTTGGCCAGGAATGGGGGGGACCTACAATTTTTTACCGAGTCCGAAACACTAGATGAGACGCACTTATTCATGACATGTATAACTCTTGCAGAATTTGTCAGTTCCTCGCAAGATGCAGTACCTCGTTTTTTTTAGGTGGCAGTGGTTGGGTATCGAACCCAAACCTTCGGTTTGACAGTCCAACGCACTAACCATCATCCACGAAGTACTGCTGCTTTTCAAATCAGCTCTTAAAAGCCTAATTTCCTGAGAGCCTTTAGATGACAGGATTCTGAAAACTAAGTTCCAAACTGAAGTACGTCACATAACCATCATACAATGTTAAGAACCCAACGGAGTTCGTTTCTGTTGAGGATTAGGAGGCCTTCTAAATATAACCCACTGAGCACTGTTAATTATGCATGGAGACATCATAAATGATAATGGGAGACTTGAATTCCAATTTTGGTAATGACAATGATGAACTCAGGCATGTTATGCGGAAGCTTAGTGTTGGTGACCGCAATGACAATGGAGAACGTTTTGTCGGTTTTGTAACACCAACCACCTTGTAATAGCAGAGACCATATGTTTGAGCAAAAGGCCGGCCACAAAGTTACTTGGGTGTCAACGGGAAGACAAGCAACTCCAACTTCAAAGCAGTCGGTGATTTAGAATCAGTCTCCAGGACGTTCGTAACAGAAGGGGTGCAGACATAAAAATGGTTCAGAAAAACCATCAAATGGTTGCACGCACAACTGCAGCAGTTTGGAGATCCAAAGAAAACACCCGAATGCCCAAGTGCAATACTTAAGGAACCAGCAGTGTGCCAACATCTAGGGGACCACCTATCACAAGGATTGAGAGCAATCGGTAGCACGGAATCTACTTCATCGAAATCCATTGATGTGCTTTGAGAAATATTTTTACATTCGGTGCTGAAAGTAAGAAGTCGGTCGGTCGCAAGGAAGAAACAGTGCCTGACTTTCTGAAGAAGAAACTAGAGCTAGGATCAAAGAGAAGAACAGCTCAATGCTTGCATTGCAGCTACTCTAGAAGCAGGTAAAAACGTATGCCTATTGCATGAAAATGGGGAAGTTCAATGTAGTGTGTGACGTGATAACCGTAAATATATACATAAGGGCATGAGCTACAAAAGCAGAAGGGGCCATCACAAGTTATTGTGGTCTTAACAGCTTCTTGGAGAAGACTGACAGATTTCTGCTAGTTTTCGAAGAGGACTAGCTCAAAAGGTGGAATGAGCTATTTTCTGCGGAATCGCTCTTTTGCCTGTGTACACCCAATGACCCGTCCGTAGTAAAAAATCTTTTCCACAAACAAAGCACTGAAGAACAATAATGCTGTTGAACTTGACGGATTCCCAACAGAGCTCTTACAAGCAGCACCCACCAATAATATCGATTTAGCTCGCGGCTCTACTCATCGGGAAAACATAGAAATTAGAGAGTTTTCCTGACAGGTGGAAGTAGGAAATAGTTTTAAAGCTCTCTTAGGAAAGATAGTACTGTCTGCTAGCCGAAGTTATAGTAAAAATCGTTCAGGAGCGACCAAAAGAACTACTCGAAGAGACGCTCGAACAAGCAGGATTCCAGACTGGATCTTCCTGTGTGCATCAAATCAACACCTTGCTAGTGGCTTGCGCTGGAAGGGCATCTCGAATAAATTGATTGCTTTTACTAAGGCTAAATAATGATGGATCCAGTTTGAAAACCCAGAATGGGATAAGACAATGTTGTATACTATCACCAATACTGTTTTTTTTTTTTGATGATGCATGTTGTATGCAGCCTTTTCGACTGGAAATGCAGGAATTCAATGGAATCTGTTATCACATCTCAATGAAATGACCACAAGGATGGAGAGAGAAGCTTAAAAGGATCAGTCTTGGAACTTCACAATCTACCAAAGTTGATACTGCTGGACAATCAGTAGGGATGGTAGAGAGTTTTAAATATTTTGGGAGTATTGTCTCTACTGATGGTGAGACTGAACTTGATGATATTAGCCAAAATCTAGGAGGCAAAAGGAAGCAACAACTCTATAAGCCTAAAGACCAAGCTATGACTGTTCCACCTTAATATAGAATGCGTGCTGCTTTATGGGTGCAGTATACTTGGAAAGTAACACCCCCTGTCACAAGAAAGTTGCATTTGCTCGCGAAGAGAACCTGCGAATCATCTTAAGGATTTCCTGGCCAAACCGTTTATTTAATGATGAACTTCATGCCATGACAAGTCTGGAATTGTCGAAGATCGGCCGAAGACCCAGCACAACCGGGACAAATTTGGAAACAGTTGAAATGCATCTGCAGAAACCATACACGATGGCACGTAGGAGAAGTGGAGGCCCTTTACCTCGCAAGATAAACCTCACGAATTTAACAAGTCCAAAGACCTTTGTTAATAAGCATTTTGAAGATTCTGACTAGTTCAGGGGTATTGATGAATGGAAAAATCAAGTTGGCATGTAGTACACTGGTTTAGTCAACTTCTTTAACCGAAGTTCAAATCCTAGTGGTTTTTTTGGAAAAAAAATGATAGACTAGCGCCGTTAAACAGGTCTGATTTATTAAATAAATAGCTTCAGCTTACAAGCTTTAGAAGTGTATAAAAGTCCTGGTTGTTCTATTCAAACCTTTCAAACATAATTGATGAATCAAATACAATGTGAAGCTGTTTCCGAACAAAGAAAGATTCTCTCAACGACTTATTTATAGAAGTCACAGACTTTCAATATAGAAAAGAAAAAACTTCGAGGCCTTCATAAAGACAGAGACCCACTTTTAAGTTATTTTTCAGGCTTCTTTATCGCATTGTTGTCATCTTTGATTAAAATCTAGAAGCTGATTTTTTCTACGAATGCATAACTCGTCCTTATATGATTCCCATTAAAAAAAGGCTCTTCCTTCGTATATAAAAGTATAAAGAAGGATGAAGTCGTATAATTTTTTCAATCTTAAAAAAAAAAACGAGATAATGATTCCTTCTTGGCGCTGGCTGGTTCTGTGGCAACACCAACTTTTTACCTACAAAAATATAGAGGTTTAATATTTGTTGTCTCATTATTTTATTTTCGTCCTTAGATACCTTTGATTTTTTTTAACGCTGGCTAAGGCAAAAAAAAACTTTTTGTGTATTCTTTAAACCATCAAGAAGTGTCCTTTTTCTAAGCAAAAGAAAAATGAAGAACAAAATTAAAACACACAAAATTGTGTGGTGTCCTTAAAAAAAAAAAAAACTTTTTCGAAAGAAAATGAATTTTGTGGAGAGTAATTTTGAGAAAAGTTTTATATTTCCTCATTATACAGAGTACAAAAAGAATGAAAAAAGAGAATGAAGAATATGGAATGCCAACATTTTTGGATTAAGTTGTGTGTGGATTTGTCTTTTATTTTTAGTATAGCTACGTACATATATAGGAACCTATTATAAACCCTTCTTGGAAAATAGCTGTTTTATAGTTTTGTTGACATGAATTGAATGAATTTCATATAAGAAAAAATGGTTTGGATGAACTTAATTGAAGAAACCTCTTTTCTTCCAAGAAAATGTTGAATTGTATAAAAGTTAAATAAATAATTCAAAAGAAAAGGAAGACTCTTAACCAAACTGTGAAGAGGGAATTTATGAAAGAGTCTATGTAAGCTTACCAAAAAAAAAACTAGGAAAGTTTTTAAAGATACAATTTAGTTTGAGGTCGTCATAACTTTTTTTTGGAAAGAAGGAGGTTTTTCAAAGTAGAAAGATTGCTTTAGATTAAACAAAAGGGAAGGAATTTCATAGTAAAGCCATACAGGACCTCAAAAGCAATTTAAATTTTTCTTTTGGGAGCTAAAAGATAGGAACTTTTTCTATTGAATCACCACAGTTATAGTTTAACAAAGCAGTGATGGTTAGTGAACTCTAAAAGGCTTGTACCAATGTCAAATGAATCCTAGAAGGTCAACTATTTATATGCTCTAACGCCAAATTACAAAAGTTTTTTTTAATCTCTAGGTCAAATTGAAGCCTGGTAGATACGCTGTTAAAGCAAAACAAAAAATTCCATGCAATTTTTTTTTGAATTGCTGAAATCGTCGATTTATATTTTTTTTCGCTTTCGTTAAGTATTAAGTGGTGCAAACCGATTAAAAACTTTCGTTTCACATCATCCAGTCTACTAGGACTTAGGACACAGTTTTCGGGAACCAGTTGGCTTCGCAAGGAGGATATATAATTCAGTTTTAAGTTGAACTGCCAGAATAAATAAATGAGTCCGGTCATTATACATTTAGAGGAAAACATTTAAACATACTTTCATATCCGGCTCCCAATCCATAAATGGTTGCAGCCTGAGACATAGCAGCCAGCTCCCAATCAATAAAAGGTTGCAGCCTAAGACATGGCAGCCTTCCATACTCTACGATCCAAAGCACGCTGCATCCAGCCATCTGAACCAAGTTTTCTGGTAATCGCGATGAGCAAGCTTTCTGGCATCCATGATGGCTTGATCTTTAAACCGAAGAGAAAGTTCTGTCTTTTCGTTCTCAAGAGCCTGGAGGAAACATAGCCTCCAGGCTCTTGAGAACGAAAAGACTCCTGGCTGTAGCATTACTGTCCATTCGTTTCATGTGGCTGACCCAATGTAGTCGACGTGTTTTGATTTTCTGGACCATATCCACATCTTGATACGGCTTATAGAGTTCACGGTTGAATCTTCTCCTCCATTTGCCCACACACAGAACCAAATATTGGTCGAAAAATTTTTCTTTCAAAAAAGTCTGGTATCAGGTCTTCTTTTTTGCTTATCGCCCAACACTAGGCGCAATAAAACAGGAGTGGAAGTTTAAGGGCTTTAGAGCGCGTCAGAGAGTTTCACATGAAGAATTCTTATCCCATCTTGTGAACCAAACCAAAGTATCACTAATTCTTCGTTGGATCCCCACTAAGATATTGCTTGCCGGATTAATTTTTACTCCGAGTTAGGTGAACTCCTTAATTACTTTGAATCTGTTGAAACACTTGCTTTGAATCTGTTTATGATTGATCTGCCAAGTTGGAAGCCAAACTGGTACTTGCTGATTATAGTGTTACACAACGGCTTAAGATGCTCATACAGTGAGTTTGATAGAAGCTGGTATGCGACATTTAACAGAAATGTGTCTCGATAGTTCTTGCAGCACATAGAATCGCCTTTTTTGTAGACGAGACATATGGGTCTGATAGACTTATCATCAGGAATATATGCTTCCTTTCACACAAGTGGTAACATACATAAGTGCGTGAACAGCTTCGCTGGTAAACCATCAGATCTTCTTAAGCTTCTTCATAGCTTAGTCTACCTCTTACTTATAGTACTGGGTGGTGATACAGGATCTTCATTGCCTAGAGCTCTGATCGCTCCTTGTCCTTTTTCACGCTCTTACCGATGAACATCTTTACTATTCCCTGTGTTTTGGTAGCAAAGGTTACCTATGCTGTTCCGAAGAACCTGCGTTGCATTTTTAAGACCAGCAGTCAGTTTCCTGACTTTTTTGTAAAACTTCCAAGTGGTTTTTCGATCACAATATTTTTCGATTCAGTCTACGCCCTCTTCTTTCTACAGAAAGTCTTCCTCTTCTCTTTTCTTCTTGCTCGATACTTTTCTCTCGCTGCTCTTGTTTTCAGCTGGCAGCATGTGCATCCTCTGTGACTTTAATCAACTGTATGCATTCATAAGGGGCTCTTTTCTGGAGGTGGTTGGTGGTCTTTTGTTGTTTTGGGTGGCTCTTTGATGATATTTCGATACTTGAACCACTGGTTGTTGGTGCATGTAGTAAGTGAATTCAGAGCTTCTTGTTCAGGGGCTCACTGTAGGCCCTGGTGACTCGCAGGTATGTTAAACTGTGTTAAACAGTGTTAAACTTGTTCGCTTACTCAATGAAATTACAAATTAAAATTTGTTTCTAATTCGAAGAAATAATAATCCATCCTTAGATGGATGTACACCATAATGGTAAAACCCATCGTTACCTATAGGGCGGTTGCATGGCACAAAAGAACGGAACTTATTACAACTAGGAAATCACTAGAGAAGGTACAAAGGCTCGCATGCATCTGTATTACTGGTGCGATGAGCACATGCCATACAGCAGCAATGGAAGTCTTTTTTCACTTGACCCCACTACACGTGGCCATAGAAAGTGCTGCTAAGGAAGCCATCATGAGATTTGCAAAAGAGGGTACGTGAACGGGGAAAATCATTAGTCTCAGGCAAAAAGACTCGATTTGAAGGTCCACAGTATCGAACCTTCTTGACAACCCAAGAGATGGTATGATTAAAAGGTATAGCTTCGAAAAAAATTTCCATGCGGAGTTAAGTAGCTAAAAAGAGTGGGTGAATGAAATTTATGGGCCTAGAACCAAACTTTCAATACCGATGGGACAGTCTACAAGTATTTTTTCAGCCTGAAATTAACGCCATAGAGGAAAATGTGCAAAAAGAAATTTCGAAAGGAAATGTAAAAACCAAAATATTTCAATAATTTTGGATAGCCAGGCTGCACTCAAAGCACTAAGCTCATACAGCATTAGCTCTAAACTAGTATGGGAGTGTGTAGGCAGGCTAAACGAACTGAGCAAACATAACTCTGTCACACCCTATTGGGTCCCTGGCCACGTCGGCATACAGGGCACCGAAAGGGGAGACTCTTTATCAAAAATACCAATGACACCCCTATAAGAGGAGAAAATGTTATAAAACATAAAATCAAAACGGAGTAGGAGGTGAAAATATCAAAAATCTGGAACGCACTCCCTAAGCTAAGTCAGGCCAAACTTCTACTTGGGTCTCACAACCAAGAACGATTCCAGTCTTGTATCAGCTTAGGAAGGAACAAACTTAGAATAATAAAGGGTCTCCTCACAGGCCACAGCTTAGGAGACACCTCCACATCCTTGGCTTAGAAAACAGTCCCACGTGCAGATTCTGCATTACTCATGAGGAGACACCGGACCGCATATACTAGATAGATGTGATGCGCTCGTGTATCAAAGACACAGATATCACCAGGTAGAGAAGAGCGAAATACGCTCCCTGAAAACAATCCAAATACTCAAGTTCCTCAAGGTGACACATTTGTAGGACGTAGTGAAGTATGAGCAACATCATCCAGCTCAAGACTGAGGCATAATACAGGGTGGCGCACCAATTGTGCTACAATAAGAAATTCAAATAACTTTTTTTTTTAATCGATGTATTTCATTTATTTTTTTTTGTATTGGTTAGAAAATTAAATTTTATTTTAAATAGTTAGTTGTTTTTAAAGATTATAGACCGAAAATGACCTCCACGCTCTCCCACGCATATGCGGCACCTGATCAAAAAATTATTCATTGCGGCCTGAAGAGTTGAAGTTGGGATCGCCTCAATTAATGTCGTTATGGACTGCTTTAATTCAGTTAAATTCCTGGGCTTCGTTTTATACACCTCTTGCTTGACATAACCCCATAAAAAGAAGTCTGGTGCAGTCAGGTCAGGTGACCTTGGGGGCCAGCGAAGAGTGGAGTTCCTAGAAATTAGTTTGTTTGCGAAGACCATAACTGGTCTGGCTATATGTGCAGTTGCTCCATCTTGCTGAAACCAAACGCTGTTGAATGGTATACGTCTTCGGCGCAGTTCTGGGTAAAAAAACTCCTTCAACATCTTTAAATAACGGTCCCCATTGACAGTAACGGTTACACCGTTTTCTTCAAAGAAGTACGGCCCGACAATACACCTTGATGAAACTGCGCACCACACAGTGACTCGTTGTGGGTGCAGTTCTGTCTCATGGAGCATTTCTGGATTAGACTCATTCCATATACGGCAATTTTGCTTGTTTACATTGCCGTTAAGATCAAAATGGGCCTCATCAGACATGAACAAACAATTGATCAATGTGTTGTCTTCTTCGGCCATTGATATCATTTTTTGGCAAAATTCCAGGCGAACAGGCAAATCCTGAGGGTTTAACTTGCTAGTAATTTGGACTTTGTACGGAAACAAGTTTAAATCGTCATGAAGTATCCGTTGTTATGACCGTCTACTAACTCCAATTTGCCCCGATAAGTTTCGGGTCGAAACGCTCGGATTGGCCTGTATTGCCGATGCTACTGCTGCGATTGTATCCTGAACCCGAACATTGGCATCTCGATGGTACGGCCTTCGTGCGATGCTTCCAGATTCGGCAAACATGTTTGCAAACCTCATAATGGTCCATCTACTCGGGGGATTACCGCCAAACTCCCGCCTAAATTCCCTTTGGACGGAAATGACGGACTGCAAAGCATGGTATCGTTGCACTATCCAAATTCTTTTCTCCGTATCCCAAGCATCTATTTTTATAAATCTAAATAGTAACCTACAAAATAAAAAAAAAAATAAGCCGATTACTCACACAGAAAAAAAGTTATTACGTTTTATTTTTGTAGCACGATTCGTGCGCCACCCTGTACATCTTAATGGTCGCAGTGCACTTATATCCCAAATCCTTCATTCAAGGGTGATTTTCATTCATTTTTTCACTGTATTTTATGCTATCAATCTTTGCAGACCTTGTTCTGCCAAGGAATTAGTACAAGTTACTTTAATTCTATTTGCAGTATTTGATAATCAATATTTTAAACTGCAATAATGTTCAAGCTTCCATTGTTGGGACTCTCATCAATTGAACCAAAAGTTTTAGAGCAGTTAAATTTGATTTAGTAAACGACTTTTAAGAAAGCCTGTGTGGACTTTTGACATGATAATTTTTCTGAATCAATATCACGAAAAAAAATATTACATTTGTGTCAGAAGTGGGATAATTACTTCTAGAAAAACATATGTTATTTCCTTAGAACCATTTATATCAGTAATTTTTTCCTCCGGAGGTCATTTACTATATTTTTTTAGGCTTAAGTCGTAAAACTTTAATTAAAACCTTGAATTTTGTGTGTACTCTGTACATAGATACACGAAACCAATAAACTTTCCCCATAGAAAATTAGAAAGCAAACAAAATTTAGAAATTTATATATTGGTGTAGAGACCATTCACTTAAATATATTTATTCATTTCTACTAAATCCAACAGCTTGTCCATAAATCAAAGGACACAAAAATATTGATTTGAATAATAAAGCCATAAAAGCTTGTCTATATGCCAAAACAAAAGTTATAGTCTGTAAACACAATAATTAGTGACTATAATTCAATTCATATACATTTTATGTGATATGGGTAAGATTCCTCAGAGCTAAAATACCTTTTGATTAGATTGTAACATTCTTATAAAATTGCCTCCAAGTTCTTTCTAAGAAAGACAAACAACAAATAAAAGAAAACAACAACAATATCCACGCATAAACATAAATAAATAATTATTAAAACCGTCTAGACATATTAATGCTGCATGTGTATCGATTTATCGGTTTTTGCGTGTTTTTTTTATCGTTTGTTTTGATTGGCAAAATAAAACTGATATATTGTGTGTAGCGTTTGGAGGTATAATGACAGCGAAAAGAAAAGAGCCCAAAGCTGTCTATCTTTGAGAAAGGCAAGCAAGCAAAAGATACAATAAACGCAGATCGATTGAAAGATTGCTTTGTTGAATACAACTTCGTTAGCTTTTCTTTTTGGTCTCCTTTTGTCTATATAAAAAGATGCTATAAAAGACATATATAGCAACAAAAAAAATTGATGTTATCAGCTTCACTGAACACCCAAAAGTTGGCAATGATTTGAAAAAAAAAAAACATTTTAAGAAACAATCGAATTGGAATAGTCAATATCCGCCGGCCGGCTGTTTCGATTAAAAGAGGATTTTTTTTTTAAAAGAGAGCCTTATAGAAATCGAAAATAAAGTTGAAGTACCGATCCACTTATAACTTACAACAAGAAATCATCAGTATCCTTTGAAAATCCTGCAAACCGCACATCCTTCTTTAAAAATCAGAAAAAATTTCCTTCCTCTGATGCAGTCATTTCGAAACACTCAGTTCCCGAGCTTAAGAAAATATAAAGACAACATTAAACACCAAACCAAATGTAACTTATAGCCCTTTTTAATTTCACCTCACGAACGTTTTTTTCATTGTACGTAAACCATGTCCGATGGCGTCCGTGTCACCGTCACCATATCGCCATCGCCATCGTCGTCATTGCCATTATTTACACGAACAACATGGGCGCAATCTCTTTAGATATCCAATATGCAATCAAACTTATCAGGTTTTCACCCTTCGGGAATACAAATTAGCTTATAGGATATCGATGGGGTTCAATCGCAACTATATACAAATGAAGGTGTATTCACGATGGAAAGGCCAGGAGGAACAAACACGCAAGCCATAAGTACCCCAGATTGGATGGGAATATACTTATATAGTAAAGAATGAATGGACGGACATATACACGAATATAACGAAGGCATGGGGCTAGTGAAACTGAAACGTGTATAACCTTGACATGATGGACATATTGGTTTATGTACATATATGTATGTATGCTTGCAGTGCTAGGCAATAAAAGTGAACGAGGAGGACGTTCTAATAAATAAATAATTTTTGCAATCGTAAAGATTTTCCAAACAAAATCTAGGGGGACTTGAACATCACCATCATCAGGCGGTTGTAGCGGGTGTGGCGTTTGTATAACAGACACGTCTTTTTGCGGCCTAATGAGGTGGGAAACCATAAGAAAAACGTGGTTTTTATGTCGCCTTGGGAGGTGATAGTTGGTTATACTTTTGACACATACATACATATATACGAGTCTATATGAATGACTTTTTATTATTGATTTTTTATGGCAACATAAATTGAACTTGAAGTTTTGGCAGCAAAAATTTTGTCCTTATCATTGATTTGGTCACGTTTGTAGGATTTTTACTGGTAAGAAGGGAGATATAAGTGAAAGGAGGTAGTTTGGGGAAAAGCATCTATTGAGGATGCCAAGAGTAATTATTTTATAGAAGTTTATTTAATGACTGGAGAATAGGGAAACTTCATCGAAGGAAAGTTCAACATTTTATCGTAAAGTGTATTTTGGCAAATAACTTAATGAAGACGGTATTGGAATGAGATAAACTGAGTTGAGTTCTTTTGGAAATTATTTAATTTTCAGGAAGAAGAAGAAAAAATTAGTTAATAATACAACATTTAAAGTACTGATAATACTATGTGCTGAGCACACTTTCCATGTACTACTCACATTTCAATTCATGCAGCTAGGTTCCCATAATGAAATCCAGCAAGACATCTACGCAATAAATGATCAAAAATGCTTATACAAACATTACGGACTCAGTTCAAACCTTGCTGTTTAGTGTAGTGAATACAGACGATATATGTATTCAATACATTACAATGAACCAGTTTCTGTGAAGCTTTGTATTGATTACAAAAAATATTTAAAATCCTCTATTTTAGTTGAAAGATGTATTCATCACAAAAAGTTATGTTATAAACTTAAAGGGTTTTCACATTTGGGCAGTGCTTAAAGCTGAAACTTAATAAATGAAGTTCTGAGTTAGGTACCTAAATTTTCAGACTATTTTTATTTGGTAGGCTAATGACCTATACGGCTTCAGACAATCTCACAAAAAAAGTCTAACGAAGTCAAATTCCACGATGCCGAATTCACATCACCTGAAATAACCCTACCCTTAAATCGTTAATTTAGAATTTCCCTTGTGTAACACAAAGTATACCCTCCTGTATTCATTCACATCCATATCATCTAAGTTTGTTGAAGAGAACTTGTTTATGATTGGTTATTGAGGTCTTTCAGGACTGCATTGCCGAAATTGATGTCTTTGGCTTTTTCTGATTTCTCTAATGGACAACGGCGATGTTTTCGGCAGATCTTGCATATCTTTGACGAACACGTATTGAATGATTATTCGCTCATTCGATCGACTTGAATTTGTTTACCAAACATTGAATAGTCGACAAGGAATGATGACAACGCCACAATAGAACAGCCATTTTGATACTAAAATCTTATCATTTGCACATTTTGGTCAATCGCGTAACTCATTGACTGAAATTAAACTTCAGATTTGACAGACGCCGGCCACTGGCCAGAATTACACCCTCAGTATTCCATACGGGGGACTGCTTCGCTATGTTGTCTTAAAGTTTCGTCAAAGTAAGGCCAATTGGTTAACGAAAAAGTAAGGCCGCCAAAACTGCTTTAAGACTTCAAGAATATAAAAATTAGAAAAATGGCCTCTAAAGTCACAGAACTATCATAAATTTGACAGGCATAGGCATTCTGAAAGACTACGTTTTATTGCAGATCGATTTTAACCCAGTAACCAAAAGATATATCCCAACCAGGGAACTCTGGAATGAGAACAGGGTCATAAATGAGAATCATGTTTCGGTCTTTACTGATGGTTCCAAAACTTAAGAGGGGGTTGGGTCCGGCATGTACATAGATAACCCACGCATAAATAGATCTATTAAGTTTCCAAATTTTGCACAAACTGCAAGCATTTTCGTCTGAAATACAGACAAAAATGCTTGAAGTTTGTGAAGCCGCGAAACATCTCGCCTCACACAAAGTAGTCAACAATAATATTGGCATCTTCATAGATAGCCAGGCAAGAACTAAAGCCATTTCCTCAATCACCATGAAATGCAAATTTTTCGAACGTTTTCGAAATAAGTTAAGAGTACTCAGTGCATTGACCATAGTAACCCTCAGATGGATCCATAGGGATATTCAAAGGAACAAAATGGCAGATGAACTGACCAAAAACTGATCAGCTCTTGATCCGAGGCAGATTGAAGCCTCGGTGCTCATGCCACTGGAGCAAGAAAAAAGGAGAATACACCAGGTTTTCTTGGAAGCTGCAAATGTCAGATATGGTCATCTATTGATACTTGTCGGATTTCATGGAAGCTATGGCCAAATATTTCGAGGACTAAAACACATTTCTTACTCAAATTAAGCAGGCTTCAATTATCACCCATAGTTTAGCAGAATGGGCATCAGGTCATCGGACTTATGTAGAGGGTGTCAAGATAAAGAGGCAGAGGAGGTCTCATCTCACTTCCTGTGTGAATGTTCCAGCCTAGATAGAATTAGAAAAACAGTCCTAGGAGAATACATTTTCGACGAACTGGGTGACATCTCTGTCTTGCCACTAAAGAACATCCTCAAATTCATTAAGAAATCAGGATGGTTCAGGGAGGCCCCTCATACCCTCCCCTCAACCTTCCCCCTAATCCCAATCCCCTTAACCTCCTCCCTACCATCCTCACACCTACCTTCCCAAACCCTGGGAAGCTCATTGGATCCACTAAGAACCGAGTGAGAGGATGCGGCTTGCCGTATTAACGCCCCTTCAAACCTAACCTTACCTAAGGCCAATGCATTGCCATTTTCGTTGCCATACTCTTTTCTAATGAGTTCTATTCCAAAGCTCAACATTACTTATAGTTTGTGTCAATCGAATCTTTAGAATGTATCGAAGACAAAGGTTGATAAGAGCCTGTAGTCTGCTCGTGAAGTCACTGGAGCATTTACAGTTTTCACAGGTTTACAAAATGACGGATTTTACATTGGACTCACAGATTTGCAGTTTGGTGCGCGGCGTTATTATGCTGAATTTCTGGAGAATGCACTCCAAATGGACTACGAGTTTGCTTATCCTATATTGACAACATCAAAGTCCGTTCTACCATCAGTTGATACAATAAAGCCTTGGTAGAAGTTGCCTCAGAATAATATGCTAATGTGTGTTGCAAATTGTCGTTCTGTAGTGTTGATCCTTAAGTCTGACAGTCCCCCGTTTACTTGCAGCAATTAACACATTCGGCCCATTTAAAAATCACTGTTTGATATAAAACATAATTTACCGTCGACGTAGTACAAATGACTAAGCTTTTTGAAAGTATGCCGTTGGATGTCGTTCCTCATCTCGTTCGTACCAACTATAGCAGTCAGTATATCGTCAATTGCCATTAAAAACAGAATTGGTTTCAGTTGCATTGCAACTATTTCCTTAAGGACACCTCGCATTATAAGTGATTGACAAATGAAATCATGATTTACCCTGGCGAATGCCTCCTCACAGTCAATAAACATGGGTTAAAGGAGCTACTCATACTCAGCAGATTGGTCAAGAATTATTCACAGGGTGCTAATCGGATTGACAGAAGACTGGCCACTTCGAAATCCAGCAGAACAACAGTGGCCAATAATTTTAGAGATCACTTTTTGTTGAAATCTTTACGGCTTTGGTTAAGTTCTCCCAACCTTCCCAACTAACATTTCAGCTTCGTCTTGACCTACCTGAAAAGGCTTTCTTAATTCTGTAAAACATCTGTAAAACTTCCTTAAACATAAAAAAGAAAACATTATCAAAGTTCTAAAGTAAGTTCTTCACGGTCTTAAAGAAGTTTAAACGAGCGTTATTCGAAATATTAATGAAGCTTAGGTTTTGACAAATAGCTTCAGGAAGGTTTCTATAAAGAAAAAAGCACAAATTTAATAGAGCTTTGAGTTTTAATGGATAGGTTGTATAATATCTACTAGAAGTGGATAATACAACTTTTACAGAGGTTGAAAAATAAAAAGAAAAAAAGATACGATAACTTGTTAATTGATTTATTATGATTCGGAGATTCAAAAAACTTGACTAGCCTCTTTTTTAGAATTTCAAAAAACTTTTAGATTGTTGATTGTTGACGACTTCTTAAATTTCCTTTCATTTGGGGGAAGAAATAATGTAAAATATTTTTTTAATTTCCTTTAAAAGTGGCTTCGTTGAATGCTCACAAAAACATACAAACCAAAGCAATTAAGTTTAAGTGTCTTAGAGTTAAAACATATTTTTCGACCATTTTTGTTTCTCAACAAAAAAAGGATTGGTGTTAGTGCGTGAATGTATGTCTTATAACAAGAGATATTTTTTAGTAGAACTAGAAATTCACACAATATAAATTGTTTTTAAAAAGCTTCTGTAAAATGACTTTTACAAGTTTGAGTCTCTGTAATATAAATTGACATTTTCTTGTATGGTTCGTGTCTAAGATTTCACATGTCAAAGTGGTTCGTGTCTACGATTCAAATGTCAAAGTGAAGTATTCAATAAAACTTCTTGGAAATTGTAACAGAAACCTTTTGAAGACTGGCTGACAGCAACTGCAATAAAATAACTTTATAGAATCTTTATAGAGTCAAAGCTTCATGTTCTTTCTTTAAATTAATTTACAGAAGTCTATCTGAAAATAGATGCTAGCCTCGTTTAGTTTTCTTAATCTAACTTTCAAAAAAATTTTAAGAAGTAGCTATTGAAATTATGACTTCTATAACAAATTTATTTCTGATGAAACTGTATAAAAGCCTTTAACATATCCAGACTTGCAGCATAACAATATTTCTAAGCTCATTTAAACTGAAATGTTAGTTGATTTTTCACCTCCAAGAACTCGTAGGTATGCCATCAAGTCCAGCTGCTTTGTTTGTCTTAAGGAGAGAGATCGCAGCCTTAAGTTCATGTTGGTGTTAATGCTCCAAAGAGATCTGCACATTTTGACCATTTCTTTATTGCAGTGCACAGAAGTAGTCTATCCATCTTCTTAGCTGATCTTTTAGTGCCATTTATGTCAAACACAGGACGGGCTGTGGTGTTATGCTGCCGAATAATTTCCTTGGTCATTCTGTACAGCTCTCTTGTGCCCCCTCTCACTGCAGAGTTTTCCGCATTCTCTGCAAACTTTATCATCATTGCCCATTTGTCATGTATCACACAGCGCTGTGTCTTCTTGTACTTGAACCGGATGGAAATATTGACGGGCGGACGTTCGTGTTCTCTTTTTTTTTCGTAAAGTTATAGCTTCATATTCGTCTTCAAGTAAAATCTAATCTTAGAACTGTCAAAAATAACAACAGTTCTAAAATTATCTTTTCTGTCTTCTCATTATATGAGTGAAATTTATTCCGCCGATAGCAGAAAATTGTTAATGAGGGACAACATTTTTAATAAGAAACAATATTGTTGTTGGTATCTAACCTACCCTCAAAATTTCCAATATGGCCCAATATTTACGCCCTTTGTGGTTCAGTGTAATTTATCTGCGAAAACAAGAAAAAATACGTCTACAAAAAAAAAAGTAATCCATAAATTAACATTTAATTAATTCATTGTTTATCCAGAAATATGCTGATCATCAAAAACAACTTCTGATGTATAGAAATTTGCCAAAGACAACTTCATTAGGTTGATTAATTTTACACTACCATGAACTCAAACAAACTTATCAGATCGCTATACTCTTAGGTACCTAACCTATACCTATACAAATCCTAAGTCTGCCTCCTTGTTCCTGGTCACTTGATGTTCCTTCTTTTTTTTCTTCTTTTAAATACTATTGCGATTTTTTTTTCTCTTTCATTTTCCCTATGATGATACTCTCCTTCCGCATTCCCTAATCAACATTTTCCGGGAAAAGGTGATCCAACAAAAAAAATAAGAAATATTCTAACAAAAAGTTAAACTTACAAAATAAATGAAGATACACCTGCAATTTTAAAGAACCTTCCTACTTTCTCCCTTAAAAAAAAAATTCATCTACAAAAAATGACAGAAAAAAAAATATATTCCCAAACTCACCTAAAGGGAGTCAAGAATACATAAAATTTAAATAAAACTTGCAATTCCTTTCCAAGATTTATAACTTGCTCTACACAAGCTTCTCTCCCCTGTCAGACTCAATTCTCATAGCGTGCTTGGTTTGGCCTTAAGAAAAAAAAAATCAGTTTCTACAAAACCCTCGCGCCCATTTCCGGTTGCTAATCAAAACTTAAATCTGGGAACATAATACGGTTACGATATTTTTTTTCCGGTTCTTGTTTTTTTTTTTTTGTGTCATTCTCAAACCCGAAACTTTCTTAATCTGCATGATGTCAGTATAATTCACAGTCAAGTAGGTATTTAGATATATTCACATCAGACCTCATCTCTGCACTGACTTTTGGTGGTAGGTTGGATGGTTTTTGGTTTTTAGATGAAGGCGAAGCACGGGACTGCCTTTGGGTATATCATTTGGCACCCTAATTGGGTAATAATGAAGCAGCGCAGCGTATACAATTGGGAGGCCGTCTACAAAATTAAATTAATTTAAAAAGCTGAATCTGAGAGATGGCGACGACGACGATGACAACGGTTGCGACGAGCGAGATGGCAAAAACGAGGAGAACCAAAATGAAAAGAAAGTCGAAATAAAAAATCTGTCCCCTGATGGTGTTGAAATTTAAATAATTCATGCTGTGATACCTTCCATCCGACCGAGAGGCCCAGATGCGACAGAGCCGCGTCCCGTTCGTCATCGCCGGTCGATTAGCTAAAGGCACAGGGGGCTGACGACATGTATCCGTTTTAGAATGTTACTCGAGTCGTGTGTCTAGAAAGATTTCGGAGATATTTCATAATTTAATTCATCCCCCCACTCCATGAACTGTATAGCCCCCACATTTATTTGACATCAAGGCACGACAGACAGTGAGGGCTATATATACAGAGGGAACTCCTCACATTGCACGTGCGGTAGCTAGGCATACATCAATTGACACTTATTTGACACAGTTCCATATAGGGAACGTGAGTGTTTATCGTTGATAAGAATTATACGTTACAAAATGTTCCTTCTTTTTCGAAGCAATCCTCACATCCATCAGTAGCTCTCGAAGACAAATCTTTTTTTAGACAAAAAAAAAAACAAACAAAATAGGTAAACACAAGCACATGAATAAATTCAAAATAGGTACTTAATTTTTGTGGTAACATTTTATACCTGGACTTGACAGTGTACGGTGTTTGAATGGTTAATGAGAAAAGAGTGATTCATCACAGAGGCGATTAGCAGAGGTATAGCATTCCGCATGGAGTAAGTATAGGGACGTTTATCAGAGCTCTTCGATGTGAGAATGACGATTCTGAGGAGCTAATATACAAACTTGGGCTGATAAAGTGTTAACAACTTGTTTATTTATGCGAATGCTTCTTTTCTTGATTTTATTTTTGAATTTATCTTATTTCTTCAAGCCATGGTAGTTCATCAATCCCGTTGGGTGAAAGAGGGGTGTGTGAAAAAGTGCGAAAATTCTGTTTACATTTAAAAGAGACTCAAAATGTTGTTTTTTATCAAAAGAGATGTTGACTCATATTTTTGAAGTTGTTGGTACTAAAATTTTTTTCTTTTTTATTTCATAAGGTAATCAATCTTAACATTTTGATGTGAAATTCTTTCAAGTCATGCCTATATCCTCCGTCTGTCTGTGCAAAAAATCATGCATGGGAATTAGATAACATTTTTATTTGTTTTTTTTTTTGAAAATTGCTTTATTTTTGGGTTTTCAGTTATTCCAAAATTTTCAATGCGAGATCATGCTAGTTTTCGGGTTAAACATGAGCTTACATGCTTTTTAGTCAATTTATAGAACTCAAGTTAAAAGAATTTTGGGGAATTAACTGAACAAATATTTCTGACACGTGGATGTCAAAAATTGAATTTCCCTTATGTTCTATGTTGCTAACTTAAAATCGAGTTTTCTCAAAAATTCCAACTTTTTGGACTCAAATCTTTTTGATAAGTTAAATACATGCTCCTCTAAATGCAATTAAATGCTACAATTTTGAAAAAAAATGTATGCCCCAGATTTTCGAAAATCATTTCAAAATTTGAGCATTTATTTGCATTTATAAAAAAAGGTCCCCCAAATACATTTTTTTTTAATTCTTATTTTTCTCAAGAACGGCTTCATAACTTTCTTAAAAACAAAAAAAGAAACTAGACAACTTTTGATATAGGTTACTTTTTTGTTGTAAATTTTTTTTTTCAAAAAAAGATTATTACCTCCCTATAGGAACCAGTTTTTTTATTTTCGATTTTATTAAAAACGGGATTACAGATTTTATCCAATTTTTCAAAATCATAAAGAATATAATTCTGTAACAAAATATTTTTTTATTTAAAATGTCTACCTAACTACTCCTTATTTTTGTTTTGATAACTTAATACAGTCCGTAACTTTTAGAAAGCCTCACTTTTATTTTTTTTTTTATTAAAATCAGCTTTTTTATTGGAAGCATACGGAATTTGATATTGAGTCACAAGATGAGATAGCCTTCCTTTTCATAACCTTGCTAATAGCCATTCAGCTTACTTTTAACCCAGTTTTCTATCATACCTTGTTCATATAGTCAGTGTAGTTGGTCGTTTGACTAGAGATTTTCTGCTTGTCTAGTATGGAAGAACAGGGGATGCGCAATCATCCCATATGAAAATGGAGTTTTTAATTTATTAATAACTAATTTTGGGTTTCCAATAAATTTTCCGAGTTTGAAAGAGATTAGATCAGTAATTTATCGTTCTAGAACTCAATTTTTCCAAATTTCTATGCAGTGACCGAGCAGTGAACCAATGATCATAGTAATACCACTCTCCAATAAATTGTCATCAATAAAACTGTCAAATTTTCATTTAAAATGGCAAAAATGCCAAGTGAGGCTATTCTAATGTAACAAAAAAAAACGTTAATTTTAGTAAAAGTAAACCAAATCAGCTTAAAATTCTTTACCTTAATCTCGGGAAGGCGATCTCATCTTGTGATTCAAAACACAATTCCGTTCATTTACATTGAAAAAGGACCAAAAACAGCTAATTTTAATAATAATTATATAAGTGGGGCTATCCAAATGTTACGTACTGTATATATTTCCAAAAAAAGGCATAGTCGATTTTTTTTTACATCGAAGCTGTCTAATAGTTTCTTAACATTTTTAAGAACACTAAAAAAATAACATGACTTTTATGAAAAAAGTGATGGTAGGTACCTTCCAAACAAATGTTAGAAAACCGATAAAATAAAAAAAAGTTCCGCGACATCTCGGTATGAAAAAAAGTTTCTAAGTGTGAATTTTTACTAGAAGATTGCACTAAGCATACTGAAAAGGTTTAATAAAAATCGTTGGAGCCGTGTTTTCAAAATAACAAATATTTTCCCTTTTTGTTTTTTAACATCCTATATGGAAGGTACCTACTGTTATTTTTTTCATAAAAGTAATTTTTTTTTTTTTGAAAATACTTAAGAGAAAGTTTATAAACCCTTACATACTAAGTTCAAAACCGTGTAGTTTCCAAAATATTTGATTTGAAAAAAAGGAACATTTTTAAAAATCCTAGAAATATTATTTTTTGAAAATTTTGGTTAAACAAACTATTTATATTTCTTATAAGTCTCTGAATAAAAAAAATTGAAATCAGAAATATCAATAGTAAAAAAATGGTTAGTTGGGAGTTACCATTTACAACCATTTTTTTCAAAAATGCTTTCCTATTTTAAGTTAGCCTTTACTAAAAAACATTTATTGGGTCTTTTTTAAGAAAATTTGTGAAGCCGTTTTTGAGAAAAATAAGATTTAGTAAAATTGTTGAAAAAAAAATTTGTATAAGAGATACCTTTATTTTTGGGTCTTTAACAAAAAAAATTAAGAAAGTTTGAGAAAAATCATCAAAACCTATAACATATGTACGAAGGTTTAAGAAAATCGGTCTAGATGCTTAGACTGTAGTCGAACAGACAAACAGAACTTGCAATAAATCTAGTAACTGTGTATGTACTAGATATGTAGCAAGTTGTGTGTTCCTAAGTAAAATTGAACCCAAGACTTGCCATTATTCTGTCCATGCCTTTCCGTTAAGCTACAGCATAAGTAGCTAGATCGATTTTCTTTAGGCTTGGTGCATATGGATTTTTGTATATTCTCTCTACACATTTTTCAATTAGAACCAAAAACATCGGTACCTGCCATGACTTTTTCATATCAATTTTATGTTAACCCAAAAGTGGCTCAAGTTGGTATTTTTCTTAAACCATCTTTCAAAAATAAATTAATTAATGTAATTAAAATTAATATTGCGTAACCAATCGTTACTAAAATGTAACAATATTTTTTGGATTTTTAAAAATGTTTGAAGTATTTTTTTTTCGATAACGATATATTTGATTTTTTTTAAACTCGGTATTCAAGTTTCTTAACACTCTCTTAAATATTTTTAAAATATATTTTACTTTTATGAAAAAATAACGGTAGTTAAAGTTAAAAAAAAAACTTTTAATTGAAACATTTTTTTCTCAAAAACTGATTAGGTACTACGATTTTGATAAGACTTATATTAACTTATTTTCTTCTATATATGTATGTATGTACATTAGGGAGGTCCTTATCCTTATATAAAGTTTTTTCTTTTTATTCCGAGCTGTCAAAAATTTTCCTCAAGAAAGCGGGTCGGAATTCTGGTTTGCAAAATTCTATTTGTTTGTCTTGTCAAAATTCTGTATTTCAAAATTCTGTATATCAAAATTTTGTGGGTGCAAAATTTTGTATTTCAAAATCATGTTTGGTAAAAATTCTGTTTTCCCAAATTCTGCTTATGAAAACTAAAATTCTGTTTTAAAAAATTCTCATAACACAAAACATTTTTTTATGATTCTATCATGAGCCCACAGCAAATTTTGGATGTGAGTTATAGCAAAAATAGAAGTATAGGCGTCAAAAACATGAGTAAAAACTTGATTCCAAAAATCAAAGTCTTGGAGTTCATTGCCGATTATGGACGCAAGACTTTGATTTTGGGAAAAAAACTTGACCGAAACTTTCGACACCTAACATACTTTAGTTTTTGCTATCTCTCATACAAAAATTGTGAAATATTTACGAAGTTTAAAGTTTAAATACGTTTACTACGGCCCCACGCTGTTGTATGAATACTCTTAATATAGCTTTCAGGTCGATTTTTTCTGACTCACGCGATGTGTTTATTTTTTAGAAAACATTTAATTTTTTTTAATTTGCTCCCCATTTCTTACTGTATTCACCCGCGCTTTTGCGAAAATTAATTTTTATTTAATTTAATTTAATTTTTCAGGTTGCTCATGAGCTTATATAACTTAAACCTTTCATTTTCCAACCAAGCTTTTTAGTCAGCGACTCAAAGTATCGACACTGTTTTATGTTCTGAGAAAACTTAAAAAAAAACTGAACTCTGCCCTAAGTATGTATTAAGTTAATTTAAAATCGTTTCAATTATGTACCTATGTCTGTTCTTACCACGATTAATTTAGTTCCATTTCAAGAAAACTGTTTTTCAAAACTCTGTATTTAAAAATTTTGTAAAATATATTTTACACCATACATAATTTTGGAATACAGAATTTTGAAAAAACAGAATTTTGAAATACAGAACTTTTAACAAATAGAAATTTGGAATACAGAATTTTTTTAATTTTGACAAACAGAATTTCGACCCCAACCCAAAAACAACTATCAGGGTGGGTCTATTTCATTTCACCTTGTTCAAGTTGAGGGGGGGGGGGGGGGGGGGGGTAATTTTCTAAGAAATTGACCCAAAAAAGAAAAAAAAATATTTTTAAAAAACGGGAACACTTACAAAGCCATGTTATAGCTTTTTTAAGGCAACATAATATCCATTCTCTAGTAAATGCTTTTTATATATAGTTTTCGAAAAAACTAATTTTCACTAAATAAATGCCATTTTTTTTTTAATTTTGTGTGTTATCAAAAATATTAAAAAAGAAACTTTTGAATTTTTAAAAAAAAGTATCAGTTATATTTTTGAAAATTTTATATCTCAAAAAAAAACCGGTAGAAATACTCGTATTTTTTGGAAATTTTATTTTATGAAATATTCTATTGTCATTTATTTTGAAGTAAAACTAGAAAAAATTAAAGATTTCAATTCCTTCAACGTAAAATTAAATTCCCAAAATAAATTCATCGTAATCAAATTGACCCAAGGTAAATTTTTACATACCTACATATAGAAATACATATACGAGTATATACATATCCATTGATAGAACAAGACAGTAGCACTACACAATAATTTGTTCCTCTGCATAAATTTGAAAGTAATACCATTGGGTTATTCAAAACTCATATTGAAGTGGTAATATTTTTTTTTTCTAAGTATTCCTTCTACAAGAGTATAAAATTTCTTGTCTAGGTATAGGTATTCTTCTTAGCAAGTATGTATATTTCCTTATAGCTGTCATTCCTTTTGCTTCTGTTTCATTGTAGATCTGTTTCCAGGAAGTTAACTCTTTCAGCTAAAATGTGAAGCAACTGATATCGAAACAAAATTAAATATTTTTGTATGTTTCTAATAGAAGGGTAGTCCATGAAATATTTTTTTTTTTTGAAATGTAAATAAATATTTTTATATTTTTTCTGAAAAATTTTGAAAACTGATATTTTCATAAATCTTCAGGGTAGTTTTTTAATCTTAAATTTGCTACGATTCACCTTTATATCTTCGGAGTAATGTTGCTATAAAAGTTTAACAGTTGGACTCCCTAGCTACAGCTTATAAGAACATCACTTTCCATAAAAAATACAGAAACAATCGAAATTCCCTTAACTCGAATTTTGTTGTCATAATTTTGTACCCTTAAAATTTCAACTACTTTATAAATTTAGCTCTAACTCGAATTTTTACAAAACTTTCTCTTACTAGAGCTAATTTTAATATCCTGTGAAAATACGACTTAGAGGGAGTCGACTCTAAATACTTAAAAAAAAAATCTTAAAAATATATGAAAATAGTAGGTAAACGAACATATATGTGGGAACAGATTAATACAGATTAATATTTAAAAAAAAACGCACAAAAAAAAGATATAAACTTGAATACAAAAAATCTGGACCAACCTAATGAAGGTACCTATACAAGATGACCCTAAAGCAATTTAAATAATTTAATCAATTCTACTGGAGAATTTGGTCTAACATTTTCTCAAAATGTAAATTCTATATTTCAGTCACATTTATGTATACCAGAGCTCTACTACATACCTACACATATCTTACTGCATAAGAGTATAAATTCATTTTAAACAGATCTGTTTCTTGTTTTAATATTTATAGTGCGCCTCATAACTGAAAATGCAAATGTTGAAATATGCCAACTATAAAGGATTTCCTCTTCTCCAATACACAAAACCAAGAAGGTACAATATTGTTATTTGTTGGATGTTTTTGAAAGCCTCATGTTTGGGATTTTATTTAACCAACTATCTGTAGCTAGAAGTGCAATATGAATATATTATTAAAATAGCCTTCAATATACTTTTGATACATAAATATAAGAGGCCATTGGGTCTCCACAAAATCAAAAAAAAAAAAAATATACTCGTATAAGAGTTGAAGAACAAAAGGAAGGATATCGATAACAATACGAAAATATATTTTGTATGTAAAATATTGTAGGTAAGTGAACTCATTTTCCTGAATAACTTACCTACCACTTGAAGGAAGAAAAAATATAGTTATTTTTTTTAATAGCAAGGTAAAGGTAAAAATAATGATATGGCCACCCACTTTTGCTCTCTGTTCAAAAAAAAGCCTTCATAATTATTTCACCCTCCAATTGATTTTTCTTTAATGTTGAATTAATTTAACAGGCTTAAGAAAATATGTCAAAAGCAGAATTTACAGAAGCCTTAAAAATATTCTATTTAAAATATCTATGGAATTATATACAAAATTCACCTTCAAATTTCTCTTGGCCTATTAAAAGAAGAGCTTATTTAATTTGGTTTTTTGTTAACTTAGGTTCCTTGTTTTACCTACTCCAAATTCTAATTATGTTTCCAATTATTTTTGTTTTAATTCCACGTGCAGTCTTTTCAATTATACTTAGCGAGTTGATTTTAAAATTAGGTACATACTTCTATTGTCAGTCGTTATATCCAACATAAAAACCCCACATTTCGTATAATAAATAAAAGGACTAAATGGGAAGGACCAATTTTAAATTTTAAAATTTAAATCAAAGCACTTAAATTACTAGATTTTGAAGATGTTCAGTAAAGGTTATGTGTCATATGCCGTTGAAGAGATTAGGCATTGCTTGTACATAATTTCATTATTGGGGCATGAAGCTCTAAGGATCTGCGTTCAAGTGCTTTTATTACTTTAATAGAAGTTTTTGTTTTGCAAAATAAAGCATGCTTAAAAGCGAAAATGCTACTAAATTAACCCTAACTTTTCTGAGAGAATGGTCAAACTACCCACTTAGCGATATGTTTGGTTAAACCGGACAGCTAAACTAAATTTGACTTTTTAAAACTTTAAACTTTTTTGTAAAAAATCAAATTTCCTATCAAAATAAATAGTCTCTAAATAGTGCTTAGATTTTTAAATTTTCAAGGAGCATAGAAAGTTTAAAACCATACTTAAATTCCACAAAGTAAGGGCTTCAGGGTTGAATATGACATAACCAAAAAGTCTTTTTTATTAAAAGCACGTAGGGATATGACCATGTAGTACCTCGTGGCATAATGGTTAGTGCGTTGGACAGCCGCAGTCACCTTAAAACAGAAGTGTTTTTCCCGAGGTACTGCCCCTTGCGAGGAACTGACAAATCCTCCAAAAGTATACTTGTCATGAATAAGTGCTTCTCAGCCGTTCGAAAATTGTAGGTCCCCTCCATTATCTGCCAACGACACGCAAATAGGAAAAGTTGAGAGTTGTAAGTCACTAGGCCATGATTTTTCATGAGCTGTTGCGCCACCAAATTTATTTATTTTAATTGATTTTTTAGGGATATGACCATTCAAAATTAACCACTTCGTATCTTTTTTGCCGGTTTTAACTATGAATTCCTCCTCCAGGGACGATCAGACTTGTTAGTGCGATCATTAGATTGAAAAAAATTTTGTTTCACAAATTTATCTGTTTCACAATTCTGTCTGTCTGTATATGTTCGCCTTGAGCCTTAACGGCATCATCGATTTTCTTGAAATTTGGTACCTATTCAACATACATCGGCTGATAATGGCTTTTAATGATTCCCCCCAAACCTTTGTTTTTTATTTTTTTTTTTTAATCAACAATACTGGACCTACCATCAAATTTTTTTTACCAACCTCACAGAATGTAATTTTTCTTAAAAGCGGCTCCACCACAACTTTTCTTAAAAAAAAATTTAATAGGTAATAAGTTTTTAGATTAAAGGTTTCCTTTGGGTTTAAAATGATTTTTCAAAAAATGGTTATTTGTTGTACCTCCCAAAAAAAAAACATTTTTCTTATTCTTGATTTTTTTAAAACGGAAATAACTGATTTCAATATTTTTTTATGCAGAAGCTTCTGTATATCAAATTTGTTAAACAAAAATATTTGCTGCAATTTTAATTCAATGTTTTTTTGAAAATCAAATACATATTTTGACAACATGACTTGACATGAAGGATTTTTTTTTATCTGTACTTAAGGGTTTATATTAATACCTTACAGGTTTACTTTAATGAAAAAAATAATGGCACCTTCCTTCCATCCAAATGTTGGAGAGCCTTTAAGGAAAATATTTTTTTTTTCTAAAACATCTCCTACGATTTTGATGTGTATGGTATTTTTCCCCAGAATTGTTTGACAAATTGACGTTTTGCCGGGGCTCATTTCGACATTTTTTATTTCAAATTTTTTTTATTTCGCATATCGTTTTTTCGCATTTTACGTTTGGCGAACAACGTTTTTATTTTCTAAATGATTTGATTTTTCTTAAGCATTTTTTTGTTTACCTTTTTTTATTTGGCATTAAATTTTTTTGCGTGGTTTTGACTTCCATTAAATTACATGCTTTAAAATTTCGAGTGAATTTTACATAATTTGATAAAATTCCACTAAAAGGTCTCATAAGTTTTTTCAAAATATTTCATTATCAAAACTGAGCAAAACAATTAAAGAACAAAACACAGTGATAGCAGCAAGAATAGTCAACATGTTAAAATAATAGTCTAAGAGCTGACAGCGAATTTTTAGTTTGGAGGTATAACCAAAATTCTTGAATATGTTATGTATGCTGAGGTATAAAGGCCTCGATTTCAAAATTAATCATCTGGCAGGATTTTTTTGTCGCAGGGGCTAGAGGAGAGCAGTTGAAAACGGTTATTTTCCAGATTTTGGTTTGAAGGGTATAACCACTTTTAAACATTTGCAAACTAAACAGAATTACGCTTTGATTACGAATTTTGGTGTCCGAGACTATTTCAGTGTCACCACACTCAACCAGACGCCCTCCAAAAGGGGCGAAAAGTCAATTTTTGGTTTGGAAGGTATAACCCCTATAATTTATATGTAAACTTAAGATAACTGCTCCTTGATGAAGAATTTTGGGGTCCCAGACGATTCCAGTGTGACCACACCCAACCAGATGCCCGACCCTACAAAAGGGCAAAAAATTAGCTTTTGGTTTGGAAGGTATAACCACTTTAATTTATATGTAAACTACAAGAAACTATGCCTTGATGAAGAATTTTGGGGTCGCAAACAATTCCAGTTTAAATTATAATAAGTAAAATAATTTAATTATGACCCTCTCCCATTAATTACAATAAAAAAGTTTAATCAGTATATTTTTGCAAGAAAAAAAGAATTTTTTTTAAATTGTTTAAATAAAATATTTAAATATTTAAAAATCTCAAAAAACGAAATCTAGCAAATTAGTTATCCTGTTTTTTATGATCTCGAAACTACAAAATCTCGCTTTTAACAATCTTGGATTTACATCCAGCACCAAAAAAGTCGCAAATATCAACCAAAATCTCGATCAACTTAAAATCTTGCTGATCAAATTTTCACAAATTCAAGTCTCACAATAAAACGTCGCCCTCAGTATCGCACTCAAAATTTAAAATCCTGCGAACCAAAAAACAAAAAGAATCGACGAACTTGGATTTACAGTAGTAAATTAGGAATATCAATTATGAATATGATTAATATCAATATTAGTAAAAATTGATAAGCATTTCGAACGACATGATTTTGCAAAATGTTACAAATTTGCGTAATTTTTGGTGGGATTTTGTATTGCGAAATTGTTTAAGTTTTATTTTGTAATTACGAGATTACGAAAAGTGATATTTTTTAATTGCGATATTTTGTAATGCCATATTTCGAATCCAAAATTTGCGAGATTTCGCAAAAAAACTTGCAATAAATTTTTGTTTGCGTAATTAATTTGAAATAAAATAATAAATGAATTAATTAAATTAAATATGTGTCCGAACTTCATACACATCCAATTTCGTTTGAGCTTCGTACATTTCTAAGCTTAACAATCCTTATCCAGTTACAATTATTATAATGTACCTACTACAGATTTACTTTATAACGGGTGATTTTTTAAGAGGTTTAGAACTTTAAAAATAAAAAACACAAAAAATTCGAAAAAATGAAATATTTATTTGAATCGATAGTTTGAACCTTGCAATTTAATGTTTAAAGATAATTTCATGCAAATGTTGACCGCGGCTGCGTCTCAGGTAGCCCATCCGCTGAGTCCAATTTTGGCATACTCTTTCACACATATCGGCCGGTATCTCACGAATGAATGCATGGATGTTGGCTACCAGTGCCTCAATCGAAGCGGGCTTGTCCCTATAGACATTAGCCTTGACATACCCCCACAAAAAATAATCTAATGGTGTCAAATCGCACGATCTAGGCGGCCAATTGACCGGCCCGAAACGTGAAATTAACTGTTCACCCAAACTCGCCTCGCAATTGCGCCATTGTTTCGCGTGCTGTGTGGCATGTGGCACCGTCTTGTTGAAACCACATATCATGCAAGTCAAGAACTTCCATTTCGGGCAAGAAAAGTTTGTTATCATCGCTCGGTAGCGTTCACCATTGACAGTAACGCTGCGATTCGCATCATCTTTGAAGAAATATGGCCCAATAATGCCGCTGGCCCATAAACCGCACCAAACAGTGGCTTTTTCGGGATGCATTGGTAGCTGTTGCAATGCTTCTGGCTGATCTTCACTCCAAATGCGGCAATTATGCTTATTTACGTACCCATTCAACCAAAAATGAGCCTCATCGCTGAACACAATTTTTCGATAAAAAAGCGGATCCTCGGCCAGCTTTCCAAGAGCCCATTCACCAAAAATTCGGCGTTGTGGTAGGTCGGCTGGCTTTAGTTCTTGCACCAGCTGTATCTTAAAAGGCTTTGCGCCCAAATCCTTCCGCAAAATTTTCCACTTAGTGCGCTGTAACAAAGGCCTAACTGCTGGGAACGGCGCCGAATCGACATTTCGCGGTCTTCTGTCACACTAGCTGATACGGCCGCAATATTTTCTTCACTACGCACAGTACGTAAACGTGTTGGTGGTTTAATGTCCAACAAAGTAAATTTGGTGCGAAATTTGGTCACAATCTTCCGAATAGACTGCTCAGAAGGTCGAGAATGCCGACCATAAAATGGAAGCAGCGCGCGATGAACATTTCGAACCGAGCACGAATTGTGATAGTAAAATTCAATAATTTGCAAGCGTTGTTCATTTGTAAGACGATCCATGGTTAAATTGCAAACCAAACTGAAGCTGTTTGACAGTGACACAAGGTACTAAACACACGTCAGCTATCAAAACCAGTGTTGCCAAAACCAAACCAGCTAAAAAATCACCCGTTAGTAATAACTCACAGAACTATAATATTCATCGTCAAGTCTTTTTTCAAGAATGTATTGTCCAATTAAGCTATTCGTTGTAGTAAATAAATCTTTTTCTCTTAATTTTTCAGATAATACACTAGGTACTTCCTCGAACATTTATTGGCTCTTTTATCTATTAAAAACTCATTCAATTAAAACCGTTCAAGTCGTTAAAAAATTCGAAATGGCTAGTTAAAGCTTGGATGATTTCCGCTTGTTAATTTTGTTTCTGTTCAAATTCTTTTTGTCCTAATTAAATCATCCCATAAAGACACAAATAAGTCCTTTCCAACTGAATAAGCCACAGATGCTCCAATTTTTTCACGACATAGTAATGTGTGTTACCAATAAAAGCTCCTTAATTCTGAACTTTAAAACGAAATTAAAAAAAAAAAAAAAAACAGGATACAAAGAATACAAATAAAAATAAAAACAAAGACGCTGCTGGCTCTAGTTGCAATGTGTTGTGTGTTGTGCCTATAATTTCCTTCAATGATGGTAGTGTGATGCCAGTTCTAATGGTGCATACAATAATTTATCGTGATATTGGGATTAGGATATCTTAACAGCACTTTTCCAATGATCACACGTCCTCGGAAATTATATACAAAACCCAATATGGCGAGAAAAGCACATGGGGCCTAGATCCAGACGAGGTTCACCTAGGGTAGATGGAAATTTATGGGAACGTAAGATAAATAAACAAAAATAAATAAAATCACGAAAGGGAAGCAACAACAAAAAAATCACAATAAAAAACAAAAACGGAAAACCCCACTGCGGTGTGGGTTATTTAAGCTCTCTGGAGCTACAAACATATGTGAAAAGACACATCATATAGAAATTTTTATATAGAATCTACAGGCACTGCATATACACTCAGATCTTTCTATATATGTAGGAGAAGGCTTTATAGAGTGAAGCCAGTAGATTTATTGCCATCACAATGTGTTCCTGGAATTCACTTCTGTAATATGCTGGCAATTAATTCCTTGTAAAGTCTTTAGGGATTGGAATAGGTTTCGTTTTTTTTTTGTCTGTTTGTTTTTATTTTATTATGGCCACAGATACTTTGTAGTAATTTGTAAATCCATTAGGAGTTTCTGAAACAGAGAATAATTGTTGCCAGAATGATGAATGTTACAATTTTTGTTTTGTTTATTGAGATAAAAAAAAATATTTGTATCTGTGAAGGATTGTGGGTGCACAAACAGCACGCTTCGAGGATTTTTGAATTTGATTTAAATTAACACAAAGTTCTTGAAATAGAGGATTTATTTTGAATTTAAGTTTTTAACTGCAAAAAGGATTGAAAAGCGTTTGATGATACCTGAAAACACAGTTTATAGTTCGGACTAGGTTTTTCCTAGTTGCAGATTAGATCCCATCCAGTTTTCCCGGAATCCAGAGTTCTTTACTTATTTACTATTGAGCTCCCAATCCATGAAGGGTTACAGCCTAAGACAAGCCTGAGGCAGTCTTCCAAAGATACTGTAGAATATTTTGATTGAAGACAAAAATCGTGTTCGAAGACATAAAGTCATGACCCATTTTTTAAATTCCAAAATCTATCAAAAATTTTCATTTAACCTCAATTCATGACACAAAGCTAATCCTACATAAAACACCCTCTAGCCGCTTATTTGGTCCGACATCCGACTGAAAGCATCCAGTTGGCTGGGGGATTTTGTTTTTTTTTTTTTTGACTCGTTTCAAACACTGATATCCCCAGAATAAATCGCCAAAAGCTTAGAGTTTCATGCAAGTCCTTTTTTTTTCTCATTTTAAATTAGTATCAGCAAACATGGCGCAAACAAAAAATTCCAGGAAAAAATTAGGTAGCAGTGAATTTAGGTTTTTTTTTTTTTGTGAGATTTGACAAAAAATTTTCTATTGAAAACGACCAACCTCAGAAGTACCACACTTGAAAAACTTTCACGTTGTCTGTGCGAGCATTATTTTGTCGTTGTCACTCATAAAACTTTTAGCCGAGAGAAAGAGAGAGTTGGTTTGCTTTGACTTCTGATGGTGACAATAACCCCCTAAGGAATTTCATCGAAAAGAATGCTACTGGTGTAGGTATGCCAATGCCAGGGTAAATATAAAACCGAAATTAATTGGGTAAACGGTTTATGTTGTTGTATTTTTTGTATTTCGCGTTCACAAGTCCTGTTTGCTGGGAGAAATATATCCTTCGAAGTTTATGATTGCTGGAACTCAAACAAAAAAAAAACCGAAATCCAAACCAGGTTTATATAGATCCTTTCTCGGAATTTGAATCAAAAAGTTTTCTCACTTTTTATGCGGTTTCGTTGTGATGATGTTTTTTTTTTGTTTGTTGTTGATTTTTGAAATATTCACTAATACACTCATAACGCGAGTTTATTACAAACAAAAAAAGAATAAATTAAAATGAACCTCTCTAGAGCACGTTATTGACGATTGATGTTGTTTATTTATAAATAATCCGGGACACAAAATTACCCAATTGGATAAAGGTAGGTTTAAAAAGGGAGACTTTTTGTAATATGCAAAATGAAGTATATTTCCAGTTTTATGATTCTCTAGCCAGGTATTTAGCTGACAAAATAAATTATTTTTTATTGTTGTGTTCAAAGATAGACGTGATGAACCTTTTGAAAGCACTTCCTCATAGGTAAAACAATTTTTAATGTTCTTAATTTTTGCTTACGAAAAAGCTAGATTTACTATTTAAATCTAGCTTTCTGTGAGCAAAACTCAAGAAGATGTTAACGTTGTTCTTATTATTCGCAAAAAAAAAATTGAAAATTTTGAAGAGTATAAAGTTATAAGGGAACAAACAAACATTAACGAACTTTGTACTATTTTAAACTTCAAGATTTAATTTCAAGATAGAAAAACTAAATACTCAAAATTGTCATACAAAACTTTTTTTTTTTATGTCTTAAGTAAAAATATTCTAGAAAATTCTAGAAACCCTTTTTTCAACTTTCTAGAAAACTGTTTACCCAACTTATTTTGATCAGATAAGCGGAAAATTTTCAATATTCTGCATTCGTAAAAAAAAAAATTATCTTGATATTTTGATCAGAGTTGTCATTATGATGAGAAAAGTCAAAAAAAGTGGTGTTCACAATTCTGTCTATTTGTCTGTCTGTCTGTCCGTTCGGCTACATCGGCTGGTTCATTTTTTTTTTAACTTGGTAAGTACATAGTGTTTTTTGGGGGATTCTGCCCCTGTTTTATTTCAATTTTTTTTAAATAAAAAATAAAGGTACCTACCAAACAACTTTTTCTTAGCAATTTTACAAAATCTTATTGTTCTCAAAAATGGCTTCATAACTTTTCTTTAAAAAAAAAATTAAAAAAATTCTATCTGTTAAGGCTACCTTTCGATGGGAAACCATTTTTCAAAAATTGGTTATTACGGGTACCTCCCAAGGAACCATTTTTTTATAAATTTCTATTTTCTTCAAAACGGTTATTCTGATTTCAATAATTTGTTTTTAATGCAAAAGCTTCTAAGCAATACATGCATACATATATTGTTTTCCTTACCAAATTTTTCAAAAAAAATATTTTTCGGTTTTACAAAAATGTTCAAATATTTTTTTTTTATTAAAATGGTGCAAAACTACATAGTTGATTTTTATAAAACTCCATATGTAGGGGATCTTTCACTCTTAAAGGCAGATTTGGATACATTTTTTTGTAGGCAAACATTTTTAATAAAATTAAATAATATTGCATATCAAAATTAAAAAAAAAGTTTTTGAATTTTTAAAAAAATTTCACGTTTTTTTGAAAATTCGATATCTCGAAAACGGGTTGACAATTTTTCTGAATTTTATTTTATAGGCCCATAGCTTAAGATTTGCATACCTAAGCTTTCCTAAAATTTAATTTTAAGAATTTGATATTTGAATATGTAAATAAATATTTTTAAAAAAACGCTCTAAATTTGATGTCTTGTCTTTGTGCCTGGTGATTCTTCCCACAAGTTTCTTTCTTTTCTTTTGTAGAACTAAAAAATATAGTACCTGAATGAAATTTTTTTTTTAGAAATTTTACAAATCTTTTTTTTTCTAAAAAACTGCTCCACAGCTTTTTTTTTTTAATTTCAATAAATTTCTTTTGATTAAATGGTCGATAAGTGGTCGATTTTTATAAAACTCGGTTTTTTTAAGAAAAAAATTACTTTACAACGACCAACTAATCACACTACCTTTCAAAATTATTGACCATGGTAGGGTCCTTCGAAAAAATTTATTTTCTAAACTAATTTTGAGTCGCTGAACCTGAAAATGAATATTATTTTTTTTTCCCAAAAAAGCATTTTCGAGATATGTGCCAAAATAATTTTCTCAGCTATTTTTTCAGATACTGGCATAAATCTCGCTAATGGCTTAACTAACTTACATAAAATGTATATTTTCTGAATCGTCTTATCCGCCTTCTTCCGACAATGTATTGTTTGTGTAAGACGGATTGAAATTTAATAAGTTACAAGCACTCAAAGTTTGAAAAGCGTGTATTTTTGAAAAAAAAATAAATTTGTGGCTGCTCCATGTGGGTAGAAAAAAAAAATGTTTTGAATAGTTTTAAGGACTCAAGTGAAAAACAATAATTTAAAAAAAATATTTGACCCAAAGTTTACTAAAATTGAACGATAAATGTAGAAGTTATAAGGCAATAAATGAAAAGAGGCAATTTCAATTTTGTCAAATAAAATCATATAAAGGTTTATTAATGTGTCTGTTATTTCCCTAAACTCAATTTTTTAGCATCAAAAGCCTCTTAAATCAAAGTTTTACGCCTTAAAATAAAGTTTTTGACTAAAAAAATTGTATCTAAGGTGATAAATCGGTGACTCTTAGGCTATATCTTTTTCCATACAAAGGAGAATTGGACACACCAATCTTCAAGACCAATAATAACGAAACAAATATCCTTAGAAAGGCATTTTCATGAACTACAAGAGTTCATTTCAAATCACTAAGCTAAAAATGTTATTCGCTGGTTGAGTATAGAACGTTTTTTTTTTTTAACTTTGAATTTTCTCATTATCGGCTGAACAGACTTACATAAATTATTTTTTTTTATATAAAATTTCAAATAAAATTTAAAATATTGCATATCAAAATTTCCAAAAAAAATTTGTTTGAGTTTTTAAATAAAAGTTACTAATTTTGTATTGAAAATTCGATATCTCAGAAACTGGTTGCCATTTTTTCAAATTTATTTATATAAAATAAAATAAATAAACAAATTTGGTGGTGCAACAGCTCGTGGAGAACCAGGACCTAGTGGCTTACAACTCTCAACCATTTCTGTGCCGATTCCGAACGGCTAGATGAGAAGCACTTATTCTCGACAAGTCAAGTATATAAGAGGATTTGTCAGTTCCTCGCAAGAGGCAGTACCTTGGAAAAAACATTTCTGTTTTAACGTTGCAGCGGCTGAGAATCGAACCCAGACCGACCTTCAGCATGACAGTCCAGCGCACTAACCATCATGCCACGAGGTACTACAATTTTGTTTATACTTATAAAAATAAATACTTTCGATTTGCATACCAAAAATTTTCCTTAAAAATGTTTTAAGAATTTGATATATAAAAAATTATTTCTTAAGAAAACCGCTCCAATGATTTTGAACAATTTGTTTTTTGGATACAATCATATTCAATCAAGGACTAAAATGGCTTTTTTTTCATTTAAAACTCTCTAGGAAATTTTTGTTTTGCTAATTTAAATATCATGTTTCATGCTTTTAAACATTTTTCTCTCATAATTTCCATGTCTTTATACATGTAAAAATAATGTTCTTAAATCCTTAGCGTTTTGAACATAAGAGTAAGCACGTGCGACCCAGTCGTGCATTTCATTTTTCGATACAGATATTTCAGATTTCACATGTTGAAGTTGGTGGCACAATTCTGTCTGCCTGTCTGTTTATATCTGAATCAACAGCCTAAACCACTGAAGCGATTTTGTTCAAATTTTTAACTTATGACTTTTTTGTGTTTCTCCAGATTGGAAATCGAAATTTTTTTAGCTAAAAATAATAACGGTACTTGTCAACAACCTACGAAAAGCTTTTTTATCTCAAAAACGTCTGTAACGATTTTGATACAAAGAATCAAGGTACGTGTATTATTTTTATTATGACTTTTTTGAAAAAAAAAATTGTACTATAAAATGATTTTTTTTAAACATCTGGGGCCTATAACACAAAACATACAGTGCTTGTTGAACAAGTAAAATTCAACATCTTTTTAAAATTTGTGTAACATGGAACAACAAGTCTAGGAGATTTTAAACAATTGTTTTGGCTTCTTTCAACAAGTGAGAAATTTCATTAATCCATCGTTTATGTAACCGGAAACAACAAGAGTTAAAAAAACAGAATAAACTTGTTGAATAGTTGATAAATTTCGACCCATGTTTACGGACTTGTTTGAAGTCAACAAGATAGAAATAAACACTTGCAGTAGTTTGATGAAATTGGGAAAGTCGTTAAAAATCTATTTAGTTGC
The DNA here is from genome assembly GCA_946251815.1 of Dasysyrphus albostriatus. Taxonomy (NCBI): domain Eukaryota; kingdom Metazoa; phylum Arthropoda; class Insecta; order Diptera; family Syrphidae; genus Dasysyrphus; species Dasysyrphus albostriatus. Next base: position 27,007,357 of record OX276336.1, on the reverse strand, counting down.
AAAGAATTTGGTTTACAAAATGTTTTAATTTTTTATTCTGAATCAAATAAGCGATAATAAAAAGTAAAAATTTTAAATTCAAAGAAACAAAATACACGATTAGGTTACACGTTCTCGCTCTTATGATCTAGTTGCTTAGAACTTATGCAATGCAAGTAATGAAAGAATAAAATATAAGAAATGCCTTTAAACCGTTCTATAAATTGTATGAAAACTGGTATATTTAATAACTATAAAAATGTGAATACTAGTATATGCAACAAGAGAAATTTTAATCGTTGGAGTTGTTTTCTTGAAAACTAATTTTTCATAATATACTATTTTGGTAACATTTAAACAAAAAAAGTGCATGGCATGCATGGCATTTTGAGTATTTATGAAATATTTATAAGCCTTGTAAAAAATTCATTAACCAGTTTAATTTAATTTTCAAAAAAAGAATATTTTTTTTTTAAATCCAAAAAATATTTTTTCAAAATTTGTATGTGCAATATTATTGATATTTCTATTTGTTGTCCGTGTACGATTTTCAAAATGATGATTATCTTACCGAAAGTCCCTCCTACAATTAGCGTTCATCCACTAATAAAAACAAAGAGCTGATTTAGATAAAAACATTATTTTTTCCGGAAACTTTACGACTCATCGTGTAAGAATTATTTGTTGAACTGGTTTAACAAGTCGAGGGAAATTTTTTCAATTGACTATTGTTATGGGTTTTATTGAGTTACAGAAATGATTTTCACTTATTGAACAAACATAGTTGAACAAGTAATTCTTGACTAGTTGACTTGTTGTTCTGTGTTATAGGCATATTTCAGCCAATTTTAATTAAAATTTTTATGCAAAAGCTCTTTGAAAAAGTCAATAAAATTGCATATCAAAATTTTGAAAAACAATTTGAATATTTAAAAAAATATTTCTTACTTTATTTTCTGTTATTATGGTAACAAATGATCAAATGTTTTAAATGTTACTAAATTTTGATTGATAAGAAATAGATTTTCAAGAAAACCGCTCCAATTATTTAAATTTTTTTTCCATATTGCATTCATATTATTTCAAGTAATCAAAAGACCTAATGTACATGTTTTTGAGGTACATGTTATTCAACGGGTAAAAAAACGATTGAAATGATTTATTTATACTTTTTCTATAATTACTTGCATAGTAAAAAGTTCCAAGCAACTTCAATATAAGAGCAAGTACATGCGAGCAAGCCATGCACTTAATTTTTTTTAAAGCTCTGAGCTTCTAATCCAATTTTTCGTAGCAGAATATTTCCACAGTTGATTCCTTCTGCAGAATACTTCTGCACTGCCACTTCCTTTTTCCCATTCAGCCCCAATAACTTTTTTAAATGAGTTTTAAATAAATATTCAACTGATAGGTAGTAGGAGTTAGTTGACAGAATAGTTTGAAAAACCTTGTGAAGCCAAGTCATAAAAATATACCCAACAAACTAATCAGCCGTTTCCTTTTTCTAGCATCAATCATAACCAACTGCTACATTTTTAAACTTTTTATTTTTCAATTTTATTTTCTGATGTAAGTAAAATTTAAAACGTAAACAAAAAACAAAGCAATCAAAATTCATATAATTTATCATTCTGCACGAAAATAAATCCCTCAAAATATTCCAGCTCCATGGAAAGGAAGAAGGTTTGTGTACAATGCCAACATAGTGAGTCTGCAGAAAAAGCTGGATTTAACAATTAAAGCTTCCAAAGTTTAATAGAAATACAAACATAATATGAGAGAAGTAACTTTTCTATATCATTTTCAAATAAATTAAAAACATCCTGCAGTTCATTATTATCATTTATCAAATAGAAAAATCCCCTTAGTTTCCCAATTGCAACCCTAAGGACTATTATTTATTACAACCAATACTTTTTTCATCAAATGGGTATTCGTATCATCTCTCTCTTACATAATATGGATTCATTTCAATTTGATTATTGATTTATTTCTCTCCAATTTAATTGTAATGCCACCAGATAACAAACTCTTTAACACATCCAATTAAGAGATATAACAGTAAACTCGCCTGGGGATGTGCAAGGGATAGTTAATGAATTTTCTAACAAAATTGAATTTCAATTGATGCAATTGCTCAATTGTTTCCAATTTTCCATTCATGCGTTGAATTCTGTGTACTGTGTACCCGCATTCCAAATAATGATTGAAAATTAAGAGTTTGTTGCTGTTCTAACGGTAATTAGATCAATAGAACCTAATTAGTTTTGAATTGTTGCAGTTTAATTGCATCCAGCTAACCACCACCAATATATATTTATATACAACATATGAGTATCTGATGATGAATATAAACATTTTCCCATCATCCATTTCAATCATATCTATATGAGTTGATTACAGGGTGTTTCCTATTTCTTACAAAATTATTTAATCTCATAAATGTGTATACCTATGTCTATGTGTGCTGTTGGTGTTATTTTTGCAGTTTGGCTTGTAATACAAGCCATTAAACACGGAATAATGGAGGAAAAAAAACGCAAGAAAAGATCTTCATGAACCTCATATTGTTGGCATAGGTACTAAAAGCAAAAAAACAAAAGTTAAAATTACATTTTTTTAGCTTTTCTTTTCTTGAGTTTTGTAATGCAAGATGTTTTTTGTTTCCAGAAAATCGGTGTTTTATTTTGTTTACCTTGGAACGTGCCGAGAATTTTTTTTATAAGGAGGCTTTTATTTCAATAAGCTATCGCGTATACATATACCTACAAGATACAGAGTTATATGATGGCTAGACTGGGAGCAGTTGTTGTATAATAAAGCAATTTACACAGGTTTGTCTAAAATTAAAATTTTTAAGTAATTTTTTCCTGTTTTTTTATGTTTTGACTTTTAACAACATCTAAAATTTTAAAACTTTATGAAACGAAAAGTATTTTTTGGTTCTCCATTTTTAATTAATTTTTATTTTCCACTGACATTATGCGGGAGTTCAAACGCTTTTTGTTCTATGAACTTCGTTATTATAAAATTTAATGTTAGACTACACTTCGAGAAAAATTTCAGGAGTTATGTTAGAAGTTTTGACTATAAGTGCGTATTGTACCCTTTTATTATTTTTTCATAGACAAAATTGTAGTACCATCAGTACACTTCAACTTTCCATGTGGAAAGTCCATTGTCCAAGCTTCAAGCTATTGTGACTTCTTTTGTATGATATCCCTTTATATCTCAGACCAATGGTTAAAAAGCAGTAGGGCATGCCTCCCAGGAGCGTCATTATGACTGTATAAGGAAAGGCCTGGGCACAAAATATTAAAATAGGAAGTTTTGATGCATAAAATACAAATATAAATGTTAAAGGTCTCTACATTGTGTGAATATTCACTCTCCCTTCGCATATATTGTAAAGAGTGATTGACGAGGTCAGTGCATTTTGTTGACATAAAGAAACATGAAATTCTTGCATAATTCAAAGGGAATACAAGTCTATCGGGGTGGGCGTACATATATGCAAAATACTTGAATATGAACAAGCTTAATTTTCATTAGCAAAAGTTAGAAATAGAAGAAGAGACCTTAATTTTGAAAAAAAGCACAGTTCTTGAAGAGGAACAAATCAACGAAAATAATTTTTTTTGAATGCAAAATCTGCATCACATAAAAATCAATCCTTTCAAATCAGCAATCCTTAAATAAGTTATAAATAAAACAAACTTTTTTTTTTCAAAATCGATTAAAAGTTTAGTGCAAATTATTGATCCTTTATATGCAATCACACTCTAGTTTGGTATATTCTTTTTTTTGGTGGTTGGTTGAGAGCAAACTCCATTAAGGCCCATTTTTTCAGAGCAAGAAAATCATCCTTAAAATCATAGTTAGCTCTATTTAAGTCTTAAAACATTTTCATTTACTGTGGTATTTTTGAGTAACAAATATTTCTAGTTGAAATAACTTTGCCTCTGTCAAATCAAATAAATTCCAGTATTACATCAACATCAAACAATTTATATTCGGATTTAACTCGCCTTAATTTTGTGAATTAGCTTTAAACTATATTTAAACATATATTTCTAATTGTTGTATGTGTCAAGTGCGTGACTATGTGAAAGGCTGACTTCGATCGACTTGATAGTGAAAAGATGATCTCTTTTCTTTTGTTCTTTTTGACTTTAATTTCAATCGATTTTGTGATACCTAAAAATATTCCTCCACTGAATAAATTCTTCAGCCATTCACTCAAGAAAAACAAATCACCCAAAAATACATAGAAAACATTGTATGACAAAATTGAATCTTTCCGAAGTAATTCACGATGAATTATTGTAAGCAATACAATTTTGGGTAAGTCTTAGAAGTTTTTACCACTTTTAACAAGAAAAAAATTTATAGAAAATATAGAATGACAAAATTAAAGTTGTCCCAGCTAAATTATGACGAAATAACGAAAAACTATTAAGCTTTAAGCTAAATTTCAAGTTAGCATAAACTCCAAGAAACATAGAAAACACTGCATGGCGTCTTTTTGCAAAAAAAAAAAAACATAGAAAACATAGAATGACCAATTCTAAGTTGTTCCAGCTGAATTATGACTAAATATCGAAAAACTATTAAGCTATAAGCTTAATGTCGAGTTAGCAAAAACTCCAAAAAACATAGAAAACATTAAAGACGGCAAATTATAGAGCTAACGAAGGGCCACAAAAAAAAACATAGAAAACTTGACACAATTGAACTTAATTTTCCGCAACTAATAAACGGCAAATTTTCAAACTGCAAAACAAGAAGCGTAGCTACCGTGGTAGCAGCCCTATCAATGATACGTGGCCCCCGAGATAAAGGGGCCCCCATGATACCTTTAGAAGACTGTGTGTGTAAAACTTTTTTCATTGAGATGAATATAGGTCATGTAAAACCAATTACATATTTAAAATGTCCTTTTTTGTTGCATATTTCCATAGTTTTCCTAACTATGAATCCCTATCTACACATACTAACTAACGCAACACCGCAACTGCAACGTGCAACCACTTTGGTTTCTTATCGGAACAAAAACCAATAGATCAGGAAAATCAGACAAATAATGGCAAAATTAGGCAAAAATTCTAATAAAACTGAATTTTGATGGGAGATTTGTACCTTTCGCACCTAAAGTACCTCTAATTTGGGTTGGCGTTAATATTTTTACAGGGAGATGGGTAAAAATTGTGGGCTTATTTTTATCTGTATTAAAAAAAAATGTTTAATTTCGTCATCAATAATTTAGAGAAAAACTTGCAAGAATTTCATGACCAGTTGAGTAGAAAAAATTTATAAAAATTTCGATAGAACAGCAGATTTTGGGAGAAACGTGCCACACTACCACTGAGATGAATCTTAATATTGAGCACACTGAGCGTTTATGCTGGTTTTTATCAAAATCTAATGATTTTACGAAAATTTATTGTAATCTTTTTTGTGTAGAATTCTATAAGCTAAAATTTAAATCTTTGAAAAAATTTACGATTTTCGAGATATTAACAAAATGCTTCTTTTTTTCCTTTTAATGTACAAGATTAAATAGAGAGCATTGAACCACCATTAATTAAAGACTAAATTATATCAAGTTCCTACATGTTTATATTAAAAAAAAACTTACTAAAAGCTGATGCAAGTTTAATTTGTAGAAAAAAAAATTGTACGAGTATTCCGAAGAATGTGCCACTGTCAGTAGGGGGCCCCTAAAAAATTTTTGATACGGGGCCCCCGAAGTGATCGCTACGCCACTTTATAATACAATAAGTATAAGAGGTTTGCACAATTTTCAATTTATTTAAAGTTAGCATAGCAACCAAAAAAAAAAACATAGAAAACACTGAACGACACTGAAAATTAACCACCTATCTACTCGTATTTTTCAATTTGCTCTGCTAACTTGACAATCAAAGAAAACAAATTAACTAAAAATGCATCGCACGGAAAAATTGAAATATGTCACAACTAATGAGGCACTAATTAAAAGGAATATGTTAAGCAATAAAATGTCAAGTTTAAGAAATTTTTACCACTTTTCAAAAAAAATACATAGAATGACCAATTCCAAACTATCACATAATTAACAACAAATTTTCCACCTATCTATTTTTCCAACTCTAGGAGTTGCTTTTCAAACTTGAAATATTTTAGAAAAGTACAGAAAAAACATAGATTACATCGCACGATCAAATTGAATTCGTCACAACTAATTAATCAATAAATCATTGGGTATACGAATTTTTTACCGCTTTTCAATATCGTGCTTTGCTTACTTATCAGGTTAGTAAAGCACCGAAAAAACATAGAAAACATTAAACGGCAAGTAAGAAATTATCATTACTAATTAACGACAAACTATCCATTTACTCATCATTTACTCATTTTGTCGACCCGTGAAAGTTGCTTTGTGATAACTTGGCACACATAGTAAAATCTACATGACCCCTTTTAAACTTTACAATGTGTAAAATAAGTAAATTCTGAAAAAAACTGATATGCTAATCTTTTTCTATGTAATCTAAATGACTCAATGTAGAATTAACCCTCCAGTCATGGTAAATTAACGGAAATATTGTTATTGTACCATTTTAACCTGTTTAGTTAACATCATACCCATTTAAATTGAACCTATCACATTGTTACGCTTCCACTTGCCAACTAACTAGCCAGTGTTGGCGCGTGTAGCCTCAGGGTCAAATAGAGGGAAATAAAACCGATTTTAAAACCTTACAGTAACACTTACACCACGAAACTCAAAATTTAAGTGAAAATTACGCTGAACAAAGTTATAGTTATTATAATAAGTTTTAAGAACTCTCTCGAAATTATGTAGAAGGTGATAAAATTTTAGAAAAGTTTTTTTTCAATTCTTGGAACGCAATAAAATATTTTTCTATCTAGAGCAGAGGTTCCCAACGTGGGGCCTACGCCCCACAGGGGGACAATTCAATTTTTAAAGGGGACAATTTTACATTCTGATGCTTCACATCCATTTTAGATCTCAATATTAAAAGAGTGCGAAGAGAAAAAGGATTTCACTTTCGCACTAATTTATTTCAAAAAGAGTCCGGACTCAATCTTGGCTTGTTCAAACTTTTGCCTGTGCCAAATTGTGAACGTTTTTTCCAGGTATTCTGTAAAAAAAAATGTGTGCATAAGAGCCCTCTACTGTCTTAAAATACATTTTTGTGGAACTTTTTGATTCTCTAAAGCCATAAACTGGAAACAAAAGGTAGATTGTAAGGTATTTGTGAGCATTGTCGATATTTTTGGAAAAGATAGATTCACTTAATAAGCAACTTTAAGGAAAAAAAAAATAAAAATAACTCTTCTGGAATCAAAAACGAAGGTCATTGGCTTCGCTGCCATAGTTGATATTTCACACAATTGTTAAGAACCCACATTTTGACAGGTTTTAATGTTTTCGAAAATGTGAAATGACTGATACCGCTATAAATGTGATTGTTACCATCTGGACAGTTTTTCGCTGGATTTAAAAACATAATTTTCTGGTGCTGGTAGTACCTCGTGGCATGATGGTTAGTGCGTAGGACAGTCACGCTAAAGGTCTGGGTTCGACTCCCAGCCGCTGCCACCTAAAAACAGAAATGTTTTTTTCCGAGGTACTGCCTCTTGCGAGGAACTGACAAATCCTCCAAGAGTATACTTTTCATGAATAAGTGCTTCTCATCTAGCCGTTCGGACTCGGCCAAAAATTGAAGGTCCCCTCCATTTCTGCCAATAACACGCACACAGGAATATTTGAGAGTTGTAAGTCACTAGGCCTTGGTTCTCCACGAGCTGTTGTGCCACCAAATTTATTTATTTATTAATTTTTAATTTTCTGGTGCTGGTAATTTCTTCCTTCTTAATTTCAAAATTTTGAATGTTAAGAATTAATCATAAGCAATTTGGATATTAATTGGTGAGACATAGCACAAATAAGGTTAGGAAACACTGTTCTAGAGTGTTGACAATTTTTACTTTAAACCATTTTCCTCTGAATTTTACCTCAACTTCACAAATGTTTACTTTCTGTTATGTTTCTTGGAATTTGAAATAAATACTTATATATTTCATAATTTTATATTTCGTGCTTTGTTCCAATGTCTTTTTCTCCCAATGTATTTCTCGTTTCTACTTCTTTATCCTTTTTCACTTCGAAGTGCCAAAATCAGTAATTTTCTGTCACAACTTTTATTAGAAAACCGAATTGCATGTTTGGGGTCGGTCGTCTTATAAAGCAGCTGGCATGTTATGTTAGATTGGTAAGGTATTTGTATGTAAGTTAGAAAACAAACAGACACACCTTTTTCAATTATTATTGTACCTACTCTTGAGTCGTTGTTTGTTTTGAGTTATTTTATTTCGATTGTGGGTAAACTTTGACATGTGGTTAAAGGAATATATATATTTTTTTTTTCTTTTATTAACTTTCGTTTTAAATTTGATATCATTGACATATTTCTTTTTTTATTTTTTTGGTATTTCAGATAATATTGGTGGTAAAATTTCTTTGGAAAATCGTGCACTTAATGGATTTATGGTTCTGGTAAGTTATGAAGTCTAAGAATTTTATTTTTTATTAGGTACGTTGAATAAATAAAACTTAATCATGTTTAGGTGATATAGACCAGTAAAAAGAGGTTAAAAAGGGGAGTTACCTTACAAAAGGTCAGGTAGTGGTTGGAAAATGAAAATTATAAATTCCCACAACCTTCATCCCCCTTAAAAATCCACATAAAATAAATTCTCCCCAGCTTCTTTTAACGAAAAAACAGGAATGCAAATTTGTAGCAAACAAAATTTCCTACAAATACGATACAAGAAGTATTCCTTTCCCAAGCAGTACATTGTCGGAAGAGGAGAGATCAGACCATTGAGAAAATATAAATTTTGTGTAAATTAGCTTAGTGTCGGATTTATGCCAGTTTCTGAAAAAAATGTTGAGAAAATGATTTTTGTGCATATCTCAAAAACGGTGCTTTGGAAAAAAAAAATAATATGTATTCGTTTTCGTGTTCAGCAACCCAAAGTAGGTCTAGAAATTAAATTTTTTTCTAAGAACTCTAAAAACCCTACCATAACCCTAAATATTGTAAGCTAGTGTAATGTAGCTAATTTTACAATACCGTATGTTAAATTTCATGTAATATTAACATCTCGTTTATTTAACATGATTAATTGTTGAATTAGCCCTGTATCATGTATTTATGTCATGAATCCATACGCCTAACAGCCATTTCTAAAACTTCTCCACTTGTTTTGCATTTGCCATTATATAAAATTGCTATGCACTAATTTTTATCTAAAAAATATATTTTCAAAATTTCATAGAACACACTCATCCACTGGGTCAAATTTTCTGCACAAAAAACAAGTGCCGAAAATCAATAAACTGAAACGTATTTTATCTTTTAACGTTGGTGTCACGTTGAAATTAACCCACAAAGTTCTACTTTAACAGGAGGCCAGGTTAAATTCAACAAGTAAAAATTGTAAAAATAACTATATTAAAAAGTTCATTCAATCTGATCGGTGGTAAAATAGAAACGTTCATAGATATAGTGTTAAGAAAACACGATATTAATTATAATTAACTCTGTGTTAATTCTCTCTCTGTTGAAATTTTTGCTAACAAGAATTTAGTATTAAAATATCGGGTTTTTCAATAAAAGCACTACAAAAGTTTTTTTAAATAAAACAAAAACGGTTTTGGATATCAATGAAATTCTTTATTCCTGTGAAAGTACGTTTGATGACATTATGTATGGAACTCGATTTCTTTTGCATGGCTACCACGGGCACGCTTGCAGAAGTCCAGACGCTGAACCCAATTTTCGACGGATTTCAAGCATAAATCAGCCGATACTGCTGCAATTTCACGTTCGATATTCGTACGAAGCTCATCAATAGTCGCTGGCTTGTTGGCATAGACCATAGACTTGACGTAGCCCCACAGGAAATAGTCTAACGGTGTCAAATCGCACCACAGAGGCGGCCAAGCGACTGGAGCATTTCATTAAATAACACGTTCTCCAAACTTGGTTTCCAATAAATTGATTGTGACATTCGCTGTGTGGCTTGTGGCTCCGTCCTGTAGGCATGTCCTCCAAGTCCATATCATCCAATTGGGGCCAAAAATATTCGGTTATCATTGAACGGTAGAGATCCCCATTCACAGCCGATCTTCATCATCCCGGAGGAAGTACGGCCCAATGACGCCGCTGGCCCATAAACCACACCAAACCTGAATTTTTTTCGGGATGCAATGATGACTAATGGAGTACGTGTGGATTGCTGCCTGCCCAATACCGCATATTTTGTTTATTGACGAATCCATTCAGCCAGAAATGAGCCTCATCGCTGAAGATGATTTTTCCATGAAAATCCGAATCATTTTCAAGTTGTTGCTCAGCCCAATTCACGAATATACGACGCTTCTGGTGGTCAAGCGGCTTCAGTTCTTGCGTCAATTTAATCTTGTAAGGATGTAGGCCAAGATTTTTTCACAAAATTCGCCACAACGACATCACAGTGATGCCCAACGCTTGAGAACAACGTGTGAGAGACACATTTGGGCTTTCTGCAACTGAAGCCTCAGCGGCAGCAATATTAATATTAATATATTGTGGATTCAAATTTTTCCACTAGACGCTCAATTGTTGATCTGCTAGGACGATTATGACGACCATAAATTGGACATAGCGCTCTTAACGTTGAGGCCACTGACTCCGAATTTCGGTAGTAAATTTTAATAATTTCGACTCGTTGTTGGCTCGTACATGAAATGGCAAACCTTACTGAAGAGAAATGTCAAAAGAGCGGCAAAAAATATGGCTACGTTTGCTGTCCCCGTCGCTACTTTTGTAGCGTCCTTGTTGAAAACCCCTTTATATTTAAAAGTGAAATATATTGTATTTATGGCTGTTTTGAGAAACTTGTAAGATGATGCGCTCAAACTAGATGTATGATGCATTCTTGACCATTTTAGTACAAAATAAAAGGAAAATAAAATTTTTTTCGGAGTTTAAGGGTTGCCATCTAGTTTTTTTTTTAAGTTTAAAATAATTACATAAAACAACAAACTTTCTGCTAAAAACCCTGTTTTTGAACTTATGTTCCCTAATTATACCTTCTTAGACCTGAAAAAAATAGAGGCAAATGAATTTGGTTGGTGAAACTTAAATTTCTTAAAATACTTGCTATAAAACTTTGAGCTCGAATGGCAAGCACTTTCGTCGGAAAAACTCGCCTGGTACTATTTTTTCCATGTTGAAGAAGGTAATTAGCTAAAAAATGTTCAAAAACTGGGTTCTTAGGAGCAAGTTTGTTGTAATTGACAATTATTTTAAACTTTGAAAAAAAAAATAAATGGCATCCCTTAAACTGCGAAAAAATTTGATTTCTCTATTATTTTTTATTTCAATGGTTGAGAATGAATCATAAACCCAGTTTGAGCGCATCATCCTACAAGTCATCAGCTTAGTTTGAGCGACCGTTTGTCGGTCGATTTTAATCAAAAACTTTTTCTATATGTCATTTTCAATTATCTTTCATTAATATAAAGCAATAGCTATACCTATCTCCACAGGTAAAAAAGTTAAAAAATGTTTTTGATGATTTGATTTTTCACATTTTTTGCAATTATTTTTTTTTAAATTTAGAGCTAAAAATGTTTTTAAAAAAATTTTAATGGTAAATTTTTTTTGTATACAAAAAAGGTTTCTCAAAATTTCGCTTCGTTTTAGAGTTATATGCGAAAACCCGGAAAGGGAGCTATTGCACCCCCCTTCCATTCCAAAATGCACTCTCTAATTTAATAACACTCCGCGGTTTTCCAATCTTTAATGACCCATTTATTGATTTTTACAATAAAAACCCATAAACGTCTTAATTCCATATTGCCCTGTTTTTTAGGACATATTAAATAGCCTGAAAGCCAGAGACCGATTTTGTGCAAGCAGGATAATCTCATATTTGACGTCGCAGTATCTGCGTCAGAAAATTACAGTAGTTTGACCATGAAATTGATATTGGTTTGATGTTTTCGAAAACGGCCTCTATGTTGCCACTTCAAAGACCTTCAAATTTATTAATTTTTTTTTTAAATGGCACGAGGTTCTGTGAAGTTTCGCCATCCCTGATCTAAAGGACCCTAAAAACTCCAATTCCAGAAGCTAGGTAATAAAAACATTCTTATACTTACCGAACTATGTTTAAGAGTTATAAAGGTTTAACTCGATTGTTAAATGCATATTTGACTGTAAATTTTTGATAAAAATGTTAACAACTCAACCGATGTTGATTAAAGTGAGTTTATTTCTAAGGTATAAGCTTCATAGTATTTACGAGTACTACCCTGGGCAATTCCATTTTCATATTTTTATATTTTTCAAATTTAATTTAAACCAAGATAACCTCTTTAACTTATAGCTCTCTACATCCTTCATGAATTATGCAATCCAATGCTTCATCAATTCGATAAGATAACAAAACTTAACCCCTATACCGAAAAGAAGGAAGTTATATGGGCTAGGCATATTCATTTCAATTCATTTCCACCTTAGCACTCATTCAATCGATATTCAAACAACAAAAGATCATGTTTATTCGTTCAAAAATAAAAGGTGTTATTATCCAATACGTTATCTGCCTGAAACTGAATAAAGGGCTTACGAAACACAACAAGACCCTCCGAGCGGAGAATATAATACAATATGGGGGAACTTTGCTCTCCAGGTGTTGGGGTGCGTAAAAGTATTATCAAAATCAGCATTTTCCCATAGACCTATTTATTTCTTCTTTTTTGTTGTTGTTGTTGTTTGCGATAACGAACATATATAAACCTTGATATATCCTGAATGAATCCAAAACCCTATTCTAGCATGATGCTTCCCAAAATATCCCAATAGGCATCATGGATATTGTTTTGTTCCCAGTGTGTATGGCCTAAGGGTTGCGTTTATTCGCTCTACACGGTTTGATGAACATCTCGGTTACATAATAATCACCGAAGCATGGAATTTCGGGCAAATTTTTCAATCAACCTTAAAATTCTGTTAATGAATGGATTAGGGATATCAGTTGGAGTACAGAAGCCAGCCGCACGTCCCGTGCGTCCCGTCGGTCGTTCTCATCATTTTGGGGTGAATAATAATATTCCCTTTCTGATGCGTGATGGCTTCAATTCCAATGCGAATATTATCCTTGTTTTCATGATGTTGGCAGTATTGTACTCAGGGAACAAAAATTATACACAAAATTAGACATGCGGCTTTTAATTTTGCCTTGGAACATTTTTATTCACTTTTGCTGGATTTGTGATGTTCGTTGTTTCCCTGGTCGGATGTTTAAGCTGACGCAGATAGTGCTACGTGGCAGGTACTTGTTTCTTTCTCATAAATCATAAGCACGGGCCAGGCAGTCTCCCTTAGTTGCTGCGTATATAGTAGAGATGATGCTCATGAGGAGATATTTATGGCCTGGAAAAATGTGTTGTTTTTTTTTTGTTGTTGTTGTTGTTGGAATGTAGCCTCACTTCTTCCCATTTCCCTTTCGCCATGCACGAGACCCCTCTTGACACCTTTTTGTGTGTTACCAAAATATAAACGATATACAGACACCCCTTGAGCTTTGGAGAGCAGCCATAAGCCCCTCCAGTTTGCCGTGTATCCTACAAAAGAGGGTAGAATAAAGTAGAAAGGATGAGGACGATTCAGCAAAAATGTCAGATAAACTCTGAGGTAATAATTCATATGAGGAGCAGTTGGGTGCTATATAGCTCTTTTCTGTTCGTGTAAGTCCAGCATAAGGCTGAGCTTGTATATGCATCATATACATACACAAAAACACGTAAAGCCATAGCGAGCGAGAGATGATATGTTCGTGATGGGTAATTCCTTTCAACCGGAAGTCGTACATTTCCCTGTTGGATTATCTTGGACCAGGTTTTGCTGCAGTTGCAACATCTCACACATACTTACACACGTACACACGTGAATAAGTCTCTATATATGTAAAGTACCCAACACACACACACACACTTGGTTTCATGATTCATGAATTTTCCGTGGACGATGTGAAAGGTTGTGAAATATTTATTGCAAAGGTGATGTGATTTAAGATCAAAGGCTAGTCTGACGTTGAGATGGTTTACAAAATTCCAAAGCATCCTTTATTTTGTTATATGTCCAAGCTGTCGGAAGGAATAATTTTTGTGCTTTTTTATTTTGTCATTATTTTTTTTTTTTTGTGAGTGTGTGTGCGTAAGGAAGAGGTAATTTTTTGGAGATTGATTTATCTCCAACAACGTTCAGGTATTCAACTTTGAGTGACGACGTCAGCAGCTCAGTGAAGGATCAAAAGCTATGTACAATGTACATATTTTGGAAGGGCCTTCAATTTCTTTAAGAGTTAACATTTTTGCCTAAACTGAAAGATATTTATGGGTGAATTGATATTCCAGAAATTCCAACGGAATCTATCACGAATTTAGGTTAGGTATATCGAAAAAATAAATTAAACCAGGCACTGCGAAGATCCAAGTTAAAATCTTGTGTGCATCAAAAGTTATGCAGCTGCAAAAAAACGGTTTTCGCTTATACCTAACTTTTAAATATGAATATCAAATAAGCAAAGCAACTTCGAAAAATTCGAAAAATGAATAAGTGAATAATTTACCGTTAATTAGTTGTGACAGTATGGGATTTATCGTTCAATGTTTTCTATGTTTTTTGGGGACCTTGCTAACTTGATATCAAGTATAAGTATAGTACCACGTTTTAAAGGGGTAAAAATAATTAATGGCTTAATAGTTCACGGTTAATTAGTCATTAATACAATTTGACAATTTCGAATTTGTCGTTCTATGTTTTCTATGTTTTTTTTTTAAGAGTTAAAATATTTTTTAATTTAACATTTTATTGTTTGATAATTGGTCGTTAATTATTTATGACAAATTCAATTTGTTCGTGTTATATTTTCTATGAATTAAGAAATTAAAACATAAAAACATAGAAAACATTGCACTTCAGTTTTGAAATTTTCATATTTTCATATATAATCAGTGGGTAATTAAAGACATATTATTAATCAGCTTTTTGCTGATTTCATATGAATTAAGGAAAATAAAACAAAAAAAACATACAGAAAACAACTCTTAAACAAATCGTATTCGTCCCAGGTAATTAACGAATAATTTAAGGCAAATTATAATCAATTATTATGAATTTAAATTTTTTTTCGAAAAAAATATGGAAAACATAAAACGAAAAACATAGAATGAAGAACATAATAATAAGTGACTAACCATGAATTATTAAGCC
This sequence comes from Dasysyrphus albostriatus, assembly GCA_946251815.1. Taxonomy (NCBI): domain Eukaryota; kingdom Metazoa; phylum Arthropoda; class Insecta; order Diptera; family Syrphidae; genus Dasysyrphus; species Dasysyrphus albostriatus. Next base: position 26,992,037 of record OX276336.1, on the reverse strand, counting down.
ATAAACCATTAGGTTTTAGCTGTTTTGACCCCGTTTTAAGGTGGCACTGTCCTTATTCAATGTTAAGCTAGAAAAGAACCCAAGAAAAACGTAGAAAATATTGCACGACAAATTCGAAAATCTGACAAATAATTAAAGACAAATTATTAAGCCATTAGCCATTCCGAATTTTTATGTGATGCTTTGCTATTTTGATATCAAGCAAGCAAAGAACCAACAAAAAACATAGAATACATTAAACGACAAATTTTAGATTATTAATAATTAACGACTAACTATTGGCAATTATCCACTCACCCATTTTCCGATTCGTCAAAGTTGCTTTACTTACTTTACCCTCACTGAAAACAAATGACCCAAAAACACATAGAAAACATCGCACGAAAAATTTATTTTGTCATAACTAATTAACTACTACTAAACGGCAAATTACTAAGCACTAAAATATTAAATATTAAATGTTTTTATCTCTTCAAAAAAAAAACATAGAATTTAAAAATCGAAACTGTCAACTAGTTCACGACAAATAATGCTCCTATCCATTTTTCAATCCGTGAGAGTTACTTAGCTAACTTGATATTAGCAAATCACCCAAAAAAACATGGAAAACATTGAACCACATATTCGATACTGTCACAACAAATTAACGGCAAATTACCCTCTAACTAACTTGATACTCATCTTTTAAATGGAAGACTTGTAATTCATCTAATTTTTTAAAGAAAAAGTTAAGGTACTTTTAATCCTCCGACTGATTGCAAAGGAGATAACACCATTTCACAGAAGGGAAAAATAAGGAAAATTAAAAGTGAATGCTATCGAAAAAACTTAATACCACTCACCATGAGACTCCCTCTACAAAAACTTTTTATGTTAGAGCTTTAATTTCAAACGTGCAAGTCATTATTTTAAGAACTTCTTCAAAACGCAAAATAATAAGTTTTTTGTAAATGACGATGTTGTCTCAAAATAATTTCTGTTCAATGAATAGGTTATAGTTTTGCCCACAAAGAGATCAGTTAAAAAAGGTTCAAAAAGGTGGAATAGTAAAAATATGGGTTTTTTGTAAGCAACATTGAAACAGCATTTTTTTGTCGAAAACTTTTGAATGAAATATTTGTAGATCATGTGATTCTTTTCAAGAAAACATTTTATGAATTTTTACTAATGGCAATCTTTAAAAAGATATTTCTACTTCAAAAATTGAACAAAACTAAAAAATCGGGTAATTTTGTTCTAATTTATGCTTTTTTTAAAGAAAGAAATATGCTCTCGAAAAAGTTTAAGGATTTTTTTATGCGATCACTCATATTCAAAATATTTCGATTCTAAAAATTGCAAAGTTTCGAAAATACCTGGTTTTTAGAGAAAAATTCTTAAAATTTAAAATTTTGATATTTTTTTCTTAACAAGAGATAAAAATAACTTTTTTGGGCATACATTTAAGGAACCGAATGTTTCTTAAAAAAAACAGTATTTTTAATATTTTACCATTTTTAAAGTCTCAATATCTTAGAACTGAGGGCTCGTATCGAAAGATATGTCATCGAAATTCTTCTGGAGAATAGTTGTAACTATTTAATAGACAAACATTTTTGATTCAAAATAGCTTTTCATGGCCTTCAGTCTTACAAATTGGTGCCTCGTCCGGCACACCTACTTGGACTTATCAGTGACAGACATAGTGAGGGCATTTGCCATACGCATTTTTTTTTATGTTCAGTTTGACTTACATGAATTCCTTGACAAAAATCCACTGTAGACTAGTCATACATTTTGGTTGAAAAATCGCCCTTCGCCGAGTTAAGAAAAAAAAAACCAGTATTTTTTTAAATTCTAACGTTTTTAAAAGCAGTAATATTTTTTTAATAACTGCCATTGCAAAATGTGTGTAATTACTTTTTTGAAAAGGATCACAAAATCTACAAATTTCATTCAAAATTTATATACAAAAAATACTGTGTTGTTAACGAAAAACTTCACTTCTTAACCTTTTTGAAATAGCAATATCTTTTAACTGTCACAGCCTCAATTGTCAACCATCTTTGTTTTCAAATAAAAGTTTTAAATTCAGGCACAATTTGTAGTTACTTTTTATCATCATAAAACATGAATCCCATATTGATTTTTTTTAAATGGGGCCCCACGCCCCTTCGGAAAATTTCAATCCCCAACTGAACTACTGGTGTGCTTGCCGTTTTTTTTTTTTAAATTTTCTTTTTTAATTCCATCAGCTTCATGTCAGCAGGACACTTTCTAAAAATAAAATAATATTAAAAATACACATTTCCCTTGAGTCCTTCAATATTAAAATTAATGTGTGTATTTATTTCTGGATCTGCCATTTTTATTTTCGCCCGTCTTTCAAAAATAAATATGAAATTCTTCACCTTTGACATGAGTTTGCGTTTATTTATTTATGTATTATGATTTTTAAATTTTTTCTTGTATACGTACATACATATGTAGGTATATTGTGATCATTATTTTTTAAATTCACGAGAAATATAATATGTTAGATACTAGGTAGTTACATATGTACATATTATGCATTTGACATATACAAAACGAAATGAGTTTCCATTTTTGTTTTACAACTATCTTCATTCTTTACAAGTAAGTAAAATTCACTTAAAAATCAAATTATTATTTTGTTCTTTTTTTTTATTAATTTTCTTTTATTTTGTTATTATTAAACCCAACTCAATTTTTGTGTGTAGGTAAACACATTGAAAAAAAAAATAACAATATCTGTTTTCGACACATTGATATTGCATGCACCAGAATATTTGTTAAGAATCTACTCTATGGTCTTGTTTAATAGTTTAGGTGACCATCTGTCCTTTTTTTTCTTTAAAAGGGGGTTTATATTTTTTTTTCGACTAAAAGAGCAATTTTTAATTTTGCATAATGTTCAACACACGGAATCATGAAAAAAACACAAATTGTCTTTAAACAGTGAGTCCAGTATATAATTGAAGATAATTTATAAACTCACCAAAGTGTAGTGATATAAACGAGTAATTTTGTTAAAATTCTGTCAAAAAGATAAGAGAAATCAGACACCAGTGAGAGTGAAATGCCACATATTAACAACCCCAAATGTTCACATTTTGTGAAGCAAATGAACCTAAGTTGCATTAATTTTTGCAAAAAACCGAACAAGATCTAAAATTTGAAAGCAAATTTCTTCTTTATAACTTTTTAAAGGAATATGGTCTCCTTGATTATTTTTATTTAGCCCACCACGAAATACACTCCTTTTTGGAATAAAAAAAAAAGTTCCTTTCCTTAATCGAACCTTTGTGTTCACATCTGGTTGTGTGCTCGAAATGTCGATTCCACGCATTTCCACAATTGAAAACGATAACACCGAATAAATGAAAAGGAAAATATGTCCCTTATATACAAGAACATGGCGTATATGAAGTTGTATTGTAGCATTACCGCGACATCAAGAGGGTTAATGGATTTCTTCCATTTGCTTATTAAAAATTTAGTATACCCACGCATTACGTGTTATTAGGGCTGACAAAAAAAAATTATGGAATATTTGGAACTTCACCTTCAAAAGCCATACGAATCTTTTTTTTACTTATTGTTTAAGTGGGTATAAGTATATTATACTCTAAGGGATCAATTAAGCATTCACTAAAAAAATCGAAATCATGTTTTTTTGATACTAAAGTTATTTTAAAAAAAAAGTCAAAAACGTCTTTATTCGATATTAAAAGATCACGGCGGGGACAGTGTTATAATATGTTGGGAGAAAAAGGTGTATTTAAACAGGAACTGGCCTACATTGCAAACATACAAATAAGGATAGAAAACTCGGAAAAAAATCGTTCCCCTTTTTGTAGAGAATTACTGATACCTTGATGTGGGACTAAATAATTTTTTCTCAATATTGGATTACTTTCATCCATTTAAGCAAGAGCGTGCGACTTGCATTGGAGAATTTTTTTTTTTTTCTTAGACAGAAACTCCAATGAGTAACTAACTAGATGTTTTGGGTGAAATTTCAATCCACCAAAGTGTCTTTTAGTTGGCAGTGAAATCGGTGCTTAAAAAGGATTGGGTTATTCTTCTTCTATTTTTTTGTTTTTTTTGTTAGGCAAACGAAGCTCAAATAATTTATGAAATATGTCAGTAAAAAAAGTTTTGGAATTGATTTCAAAGTTCAATAACTAAGCATAAACCATATAACTTTGAAATTCATATAAGGGTATTGGATTTGAATTAAGGAAGGTACAGTAGGAAAATGAATTGCCTCTAATGCCTGGTTGTGCCTGGACTGAATATTTTTTTTTAATTTTAACTTGAAGTATATGCTTATGAAGGTACCACGTACTCATATGTTTTATAAACGGCAAGTTGTGAGTTCGTAAAAAAAATAGAACTCGAGATTTTAATCAATGATTACAATGAAAAGGAAGACGAAAATATGTCCCACAATTCTGTCTGTTTGTCTGTTTGAGTACATCCAAAATGGCTGGATCGATTTTCTACATACTTGGTACAAAGTATGTTTTAGTCATTCCCTCTCAAATTTTTTTTATTTTATTTTTTAGAACAAAAAATAACGGTACACCTGCCATCAAATTCTATAGAAATTTGAAAAACTCTTTCTTTTCCCAAAAACAGCTTCAAAAACTTCGTATAAACAAATAAATAACGTCTAGTTAAGGCCACCTTTTGATGAAAACCCCATTTTTCAAAAAATGCATTTTTATTTTCTGGAAAATGATGCTACTAATTTTTTATAATATTTTTTAAGAAAGCTCACAAATAATACCAGAACTTTTTGAAAAATAAAAAAAAAAAAAAATCTCATGTTCCTCTAAATCTGACTTCTGATTATTAGGCTTTTAAATGGGAGCGATACAATATCTCGAATAATGAAATCTCGCAAATATAAAATCTTCTATTTCATAACTTTGCAACAAAATCTCGCTCCTAACAATCTTGCATTTACATATCGCACCAAAATCTAGCACATAATCTCTTAATTTAAAATCTCATAAATCGAAAGTTCAAATATCTCAGCAACGAAGGGCTCTGGGTCTAAAGCTCAAAAATAAAAATCCTGCAAATGGAAAACTAAGACTTGAAAACAAAATGTGTATGTAATGGGTAGAAGAAAAATCATGATTTCACTGTGTCAATTTCTGTATGGAAATTTTCAAAACATTAAGCTGTATAATGCTTTTTGCTTCAACTCAATAGGACAGCTCTTCAAAAAAACACTAAAGCTACGAGCAGACGATTTGCGATAATCGCAAATCTTTGCGAGCACTGACGTCACGAAAAAACTCGCAAATACACCGTAAATGCCTTACGTTTGACAGTGCTCGCAAACCTGCAAATACACATTTTCAGACGATTTGCAAAGGTTGTCCCAAAGTTTTTAAATACATTTGCGATCAAGGTGCTCGCAAATGACATGCTCGCAAATAAGATCGCAAATTTTGCAGCATATTTGCGAGGCGTTCACACGATTTGCGGCAACATTTGCAGATATCATATTCTTACTCATTTGCAGATTTGCGAACCTGACATTTCTCTACTGACAAATTTGTTCATTTGTTGAGTTTCAACAGAATATTTGTTGAAACTCAACAAATGAACAAATATAGATAAGTATATCTACATACAAACACACATGGGTATGTATCTTATATGTATATTTTGGTGATGTTTTATGGGCTGTAGTTCAGTTTATTTTTTTTAATACTTAAAACTTATTTTCATAAAAAACGAAAAAAAAAATGTATTTAAATCATAAAAAAAAATAATAAAAATAATGAAGGTACCTACATACATACTAAAAACCACAGCCAATTACTTCAAGTACAACAACAAAATTCATCGCAAATGTCTGCATTTGCAGTATTCCATTTTTGTGTTTTCGCAAACGGTTGTGACATTTGCGACTTGGGCCTCGCAAATCATACGCAAATGATTTGCGAGCATTTGCAGGCTGTCCCAAAGTTGTGTCCAGACGATTTGCGATCAAAGACCACAAATTGTGACGTAAAAATGACGTCATACTCGCAAATATTTGCGACTTTTGCAAATCGTCTGCTCGTAGCTTAACAAATATTGAAAAAAGAAGATGTTGCTCCTTTAATATCCGCGACTAGTGAATTTTGCAGAAGGTAGGATATCTCACAAAATTTAATTGCATTGCAAAAAATAGATTTTTAATTTCGCGAGATTTAAATTTGCGAGATTTTAATAAAAAAAAAAAGGATTTATTGCAATGCAACTAAGTTTTGCGAGATTTTAGTTTGCAAGTTTCCGTTATTACGAAATTATCCATAGCAGGATTTTTTTATTGTGAGATTTCGAATGCAAGATTTTAACTTGCGAGATTTCGTCTGGGACGCAATCAGACAGTATTATGTTCTTAAGTCTAGTACACTGCTGATGCGGAACGAAAAATCCCATACAAAAATGACAACAAAATCATAAACGAAAAATTTAGTCTTACTTTCCGTTCTGTAGTACGCTGTTCGATGAACGAAATTGATAATTGTTGGATATTTTTTGGAGAAGTCTACACTCTTTTTTCGAACACACTTAACTACCCAGGCCGTTTTTTATGCGCGGATAAAAGACATTTATATGTTTCGTGTTTTTTTGTTGTTGTTTCTTTCATTAAAGCGTGGCTGCCTGTGTTTTTTTTTTTCATTTACATTTGTTTTTATTTTTTGAATTGGTGTAACTGTCAATTAATATTTTTTCGCTGCGGTTTCATAAAAATTTCGTTGTCTTGTAAGAGACCAACTAAAAATTTCGTGACGTATCAAATTTAGGCTTTAACGTCAATTAAAAACAGCAAGCTAAATCGCTGTGGTTCATCAGCAATTACTACGCCCCTGGTGACCCTCAAAGCAGCAAGCTAGAGCATCTTAGCCTATAGGTCAGAAGATAGCAAAGCTTCTGCTGGCAATTAGGACTTTTAACTAGTAACTAAGGCACTAGATAGCTGGACAATCTCTCCCACATAACTTAGACCTTAAACGAAACCCCTAACCACAGTGGGGGGATAGCTTCGAGAAAACACATACAGCTGACAGGGTCGTCTCGATTTGCTTACAATCAAAGAAATGATCAATCCAATCAGGAATTAATTATTCATTCAAAATATGTGTAGCTTTTAATGGCGGACAAAATGCCAATATGTAGGACTAAAGGCCATTTAAAGTTATTTAAAAAAAAATAGTAGTAGATTTTTCTGTGAAGTGATGTGCCCACGGTTTGTGTCAATTGTATGTGGTGATATGTAGTATTTTGAACATGAATAAAGTTGCAAAAACGCCTCCAAATGCCATTCACTTGTTTGAAAAAATAAGTTCGAATATGTTCATGCTCAGAATTATTAAAAGTACTAAAAAAGCGGAGTTCCCACACTGTCATAAAAAAAAATTATATTCTCGAATAGTGGTGACACTGAATTTTTAAAATGGCGTACAAGCGACAAGATTACAACACTAACTTTTGAGCTTTATTTTACTCTTAGCATTTCAAAAATAAACTACAAAAATATAACGATTAGGTCCAGGCCCACAAAAATCGCAGATATTTCATTGGTCATTCAACTGATATTGTATTCCGATATTAACCGCCAAGTTTGTATTTATATGTAGTGTACATACTTAAGATAAAATTATGAAAAGAAAAAAAAATGTTTGGTATATGGTACCACTTTCCAAAAAAATACTGTTTTAATTTTAAAGGGTGTTTTTTTTAGAATTGAGGTTTTTCAATCTGGCAATACTTTTTTCGAAGTTGGTCTTTTTGACAGCTGTCAATTGATTTATGCTCAGTTTGGTTTCCCATTTCATAATGAGTAGACTTACTCCTGAACAATGTTTGCAAATCGTGCAAGTTTATTATCAAAATTATAATTCGTTTCGGCCGACGCATCGCGAATTCAATTTACTGAAGGAAACTCTTGGTGAGGCGCTGAATGTTCTCTTCGAAGGCGTCAATTCTCTCGGGCTTATCTGCGTAGAAAAGCGACTTCACATAACCCCACAAAAAATAACCCCACGGGATAATGCGCTCAGCAAAAGTAAATTGTACCGCGATGCGTCGTGCGAACCGAACTATTATTTTGGTAGTCAATTTGTAAAAGTTAGTCTATTAATTATGAAACGGCAAACCAAACTGAGCATAAATCAAGTGACAGCTGTCAAAAAGACCAACTCCGAAAAAATTAACGCCAGATTGAAAAAAAACAAACGTATAAAAAAATACCCTTTATCATGACGTTAACCAGTATCAGTTCCAAATTTAAAGCAGGTAGGTATATTATTCAGCGAAACATTTTTGTCACTTTTGATTTTTCTTACAAAAGAACTGAATCAGTTTCAAAAAAATTTGTTTAGGTATGTATTTCCCCAAAAAGTTATTTTTATTTGTAAAAAATTTGTAGTAAAAAAGGTGAAACTCTCTCATTAACTAATCTACGTATTACAACCAAATTTAATTCACCCTAAAAAATAAACCTAAAATTTAGAACTTTTATGGTTATGTTGCAGGAAAATTAAGTCATTGGCTCAAGATGCATATGAAAAAAAGCCCTTTTTATGATAAAACACGCTCAGAAATAAAGTAGAATAACTCTTGAGATCCATTCAAATTTCCTCCTTCCATATGGTTATTACCAAACGACCCTTTACAAATATTATGTGATCCTTTGACACACTTAATTCCCGCCTATTCATTTGAAATCTCAATATACGAGTGTGTATGTATGTATGTGCGTCTTTAATATAGCCTTATATGGGATTTCAACATAAGAACATAATGGCTAACATCTTCTGTGATTGTACGTGATGCTAACATTGCCTTTTGTTAAAGCCTTATAAAGTCTCCAATTAAATCAATTTACATGCATTTCCTGCCCTGAAAGCCTCTTTTTTTTCTATCTACTTGTTCTTTCTTCAGGACAAATTCACTCTTAACAGTTAGTGTGTGTGTGTGCCGCATATAGACATTACTAAAATATTCCTTTCATTTTATTCAAAAGTTTGCTGGCTGCCATTTCTTTGCAATATATAGACCTAAGCCCGAAGTGTCATCATATACAATCCGCCCAAGTCCTTTTCTTTATCCAAAAGGATCAACAGAAAATTTAGAACTTGATGAGATTCTTTTTTTTTTACTTTTTCCTTGCTTGTTGAACTGAATCCATTCGTCAGACTAATTTGCCTTCTGTTCTGTTCATGTTTATATACACTCCAAAGGACTCTGGTTTTATGTTCGTGTCATCACTTCGTGTGTCACATCCGAACTGGCAGCCATTATTTGAAGTATCATCTCTCTATGTGTAAGACTTCGTTTTGCTATGAGTCCCTTGAGAGATTCAAAGAGTAACACGTGAAAGGAAAGAAACTTAAAAGTGTCGTACCCACCACCTTCAACGCTTCAAACGCCCATGTTTACCCAAAACCCACTTCCTTTTCATGCATGCGGAGTCTCATTCCATTTTTCGTCTAAACCTACACCTACATACATTGACATAGTATAGGACGGTTATTTTGGCATTAAAGTTGTTTTCTTGGGGCTTCAGTTGTCTCCGGTGGAGCTTTTATGCAAAATTTCAAAGGATATTTTGTTCCCGACCTAACTTTTCCTCAGAGTGGCAGCAGCAGGACCAACCGTTGACGACCGACCGACGACAACGCGACAGATAGAGCAATTTCCCATACTGAAACAATAAATTCCCTTCATAATTCTGAGAGGATAATAATTTCTTTTGTTACTGTACATTCCGTTCCGTTCGCATTGTTTTCGTTTGTAATTCAAGGTTTTTGTGTAGGTCGTTAATTTTGGTCCTTATTTTTTGAACACTCGTATTCTATGCCGTTCGAAGAGGTCCTGCGGGCATAATAAATGCTATTCTTTCGGGTCACCTAAAGGGATTACTATTATTTTTGATGACACGCAGCGCAATATTGTGGGTTGTTTTATGAAGTTAATATTGAATTGCTTTAATTGGGTGACCTTAAGGATACACCATACTAGAATAGTCTTTGTCTGATGGATGGCAATGTTGAACGTGACGTTGGCAATTATAATAAGATGTCAAAATGTCGATGTGCCTTGCTTGAAAACCTTTAATTTAACGCATTCAGTGATGCGTGAGCCCAAAAAAACACGAGTGGGAATATTTTCCAATTAAGTTTGAAGGAACCCTTAGTACATATTCCTTACATATAATGGGTGATTTTTTAGCTGGTTTGGTTTTGGCAACACTGGTTTTGACAGCTGACGTGTGTTTAGTACCTTGTGTCACTGTCAAACAGCTTCAGTTTGGTTTGCAATTTAACCATGGATGGTCTTACAAATGAACAACGCTTGCAAATTATTGAATTTTACTATCAAAATTCGTGCTCGGTTCGAAATGTGAAAAAAAAAAAATTGTGTTCAGCGATGAGGCTCATTTTTGGTTGAATGGGTACGTAAATAGGCATAATTGCCGCATTTGGAGTGAAGATCAGCCAGAAGCATTGCAACAGCTACCAATGCATCCCGAAAAAGCCACTATTTGGTGCGGTTTATGGGCCGGCGGCATTATTGGGCCATATTTCTTCAAAGATGATGCGAATCGCAGCGTTACTGTCAATGGTGAACGCTACCGAGCGATGATAACAAATTTTTCTTTTGCCCGAAATGGAAGTTCTTGACTTGCATGATATGTGGTTTCAACTAGACGGTGCCACATGCCACACAGCACGCGAAACAATGGCGCAATTACGAGGCGAGTTTGGTGAACAGTTAATTTCACGTTTCGGGCCGGTCAATTGGCCGCCTAGATCGTGCGATTTGACACCATTAGATTATTTTTTGTGGGGGTATGTCAAGGCTAATGTCTATAGGGACAAGCCCGCTTCGATTGACGCACTGGAAGCCAACATCCATGCATTCATTCGTGAGATACCGGCCGATATGTGTGAAAGAGTATGCCAAAATTGGACTCAGCGGATGGGCTACCTGAGACGCAGCCGCGGTCAACATTTGCATGAAATTATCTTTAAACATTAAATTGCAGGGTTCAAACTATTGATTCAAATAAATATTTCATTCATTTTTTCGAATTTTTTGTGTTTTTTTTTTTTTTAAAGTTCTAAGCCTCTTAAAAAATCACCCGTTATATGCACTTAAACATTAAACAAAGAGTTTAGGTTAGAAAATTAAAGATGATGACAGTAAAACTTAATCCTTAAAACCATATAAATTTAAAGGTTTTGGTAATTGAAAATTTTACTTTTAAAGAAACCCTCTCATGCGGTTGTGAGTATATAAGATTACAAAAATTATGTTTTGAAAACCATGTGTTGCTTGGTGATGTCATAAAAACTTCAATAAATATCCTTCCTCTGATAAACCTTGTGTTTTGAAGCTTCCTTGGTTTTTGGTGGTCCGAAAGAAACAAATAGATTTTTTTAAGGAAATCATAGAATGAAGGTAATGTCTATTCATAGCTTGATATTAGAGTTGGGAAAAAATGATTACTTTTTGTAATTTATTTACACTTTCATTTCAATTACACACGTAATCAGTAATTGAAATTTTTTCAAAACAATTACACATGATTGTAATTGAAAAAAATTCCATTGTTTGTAGCTATATAATTGAACAAAAAATCACTTTCGAATTATATGTAATTGAAAAAATTCATCTCAATTAGATCTCAATTAGATGTAATTGAAAATAGTAATGGATTTTTGGAAATAATTTTAATATGTTAATTTAATTTAAGATAACTAATTCCTTAAATTTAAATTTATTATATGTTTTGATTAAAATCCAGTAGAATGTACTCGAAAAAGCATTTTGTAAACTAATTAAATTACTGAAAAAAGTAATCATTATTTTCAATTACATTTAAGTAATTGAATTGCAAGGAATTGATACTTTTCGAAGCAACAACAAGCCTCGTGTCGTATAGGAATGGAGTAACTATTGACGTACCTAGAAAACGAAATAAGGACAATAAACTTCTTATCTTCACGTGGAATATTCTGTCCCCTTTTAGGAACACGAATGTGTAGCCTAACATTTAGCGAAGGCTTTATAGACTGCTATAGACATCAGCGTCATCAAGGAAATGCGATAGGGTAGGCCGTGCAAAAGAAAATTTAAAGGCTGCTATATCTACTACGGACACTGTTTACGACAAGGACAACAAAGGTGTCTTTTTGGGTGTGGATTCGTCGTTAGATGCAGACTTAGATAAGAAGTCTTGATTTCAAACTATGCGAATGAGTGCCTCATGAAAATTCGCATTAAGACAAAATTTACCAACATGAACCTCATAAGCACGTATGTATGCCACCCAAAGGAAGATGATGACACAATGGACGAGTTCTACGAGTTAGTGGACAGGACATATGGGCAATGACACATTGTGATCGAGGCCAACGTTGAATGAGACCACTTTCTCGTTTCAGCCAAAGTAATACTAGGGATATTCCAAATTCCCAACCAAAGCACAAAAACAGGAAAATACTGTTAAAAAGCTCGAAACGCTACAGATACAAGAAATTGCCATGTCCTTTTCCGATCAAATCTCTCGCGCTCTCTTAAATAGTATTTAGCTGACATTTTCAAGCACTGAAGACCAGTGGAAGAATTATCAGAGGCCCAGTCCTCTTACGCCCTGGGCTTCGCATGACTACCACAGCGAAACCCCTGGTTCGATGAAAAATGCCAGCAAGTACAAGCAGCCAAACCAGAACAGCAGGCATGCAAAGCAGCGCTTCATTGAAAGACCAGAGCTGCTCACGAGCTCTACGAGCAGAAGAAGGGAAAGGAATACAGGCTTTTCAGATGGAAAAAGAAGGAGCATGAGAAGCCTGTGATCGAGGAATTATAGAAAAATGTCATTGTAGGAATTAAGGTCGGTAGTCTTACCAAAAAGTAAAAAAAACCTCCTGAACCGAAGCCTGCAAGGGATATTAGAGGAATGTTTTGGTAGAATTGCTGTCATTGCTAAGAAAATAGAAAAACCGTTCCTGCAAATTATGTAACAGCTCTTAATGATTCGAATTCTACTGCCATGCACTATTCAATCTGGACAACGGACATGAGCCAACAATTCCGGCAACCCTATTTCGATAAAGTGAAGATAACTAAGTATATCTCACATAAAGCAGCTTGAGCTGAAGGCCTTGCAGCTGAGGAGTTACAAATCGATACCCACCACATTTTCATCGATTTCAAGGCCGCGTATGACAGGATCCATAAAGACGAGCTCTAAAGGGCAATATCTAATTCTGAAATTCCTCCCAAACTCGTCTATTTGTGCAGAATGGCGATGGAGAATGTATCAAGTCTTACGTCTTCTTCAACCTCGTTCTTGAAAAAATAGTGCTAAGCTCTTACATTAACACTAGAGGACAATTTCTTAGTCCATCCAATAAATTGCCTACGCCAACGATATTGACATAATCTGACGAACAAAGCGTGTCAGTTGTGATTTCGTGTGTATTAAGAGGGAAGCTATGAGGATGGGTTTTTTCGGTGAATGAAAGCAAGACCAAATAGGTGCTATCCAGAAAAACCCAACACCGAAGATGTCTCGGACAGAACGTCACTATAGAAAGCTATAATTTTGAAGTGGTCATCAGAGATTTAGCCACTTAGGCTCCACTATCAACTCAGTAAACGATAACAGTGCTGAGATCAAACGAAAAATTACTCTTGCCAATCGCTGTTTCTTTGGGCTAAGAAGAAGTTAAGCCTTCTCTCGAGCAACTTGAGTGTCCCTGTATAAGACGCTTATCATCCCGGTCCTGATGTATGGTGCAGAGGCATGGAAACGTATAATGATGGAGGAAAATTCTCTGGGTGATTCTTGGTCCTGGATGCATAGACGAGACGTATAGAAGAACTATACGGGCTCTACAGCGACACCGACCTAGTCACGAAAGTGAAAACTAACGACTGAGATGGCTGGATCGCCTAGAGCAAATGGACATCAATGGAATTCTTTGGATCCGACCCCGTGGAAGACAGTGCAGTAGAGGAGTACAGCGTGACTGGTGGTGCATGCAAATGGAAGAGGACCTCAACCAACTTGCCTTGCGACTCTGGAAACAGCTTGCTAAAGACCGAGCCAGGGGCACAATAGATCTCAATGGTCGCAATGCACTTATAACCCAAATCCTTCATTCAAAGACCGAGCCAACTGGAAGAAGTATGTTGGTTGAGTACCTGGCTCACTCCGGATTTTAGTGCCACACGCCACTTTAAGTAAGTAAGTAAGGAAATATACTCATGGCGTAAAAATTTAATTCGAATAAGTTGCGAATCCCGAAAACAAAAATATTAACATAATTTCCTACTTGTGTCAGCTTGTATGATGATTTTCCACTTACGAATACTCTGTAAGATTTTGCGAGTTTCCAAACATAATCCCGAATACGACAGATTTTGACAGGTAGGTATTCTTTATTAAGGAAATCACAAATCGTATCTTGCTTGGGTTCTGAAGTATAAACTATTCCGGAAGTTGTTTTATGATTTTAAAATACTATTTGCATTCTTTTTCCTTTTTGTATTTTCTCTTCGGCTATTATACCAAGAACGTGTTTTAGGAATTTTATTTTAAAACCACAACTCTTAAAATTTTATTTCGTGGAAAAAAATGCCTGTGCTCAAGTATTCTTCTTCAAAAAATATAAAAAAGATTCCGGAATTTTCCCTTTTTTTGCGGTTCCTTTTAGTTTTTTTTTTTTCTTGTTTTTAAGCTTCGTCTCAGGAATGAAAAGACTCGGGACTTAAATAAAAAAAAAATATCTGGGCTAAATCGTTTGCCATTTTCAAGAGTGTTCACCTGAAAGTAACTGCATTCACCATCACAATTCGAGGAGCTGAAATATTTTTTTTTTTCAAATGCCTCCTTCTCCGCCAAAGTCTCGACATTCTATAAAGTAAAGAGTTCTTAGTGTAAATCCATTAAGAAGTGATGACATACTTTTCGTTTTTTTTCTCTTGGTTTTTACTTTTTTCTTTCTTTCTCTTTTCTTTAAGATATTTGGGTGAAGTGTATAGTTTATCGTCCTTATTGAAAGAAAAACAAAAAAAAAGGAGTCTCTTGGTATGGTTTTATTTAATTTTTTTTTTAATGATTGAATCTACATTAAAAAAAAATAAAACCATCAAAAAAATGCGACAACGATAGGGTTTTTTTGGTATTTAAAAGGGTATTTAAGGGGTAATAAGTTCTGTTCATTGGTTTCACTTTGTGGTTTTGTTTTTAGTCCCTTTGACCTTTTGTCTGTGTTTAGAAGAATTTGATTCAAATCTAACAGGTTTGAATTTCAATGTAGGTAGAGGTCCTTGGAGAGACGATGAATTCGCAATAATGCCTTATAAGCCTTTAAAGACTTGGTTACACCCTTTTAATGAAATAAAAAGTAGGTTTGCTGTATATGGTTGAAAGCGTTTTAAAAGCTTAAAGATAAATATGATGATTGATGAGTGTTGAAAATGGTTTTTGAATATATATATTTTTTTCGGCAAAATAAAAAAATTAAATTTCAATTTAAATTGAAAAAATTTGTTAGGTATTTTCTTTGGAACGCAATTGAGCTTTAGCAACTTGTAAAAATTGAAATGGTGAACAAAAATATTTATCGGATTTGAAATAAATCACATACAGTTCTTTTTATCGTATATTCATCTGTGCCTGGCAAATATCTCGTATTAAACCCTCCCAGTGGGTACCAGGTAGGAATGATCACCACATTTGATCTTGTGCATTGGCACAATTAGGGATCAGCTAAGTCAGATCGTATTTTGTTGAGGTGTTCCTTCACTCCTGAATGGTTCAACACTCTACAATTCGAATTGACCATAAATGCAAGTCTCTGATGAACGATGAACTTTTGGATTCCAGTCAGGAGAACATCACAATTTAGGGCAACCAACATAAATGGGGAGCACTTGTAGTACCAGCCATGGTAGACCTCTGTAACCCGACCTACCACCAATAGGTATTAAACCTTAACCCTAGAAGTAAGAAATAAATCGGCGTGACGGGTGCTCCTCTCAAGTATCAATTCCGAAAAGCCTCCTTCATTCTTGACAAAATTGCCAGAATTGAGGAAGTTTTACTGTTCTTGAGAGACAGGTGCTGAATTGGGACATGGTGATGTTGGGTACTCTTTGGACTTTCTTCGGAAGGACCAATTAAGTGTGAGCATCTAAAAGTGTTTCAAAAATGCCGAATTGTGTACCTCCTCGACCTGGGCAATGTATCTGTGAAATTGGACCCAGATCATGATAAACTTGTTCATTGGGTTTATACTTTAACTATCCTCCTGAGATACTCAACTAGTGAAAGGACCTAACGTAGCGAATGCGGCGAAAGACAGTGGGTTAATGTAGGAATAATTTAAGCGAACTGTTATTATCAACCCTGGTAGTTGTTTCAAAAATCATACGAAGAGCTATCGTTCCTGCTTCACTGTGGATTCGAAAGAACGAAAAGAAGACTAATTAATAAACTGCAATGGTTGATCGTAGTGAGAAAGATTGCGCATGGCGAGTTAGTGGTTATGAAGATATTCATAACGCTAAACGTTACTTACCTTAGCAAAGCAGAACTGAAAATACTGAATAAAATGTACTAAAAGGATCACAAGGTGACCCTGCTATTCCGGCACAGCCCTCTTGTTATGTGGGTTGGCTCCTTCGGGGAGTACCGTAGTGGCTGTGGTTGTACCGAATTCGCGGTGAGTCATTAGTGCATTGTGACACTTTTGATTAGATAAAAAGATCCTCACCAAGATGAGTTTGCCTCCACCAGGCTAACTTAACACGATTCCAATAGTGTTGCATGGACGGAAATGGAAGTTCTCTCACTAGTACATGCCAGAGAAAAACTTCGTATTTAGTTATCTGCTTTCTTCTTGGAATCTTGCTACCAACGATGATAGCCAATCGTAACTGGCCCGTCAGGTGAGGTTGGCCATACCGAGGCACTAGGGTTTAATAGATAGGTGCCCTCGTAAAACCTTTCATCATCCAGTTCTTAAGAGAGACCATCACGCTAATAAAATCAGGTACCTATCAGAAAATTGTTGAAGTAGGTACAACAGTCTTCTGGCTACACACAAAAATTTCATCCCAGAAAATGTTGTAAAACGTGATATATGCAAGTCTCCAGACGAGGCCAACCAACTTTCGGACAGGAACAAGAAGAAGACTCTTCGTAAAAGTAAAAGGGTGTACGCTTCCTCTCAGCTCAAAGGAGATCGAAGAGTCTTGCTATCAAAACAACACCCGGAAGGTATATAACAAAATCAAGCTGCTGGCTTTAATACTGGAACGCATATGCTCTTCGATACAGCGAAGGTATCTTAGTCACAAAGGCACAAGGAATTTCAGATATATTCAATCAGCATTTTAAAGCGGCTTCGGAAAGACATCAAGTGAAGCAGAAAAGAGCACACGAATCGAACCCAACTCCAGTTAATGAAGACCCAGTACCACCACCGCACCCAGTATAGAAAAGGTAGACTTAGCTTTAAAGAAGATGAAGAGCAACAAGGCCGCTGGATCTGATGGTTTTCCAGAAAAGCTCTTCAAGCATGGAAAAGATGTGATGAAAGAGTGAGAAGGCATCAACCAATTTCAGGTGGAAGGAACCATGCCCGATGGCTGGTCTATCAGCTTCATATGTCCCATTAACTAAAAAGGTTATCCTATGTATGTCTTGCAAGAACTATCAAGGCATATCCCTGATAAATGTCGCATACAATATCCTATCGATATTCACTCTCAGGCAAATTATAGAACAGACCAATGAATTTCAAGTCGAGACTCACTGTCTATTTACATCGACTTTAAAGACTCATAATGTTAGCATCTATCATCAGGAGCTCTAAATGGCGATTGCTGAACTTGGGGTATCGGAAAAATAATCCAGTTTTGTTGTATGTCGTTGGAAAATACCCTATTCTTCGTGCAACTAGGGATAAGTTTTTCCCAACTATTCCAAGCATTCACCTGGTTTTGGCTAGAGTCTTTGAATTCCAGTCCCAAGGTTCGATAGAACGAAAATTACTGTACCTCCCTCTGGTTTAAGAACCAAGCTATCACGGATGCCAAAAAGCTTGGTCTAAGTCACTGAAAGCAGGGTGCTCGTAGAGAATGTAAGGCTGTCGTGTATCAGGCTACACGAGTTGAGAGCCGGATAGGTGGAAGTCAACCCTCCCACAAACGCTGCACCAAAAAACTGGTTCATAATAGACTCGGCTGGATTCAAGCAGTCAGTCACTAATTTGTCTTCCATGTTGCCGCCGTTTACTACTTTTAATCCATTGTTTGACAAAAGTTTGAAAGACTTGAAATTCATGCTGATTTTTTGACCATTTCTTCATTTTCACAGACTTTTATCCCTCACAAATTGTAAGCACTTCTATCCTGAAAAAATTTTAAGGAGTATTTTTCAAATGCCAAGGAATACAGGGAATTCCTTGGCAGTATTTTAGGACATCTATTAAAGTCTTTTAAGAAATGATTTATCAATAAATTAAATCCAAGTTAATTTCATTTCATAACGAATACTCGCATAACATTAATAAACCAAAACATGACCAAGAAACAAAACCAAAAAAAAAAAAAAAAAAATAGAACACAAATCTAATCACGATTCCAATTAAGTTTATGGCCCCATAAACATCTGAGCCTTTTACCCAAATGGCCCTTATTGTTATTGAATCAGAGCTGTTCTTTTGCTACTTACAACTAATATTCTATTTTTGGCCATTATCTGCAACACTTTCTCTTCCGGGTTTAACGATTTATCTTTTATATACTTACTTATTGATGCCGTGTTGGTCGGTCGGTCGGTTCTATATAGGTTGTTGTCGTGAAAGGAACTCTCCATTGGCATGTCCTTTATAAATTACATGGCATTATTGCTACTTATTTTAGCTAATTTTTGACACATTACTACCAATAAATAAAAGCTACAAAAAAGATATACCTACTCATAGTCCATATATATAGTATGGGCCCACAAGCCACTAAACAATATTTCAATCTTGATTAACGTCTTTCCTCATAAGACAGCCGAAATATTGGAATATTTTTTTTTTTTTTGTTGGACGACATACGTAATATCTTGAGGGATCCCAAGTTCGTTACGATTTTTGCGGTGGCGATAACATGCTCGAGATTAATGATTGTCGATTTATATGCAAAAAGTACAACATATCCTTTGAGAAGAAAACGATAGCAATAAAGATGTTAACACAGCCTATTATATGAGAGGAGTTCAGGCCAGAAAGCCAAACTTATACATATTAATAAGCCTGAGGAGAGATAACTAGAAGAACATGAGATCCGAAATAGAAGACTGGAGCCAGTTGTTTTTGATGTTTTATTGATGATTTTTCGAGGAGAAATTATGTGAATTGCTTTAAATTGCATTGAATTCTGGATGAGGAATTATGAGAGACATTGCCAAATTTCCAGAGGGAAAAACTAGGACATAAATTAAAACCAAATTAGAAAGTCAAACATTCAGTTAAATTTTGAAAAGCAGTTACAAAAAATAGAAGGAGTTCCTAGAAGTCTTTATAGTCAAACTAATCACAAATTGAGGTAATATCATAAAATGTTGAAACAGGGTGGAATTCGCACTACTTAATTGTTGGTCAAGGAGTCAAAGTCCCAAAAACTTACTTGCAAAAATTTCAAGCTTCGGTTATTTCTGTTCATTCACGACAGATAGGTCGTAGAGAACCAGTTCTTAATTTTCTCAACACTTCACTTTGAGACTACGACTTCATATTCTGCAATCAGCATTTATTTGACATTTAATGTCATTGATTGCAATCATTTTTTCCTCCAACAATTTACAGCAATCAAGTAAATGCAATCTTTGCACTCTTTTTGCAAATTAAAAATAACTTGGATAAGGTGACTTTTACTAAAACCATTTTCCAAATTTTTGTTGCTCATACATTCTCTGGAAATTTCATCGAAATTATTTGAGTAATTTCTAAGATACTGAGCAGATACCTAAGTCAATTTTTGAGAAACCAAGAAATAAGAAAAATTAGGCCTCGCCTAATTACAAAAATATTATCTAACAAAAATCATTTTTATATGATTTTCTCTTTTTAAGGAACAAAATGTGCAAATATCTTCCAAATTTTAGTTACCATACGTCCCGCTTTTAGCGGGAAAGTCTCGTTTTTGGGGTATCTGTACCGCTTTTCCTACGACTTTTGTTAAAAATGTGTGCAGGTCTCTACAGTGCTCAAAATGAAGCTTTAATACTATTTTACTTTCCTTTGCATACAAATTATTCCATCTAAAACATAGGCAAGAGTTTGTTCATTAAAGGAACCATCTTAATTCTATGTTATATGAATTGTCAGTTTTGATTTTGTAGTCTGCCATTTTAAATCGAAACTAACGTCTTCCACAGAAGGAATTTTTTCGTTACTAATGTCTTTTTCGATTGCATTTTGGAATTGTTCCATTTCTATGGAATATGGAAAATTTGGAGTAGAAGGTTTTCCATATTCGATATGAATCGAAAACGACATACATCATTTCTGGACCGTTGAAAAAACTCAACTGCCTGCAGAAACAGTAAAGGCAAAACTAATTTTAAAAATGCAGTACAAAAACTGTGATAGTTTTTATGCAAAAATTTTAAAATAATAATGAAATTCTTAAAGAAATTCATTCTGTATCCAAGAATTAAGATTAGGTGAGTGTAAATTATAAACGTCAAATGTTTCCGCATCACTACTTTTTGCGGTGCTGATGCGTCGCGCAGCTGATGCTGACACAATTGCATGAGGAACAACGCACCAAGAATTTTATTGATTCCTTGATTGCTCACTTGTTTGCAATAATGAACACGTTACGCAAAAAGTGATGCGGGTTTGATGCGTTTATGAATGCTTAGCGGAAATGATTATAAACCATCTCTGCAACGATGCCTTTGTGAATTAACACTAAATTTGCAATTAAATCATGTAGGTATTTGAATTTTTTAGAAAACTACCTATTTTTTATTACTTTCACTTTGACTTAATACGGTAGTACGAGTAATATTGAAGCTGAATCTGTCATGCCAAAGGTCTGGGTTCGATACCCGGCCGGATACAAGAGTATACTTGTCATGAATAAGTGCTTCTCATTAGCCGTTCGGACTCGGCAAAAAAATTGTAGTTCCCCTCCATTCCTGCCAACAACACGCACACAGGAATGGTTGAGAGTTGTAAGTCACTAGGCTTTGGTTCTCCTCGAGCTGTTGTGCCACCAAATTTATTTATTTTTTAATATTGAAGCTGATCTTTGTCTAAGATTTTATTAAAAAAAACAATAAGGAGATTATCTAATATTAATTTTTACTCTTTTTAATCAAAACAGAAAATTTTTATGAAGTTTGTTCTCTTTTTTTAAATAAATATGTATGTCATTTGTAGTTTAAGTTGCGTATTATTTAAATTTTATAATTAAAAAATCATGATTTTCGATTTTGCTTTAAATAAATCTAGTGACTTTAGTCAATTTCCGATAAATCTATAAAAAGTAAAAGTGGGTTTGGCAAAGGCCGGATTGTATTAAAATCGTTCGCGTGATAATGGTTGTATTCTAATGCAAGCAAGTTTTATTTTATGCCCTTTTCATGTCAATTAACTCTGAGAATATCATTTACATAATTAAAGTGATTTCCACGAAATAAAAAAAAATTGTATTCTGGCGAATAGAACAAAATCTTAAATTTTGTGTCATTTTCTTTTTCTTAAGAACAAACTGTGTCGTCCAAAACCTTTGAGGTGTTTCTGAGAAACAGATTAATTAAAAAAAATTGGGTATGGTAGCGCACTTTATTTTACTTAAACCATTGTTCGTTCTTTGCCTTTTTAATGATTGTTAACTTTCAATATGTATTATTCAAATCATATGCAGCTCAATAAATAGAGCAAAATGGAGCTGTTTTCTTCAAACCAATAATAAATACAGTTTGAAGCTGCGATAGACGGTTATAACTGAGACTATATTTTAACTTTTTTCTTTCCTCGTAGGAATAAATTTTGTAGAAATCATACAAATAATGATTTTACCAAGACCAACAAATAAGAAAAGTAGGCGTGGCTCTAGGCAGATTTTAATAAAAACTTTCTATTGTGCTTTCGTTTAAATACAAACAAGCTCTGAAAATTGCATCCAAATCATTTGAGCCGTTTCTGAGAAACTTTAAATTTATAAAAGCGGACGTACCAGGGGGCGTTCTTACTAAAATCAATTTCTAAGTTTTTGTTTTCGCCCATAATAAAAAAAAACTAAAATTATTATCAATCGTTAAATCGTCTCTGGAATCATATAATAAAATGGCAAACACGAATTTTGTGGTACAATTTACGCGGTCTACAAAAGCCGAAGGCAGATTAATTATATAACGCTGGAACTGTTTTTGCACAAAAGTGCAGAATTCAAAAATTTATTACGTGACTGCACGCTAAAAACTAAAAAACAATAAAATAAAGTTGCATAATAAGTGCAATCCAGAGCGAGAGCGAGACCGAGAAATTATGTGTCGTAACCTAAATGCGACGTTTCGATTTTGTCCGCCAACCAATCATTGGATTACTGGAGTGTCTGATGGCAGCGGTAAGTGCTGCAGAAAATAAAAATAAGTAGCTCATACCACGTTAACATGAAAGGATCGAAGGGTTGGATTCAATCCGGATCGAAATTTCGACCCAAATTTATGACAATTCCAGATCGAAAGATTGAATTCAAATGGAATTAAAGTGACAGTTTAGCTTTTATCGTGTGGGTGCGACGTTGTTTATAAAAATTAATTTCGACTACAAATAACAAACAACCAAAATAAACCAAAATAAGACAAAGGTACAACATATACAATAGTCTGGAAAAAAATACCCAAGGGCATACATAGGTTTATACATTCTATTTTCGATTTGATCGCCAAGCTACAGATCTACATGGGCCAAAATCCTGATTCAATTCTGTTTCAATTCTCATGTAAGCGAGGTATATATCTACTGTACAAATTTTCTATTTCTTTGAAATAAGGCAAGAAAAAAAAAATCAGTTTTTCTCTGCGCTAAAGACAGCTTTTATTCACAAATGTGTTATAAGCTCTCGAATTTCAAGGCTGGACGTACTAGTATCAGTTAATAAGGAAAGTACGCGAAGCAGAAGGCGGATTTCAATAGAAAAACTTTACTTTTTTTTCTTTCCTCATACAATGTACATATATCCGAAAATTTCATGTTGATCGAAAGAGCCGTTTCGAAGAGACTAAGTCTAGGACCGCACAGGACCGCATTTTATGTTGTTGCGACAAAAAAATTGATCGCAACCCAGTATGATTTCTTGGTATAATGAGATTAAATTAGAATGAACCCACATTCTCATTTAATCTCATGTGTTCTAGCTTTTGCGACTGAATGATCACACGACAGAAAATCGCAAGTATGCTAATAGCCTTAGGGACTTCCGATTTCCGCCTGAAATAGAACACATGAATTTAAATGAAAAATGAACGCACATGCAACCGAGAAAACCGCGATGCGACGGTAACACTTGGACCGCACCTGCAATTTTCAGGCGTTGCGATGAAAATCGGTATCGCAAGAAGTTATGGCCACGTACTCACATGCAATTATCTATCGTGCGATTCTTTAATCGATTGAAAAACTGAAAATTTTACACAATATTTTTGTTCCTTAAAAACATCTCCACAACTTTTCTTACAAAAAATCAATAAATTTTGGTTGTTAGACCCTCCAGGGAACTATTTTTTTTTTTTATTAAAAATAAAATAAAATGAAATGAAAATTAAATGGTCGGTTTTTATAAAACTCGATATTTAAGGGTTCTTATATTCTGTAAATTATTTAAAAAAAAAAAGTTTACTTGTATGAAAAAATAACTGTACCTTCCATAGAATTGTTAAAAAACCATTAGGGAAAATTTTTTTTCTTAAAAATGACTCCTACGATTTTTATAAATTTTTTTATTTATGCTTAAATTAGTGTGATGTGCTAACAAAAGTTAACAATTAGTAACTGTTAATAATAGGTACTTCTCATTGAACATCCTTTTAATTTTCAAAAAAAAAATCTAGTGAATTTTTAAAAAAAATTTCAGATTTTTTTTTTAATTCGATATTTAAAAAACATGTAGACATTTTTTTTTTTTAAGTTTATTTTTATATGCACATAAATGAATACTTACTTACGTATTGCATACCATATAATAATAATGTTCTTAAACCCTCAGCGTCTTGAACATAGGAGTAAATTAAGTCAATTTAAGTTTTCTTCAATAATTCACTCCTTAACAATAATATTATTGCAGTTCCGCACATACACCTTTCACCAATATCTCATAAAATGTAGTTCATCCCCTAATTTTTGACAGATGGAAGTTGTACAGGAAAAACTACAATTCTATACTCTTTTTGCTCCATTAAAACTGATATTCCAATAACCTTCTTTCCGTATTTCTATTATCTGTTTTTTTTATTTTAAATAAAAAAACTCTTTTTTCAGTATAGACGAACATTTATATTTTTCTAGCAGACCACTACCAGACCGATACAAATTGTTATGTCATCTGAAATAAATGTCATCTCGACCAAAGATTTATTGTTTCTAATTTCAAAACCGCCAAACTCCAATAAAGATGCCAACATACATATATTGCATTCCGTTTATATAGATTTTGAAATATAGCACCTTTTGGTTATGTTGGTTAAAGCCTTAGGTACACTCCTATAATACACATCCGTGAGTATATATTGAATTCCACAAACCAATATCGACATCACCTCAACATAACTTAAACTTAGTATCGGATATTAGGTAAAAGGTATTGTTAAAATACCAAATTTAATGTTCTTATACTCATTCAATACTTTAAAGAAACAAAAACTGGAACCTACAGTAAAAAAAAAATAAAACAAATCGAGCTATACATAACATTTATAACTTTTACCTTCCTTGTAAAAAAAAAAAAAAAAAGCAGACCAAAAATATTGTTATAAGGATGAAACCACAGCTTGATTTTTGTTGCTTAGCCCACGGAACTTCTTACACACGGTGGGAGGTAAAATTTTACGATTTCATGAATCTGTACAACGTTATTTTTACAAAATGTTTTTGTTTGGCTTTGTATTATGTTTTTTTGTTTTGCCAACGCCACACTGCATTCAAGGATTTTGGCAGAAATGTTTTGTGTATTGCTTTGTTGCCTTAAGGTTTTGAAAAAAAAGTAAATTCCATCGCTTACAGCAATTCATAAATAAAGGTGTATAGGATGATTTATATTCTGAATCGCTCGCTATACGCACAAATCGTTTTTGACATTTATGTAAGTGTTTTGCTTCGAAAAATAAATTTCAATTTTTTTGGCAGAACCAGAATCCAGAAGACCATATACGAACGAAAAATGAGGAGAATTTCACATCACTCTTAGAATAGCTTTCTCTTCGAAAAAAAAAATAATATTTAAAATAAAAATGAAAACAAATGGCGCCATTTTTTTGTAAGGACGAGGACATTATGCGAAATTTTTATGTCTTTTTTATAAGTTTCCGAAGCTCAATTCAATTTATACCGTCAGAAAATGAGAGGTATTAAGGAACAATACAACGTTCAAGAGTTTTTATTATTTTAAACGTTTTGTTTGGGGCCGAAAATGCTACTCGTACTTCTGTCATTCACGCGTTTCTAAGAGAAAAAAAGAAACCAACAATTTTACTAAACTGCGGTCTGGAATGCGTAATGGGAAAAAATCTCTTGGGTTCATGGAATGAAAATGGCGATTATTGGTCGACTATTGTAAAGCTAATCGTCTTGGGTAGCCGAGAAAAAATGTACAATAAAATTCCAATCTGTAGAAAAATTCCAAGTGAAGATTTGTTAATGCAATCGTTTTTATTTGGGGATAAGGAAAACGCATGCAGAAGGTTATAGACGAATTAAGCTTGTGTTAAAAGTTATTCACGTTCAAATGTCGAAAATGCTCGTTTTTCGCGTATAACTTTGGAACAGTAAACAGTATTTCAAAGTATAATTGCAAAACTTGATAATTTGATTCTCTACAAAAAAATAGCAAAATAAGAAGATATCGGCGCTTCAAAAAACCTAAATTGAAGAAAATATAATATTTTTGTGTACAACTCTGAAATGGTGAGTGTTATCAAAAATATTTGTGCATTGCTTACTTTGTATACGAAAAAAAAAAAAACAATTTCTTTTTTCTAGAATGATAATTTAAAAAAATATAATTATTTGAAACATTTCGTCAAAAGTCCAAAATTTTAGATTTTTACTTTTGCTCAAATCTGGTTTGCGTTAAAAGTTATTCAAGGTCAAACGTCTGAAATATTTTGTTTAAGTACATTTGTTTCCACAGCTCCTTTCAAATTAAATGCATGACACGTTTTTTTTAAAGCCAAATCGGCCTACAGACTATTGCATGAGTATTTCTTATAAAAAAAAATAAAGATATTTGCGTTTAAAAATATATTAACTTCGAATTTTCCCCAAGTGGAAATG
Source organism: Dasysyrphus albostriatus (assembly GCA_946251815.1). Classification (NCBI taxonomy): domain Eukaryota; kingdom Metazoa; phylum Arthropoda; class Insecta; order Diptera; family Syrphidae; genus Dasysyrphus; species Dasysyrphus albostriatus. The sequence continues at coordinate 26,965,446 of OX276336.1, read as the reverse complement.
CATTTTCCGAACCATTTTACCCCTTGAAACAAGCATTTTTGAAAACTGATAGTTTTTGAAGTCTCAATAGCTATTAATTTGGGCCTCGTATCGAAAAAGTACCTATAGGAGTTCTTAGATAGAATATTATTTTCTATAAAATGAATATAAATAATTTTTCAATAAGGCAAAATACCGTTATTTTAGTTTATATAGAAAAATAATAATTTAAATAAAAAGAAATTATTATTTTTTGTATTGAGGGTAACATAATGCAAAAACTATATATGCATACAAATGTTTTCGAAAGCACTTACCATTTCTGACCTATACACAAAAAGGTGATATTTTTGTCAATTTAGGTTTTTTGAAACACCAATATCTTCTTACCCATCAGTCGGAGAAAATAAAGTGTCAAGAAATATTTTTTGTAGAGAATAATATTATCCACAAGTTTTCATGTGAATCCAATAATTTGATAAATAATTAATTATAAAATAAATAATAAATAAATAATAATTTGTCATAAATATATCGTGAAAGAAAAAGCACTTGTTTTTTTTTAAATTAACCTCTGGTAATGCTTACTTGACAGTCAAGTTAGCACTATACGGAAAGAACTCTTGAATCAGATCTCGAAAAATGAGCTGCAAATAACGAAAAATGAATCCCGATTTATAACGGGTGATTTTTTAAGAGGTTTAGAACTTTAAAAAAAAAAAACACAAAAAATTCGAAAAAATGAATGAAATATTTATTTGAATCGATAGTTTGAACCTTGCAATTTAATGTTTAAAGATAATTTCATGCAAATGTTGACCGCGGCTGCGTCTCAGGTAGCCCATCCGCTGAGTCCAATTTTGGCATACTCTTTCACACATATCGGCCGGTATCTCACGAATGAATGCATGGATGTTGGCTTCCAGTGCGTCAATCGAAGCGGGCTTGTCCCTATAGACATTAGCCTTGACATACCCCCACAAAAAATAATCTAATGGTGTCAAATCGCACGATCTAGGCGGCCAATTGACCGGCCCGAAACGTGAAATTAACTGTTCACCAAACTCGCCTCGCAATTGCGCCATTGTTTCGCGTGCTGTGTGGCATGTGGCACCGTCTTGTTGAAACCACATATCATGCAAGTCAAGAACTTCCATTTCGGGCAAAAAAAAGTTTGTTATCATCGCTCGGTAGCGTTCACCATTGACAGTAACGCTGCGATTCGCATCATCTTTGAAGAAATATGGCCCAATAATGCCGCCGGCCCATAAACCGCACCAAACAGTGGCTTTTTCGGGATGCATTGGTAGCTGTTGCAATGCTTCTGGCTGATCTTCACTCCAAATGCGGCAATTATGCTTATTTACGTACCCATTCAACCAAAAATGAGCCTCATCGCCGAACACAATTTTTCGATAAAAAAGCGGATCCTCGGCCAGCTTTCCAAGAGCCCATTCACCAAAAATTCGGCGTTGTGGTAGGTCGGCTGGCTTTAGTTCTTGCACCAGCTGTATCTTAAAAGGCTTTACGCCCAAATCCTTCCGCAAAATTTCCCACATAGTGCTGTAACAAAGGCCTAACTGCTGGGAACGGCGCCGAATCGACATTTCGCGGTCTTCTGTCACACTAGCTGATACGGCCGCAATATTTTCTTCACTACGCACAGTACGTAAACGTGTTGGTGGTTTAATGTCCAACAAAGTAAATTTGGTGCGAAATTTGGTCACAATCTTCCAAATAGACTGCTCAGAAGGTCGAGAATGCCGACCATAAAATGGAAGCAGCGCGCGATGAACATTTCGAACCGAGCACGAATTTTGATAGTAAAATTCAATAATTTGCAAGCGTTGTTCATTTGTAAGACGATCCATGGTTAAATTGCAAACCAAACTGAAGCTGTTTGACACTGACACAAGGTACTTAACACACGTCAGCTGTCAAAACCAGTGTTGCCAAAACCAAACCAGCTAAAAAATCACCCGTTACCTTGGCTCGAGATTTCGTAATTTACGTCTATTTGTTCGAAATTTGCAGAACTGAGCAAGATGAAGATATTGATACCCAAAAATCCTAAATCTACACTCTCAAGTATTAAAAATTGCCAACAACAAATCGCAAATTGATCCAAATATTCCTCAATCGACAATTTGAAAATTTGCAAAAAAGATATTTGTGATCACCACTTTTATTTCATGTCATGATATTGCGACTTTGAAAGATCAGAGGTATACACATTTAATTCATTTCATTTGAAATAAATACTTTAAGCTTGACTCTACTTGGATTTGAACTCACAACCCTCGAATTACGGAGCGAGCATACAAAATATTTATCGAAAATCAATATTATTAAATGCTGTTTGTGAAATTATTCTTTTGGAGAGTAAATTACGCCAAAAAGGTTGTATTTTGCTATGAAAAGTACAAGCTTGAATCATGAATTTTAATTGTAAATCACAAAATAACAAATTTTGTATATTGCTACGTTTTGAATGTTAAATTACCAGTTTTTGGGGATCAAAATGCCTTGATTTACGGATAAAACTTGATTCGTAAACTGCGACTGCAAATTTTTCAATTGGTGATTTTTCAATTCTTTCCGTGTACCATCCCTGAAAATAGGGTAAAATAATCTCAAAAAAAAAAAAACGAAGTATTTGTGAATTTGTCCTAAATTTGTCGCTAATATATCGTAAAAGAAAAAGAAATTAATGAAAAATTCCTTGAATTTGACAAAAATATCCCAAAATCTTTGTTTTTTCAGCGTTCTCAACTACCATATGAAAACTTTTTATTCTAAGTGTGTTTTTGGTACGGAATTTGTCTAAACAATTGTCGTAATATGTTTTTAAATAAGTTGTGTAAAAAAAAATTATTTTCGCGCCTTTTTTCTAATAAAAATTCCTAAAATTTGACAAAAAGCCCCCAAAATCGATTTTTTTTCGAATTCGTTGTACCCTAACACAACAATTGGAAAACTACAATTTCCAATTTTAATACCTCGTCCCCAACACAGATGAGAAGGCCAAATGGTCTTACAATGATTAGAAAAAGAACCAAAATAATGCCCATAGGCCGCTCCACACATAAGCTTATTTTTCCACACGAGACGCCAGCTGAAAGGGTCCAACATTTGGAAGTATTTTTTCAGCAAATAATTAAAGGTACTAATCTGGACGTCAAAAGTAGAATTGATGAAGCTCAAGTACACCTCGTTCCACTATCCCGAATTTAGAAGTCCATTCAAATCTCCTTACACACTGAGCTGAGATTCTTGAAATCCAAGATCACAACAACCATTTCAAGAAAAATTCAGATTTTTATGAATCGCTGTCCATGCCCAATTCTAAAGATTCGCTTGCCAGAAATTATATTAAACGAAAAATTGTGGCGCACGACAAGTAGTCAAAAGCGACTGGACGTTAACATAACAAAAAGAGTACATGGCTATGGATTGGTCACACACTTAGGAAACCAAATCATTTTGAAATAGCTATTACTAGAACAAATTTTTTTTTTGCTAGCTTAAGCTTATAGCCATTTAAACTTTACCCTTTTTTATGGTTTTGCCCATTTTTTGTCCGAAATTTTATTTTTTGGTTAATACCTACTTCATGACAAAGTACAATTGGCCAAAATGGATTGCGGTCAGAATTCCAAAAACCCATAATCCCAAAAACCTTTAATTCGGAAAACCCATAACCCCTTCTTCCACATATTTGTATGACCTTCATTCCAAGTGCGTTTAGCCCTGGCAAAACGGTTGGGTTCATCAGTTAGATGCTGTCGTTATCCTATTAAGACACAAAATTTTTTACTCGATGACTATCAACACTAACAGAATTTGCAGCACAAAATCACTGAAAATCTAGAAAAATGAATTAAATTCCATGAAGTCCACAAAAACAAAAACAACAATTCTCTTTGTGTTTTTTTTTTTTTTCTTTATACTTTCTTTATAATTTACCCGTATAGACATTTAAACTTTACCATTTCTAAGTATTTTTCCCAGTTTTTGGCCTAGAATCAATTTTTTGGTTGATGCTTCATTACAAATGACAATCGACCAAAATGGATAAGGAGTCAAAATACCGAAAACTGAAAATGCCAAAAGTCCAAAATCCCACAAACTCATTGTCCCAAAAACCCATAATCCAAAAAAAAAAACATAGTCCCGAAAACTCATTATACCGAAAACCAAACATCCTGAAAACCTTAAATCTAGAAATACTTTTGCCGAAGTCAAAAACTCAAAAATCACCCATATAGCTATTCAAACTTTACCATTTCTTATCACTTATCGCAGTTTTTGCCTAAAATCCCACTTTGCATTAATACTTAATGATAACGGACAATCGGTCACAAAAACCAAAAAAAAATTTAAAACCCAAAAACCCAGACTCCCGAAAACCCATATCTAATCCCAAAAACCCAAGATCACGAAAACCCAAAATTACAAAAACCCTAAATCCAGATATATTTTTTTTTAAATTGAAATCCTGAAAATCACCCAAACAGTCTTTCAAACTTTAGCATTTCTTATCATTTTTCGCAGATTTTGACCAAAAGCCTATTTTTTGTTGATACCTACTTCATGACATTCGGCATACATGGGTTGGGGTCAAAATCCTGACAGCCAAAAATCCCGTAAACCCAAAAACCCAAAATTTTATAAATTTATAAGCCGAATAACCCTTAATTCAAAAAAAAAAATAAAAAATCCGAAAAAAAAATAAAAATCCAGAAACACTTTTCCTAAAATCGGAATCCTGGAAATTTTTATGAAATGATTTTTTTTTGTTTTTGTCATTTCAGCTACCCAACTTTGCTAGTGTATTTTCAAACTCCTTTAAATTATGAAAGCATGTATAAAAATTGTAAACCAATATTGCAATATCACTTTCCCCTAAAAACTTTAAAAAAATATATAAACAATAATCCTTTTTATGAAAACCTAAAGTGCATAGTTTTTTGGAAGTTTTTTGCAATTACTAATATTAAATTTATGTAAAAAACTTTATATTTTCCTATCAACTGTAAGCAGCTTTATGCTCATAGGTTTTTCCTTAATCTTATTTAATTTTTTTTTTTTTTGTATATTCAACTCCCGAGTATCAAAATAACTTTAATTTCAATATTTTACTTTGAAACTTTCTCCTCGTTTAAACTTTATTTTTGTCCTTGAAACACAAAACAAAAAAACAAAACAAGTAGGTATTATACTTGTACCTACACATTAAAAAAAAAATTGTCTGTCAAAGTGTCGTCAAATTCATATGACATTTTTTTGTTTCTTTTTTCTTACAGAGTTTTCATCTTACATGTACAACAAGGTTGCAAAGGACATCAGTTGGGGTAAGTTGTTTTAATATTCTAAACTTTTTTTTGTTTACAATTTCTCCTATATGCAAATCAGGGGCACCTTACCTATGTATGTATGTATATGAGTATTGTGTATGGAGGTGAAACTTTTATTATATTTTTCTAGTTATTTTTTTTTTATTGTTGTTTTGTTTGTTGTTGTACTTGGCAACTTTATCAGGCTAAAAATGTTTGCCCAAAAAGCAATTCGCAACTAAACATGCAATTGAAAGAAAATATATATAAGTTTTGCCCTGTGTTTCCTGATACTTTTGTTGTACCTACTCGCCGTCGTCGTCGTCGTATATAGTTTTTGGTGTTTCCAGGGTCTCCTCCATCCAGTTCCAGTTGGTTTTTGGCTCGTGATGATGTTGATGTTCTGCCCCAGGACAGAACTCAAATTGACTATACATTACGTACCTATATACGCCTAGAGTGCCCCACAACTCTCTAAAGTAGTCAACAGTCTTCATCGTCGTCGTCGACATGCTCGCCGTTGTCTTCTCTAGAAATGGTACCTTAAGTTTGAGAACCAAAAAAGTTTTATACTTGAAATGGTTCAAATTGGTTTGCTCTGCATTTCAAAATACGTAAACGAAAAAAAAAAAAACATCAACTACACTACTTTCGAACTAGGTCAGTGATATTTGCGCTGAGGGACAAGTTTTCTGCCAACACTTTGTTTTTTTTTTTTCTGTTCCGAACTGAGGCTGGTCGGGTGGATGGTGGTTATAGGATATTTGCAAAGAAATAGCGAAAAAAAAGTTAGAGGCAAAAAGTAGCTTCAGAGGAAACAAACTTAACCAAAAAAAAAAAACGGAACGCATTCTAAACTACATCCGATTTACATTCTTTGGGAATTTATGTAGGAGTAGGTACCTACAATGCAAGCTGCTGGCAATATGTTTCTGGAAGTCACTTCTCTAGAAATTGCTCCGAAGAGAGTTATACATGATAAATAGAAACAATTTGCAACACTTATAAGCGGTGTGTAATAGGCCTATTGGGACTTTTTCTGAAGATTGTTAAGATGAGGTATGGGGCTATTTTTCTCTTTCTCTCCCTTTTCGGTTTCTGGAGACCCATAATATTGTTGAAACGGGTGTTATTTAAGCTTAACCGGGCGTGAATTGTGTGTAGACCTTTAATTTCAAAGTAGTTCGTACGAACATAGCATGTACGAAGATGTAATGATTTTTTATGAATAAAAATTATGAATTTTGATGTGAAAAATTATTCAAGGTGCATTAAGTCTTAAAGCTTCAAATTCAAATTCAAATACTACGATCCCCTCAAGTACTTCGTGTTAAGGAAAAGTTAGTTATTTTGTTTAAATATGTATTTTGTTAAAAATCTATAATTCTAAATGCAGTACCTGCTGCAGTGAATCACAAATTGTTATAAGTAAGTACTTTTATATTGGGGAGCGGTGCAATATCTCGCGGGCCGAAATCACGAAAAAAGTTTAAAAATCTCGAATAACGAAATCTCGCAATTTAAAATCTTGTTTTCACAATCTCGCAATTACAAAATGTCGCTTATAACAGTCTCGCAATTACGAAATCTCGCTTTTGATAATCTCGCACTCACATCTTCCCACCGCGAAAGCTCGGAAATTTAAACCAAAATCTCGCGAATTCAAATCTCACTGCAACGTATTGCACACGGCTTTCATAAAAAAAATTTGGGAACACCACCTTGGAGTATTTTGCATAATTTTTCTTTTCTCACGATAGATTTTAATTTGCGAAATTTTTAATGAAAAAATGTATTTGTTGCAATGCAACTAAATTTTGCGAGATTTTGATTTGCGAAGTTTAAGATTGCGGAATTTTGTTACTGAGAGATTATGAAATATCGGATTTTGTTATTTCGAGATAATGAAAAGCCGGATTTTGTAGTTCTTAACTAGATTTCTTTATTCGAGATTTATATTTTCATCAAAATTCAACGTTTAATGATGCTCATTGCGATTAAGTGCTACATGACAAGTTTTGCACCCGTAAGAAAAAGCGACGTCAAGGTCGTTGCATACGCTGATGACATTGTGTTAATGGCCTCGGGAAAAATTGTCCCAACCTTATGCGACCTTCTACAATTAGCCTGCAATTGGGCCAGCAGTTCTGGTGTTGTTGACAAGGAAAAACAATATTCCCAACATAAACCCGCCAACCATCAACGGAACTCCGCTTCAAGTTTCGTATACCGCCAAAAACCTTGGTGTTGTACTTGTCCGTAAACTGAACTGGGAAAAGAATATTAAGGAAAGGGAGGAAAAAGCCTCAGTAGCATTCCATACGTGTAGTCGAATTTTTGGTAGAAGCTGGGGTCCCAGCCCTAGAACCATTCATTGGATGTACACAGCCATTATAAGGCGAATCCTAAAATACGCATGTATTGTTTGGTGACCAGCCTTAGATAAGGAAACCAATCTAAAAACCATGACTAAAATTCAAAGACTAGCGTTTATCGGCACAACCAGTGCTATAAGAACCACACCAAACGGCCGCCCTAGAAACTTTCCTTTCACTTGCCCCACTCGATCTGTTAACGAAAGGAATGGCGGCAAAAAGTGCTTTAAGACTTCAACTATGTAATATTCGGAATAGGGGCCTCTACGGGCACAGAACTATAATGAATTTTACAAACATTGACATTCAAACAGACTACGTATCACCGGACATTGATTTCAACCCAGTAACAGACCCAGTAATGACAGATATCCCCACCAGGGAACTCTATGGAACGAAAATAGGGTCACTAATGCAAATCATGTTTCGGTCTTCACCGACGGCTCCAATACCTTGGAGGGTGTTGGGTCAGGCATCTATTCAGATAACCCACCCATAAATAGATCTATGAAGCTTCCAAACGTTTGCAGTGTATTCCAAACGGAAGTGCTGGCAGTTTGTGAAGCCGTGAAGCATCTTGCCTCACGTGAATTAGTCAACAATAATATTGACATTTTCATAGATAGCTAGGTGGCAATTAAAGCCATTTCCTCAATCACCATAAAGTGCAAACTGATCGATCGTCGCCGAAATGAGTTAAGAGTACTCAACGCAACGATCGCAGTTTCCCTAAAATGGGTCCCAGGACATAGGGATATTCACAGAAACGAAATGGCAGATGAACTGGCCAAAAGCGGATCATCTCTTGATCCGAGCCAAATCGGAGCCTCGGTGCCCATGCCACTGGACCAGGAAAAAACGAGACTACACCAGGGTTTCTTGGAAGCTGCAAATGTCAGATGGTCATCTATCGACACCTGACGGGTTTCAAAGAACCTTTGGCCGAATATTTCCAAGAAAAAAACTGAATACCTCAGGCCTCAATTATCACTCATGGTTGGCGTCCTAACGGGCCACAACTCTATGGGAACCCACATGTAAAGCTTTGGCATCAGCTCATGGGACTGAGAAAATTTAACAATCCCTTTTGAGAAAAATTTAACAAACTTTAACTCTTGCCTCAGCATTTCTTCAAAAAAAAAAATTTGTAGGATTTTTGGTGAAATTATTTCTGTTCATAGTGGTAATAATAATAATTAAGCTCTATCTTATCTAATCATTAATCATCCCTTGAAGGATAGTGTACTTTCTGTCGAACAAAATTGCAAACAAAAAATAACCTGTGAATTCTCGAAATCAATAGAGCGGAACTTTTTTTTTATTTTTATTTTTCCCTCATTAAAATCCATAACTAGCGGGCAAGTTATTCCTCTCCATAATTTGTGTAAACTAATAATTTTAATAGCTTGCAACTGGTGAACTTTTGTAAACTTAACACCACACCGTGGCTTATCCATTTAGGATCAGGAAAGAAAACCAGGTTATTTGCCTCATTATAACAGAGAAAATATTTTCTTCTACAAAAAATCTTCAATAAAAACAAAAATAAATAAATAACCAAGTACTATATGCTCGTAATCTTTTAAAGTAGGAGGCCTAGACTCACCCACTCGTTACAATGAATAAAGAATAAGAAGAAAATCAGCTAAACAATGCACTCTTTTATGCTCAGGAACGTTTTTTTTTCTTTCCATCTTTTTTTATACAAAAAAACACTCCAGCTTCTATGTATAGTAGAACTAAGATAGTGGGAAAGAAAAAAGTCAGTATACCTAAGGAGAGAAGACTGAATTTATTGACCCTAATTGCCCCCGGCCTGTCGGCTGTCAAGTACTTCGGGCGTACTTCAATATGAAAGGCGAACGCGCCAAGCACTCATTTTAGCCATTTAACCCTGCTTAGCAGAATCATCAGCATCATCCATCGCCAGCTGCTGGTAGCAATCGAAAAAAAAAGAAATATCGAAAACAAAAAAGTTTTTTTATTTTCTTTTTGGAATTTTTTGTTTTGAGTTTGTTTTTTTTTTTTTTTGTTATTTTGGAAAGAAAAAAGCCTATAATGGTATCTATCTATGAAGTAGTTCTTTACATTACTTGTGTCCTAAGGGGATGGTATTGGATTTGAAAGCAAAATATATTTCTTGGGAGATTATGGGGGGATATCGCGAATTTTCTTGAGGTATTTTACTCCCTTGTAGTGCGTAGGACTGTCATGCCAAAGGTCTGGGTTCGATTCTCGGCCACTAACACCTAAAAACAGAATTTTTTTTCCGAGATACTCCTCTTGCGGACTCGGCAAAAAATTGTAAGTCCCCTCCTTTCCTGCCAACAACACGCACGCAGGAATGGTTGAGAGTTGTTAGTCACTAGGCCATAGTTCTCCATAGGTGTTGAACGTGAATTATGCGAAGATAAAGATTCCCTCGAAATTAATTTCTTTCGGAAACAAATTTTCGAGGGGAATTTGACTAACATTTCATAGGATTTTTTTAAGGAAACTTATTCTTTAACTTTTAACTGCTGCTGGCTTAGCCCAGTTGCTTTTTCATCAGTGGGTAGAAAAGGTGGAAAGCAAAGTGGGCTTTTTAGAGAAAAGTTTTTGTGTGTGCTTAGTTAAAACTCAGCAGCTCATTGAGTAGTTCACTGTGCTTTAGTTTAGCTGGAAATCCGATGGTTCCTTCTGGGCAGTTCTGGCTTGATGCGTCTGCAGTTTACAGCGGGCCAACCACTTCTGCTTCTTGGCCTTCTGAAGCAGACAAACTCTAGTTTTGATGATGATCCGGATGCCTCATTTTTAGTAAAACTCGAAGTGTTTTCGAATGTGGGTCTTGACTTTTTGAACAGTTTTCAATGGAGACATCGAGGAGTAATATGTCAACGAGTCATCAGCGAAAAAAAGGTTCTTGCATTCCCCTAAAATTAGTTGGTCAGAAAGTGATGAGGTTTCGATCCTAAATCAACTCCTGATCTCTGATGGTCTTGCAGTGTTGTTTTTCATCTACCCAATTGCATTAAAAAATTTCTGAAAGGAACAGGTAATTTGTATAAACCGCTCAATAAAAGCCTAGTATATGGTGGGCCTTTAGTCTAAACCTTGATATGTTTGTCAGATAAGCAAAAAAATCACTGCATTCTAAGATCAATGTCTCTTAGCTACATTATGGTTCCATCCAGTTCTACTCGTATCAACCAGTCTTAAAAACTCTACGATCTAAGAATTTTTTTAAAATATTTTTTTAATCATTTTTTTAGAATCTCCTTATCTATTTTTCATTTTGGACGATGTTTTGACCAAAGATGTGCATATAAGGTTATCTATCAATACACTTTCGAATGCTTTCTTGAGTCATACAGGTAGTAGTCTACGTTGGTGACTCGATAGCTTACGATAATAGTTCTTTAAGGCTTCTGTTTTGTCGTGATGAAACCTTAACAGTTGCTATTTTCCTGAGAATCGAACTGAATGTCTGGAACCATGTTGTTTTTGCTGCAGAGCTTCTTGATTTCCTGAGTATTAGTTCTTCGAAGAGCTTGTTTTTTGAAGTGGCATATCAATATTGATACATGTTTCTAGTACCTTTCTTGGGAATTGCTAGGATTTTTGAAGTTTTCAAATTCAACAGAAGATGGATCTACACAGCTGGGGATGGATTTCCCGAGTATTGAATTGCTTGTCTGGGATGATGTTGTTTTCGCTGTGAAACTTCCTGATTTTCTGAGTATCAGTTTTGACAAGAACTTGCTTGTTGAGAAGGTACATAAATCGGTTTATCTAGCACCTTTCCTGGAAATTGCCATGATTTTCGCAATTTCCCATTTATATAGGAACAAATGTTGCTGATGATGGCTGGGAAGACCATTACATTACCATGGTTTTGGAAGCCTCTTCTGGGGATAAAATTTTATATTTTATCCGATCCAGCTGACTTCTTTGGTATTAGTTTAATAGATGGTTGCCTCAATTTCATCAATGAAGTCAGAAACAGCAGAAGGATTGAGTGAACAGTTTTTTTTCGAAAAACTTGTTAGCAAATGTTCCGACTTTTACCGCGCTTCGATGTCGCTTTTCTATTGTTGGTGACAATAGGTTTTGGCATTGGAAATGTTTGTTCAAGTGATATAGACATCTGTTCATGTCCAAAAACGTTGTTTTTGTGTTCCCATTTTTTTTCCCCCCATTTGCTAGGAAAGTAGCTTACGCAGCTGTAGAGGATGATTTCCTAAAAAAAATTCACACCGATTGAAGATATTGTCCGTTCCCGTACACTTTTTTTACCGTGAAGTATAATAGGCTGCTAAATTGTAGAACAGATGCGTTAACTTCGCCGTTTGAGGGTGGATTCAGTTGGCAGTGCTTTTCATAAAAGTCAGCATATTCCTCAAGCCTTAGCCTTATGTTCTCTTGTTCTAACATCTCCAAGAGTTATTTTTGTGATGAATGTTGGTATTTTAAGCTTTTTCACACTGATTTTGTTGAACTTTTTGATTCCTGGTTTGATCGCTTGGATACACGTCTGGAGAACGACTTGCTTTTAGTGGTTTACCGAGTTCCTGAACATAATTTGAATATACCAGAGGTCACTTGGGACGGTCTTGTTACCACTGAGGTTGGTATTAGAAGCAAATTTTGAAGGTGCTGTTTGTGGAGGTAGAGGTTTTGAATTTATACTACAGCAGTTGGTACGTAACTGTCCCGTAAAGTTTTTTAGTCCTCGAGAGTGTCGCCGATGACATTTTCTATAGGAAATTTACAGCTCCATCCATCATTGAATCTTGGGGGCTTCTTTCTATAAGCCAATTTTGACTTTTTCGGCTAGGGTGCTGCCTCCACTCATTCTCTATCCACTTGACACCGAAAAACCTTATGGAGAATTTGAACTTAAACAAACAAATTTGTCTTCAGTCATTTTGAAAAAATGGATGTGACTGCTATATAAAGCAGATGTCTTATGACTTACACTTCATTTACTCCAGAGAGGGTTTGGCTATTCAGCTGACTACTCTTATTCCAACAAAGCAGCTCCAGCTAGAGGCAACAGTTATTCTTCGTGATCTTACTGTCGGAGTTTCAAGTCGAGTAGAGATAGACAAAGTTCTCTTACTACCACACTATTTTGACTGATTGTGGTGACTTTGTGTAAGAAAGAAATTCCCGTTTCAACGCTCACAAAGTTTTTACTTTAATCATGCTGTGCTCTTCGGATTTAGTTAATATTGTTGCCGCATATGCTAGTAATTGCTAATGCCCTTGACGCGTGGCCCTAGTGCTGACGTGAACGCCTACAAGTGTTTACATAATGCTTCAAAGAAGATCTCGTATAGGTGTTGTTAAGGAAAGAATAAAGAATCTGTCATTTCACAAAACCTCAAATATTCCTTATTACAAAGGTATTTCTGCTCTTAAAATACCCAGAACTGATGGAGCTTTTCTGGGCAAATTCAAAATATCAAATACCAACAAAAAGTTATGAAAAAAATGACGTGATAAATTCAAATTTTCTCCGGTAAAAATAAAATATAAAAGCTGGAAATGACGATTTATTGAATTTTGCAAATAAAAATTTGAAAATTTTCCTCAAACAAAATCAAATATAAATTTCGAATGCGTCAACCGATTTTCATTATTTTTATCTTATTCGTAAGTGTCAAATTCAACGCTTATTTTGATATTTTACACTACGCTGATCCTATAACAAACATGCTTCTTAAAACTTAAAAATCGATATTAAGATCACAAAAGAAGTTTATACTTTTTCACGTTTTTTTGCCACAAAATGCACGCTTTCATTCTTGTTTTTGCAACCAAGGTACATATACCAATATATTTACGAGATTTTGGAAGTTTTGTAATACTCGTACTATGTGTACGTATGTACCTATTTCAGCAAAAAAAAAAATAAATTCAAAGTAATGATTTCCCGGCGAAGAAAAACAAAAATACACTAACTGAACAATTTTATGGTATTTTTTGGTGTAGCAAAAAGAACCTCAGAACAAAACTCTATCAGATGCAATACTTTCGGGACAGCTGTAACATTTTATTGTAAAATAAAATAAATGACAAAAAAGCAAGTTCATGCAACAGAGTTGTAAACTTCATCCTGAAAAGTAATTTCTCTTGTAATAAACTCATTTAGTATTTGGAGCATAAATGTTGTTGCTTAGTATTTTTGTTTTTCGTTTATTTTTTTTCTTCGTTCATCGTCTTCGATGCACTTTATAAAAGAAAAATCTAACTTTACCGACGGTGTCCGTGTTGAATTCAAGTCAATTTTTACCCGCACAACCATCACGCACATTAAATCGTTGTAAAATATATCTAAACATTGAATTTATTAATTCTTTAGGATGAGCAAGAGCATCTATGGCAGGCATCTTGTGGTGATGTTAGATTTTTTTGTTGTTGTTGGTATAATAATTTAATTATCCATCACCAGAAGTTTATACTAATTTTTCTTATAAACAACAAAAGAGGGAGTTTATAAAGATCGTTTACAACAATATGTTACGAGCACAAACTCTCAGTAAAAAAGCGTATGTAAGCCGAAATGGAACAACCACATGCCCAACGAACAAGAAGTCAGTTGTTGTTGTTGTAGTTACTCAGCAGTGAGTAGTTTCTCACTTTTAGAAGAAATGAAAACTGATACTTATTTGTAAGCGAGATGTCGAAGATTAATTTAACGCCATCCCAGGCGGTATGGGTGTCTATGCGGGATGTGCCATTGCCATATGATACAGTCTTCTGGGAAAATGAAGTTGAATAGAGCTCGCTCGAGGGTGTTTTTGGCGTGATGGAATGTGGCTCTAGTTACAAAAATAATTTAGATTTAAGGAAAAGTAAACTATACATTTTGTACAACACAGTCAAGTCTATAATGGAGCTGTTGTGGAAGAATTATTGTTGTTCCTCGGAGAGGAAGTGATGGAATTCGATGGAAATGGTTTCATTATTTTGAAACTAGAAAAAAAATTGTATAGTTTCGACAACTTTTGTGTAACAGATGTTTAAATTGGGAAACAATATATGTTTACTCGAAGTGTTCTGTTCTGTTTTGCTGTTAAAATAATTGTCACTTAATTTTGTATCAAATGTTTTGAGAATAAGTTTTGCTGTCAAGAGTAATGTGTTGTCGATTGGTTAATTTTGAATTTCCTTGATTTCTTAGAGGAGAACAAATGTGCGCAGTTGACCCCGTTTAGATTTAGTCTGTTCCCTTACTTTGAATTTCTGTGCTTATTAGTCCATAGTTCTGTCAAAATTCATATAAAAATTTTTTTTTGACACAAGCTTGGACTAAAAATTACTGAAATTAAAAGTAAAGGAAAAACACATATGTATTGTGTTTTTTCCAGAGACCGCAGAAATAAAACTCAACCTTTTGAGAAGGTTCTCATTTTCAATAAAAGTAACTAAATAGATAACTTTTTTCTAAAAAAAATATTTTTTCACTCAAGGTCTGAGAGAAACATTTATTTTGTTTTTTTTTTATATTTCGGTCAACTAGTGAGATTTATCATAGAGAGAAAAAAATAAATCTCATCTTCATCATCAGAATGTTTGTCAGTATCAGAGTTGTAAAGTACTACATTTTTGTACTTTAAATAATCGCCAAGTTCGTTTACACTGGGATCTGTGTCGTGGCTGTCTCCCTATTGTTTCGCTTTGGTGTCGTAATAGTCTCGCCAAAGTTTTATTTTTCAAAATAAACTTTTTAAATTTTTAAAAGGTTTAATTAAACTAAAAACGTGGTTGAATGTCCAAACGTGGTTTCAGTGTGTGGGTCATTGTGTTCGTTTTGTTGTAAACACGCAAAGTCCGTTTACACGGGGATCTTTGTCGTGATTTTCTCGCTTGTCTCTCGCTTTGGTCTCGCGGTAACATTTACACGTGGTTTTCGGTTGTGAAAACTGTGAACTGTGAACTCGCCTTGGCAAGTTTACACGGGTATCTGTGTCGTGTTTTCTCGCTTTGGTCAAGTCTTGACATTTACACGTAATTGTTGGCATTAAGAATGATTTTCCGTCATCTCGCCTTTGCCTAGCTATAGTTTTACCAAAGCTTAAAATTGTTCAAATAAGCAAGAAAAAAAAAATGAGACGCTTTAAAGCGTTTCAAGCGTGCTCGTAACCAAATAAGAGAGAACTTCTCACTACAGCTGGGTAGCACTAGGTCATACGGCAATACTCGGCACGAGACCAAAGCGAGATTTTGTCAAAACATTTTGAATGGCAAACCTTACCGATGTTATGGCGAGACCAAAGAGAAAACATAGCGAAAAAACCACAACGCAGATTCTGGTGTAAACGGACACGGCGAAAACGCAGCGAGACGAAAACAATGACGTCAAGAGTGAAATTCACATGGCGAGACTTCAGTTCAAGTACTATGGGTACTTGACTGGTACTTGTAACTGAAAGCTTACAAGCCTAGTTAGTATGAATGTTAATATTTTGTAGGCCTTGCATTCAGGAATGCAGTTAGCGCAGTTAAGCGTTTTGTCATCGATGAATACCTACTTATTTATGGATTTTCATTTTTGAGCGATTTTGTGCATTATACAGTGAAAATCTTTTTTGATTTATTTTTAGCGAAAAAAATTATTCATTTATTTTTTTTTTCATGAGAAACACAACCATTGAGAGATATTAATAAAAATAAAAAAGTAAATCTCAACCGATAACCCAAATTTTGATTTTTTTAAATAAATCTCTTACCGAAACTGAAATCTCTTTAAACGAATGTAGTAACTCTCAGAGAGAAACCGATTTAAAGTAAAGGTTGACAGTTATTTCTGATTTCTGGTTTTTTCTCTACCTCAGAGCTAGTGTAGAAATATTAATTAACTGACCACTTGGAATATTGAAACCCTCGGAAAACTGATTCGATTGAATATAGGATAACACTTAAAGTTCTCCAAAAAATTGATCTTTTAAGCCCTCCTTCTGAACTTGACCCACTTTAGCCCCTAAAAAAAATCAATGGCTCTTTCTTGTCCATTTACTCCTGAAAAAATTGTCGAAAATGTTCCATTCGAGCTAAAAGCACTTGAGAAGTATCAGACTAGGAATCCTATAAAGAAATCCTTAAATTATAAAAAAAAGCTTATTGAAAATGTCAAAGAGAAAAATACAAGAAACTTTAGAGGAATTTAAACAAAGAACAATTCTTTTAACAAATCCTGTAGTGTCTTGCTGCTTTCAAAATGCTGATCACTCATGGATCAACCTTTACGAAGAATCGCTTAACCTGCTTACTATCTTAATCCTCTGATAGCTCTCAAAATATCATTCGACACATAATAGGTCAGATACTAAGCCAAGCTATCCACAAGGCCTGATCACTAGGGACAAGCTGCAATGGGCCGTCAATAGCTTCAAACCTCAAAAGTCTGCAGAACCAGATGGGTATTATGCCATCTGGTTCTGCAGACTTTTGATCTGAACTTAAAATTGATTTAAACGACAGTTTATTTTCTTGCATAATCAAACAAAAAACCATACCTTTCTTTTCCAAGTATAGTGAAATGTATATGTACAAAATATTTGTTGTCTCTGCTCATGCCCGATGACCTATAAAAGGATACGACACATACATATATAAAATTCAGATAGGTATATCTGTCAATGAATAAAATAAATGTCATTATCAGTAATTTTAGAATGGACAAAACAGCAAAATATATATCAAAAGTTACAAAGTCGATATTTTCTTACATACTTTCGAGACATTTCAATGAGAGTTTCTTGTGTGAAGATTAAATTTCAATCATTATTTCTTATTTTCTATTTTCATAACTGAAATCCTTTTATAATTTGTTGCTCTTCTTTTATTCTTTGAATTCCATTCTGTCAGCATTTTACTGTCAAACGAAAAAAAAAAATCATGTAATCAAGGATTTCAAAGTGAGACAGAAAACGATATGTCTATCGATTCATTTGTCATTATAAGACTTTGATATCTCTGAAAGACGACATTATTGTGACATTTTTGAAACTGAGACATCCTTTGGGAATGGAAATTTTGATCCTTCAATATGTACACGAGAGGGAGATTGATTCAAACACAAAATTTTAACGTTGATTTGTCTCCAATAATAATCTTGTTTATCTTTTGTTTTTATTTGTTTTTTTTTTTTTTTTTTGTTAGACTGTCCTTTGGCTTTGTACATATATGTATGACAATTGTCATAAATGGCATCATATACTCATAATCAGCAAGGATAAAAATGCCTTAAAGGGCAGAGAGAAATTAGTTGGAAAATGTATTAGAATTTTCCATGAATTCCATACCCGTATGTCAATTACAAACTTCAAAGCTGCAAATCTGAATAATATGAGGCATTTCGACGCTATGTCTTGACGTTTATACGTTTTATTATGAAATTGCCCTCAGCTACATAAACATATCATTCATCTTTGTATATAGCTAACGACCTAATTTCAAAGATGAATGGTAATTGCAGTTAATTTATGAGAGAAATGCGATTGTTGAACAGAAAAAAAAAAACTCTCAACAATAGTGATTTGTTTAACGATTCGTATCTTTACTCAAACATAAATATGTTTTGTTTGCGAAACAATTGTTACAGGTACCCACTAGTAGGTACTAGTTAATACGAATAATCGCTTGAATGGAAATTAGAGGGAAATGACAGATGTACTACCTATATTTAAGGTTAACAAGATTATTATCTCTTCGAGGTAAAATCATGTTAATGTTAAATTACAGAAAACATATGTACAACAATGGTTTTGATAGAAGGTAATTCATTCATACAGAATATAATGCGTCATTCAGTAATTCGTATAAATAGAACCGAATGAACTTCTCTATTCAGTTGTTGTTGGTTTTTTATAGTTTCTAAATAAATAGGGTAGTGAACATACCTTTCAATTAGGAACAATCACGTTCAAGGGTTTTTATTATTAAACATGTTTGCTTGAAGCGTAAACATGCTTCAGGCAAAAATTGCTTCTAAATTCACCTTTGGTTTCTGAATGTTTGGTCACACTGGCCTCTTTTCAATATGTTTGGTATAACTCGGAAACTAAGCCGAATTTGACAATTTAACTCTTAGAAGCCATCAAATGATGGCTTACAGAAAATTATATAAATATTTCAGCAGAAAAAGTTAACAAAACCCATCAAAACATAAATCGGAAATCATATTTTTTTTTTGGATCAATGATAAGCCAAGACATGCTCCAACGAAATAAAAAAGGGCACCTAAGGCTAGGAACGCACTTGCGATTTTCAGTCGGTGCGTTTGAAAAATTGGTATCGCAATAAATTATGGCCACTTTCTACTATTTATCGCGCGATTCCTTAATGGCAAACAATTCAACCTACAACTTTTAAGTTTGAATGCTCGCACATGCGTCAATGCAACTGCAAAGATTAATAATACATATGCTGTTGACGATAAGCTTAGCAATGACCTGGTGATTTTATGTCATCGCGCGGTTAAAAAAAAAGCTATGCCATGTACTCAGTTGCGTTAATTTATCGCGCAATTATATAATCGCAAACGAATACAACGTGTCATTTTATCTATTCAATTTTGCGCCTGAAAAAACGCCAACACAATTGATCTGTTTCCATTTTTTTTGTATTGCTGCGATTTTAAAGTCGCATACACATGTATGAAGGTCTGGGTGCATCTGCATTTAAAACTATGTCTCATTTCTTGCGGCTAAATAAACGCATGATTGTATGACTTTTTCAATTTTTTAGTCGCACTTTTTTAAGTCGCAAGTGTGATTTAATCAAAAATATCTAAGTTCGTTTGATTCATTTTATCTTTCGACAATCGCATCGCCAGAAAAATGGAACAAATTTTCCACTTTTAATCGTAGCGATTTTTCGGTATTCTATTTCCAGGCAGAGAATAAACGCGCCATTAAAATTGCAAGTGGGGTCCTAGAGTAAAACTTAAATATGACTTATGTGTCAAAAGTTATTATAACACAAAACAGGTTGAAATAAGCTATTTCAACTTAAATATTTCTTATCATTTTTCTCTGTTTTTGCCTAAAAGTCGTTAACTCAAGATTTCGATGAAATAATGTTATAACGAATATTGAGTATGTATACTTAAGCAGTGAGTAAAACTCCGTACCTTACCTACAGTTTTAACAGCTGGGTCAATCAATATAATGTTCCTTTGACGAACTGCAAATATCTAATTGCGAAATTTGCAGATGCGAATTTTCATAAAAAATAAACTTGCTTAACAAAAAATTTGATTAATTTCCACCGATTTTTGTTTGGCAGTTCGCAGAACATATCTCGTTGGTCGTGTGGAAAATGCAAAATTTTACAATTTAAATTAATTTAAGGCTGGTTTCCTTTTTAAAATTGTAGATAAAATTGTTAATTTAGTTTCTCGAAAAGTGAAAATAAAAATTTTATGATATTTGTGCTTGAAATTGCCTTAGCAAATTTGTTCGCATTCAAAGTTCGTGACTCATGTGAAAGACGCTGAAGACTTGGTACACATCATCGAACAAGAAATTTAAAATTTGCTATGGTGATAGCAGGATGATAAAAAAAGGTAAAGTTTGAATGGCTTTGGTACGTGTTTTGGAATAAAAGTGTCTTTTCTAACATGTCATTTTGAAGTCCGAGTTTTAAATGCTATTTAAATATATTTTGCATTAAAAAGAAAACGATGCAAACTCGAAAATTGTTTGCTTGGAAAAAATGATAATGAAAACATCAATATTTTGTTATACCTATTAAAAAAAAATACCCGTGTTTTTTTTTTGGGATTTCATAAATAGTACAGTGAAAAATTTTCGATAAAACGTATGCGCAGCTGCCTATATTTTTGTATTTATAATATGGTACCCCTGAATGACTGTCACAACACAAAAGTGAATTTTATGAAAATTAAAAGTGGAAATAAAGCAAAATTATTAACAATAACTAACTTATGTTGAAGTAAAATATGAAATATAACTATTTATTTATATAATTTACGAATTAAATCGAATTTTTCAGTCGATTTCGTCTTTGTTTCCATTTTTCAGATTCGAAAATTGATTTTGTAGCTTATAATAGAAACAAAGGTGTAGGGGTCTGTTGGTAGACTATGGTCAAAGTAAAAAAGTCGTCATTTAGTCTGCTATTACAAGCGGACTTTTAAGTCAACTTATTTTTTAAATAAAATGAGTGCGAAGGTAAAATCAGATATTTTTTTTTCATTTGCAAACATTCAATGGTTACTTAAAAGTACTCGTATAATAGCGGACTTATTACACATGGAGTAATTGACGTTATTTGTGATAATTTAAAAATAATTATTATAAGGACGTTATTGTATTGCTTCCTTTAATGATTGTACCTAGTTTTCTATTGGTAGTTCTAGCTCACAATTTTAGCGGATTACCTAAGGTTCAACGATTTTTCAAGAATGTGATAGTAGCAAAATATGCTTGCTAATTTCCAGTTGTATAAACGTGGGTCAAAATTTGATCCGTGGCTCAGCATTTTTAAAATCGTATAACCACGGATCAAAACTTTAACCATATTTTTAAAACTGGCCTTTTATCTGCCAAAAACTGAACATCAAAACCTGAACCACGTTTGTACAAACTAATCTTAAGCCAAGATTACATATATGGGTTTTACTTATTATCAGTAACGTTAAAGTGATTTTCATTAAGCTGCGACTAGCGAAGTGCGAATTGCATGAGCGAGTTTTTGGTTGCCGATTGATACGAATTGCCATTAAATATAAGCTATGCCATGACGATGGGTTTGTGTGTAAAATTGTATCCTCACTGATTTCAACTTCGAAACCATCGTCATGACGAAGAAAAAAATAACAATCTAAACACTCAACATACGAGTAACTCTACTCTAAGAACATAGCCATCGAGAGTTCCAGATACATAAAAGTATCAATCGTACCAATAACGAAACACTAAAATTCTATTCAGTTGAGTTCGATACTCGATCAAATGTCAAAACTTTATCCGTAGTAGAGCCTACTGCCGATATTGTTTTTGTTATTTGTATATGCAAAAACTCTATTTGCAAAACTAAGAATGATTGTTTTAAAATTATAAAAATTTGAACTTTAGATTTTGAAATTGAGATTTTTCAGTAAAATAAAATTCATTTGATTACAATAGGTATAGTGTACTTCTCTGTAAAAAAAAAATTACCAAAAGCTGTTATTTACGGTACCTGCTATGGTACCGGTTAGATTTCAGATTGGTTGAAAATCCAAATGGATCGACGGCCAATCCACCCCATACACGACTGATTTTGGATGAGCACGGGGCCATTTGGATCTTTGACTCTGTCGTGTAGGGCCAGCTTAAGATTTTTTTTTTTTTACTTTCTCATCAGCGCCTTAACCGATTTCAGCCAAAATTTGTATGCAAAGTTCTTTTACAATTTCAACATATTGCATAACAAAATTTTGGATTTAAAAAAACATTTTTTTTTTTTTTGAGAATTCAAAACTGTTTCATGATTTTTTTTAAACTCTTTTTATAAATGTATTTTAGTTTATACCTAAAGTTGGTAAACCAAAACATTTTTTAAAAATGTAAAAGAAAAATGAATATATTAAAAATTAATATTTAAGAAAACTGCTCCAACGATTTTAAGCTTTTTGCATATATTCATATTTTTTAACTTATCTAATGGCATGTGTCATCGAGTACCTAACAAGTTTCAACTGAAATCGAGCCCTTAACACTTCTGTCATAGAAGAAGAAGAAATTTCTTTTTTTCTAAAGAAAGAGACAACTATTCATAAAACATTACAACATGACTCTCATCCTTCGCTTTTTGGGAAAAGGTTATATTGAATTGGCAGCGCCATTTGCTAAATATATTTGCTAAATATTAAAAGTACAATTTAAGTTTAAGTTATATATTTCGTTGTTCAAAGCAAATTGTCAATTTTTTCATTATGTGGATATACTAATTGTAATAATTAATTTACCGGTTGTTAAAGTTATTGATATATTGTTATCCTTTTAGGAAATATAATAAGGTTTTTGAACTCAGAAAGCATTGTTTTTTATTCGAGTTCTCTGGTGGATGCTTAATTTTATAATTTGGAGTTTTGTTTGTGCTGCAACAGCATGCATACTTAGTTTTGAGCTCTAAGCTATTTTACTAGTTGTATATCTTAAAAGAACGATTTATTTTTACATACTTTATATTTTTTCTATTTTTATTTGTCATATACATACCATAGGTACCATAGGTAAGGCAAGTTTTGGATTCGTGCAACAAAAAAAATTTGAGACACCAAAAAAGTGGGTGGCACAATTCTGTCTGTCTGTTCGTCTACAGCCTTAACGGCCCGAACGGAATGACTGATTTCCATAAGTTTTTTTATACAGAGGCTTCGAAAAATTATAAATATTTTCGTGTACTTATTTTGAAAAAAAAATATTTTTTGGATTTTTAACAAATGTGTCAATTTTTTTTTTTTTTGAATATCAAATATTTCGAAAACGAAATGATATAATCTTTTTTCTAAAACTCGATGCTTAAGAGTTTTTTAGTACTCTCTAAAATGTTTGAAGAAAATTGTTCACATATATGAAAAAATAACGGTAGGTACCTTCCATACAAAAGTCAAAAAACGGGAAAGGAAAATATTTTTTTTTCTCAAAAACGACTTCCAAAATTTTGATTCAACTTTTTCCTTATTAAGTAAAATTAACACGATCTACCACAAAAAATTATACATTTTTGCACTTTGCAACTATTTATAGTATTTGTCCTAAAACGTGTTTTTTTTATTTAGAATTTCGAACGGATTTAGATAATTTTTTTATTTACAAATCTCAGATAAAACTAAATAATATTGCATATCAAAATTTTCGAAAAAAAAAGTTTTTGAATTTTCAAAAAAGTTTCAATTTTTTTTTTTTTGAAAATTCGATATTTCAAAAACGCCTGCGCACATTTTTTTTTTCTAATTTTATTTTTATATGCACATAAGTAAATACTCACGATCAGCAGTTTTCTTAGAATTTTTTATATAAAAAAACTATTTTTTTAGAAAACCGCTCCAACGATTTAAATTTTTTCCGTTTATACAATCATATGCTGCTAGTATGGCCATTTTATCAGAATCACAAGGGTTAATTTAGCAGCATTTTTGGTTTAAAGTATGCTTACGCCACAAAGAAACATATTCAATAACAGTGGGGCCTGCTCGGAACGTTCTTAGGCCGAAGTTACTCAGCAAGGCCTATACTGCATTAAATTTCTGAGCCTACTCGGAAAATCAAACATTTCTTAGGCTCCGCGCACAGTAATGTGACAAAGCTATGCGTTACGAAAAACGTTTGCGTGAGAGAAAAAATATTTCCCTTCACCTTTATCGTGCGCACAGTGAAACGATATTGGATGCGAGGGTTGCGAGTTTCTCGCATTCCCATATCGCAAACATCTCAGTCACTGTTGTTTGGTGCAATTTTGTGATAATTCTGTTGGTAATAATTATAAAAAAATTAAATTAAATAAAGTGATAACCGAATTTTTTTGTTTTAGATTCAAAAATCTATATTTCATCTTTTTTTAATTGAAAGTAAAGATGATTAAATTCTCCAAAAATGTCTTCTTCTCTAGTAAATTTGATGAGTTTTCATCCATTTTCATCCTCTCTTAAGAACTTCAAATATAAATATTCATTTTAAAATTCATCTTCTGATTACGAATCAATATTTTTTTGACACTTAAAATCGAGCAACACAACCGCACAAAATCGCTTTTAAAGTGTGCACTATGTCGCATCTATAATTATCACATTTCGAATTGCTTGTCACATCGCTTCTCGTATCGCATCGGTTTTTTGTACTACTGTACGCGCAACTTAATTTTTCATTAAATTTCGCATATATTTTTTCGGAGCAAAAATACGCCCAAGATTCTAAACAAACAAGAGTAGAGGCTCAAGAAAAAACTATCTCAATTTCCTTATACTGATGTTAGGCAAAGATTTTCATTTTTGTTTCAAACCAAACAATCAAAATATTTCAATAAACCTTAACTCAGTTTTGGTTCAAATTAAATATGTATTTTCTTAATAATTTCGATAAACTTACCTTAATTTTCTTCCCCAACCCAATACTATTTTTCAAATAATAAAAAATAACCTCACATTGTAAATTTTCATCTAAAATCTAAAAGCAATTAGGCACATTTAAAATTAATCCCAATTATAAAATCTTCAAATGAAAAAAAATTACATATTAAAAAGCGAACTTTCTTGATTATATCATTCCCTAGCAGTAAAAAAAAAAAAAATACCAATATAAAATCCATTATATCTTTTTTATACTATTTCTACTTTATTCCTCAATTATCACAGCAAACTTTATCAAATCTCCCCTTAGGAATTCTTTTGGTCTTAAAAATTAATATGTACCAGTGGTCCCATTTGGCCTTTATTTTAGTGGCTCTTAACGATTTCTTAAATTGCCACAAAGCACAAATCAATAGTTTTCGATCTTAACCCCTTTTTTTCCCGCAGGGTCTTCGCAAAGATAAAATAATTTCCAGAACTATAATCGAACTATAAAATCGAATGTGTATCTATGTGTGTGTGTGTATCTTAAATTTTTCGCTTTATTTGCTTTTGGAAGATTTGAATTCATAAACTAAATGAACTCACGTTCTCTAACGTGCTCCACAATCGTCTTTCTATATACATACCACTAACCAAGCCAGACGTGCCACGCCACAAGATATCTTCCCATCTCCACCTCCTTAGTGCAGCAAACTTATACCTACTATGATTGTGTGCTATGTGCTTTGCGCTGTGTGCCTACAGCTAGGGATTTCCTTATTTGGTTGAACTTAAAATAGATTCTCCTATTCAACTATTCCACCAAATCGAGTGAGAGTGCACAGTTGATTTTTTTTTTTGTTTTGGTTTTTCTCTATGGAATTTCGAAGACGGAATATTTATTGTCGACCCCCTTGTCCTAAGGGAGACTTCCTCGATTTGAGACAGCATCAGAAGCAGCAGCAGCAGCAGCATTTTGCTTCGGTGATGCCTCCAATGAATTTTTAACCCGAAAACAAAGAACAGATGTACGTGCAGATGGTGCCGGTGGTGCCGGTAGTGTCTGAACATTGGAATGTTCTTTATTATAGACAAAAAAAGGGTCTGACAATTCTGCCTTCGCCACCACTTGCCATAACAGTGGAGCTGACTAATTTTAAAATTGAAATATAATCAACCAGGAAGGAAGCGGGAATATTATCAAAACTCTCTCTTACCTTAATTACATATAACAAGGGACACTTCAGGTATTAGAAATCAGAAAGTTCTATGGTGCACCTTGTAAATATCACACTTCTGAGACCCTTATAGAAAATAAAATGAAGAGAATAAAATAAGTCTTCTTTGATCTCGTGCTTTGTCTAAAATTCAAATTATTTCGAGTTTTTTTTTTAAAGCTAAAAAAAAGCTTTTCAGTGCGAGATCGTCCTAGTCCCGGAGTAAAACTTGAGTTAACTCCAAAGGCTTGTTTTTGAGTCAATTGAAATTCTAAATTAACTCTGTCGCGGTACATCTTACCGCAACAAGTTTCACCTACCCATTTATTTCTCTTTGCACTTAACATTTCCCTTTCTTGTTGCGGCTTCAAAATACTAGCAGCGTTCAGTGCGAGCCTGGTCCATTAGCCAGAGGCCTGCTCCTTAAGCATCTTGGAATAACAACTCTAAGAGGTATTCGAAGAATAATCGTTTGACAAAAATCACTAAACACAAAGTCAGACAGAAGGTCCACTTTTAATTCAGGCATGTGACAGATGGTCCTTGGCCAACTGACAGCCAGTCCACACCAACGATGACATGCAACAGATGGTCCATTGTTCAACGAAAAGTGTGACAGACGTTCCACATCCAATCTTATTCTTATATTCACTGACATGTCAACACTGGCAACACCAGTCATCGTTCTAAGAATGACCGAGGGCCCAAAGTAGCATGTCGTTGTAAATAAATAAAGATTATTTTGTTAAACGATTCTCCGATTTCCCAAAATCTCCACGAAGGTCTACGTTGTAAGGGAAATTTTAACTTCGCGTGAGAAATAGAAATATTTCTCACCATTTTAGATTGGTAAGTAGTGGAAATGCATTCGTCAAAGATATTTTTCTCGATCTTAGTCTAGGTCGCTTTGGGACGGGGACTTTGATCGTCGTAAATTTGATTTTTCTTTTAACTTTTGCGTGGCATAATACAACCGGAGGTAGACTGGATGCGTTCATTGAGCTACTCCCGATTGTGAATGATCCCTTTCACTAGGGATACTTAAAATGAGAGAGTGGATTGGGTTCAACAACGGGACAGGAATTGGCGAATTCCTATTTTCATAATGAAAGTTATTCACAGTGTAAGCCCGTTGTGGCGCCATCTCTATTTTGATACGTAAAATGCGTAGAAGGGTGATATCCATAATGTCACACATCGATGACAATTAATTTTTGACAACTGAAAAACTGTTCCTGAGTTAACTCGGGATAAGTTTATTTGCAGGATAAACTAACTCTAATTTAATTCTTTCAATTGTAACAAATCTAGTAAAATCGATGTGTGACACTGTGGATATTTCCCTTCTACGCCTTTCACGCATCGAAATAGAGATGGCCCCACAACAAAATAGCACTGACAGTTACTTTCTCTATAGAAATCAAAACAGCTCAATAAGGGAAAAGGTCCCCAATTCCGTCCCTGATTTAACTCACCAGATTAGTTGAGTTAACTTAGGATTTCAGTTGACAAAAAATACATTTAAATGAAAATGAAAATACTAGGATATAACCCCGCATTGAAAAACTGGCCCTTACAGTTCATTGAATGGTTTCGATCTGAAATTATTCTGCAAAACAGGAGATTCTCTTTTTAATTTCTGTAGTTTCATGCTGTAACTGACAAACAAAACAAAATTCAAGAACAACACCAAGAACAATTTAGCACTAAAAAAGCGAAATTGTTTTACCCACTAAGGGCCGGTTTTTCAGTGCGAGATAATCCTATTTCCTAGGTTAAACCTGAATTAACTCCAGAAACGAGTTTTTCAGTCAATTGAAATCCTAATTTAACTCGGAGTTTACTCACCTACTTCGATGAGTTAACTCCGGGGCCAAATTCAGCTGTAGCGCCATCTCGATTTCGATAGTGAAAGTTATTGTCAGTGCAATTCCGTTGTGCCGTCATCTCTATTCCGATTCGTGAAAGGCGTAGAAGGATGGTATCTATAGTGTCACACATCTATGGCCTCAGATATTTGACAACTGAAAGATAAAGTTAATCCTCAAAGTGATAAACTGTTTCTGAGTTAACTCAGGGTTAATCTATTTTCAGGATTAGCTAACTCTGAGTTAACCCTTAACTGAAAAACTAGCCCTTATTAAATATAATATTCATATTCGATGACATTTCTTAACTCAAATCCCAACTACGAATAATCTTGTTTTTTGTTCGGGTAGGTAGGCATTTAATATTATT
This sequence comes from Dasysyrphus albostriatus, assembly GCA_946251815.1. Lineage (NCBI taxonomy): Eukaryota > Metazoa > Arthropoda > Insecta > Diptera > Syrphidae > Dasysyrphus > Dasysyrphus albostriatus. The sequence continues at coordinate 26,937,251 of OX276336.1, read as the reverse complement.
TTTCCGAATTTGCGAAACACATTATTCCACTGTTAATCATCGTTTTACAAAATATCATTTTGGGTTTTTGGTAGGAAAGATTAAAATAAATGAAGGTGAAACGTGTGGGACACCAAATCGCAGTTGGTGCACATTTTTGTCTCATAATTTAAATTGAAAAATTGAGGAAGGTTCATGTGGAATATATTTGATAGCTACCTATTATGAGTTCCAATTTTCAAAAGGTTTTTTAGTTTTTTTTTTTTATTATTTTGACCTGAAAGTTAGATCGAATGAGGGATAAACTTTAAATGACTTTTACTGTTATCCTCACGATTTTGCAATTTAAAAAAAAAAAAAAACAAATTTAGTCCATGTGTGGGTTTTTTTTTCAGTTTGACTGATATTGAAAAAAAATAGAACTTTTTGATTTACAAAAAGTCGTGCTGTGGTTTTTGAATATTGAATCAGGCTGAACCTATTGTTTTTGAATAATAAATTTACTTGCGGGAAGAATTGTTGGTAGGCACATCAGTTTATAGATATTTTTATTAAAAGTTGAAGTCTTCTTTTTGTAATGATGATTTTTTTTAAGTGCCTTACACTTCAAGAAAAAAATATTACCAACCCTTTTAAAAAATAGTATTTCAATGATGCTTGAAATAAATGTTTTAGGTGTTAATAGAAAATCAATTTAAACATTGAAATGTTACGGAAGTTATTCTTGGAAACCTACATTGCAACTATAAATATTAAAATATTACTCTTCTTTAGTTTAATGCCATCATGCTCACACATGCTCACACCGAAAATATGTTTAAATATGTGTTTCTCTAGTTTAAAACTAATTAAAATTAAATCTATGAATTTTCGACAGTCCTGACGCTCTTATCTATATAAGTCTTCTTTTAGTTAAAATAACAACTGCATAAAAGTATCGTATACCATCAGAGAACAACTTTATTGCAGAAAAATACCACTGCACCAGAACTCTCTTGAATATCTAAATTTAAACTACCAGAGTCAATTTTACCTACTTATTCCAACCCTTTACAAAATGTTGTAATAGAGAATTTATCCACTTTTCGTGTGGGAAATCCTTTATGTGCAAAATTATCGCCTTAAAATTTTAAACTTTATAACAAAACTATTATTTCATCGGGACGGAGTGGAAAAACCTACATAAGCATAGATTAATGTAGTGAGTACCTATACGAAAATATTTGATAGGAGAGGGTAAACTATTTTAACGTTAATTGCAATCAATTTGCAAATAAATATCAATTGAGGTCAGCATTTGATGCAAAATTTGAATCTACCGAAAGTGTGAAGGTATTTGCCAGGACCGGATCTAAAAGCAAGATTTTCGATAAATTTTTAAAGTCATATTTTTAAGAAGGTGAAAGTCTGATATTAATAACAAAAAATTGTGCCCATCAAGAAAGAAGTAAATGCCTATAAATAGGATTTTTTTTTATCCCAAAATTTTCTATAAAAGTTTCTTAAAACTGTGTCAAAGTCGTAGCAGAGCCTTTAAGTGCAAATAGAACTTTTGTAAAGTTTTATATAACATTTTCTTTAGCTTTTCATAATTTTGAAGTTCTTTGAAACCTACTGATGTCATATACAAAACAGTACCTCATCTCTTAAAGGTCTCTTTCAAAAGCGGAAATTTTGCATTATCACTTGTTCTTACTTGAGCCCTCCGTGAGACTTGAGGCATAGGGCATCAACTGCCGCTAAACACCATTTTGTTCTGTTTCTAATAATGTGTTCGAAAGTCTTTCTAACTTTTTCCCAGCTTTTGAAATTCTTTTCCTCGTATGTGATGTACCAAGTTTTTCTTTTGTTCCCAGGTCTTCTAGCAATCTTGAGTAAGGGAATCCCACTAAATTGTATGTTTCACTATAGAGTCTTCACATGCCGACAAAAATCATTTTCCACTCTAGTTCTTAGTACACACTAATAAAATTTGGTACACTTAATGATTTGGGGATGCTGAATTCAGGAGTACTGCCTATTTTTGTATGCTTCAAACAGGGGTTTCACAATTAAGGTTAGAGGGTCTAGCAGGTAACTTCGTTCGATCGAGTTAAGTCGATACAATCGAGGATAGGTAGTTCCTAATTTGGTTCAGTCAGTTGTTTGTTATTCGTTTGAACTCAATTAGGAACAGGCTATACTCGATTGTATGGAGTCAACTCGACTGTATCAAGTTACGTGCTGGCACCCCAGAATATGGTTTCGAATTTCAAAATTTTCAATAAAGTTCTGTACAAATTAGAATTTAAGTCAATTTTATGTTTGAATTTTCCTAAAATATGTGCCTGAATGTATTATTTTATATAAAAATTACTCAATACTGAGTTGAACAAAATTTAAAGAAAATGGTCCAAAATGTTGAGGAATGTTCCTAAGATATAAGAACTAATTTTAGTGCTAGTTTTTAAAATTGTTTGTGCTGGAAACTAAGTTAAGACCTTATTTGATTGAATTTAAAAAAAAAAATGACAAATTTGACAGCTGGAAATAGCGAATCAAATTTTAGGTCAATTACTCAAAAATGAAAAAAAATTGTCTTAAGTAATAGTTTTTATTGTATTGATATTTTTTCTGGCTCCACTCAATAAATCTGACATCAAGCTAAGAATTCTGGTAGTTGACAGTTAGAAAAAACCGTTATTTTTTTAAATATAAGAACGTTTAAATTGCTTAACAAATAATGATAATTTTACGGTTTGTTCAACTGTCAACTATCAGAATTCTAAGCCTGATGATAAATTTAATTAATGCAACCAGAAAAAATGTCACTACAATAAAAAGTATTACTTTAGAATATTTTTTTTTTTTTTTTTTTGGGTAGTTGATCTTAAATTTGATTCGCTATTTCTAGCTGTCAAATTTCTGATTCGATCAAATTAAGTTTAAAAATAATTTCCCGCACAAACAATTTCAAAAACTAGCACTTAAATTTGTTCTTATATCTTAGGAACATTTTGGACCATTTTCCTTAAATTTTGTTCAAATCAGTATTGAAGTCATTTTTATATGAAATAATACAATCATGCGCATATTTTAGGACACTTTAAACATAAACTTGACTTAAATTCTGACTTCTGCAGTACCTCATTCAAAATTTTCGAATTTGGGACCAAGTTCTAACCTTAATTGTGAAGCCCCTGTTTGAAGTAAAAAAATGGCAGGACCACTGAATTCAGCACTTCCAAATCATTAAGTTTACTAAATTTCATTAATATGTACTAAGAACTGGAATGGGAAATGATTTTTGTCACAAAAATTCCACAAACGGACAACTGTGCGGCCGTAGGGTGTATTAAATCAACTACCACTTCTACAAACTATGATCGATAGGTTTTTGACCAATTCTCCAATGGATTTCTTCGCCAAAAAATACTTACACCCTTATAACGACTCTCAATTATCAATTTGATAGTTGATATGATATAATTTAAAATCCATGTTTCAAAACGAAACTGCTAAATGCTAAATGGACATCTATTCATAAAAGCTTACAGCTTTTTTGTGACAGAGGCGGTCATTTTCCATGGTCTACGCTCCTTAAGTAGTAAACGGACCACTACTTACGTGTAGAACTGTCGCAGCTTGGTATTCGAACTGTAGACGTTGCTCTCCAAACTTTTGACATCTTGAGCCTTTTGCTTTTTTACACTTCACAGGAAGATAAAGTTGTTCACTGCTTCAACTTGCTGTCCCACAACCTGAACCAGAAATGTTTAGGATAAGCGCAAAGAGAATTTCAATTAATACAAGCAAAATCAGACTAAGTGCCATCACTGAAGATCGAAGTAGCACTCGAGAAATAGCTATGACTTCCAGCCTTCAAAATTGATGGTAACACTTAAAAATTGTTGCTGTTTATTGAAAAATTATTCAATACAAATGTATGTATTCTTCGCAGCATGTACTGCTCTTTTGTGGATTTCCATTTAAACACAAAAACCGCAGCTAAGGATCTTTGTTTTCACGGTGTTGATCCTCAACCCGACTTTATTTCCTTTCTGTTTCCAGATTGCTCATAATCCGATTTAAGATCTATGAGATTGGTTACTGTAAAAATTACCGCAACAAAAACTAGTCTTTTTCGATAACCGACCCTCGTTTTCCTTTCTTCCTAATTTTCTCTTCTATCCTACTGAGAAAGAGAAGGGCAGCCATGGTCCATCAGCCATCGGTTCAATGTGTCAAATTTGACACCAAAAGTTCATGTGCTCATTTAGATAGTTTTATATAAATGCGCGGGTGACACTTGGTCCCCTAATTCAAGTTCCAAATTTGACAGACGGGTGGTTTGATCAAACAAAAATCCAAGAAAAGCACCGGTGACATGAAACAAATATCGTCCGCATTGTCGAGATTTTGAAGAAAGGAAAACATAATTCATCACATTCCTTGTGCTGCTAGGTTTGGGCTAAGGCTGCATGGAAGGTCACTCTAATAAACAAGTAGAAATAACGACCAAACTCCACTGTCGATTTTGAAGTCCGCAGATATCTTTTCCCTATGAAAGACTTGACAAGTTGTACTGCCCTTGTAAATATCTTGATAATAGGGATAAGCTTCTCGGGTGCCTACGAGTATGTTCCTTTCGCAACTACCCAAACTGTTTAAAAATATTTTATATAAAACGTTAAGTTTCCTGTGCAAATCTCTCATCTCCCCCAGACAACATGGCTTCCTTAAATGCAGGTGTACAGCCACTTACCTTGTTGAATTTGTATTTTTTACCCTCACAGCCTTCGAGAAAGGCTACGAAGTCGATGTTTTCGTAACCTATTTCAGCAATAACTTCGATAAAACTCCCCAAAGGTTTATTCTTTTCAAACTGTTCTCTCTTGTCTTGGAACGTGCCTTGTTACAAACGATTTCCTCTTACCTAGAAATCGTTTAACAGCGTTCGTTTAAGTTTTGCCAACCTATGTCCCCCAAGGCAGCCACCTAGGCCCATTTTTGTTCATTCTTTCTATTAATAATATTAAAATCGTCATAAACATTCTTCTATCTCACTGTACGCCGTTGATACCAAGATTTTCAAGACCATTTCTTCGGAAGATGACTCTTCCCGCAGGATCTTCACAGTTTTCCAGTTTGTATTCTAAGCAATAGATTTCCTCCCCGTATTTACCTCATCCATATTCAAGCGGTACCCACCGTTGATAATATTTGCGACTTTAGCATATAATGTGACTCAGAGTTTTCCTCAAAGCTAAATCAGCGCTTAGATTTGTCAAAAGATGGTCCAAAGAATTTGACTTGTGCTGTAATTTCCCTCAATCCTTCACATTTAAGTACCACAGTTGAAGAGGCATTTTTCACAGATTGCTTCTGCTTCTATGTCGAGGGTTACTGGCCAAACAGAAGCGTGCGGCTGAGCTCGTAGCACTATCAAAGTAGAAAGATACAAAAATAGTATACAGCGCTACAAGGTCAAGCTGTAAATGAATGGTGTAGCCGAAGTTAATCAAAATTCAACTCTTGTTACAAGCTACAATCATTCTGTTCAAGGGTCTACGTTGGCCAACTTCACAGCTTTTAACAAAATGAGATTGCTATCCAGCTCCTGTTGAAGGTTTTAAGCACATAATCCCACTTCTGAATTGTAGGGCTTTTACTAAAATTTGTTCCTAAAAACCTGTCTGCTCTTAGTTTTAATAAAAACCATAAGCCAAACCTTGAAAAGACCCACTTAAGTAGAATTATAGTTGGAGCCTAACAATTGCCGCATGTAAGTCCAGCCCTTGTTGTTTGCAGTAGGTCGTAGGTAAATGTGTAATGTGATGTGTGTATGTCTAGATAATTATTTATTTTCAGGGTAGATTTTTGGTTCTATATTCATCACCGTAGAAACTTCATCAAATAATTAACTTGGCCTGACTTCCAAACTGGAAAAATTTTCAACGCCGGAATTCCCATTTAAAATTTTTGCTGACAAAAGTTCTCCCTTAATTGGCATACTTCCAGAGCTTCAGGACATTGCACCTGTTAAGGGCGGATGTAAATGAAGAAACGAATTTCAACCTTTAAGTTAATAATAACAGAAAGAAAGAAAAAAAAATAATTTCCCTCGAAATATGAAACCATCTTGCATACTCATCATTATAATCTAATATCCCTTTTTTAATTACATCTATCCTCTGGAAGAAGTTTCTGTTCCCCTAACAACCATCACTTTTTCGTCTACTATTCAACTCTAGAGCTATATGTTTGTTGTTTCTTCATTTTTCGTATAGATCCTCCTCAGGATGCAATTCTTTTTAAGAACTCCGAAAGGAACAAAAAACATATACTCACGCAGCAGATGAAATGTCGAATGGATTATTTGACGATATTTTTTTTTCCATTCATCTATTCTCAAAACTGAGAATGGTTGGAGAAAATCCTGGAAATGATGCTATTTAAGGACGTAAATCTAAATATAGCTCAGTGGCTCTGGGTTTTCTAAAATTACAATTCCATGGAAATATACAGACACACCATAAGTTTGCTCCACACATCCCCACATCATAGTCTCCAGTTCATTATTGCTTGTCACAAAATAGCTTATGGAAGGTTTCACTTGGATTACTTTCTGAAAAAGGGTTTTTCACAAAAGTTTTGCAACAATTGTGCCACTAAGTAGAGGTGGCAGATGAGTTAAGAGTGTTGGTTGAGTAAAGGGACATTCTTCTCCCATGTATACTCTTTTACAAATGCCCCTCTGCTACCCAGGTGGAAAATATTTAGTGTTCTATTGTTTGGGAACAATGGAATGTATTTAGTAAAATTATTTTTTTCTTTTTAAGTTTCATGAAGATAGTTAAAGTGGTTGGTGGTGACTGGGTGACCAACCAAGCTATGTGGGTAGAAGGGCAAGGAATTGATTTTGGTGTTACCGTAAGAGGGTAGAATTTCAGTGATTACTAATTACTTTCATGACAGGAATGCACCCGTCCTTAAAGTTAATGGCACAGGGGTATCTAATTGTGGGGAAAATATTTTGGTTGGTTAATTGTTATTATTTGAATTGGTCCTTAAAAAGCTTAAGATTCATCAAAGTTTATGAACAATCCAAGGCTGTGGTGTTTATTATAATGTATGTGGGTTTGTTAGAGAAAATGTGTATGCAAATATGTTTATGCAGACTGAGTTGATGTTTAGGGACTAAGAAAATCTAGTTGCTGGATTGTAAATGTTTTATGCTCATTAATTTTTGTGAAACTTTTGGACACCTACATAATGTAGATATACCTACTAACACCTTTTCCTCGATTCTCTTGGAATGTTTTATGTTACTTATGACAAAAAAAATATATTTGCTTTTTCGAAATCCCATACAAAAATTTAGCAACAGTCTACTCTTATTCTTAAGGCAAGTAGTACTTTCATGTGAAAACATTTTTCGAGATTTCAATCAAATATAAAAAAAAGATTATGGATGATGCTTAATAAGCCTATGTGGATCAGCGCGTTCTTACATCATACAGTGGTCCACTTTGTATGGACAAAAACTCAATAAAAACTTAACCACTCAACCGACTTTAGTGAAATTTTCAGGTATGTGAAATTAAATGAGAAAATTAATCATTTTATTTTATTTTTCCGTCCACGGACATGCCTACTTTTTTAAAAAAATTTAGGTAATCAATCATGTGCGTAGAGAGAGCATCGCCATTTTCGAGTTATGAAAAAATAATGGTTGTCCTATAACGTGCCAAGCTTGTGCAACAAAAAAAATCGTACCAAAAATATGGTTTCAAAAGGTTACCCATTTTTTGTTTTCAAACCTTAAGACGAAACGCATTGGCCTCAAATAAAACTTTTAAGCTGTCGAAAAATCAATTTTTTTCTTTTTGATTATTAAATTATTTTTAATTTCGATATTCACCAAGTGTTAAACCCCCTATTGAGTATATTAAAAAAATGCAATTTTGTGAATGAATTTTTTTTAGTGTTGATATTTAAAAAAAAAAAAACAATGACAATTTCGATGTATTGTGTTTAGTTTCTGTGGCCAAATACCTAAAAGATACACAAAAAAAATTCACATATATTTTCAATTTTTAATTTCAAAAATAAACTCTGCGAAGAGCTGTAGCGTGAAGTAAGTATAGCCATTTACATTAAAAAAAAGTGGTCAACTTTTGCTGCCTTGTGCCGGAAATATTAAAAAAAAAGGCAATTCACAAATTTTTTAACCTTAAAATAAAATTTGTTCTTAATATTTCAATTTCGTTAAAATAAATAATGTGCTGTTTTGTGATCAGTATTGATGCCATTATGTCGAAGAGATAAAAAAATACTAGATAATTGCAACTCTTAGGGCCAAAAACCATTTTTGCAAAGCGTGGAGTTAGTACCGCCATTTTCAATTTTTAAACAAGAAATTTGTGCTTAATTATGCTCCACTTGTGATATCTTGTACCTTGAATATAAAAAAAGTCGCATAAATTGAGCACAACTTTTATTTCTTCAAAATTGGAAAATTTCAAAAAATGCTTACCCGAAAAATTTGAAAATTTGAATTTTTTTTTTAATTTAACGGCACCAGATAGTACAAGTTGAGCACAATATAGAACTATTTTTTTTACCAAAAAAAGTGGTGCTGACTTCACGCAACAGCGTTTCGCAATGTTTATTATTTTTGACCGTTAAAGTTTCAAATACCTATGCGAATTTTATGTTTATATTTTCGGTTTATGGCTGCAAAGACTGAAAACAATACAGCACAACTATTTCTTAAGCAACGTCAACTTTTTTTTTTAAATATTTACGACACAAGGCAGCGCAATTGTTTCTTAAGAAATATTAACATTTGAAAAAATTTCAAATTTGCGAATTTTTTAATGCTTTCGATGCAAATTGATAAAAACCCGAATTGCAAACCTTGTAAACTTAATACAAAATAATATTCTTTTTAACAATCGAAGAGTACAAAATCTCGAATGTCGAAAAATCGGGAATGCATACCTGTCCCGATTTTTAATATCAAAAACAACTATGCCATCCATTCGGGATTTTGGCATTCGGGGCTTTTTATGCTTCTGGGATTTGGTCATTCGGGATTTTGAAATAAGGGATTTTGTCCATTCAGAATTTTGACATTGTGGATTTTTTTTCATGTATACAATTTTTAAAGTCTTAAGCATTTTGTTGATTTGAATATAAAAATAGATTTAAAAAAATTGTCAAACTGTTTTTAATATATCGAATTTTCAAAAATAAAATGGAACTTTTTAAAAAATTAAAAAATTGTTTTTTTTTTTTAATTTTTGATCCAAAATATTGTTTCTATATATTTAAAATTTGTTTCCACAAAAATTTTGTTGAATCTGTTCAGTCGATAACGAAAGAATTCAAAATACAAAAAACCGTTGTATGTAAGGTAGTTGCTAGGTAACATAATATAATTTTTTGTATCAGGTTGTACTAGACTTAGAATACCAAAATATTTTATCAAATCGTAGGATCGGCTTTTGAGAAATATAAAATTTTCCTAAACGGTTTTTGAACATTTTTATAAAGAATACCGCTATTTTTCCATAAAAGTAACATATTTTCTAAAAATATTCTGTAGTGTGTTTTAAAAACTAGACCATATGCCGTTTTTGAAATATTAAGCTTTGACTTTTTTTTCAATTTTTTTGAAAAGTCCAAAAAATATTTTTTGGAAAATTTTTATACATATAACTATTTCAATCTTTTTGAAACATCTGCATAAAGCCCGTTTAGGAAAACGAATCACGTACGGTTTTTGGAGGGCGTCTTATTTTATGACTGGAGTTTATTCCGTATACATCAAGGATGAAATTTAGCCTGGAAGTCATTTTTGTAATTATGTCGTTTGGATTCCTTTTTGAAAAATGGCGCCCAATCTATAATCCCGTAAGGAAACAGAAATCGATACATTTTTTGTAGAGGAAGACATTATTTGTATGTTTTTAAATTATTTTTGACATACTTAAGATGTTATTTAGCTAAGGAGTCTTTGTTGTAATCCTGTCGCTTGGACGTCATTTTCAAAAATGGTCCCCAACCTGTTCAAAATGGTAAATAAAAAAAAAAATCCTAAATAATTTGCAAATTTCCATAATCAAAATTAACGGTTGATGCCTCTAAAGAAATTTTTTGAGTAAACGCATGGTAAAATTTCAGTGCTGCCACTTTTCAGGAACATATTTTTTTTAACGCAACTAGTGGAACCTCCATTTGATCATTTTTAATATTTTTAACATGAACATAATGCGGAAATGCCTACAGATGCGAAATGCTTATTAGAAAATATTAGTTAGTGTTTTAAAAGAAAGGTGGTGAGAAGAAGCACATTCGATTAAAATGGGAGTGTTGCCACTTTTCGGGAACATACTTTTTTGATGTAAAAGTGTGGAATTTCAAATTTCTTCATAATTTTCTATACATATTATGAACACGAAAAAACCTGCAACTTTTTTTTAACCATCATGCGGTTGGTATCTGGGAGCATTTCGCAACTTTTTCTCACGTTTTGAATAGTAAAAACTAACAAAAAACGGAAATCTCTAACTTTATGTTCAAAATATTAAAAAATTACCAAAAAATTGGAAAGTTACACCTTTTGGTATGGAAAAAAGTATGTTCCCAAAAAGTGGCAATACTTGAATTTTACCCAAAAGTGCATATCCTCGAAACCTTTCCTTAAAGACTTCAATCATTAAAGGTCATAAGAAAGATCCCCGCCAAAAAACGTACGGAAATCGGATTCCTGACTGGACTAATAAAAACATTTATAAAAATCAGTGATGCCAATTTTAAGAAAATCAAAAATTAAAAAAATGGTTTCTTAAGAGATACCTACCATTTATAACCATATTTTGAAAATTGGTTTTTCCACTCAAAGAAGAACTTTAGCTACTAAAACCATAAAACAATCAAGCAACAGATTTTGATCAAATCTGTTATAACGGTGACAGGGAAGATGCATTAGCGAAATGTCAAAAATTCATTTAAAATTATCGGAACCCTACATTTCCGTAATAAAGTATTGCAAACCCAGGTCCAAGTAAGAGCGTCGAGATGACACACCAACAAAACACTAAAAAAATCGTTGAATGTGAGTCTTTTCAAATTTTGCATTATTCCGAGCACCGCTAAATATTTCACAACCAAAACTCTCCAACGGGAGCATTAGACAAGAATGCATTTTTCGGAACTCATGCAGTAAATGGTGAACATAAAAGTTAACAAACTACCAAGCCTTTAACTATAACCTGCCCTACCGTTTGGAAATTCAGAAAAAAAAAAAAACAAAATAAAAACTCCTGAGAAGTCCAGAGATTTAGAATTCATTTGGTTCCCTTGTTGGATGTTGATGTTTTCGTCGTATATTCAGAGTCTTATAAAATCAACGTTATACACAACGTAACGCAGTAATCTTGAAAGTTTTAAGATCCACCTGGGGCCTGTAACTATGGCACGACTTTTCTTTAGCTATAGATACTTACTTGGTGAGGGCGGTCCATGGTCCTAATGGTGGGGTTGAAGCTTGATTTTACTTTTCTTTCGCAGTGGTTTTCCTTTGAGATACACAAACTCCACACTTTAAGTGACAGTCGAATAACTTTCATAACATTATTTCATATAATCTTCTACTTTTACAGTCGAGCGACGACAGCGCGACGCTGATGGTGTGGTGGCAGAATATAGTACCATCGGTCGTTGTTAGATAAAGCTCTTAACGGTGAACACGTTTGGTTTTTTTTTTCGTCTAGTTTTTGTTGTGTATGGATACTCTGGTCTTGTTTATCTTCACTTCAGTACCTTTCACATGGGATGATGCAAGCAACATATTTATTTACCTGTCCTCTTCCGCACTTCCAGATGCTGAAGGACTTTACCCACCCACCACATAGACTATATCATATAAGTTAATACAAAAATATGGAAACAAACGGAAGACGACCGGGATCCATATATCAGATTCCAGGTGTTAACCATTTCCGTGGAAAATTGTGTGGTAAGGTGGAATCACACTACCACCGCCACCACATCGACAACACACAGTGTTGCCATTGGTTAACTTTTGCATTGAACAACTAACATGAACTTTTATAATTCCGCGAATGAATACGACAGAGTGAACGTGTGCATCAAAGGTCCTTGCAAATAAAAGAGATTTTGGTTGATGATGATGTCTGAATGCGCTGACAAACCGACATCGGCTTATGGATGATTGCACTTGGATATGTACATAGATACGATGTGCAAAGGTAGATAGGTATATTTTGAAAAACAAGAAATTTTAATATTAGATTGAAAGGAGCTAACAAAATCAATGGGGCTTGTGGTTTGTGCATGCGACTGGAAGAAGCATGCTTCGCTTCTGCGGATGACCTCGAAGCCATTTAAAAAGTACTATACCTACATGCGCCTCACCTTAAACCTTCCCTGTTCATTTTGATGGCAATTGGTGTGGATAACCACGGGTAATTTGTTGATTGCCATATATTTTGCATGAACAAATTTTGCAGCATCACATCATCTAGACATCAAATTAATTTCGTTTGAAGGAAAAACGGAACTTATGGAAAGAGGCAGAGGTTTTGAAAATATTGAATAGATTAGTGTTATAATCAGAAAATATAGACGGTGTTGTACTCCTTTTTAATTGACTTTTTTGTATGGATTTATTTTCAGTTCAAGGCAATTGAAATTTTTGTGTGGAAAATTATTCAATGTCACTTAGGGTCAGTTTTTTGGAGCGAAATCATCCAAGTTTGAAAATTTAATTAGGGAAAATGCACCAAATTTAATGTGCTTACATCGAAGCTCAAATGATCTAACAATGGCAAACTTTGACTTAGTGAGTTTTAAATTTTACTTTTGTGACTTTTTTGACATGAAAATCAAATGAGGTTTATGATAATTATTGAACTCCAGAAGAACATTTTTTTAAACTTCCCAGCTTCAAATCTTTGAGATACTCGTACCTTGTAAGAAACATATCAAGCAAATTGATTCTGATGTATCACAGATAGGTTCTTATGATTTTATAGGTTAGTCTTTAAAGCAATATTCTGAATCAATAAACAAAGACTTGAGTACCTTATTTGTGTACACAACAATTAGTGGATAGTATTTGTTGTGAAATATTTAGCTGTAATCTTAAACAAGTAATCGAAAGCAAAGTTCTAGTTACGACAAACGAGCAATAGAACTCGCTCGATACCTGTGTTATAACCAACAAATTATGGCCTAGTTTCAACAAACAAAAGACCGGCAACATCATCTCTTCGTGAGCTTCACTTTCAACCTCCATTGTTGGCAACCACCTGGGTTACCACAAGAAGAAAATGAAACTCAGTTTGGACGACTTATGCAGGGGATGTTGCGACGTAGAGATACACGAGGATACTCTTCACTACTTGTGTCACTACCCTGCTATACACCATCTGAGAAATAGGCTACTAGGGAGACACTTCTTTTCAGCGACTTGCAAGAACTTTCTGACATTTCTAGTAAAAACCTGCTGAAATTTATAAACGCTACCAAATGGCTAGAAAATGTTTAAGCTTTTTTAACCACCGGACACTAAATTGGAAACTTCTCAAACGACAATTGAAAGACATAAAATAGGGTCCAGGAAACATACCTCGTTTTTTTTAGGAGCGAAGGAGGAGTATTCGCTTCTGCGGTGAATACAAGCGTCAGTGAGTTGATAGGGCCACCTCTCCCTAAAATTGGTAAAATCCTCTTGAGAAAAGGGAAAGCCCCTCCGATTCATTCAGCAATTCTGACCAAACAAAAGGACACATACACCAATCACTGACCTATCAAACTCATCTACCAGACGTTGCATGGAGCCACTTGCTCCTACGGGCCTAGTGGAGGGAAAACAAGCATTACGAATTTTTGCATTTCGTAGGTTCGATGTAATTTGCTCGCAATTTGAATCCATAAAAATGAAGTTTGGATACGAAATCTCGCAAAATAAAATTTCGCAAATACAAAATACTTACTGCAATCTGCAAACCAAAAACTTACAAATTAAAAACTCGCAAAATGTTTTAATCAAATCTTGCAATTTAAGAGAACATAAAAGAAATTGTCAATCATAACGTCGAGTAAAATTTATAATTAGTAAAAATACTTTTTACAAAATAATGCAAGTCTAAGAAAAATTTTTTTCGTTTTCGAGTTTCTTGTTTTGGTTCGCATGATTTTTATTTTCAAGTGCAAATTTGAAAGTTATGTTACTGTGAGATTCGAAGCTGCCAAATTTTGATTTGCGAGATTTTAAATTGTCTGATTTCAATCTATGTATATTTTCTAGATTTTTTGATGCGGGGTGTGCATAAATGCGAGATTATTAAAAGTGAAATTTTGTAACTGCAAGATTTTTAAAATGTGCTATTTCGTTATTCAAGATTTTGCTTTTCGTGATTTAGGTTCTTAGAAAATATTAAAGAGACCAAAATTAAGCTTTCCACCAAAATTCACATTCGTCGAATTTTTTTTCGAAATTTTGGCTGCTTCGATTTGGACATATTCCAAGATGTTGGTGCCCTAAACACGACGATTTTTGAGTCATGATTTTTTTAGAAATTCAATGAGTTCGAACGCGAAAAACATCTGATATCTCCTTCGCACTCATTTATTTTCGAAAAAAGACATGACTCATAAGTCGTCGTGTAATAGGTCACTAGTTTTAGCTGCTCCTAAGCTAATTTGAAGTTAAGATAAAACAACATCTATGAATGCGTTGTTATTTTTCTTTTTCTTAGAACTAAAAATAAGAGTAGATAGATATATCTATATCTATAGATACTTACCTGGCCTACAATTTTAACAATTTTAAATGATCTAATTTTCTCAAAAATAGCTCTACAACTTTTTTTTTTAAATCAGTAAATATATTTTGAAAAAAAGCTAAATTGGGGTGAAAAACATTTTAAGAATAAAATGCACAACTGGGTGGCTCGTATATGCTCCTATGGTCAAGAGGCAGAAGACTCAAAAAATTGTATACAAAGATATGCAAATTATTAGCGAAAAACTTTTAACAGCATGAAATTTGATAATAATTAAATAAGTTTGAACAACTCCTTTAACAGTTTAAGGTGAAAACACTTAAAGCAATCTAAATTCTTGATCGAATATGATTGGATGACGAACGAAAATTAGATCGCGGTTTTTCTTTTGATTAATTTTGTTTACATTTTTAAGGAAAAATTTGGGTACGCAAATTTCAAGTTTTTATGAAAATTAAATTTCAAAAAAATCTGTCAACCAATTTTTGAGTGAATCTAAAAAAATATTTGAAACGAAAAATCCTAAAGGGCTGGGACGATTTTCATGAAACTAGCTACATACTTATTTTTTCATTTCTCTTAGATCGAAGAATAACGGTACTTATCTTATTTTTCTCAAAAAATGGTTCCAAAACTTTTCTTTAAAAAGAATGATTATATTTGTTTTTGTCAGGGCTATCTTTGGGGCAGTAAAAATTTCTTGTGTAAATAAAGTTTTCAGTTAAACAATTTTTTTTTTTCAAAAAAATATATTTTAACTATTTTTCTAATTCAAATTAATTTTTCGTTCCAAATCCGTTGAAAACATAGGAAATAATCCATTTGAAAAATGTTTGCTGATGCGTATCCCTAAACGCTATAACTTTCGAACGGAAACGATTTTTCCAAAAAATGGTTATTATCCATTTTCTTGATTTTCGGTTTTATTCAAAACGGGTTCTACTGGTTTAAATCCATTTTTCATTCCAAAAACTCTCAAAAAGTTAGAGGGTTGTGCAACAATATTTTCACAAAAAAAGTGTTTTTGGATTTTTAAGAAATTACATTTTTTTGAAAACTTAATAACTCGAAAACGTATTTTTTAGCACTTAATAGATGTTTTTAAAAATATTTTTCTTTTATAAAAAAATAGCAGTACCTTCAATACAAATATTAAAAACCATTGAAGAAAACCTCATTTTTCTCGAAAAAGACTCCTACGATTTAAAAAAAAAATGCTGAATTTAGAATAGTTTAGGTTGTATAGAATATAAAAGAAACTCTCCTAGAACGCACTTTTTGATTTTTTTTTTTTGTAAACATCTTCTTACTTAATTATTTTTCTAATAATTAGAAATATTAAAATCGACTTGATAATTATTTTTTGGAAATTTAATTTTTATTTACATATTAATAAAAACGAGAAATTTGCAGATGTGTTAACTTGGCCCGCAAAAGTGTCTTTTATTTGGAAAAGATGACCTTTTAGGTGACCACTTTTGACCCATAATGAATAGTCATCTTTTAAAATTCGAAAATTAAAAGGAAAAAAAAATCAAAAATCAAAACGAATATTTCTAGGGGTGGTCAAAAAAAATTAAAGGTTGGTTATTGATGTTTAAAAAATGTAAATATCGATTTTTGAGGCGCAGCGTTCTTTTGACCTGCCATTTTTTAAAATCAAATGGTCAAAAAAAAAGTTGAAGAAGTTGAAGAGGTGGTCAAAAATAGTCATTGAAATAGTCATATTTTCAAAAAAAAAAAAAATTGGACACTTTTGCGGGGCAAGTAAACACAGCTGAAAATTGCATATCATATTTTTTTCTCGAAAATTTTATGTGTGTATCCTAGGGTGGTCCTTATATTGGGTTTTTTTGAAATTCTGAGATGGATAGGCATGAAATGGTTCTACATACATAAAAAACATTTTTTTCCCTAAATTTTTTGATTTTTATTTCACCCCCCTGGTCTTCCTATTTTCACTTAAAGGTACTAACTATGGGGTTAGGACGATTGTAACAAAAACAACCTGAGCTTATAGATTTAGTATTAGACGAGAAAAAATAGTATTGGTGGGGGGTCTATTTTCTCCCATTGAGGCAGGCGGGAGTGGTAATTTTCTAAAAAAAATTTATCAAAACAGAAAAAATTATTTAAAAAAATAACGGAAACACTTGAAATGCCGCGACTTAGCTTTTTTTATAGCCACGATACCATTCTTTAATATGCTTCATAAATAAAGTTCATATTTAATGAAATAATTATTAAACTTAAAATTTAAAAAACAAAAAATTATAATTTTTTAAGATTAAAATTATTTTTTCAAAAACTATTCGAAATAAAAACTTTATTTTGGAAGCATATTATAGAATGATATCGTAGTTTTAAGAAAATCTAAGTCGTGGCATTGTAAGTGTTCCTGTTTTTTAAATAACTTTTTTCTGTTTATGGCCAAATTTCTAGAAAATTGCCCCTCCCGCTTAAACGAGGGAAATAGACCACCTTCTTGTACAATTTTGTTCACGTCGGAATCTAAACTACACATTCTAATTTATGTATTTTTGTGTTTTTTAAGAATAATCCTTTACCCATGATTAGTACCTTAAATTGAAACTAGGGAGACCAAAGGGATGAAATAAAAATCTGAAAAAGTTGGGGAAATTGTTTTTCAATGTTTTGAATCGATTCTTCATTCATTTTTCTTTCTTAAATAAGTTTAATGTGTATTTAAATACCGAGATGAGCAAATGGTGCATCCATTTTCCTTGTTTTACTCTCAATGGAATTTTATAACTATAAAACTTAGCAGCAATTGCTAAAAACTTTACGTTGGAGGCTAGTGAAAGCAATTTCTAAGAGTTATCGATGCGACGAAAAACAAAAACAAAATTAAAATTGAATGTGTGTCACCGTTTAGAATTTTAGAGTTGTTTGTTAAATTGATTTTTGACCTTTAAAAAAAATATTCTTCAAACTACTAAGCTGATTTGAATGTAACTTTTTTCTTCAAATTACTTTTTTTGAAAATTCAATTTAAAGATGGCTTTGGGGAACAATTTCAATATGTATTCCCTTGGTAATTGGTATGTGATGTGTACGAATATCGAATCGGTTTGAGCGGTTAATTAGACAAGATAAGCTTGGGAAATGCATTTTAAATAAAAATCTCTTAAACCCTTAACAAATTATATGAAAATCCTGCCAAAGTACCGGATATCTATTCTTGTACCCATAAAATTAAGAAGTTCCTTGCAAATTAGATTAATTCTGTAACATAAAAATAAATTTCTCGAATATCATTTTTTATTTCTTAGTTACTTTTTACCAAAAATACCATCCTGAGCTCATATGGAGGACAAAGATAAGTGATATATATTCTCACCATAACCATATAAATACATACCTTTCCTCTCATAAATCTTCCATTTTTTGTGTTGTACCCGCAAAAACTTCATCCAACATTCCCACCACATAAAACGTACTTGAACAAGATTAGGCTCTCCTCCTTGCGCTCTGCCCATCTATCTGATGCAATACGTGTGCGCTATGAGATTCCCTTTGATTTGCATAATACAAGATGTGTGGTAAAGAACATCTACAGGAGCAGCAATTAAAAATAATGTTGACGACGACACGACGACGCACAGTGGCGGTAACGTTAACGGTTTGGTTCGGCGTCTTAAGGGCGGGTTGTAGGACGAATTATGTCATTAAAGAAGCGATGAACTTCTTGCCTTTGCGTTATTTGTCGACTTTTTTTCACTATTTCTTCCATCATTAGAAGTTGGGTGTTTCTTCATAAGATGAAGTGTGTGTAAGGTCGGGAATGTTAGAGCAATACTTTTTTTTTGTTATTTTTATTAAAGGTTAAATATTGTTCTCGTGGGAAAATTTATGTACCTGTGTCTATGATTTCAATCAAAGTCTTAAAACTAAAATTATGCTGAAGCTCCCAAAACGAGGTCTTTCAAAATAATCAGTGGTCTTACAGGAATACCTTTCAATCTTTAGCTAAATTTCATGGACCAATTTTCATAAAAATTTGTATATAGTAAAACTTTTATAAAAATTGCAAGAGATTAAACATTTCTATCCAAAACTTTTTTAATAAACTTTACAAAACTACCAAGATGACTAAAAATGCTCCCACCGTAGCGTAAAAGTATATTTTAACATCTACGTGCGACCAAGACGTATTCCTTATTCAATTTTTGAAATGCAAGCGGCATGGAAGAAGAGTATGTATATTTCTTCATCATTCATCACCGGAAGACTTTAAAATAGATCCAAAGGAGTTTACATCAGGCCAAGAGATTGAGTTAATTGCTTTTTTGTTTGAAGCGGAAAGTGCGTGATTTTCCATGGTTCCTATTTTCCTCTATATAGGTACATATATACAATTATACATTTATATCTATTCAAATAGACTGAATTGGCTGATGGCTGGTGGTGAAATAGTTGTGGCTAATTGTATCCTGTTCAAAGCAAAGTTAAAATTCTAAGCGGCAAACGAAAGGATTTTAAATTATAAAAAAAATAAAGTAATTATAAGATTTAATGAATGACTGTTAGAGCCATTCTGAGAAAAGAGGTTTATCCATTTTGGAATAGACATTTTAAACACCTAATTAATGACGAAGACTTTATATAAATTAGATTATTTTTTATTCAATTGCTTTATATTCAAGATAAACGAAGAGAATATGCTTTAAAGGTTTTCTTTTTGTGAAGTTGGCTAACGAGGATATATTTTCTTGGCAGCGCCAGATCTATGGGGGGCAAACCGGGGCCTGTGCCACGAGCGGCATCCTTCAGGGGCGCCAAATCCATGTGTCTGTGAAAATTGGGAATTGCCGACACCTAATGAAACTAAAAAAAATGGAATAAGATGTGGCAGTAGAATTTTTCAAATTGTATTCTTCAGTCAGCCTTAAGCAATTTTTTCTACAATTTCACTATTTAAAATAAAAAATATTTAAAACTTACTTCACTCAGTCACCTAGAAATACAAAAGAGGGAGAAGTCAGTTTAAGGTGTACATTTATACCAATTTTTACTAAATAAAAATAAAATATCATTTATTTTCCCAATTTTAGCAGGTTTTATAACACAAATTAAAAAGACAAATAATGTAGTTACAATAAAGACGCTGTTCACTCTTTCGAGATTGTCCAATTTTTCAAGCAGGAGTTTTAAGAGGCCTTTTAAAGATAAATTTGTCCAAAACACACATTTTGTTCGATGTAAATGTTTTTACATTTATTTAAGCGTTAAATAGCTTTTAATCAGGTTTAAAAAAAGAACTTTTTTTTAGTGTCCTAAAGCAATGTTAAATACTTGCGAGACATTTTTATTAAAAAAAAAAATAATTTAAAATTTTGTGTGTTCACTATTTTCGAAAGTTCACTGTTTCGAGAACCACTACTTCGAGCGTCTACTGTATTTTTTATCAAAACAAAATTATTTTTGTGTATAGTGCCTCCACACTATCTCACAAAGTATTAACACATGTCAGAATAAAGTGGGGAAGAATTTCATACGACTGTCAAATTTATTTGCTGAAAATAATTTTCATATTTTGCTTCCACACTTGTATCTAAACAAATTAGTTTCACCATAACCTCAAACCAAGTGGGATAGAAAGTGTGATGGTTTTAGAACCGTTCCTAAATATTTTCTTGTATGACGGTGTTCACATTGGACTGAAAAACTGGATTTTTTTTTTTGACGTTTTAGTATTTACATCTTCCTTTACTGTAGAAGTGAGAGCGAGATGTGAATACTGAATCGTCAAAAAAATCCTGTTTTTCAATCCAATGTGAACACCGTCTATTAACATAAATGTCAAATCGTGTCGGATGCGCTGTCAAGTCGGGTGTGATGAAATTTCATATTTTGCTTCCACACTATTATACATGATTTTCTTCACACTTTTTTGACATGTGTTAATACTCAATGTGATAGTGTAGAATGGCTATTACCAATTTTTGTGCAACATCTTGAATTTGGGTTTATTTGCAACTTGAAGATTTTTTGAATTAAACTTTCCTTAATTTTAACAAATCTGGACAGATCAAAGTAACCTAAGGGTTGCAGGCATGTGTGGGTAGAAGGCCACTGCCAGACAATGACCTTGTGTATCTAGCTGTTAATGGCATTTTGACTTTTCTTATCATAAATTCAGGCATCGAAACCACAATCCAAATAATTTGTATACAATTTTTGTTCGTTAAAATTTTGTTCATTTATGCCAAAAAACTGAGGGCATCCGAATGCACAAAGAGGAAAGTGGAAAACATATGGCCTCATAGTTCTCGAATCTCATTTTAAGCTGACGTAAGAAATCATAACCTTACTATGTGCATTAAAAATTATATGCTAGGTGAGCTTAGTAGAAAATTAAGAAAGTCTTAACCACAATTCGTTATTATAGCAGGAATTAAGTGCGTCCAAATTTTGTACTAAAGAAGAATATATGATTTACGAATGCATTTCTAAAAATGTTGGGGGTGGGAAATCAAACCGGTGTGATCTCCCTCTGGCTAAGGCCTTGTGTGTGTATGTGTTGTCTTTGTTGAATATTGCTTAGTGTCCAATATAAAATCTAAAATCTAAATTGCAAATTCATTAAAAAGTTTTTTCTCCCCGTTAAAAAATATCCAACCTCTATGCCGTTTTTTTCATTAATTTCAAAAAATGGAGAGGCACCCAAATCAAGTTATTGTCCCGGTTAGGAAAAATCGTCGATCCGGCTGTTTCTTGGCGAATTTTGTTAAAAAAAAATAAAATGAAATTACACTGCAATATTGACTGGTAGGTTGTTTTGGAAATTAAATGTTAACAAAAGTTTTTTGTTGATGCATTTCAGTATGAAAAAACTCTATTAACATTGGTCAAACAAATACCAACAAGATGTATATCGTTAAGAATTTATTTTTATACACAATTGGAGGTAATCTCTCACTTCAAAAAAGGTATTTTTCCGGAAAGTGGCAGCACTGATATTTTAATTGAAGTATAGCCTCTTCTCAACACTTATGTTTAAGGTCAACCATCATTTTCCCAACATGCCTTTGACCTCTGGAAGCGTTTCATTTACTTTTAGACCAATGCCAAACTGGTTTTCATAGGCCAAAAGTTGGAAAATTAGCAAAAAATGAGTGATGGGGAAAATTATGATCAAAATAAAAATAATTTTGGTACCTCAGGAAAAACATTTCTGTTTTTAGATAGTAGCGACTGGGAACCGAATTCAGACCTTCGACATGACGGTCCAACGCACTAACCATTATGCCACGAGATACTCAATAGTATATAAAAGGGGAAAAATAAATTAACCCGTAGCAGATGACTGGAAATGGGGTTGGTGAGCGAAAATGTGAGGTAATGTGGGAACACGAAGTTTTTTACGATTTCATTATAAAGTAGACCCCTAAGAGACCTATACAACTTTTACTTCGACTATTTTTTCACATAATCTCGAAAATATTGAGAAAAATACAAGAAACCGTTTTTTTTTACTTTCGACAAAAATAATTCGATTTTGATGAAATTTCGTGAAAACGTACGTTATTGTGTTTCAAGCAAGTTGGAATTTTTTTAATCAAAATATATATTTTTGGATTTTTATGAATTTAATTTTAAAAGTAGACTAATTGGATTTTAGATGAAATTTGGACGACATTCTTTTGTTAAAACTTCTATCGGGTTTTTCAATAAGAGTGCTACAAATGTTTTTTTTAATAAAACAAAAACGGTTTTGGATATCAATGAACTTCTTCATTATTGTGAAAGTACGTTGGATGCCATTATGTATACAACTCGATTTTTTTTACATGGCCACCACGGGCACGCTTGCAGAAGTCCAGACGCTGAACCCAATTTTCGACAGTTTTCAAGCATAAATCAGCCGCAATTTCACGTTCGATATTCGTACGAAGTTCATCAATCGTCGATGGCTTGTTGGCATAGACCATAGACTTGACGTAGTCCCACAGGAAATAATCTAACGGCGTCAAATCTTACGACCGAGGCGGCCAAGCGACTGGACCATTTCGTGAGATAACACGTTCTCCAGACTTGGTTTCGAATAAACTGATTGTGACATTCGCTGTGTGGCTTGTGGCGCCGCCGTCCTGTTGGAACCACATGTCCTCCAAGTCCATATCATCCAATTGGGGCCAAAAATATTCGGTTATCATGAGCGGTAGCGATCCCCATTCACAGTAACGTGCCTGTCTTGATCATCACGGAAAAAGTACGGCCCAATGACGCCGCCGGCCAATAAACCACACCAAACCGTAATTTTTTCGGGATGCAATGATGACTCATGGAGTACGTGTGGATTGCTGCCAGACCAATACCGCATATTTTGTTTATTGACGAAGCCATTCGGCCAGAAATGAGCCTCTTCTTTGAAGATGATTTTTCGATGAAAATCCGAATCATTTTCAAGTTGTTGATCTGCCCAATTCACGAACATACGACGCTTCTGGTGGTCAAGCGGCTTCAGTTCTTGCGTCAATTTAATCTTGTTAGGATGTAGGCCAAGATCTTTTCGCAAAATTTGCCACAACGACGTCACAGAGATGCCCAACGCTTGAGAACGACGTGTGAGAGACACATTTTGGCTTTCTGCAACTGAAGCCTCAGCGGCAGCAATATTTTCGACACTACGGGCACTTCTTTGTCTCACTGGCACGGGAACATTTTGTACTGTGCCTGTGGATTCAAATTTTTCTACTAGACGCTCAATTGTTGATTGGTTAGGACGATTATGACGACCATAAATTGGTCGTAGCGCTCTTAACGTTGAGGCCAGTGACTCCGAATTTCGGTAGTAAATTTTAATAATTTCGAATCGTTGTTAGCTCGTATATCTTTACATCATGAAATGGCAAACCTTACTAAAGAGAAACGTCAAAAGAGCGGCAAGAAATATGGCGTCGTTTGCTGTCCCTGTCGCTCTACTTTTGTAGCGTCCCTGTTGAAAAAACCTTTATTTTCCAGCTATTATAAACAAATTTGTATGCATACGAAATACAGTAAATACTTCAAATTTTCAAGTTATTAATTACTTTAACCTTTTACTTCTAGTAATTACTTCTGTTTTATGCATATCACGCAATGTCTTGATTCCGCACCACCCTACCCTACCCGTCCACTAGTACTTTTTTTTCTCTTCTGACAACAAAACATTTTTGTTGTAATTTGTCTCTAATACCTAAGTTAAATGCGTTGATTGAGAAAACAAAAATGTTTACCTAGCTATGTTCAAAATAATAACGAATTTCACTTCTTGACTTATGCATAAATTTCTTATAACTTTTGCTAAGAGGAAATATTGAATATAAGCTATAAAAACGTCTCCAGCAAGCTATCCATTCCATACTAGATGACATGAAAACAAAATTCGAATTTCATCTGCCTCCATCATCGTTATGTTTGATTTGATTAAAACTTCGAATTTTCTACGAATTCTCTAAGAAAATAATATTGTTTCAAAAGTTTTATCTTCTGAATTCAACATTTACTTAGCAATTCCCTATATTTCATTCCAATAAGTCAAAATTACAAAAACAACAAATAACTCAGATTGAATTTCTTCAACCAGAAAAAAAGAATAATTTGTGCGTGAAAAATATTCCCTTCCAATTTTTAAGTAAGTCTTTCTTCTTACAAAAAGTATCTTCTTGACAGTAAGAAAAAAAAGTATCTCAATTGCAGATAACATGGAAAGAAAAAAACAAAAATATTTTGATATTTCCATCAATCTTCAAAAAATACCTCCAAGCCCTATTTATCATTTATACAAATATAAATGTATATCTACTTGTATATCTATATCCGCGAGAAAACAAAACATAAATATAAAACACAAAAATATAGACACACATGAATTCCTTGAAAATAGGTTTTATCCAGTAAAATTCAGCAAAACCATTAACTTTGACAATTGTAACTGTAGGTACGTGTAAATTACAACCATCTTGCGAGGTTATTTATTTTTTTTGTTTTTTTTTTATTTTATTTTTGTTTAAGATATTATATTTCACAGGCTTTATATATTCCAATCTCTCTCTCTCTCGCTCTTTCTTTATGAATCTTTAAGGCCTATACACAGATAGGTATACTTGACATCTTGATGGGGAACTTAAGTCGTTTTTGTCTTTCTGTTGCGACAGTCTAATTTATTTTAGGTTTTTGCCACCATTTTCTTCGTCTATGGAATTGGTATAGGGAGGTGTTGGTAAAAGAAGCGAAGACAGTTGCGAAGCAAAGTTAAAGATAAATATTGTCTAAATGAGCGTAAAGCACCAAATTAGGGAAGGGATTTGTTTGAAGATATCTTTAATAAAACAAGCAGCCTTAAGACAACTTATATTACTGTAGGTACATGACAGCAAACAACAAAGAGAAAGTTCTTTTTCCATTGTTAGATGATGATTTTTTTGTTATCATTAAAAACACCTAAATTGCTTCGCCCATGCTTTTTACCTATATGTACTCGTATTTGTTGATATTAGAAAAACAAAAAAACAACGAAAAGACTTTAAACAAGCTTAGAGCTTAGCATTGATGTTTATTTTTAACTCGAGATAATGATGTCCTTGTTTGAAAATATTTATTCCTCCAGAAGGCGGGATTATAGAAAAATAAATGTACTTAAATGGAGGGAAGGTTAAGTTAGGTTAGGTTAGAGTATTGAGATAAAGGATTCAATTTTTTGTTTCTCTTCCTTTGAGCTTGTTAAAAAAACCAGATAATCATGTCAGAGAAGTTCTAGAATTGATGAAGATAAAACCACTTGTCAGTAAAATAAATATAAATTGTTAAAACAAGATTTTCTTACCAAAGTTAAATTTTTAAAAAGAAAAATGATTTTTCTTTAATATTGAAAAATTAGTGCTACAAAAAAATTTCACAAGTTTAATTACACTATTTTAACAAATATGTAGGGTATCTGATAAAACTTTGACATGACAAGAGAAGAATGTTTCTAGACAAATTTTAGGGCGCTTAGCTCAAATCCAGAAGCAATAATTTTCCACCTTCAACTCAGGGTTTTGAAATATTCTCAAGAAAATGAAATAAATTGTTTTTTGACATTTCTGAGATTTTAGAACAACTTGAGGACATTTTTGTTCAACTAAATTTTCAACAATTCCTAAAAGTAGCTAGAATACCTACTTTTAGAAACTGTTGCAAATGTTCTTCAAAATTAAGTTAAAACTTTTAAATATTTTTTTTACTTAATTTTTCGACTCGATGAAGGGTCACAGTTTGAGACAAGGTTGGCGGCCTTCTATCCTCTACGATCCTAAGCACTCTGATTTCAGTGTTCTAGACTAAGCCTTCTAGCACCCGCGGCGGTGGCTCGGTCCTTAAACCAGAGGTTCAGTTTTCCTCGTTCTTTCGAACCCGTGTTCTGAGATTTAAAAAACTCAATTGCCTTATGCATTAGAAGCATTTTTGTCCTTTCGCTTAATGTGGCCAATGTTTTCGACGAGTCTTGTTGTTTTTTCTGTTAGAACTCCTTCAACCGCCCTTCTCGCGAAAAAGTCCAAATATGTGTCTTAGAATTTTTCAGCTCTCCCTTTTCGCTTATCTCCTAACACTCGACACCATGAAGCTGGGCTTGCAGTATAAGAATTCTAGAGCGTTCACTTCGCCTTTCGTGTAAGGAATTTCCAACCCATCTGTTGCTCCCAACCGAAGTAGCACCAGATTACTAAGGTAATTCTTCGTCCAATCTGCACTTAGATGCTGATCGTGGGATTAATTTTTAGCCTGGAGGTAGATCAAATTCTTAACCTCTTCGAAATTGGTGCTATCAACAGTAATGTTTTGTCTTAGTCGGTTAACAGGTCTTTCATTGTTTGTTGATAGAATTTGTTTTGACTTGTTTTCGTTTACTTGAAGATCAACAAGTTCCGCTAGTTCTTCAATTGCCGTACAACGGCCTGATGGGAGCGGTCGATGATGTTGATATCATCGGTATGCCGATATAGAAGTTGGGTAGATTTGTTGAAAATAGTGACTTCAGCTGACGCTTGCTCTTGTGCACTCTTCAGAACTCTATTTAAGAAATCACATGAAAGCACATCTCTTTGCCAAAACTCTGCGCATGTTTGCAATAGTTCGAAGGAGCTTTTTCCTGGTTCAAATCACATTGCGTGTTTTCCAATATCATGTGAAATAACTGGATTCGCTTTTTCGGGATCCCAAAGTCAACAATCGCTTTTAAAAGCTCCTGACTAACTTTTCCCTGTGCTTCGGCGACAAAGTAACCTTTGCTGTTGCAATGAGCTTAGGTCTCAGTCTTAAAACCAGGAGACAGTTGTTTGGTTTTTTTTTTTTTAACAAAATTCCGGGTGTTGTTTCGATCACAAGACTGTTTGATCTTCTTGAGCTGTAAGGCTTCGTACACTCTTTACTTCCTTCGTAGAGAGTTCTTCGCCTCTCTGTTTCTTGTTCTATAGTCCTCTCTCGCTACTCTTGTTTTCTGCTAAAGCATATTCGCATGTGCATCTTCTGTCACCTTTCAAAGCTGTACGCATTCATCATTTTTTCACTGATTCGCGATACTGAGATCACTGGTTGTTGGCGTCTGTTTTAGGTGAAGAGCTTCTCGCTTAGATGCTCTCTGTATTTGCACTGGTGACTCCAGGGGTCGAATTATCGCTTCAGTGACCGCGTGAGTTAGTGCCCTAGTGATCGAATAAACTAGTAACAACTTCAAATTTTGTGTGTACTTGATTGCTCGAAACATGAAAGGTAATGCCAAACTAATATAATTCAGGCATGTATTACTCGATAGCTGATGCGCTAATTCGACCCCAGGTATGCTAAGGCGACCAGTGATTAAGAGTGATTCGTAGTTTCTTTCAATTTCGCATTCGAGCTCTAAGCCTTACTGCAACAAGGAAATGGGCAGAGTCAGCGTTTGCCCGCGGAAAGTACGTTAGTAGTAAGATGTTAAAGGCGTCCCTTCCGCCAATTTGCAAATTGTGGATTTGCTTGGCGTATCGACCTTTTGGTGGGCCCTAGATTGCTTTGTAACCTAGTGTTACAGCTTCTTATCACTGTATTACGAGCTTCTGAAAAGTGTATTAGTCGGAGCCCGTTATAACTTGTCTCTTCGTGGAGATTGTACCTACCAACTAATCCACCGAAGGTATCCGCCTTTCAAATTTGAGCACTGCAGCCCCTGAACTTAAGTTCTCTCCAGGAGGTCGTTAAACTCATTCAGCCTTATTGTGAGTTTCACCCGGAAAATATTTCACCCGAAAAAATTGTGTTCCCCTGAAATTTGAAAAGCTGTTATGAGTTTCGCCCAAACTTCCGTTGGCCCGAAATAATCAAAAAAATTGCGCAAATGGTATCCTCTGGTTTACTTTTGTTCGCCGCCAAAAAATATGTGACATTTTAGGCTTTCAATTGCGATACAATTCGCCTGAAATAAGTACTCACAAAGGAGAATTTTCAATTTAGGGGAAAAACTCATAAAAGGCGAAAAGTGAAAGGTCCGGGTGGAATTTCGTTCACGCGAAAAACACAATGAGACTGATTATTTAAACAGTTTTCAACTCCTTTCTAAAAGAGTCGTGTGCACATTATCAGGCTTAAATTTTAGAAAGTGACTTTGATGCGGAGTTAAGGCCATCACTACTTATGGGTTTGAAATCGATACCATTGCTTCTTTACCGATCCGTATCCGAACAGTCATGCAGTCTTTTATCACTGCTGGAAAAAATGTTACAATCTTTCTTTTCAATCTTAACCGATCCTCTACCTATGTATTCTTTTGGATGATGGCAATGACTGCCTTATACCGCTTGAGGACAGACTCAAGTTTTTGAGTTACACCTGGGGTGTAAAGTGTTATCACGTTCCCAGTTCGTACTCTCAAGTCATTTTACGTGAAGTGTCTTTTTGACATTTGAGGATTATCATTATCGGAGACTCCTTGTGTTTCTCTCATAACCGACATTTTTAAGTGCTAGGGAAGTTAACCCGGCAACACAACTCCAAAACCTGGAGGCCTAGGTCCTTGTCAGTAGCCTACTACCGGGATATGTGCGCTGCCGTTGGCCCATAAAAGGTTCATCCACGCCATCACTTTTCCAGCACC
Source organism: Dasysyrphus albostriatus (assembly GCA_946251815.1). Taxonomy (NCBI): domain Eukaryota; kingdom Metazoa; phylum Arthropoda; class Insecta; order Diptera; family Syrphidae; genus Dasysyrphus; species Dasysyrphus albostriatus. The sequence goes on along the minus strand of OX276336.1, from coordinate 26,908,358 downwards.
CTGGAAAGTATCTAAAAATATTGCCCGGTTTGAAAAAGTCGTAAATCCGCTGGACCGAACCTTCGTCCGGTTTAAAGAACAAGCCATCGCGGATATCAGAGCCGATAGTTAACATAATATCAAAATAAAATATGTAGTTTTTTTTTGACATAGAACTAAATCGACTTAAATTTTATTTATTAGTTTATTTTTTCCAGAAGCCGACACGATTAAGCTATATTCACTCCACCATCACTAACAAATGTATATGGCACGTGTATGTTTACTTAAGTATGTAAATCCCTCTTTTCGACTGATGATGATGGCTGGCTGCCTCCTTGATTGAGTATAATCAAAATATCCCCGATGTAGACTCATGCCTAAAAACTGTTATTAAAGGCTTTCCTTGAAGTATAATTTATGTTTTTTTTCCTTCTCATAAAATAGCACTTAAAGCTAATAAATGTCATTAGTCATAAGTGTTATATAAATGAATCAATCTATTCTTCAAAAAATAAAAATGTTTAATCAATCAATCAAAAACCAAACTAAGAAGAAAACTAACTGAAAATTAAGGCATTTAAGGTCATTAATTATAGGCTTTCGTGTCGACAGTTTGAAAATCATAAAACTTTAACTACTATACTTATATGGACCACCTACATTTTGCGCTATAAAGAGGGTGTGTCTATTACCCACTCAACAGAAGTAAAGTACAAAAAAAAAACACTATATAATTAGGTACTGTAAATTAGTGCCTTAAAGGGTCTAAATTTTATGAGCAGGAGTGGTCCCAAACAACAAATTATTACCATTCTTAATGCATGTGTATGCTTTAAAGGTCGCAAGGGATTATCAAAACACGCAATTTATACTTCATAATAGTTTCCTATCAATTAATATAATCAGCATGTTGGGTATGAAAGTATAGGTACCTATGTATCTTTGTACCTTCACATACCTCTCCTCTAGATCCTTAAACAGTTTTTTTTTTTTTTTAACTAAAAGTTTATGACCTGGCCTTAAGGGAAGCCATTTTATTTCTTTGCGAATAATATGATGAATTTTTTTTCTTCTTATCAAATCCGTTTGACAAATTCATTCCCTAACAAACTGCATACAGATGTACTTGTTCATATAAAATATAAAAATAAATTCACATATCGCAGTTTGTGTTTCACTTAAAGTGAATAAGAAGAAGACCCTTCAGACATTTGTGAATCTTCAAAGCTTCAAACTATATAAAAGTTTTTTTCTAAATTTCCTTGGTATTTCACTTTGTTCACGTTCCACTTGTCATGTGCTACTCAAAAGGGTTCTTTTGAAAAACTTCAACTCATTCTCGGCTCCATCACACTCCATTTCCTCTTAAAAAGGAGCTATCTTTTCAATACACACATGCAGCATGTTGTATAAAACATCCCTCTGTGATATAATAATATGCATATGTACTTATACATATGTTGCTAATATATATACGTACATTTGTAGGTATGTAGATAAATCCTCAGACTAAGTTTTTAGATTTGTTTAATTAGACAAAAAATTAAAACCACCAGCTCGTTCCTTTGGTGGATTTGTGGTGGTTTGATTTAAACGTAAAGTAAAGAAGTGTACTTTTTTGTTGTTGTTGTAAATGTTTTACTAAGTTCCGGGAATGAAAAGAATTCATATAAAATAGAAATAGAAGAGTGCTGATGTTTGGTACTTAAATAAAATGTACCGGGTTGAACATAAGGGTAGGTGTATGGCACTTTTTTTTTCTTTTTTTTTACTATCTAACGCCTATATTATTCACTCGTTTAATCCAGACTAAAACTTAAATCCAGACTTAAATTTAAATGCAGATTAAAAGTTAATTAAATCCAAAAGTTAAATCCAATTTCATATTATTCACCTCTATATTCCACACTTAAATCAATTTTTTTAAATCCAATCCCGATTAATCCAGTTGGATATAAACTGCCCTCCGAAGGTCAGTTTAAGTTGTTTAATCCAGATTAAAACTGAATTATTCACTCTTGACATTAAAAACCGCAAATTTGTCAAACCTAGTTAAAGCTAAAATTTGCGATACGTTTCATACCTTGTTTTTTCAAATCAAGTTGGCTAACTCGCGGTTCGAAATTAAAACGACGGCGACTCATTGTTTCGGTGTAATCTTGCTGATCTCTCGCCGAATCGTGGTCGTTAAAACGTTTTCTTGAGTACCTGAGCATTAAGCTCGTCTCGCTGTGGTATCGCCATGCCCATTTGCACGGGAATCTGTTCAGGTTTTCTCGCTATGGTCTCGATTTTGTCTCGCCGTGACATTTACATATGGTTTTTGACATTGCGTATGTTTTGCCGTTGTCTCGCTTTGGTCTCGCTATAGTCTCGGCAAAAATCTTGGTCTTACAAAATTAAAATTTTCAAAATGGTAAAAAAGTCCAAACATGGTTTTCAATGTGGTCTTTGAGTTCGTCTTATGTGGTCTCCCCTGCCTATTTACACGGCTATCTATCGTGGTGTTTTTGCTTTAGTCTCGCTTTGGTCTCGCCATGACATAGTATAGCTGTAGCTGTAGCTGTGTATTCAGCATTTTGTGATCAATAAAAATCTTTTAAGAAGGTTTTGTTTTTGCTTATGGATTTAAAAATATTTTACATCTTGATTAAGGACAATTTAAATCTTTTTGATTTAAGGTATACTTAGAGTGAATAATATGGATATGGATTTAAATGTTTGGATTAAATAAATCTGGATTTAATAGTTGAATTTAAAATTCACTTAAATCCAATCCAGAGTAAATAAAATGGCGGTAAGAGAAAACAAATATCGTCGGCTTAGAGTGTAAAGCAGCTAACTCACATTTTGCATTTTTTACAAACAAATATTTTAAACAAAGTGTTCGCATTATTTGAATAAAAACAAAATTACATTAAATATTTTTCAACATTCGTAATTGCCAAATTCAGTGAAATTGGAAAGATTTGATAGATTTTTGTATTTTTTAGCAATTTTTGAAGTGGTCTATAATGGTAAAAAAAAATGTGGAGTTAGGCGCTTTACACTCTAAGCCGACGATAAGAGTATATTGCTTACGTTCTTTAGCCTTCACTTTGCGTTTGAATATCTGTTGGTTTTGGAAAATTTTAACATTCTTAAGTTGTTTCGAAGGTAATTTATTTAAACCAACTGAAACACAATGTAGTTTTAGTAAAATAATAAATGCAAACCTAGCCGCTTGCCACTTTTATTGGGACAACTCGGAAACTAAGCCGAATTTTACAATTTGACACTCAGAATTGTGTGTTCAAAATTTAATTTTATATCGAATGGAACAGTCAACAAAAACTATCCTTAAAATCGAAAAATTGAAGATTTTTAAATTTTTTAATGCGGGGTATGGTATGTTTTGCCAGAATTATTTGGGAAATTGACGATTCGCAGTGGTTCATTTCGACAGTTTTTGTTTCGATTTTTTTTTTTATTTAGCATTTCATTTTTCCATATTTTAAGTTTTGCGAACAATGTTTTGTTTTCTAAATGATTTGACAAATCATCATTTCGCATATTATATTTCGCAAATTTAAATAAAATTTTGATTGATTGGCGTTATGAAGATTTTCAAAGTTTTTCTTAACCATTTTGTTGTTTTGACTTTTTTAATTAGCATTTTGCTGATTCGCTTTTTCTTGATTAGCATTTTGTTGTAAAGCTTTTTTTATTTGGCATTCAATTGTTTTGCAATTTTTTGACTTCCATTAAATTCCTTAAAATTTCGCGCGATCGACATGCCGATTTTCGCATAATTGTACCGATTTTATGTTTTAAAATTGAAAAGTATATCCATCGATACTCAGTATATATTTGATAATATTCGATTTAAAAGTCTCATTAGTTTTGTCAAAATATTCTGTTATCAAAATTGAGGAAAACAATTAAAGAACAAAATAACCAAACACAGTGATAGCAGCAAGTATAATCGACAAAAATAAAAAAAAAACTGAACAACAAATTGCCAAATGAATGTTGCGAAACGATTGAAAATTATTTCAAACAAAAGCGAAAAATAAAAACGCTTAATGTGGACTGCAAAATGATTGGAAAATAAAATGAATGAAAAAGAACACTTAAATTGGCAGTCAAAGATTTCGAATTTAAAGAAATATATAACAAGTAAGGCGAAACAAGAAAGTGCCAAATGAAATTTGCGAAAAAAAAGTGTCCATTTTTAAAGAATTCCGCATAACTTTTTTTTGTATTCGAGATAGGGTCAAGACAAACAAAAGCAAAATAAAGTATAGAGGCTAAAGCCTTCAAGATGGCATGTTCAAAAAGTCATTTGTTTTCAAAATTAACAGATATATACCCATTCAAAATTTACCATTTCTTATAATTTTTCGTAACTTTCGCCCAAATGCCCCTCTTTTAGTATAATATGAGAAATTCCACATTTGTTAATATATTCAAACTCAAAATTTTGATCAAAAATTGATGACATCACGATCATAGAGAATATTTAAGAAGTAGGTAATTTTGCAGTTTTGGTTTTCAGCTATTTTTATAAGCTTCTAGAATTACAGACTGAACGGCTCGGCTAGTCCGATTAATAAAGGGTGTTTTCTTAGCACACGTCTAAGGTTTTCAATCTGGGAATAATTTTTTCGGAGTTGGTTTTTTTGACAGCTGTCACTTGATTTATGCTCAATTTGGTTTTCCATTTCATAATGAATAGACTTACTCCTGAACAACGTTAGCAAATTTTTCAAATTTATACCAAAAAATCAAACAATCAATTTATTGAAAGAAACTTTTGGTGAGCGCATTATCCCGCGTAGTGGGCCTGTGGCTTAGCCTCCAAGATTATGTGAAGTCAGTTGTAAACGCAGATAAGCCCGAGACGATTGACTTTTTGAAAGTGAATTTTCGGTGCGTTATTGCTGATGTTGCCTGAAATCATTTTGAAAATATACCTTACCTTTATAATAAAGCTGATTTATTTTACCTGATTATCAGGTTGTTATTTCTCAACTCGGTAAATCAGGTTAACTGCTTAGCCAGATACCTGATTTTAATGTCGTGTTAAGTCATTTTAGGTTGCAGGCAATATCTGCATGACTTCATGTTAATTTAAAATTGCCTTAAAAAAAAACTGTAAATTTTACCTGTAAATCTACAAAACTAAATTAATAAAATATTCAACTTCCGGTAAATTTAACATGAAGATCTAATTAGTTTAACATAATTCAATGTTGAATCAACCCTGTATCTTATGTATATTATGCCTTGGATCCATGCGTCTAGGTCCCATCTCTAACGTTGCTTACCGTCCAGTTCATTTTGCATTATTCTGAAAGTATAGAAATTTATTACTGTGTATATTATTTTATTTTAAAAATACTTTGTGATACCTACTTAGTTTTGAAGTAGGAGCCTCTCACACGTGGAGATAGCATGCATCCCCTGGGCCACTTCTCTGCATTAAAAACTTATGCCAAATATCAATAGGTTGAAACTGATTTTGTTTGGATGGAACATAAGTGTATATGCTTTAACACTGGTGTCACGTTGAAATGAACTGGCAGAATGTTTCTTAAATGATGCCTGTGTGTGTATGTTTTAACACTGGTGTCACATTCAAAATAACTGGCAGAGTGTTCCTTTAATATGAGCCCAGGTTAATTTCAACAAGTAAACATTATTCATATAACCATATAAAACGTTACTTCAACCTGATTTATCCCATATGAATGTCTCTAACCTTATATGGGATTATGCACCTTGTAAATTTAACAGGGCCCAGGTTAATTATTTCCTGACATTTTTCTCTGAGTGAGCATGCTTACAGACCACAAAAACATATTCATTAATAAGAACCCTTGCATGCAATTTTTCTCATTTTAAAGGTCTATTCAATAACTTATGTCAAAAAATGTTTTTTGTATGAATTTTGACAGAACTTTGGACTAAAATGAGCAGAAATGCACAGAAAATCAGATATTCAAAGTAAAGGAACAGACCTATTTACTCAGAAATCATGATTTATTGCATTTATTTTATAATTCCTGAGTCTTCGTTGACTGGACTATAAAGGAACCTTCAACTTTCCTTTTATACTAGTCTAATATCAAAATTTTATTTTTTGTTCGCAGAAATTACATCTGGAACACTTTTATAGTAATATTGGCTAAATGTTGCCTCTTTTTATCGCAACAACTTTCCAACATCGCATTTGAAATTATACTAATATGTTCGACATGGCATGCTGATCTGATGACGACCGACACCTTCTGATAGCCTTTATGAGTCTATAGAATATTTTTGAATTTGTATTCTAAAAGGAAGTTCACTTTACAATTTTAATAATTATAATTTATAAACTAATATTATCATCAGTTTCCTTCTTATCGGGGTCGTATTTCAAAAGGGTTGGGTATTATATTCATATGGATTTGGTGCCCATTTGACCGCCCAATATGTGTTAATAAGCCTTGATAAATATTTGTTTAGAAATTTGATTTATATTTACATATAATGTACGAGTATGTATCAATATCTAATTGCTATTCATCGCATTCGACCATGTAATTTCCTTTTATGTCCTTATAATTAGTTGTGTATAACTTCCTCCGCAATATGTCCTAATTCATCATCAGTTTCCTGCTCAGGGTCATCGTGTTGATGAGAAAATAATTCAATTTTATCCGGGTATATTATTTTTATATATGCTTTAGATACTTATTGATGAACCTTTATGAACCTGGAAGGTCTACATACAGCGAATGGCAACTGTGTGAGACGTTGTTGAAGGAGAAGATCCACTTAATATGTTCGATGATTGAAGAAGATGATTCTTTACAGTTCACAAAGATGAATCTATTAATTTTCAATTTATCTTAAGTAAATAGGTACCTACGATGGGGTTCATACATTACTTAAACAGTGATGTTGGGAAAAATTTTGTTAAAAAAAAGATTCTCTTAAATATTTGCGGAGGGTCGATATTGCGGTTATTTACTACAACCACAAACTGCCTAGACTATAGGTATATTGATGAAGATTGAATTTTTTGGGCTCACTAAAACGAACCTATCTCTCGAATGCTGCGAAATGTTAATCTGAACATGAACTTCTTTGACTTTAACCTTAGCACTCCATCCCTAAAACTCCGTCTTCTGAATCGCAATCCCCCTCACTAACGTTAGCTTAAGTTCTTAGTTTTAAGTTAGATTAAGAATTAGCTTGTATTAAGCCGAATAAATGGGGTTTTTGCCTCCACCAAAATTAAAGTCAGATGGTTCCAAAAAGACTACGAAATGAACCACATTTTACATTAGGCTGCAGTATGTCATGTCCGAGTGTCCAGCCCTTTCTTGGAAAGACACCCTTTTGTGGTTGTGTTTTTACGAGGTGCCTGCATATTCTTGCTATCGTATATTCGCAGTCTAAAATTTTAATTTTGGATAATCAAAATGACGACAAACATTTACTTTTGTAACTTTTGGACATCGAAGACTTTTTTATATAAAACTTTAAAATTTCGAAAAAACAAAATTTTAAAAATGCAACCAGTTTTTTGACTTTATGACCTCTTGCTTACCCGGTTCCTAATCTACATTTTGTCGCAGGCTGAGATGGTAGCCTTCCATCATCTACTATTCTGAGAACTTCCAGCCATCTAGACTAATCTTTTTGGCATCCGCGATGGCCTGATCTTGAAACCGGAGGTTAGGTCTTGTGTGTTCTAACGAATCTGAAAGCAAGGGTTCTAAGACTCTTGCCTGGAGCATTATTGTCTACTCACTCTCAGTAGTACCTCGTGGCATAATGGTTAGTGCATAGGGCTGTCATGCCAAAGGTCTGGGTTCGATTCCCGGCCACTGCCACCTAAAAACAGAAATGTTTTTTTTCCGAGGTGCTGCCGCTTGCGAGGGACTGACAAATCCTCCAAGAGTTAACTTGTCATGAATAAGTGCTTTCTCATCTAGCCGTTCGGACTCGGCAAAAAATTGTAGGTCCCCTCCATTCCTGCCAACACGCACAAAGGAATCGTTGAGAGTTGTAAGTCACTAGGCCTTGATTCTCCACGAGCTGTTGTGCCACTAAATTTATTTTTTTGTATTTTTTACTCTCAATATGGCTAAGCCAATGTGATTGACGTGTTTTAATTTTCTTGAATATATCTCCTTGGACCAAATATTCATCGAAGAATTTTAATTTCCGAAGAGCCTATATCAGCTCTTCGGCACCATTAAAGCATGATTGGCAATAGAAGGGTCTTAAAAAGCGTGATCTTTGTCTTTTGTGTAAAGAGTTTTAAACTCATTTGCTGTTACACCAAACTGAGGAAGCACTGGTTTGCTTTTGTAATTCTTCATCAGATCTCCACTAAGATGTCATTCGTGAGATTAATGTTTACTCCGGGGTAGAAGAACTCTTTAATTACTTCGAAATTGTTGCTATCAACTGTGACGTTTTGTCCTAGCTTGAAAGATCTTTTATTGTTTGTATTTGGTCTTCTCCTCGTTTACTTGAAAACCAACAAATTTTGCCGCTTCTTCAATTGCCAAAAAAAAACTCCTTTAACAGCCTGTTGAGAGTAGCCGATGATGTCGATTTCGGCATACCTTATAGAAATTGGACAGATCTGATCCAATGTTAACTGCTGTCTTGCGCACTATTTGCCCAAGAACGTTATTAGGAAAATCACATGATAAAGCATTTCCTTGCCGTCACACTGCTCACGTTTGAAATAGTTCGAAAGAGTTTTTCCCTAGTTACACATTGCATCGTATATTTTCCAATTTTACGCGACACTGCTTGATCCTTTTTCTCGGGATCCCAAGCTCAGCTATAGTTCAGCTCCTGACGATGAATGCTTTTATATGTGGCTTTGAAATCGATGAACAGATGATGAGGCTCGATTCGAAACTCCTTGATCTTTTCAAGGACATTGGACACAGAGCTGAAAGACCACTCATCGGGTAAAATTTTTTTCCACCCACACTTGATTGGTGAGTTGTTGCATGCACCCTTTCTACACATTCCTTCCATGCTTGAAGAGCTCGGTTAGTAAACCATAAGATTAGGCAGCCTTGTTGTTTTTAAGCTTTTTAAAGCTTGGTCTACCTCTTGACTGGCTGGTTGTCTTCACTGACTGCTGGAGTTGGGTTCTCTTCTTGTCCTATTTCTCGCTCTACCTGATGCCCATTCAGCAGCTTCTGGAAATGCATTGTGAATACACCTACTATTCCCTGTCCTCCTTTGGAATAGGTTACCTACCTTCGCTGTTTCAAAGAGCCAGCGTTCAAGTTTTAAAACCAGCAGCCAGTTTCTTGGACTATCTTATAAAACTTTCGGGTGTTGTTTAAATCACAAGACACGTCGATTTCTTTGAGCTGGGAGGCTGCCTATATCATGTTCCTTCTACGCAGAGACTTTTGTTCCTCTCTTTTCCTCGTTTAATATTCCTGTCTCGCTGCTCTTGTTTTCCGCTTGGAGAAGATTCGCGTGTACATCATCTGTCCCTTTTTTCAGCTGTTCGCATTCATCATCTTTTTACAGAGGTGTTTGCTAACTTATTGTGATTTCGGCTACCTTTTTGATGATATCGCGATACTGGAACCACTGGTTGTTGGCGTCTGTCAACTGTCATTTAAGCCTGATTCACAATGCGCCGAGGAAACAAGACAAGAGCGTGACGTTAGTTATAAAATCGTTCCAAAATTCACAATGCGGCGGGACTTTTAACGACGAGAACTAATTTTCTGTAACAAAAAATATTAAAAATTTAAACAAAAAATATTCCAGACAACAGAATATCAATTGCTTTATCTATTAATATCAATTTATCGTATTTTTGTTTGTAAATTTTGTTTCTATTATGTAAATTACTTGCCAACAAAGAAAATCGTTGTCACGTCGCGTCTTTTTTTCAATTTTTCTAATCCTTGACGTGACGTGACGACGAGAAACGCTGCATTGTGTATACCCTCGTATGCTATCATTTCTTGAAAGTCGTTTGACATAAACGGCGAGAGCTCATCACATTCACGTCTCGTTTCCTCGTCGCATTGTGAATCAGGCTTCAGATGCTCACTGTAGGCTCTGGCAATTCCAGTCTAGGTATGCTAAGGCAACCATAGTCGCATTTCTTCTCTAGGTTGATTCTTAGATTCTTTTCTCATTTGACAGTTGAGCTCTAAACCTTGCCGATGGAAATAATCAGAATTGACGCTTTCTCCTGGAAAAGTAGGCACGTCTATGATGGCAGAGGCGTGTCTTCTGTCAAATAGCACATGGTCGATTTAGTTGGAATATTGACCATTTGGGGAGCCCCAGTTTGCTTTCTGTATTCTAAGTGTAAAACACTCTGGAACTGAAAGTGAGCAAGAGCAAAGCGGAGAAATGAAACACGTGTAACGAAAGGATAGCACACAGAGAACAGCGTGCATCGTTCGATTAGTTCGAATAGTGCAAAAAGTCTACCAGAGATTAAAGCGGCGATTTCAGACATGTTGGACTCCCCCGCTCTCGTCGCTGCAATTTTTAACATTTTGATTTGCAAAAGAATAATATTTAAATAGAAAAGAATTAACTCTTGCTTGTTTACTTCTTCTTTTCTCTTGTTCCTTGCTGTCTACGCTAGGCTTCATCCTTACTCCCCTCTCGAGCTATTTGCTCTTTTCTGTGATAAATTTTGCAGCTTTGCTCTCCGCTCCACTCTCTTTGTAAACCTAGTCGTGGAAACCTTGTTTTACTTACCTATCACCGTTTCTTAAAAGTCTATAAGTCGGAGGCCCTAGGCTGTGCCTGCCAACTTATCTGCCGTAGGTGTCTATCTTTCAGATTTGATCATTGAGGTCCTCAAAATGTTTACATCGTTAGTACTCCAAGCAGGCTCTGTCAGTTCTCGTCGGGAAGTCATGACAGGCTCATCCTTTGAAGAGTTATCAACTCCATCGTGAGAGGCGTGTGCACTTATATCCTATTTCACATACTTCTAACGGGTGATTTTTTAGCTGGTTTGGTTTTGGCAACACTGGTTTTGACAGCTGACGTGTGTTTAGTACCTTGTGTCACTGTCAAACAGCTTCAGTTTGGTTTGCAATTTAACCATGGATCGTCTTACAAATGAACAACGCTTGCAAATTATTGAATTTTACTATCAAAATTCGTGCTCGGTTCGAAATGTTCATCGCGCGCTGCTTCCATTTTATGGTCGGCATTCTCGACCTTCTGAGCAGTCTATTCGGAAGATTGTGACCGAATTTCGCACCAAATTTATTTTGTTGGACATTAAACCACCAACACGTTTACGTACTGTGCGTAGTGAAGAAAATATTGCGGCCGTATCAGCTAGTGTGACAGAAGACCGCGAAATGTCGATTCGGCGCCGTTCCCAGCAGTTAGGCCTTTGTTACAGCACTACGTGGAAAATTTTGCGGAAGGATTTGGGCGTAAAGCCTTTTAAGATACAGCTGGTGCAAGAACTAAAGCCAGCCGACCTACCACAATTGTGTTCAGCGATGAGGCTCATTTTTGGTTGAATGGGTACGTAAATAAGCATAATTGCCGCATTTGGAGTGAAGATCAGCCAGAAGCATTGCAACAGCTACCAATGCATCCCGAAAAAGCCACTGTTTAGTGCGGTTTATGGGCCGGCGGCATTATTGGGCCATATTTCTTCAAAGATGATGCGAATCGCAGCGTTACTGTCAATGGTGAACGCTACCGAGCCACGATTACAAACTTTTTTTTGCCCTAAATGGAAGTTTTTGACTTGCATGATATGTGGTTTCAACAAGACGGTGCCTCATGCCACACAGCACGCGAAACAATGGCGCAATTGCGAGGCGAGTTTGGTGAACAGTTAATTTCACGTTTCGGGCCGGTCAATTGGCCGCCTAGATCGTGCGATTTGGCACCATTATTTTTTGTGGGGGTATGTCAAGGCTAATGTCTATAGGGACAAGCCCGCTTCGATTGACGCACTGGAAGCCAACATCCATGCATTCATTCGTGAGATACCGGCCGATATGTGTGAAAGAGTATGCCAAAATTGGACTCAGCGGATGGGCTACCTGAGACGCAGACGCAAACTATCGATTCAAATAAATATTTCATTCATTTTTTCGAATTTTTTGTGTTTTTTTTTTTTTAAAGTTCTAAACCTCTTAAAAAATCACCCGTTAGTTTGGTTAAAAAATTTATAAAGTATTTTTAGTAAATTTAATATTAAAAAAGGACTCTAATCCATTTCTTCTAATCCTTTTTTGATGTACAGAGCCTTGTAATAAAATATCACAAACGGGAGGTTGGTTCAGGTAGTTTAAGTATAATTTATTCAAACTTTAGTAGCCATAAAAAAATATAACCATATTCATAAACGATTATTATTATCCTTGGCAGGGCATTAGGGAAGTTATAAATTGGGTTTTTGCTAGTTTAAATCTGGGGCTTATAGAAAAAAACTGTCCCGAAGTAGGTGAATGAAATAAGGGCTCTTGTGTTAAAAGTTTTCATTTGCAAATAATAGAAAAAATATAGATTAATCTTTTTTTTGGGAACACTCTTGAAGGTTACCTTGAAGAATAAACGACTTAATTTTTAATGGGTTTTGGGCATAAATTAGATTTTTTTTTGTGGAGTTGCCAGCTGTTTATTATTTTTTGAGTACATATACTTATGGTGAATGTACAAATGTAAATGTAATTTTAACATTCAAAAAAATTGGTTTTTATCCGCCCTTGAACTACTGTGCTTCTAGTGAATTTGTTATTATTAAAACTTAATATCATAAGTGTTCCCCCTTGTTAAAAAAAAAAAAAACTATTCGAAAAAATAAGTTTATCAACATAATTTTTTTTGCAAACTACTGTAGTTGTTTATGATGTTGTATTTGAATTAAGCGCCATCGAGTAGCAAAAGATTAGATTTAAGGTATCTCCTATAGATGCACAAGGATCTACTCAAACGATTCCTATACGATGGTGTATAAGAACTTTGGTTACACCCTTTTTTGATAAAGAGGATTTGTATTATACGAGAAGCTGCTGTAGAGAAATTAATGGAGAATGTATGTCATTAGAAACAAATTAGATTCTCAAAGGATTCTAAGTAATAGTTTGTTGGAGGGAAGGAAGAAGGATGATACTCGTATAATATTGGTGGAAGAAAGAGGTCGATGTGGTGGATGTCTGTCGGTGGGAACCGACAAATCCAGATGCCAAAGAGTGATAATAATTAAATGTTAAAGTTAAATGAGTTTTGGTGTGTATTTCCTCCTTGTGTTGTGATGCTAGCTGGATCGGTATACCTACATAGTCGGACTTAAATATAAGGACCAACATATCCTATAGGCGAATTCAGAAGGGACGTGTTTAATTACATTGCCTTCGTTAGGGTTTAATAATAATCTTCGGTGTGATAAGAGAATCAGTTAAAGTAATATATCAAAAGAATGGTCGTGTTTTATTTTTATTTTATTTTTTTTTTTCGAGGGAAGTCTTGATGTGGGTCTGGGTTGAATGTTTAACATGTTTACTTTAGAAATGTAGGTGTGTCTGTATAGTTGGTTCTCGGTGAGTTTGTTTCACAAAACGAAATGTGCTAAGTTAGTTTAATCTATATGAATTTGATCAAGGACATGTATATGGGGCGTGATATTACTGAATAGTTGTTCATTGGGGATTAACACACATTTTCTTGTTTACAAATTGTTTTTTTTTTTTTTTTTGTAATTTCAAAAACAACAAAGTTGTAAACAATTTGAATTTACAATTTTGAGAAAAATAAAATAAATTTAGGGATAATTGGGACAAATTCGTCCCAAAGGCTAGTATACATAAACTACACACAACTTCAAATTGACGTGGTTTAATGAATTTCTTTTCTCGTTTTTTGAATTTATAACACTTTTCATGTCGCAAATGCAAGTCACTTAAGAGATATCTTGAAAAAAAAGCGTTTGAATTTATATTTGATTTTTCTATTTTATTTTATTTGTTTTCTTTAAAGTGAATAACCGTACAACGGTTGGGTGTGAAATCTCGCAAAATGAAAACTTCGTTTTCGTTATATCTTTTCATTGCGAAATCTCGCAATTACAAAATTTCACTTTTCATAGTTCCACACTCATAAAATCTTTCTTTTCATTTTTTTTTTTCATTGGAACAAATATTTTTCAAAATCTCGCAAATAATAAACTCGTGCGAGAAATGTTTTTCACTATCGAGTTTCGTTATTTGGTTTACCACATTTTTATTTTTCAATGTGAAACAGAGCGATATTACTGTGAGTTTTTTTTTCTGTTTGTATTTATTTTCCCATGGGTAGGTGAAAAACCTGCATAAAGCTCTATGAGGACCGCACCAAGTCTCGGAAGGTTTTCTTCTTCGCAGACGGCGGCGTACTAAATTCGACTCGTCAAGAATGTCAATAGTCGTTGAATTAGCGTATTCTAATATGAGATTTGAATTTGCAAAGTTTTTAATGATAAGATATTAAATTCCGAGATTTCAGTTGATATTTGCTAGATTTTTTGTTGCGAATTGGTTACAAGCGAGATTTTACGGTTGCGAAATTATGAAAAGCAGGATTTTTATATTTCAGAGCTAATTTGAGAGTGATGTTACTGTGTAATTTAAATTTGGAATTTTTTTTCTTGTACGATTTTAAATTGCGAGATTTTGGTTGATATTTTCGAGATTTTTTGGCCTTAGATTGTTAAAAGGGAGATTTTATTGTTTATAGATTATTAGAAGCAGGATTTTTATTTTTCAGAGTGAAGCTGAGAGCGTTGTTACTGTAAGATTTGAATTCGCAAAATGTTTACTAGTGAGATTTTAAATTGCGACGTTTTTGTTGAAATTTGCCAATTTTTTTAGTGCGAGATCTTAAAAGCGAGTTTTTATGGTTGCAGATATAAAAAATTGGATTACTCGTATTAACTAGCGAGATTTTGTTCTCGATAAAAAAATGCAAGATTTCGTTATTTGTGATTTTGGTTTGAATTTTGTACCTCTTTACCGAAGGCGCACAACACAAATTTTTTTCCTGGAAAAATACTAATTTACGTAAATTTCCGGTGAATGAAAAAATTTGAAATATTAACTTAAAGGGTCTTCATGATTTCTATTCGAATTTTGTCCACTTTGCTAGTGTTTTTTTTTTTTTGGTTCACAGTGTTTTTATTTATCAATGTGAAAAACAGTGAAGTTACTGTGAGCTTTGAATTTGCAAAATGCTGAATTTCTAAGATTTTGGTACAAGGGATTTTAAATTGCGAATTTTGTTTGCTAGAAGTGCGTTCGAGATCACTCAACAGCAGCTGTACTTATTATCAGCTGCTGTACTTATTATCAGCTGCTGTGCCCAGCCAATCTCCCCATATTCATGTTCTTTTAGTAATACGGCTATTCTAAAAGACTGCTCTTAAGTCTTGGGTTGATCGCAAAAGTTATCAATTGGAAGTTTTCATATCCGTCTGGTGGTTGGCAGCCGATTTTAGGAATGCAATTTTTGAAATTTCAATATTTCTTTTAAAAAAAGAGGAGAAGGAAAATTGTGCTTATTTGCGCTCAGCCCATGCTGCTAAGCGCTAAAGAAATAAACACAAACTTCGCATACTTGTAACTTTTATGGCCAAAAATAAACTTTGCGAAAGGCTGTACCTACCTAATGTGAAGTTAAATAGTACCGTCATTTTCATAAAAATTGGTTTTATCGTGCTCAACTTAGAAGCACTTACTGAGCAAAAAACAGCAAAACTTTCATTTTTATAAAATTTGCAAACACAAAAATAAACAGTAATATTTACAAATTTTAGAATTTTTTATATACTATCAGCACAAGGCACCTTAAACTGAGCACAATGGCTTACTTAATATTTCGCAAAATTGTTTTTTGGCAGGAAAAGTTGAAAACGTGGGATTTTGTTTATTATCACTTCAAAATATGGCTATGCACTACACAGCACAATTTTCACTTTACAAAATTTCAAAAAAAAATTTATCAGTAAAATTTGCAAATTTACAACTTACTTTTATAATATTTACGTTAAAAGACAGCTAAAGTTGAGTACATAAGGTACATCACAATTATTTTTTTTTTTTATTGAATCGATTCGAAAACTTTCACAA
The DNA here is from genome assembly GCA_946251815.1 of Dasysyrphus albostriatus. Lineage (NCBI taxonomy): Eukaryota > Metazoa > Arthropoda > Insecta > Diptera > Syrphidae > Dasysyrphus > Dasysyrphus albostriatus. The sequence goes on along the minus strand of OX276336.1, from coordinate 26,892,252 downwards.
ATTAACAAAATAAAAGATATCAGTAAAATTCGCAATTTTGCGATTTTTTAATATCTACGGCACCAAAAATGAAAAATTTGAGCACAATACAGCACAAAATCGTTTCGCAAAATTGTTTTTGGCTAACGTCAGTTACAAATATGCGAATTTTTTGTTTATCTCTTTTCAACTTGCAAATACAAATTGAGCACAAAACAAGACAACTTTCATTTTACAATATTGGGAAATTAAAAAAAAATCATTTGTAAAATTTGTAAGGTTGCGCATTGTTTTAAAATATTTTTAGCACATTTTAAGCACAATAGAACAAATTCTCTCAATTTTTTAAAACAAAAATGGCGGTGCTTACTTCCCTTCGCAACATTTTTTTGGTATCGGGTTGTTCAATAAGAGCGCTACAAAAGTTTTTTTAAATAAAACAAAAATGGTTTTGGATATCAATGAAATTCTTTATTCCTGTGAAAGTACGTTCGATGCCATTATGTATGAAACTCGATTTCTTTTGCAAGGCCACCATGGACACGTTTGCAGAAGTCCAGACGCTGAACCCAATTTTCGACAGTTTTCAAGCATAAATCGGCCGATACTGCTGCAATTTCACGTTCGATATTCGTACAAAGTTCATCAATCGTCGCTGGCTTGTTGGCATTGACCATAGACTTGACGTAGCCCCACAGGAAATAGTCTAACGGCGTCAAATCGCATGACCGAGGCGGCCAAGCGACTGGACCATTTCGTGAGATAATACGTTCTCCAAACTTGGTTTCCAATAAATTGATTGTGACATTCGCTGTGTGGCTTGTGGCGCCGTCCTGTTGGAACCACATGTCCTCCAAGTCCATATCATCCAATTGGGGTCAAAAATATCCGGTTATCATTGAACGGTAGCGATCCCCATTCACAGTAACGTGCCGGTCTTGATCATCACGGAAGAAGTACGGCCCAATGACGCCGCGGCCGGCCCATAAACCACACCAAACCGTAATTTTTTCGGGATGCAATGATGGCTCATGAAGTTCGTGTGGATTGCTACCTGGCCAATACCGCATATTTTGTTTATTGACGAAGCAATTCAGCTAGAAATGAGCCTCATCGCTGAAGATGATTTTTCGATGAAAATCCGAATCATTTTCAAGTTGTTGCTCAGCCCAATTCACGAACATACGACGCTTCTGGTGGTCAAGCGGCTTCAGTTCTTGCGTCAATTTAATCTTGTTAGGATGTAGGCCAAGATCTTTTCGCAAAATTTGCCACAACGACGTCACAGAGATGCCCAACGCTTGAGAACGACGTGTGAGAGACACATTTTGGCTTTCTGCAACTGAAGCCTCAGCGGCAGCAATATTTTCGACACTACGGGCACTTCTTTGTCTCACTGGCACGGGAACATTTTGTACTGTGCCTATGGATTCATATGTTTTTACTAGACGCTCAATTGTTGATCTGCTAGGACGATTATGACGACCATAAATTGGACGTAGCGCTCTTAACGTTGAGGCCACTGACTCCGCATTTCGGTAGTAAATTTTATTAATTTCGACTCGTTGTTGGCTCGTATATCTTTCCATCATGAAATGGCAAACCTTGCTGAAGAGAAATGTGAAAAGAGCGGCAAGAAATATGGCGTCGTTTGCTGTCCCTGTGGCTCTACTTTTTAGTAAAAGTTGCAAACATGCGTATTTTCTTATCTCTTTGGTATTTAGCAGCACAAAACAGCACAATTTTCATTAGGTACTGCAAAATCTAAAAAAAAAATCATTCGCAAAATTTGCAAATTTGATATTAGGTATATTTTTTAAAATATTTTTTTTTGAAAATTTTGTCGATTTGAAAAATTGCCAAATATTCAAAAAAATTTCCGTCAGTAAAATTTGCAAATTGTTTTTTGATTACAATTCAACACAACTTTTCTTTGAAAATCGAAAATGGCGGTTCTTACCTCACTCCTATTGTTTTCAGAGTTTGAAAAGCTTTTTCCGAATCAAATCCTTTAAAAAAGCACTTACAAGTTGCAAATAACCTTCTACCTTTTACTTTTCATTAAAAATTGAAAAACAATTCAAATTCCATAACACACTTGTTTCATTTCATTTTTCTTTCGAACGAAATCCAATGAAATATATATGTGGCCCTCAAGACTCTTGAAAATGGATTTTAATCTTGTAGAACTCGCAGTAAACGATATCTCACTCCAAGACCACAATATTCCAATCGACTGCGATTACGATGACAAATATAACAACAACCATGCGACGATGTAGATGAAAATGTATCGATTACGAGCGCAAAGAAAAAGTAGATTAATAAAAATAGTAATCGAAGAATCTATAACTTCACTATCATCGACGACTATATAAGGTCAACCAACCAACAGAAAATGGTTATCGAGGTTGAGAGTGTAATGAAGCAAGCTTTACCATCCAGCTGCAACTCAACCTTGCCTCGTCGGTCGGTCGTTGCAAACTGATACTTTCGTTATGCTTGGAATGGTTTTCTTCATTTTTAGATGAACCAAAGCATAAGCTCTTCTCCTCTCTCCTCCTCCATGCTACAGCATTCGCATGCAAATTCAATAAATTATTCAAAAGTCTCAGATAATCGTATCTAATATCTTCGATGATAGAATAAAAGATATTATCTTCGGGACTACCTCAACCGAAAAGGACGTTGTTGATGCGGTATTGGTGTTTTAGAGAGTCAAGGAAGTCGTGTCGTTTGGTTGGATTGGGTTGGGTTGGTATAGTCTCTATATCTATAGTATTTGATTTTGAAAATATGAAACGAGTTTTCTTGTCTCTTTATCCCTTCTATACCGACGCCGAGGTAGATTTATGTTTCTTCATCTGTTAAGTCAGCTTCTGATGAAGGCAAAGGGTTTTATAATTATTATTCTTGACGGTTGGATGGTTCTTCTTCTTCCTTTGGTCTGATGTTAATGATTTATTTATTCAGCTTCTATATTCAATTCTATTGAAGTCGATATGTTTTTTTTAATACTCTTGTTTTTTTTTTTCAGGAAGAAGTAACAAGTTCAACGGAAAGACAAGGGTGCTAGAGACTACTTTTAGGATAAAGGTAAGATTGGGAAAAAATTAATAAATCATTGGTTTTATGGTCTTGTTTCTGAGGCTTGGAGAAAATTTATGAATGATGGAGTTTGCATTAAATATTAAATTAAAAGAGGCTTTTGAAGTCGATATAATTAAGAAATCTATAGAAAATTCACAACAAGTGGATATAGAATGGAGGAAGTATCAAACAGTACGAGATAGGACCGACATTAGTGATTCATTAAGAGAAACTCTGAAGAAATACGTTTTCCCACATAATGGATTAGTTAGAAAAATATACAATAATAATGCTATAACTTTTTGGTCACTGAGAAATAAATTCGTGGGTTTCTTCCTAAGTGGGCTACATTATCACTGCCTTATTTTGATAAATTATTAATAAATTAACAAAACGATGAATTTGTTCTCTTTGACCAATAATTCTTGGAATAATATTAAAAAGGGACAACATGGGTAAAGTTGATGCTGCAGAGGTGAAAGAGAGTGGTGAACCTGTCAGTATGTAACGAAAGTTTTTTGTTTTATTAAGAACTTTTACATTTTGCAAAATGAAAATTTTAGATATTTAGGCCCTAATTTTGTTTGGAGATGTGAAGCTCTTCATGCTACCCTAATAACACGAGTTGATTTTTTTTTAAAAATAACCCCTGGTTAAGCTCCAATTGTTTCCATATACATTTTCGCATTTTCTAAATATGGACAACAGTCCAATTTGTTGGTCCGATGTAGTTTTATGATTTATGATTTGAAGTAATTGAAATCAAACCAATGGGTATTTTAAAATTTCGTTAGAAAATAAAATCTTTAAAATCAGAACAATTTTCATTTATTATTTTAAAGTTGGAATGATAGTACTTTGTCTGTCCCACACGTTACGCTTGAAATAGGTACATTTTCTTAACTTCCATTCTAAAAAAGTTTCTGAAATATAAGATTCATTGGTAAACAGAGTTAATCCTACTACTGTAATTTAAATTCGAAGGAAATTTAAATTTACCTACATTGAATTGATTTTGTGAAATCCAACTTCAAACGTTGTCCCACACGTAACGCATGATAACCTTATATCATAAAAGGCTTTGCATTTCTTTCTTTCACTTATTTTAAACTAAATAAACTCGTTAACAGCGAATTAAAATTGATGATCTAATATTGTTCACCAAGTAAACCTATACCTTACTCTTAAGCTGTAAAAATGAAGATGCAGTTCTGTTACAAATAGGGTAGACAGTGCGATTGAACTATTTTACAGATAGCAAGAAGTGATGGAACATTCGAAAGAATCAAACATAAAGATCCGAATGTCAAAATGGTCACTTTTTTAGTGTTTAAATACCATTTTAATCGAAAACATATGGTTCTTTTGAAAAAAAATCACTTCAAACAACAAGTTTCATTAATACTCGTATTTTGATGTAAAAACTTTATAACTACACATTTTTTTTATTATTACTCAAAAATTTGATTTTTGGAAAAAAAAAATAATCCTCAATTAAAAGTATTTAGAGCTACCTAAAAACAAAGCACGAAAATTTCAATGTGTTTTTTTAAGACGTGTGGTTTTTAATCTGGCAATACTTTTTTTGGAGTTGAGTTTTTTGACAGCTGTCACTAAATTAATGCTCAGTTTTGTTTGCCATTTCATAATAAATAGACTTTTCTGAACAATTTCATAGTAAATAGACTTACTCCTCAACCAATTGATATCACTAAACAAAAAGTCTGTTAATAATAATTTCGTACGTGTCCCGCACGTTACAAATCTATCCCGCACGTAATGGGGTACTTAGTTGATTTTAATTATTATTTAACGCGTAGTTTCTTAATTTTTTAATTTGGTCATAATTTAAAAGAAGTCTCTAAGCAAATAATCCAGGTTCTTAAGTGCACTTCCAACTTCAGGTTTTGCTGTACTTGTGTGTTAACAACACAAATTTAAAAAAAAATTATAGTTTTAATATCCCACACGTAATACTCAGCAAAATTAAGATTCCGCCGGTATACTTGCAAATATTTCAAAAAATATAAATATTATTCAATAGCTTAATTTATTTTAATGTATTTTTTTTTTAAGAAAAAATATTTAAAATCGCTTAAACATTTTTAAATTCAGCTAACCGTTTGTTATGGGTTTCTCGTTTGAATGTCCCACACGTAACAATAGAATGCTCCATAAATTCTTGAAAACTATGAATTTATGGGAACAAAATTTTCAACATCTTTGAAGCGTTAAAAAAAAATTGAAAAGTTTTATAAAATTTCTTAAACATTTCTTAAGAAAAATTTTGGAATACAAAGTTTGATTTTTATCAAAATGCAGGAAAAAATTACCCAAATTTTTAAATTAAAAAAAGAAGTTTCAAACTTTTTTTTAATTCACAAAATCATTGTTTTTTTTTGTAAAAGTTTTTTTTTTATAAAAATCGTAGGAATCGTTTTTGAGAATAAGAGTTTTTCTTTTATGATTTATGTGAAATATCTTCAATTCACATAAATTCGAAAATTTTAAATAGAGAAATTTGATTTTTTCTTATTCGAAGAGCAAGATAAATTGATCGCTTGTAGTTGATTTCGAACAATATAATGATGGTGTTTGAAAATATCTCTAAAAAGTCAGAGATTTTCAGTTCTATAGTTTTCTGGAAAAAGGCGATTTTATGACAATTTGGTTCACATTTGGATCTAAATAAACTTTTTCCGTCAAAATATAGATTGTCCCCCCACCTGTCAAGCCAACAACTGTCAAATTATATTGAAGTATGACTACGATATAGATGGGTTAAAAAATCTCTAAGAATTTCAAAATTTTTGAAGTTTTTTTACTTCTCCGGAAAAAAAATTATTTTTGTAGGGCAATCGGTTGACATTTGGATCAAAATTCAATTTTTCAGTCAAAGTTAACTCAGCTTGCTGATTCAAACTTGATCTTTCCCAGTTTGGAAATCAGTTAATGTTTTTTTTTATTGAAAAAATATTTTCCTTACCTTAATGTGACCATTTTGTACCCTCTCCCATAAGCTACGCTACTGACTGATTTAAAACAGCTGTTCTATTTACTCTACTCTCGTTCTTATGTCATCATTTTCTTTACACATTTTATTTTTTTATTCAAGTCGTGCGTCCTCACAACGTCTTTAAAATGGAAAGAATGAAACAGGGAGATGATTTTAGTTTATAAAAGGAAGGAAGGAATGTCACAATTGGTCCAGAATAATAAGGCTTCGTGTATTCTTTTTCCAGGCAAAATTAAGTAAAAACTCTCTTTTATCTTTTCACGTACAGCGGTTTACCACTTGTCAAATTTTGCGCTGGAACTGCGTACCGCTTGGAAAAAAGTCTGAGATAAATTTTTTTCTGGGAAAAATTTTATATGGAAGATAAATCTTGTCTCGATCTGCGTACTTAAGCTTCAAAAAATTCTTTTTTAATTTAAGAAAATCATTTTTTGTATTAATAGAACTTTTTGGAAATTTTTGAAAATTTTTAAGTAAATCAAAAATTAATAAAATGGGTTTTCGGGGGGTATACTATAGTTTAACTATAATAACTAGTTTTTTAAAAGTCTATTTCCACCCATAGGTAGCCTTTACTAAAAGTAATTTATTGAATTTTTGTTTTTTCAAAAGTTGTGGAACCGTTTTTTAAAAAAAATAAGGTTTTGCAAATTTCCTAAAAACAATCAAATGGCAGGTGTTTTTGGTTAAAAAAAATTCAAAAAGTGTATGGAGACGTTGGTTTCAGGTAAAGTTAACACTGCCTTAAAAAAAGAAAACTATACATTTTACCTCAGAATCTTGCTATTTTTACCTGTTAATCTAGTTAACGTTACATGAAAATCTAGTTCAGAAACATGAAGAAAATGTTCAACGTCCTGTTAATTTAACATGAAGATCTAGTGAAATTAACATTATTCAATGTTGAATTAACCCTGTATCCGGTAATTATTATTTGTTAGATCCGTACTTGTAGGTCCCATCGCTAACACTGCTTACCGTCCAATTCGTTTTGCATTATTCTGAAAGTACAGACATTTATTTCTCTGTATATTATTTTATTTTAAAAATACTTTGTGATACTTACTTAGTTTTGAACTGAGATACGAGTAGTACGCATTCCCTAGGCCACTTCACTGCATAAAAAAACGAGTGCCAAATGTCAATAAGTTGAAACTGACCTTGTTTGGATGGCTTGTGTGTGTCCTTTAACACTGGTGTCACGTTGAAATAACCTGTTTCTTTAACCATGGCGCTTGTGAGTGTGTTTCAACACTGGTAGAGGGCTACTACAGGTAAATTTCTGAAATGTCTTTAACTTTATATGGGATTGGGCACCTTGTTAATTTAACAGGGTCCAGGTTAATTATTTACCTGACTTTTTTCTCTGAGTGTATAAGCGTTGAATTCGGTTGAATTTTTGCATCAAGTAAAAGAAAAGATGATCCTATGAATGAAAATAATCAACTGATGAAAAGGCAACACCCTTTTCAAATGAATCATTACATGCTTGCTCCTCCTGGAAAGTTTTCGATGAATTTATTGTGCTATTCACCAAAATTTTTCCCTGATGTATTCGAAATTTGCTGCTGATGAGCAGATTTCCAATTTTGAGGAATGTTTCACATTTTTTTGTTTTTGTTTATTATTTTAATTAATTAATTTTGTTATTTGTGTTGAAAAACAGAAAACTTTTCGATTCATCATTGCTGTTAATTTGTTGAAGCTTTTCAACTAAATTAAGGTAACTATAAAATGAGTATGCACACACTTGTTCCTTTTATATAAACGAAAAACTAAACGAATAAAATAAAATAATTGCAATGAATACAGAATCTAAAGTTTGTCTGGAATTTTTGTTTGAAAATTAAGTAATTAATGTTTTTTTTTGCGTGGAAAAAAAGTTGTGTTGCAGCAAAAGGATTTAGTTTTTATTTAGTGATTATTTATAGTTCATGATAAAATTACATTAAACTTACTCTCAATTACTTGTGTACCTTTTTACTTTTTAAGGTTACTTATATTATGTTTGATGATAATGGTAATGAGTTTTGTTTTTGAAGTTTTGAAAAATAAGTTAAGTTTTCAACTTTTTACTGACTCAAAGGAATTAAAAAAAAAAAAGTTTACACTAAGTAGAGTTGATAGACTTATAATAAATTGATTAACTTTGTGGTAAATAAGTAAAATCCCCTAACAAGAGAGATAAAAACTCTTTAAATTATTAGTTTTTTGAACCCCTGGACAGAACATACGGGGCCTGCACGGAGTACGCATTCTGCTCGGAGACTTCCATACTCAAATTGGAGAGAACGATACTTTCGGTAGATTAGTTGGTAAACACAGCCTTCCCAAAGGAAAAAATATGATAACACCTGGTTTCCACCGCTAAAAATAAGCAACCCACAACCTGGAACTCCCTAAATAGTCTATACGAAATCCAAATCACACTTCTAACACCTCAAACGTGCGTACTCTCCCCATTCTCTTGTTGCGGCAAAGTTTTAAGCTCGACTGTCAAATAATAGAAACAACGATCATCTGGAAGTTTTATATAAAAATCCAAGCAACTAGCTGTTGATTTAAAAACCACAGCGTAGCCTTTTCAAAACAGCGTAGGTAACCTAGTGGATAGTAGATGTATTCCAACAGCATTAAAAAAGGAGTAAAAATAAATAAATACATTGTTCTTATTTTTATTCAATTAGATACTCGTAATATACATAAATGTGAAAAGATACACCCTTCCTTAGCCTTGACTTCAATCTGATTTAAATTCAGTTATCAAATTCAAAAATCAGTTTCCAAAAAAAAAAAAATATTTTTTTTCAATTTGCATTTTTCGTAGAAACCAACAAAAAAAAAATAAACAATTTAAAATAATGCTTACCAGAAGCATGGGCGTAAACTGATGGTTGTTGTAGGTGGTATTCCCTTGAGCTCGTTGACATTTCAGAATAATTGATTGAGTTAATAAAAGGTTACGTGTTCGCATTTGTTTTGGTATCCTCGAAACGTCCAAAAGCAACTATAGGTATAATATCAATCCCAAATAATGTGGTTGGGGTTATATGTCATATACGAGTACATACTTAAATAAAAATAAACCGTGAGATCCCTACCACATGTTAAAATTATATTGGAGGCGTGAATACAAAAAAAAAAATAGGAGCTGACTCTGTGCGTGTGCATTGTCTTTTCGAGTCGATTGTTTTTGTAGAATTTATTATTTTGTCAACATATAAAAATAAAACAATCATTTCCAGAAGTTTTATCCTTTTATAAGTTTGTGTGTATATGAAGCAAAACAAATTAAACTTTTCAATTTGACTTTTTTGAAGTTGATGGGGAAATGTTTCAGCTTATTGTATTTGTAATGTTTACAAAATTTCCATCCTGACAAATAAATCTTGATAAATATGTGTATTCTGAGAGGTTATATCGCATTTTTTGAAGTATCTACCTGTGTAAGTATTAAAAAGACCGATATCGGTACTTAAAACAATATTAATTGAGAAGGTATTTTTCTTAAAGGAAAACACTGGTATTAATCCGTCAATCATGTTTTAATGGATAAATTCACAAAATTAAATGTTTTGTTTTAAAATTGTGTTAAGGTACTACCTATTTAGTGCTTTTTCTTCTTTTATTAGAGAACCACTAGAATTTTATGTCTGAACCCGATAAAATACTTTGAATATATTGAATATGTAATGGCTACAGAGACACTGTACTCATCACAATATGAGTCACAATTTTCTTCAAGAGCATCACAACTCAATATTTGTTGTTTCGAGATAAATATTTGATTGACAATCCCGTTTTTGTGAAAATATAAAGATAAACGACTGTAATGCGCTCTTAGAGATATCGATGTATACTTCGTAATAAGGAACAAAATTTAAACAATCATAATCACAATCGTAATGTCATACTAGTTCCGAATCATCAATTTTTGAATAATGCCGATCTTCTAGCAAATGGGGGATAGTTTATCTTTGCGTATTCTGAATACATTTTGAAATCTGTAACAATTACAAAAATTTATAATCCGTATAATGTAGCCAGTAAAGAATTCATTGAACTGATTACATACTTAAGCGCATGTAAAACCGGTAAACCGGCTCTGTCTGACTCCTTACCATATGTTTTAAATAATCTTATGTTATTGCTACAGCTTATTGTGATCACTAAATATTTGTAAGTCGTCCCTATCTTAACTGTTCTGTTTTCAGCACAAGTGACTTCCATTTTATTCTGAAGGGTAGTATTGTCGATAGGCAATAAATAATTTGTATGCAAAAATTTAATGAATTATAAAACTTGAAGTTTTATGCCATTCCGTGACCAAAACTGTTTGTTCCAGTGATATACGTGTATTCATAACAATTCGATTTATTCAAAATACGTTGCTGGTATTCACTACACAAGTAGCTCCTATAAATATAATTTTCTGTTTTAAAAATGAATGTATTCATTACATATACCACATTAACTAGTTCATCATAATGTATTGAGTACAGTGGACTCTCGTTTACTTGAACATACGACAGTTGAACAATCCAATAATCTCAACATGCTATTTTTTCCTGTTTTGTAGGTATTCTATAACTTGAACCGGCAATTTTCAAGGCTCGGTAACTTGAATTTTTGTTAGACTAACTCTATAAGTTGAACAGTTAAGATATTTGCAAGCTCTTTAACTTGAACAAATTTCAAGCAAACTTTTCATAAACGATTTTAATGTAAGTGGAATACCACAAAGTTTCTATTGTTTTTTTTTTTTTTGTCCGTAAGATCTGCTTCCATTTTCAAGTCAATTTTATAAAATGAAGTGCGAGTTTCTTATGAATTTACATTAAAATTTTTACAAGGAATACAAAAGAAATATTTTGTTGGTTTGATCCACTAACTTGAACAATCCATTAGCTTGAACAGACGTGATTTCGTATGTGTTCAAGCTAACGAGAGTCCACTATATATGTATATCATATGTATGCGCTACATGTTATACACTTAAACTGCCGTGATATGTATGCAGTCTTTTAAAAGGATGATTAAAGAACAAAAATCAACAAAACAAATTATAAATAGCAGCAGTGATTTAAAGAAAACAAATAAAACGTGAATAGAGTGAAAGTCTCATACAAATTTGTCTTTGAGCCATGGGTAAATGACCTCGGAAAAAATTTTGTTTCACCAAATATTTTCTTATAACATAAACTTTTTATTTAAGGCGTCTTCTATTTAAAAACTTTTTTTTTGTAAAATAACGGACACCCCCTAATCAACACACATATGTACCATGATAAGAGGTATTGAAAATAAATGCAGTCATCACATATTTCACAGAAGCTAGTTTATTATTTTGTGTTGAGTGTATTTCATCTGTAGGCACTACATGTAAAATATAACTCTTTTAACTATTGCTACTATTGAGCCCAAGACTTTCCATGATGAGATGAATGTATTCATTTAACAACATCTTGATGAGAGGTTTTAAAAAGTAATGTAGTCATTACATATTTCCTAATACATGAAGAGTAAACCACCTGTTGGTTTCTTTTTGAATAATATGTAATTACCTAATGCCAACCCAAACGAGACAGCTATTTGAATAAAATAATATTCTATCAACTTCCAAATTAACAATAATTTACCACAACAAATGTAATTTTTATTTTTTTTTTAATGAAAATAAATTGATGTTAGTTTCATCGTTATTTTTAATAAGTTATGTACTACATACAAAACCAGCAATTTTTTATTTTTATTTATTTGTTTAAGTAAATAATATCATCAATAACTAATGAAATCAATAAATAGGTACTTCTTAATTTATACAAATTACTAAATTTTGAGGACTCATTAACTTAAGTTATTGTTGACTAAACCTAAACCAAATTTCAATTATGAAAATTACTTTCGAAAAAAATTATTTCTCTGTGCTATAAAGGACATATTGTTCCATTTTTATTTATATTTGCTAAATTTGATAGATTATGATTTTTTTTTTTGATAAAAAAATAATAAAAAGCAATTTCAGCTCCAATAAAATTATATCTCTATACGTATTTATATTGTATCATCATAATTACAATATAATCAGGGCAAACAACAATAACTATGTATACCTATCATTATGTATATAGTTCCCTAATTCAAGGGTATAAAGGCTTAGGTTAATGTCACGCACTCTTATACAAACACAAACCCCGAATAAAATTGAACTTTCATTCGAATAAAATCAAAAACCAATATTGATATTTTTTTTAGCCATCATACAAATTACTTTAATCATGACATTTCAACCCCTTAGGAGCATTCATATGCAAACCATAATCATCTACATAGTTTTTTTTTTGGGGAGGAATAAAATAAGGGTGAATAGTTTGTTTAGCATAAATTATTTCCTATGATTGGTATCTTTTAGTTCAATAATTTAAAATTCACTCTCCCTCTGTATGTCGATGTCAACATCAACACTAATGCCTACCTCAAACATTTTGTTGAATTAATTTAAATAACAAAGCCTTCTAATTGAGAACATGCCCTGCGTTTTTGAGCACATTATTTGAATAACACTAGGATATTTTTTTCCAGGATTGGACTATAAACAAAAAGACGAAATTTGAGGGCCCTTTTTCAGCTTTATTTTTAATACAAAAAATTTCTTCTTCTTATGTGAAGTAAATAAATGTCAGTCAGTTAATATTTTAAACTTTTAGATAATAGTATGAAAATTATTTACTCGCGTAATTGTAAGTTAGTTATGCACTCGTAGAAAAATTGAACTCAAGATTTTTTTGTACTGGTCATAACGATGACTGGGAAAACGAAAGAAAGTAGGAATCACAATACTGTCTTGCTTGGCTCCAAATTTTGGTACTTCGTTATTTTTGATGATACTTCGAACTAATTTTTTTTTTTTAATATTTCTTACATAAAATAAAACAGTAGATACCTATGTATGATACAATTTTTTTCTAGCAATTTTACAAAATCTCATTTTACTCAAAAACCGCTCTATAATGGAAAACCATTTTTCAAAAAAAAGTTATTAATGGTTTTTCCATTTTTTTTATTTTCGACTTTCTTAAAAACGTTGTAACTGATTTCAATAATTTTTACTTGTGACATATATATTGGTACTATAGGGCAAGTTTTGTATTCTTGTAAAAACTAAAAATCAAAATAATAATCAAAACACCCAAAAAGTGGGTGGCAAAATTTTGTCTGTCTGCCTGTACCTCGATCCACAGCCTAAACCACTAAAGCGGTTTTCTTCAAATTTTCGTAACTCTCCAGAGGGAAAATAGTAAGTTTTTAAAGCTTCATACAACTGTTGAGAAAAAGCTTATGTATCTCGAAAACGGCTCCAAAGATTTTGATAAAAACAATGAGTGGATAACTGTTCTTCTCATAATCTCGTAACGACCCTATCTACAAAATTTCCGATAGCAATCAGCGATTAAAGATCTGGGCAACATAGTTCGATCCGGTGTTCTTAGTGACAAATTACAAACAAAATTTGACCGCGGCACAGTGGCCCGAATTGACTTTTTTGGTTGCAAAAATCATATCTCTTAAACGAATTAAGATATCACCACAATTTTCTTTTTATCTTAAAGCAAATTTCCAAGACTATAAAGTTTAAGTATTAAAAGAAAAAATATTTACAGGGTGTTTCAGAATCTGCTGCTGAAATAAGAAGTTTTAGTTAAGTTGGTTAACATAGTTGGTATTCATTTTAAAAGGGTTGAAAGTCAATTTATGAAGTGATTTGAGTGTAATTCAAGTAAAACAGTGGGAACAACCCAAATTGAGTCAAAATGTGGCGAAAAAAATCTTTTATTTATAAATTGATTTAAATTTTTTTTATAAAAGAGTCCTTATAAGTATTTATAAAATATTTTATTAATAGATTACAATTCAAAAAGTAGAAAAATAAAATAAAAAGAACAAAAAACATTAAATTTCTTGGAAACTATCATCCAAGTCCGGGGAAATACGTAACGAACTTATCATTTCTGGTAAGTGATAAACTGTTATAATAAGGTATTTAAAACTGTACAAAGAAGTTTACTGCTTACTTTTGGCTTTCAGATGTCTTTGGGTTCTTACATGCCTCAAGGAAGAAATAGGTGGATCGGATGAGATTGCTAGCATGTTAAATAAATCTTTATTCTGCCGAATTCTTGAAATTTTGCACGTATTTTGACATCTGTATTTCTTGTAGTCTTTATTTTTGGACTCTTGGGCTTCTTCTGACAATTCTCCAAGTGGTAGAGATTGGTATTTGATTATATTTTGACTATGGACCAAAATTTTATGAAGAGTAGGTGTCAGTTGTTTTTCAGGGTACTTTTGTTTCAATAATTCTGCGGTTTTTTTTTTGGTGTATTCTCCAAATTTAACTGTATTCACTTCTTCCCTGCAATTCAAAATATTAAGTATTATTTTGATCCTAGTTATAACTTCTTCATTGATCCCAGTTATTCGCGACGGCCTTACGTTGTTGTATGAATATTTATTCAAAGCTTTAACGTTACTTTCTTGTGACATTTTCACTATAATGTTTTACCAGTTCCGGGTGTGGTTTCCAATTGTGTAGCTCTTTAAAAAATTAAATTTAAGCTAAAAGATTCGATGAGCTTGTTTCTACTTTAAACGAGCTTGTTTTCATCAAAATTATTTTGAGAATAATCTTTCGGCAAATGCGCTCCTATCCGCATGAAAATGAAAAAGCATTCAGTTTTTAAAGAAGTTTTTACTCGGAGGCAAACATTTTAAAGAATCTTATACTAAGAGGAAAATTTCAAAAATTTTGTAAAGGAAAATTGAAAAATTATTTAAAAAAAAAAAAATTTAAGTAGGAAGATATACTTTTTTTGAAAAAAATTAAAAGAGCAACGAATATCTCAAAAAGGGACATTTTTAAATGATTTTAGAAAAGTTAGCACAGTTTTATAATTTATTTTATCCTTTAGAAAAAAACTAGTTTTTGTAATGGCATATTTCCTTTTAATATATATTTGACTTATCATATCAAAAAATGTCACCATAAATGAATGCCAAAAATTACTTAATTTGGAGAGAGTCTGGGAAATCTTTCATTCTGCAACTTATTTTTTAATTTTTTGTGTTGGATTTAAATAAAGAAAATTTTGGAAGTAGCTTATCTGATATCGTCCCCCCCTGATTGCAAGAACTAGGTAACTCAAATTTCAATTTTCCTCGGCAAAAACGATGTTGTTTAGTAAATTTTTCAAAATTTTTTTCTAATACAGTCATAGAATATTTCTGAAGTCCAAGAAACATAAAACTTAATTTTTCCCTCATTCTCTTATAGCTATAGGTATCTATGAACGTTGCTATTTCCAAAAATTTAAAAATTGAGTTACCTAGTTCTTGCAATCAGGGGACGATATGATTTTTAAAAAAGAAGTAATTATTACTATTATTATGATCGTATGACAAAAAAAAACTTTAAATTCATTTTCTGAAGAATCACATTTTTTGAGTTATGCCGGTGTTCTTAAACAGCGACGATATGTTCAATTTCAAAATGTTCTTATCGCATGCTGAAAAATTTAAAGAATGAAGATGGCAACCCAAGTAACATCGTTGGAGCTAATAGAAGCAAAACTGTTCTTTAGCAGCTTGTAAGCAGTGAAATCTGAGACCATAGTTCTAAGACAGATTATTTCACAGCTCCCAACATTTATTTAAAAATTTTGTTCCATAGTCGAGTTTCCAATACGCATTAAGCTCCATTATTTTTATAACGTCCCAAGATTTAAAAATATGCTCTTTAATAACGTTCAACGTTCTTTAAACGAGCAAATTATTAATATGAGCATATAAAGAAGCGTTATAGAGCTTCTTAAAACTCATATTTAAAATATTATTGCATGATTCTATGCAAGAAATGTCAAAAAATAGCTCCACAGAATGCGGCTGTAGAGTTAAATTACTAATACATTCACACAAACGCATGCGCATTGGATATCTCTCTGAGCATTATTAAATTTCTCTGAGAATTGTGAAATTTGAAGGCTGAACAAAGCTACAACAAAACGACTATAGAGCTTAATACTAAACCTCTCTCATATTAGTAGGGTGTTTCACAATAAAATACAATAAAGATAATTTCACCGAGAAAAGTCAAACCAAAACTAGAAAATAAATAAGTTCCTTTATATTTCTAAGCAATACCAAGTATGACCCGTAATTGTGGAATTAGATCCGAAATTTCTAAAAAAATTTTATTAAAATCAATTGAGCAGTTTAATAAAATGTTTTAAAATAAAATTAAATCAACGGTTGAGTCGCACAAGTGTTTGCTTGCTGAGAAACCATAATGCATTTCAATTGTTAATAAATAAATAAGAAATTTTTTCCACGATTTAAAATTATTCAAAACTTTCAATTTTCGAAACACCCTTCTTTTTTAGCCTTGAACACAAAACTCTCATTTTGTGGGAACTAGCTCTACAATATCCATATTGCAGTTCTATTGAAGACAAACTATTTTCACGATAAAAATATGGTGACAGAAAAAAAACATTGAAACAATTTTTCTTATTTTATTTGAAACGAATAAAAAACCTTTATTTTCAATATAAAACACACTTAATATTGCAAATATTGCAATGAAAACAAAAATATTTTATTTCAGATATTTAAATTAATTTTTGTAACAGATTTCTGTGTTGCTTAAGTTAATTTTTTAAACATTTCACTGCGTAATATAAAGAATTTCGAAGGCGCGTTGTAATTTTGCGAAGTACATTCAGTACATGTTTGATAAATCTAAGCGCGCACTAAAAATTCACTAAGATGGAACAGTTAAATAATTAATTTCATTTCTCACTTATATTTTCTATAGGAATATTTTACTAATTTGCGACATCATAACATATAAAGTTTATAAAGTTCTCAAATGTTACTATCACACATATAATACATCGTTCCAATATTATTTTACTTTTTAATTTGTATTACACAAACCCAAACTAATACAAACAAAGTGCTGTCAAAAATGTTGCTTTAAAGATTTCTAAATAATATACCTAAGAGCTGCAAGGCCTTACAAGCCACTGATAAGAGCTGGTTTCGAGCAAATATTAGCTCTCAAACTCAATGAATTCGCTGTAGGCAAGCTCTGCACTTGCTTTAGAAGTGTATCTAGAGCTTCTTTTGAAATAAACGAGCTTTAAGATTAGCTCTACAAACGCTTTTAGAGCAATTAAACAGCTAAAATTGTTTCTTGGGAACCCAATCATAATTGGGCTATAAATAGCCCAAATCATATCTTGGGTGATATTTGTTTCTTTTAAATAAATCATTTAAAAACTACTTTTCTCCCCCTTAACAAATTCTTAGCGCATTCCATTATTTAGCTCCAATCTTTTTATTCACTGAATGTAGTCATTTGTTTTGACATTTCAAATCAACCGAAGCAATCTTCACACTTATAATGTCATTCAGATTATCTGTTCATCATTAATTTTTGTATGAAATGTGGTATTGGGCTACTATTTGGGTTGCTTTTACGGCTCTGATTTTGGGCTACGCTATTCTTTTAAATATGCATTGGTATTGGGCTACTAATTGGGTTTCTTTTACGGCTCTTATTATGGGCTACACTATTCTCTAAATCGGCTATCGAACTATTTCAAGACATGGCAACCCACGACCATTTAGGAGTAAAGAAATAAAATGAATTTCTTTTATTTCATGAATACTTAAGTACATACATTTATTTACATCATTTTAAAGTTTTCAGACAACAGTTCCAACAACATTATTTTGATAATAATTTCTTATTTTAAATTACAAGCACCATTGAATAAAGCTTCACCTAACGTTTCGAGGAAAATAGTTGCAAAAATATCCTGAATAATTTCTTCGTCTAAGCTGAAATAGTTTCTAAAATGGCCAGCCATCATAGCTTCGGGAATTCTTACATGATCTTCAAAAATGAAGTGTCAAAAATGAAATATGCACCACAGCAAATGTGTATTGTCATAAAAAAATATTAAAAATTAAACTCACACTCAGAAAAAAAAGCCGGTATAACCAACCTATTTCTGATTTATTATACCTGATTTTCAGGTTACTATTTCAACTCGGTAGACCAGGTTAACAGCTTAACCTGATACCTGATTTTAATGTCATGTTAAATCAACGTTGGTTTTTCAGGTAAAGTTAGCACTGCCTTAAAAAAGTAAAACTGTAAAATTTAGCTGAGAATCTAGCTATTTTTACCTGCAAATCTAGTTAACTTTACATAAAAATAAAGTTCAAAAACATGAATAAAATGTTCAACGTTCTGTTAATTTAACATTATTCAATGTTGAATCCACCCGGGTTAATTATCTGCCTGACTTTTTTCTCTGAGTGCATTTATTTGAAGTTCAACATCATTGATGACTGATTCTTAGACTCACTGGCTTTTTTTTTAATTTCCACTAATAACTGGAACTATAACTGCCTTTTTATATGCATTTTCCGATTTTATACTTACAAATAGTGTAAATAAGTATCTTCTTGAATTTTTTAAATTCCAGAAATTTTATGCGGAAGCTATGTCTCTTAAGTTTTTTTTTCATTGCATTCCATAGAGACTAACCAAAATAGAAGTACATATCTGTTAGTATCAGCAACTGCATAGAAACTACTTAGCGAATCATTTTTTGAATAATTGATTTGTTTTCTTTTTGTTGTCTTTCCAATAATCTGGCCCTGGATATTGCCAAGTATCTACATTTGTGATTAAAATAAACATTTATTATCATATTTTTATCAGTACCTATTTTATGCAAACAAGCAAGCAAACAACTAGATTAAAAATAATTTTATTCCATGACTGATGGCTTTTGATCACGGCGAAAATATGAACTGCCTTGGCATTGCATAATATGCTAAGTACTGAACTGTAATTTGGCTTTCAGCTATTACATCTATTTATTTGCTAAATTTGAGCATAATTTGATGCAAGCACACACAATTCAAACTTAATAAAGTAAAAAAAGATGTGTAGTGCTGTTTATTCGAAAATAAATTACTTTTGAGTTAGTTTATTGAGAGGCTTATTTGCCAAAAATTTAACTTAAAAATAAAATTTCAACATTAGTCCTTAGTTCGCCATGATTGAAAAAAATCGAGATTCGTATTTTCTGATCTTTAAAATCGGTGTTAATGCCTCGGTAGTGCTCTCCATTGACAATATTTCTTCAACTTTTTTTCAAGGACAATGGACAAATATCCTGCAACTCCGCAAAAACACATACAAATCACATGCTCACTTTCAATTGACTTCTCTATGGCTACGTCTGTATTGTTTTCTAAGCTGCGAGTACACCAATTTTGATTGTTTTTGTAAATTTTGAAATTAAATTTAACTTCGTTCGAAATGATGATTTTTCTACAAAATTAACATCAATTTTGAGTTGCTCTAATATCTAAACATAGAAACACCAACAGGGCTTCAATTTGTAAGTCAACTAGACCCTTCAAGTGAGTAATTCGAAATGCTTAATTCTCCTTAAATAAGTAAAAGTGATGTTCAGTTTGTGATATTCTTTGCAGGCTGAGAACCTCGGGCTTAGGTGCATGCTTTCGCACACGGGGATAATTTTGTTTATTTATATTCAATTATCAATCATCAAATCAGCTTAACGAACTTATTCTACAATAAATAAATAAATGACATTTGAATCAAACAGAAGCCAAGCAAGACTCCACCATTTACTTAGTTATTTTTGTTCTGTTTGTTCTTGCTTTTGGTAGTCTATTAGTAGTTTATTATAATAATTATTTCTTATCAAAAAATTTATTCCACTTGAAGTATCGAAAATGTACCTTAACTTCGCATATTTCGTGATTCTTGATAAAATAAAAGAAGTAATATTACAAAAATGTGCTTGCATTGACTATCACTGATAGCTTTATTATTAATGAAGTCTTAAATGACTCCAAAAACTTTCCTTACAGAATTTTTGCTATCACTAGTCAAAATCAGAAATAAAAACTCTCTCTTCGTGCCCTCAATATTTATACTAAATATTTTCGATCATAACTTTTTTTACGACTTCCTCTTTATATAAGACTTTGCTGTCGATAAAGAGTTAGACATTTTTACGACATGAAAAGAGCCATTCGTTGGCACAAAAATCTTTGCAAACAATTAATTGATGCTTCCATCAGCGAGATGTAATTATCATTCATCAAAATTAGATAATGTCAGTAGTAGGTAACAGCTAGGTACCGAATAACTGCGATGCATTGCTTTCCATCTCATTTAGCTCGGATCTTATCACACAGTGCCTCCATCAGTTCTCCTTCTTTTTCTGTAACACTATTTCCGGGCTTCATCAAAACATAATCATTCCACATCGCTTAAATAACTTAATAGCCAAATATCACCACATCACACCACATCGCTCCCCCACCTCTCCTCCAAACACAAAAACACATTGTAATCAGCTATTATTCTGGAATTACCACACTAAATTGAATGCTAATCGACAGAGACAATAGGAAGCCATTTTAAATGGACTCTCTAGACCATTGGTCCTGGAATTGGATGCTTTTGTTCTACCGAAATATTTTACCATTTTACTTGATAATTCCAAAGAATTTATTTTACCAACAAAAAAAAATAACAAACCAAAAGATAAAAAGCAATGATTTAATTTTTTTATCATTTATTTTCTTCGTTTCTTATGCACTGATGCTGATGTTGTGTATGTAGAGAGAAAGGATATACACATACACGTATTTATACGAATTGTCGTTATAGAATGTCTACCGTTAAGTAAACATCGATGTAGTCGACTACGAAATGCTTTACTTTGAGTGTATCATATCTTCTCCTTTCTGCTTTTAGAAGAAACCAAAACAAAAAAGCCAACAACAACAAGAAATTGTAATCACCTTGTCTATTAAAAGACTTTTAGCGTTAGCATTTACTTAATGTTCGAGGTGTTTAAGGGAAAAAAAAGAAGAGAGAAATAATAATTCGATCCGAAAATCCATTTCCAATCCTTGGCTTTGGTTGTGTTTGTGTACGTTCTATATATATTTGTATAGGTACCCTTTCTAGCTTATGAAAAAAATTCATTCACTCTAATGGGCAATGGCTGATGTGTGTTTATATGTAATCCTTACAGCCACACTCAAATTAGAGACGTATTAGTTAAGATGGAAAACAGATGGCGTTGAAATCATATTGCACACTTTGTAACAGGGTTGCCATTACGTGACTTGAGCTGTCATTTGACATGGGTTAAGCTATTGGATTAAGAAAATAGGAGTTTTTTATCTTTTAAATAAAATTCTTCATTATTGAGCTTGGTCTGCTTCAAATAGATGTTGAACTTTTTGAGGAGTTCGATTAAAATGACGACTTTTTAGCAGCTGTAAGATTTGTTGCGAAAGTTGCGAAGACGTTTAACATATTGAAAGGCTAGGGAAATTGAAAGGGTGCTGCTTACTACTTGGATAGGCTTTGTCTTTAAACTGGAAGTTTTCTTTGTTCTCTTGAACCCCTGGGATCTGGGACTCAAAGACTATCTAAGCAAGAGCATTATTTGTCATTGTCACGATGTGGCCGAGCCAATGTTGTCGAAGTGTTTTCATTTTCTGGACTACATCCAAATATCTCTCCAAGAAGTTTTCTTTAGAAAGAGTCCGCTGTATTAGCTCTCCCTTTTGCTTATCGTGAAATACTCGGCGCTGCCGGCTGGCGTGCCATAAAGCAAGATCTGAAGTAAAAGGGTCTTATAGAGCGTGCCACTTCGTCTTTAGTGTGAAGAGTTTTTTTGGATTTATCTGTTGAGCCAAACTGAAGTAGCATCCGTTTGCCAAAGATATTCTCCGTCGGATCTCCACTAAGATGTCGTATGTGGGATTATTGTTTAATAACTCCAAGGTATATGAACTCCTTAACTCCTTCGAATTTGTTGCTATTAGCAGTGACGTTTTACCCTAATTGGTTGGAAGATCTTTCATTGTTTATATTTGGTCTTATCCTCGTTTACTTAAAGACCAACAAGTTTGGCCTATTCTTCAACAGCATGAAAGTCTATATAACCAGATGTTGGGAGCGGTCGCTGAAGTCATTATCATCGGCATGCCCTAGTAGTCAGACAGATCTGTTGGAAATCTTGCATTCAGTGTTAACACCTGGTCTGTGTATAGTTTTCTCCGGAATGATATTGCAAAGATCACATGACGCATCTTATTGCTGAGATCCTGTGCATGTTTCGAAGAGTTTGGAAGAGCTTTGCCCTAGTTTTGCATTGTATCGCGTATTTTACAATATCACACGACGCAATATTATTGGATCAGTTTTCCCCAAGGATCACAAGTTCAGCCATCCCCATGTAGAGAGGATGAATTCTTTTATATGCGGTTTTGAAGTCGATGAATAAGATGGTCACTCCCGGCTTGAAATTCATTGGTCTTTTTCTTTTTGTCTATGGTGGAGCTACCTTGCTGACAAGAACTTGTTGAATATAGTATTGAAGAATGGCTAAAAATCCTCACACGGTACAATCGATGAGATGCTACGTTAATCAGCGATAGTTCTTGCAGGACATAGGATCGCCTTTTTTGTAAATGTGACTGATGCTGATAGACTAGTAGTCGGACATGCTTTTCTCCACCCAAACTTGTTTGATGAGTTGATGCATGACCCTTTTAACACATTATTTGAATAGCTCAGCCGAGGAATCATCCACATCCGGCAGGTTTGTTGTTCTTGAGATTTATTATAGATAAGTCTACCTCTTCTATACTGGGTGATAAAACCGTGTCTTCATTAACTGGAGGTGGGTTCTCTTCTGGTTCTATTGCTCGCTTTGCATGTTGCCCATTAAGCAGCTGCTGAAAATGCAGCTTAAATGCATTCACTATTCACTACGCTTCGGTGACTAGGATATCTTCGCTGTTTCCAAGAGCCTGCGATACAGTTTTAAAGCCAGCATCGGGTTGCTGAGCTTTTGACTGGTGTTTCCTTCAGCTGGGAGTTTCCCCTCGCTCTCTTCTTTTTATGGAGAATCTGCTTCTCATTGCTTGATATTTTCTTTTCGCTCTGCGTTTGCTTTTGATTAACTCTGCTGCATATTCGAATGTGCGTAGAACCTCGTAGCATGATGGTTAGTGCGTTAGGCTGTTATGCCGAAGATCTAGGTTCGATTCCCAGCAAAAATATTTTTCCCGAGGTAATGTCTCTTGCGAGGAGCTAAAAAATCCTCCATGAGTATACTTGACATCTAGCCGTTCGGACTTGGCAAAAAACTGTAGGACCCCTCCATTCCTGCCAACAACACGCACACAAGAATGGTTGAGAGTTGTAAGTCACTAGGACTTGGATCTCCGTCAGCTGTTGCGCCACCAAATTTAAAATTTATATATATTCGAGGGTGCAGGGAAATAATTCCACGGGCATCTGCTCCACATGGGAATTTATTCCACCTTTAGTGGGAATCTTTTCCACTTTTCAAGGTGTAATTAATTCTCACCCAGAGAGGGAATTTAATGCACTTTTTAGTGAGAAAGATCTCCACTCGGAAAGTGGAGTTTTTGCCCACTTGATGGTATCAGAATCTATTTCACTTCAATGTTATTAGAACTGTGAAAGTACGATCCATACCTCTGCTTTTGAATACTTTTCTATATAAAGATATCAAAATGATACAGTTACAATTATTGTTGGATATAAAGGATAAATCCAAAGTTTCTTTAAATCAGATTCTTTAAATGCAAAAGAGACTTTGCATATACCCAGCCTCGCACCTACTCCAAATCCTATCATGAGCCCAATCAGGGGGTTGCAGGGGGGCAACATGCATCCCCATACATGCCTCATTGTTTAGCACCCAAAAAAACGTGATTCGGGAAAACGTTATTCGGGAAAACGTAGCCAACCCCAATAATATATCAAATTCCAAATTTTAGGTGCGAAAAAATTCCACAAAATTTGGGGTGTAGTAAGTACCCTCTCGTCGTGAGAATAAATTGCACTTTGAAAAGTGGAACAGGTTCCCACTTAAGGTGGAATAAATTCCCATGTGGAGCAGATGCCCGTGGAATTATTTCCCTGCACCATATTCAAATGTGCATCTTCTGTCACTTTTTCAACCACGGGAACTTTTTCCAAGGTGCTTGGTATCCTTTTGTAGTTTATAATATCGCGATACTGGCAGCCCTGGTTGCTGGCGTTTGTGACAGGTAAATGCACAGTGGAGTCCTTCATGCTCAGACGCTTCGACCAACGTCGAGTCTCCTCTTTCGAGTGGTTCTTATAGTTTTTTTATTTTGTCATTTGACAGTCGAGCTCTAAACCTTACCACGATTATTAACAATGAAATTGTTAACAAAGTAATGGTGACGGTAGACGTTTGACCCTCGAAAAGTTCTCACGTCTAAGATGCCAAAGGAGTGTCTTCTGTCACTTAGCGCATGTTGGTGGACGCAGCTTGACGGACCTGTATCAATCACCAGGTTGCTTTGTGGATTCTAAGTGCTTTTTATCACGGTAATACGAGATTATAAAAAGACTTTTATCTGGAGGCCAGTTATGATTTGTCTCTTTGTAGAGACTGTGTCATGTGACTACCAATTAATACGCCGATTCCAACCCTATCATTGAACTTACCTAATTACAATTAAATCTTCGGTCCAAAGGTAAATCTCATCAAGTACAGACTAAAACTTTCAAGATAATAAGAGTTTAATGCATTTTTTTAATCTTAAAAGTTTCATTTTGCATGGTTTTTATAAAAACATTGATAGATATGCCCCGAAACTTTATATAAAAATTTGCGGAATGTGAATTTTCAGATTTAAAGAATGTTTCAACCGAATTTCTTTAAAAAATTTAATTTGTTTAGTCAGTGAGTTTAACCTTTGAACCAGCGAAATAATCAAAACAAAAAATGCATATGTCTAAACTTATTTTTCAGGAGAATTTCATAAGTCAAGTATGTATACACAAAAGCATACAAACTATATTGAAATGTATGTAAGTGGCCATTTGAGGTTTAATTTAACAGTACATACAATTTAGTTTTAACCTTTATAGCACACATTTTTTCTTATAATATTAAAAATTCTAAAATAAAAAAAAATATTTATTTGCAAATACCAAAAGTTGCAATATTCAAGTTATTCCAAACATAAATTAATATTTCGATCTCCTTTATGTATTTTGAATTCTTTCTGTGTTTTTATACATTTTTGAATATTATGCATCATTGTAAAGTTAAAATTAATTGCAACAACATTTTTCCATGAAATATTTCCATATTCAAGTAAACACATACAAACATATGTACATATAATGTATGAATGTGTATTGGTATCTATTCACATTAAACAAAAAAATTAGCAAAATATTCTGGAAGTACATATTCTCATATAAAAATCCATGAGCAATATTTTTATTTACCTGATTAACGAAAATTAAAATAGACACATGAATGTTAAATATGCTAATCTATGCATCAGGCATTTTTTTTTAAAGAAAACCTACCCAATAACTTGAATTTTCAATTACTTTCCCGACTTTTGAGTACCACATACTTTTTTGGGGGGATGCTCGTAAATTTTTTAAGGATACCAAAGCAATATATTATAATTTTAACCTCAGGCAAAAGTCAAATATTATTTAAAAAAAGAAATCTAAACCAAATTAAAAGTTATGATATCTTTATAGGTATTAAATTTCATTCCAACCCCCCTAAGCAAATTTGTTATAAAAAAAAAAAAAAAAAAAAAAAAAAAAAAAAAAAAAAAAAAAAAAGGGAATGCAAAATACCCTAATTCATTCCAGCACACGTGTGCAAATATTATTATCAATCGATTTACCATAACGAAAGGAAGTTTTGTTTAAACCACAAAAAAAAAACAGAAATGTACACACAAAGGTAAATAAAAAATGTCTATTTTATCTATACCTAGAGTAGTCAATGGTTATAAATACATATAACGGGTGATTTTTTAGCTGGTTTGGTTTTGGCAACACTGGTTTTGACAGCTGACGTGTGTTTAGTACCTTGTGTCACTGTCAAACAGCTTCAGTTTGGTTTGCAATTTAACCATGGATCGTCTTACAAATGAACAACGCTTGCAAATTATTGAATTTTACTATCAAAATTCGTGCTCGGTTCGAAATGTTCATCGCGCGCTGCTTCCATTTTATGGTCGGCATTCTCGACCTTCTGAGCAGTCTATTCGGAAGATTGTGACCAAATTTCGCACCAAATTTACTTTGTTGGACATTAAACCACCAACACGTTTACGTACTGTGCGTAGTGAAGAAAATATTGCGGCCGTATCAGCTAGTGTGACAGAAGACCGCGAAATGTCGATTCGGCGCCGTTCCCAGCAGTTAGGCCTTTGTTACAGCACTACGTGGAAAATTTTGCGGAAGGATTTGGGCGTAAAGCCTTTTAAGATACAGCTGGTGCAAGAACTAAGGCCAGCCGACCTACCACAACGCCGAATTTTTGGTGAATGGGCTCTTGGAAAGCTGGCCGAGGATCCGCTTTTTTATCGAAAAATTGTGTTCAGCTATGAGGCTCATTTTTGGTTGAATGGGTACGTAAATAAGCATAATTGCCGCATTTGGAGTGAAGATCAGCCAGAAGCATTGCAACAGCTACCAATGCATCCCGAAAAAGCCACTGTTTGGTGCGGTTTATGGGCCGGCGGCATTATTGGGCTATATTTCTTCAAAGATGATGCGAATCGCAGCGTTACTGTCAATGGTGAACGCTACCGAGCGATGATAACAAACTTTTTTTTGCCCGAAATGGAAGTTCTTGACTTGCATGATATGTGGTTTCAACAAGACGGTGCCACATGCCACACAGCACGCGAAACAATGGCGCAATTGCGAGGCGAGTTTGGTGAACAGTTAATTTCACGTTTCGGGCCGGTCAATTGGCCGCCTAGATCGTGCGATTTGACACCATTAAATTATTTTTTGTGGGGGTATGTCAAGGCTAATGTCTATAGGGACAAGCCCGCTTCGATTGACGCACTGGAAGCAAACATCCATGCATTCATTCGTGAGATACCGGCCGATATGTGTGAAAGAGTATGCCAAAATTGGACTCAGCGGATGGGCTCCCTGAGATGCAGCCGCGGTCAACATTTGCATGAAATTATCTTTAAACATTAAATTGCAAGGTTCAAACTATCGATTCAAATAAATATTTCATTCATTTTTTTTCGAATTTTTTGTATTTTTTTTTTTTTTTTAAAGTTCTAAACCTCTTAAAAAATCACCCGTTATAAGGTAAACAACAGTACGTTGGAAAAAAAAGTTATTATCGAAAATTTATTATTAATTTAAACAAAAATAAATTGGGGGGTGAAAATGTGTACTTTTAACATTGGAGTCAAATCTGTCCGGGATCTTGGATTCCCATATTGTGTAGGATTATTCGCTAAAAAAGTATGTCATCTAAATTGTTATTTATTGGTCAAATAAATACACGAATGGATCGCACGTACTAGCTCATAAAGTTCACGTTGCTTGGAGCATAAGAACTTTTAAAAATAAACCAAAAAATACCTAACACAGGCTTAAAAGATTTTCGTGAAGACTATGTAAGAGTTGCTATATAAGGGTAACTTTTTGTACCGAGCTTAGATGCATTTTCCGTTTTTCGCTACCAGCTCTGATTTTTGAGATATTACCGTTAGAAATAGCCAAGAAATCCTTTTTTCGATATTTTTGGGGCTAAGAAAATATGCACACTGATTTTGTATTTTATGATAGACATGTTTTTGAAAGTAACTAATCTTAATGGCCAATTCCATAAACAAATACTTAAATTGCTTTTATCTAAACTCCTTGTAAATTTGATGAGACATTTAAAATTTTTCAGTTTCACCAATGTAGAAAAGGGATATTTTAGGGACATTTTACTTGAACTGAGTTTGCCTCACATCCCTGGATATAAAATAAGAGGTTGTTTCACTCGCACATGCGATGTGTATCAGAAAAGTGAAAAAGCATTATAGATGGGGGAAAATTATTCTGACAGCTGTTTTTGACTGGAATGGCTGAAAAAAAAACTTTTGATATTGAATGAAACAAAAACGATCTCTTAGTGTAGAAGGGCATTTAAAATCTTCTTAAATTTAAAATCATTTGGTGAAACCATGGTGAAACCAAAAACAATCATTTAAAGGATAAATGGCTTTTAAAATAGTTTAAAGTATTTCGTGAAATTTGGTATTAGTCTTCAAAATTGATCTTAAATCGCTTCAACATCCCTTTTTTAAAAATCCTTAGTTGTATTTTTCGAGCTTTCCCCGAAAATTTGGGCGATATAGTTATTTATGACTAAGAAGAGCTACTTCACCAAACTTTAGAAAGAATAGAAACAAATAACAAAGTTTTTTTTGATGAGAGTATGGTAGGTGGCTGTCGGTCTCTGCTACGTGAAACAGACCAAAACTTATACAAACGGTGTGATTCATAGCACTTTATTTTATTTTGCCTTAGTTATTTAAAATTGTATCGTATGACAACACTAGACATACGAGAAAACCTTATTTTGTTAAATGAAATGTAGTCAATCTCGATCGGCTTCTTGCCGTGAGAGCAAATGTTTAGTTCTGTGAGCAATAGTAAAAGTGAGTTTTTTCAAGATAATTTTTCCCACGTTAAAAATCGTTGGTGTTTTATTTACATATATAAGATCGGATACCATACACAGATAAAAAAAAACTATGTTCAAAAACGCGTGATTTTTTATTTTATTTTCAAAAGATGAGCTGAAAGCGATAAAAAGATTTCATATTTAAAATCCAAAATTAAAATAAAATCTCCTAACATATTTTATCTGCTCCTGTCAAAAACGTGGTAAACCTTAAAAAAATCATTTTTAAAATTATATGCTGACTGGATGCATAAGGACTAAGGTGCCAGTTATAGCTATCATTGAAACTCATTATTGAAAATTTTAATGATTGGTTTTGAGCCATTTAGAAAGCAAAATAATTTATTATTTTGATTAACAAATAAAGCTAAGGACCTAGTTAATATTTCTAGTCAAGAAAAATTTTAAATAGAACCAGCTTTCCCTATAACATGACCTTAAAGATTTCAATGATCATTGGTTAAGTAGTTGAATCATTGAAATAAGAAAAGTCTTTTTATGCGAAAAGTTGAAATTTTTTGAACAGAAATATTATCTTAGTCCTTAGCTTCGTTTGTCCATCAAAATAATTAATTATTTTGCTTTCTAAATGTCTCCAAATGAATCATTAAAATTTTCAATAATGAGTTGAAATATAGCTATAACTGGCACCTAAGCCTGATAACAAACTTAATATTTCTCAAAAATTTAAAGAGATATTGGAATCAAAAATAGTGAAAAAGATTTTTTTTGCAATTTCTAACGTTAATGTCTTAAAAACCAGAGCTGATACTGAAAAACAGATAAGGGATTTGAGTTAAGCGCGAAAAATTTTAAACCTGCGTTATTATAGAAATGAGTATGAAAATCTGTTTTTAATTATTTAAACAACTCGTTAAATACCTAAGAACTCGAAAACAAGAATACCATTCGATTACTAACTTGAAAAAATACATGTTTATACAATATAAATAAAAGGCACGGCTGAGTAGTTTAAAAAAAAAAAATTAAATTTCTTATGTATTAAATTGCCTAAATATTTTAAAGAAAAAACAATTACATATATGAAAATCTCATATGAACTTTAAAAAAATGTTTCGTTTTTTTTTAATTCAGAAAAAAATTTGAAAAATTTTGAAATTTTTGTATAAAAAAAAATTAATCTGAATTTGTTCAGCCGATGATAAAATAATTAAAATTTAATATTTAATAGTTGCTAAGAGTAAATTATTATTACTTTTGTTAGTAAATCGTACTAGTCTTAGCACAAAAGAAAAGTTTAATAAAAATCCTAGAGTCCGTTTTTGAGCAAAACATTTCTAAACGGTTTGTTAACATTTGCTATTTATTTATAAAAGTAAATTATTTCCTAAAATATTCTAGAAAGTTGTAAAAAACCATTAAGAATTTTCAAAAATAAAATTTTTGAAACACCCTGTTTTGTTCTTATTCACTGTCAGCTACTTTTTTTTGTAACACCCTGTTGAAAATATTTCTGGCTTTTCTAATTTTATTTCAGTTCTCAACAGTGTCAATTTTGTTTAAATCTCTAAAGAAACAACAAAGTTTTCAAATATTGAAATTTTTTGATACACCTTCTTGGATATTTTTTTTTCTTTTCTAATTTTGTGTCAGCTCTCTCGTTAAAATATATTTTTTTAAACTAATTTTAAACGGATTGTGTGTTTAGTTCCAGTGTAATAAATTCGGGATCGAACAATATGTTATGGAACACAGAAAATGTCATTCGATCGTGATAATGAATTTTATTCTAAAAGATCCGAATAATAATATTCGCGATCAGATCAAAATAAAATTTTCTTTTGAATTTTTCAAGGGAGAGAGAATCATATTTTATCGTTCTCCAAACCTTAAAAAAAAAACTATTTTAGGAAACGGCAACTTATAAAAGGTGTTTTTTTAGACGTCTGGTTTTCAATATGGCAATACTTTTTTTGGAGTTGACCTTTTTGACAGCTGTCATTTGACCTGTGCTCAGTTTGGTTTGCCCTTTCATAATGAATAGACTTACTCCTGCACAACGTTTGCAAATCGTGCAAATTTATAACCAAAATAATGGTTCGCGCATCGCGAAAAATCAATTTATTCAAGGGAACTTTTGGTGAGCGCGTTATCTCGTGTCATGGGGTTATGTGAAGTTGCTCATCTACTCAGATAAGCCCGAGACGATTGACGACTTGGAAGAGAATACTCGGCGGCTCACCAATAAATTGATTGTTTTGCGATGCGTTGCGCCAACTTAAACATTATTTTGGTAATAAATTTGCACTATTTGCAAGCGTTGTTCAGAAGTATGTCTATTCATTATGTAATTGCAAACCAAACTGAGCATAAATCAAGTGACAGCTGTCAAAAAGACCAATTTCGAAAAAAAGTATTGCCAGATTGAGAAAAAACACGTCTAAATAAACAGCTTTTAGTACCAGACAGACATGGACTTCACTAATTTCTTAAAAACTTCAGGCATCAATGACGTAATGATGCCGTCGGAATAATGTTTGCACATTCTTCATGAGCCTACTGGTGGACACTGAAGCACTGTATATATCCAGTCTTCGTCTTAGTTCTCTATATGTTCTTTTAACTTCAGCTATCTTGGTCAGTGGCTGCTTTTTCTCTTGGTTTTTGCTCCTTTGACTTTTTTCTTCATTCCATCCTTCACGTCTTTGGTGCTTGAATTTTTTTTGACAGCTCAGTGCAATACTCGACTTAAAAAAACGCCCTTTAATCAAAAGGGAGGGGGTGGCTAGTATATAACTAGGTCCTTCGAGTGAACATAATTTCCCTCAACAATAATTTTTTTCCTTGCCGTCCACAGCTTGGAGATTAGCTTCTTAAGAATCCTTTTTCCGTTCTAGTTTCATTTTCTTAAAGGAATATTCCCCCTGGCTGATTGAATATGTCCAGCTAATAACTATTTTTCATGCTTCATGGCTGTCAACTTGTTTTTATTTATTTTTTTTTTTTTGTTTTTTCTTAATTTACCATCCTCCCTAAGGTCACATTCACAACTCTTTTCAACTGCAATTTTTCTTGATTTGTTATTGTTCAACCAACTGCACACAGAAAACCGCAAAGTAATTTACATATCTCCATGTTTCATTTTCAACTCAAGAGAACAATATTCCAAGAGAAAAAAAAATCTCTTTTCTATCCTTTGGTCATTGGGTCATCATGTTTCATTCAAATTCATCCAACAAACTGCCAAGCAAAAAAAATATCAAACAAAAAAAAAAAGAAAAGAATGTAAATTGTGTTGTGGTGGTACATTGTTATGCATGGGCTGCCTGCTCTTGACTTTTCAATTCTCTCATTTCTCCCTGAAGCGCCTCATTTTTTTTCAAGATGATAGCCATTCAATTTAGAAGAAAAAAAAGTAAACTTGTGGCTTAACAAAGTCTTCAAACAATGCAACCATCATCTGACCAAGCAGCAACGCAACCACCCAAACAAACCAACAACACACTATAATATCACCGTATTAATCAAAAAATATTTTTTTCCTTCTCGTTACAGTTACATTTTATGCTAATTACAAGTTGTAAATTCACCCCAACCGCCAGAGAAACCAACACCATCACAATAACCACGTAGTAGAAAGGAGACCAAATGCAGCACGAGAAGGACATGATAATTAATCAAAGTGACCCTCAAGGATAACAGGCTAAGATAACCCATATAAGAACCAGAAACCATCGTCAGAAGTAAAGAAGCATCAGATCTTCCCTTCGAGCATTGCCAATCCCCTTGCATCAACAACGATTACAGGCCTTATACATCTCCCCAACAACAACACACACAAACACAAAACATCACCAAAATGTATTCCACCTCCCAACAGCTCCGGATAGCACAACTGCTGGTGCTGCTGCTGTTCGTCGGTGCCAGTGGTAACTCGGACTGGCTGCAGAATTGCACCTCCTGCCATTGCAATTGGAACTCAGGCAAAAAGACGGCCGATTGCAAAAACAAGTCCCTAACGACCCTTCCCACCGACTTGAGCAATGAGCTGCAAGTCATAGACCTGTCCAATAACTACATAGCCGAACTGAAGCGAGAACACTTCGTTGAGGCCAATCTGCAGAATTTGCATAAAATCTTCATGCGGAACTGCACCCTGCAGGAACTCAACCGGGACTCCCTGAAAGGCCTGGCCATTTTAATCGAGCTAGATATGTCGCACAATTTCATTCGAGTCCTTCATCCGACCATCTTTTCGGGGCTGGTCAAGCTGCGTAATTTGGTTATGAACAACAATGAAATCGAGGTGCTGGAGAATAACCTCTTCGTCGGACTTACCTTCCTGTCACGTGTGGAATTCAAGCACAATCGTCTGAAACGAGTCGAGATGCATACCTTCGACCAACTGCCCATGCTGTCGGCGGTCTACCTGGAATCCAATCAACTGACGGTGCTGCGCAAGGAGACCTTCGCCAACACCCCCAAGCTGCTGCACCTGTCACTGGCCGCGAATCCCTGGAACTGTACGTGTGAATTACAGGAGTTCCGGGACTTCGCCATCTTTCATCGACTATACACTCCGCCGACAGATTGTCACGAACCAGCACATCTGCATGGGAAGCTCTGGCCCGAGATTCCACCCGACCACTTTGCATGTCGGCCGCGGATAGTTTACCCCCGGCCAGGTCACTACATCGAGGCAAACAGTGAAAACATAACGCTGTCGTGTCGCGTGGAAGGCTCCCCGCGTCCCGACATCCTATGGGTGTACAATAAGCGAACGATTAACGTGAATGACCAACGGTTTCAGGTTCGCAACTCCGTGGAGCAAAACCGCATCGAGAACTCAAACATCCTGACATCGGAGTTGATTATCTTCGGAGTAAGGTCTGCCGACCGTGGTGCCTACACTTGTGTGGCTGAGAATCGTGGTGGCAAGGACGAGAGCAATATGCAGCTGGTCGTTGGCACAGAACGTTATATTAACGGTGGGGCTGTCATAGACGGAATGGGTGGTCCCGACAATGGCTTTGATTCGTCTTCGAATATCCTGCTGATAATATGTCTCGTGGCAACTACACTGCTGCTGTTGCTGATTGTGATAGTGTTGGTGATTTGTTGGTATTGTCGGAGGATAAAGACCTATCAGAAGGATGCAACGATGAGTGAGAATGGACTGATTGCAACTAAAATGGAGAAGACTCACAATGGCTCCGTGCTGGAGGGCTCTGTGATAATGGAAATGCAAAAGAGCCTGCTGACAGAGGTTAATCCAGTTGAAAAGCCTCCCAGGAGGACAGACATTGAAAATCTCGACATGGATGATGGACATGAGATCAAAAAGACTCTCCTAGACGAAACGCAATTTGGTAAGTTCCATCATCATCGTCGGTTATGGTGTTTTAATCTGGGAGGGTCGGTATGTGTCTTCATCTTTCTTTTTTTTGTGTATTGAGGTGACGAAAAGTCAAGAGGATTGTATTTTTTTTTCAGCTGAGTGATGAGCTTGAAGAAGCAATTTTTTTTTCACCAGACACAGACACAGAGGTTGTTAGGGTTCATCAGTCTTTCCACAGAGAGGCTGTAACATGTGACAGTGCAGTCTTTTGCTATTAATGTGATTTCATACGAAGTGTATTTGGGGTAGGTCGGGGATTGGATTTTGTTTTCTTTTCTCCTAGAAGGCTAGGGTTTATTTACAACTTTGTTGAGAAGATTCATGGTGGTGCTTTGTATCGAATTATTCATCTTTATTTAAAGTGTCGTGAGGGGTGTTTGTGAAGCAATACTCTTGATGCTTGTGTGGGAGTAAAACGCACGGTATTTATAGGAAATAGGAGAGACTAAAACTTAATGGACAGTAGTTGTTGCTTTGAGGTCTTTGTTATGAATAGTTGGGAAAATCTTAGAAAAACCAGGTGCTATTTGCTGGAGAGTTTAAAGAAACTAAATTTTGACTCAGGGTTTTAAAAGAATCTTGAGAACCAAGACCTGTGGTGTCTATAAGAACTCATACCCATTACCAACTTTGTGCATGTTTTAAGTTGGCAAGAATAGTGGTTATGTTCAATTTTCTTTCGGATCCGAACGGCTAGACTGATGGGACACCTACTCCATGGGTAAGATATAAGGTAACCCTAATAAAAATATATATATTTGAATAGAACAGGTGGGATTAGTATTCAAGACTTCGCTAAATGGTTAATTCCATATCAAAATAGTGTTGATAAATTTCAAATTTTAAAAGCCTAATGATGATGGTCTTACAGACTAGCAAAAATTAAATCTTTAGCAAACATTGTTCTTTTTTTTAATTTTTACATACCTAAAATTACCGCTTATTGACCAATACCAAACGATTTTTTAAAGGCCAAAAGCCAAAATTTTGAAAAACAATTAACAGTTAATGGGATTTTGGAAAATTGAGGAATAATAATAAATATACACAAGGGGAAAATCTCCTCTAAAGAAATATACGTTAAAATTCTATATGATTAAAAAACCTACAACTTTTACCTGGCTCATTTTTCACATAACCTCAAAATATGGAGAAAAAAGGCAAAACAATTTTTTATT
The DNA here is from genome assembly GCA_946251815.1 of Dasysyrphus albostriatus. Taxonomy (NCBI): domain Eukaryota; kingdom Metazoa; phylum Arthropoda; class Insecta; order Diptera; family Syrphidae; genus Dasysyrphus; species Dasysyrphus albostriatus. The sequence goes on along the minus strand of OX276336.1, from coordinate 26,856,960 downwards.
TTTTATTTTATCTACAACGAAAATAATTTGATTTTTAGAAAATTTGGCAAAAACTTATATATTTGTGTATCAGCTGTAATTTTTTTTGAAAAAAAAAAATAATTCTATGTCACTGATGAATCCAAGTGAGTAAGTAGGACAAAACTCCATTTTGTAAGATTAAGGGCCATTAAAAGCTATTTAAAAAAATTTGTTTTCTAAAGATTTTTATGTGAATATGATTTGAAAAATATTGCCTTATCCTCAATCAAAAAGTTAATGAAAAATCCAGTTTTTTTAGAACATTAAAATATGATTCGTTCTTTCGTGTAAAATGCAAAAGGGATTTTTTTATTCCATCGCGAAACTTATTTTTGGTTCTTTTAAAATAAAATTAATTTTCACGATCGAATCAAATCTGCCCTTATTTATCAGATAGGAACTATTAGAGATCCATTCACGATCCGTTCAAATAAAAATAATTATGCAGTAGACGCTCGATTTAGCGAATCTCGAAATAGTGAACTAGCCACAACAGTGAACACACAAAACATAAAAAAATTTTCTTATTAATGTTTCGCAAGCATATTTTTATACCTGATTGAAAGCTTTTTTTAAGCTCTTAAGTAAATGTAAAAACATTCACATTGAACACACATTGGATCAGATTCATCTTTATTAAGCCTAGTAAAATTGCCGCTCAAAAAAGTAAACAATCTTGAAAAAGTCTGGTTTTTTTGATTCACTATATCGAGCGTTTACTGTATATTTAACAGGGTCTTTCAAAAACATGCCAACTTTTGGTTTTTGAGCGATCTCAATAAAATTGACATCAATATAGGTAGCTGTGATATAGTTTTACAAGAAAATATATTATCAAAACAGGGTATTTCAAGAATATGTAATTTTTCGGAATTTTGTTGTTTCTTGAGCGATTTCAATTAAATTAACAAGTGATGGCTGAGAATGAATAAATCAGTATCATTGAATTTGCGCAAAAAATAACAACGAATTTACAAAATGTGGACATATTTTTAAAACACCCTACTTTGAAAATATCCAATATTATTAACGAATTTCCCTTAAAATTACCTTTTTCTGGATCAGTTAAAATACTGTGGAAATTTCCGATTTCATAGAGATTTTTAGTGCCCAAACAAAAACGAATTTTACAAGAAAATGGCTAAACAGATGGGGACAAAGTTAGTTTTGACAATTTAGGTACCAGCCTTTTCATCATAAAACAAATATTTAACTTAATCAAATGACTTTATTTTCCTCATTTCAACAATAATTATTTAAAAAAATAAATCACTTCACAAAAAAATATGACAATGGATACTTTACTTGAAAATGAATAATTCGTTTTAAGAATCTGTCTCGTGAGAGAAGTGTTAGACTATTTGAATCTTATTTTGCCGATCTCTCATTAACGAGAGATACAGAAAAAAACGTATTTAGTTTTAGTCCAGTCATATTGTTTTTTTACCATGCAAATTGTGGGGTTAATTTACCTAAATGCATTTTTTTGAGTCGCCTAATTGCTGTAAAACTACCAGTTATTCGAAAATTACATCAAAATACCATTAAAAGCTTACAAAGTTTCCAATAAATTTTAGCTTAAGGTTTTTTCTGCTACAACCCATTTGGACTCAAGAGTGCGAGTTGAAAATTAACGTATTTTTACTGTTTTCGAAAATCGCCCTTCCCCTTTTTCTAAGAAAATGACTTAAATAAACTATCAATAATTATGACCTAAAAATCAGGGCAATAAAGGAACTAAGACGGTCATGGGTTTTTATTGTAAAATTAAAGAAATTAGTCATTGGAGATGGGAAAACCGTGAAATGCTATTAAATAAGAGGGTGCATTTTGGAGGGGGTGGGTGCAACAGGTAACTAAAAAATTTGAAAACAAACATTTTTATGATCTATTTCAATACTAAATTATATTGTCTACAAAAAAAAGGTTATTAACGGGTTGGGGTCATAATTCTGTATGTGCCAAAATTCTGTTTCGAAAATTCTGTATTTTATAATTCTGTTTTCCAAAATTCTCTATTCCAAAATTCTATAAATGATAAAAGAAAAAATTGTTTTGATAATGAAAAAAGTGGGCACTTTTTTCTTCAGTAAATGATAAAAGAAAAATTGTTTTTATTTTATCATTTACAGAATTTTGAAATACAGAAATTGTTTTGATAATTTAAAAAGAGTGTTCTCTTCCAATTATTTACACATAATGCTAAAAAACTAAAAAATACTTTCTTTTTCATAAAACAATTTATCAACTTTGACTCGCCTCTACAAGGAAAACTATTCATCCAATTGAAATAATTTCTTCGAATACAAGAGTTCCAAGCATTTGTTAATTCACTTTTTCCTATGGGGGGCCACTGGGCCAAGGACATGGGCATCTTAACAAATCAAGAGCCATGAAAAGTACCTATCATCTTGGCTTTTGGGACTCAGCACAAAATTGTTACTCACTTCGATTCCTACCATGCACCCAATAATGGTTGGAAGTACAGCAAGTCAATAAACCCTGGTTTTCAAGACACCAAATTTATTTTATTAATCAAATAGGTATTAACAAAATAAAAAGAAATAAGCCAATCACAACACGTTCCGAAGCCAAGTCGATAGATACATGAATTTCCAGAAAAACTATAAAAAAAAAAAAAAAACAAAGTAAAGCAGCTTGAAATCCAACAATTATGTTGACCTACCCACAATTAGCTTACTAAGGGTCAGATTTCTTGAGAGGGAAGTCTAAATTAGCATTGAAGAAATAAATGAATTTTAGAAAAAAGAATTTCAGATTTACAGAAGAATAGAGAATATGGTCACTTACAGAATTTTGGATATACAGAATTTTGAAATACAGACTTCTGGACTTACAGAATTTTAGAATACAGAATAATGGAAAAGCAAAATAATAGAAAACAGAGCTATGTTCATACAGAATTTTTGATACATTTACAGAATTTTGGTCACAGAATTTTATATAAAAAATTAAATTTGGTGGCACAACAGCTCGTGGAGAACCAAGGCCTAGTGACTTACAACTCTCAACCATTCCTGTGTGCGTATTTTTGGCAGGAATTGAGGGGACCTACAATTTTTTGCCGAGTCCGAACGGCTAGATGAGAAGCACTTATTCATGACAAGTATACTCTTGGAGGATTTGTCAGTTCCTCGCAAGAGGCAGTACCTCGCGAAAAAAACATTTCTGTTTTTAGGTGGCAGCGGCTGGGAATCGAACCCAGACCTTTGGCATGGCAGTCCTACGCACTAACCATCATGCCACGAGGTACTACAGGTCACAGAATTTTAGCATACAAAATAACGACCTGTTCTCGTTATCAACATTATCTCAAAGTTTTTCTTCGTTTTCGAGTTTTATGCAAAAACCCGAATAGGGTGCTCTCTCACCTACCCCCCATCCAAAATGCACCCTCTAATTATTTAATAGCGCTCTGCGGTTTTCTCATTTTCAATAAGCCATTTATTGATTTTTACAACAAAAACCCATGAATATCTTAGTTTTTTTTTAAATGACATAATCAATAGCCTACAGATGAAAATTTATTTAAAAAACAAGGGAAACAGAACACTTAAAAAAACATGTTATATGTTGTTGTAAGGCTAGAATTCCCTTACAGTCTGTCTGTTCTCCTTTTAAATGTCAATAATATTGCGTATAAAAATTAAGCAAAACCATACATTTTGGATTCTTAAAAAATTATCTTATTTTTTTGAAAATTCAATATTTCAAAAACGAGTTCATGAATTTTTTGAAACTAGGTTTATTAGTGTATCTTAAGATATAATCAAAATTGGAATATCAATTTTTGTTTTAATTTTATATATAAAAAGTTTGCATTTTATTTAATTTAATTTTATTTTGTTTTGTTTTATTTTAATAACGGATGTGTTTTTTAGATGAGTGGTTTTCAAGAAGAAATAGAACTCATATAATCTAATGTTATTGCCAAGAATTCAGCTTTATTATAGAGAAAAGGGTTTGCCATTATGTTTTAAAGATGATTTCGGGCAAGTGGCCTACGCGGCTGGCTCGAATAAATTCCAGACGAAAGGCCCAATTTTGGAACCACCACCAATGGGGGCCGTATGTCAGCAATAACACGCCGAATATTCTCTTCGAAGGCGTCAATGGTCTCTCGGGATTATCTGCGTAGACAAGCGACTTCACACAACCCCACAAAAAATAGTCCAGAGGTGTTAAATCGCACAATCTTGGAGGCCATACCATAGGCCCACGACCGACGTAAGATAATGCGCTCACCAAAAGTTTTTTTCAATAAATTGATTGTTTCGCAATGCGTCGTACGAACCGAGCTATTATTTTGGAAATCATTTTTCACGATTTGCAAACGTTGTTCAAGAGTAATCCTTTTCATTATGAAATAGCAAACCAAACTGAGCATAAATCAATTGACAGCTGTCAAAAAGACCAACTCCGAAATAAGTATTGCCAGATTGAAAACCACACGTCTTAAAACAGACCCCATTAAAAACGCACTTTTAAACTTTTTTTAATGGTCTCTCAGCATCAGTCAAAGTTTACGTATTTATTATTTTGTAGTTCACGAACGGGCAACTTTTGGAAATCGTTAAAATTACTTACGAAATTCTGAGTCGGTGTTGTCGCAACTTTAGGGTCGCTTCAAACTTTGATCGTTCTAATCGTCCCACGTGCGTATTTACATAAGTTGATAAATTCGAATCAATTTTTCTTAAGTTATAGGTGAATTTAAACAAAGTTGAGAACATGTCCTCTTTGCAATTCCAAGCTTGCAAAATGATTTGTTTTTTTGAACTTTTGACAAAAACTTTTCTTTTTTTGTCGCCATCTTGAGGGAAAATCCTGAGAGTGCCTTTGGCTCTTTTACTCAACTCTGCCGTCTAATTAACCTATACAATTCTGATAAAAATTTCCTTGAACACAAATAAAATCAAAATAATATTACATACATATATCAAAAAATATCGTCAAAAAAAGCTTTTACATGACCACTAAATTGTAGAACTCTCTGCAACTGACGAATTTCTCATTAACTTCAATCACTCTCGACACAAACTCTCTGTCACCGATTGACAAAAAAAAAAAAACTATGTAAAAGTAAAATATCAGAAGTTATTTCGTATCTACGTACGTACCTACGTATATTTTTCTTAATTAATTTTTTTTTCCCCCGTATAGTATGTATGTATATGGAAAAGAAAAAATGTCCTGTAAATTGGATGTCGTTAAATTTATTTTCCAAACGATAAATTTATGTTGGTTTTATTTTTGTGCCCATCATTTATAAAGATTTTTTTAATATTTTTGCAATTATCATGTTCGAAGGACAGTTTTTTTTTTGACACTACTACTATAAGGATGAGATGGTAGATAAAAAAAAAAAAAATATTACTCTCTTGTTGAATGAAATTTATGTGCTGGCATAGGTCGAACGTGCTTACTTGTTTTTGAAAACAAAAAATCTGACATAACGACATGATGAACCGAACAAATAAATGTATGACCTCAGCTATTTAACACCGCAAGGAGACCGAGATTTGAGCCATTTGTTGGAAAGGAACTTAAGTACTTGTGTTCAACTTGAACGTCATTTCGCCTTTGCAGACCAATCTTTCCCCTAGGCACCCTTTATAGCTCAAGCAAACCTAGACATTCGGGCTTACGTTGTCTTTGCTGAAGCCTCCAGTTATACAGATTTATGAGAAGAGCCGCTGGATTCAGTATAAATTCTCATTAAACATATTTCATTTAAGGTTCAAGGACCATTCTTTTTTGCAATTCAACAACTCACCCTTAAATAAAATCCCATAAATTGCAAGCAAAAGATTGACATGCATCTCATGCCGATGCGCCAGTAGCATATTTTTTGGTCCAATGCTCGAAGCATGCAACTATTTTAGCGACTCAATTAAAATCGATATAAATGAATGGTTCGTGTATATGTCAGCGTTACAGATGGATGGAAGTTTATTTTTTTTTTTTTTATTATTTTCGTTTGTATTACTCGTATTATTTCTGTTTTTGGTTTTATTTTGCCCGGAATCGAGTATTATACACTGTTGTTAATTGGTAAATTAAAATTTTTACCCCCGGGTTTAATTGCAAAATTGGATTGATGCCAGGAATCTGATCTGCGTATAACCCTGAGCGTTTAATGCACACAAGCAAACAAAACAGATATATTGAATTAAGGATAAATAGCGCACGCACTTTATATTTTTAAGCAAAAGGATCAGCATCAGCATAAAACATGATGTGTGTGACATGGCCCGGATGGGCTTGTTGTTGATAAAGGAAGCAGAGTAATGTAATTTTGGTATACAAAATGCCTACCATTCACATCACCGAGAGCTCTAATGAGATTTTGATGTGAATTTTATTTGGTCGTACTTTTGGGGTAGTTAAATGGATTTACACAGAACAATTATGGTAAAGTCAACAATGATGTTATTTTGTATTATGCCTTAAGCAGATAATTATTGTTCTTGATGCATAATAAATTTTGTAGGTGTTCACTTGGAAAAAATGAGTTTTGAGATAAAATTCTGTATACTTATGCCATCATCAATTCGATATAATATTTCTTTTGGTTTTATTTTTTTTATTCTCTTTAGTACTTACACAATTTGAGCAAATTTAAAATTTTCATGGAATATTGTTTTCGTGAAATTTTGTACTTTTAACCTCACAGCTTATGCTTTTTTTAGTAAATAAATTTAATGTCATACCGTTTCAAAGCACACGCTTCCACTATAATGTATTGATTGATTACGAGTGATATCAGGAAGCCATCAGAGATGCTGCCTCTCACCACGTACTTATAGCTTTACAAAGCCTTGACAGCGAAACCCTTGCTTTGACGATGTATTCCAAGAAGCACAAACAAGGGGCATACAAAGCGATGACACGCTTGCTGCATAAAAGAACCAGAGCTGTCCTTGCAGCTTTACAAGAAAAATAGGAGAAAAACGCCGGTTTCTCAGAAAGAAAATAAGGAGAATCAGAGCCACGTGATTGAGTTAGGAAATAATTGATTCAAAATAGCTTTTTATGGCCTTTAGTCCTACAAATTGGGGCTTCGTCCGGCTTACTCACTTGGACTTTTCAGTAACGTAGTGAGGGCCTTGTCATACGCAATTTGTATTAAGTTTATTCGTTAGGAAATAACGGAATTTCATAGGAGGAAAGAGTTACTATTTACAAGCCGAAGCATGCAAAGACTGCCATTTTCAAAAATGGCGCCCAAACTGTGGAAAATTGCAAAAGAAAAAAATTGCTTTGAAAAGTTTTAATATTTTCAACATGAACAAAATTACGAAAACGTTTTCAAACGCGTTTTTAAAAGTCCTACTATTTGACATAAAAAGTAGCTATGCTCCCGAATAGTGGCAAAACTGAAAACGTCAACAATTATTTGTTTTAACCGTTTTTGGCATTTATGTGGAGGCGTTTCCGCAGCTTTTTTTATATAGAAAATATTTAAAACTACCAAAAAAGTGAAGGTCGTACCATTTTACATAAAAAGTACGATTCTGGAAAGTGGCAACACTGACATTTTATCCAAACCATTATCAACCGTTATTTCAACCACTTAAATTTTCCAAGTAATTTACGAGTTAAGTATTTTTATTTTACCATTTTACACGAATTGGGCCTCATTTTTTTGAAAATGGCGTTCAAGTTACAGGACTTCAAAAATTACTCCCAAGCTAAGCATTTGTGTTCAAGAAAAAAGTCTCCCCAAAAAGCGCATGGGATTCGTATTCCTTACCGGACTAGATTAAAGATATCATTCAACCTATATAGGTGAAGGAGACCAAAATACGCATACTATATTGACATACATAGTTGGAGTTCAAAAATTGGGTTTCAGTGTTGTCCTTGAGAGAATTGAGAAGAAAGCCAGAAATATGGCTGATCCCATGAGGAATGCCGTTCAAGAGGTAGTTTACTTAGCGCAATAAAGAGCAATCCGCCAGTGTTTCGAAAGACAAAGTTTCGAAATGCAAAGTTTCAAAGAAGAAAGTTTTGAAAACCCAAAGTATAACAAAAAAATAAATCATTAAAATAATAGTTTCAGTAGAATCCGCCTACTGCCGACGAAATTGAAATTTTTTGAAACATCCTGTTGAAAATTAGTTTTTTTTTTCTTAATTTTATATCACCTATCATATGGGTCAATTTCGTATAAATCGCTGAAGGAACAACGAAGTTCCGAAGGTTTTGGAACTTTTTTATTTTGAAACATTGTCTTTCGATACTTAATCTTGCAAAATTTTGACTTTTCGAAGATACCACCTATCGTAACCGGATTGTATATGCGTTTTTTGAAGTATTTCGAAACTTTGGAGTTTCGCACATTTGTCCTTTCGAAACTTTGATTTCTTGAAACTTTATCCTTCGAAACTTTGCCTTTCTTAACTCTGTTACTTTTTCTCCACGGCAACGACATCTAGTGGAGGTCCAAATAACCCAAGCAAACTGGTGCTAGACCAGTTTGGCGCAACAGATAGATACAAAATAGGTTTTACATGGACACCTGCCAATTAAGGCCTAATTCCATGGTATGGCCTGCCATACCTGACGGTCCAGTTAAGAACAGGCTATCCTCGTTAACCCGCAAGCATCCAACAATGAGACACTTGCTTTAGCATGAAGGTTCTATCATCCATGTACTAGTGAAGGAAACCCCATTACATGCCATGCACCACCATTGGAAGCGTGTTAAGTCAACTTCCAAAAATTTTGCCCTGCAGAGGCAATATCACCTTGGTGAAGTTTTGGTTATCTAATCAAAAGTGGTACAAACACTTATGATTAACCGCGAATTTGTAACAACCACAGCCACTACGGCACTCCTCCCCAAAGGAGCCAGCTCATATCACAAGAGGGCTGTGCTGGATTAGCAGGGAACACTTCTTGTGATCCCGCAGTACCTTTATTTTCACTGATTTCAGTTCTGCTGTGTAAAGGTAAACAATATCTAAAGTTATGGAAATATTAATAACCAATAACTTGCCATGCGCAGCCTTGTTCACTACGAACAACGACTGCAGTTTGTTTGATTAGTCTTCGCTTTGTTCCGTAGAACCTGCAGAAAGCAGGAAAGATATTCCTTGCATAAATTGAACGGCTATGGGCTATTAACAGTTCGCTTATGCCCGATAGCCTATTGTGCTTCGGTGCAACTGATCCAATAGGACCGTTCGCCAAAGTATATCTCAGGTGATAGTGTTCTTTTCAATCAAGTGAACATGTTCATCATGATCTGGGTAATTTCTTCATTGTATGCTTTGAGCTACTAGTCCCATCTTCACAGATGCATTACCAGATACCACCGCGAGGAGGTGCACAATTCGGCACTTTTGAACCACTTTAGATAATCAAACTCTATTGGTCATTCCGGAAAAGGTCCAAAGAGTTCCGTACATCACCGTGACTCAATTCGGTATCTAGTTTGGCGCAACAGATGAGTTCAAAACTTCTAACATGAAAGATGAAGTGCATCCTCTATTAAACCCCTACCTTATTGCGCCAGGTGTTGGACGGGAGAGCTGATACTGAGCTCATTCGAAAGAAAGCTTTTTTGCCGAATATTATATTCTGTGTGCGAGGAGGGTGAATAGAGAAAAAAATAAAACTTCGCTCTCAGTGAGCTTTTTCAAGCTGTGGATATTGGCCAAAAAATAAAAAGAGATCGAATACATTAGCTCGGACGTATCAAGCGAATCGAAAGTAATGCCAAGAGAGTCTTTGAATCTCAGCCCTATTCGAGTTAAAAAAGAAGACCGAACCTCCTTCCGATTTAAAGACCAAGCAATCGCGGATGCCAGAAAGCTTGGTCTAGATTACTGGAAGCAGCGTGCCAGCCATCGTAGAGGATGAAAAGCTAACTTATCTCAGGCTGCCACCCTTCGTGGATTGTTGAAAGTCTGTCGTTTGTGGTTTCGAAAGAACTCTGTTGAATTCAAATCACTTCTTTTCTATAGACAAATAGATGTCCAGGAATTTGTTTAGCTCGGTTCATGTGATGAATCGTTTTTGGTGAGTTTATTATCCTTTTCATTTCCATAAATTTCGCAGCGTTTGGCCATCCATCGAAGAGAGACTGAATTTGTTTCACTGAGTAATCTTAATTCACTATTGCAACGATAAAAGTTGTAACTAAGTTCAATACTAAGCTCAGTTTACATTTTCCAGGGCTATGGCATCCCGAAAACTTGGAAGCTTAAATGTTAATAACTACATACTACTAATACTGAGATGATGGTAAAGTGTTTTTAATTTGTAATTGGAAACTCTCCAAAAATCCTTACAATAATTACATGAGAAATGACTCCCTTAGAATGATTTGTTTTTGACATGATGTACATCTATCACATTGTCAAATGCAGCAAATCCATTGGCCATAGCCACAAGTGCCAGATTATTAACAAGCAATCGATATGACTTAATTAGACATGGTTGTCATGGACACGTTGCTCGCTTTCATCTGAAACTAACGCTTTATTCATAGACAAATGATTAGTGGCACAATCATCTGGACTAGACCACAATTATGCACCAGATAGCTTTAATCAAAACAACAATATTACACATTGGTATATGATATCTTCTCTGTAGATGACTATAGAAATGTCTGCTTCGATTTCACTTCAAACCAAAAATGCCGATATGTACGAGTACATAATCCCTTAAAACTATTCAAATCAACCGTATCAACCACAGTCGCCTCTCGACACTTCCTGTACAATGTAGGTTTGTTGAAAGCTATACAATCAAATCAGTTATTCAACGAATAAGCCGAATACAATTAAATGAATCCAAGTTCAATTGAAAGAACTCTCTATCCTGCCCGATAGGACATTCCCAAGATATTACCACAGCATAGCATCTGAAAATTCTATAAATATAAAGCATCATCCTGATTTAACTCTCTTGCCAATGACTATACGCACCCCCATCATCATCAACCAACATCATCCTAAGGACAGCATTAAGTCCAAAACATCATATCAGTGCTACATTATAGCATCAAGAAATCCTAAAGGTGGTGATTACATTGATTTTGAGGTGCTGTCATCACATGGCATGGTTAACCACACTTATGTACTATCTAACAACTGTCGGTCATTGAGTTCGAATAGATATGTAAGCCCATAACCAAGTCCACAAATATTATTGCCTAGAAACTGTTAGGTACCTAGATTAATGTTACTGGAATTTAATTCTTAGTATAAAATTATTTTCTTCAGGAACGTAGCTGGGTGATTGTAATTTTCGGAGGGGGCTGAATCTAAAAAAAGTAGTTCTTTTTTTGTAATTTAAGAGATTTCTTACAGACACTGGTTATAGATCAAGTACTTTTGGAGAGGAAGTCGAATCGACATCTGATGGCAGATTGATAACTAAATTTTGAGAGGGATATATCTCTGTCGAAGAAGTGATGAATCGTCCAAGAGTAGGGTAAAGATATTAAAATTTAGACTAAAAAATAAGCTTAAGAGTTAGGATATCCGATGAAAGCGGAGATAGTTGAGCCTCTGCCTTATTTCCGAGGCACTGTAGACCTATAAGTTCTCAACATAGGTAAAATAAAATAAAGTTGGTGGCACAACAGCTCGTGAAGAACCAGGGCCTAGTGACTTACAACTCTCAACCATTCCTGTGTGCGTATTTTTGGCAGGAATGGAGGGGACCTACAATTTTTTGCCGAATCCGAACGGCTAGATGAGAAGCACTTATTCATGACAAGTATACTCTTGGAAAATTTGTCAGTTCCTCGCAAGAGGCCGTACCTCGCGAAAAAAACATTTCTGTTTTTAGGTGGCAGCCGCTGGGAACCGAACCCAGACCTTTGGCATGACAGTCCTACGACTCAACATATAGGTAATATTCTTTAAAACTTTTATTTCGGAATTTCAAACATCCCCCTAGTTACTACGTACCTGCTTTATAAATAGATTCAAGAGTATATAAGACTAAACAAGGTACATAAGTATATACCTAACCTATATATTGAAGCCATCTCGGACTGTCCGTAATTTTGGTTGCGAATTATTCAAGTGAAATTGATTACTTTTTTGGTTGAATTTATGTGTAAATGTTTATTCAATTGCATTTCAGAAATGTATATATGTTTATGTAGGTATATGTTAAGTATATGTAAGTGTAATACAGATAGGGTTTTAATCAAAAGATAAAATACATTTGACCTAAACATGGAGATTGACAGGATAATAAGAAAATCGAGAGAAGCCTTTGGGATTTCAACACGTGTGTCGTGTTGTTTGACGTTAAATGAAAAGATGAAGTATAATAATGTTGCATGCTCTTGGGAATTTAAAGATTATCAAAGATACGAGTAAATCAATACAAATATATTTAATAGAGTCACAAACTCTAGATTAAATATTAAAACTATTTAACTGCTTTATTAATTTTTGGCATAAATTATTATTGTTTCTTAACTGATGTTTAAAAGCTAAAGTGCAATCGGAATGAGCAAACAAATATGAATTGATTTGATATTGGAGATTTTCAACGTGTTTTTGTTAAATGCAAACAGGATACGAGTAGATTGGGGTATTTGTTTTGTATTCGTTAGTGGGGTTCGTAAAGAGTCAAAAAAACTGTTTTCGCCCACATACCTTTTGCGTTGGCCACCATCTTGACTTTTATTAAAATCAGTTTCAGAGAAGAGAAAGGACTCAAAAAAGCTATTAGCATCATGCCATTGTTTGTTGATGATTATTTTTTTTTTTGTTTAAGTCAAGCCCCTGCCACCCCAAATCAAATTAGGATGAATAGACCCGTTCCAGTTCAATTTTTTTCTTGAATCAACCCTACATACATATGTATACATATACTGATGATCGATAATAAATAACTTATTTTGGCTCGTCGATATGGATGTGAATGACAAAAATTTTGGTTCCAGTAAGACAGCACTACATTTCACACAGCTGATACCTCATATCTCATGTGACTTGAGTTGGCCACCAAAGATTGTTTGTGGGTTTTTTTGAGATCACACGTCTATGTCAATGAGGCGTAATGGACCCACACGCCTTCAAAGTCAACATTAACCAGGCCATCGCCCAAATTTAGACGGGTCTTTTTTCAAGCAGTCATTGAAAATAAGACCCGTAGAAAGCTTAACACCGTGCAAAGCCGAGCCGGACATTTTGTACGATGTCATATTCCCTACATAAGAGTATACATCGGCCTTTTAAATTAAAAAGAATTCTTTAAATTCCATTTCTACATTGACTTGCCCTTATTGGAAAACCCGATACTTTGTCTTTCTCTCCCGCATAGCAGCCCATTGCCTTGTCTTAAAAATCTCTTTTGAAATCATCGATATCGGAGAGGTCTTAAAAAATAATAATAATTTAAAAAAAAATTAAATTTGGTGGCACAACAGCTCGTAGAGAACCAAGCCCTAGTGACTTACAACTCTCAACCATTCCTGTGTGCATATTTTTGGCAGGAATGGAGGGGACCTACAATTTTTTGCCGAGTCCGAACAGCTAGATGAGAAAGCACTTATTCATGACAAGTATACTCTTGGAGGATTTATCAGTTCCTCGCAAAAGGCAGTACTTCGGACAAAAAAATTCCAGTTTTAGGTGGCAGCGGCTGGGAACCCAGACCTTTGGCATGACAGTCCTACGCACTAACCATCATGCCACGAGGTACTACATCGGGGAGGTCTTTGCTGACAATAATGTAGCATCGTGTGTTATACATCATCGGCCTGTGAAAACGAATAGGCTTCACAAAATTTGACATTGCTCTTTTTTTAAATATCTGTCTTAAAGGGAATATGGTTGAGGGTAAACTTTCCTAGCCCAAAACCTCACTGATATTGATTTATCAGGTAGTTGACAAGCAGTTTAATGGTTTCCTAACAATGCGGCTGAAAACCGGCTCTGGACATGTGGCACCTCATACATTGGAAATTTGTAAAAAAAAAATGCAATCTTATTAGTCAATAATTGGTGAGGAAAAGGTCAACTAGTCCTAGAAATTTGTCAGCCCTAGATGACTTGTAATCAAGTCTTAAAGTTTCTCAAAGGTCACGCGTCATTTTTGGCACCTTATTAATGGAAAATTAACAAAAAAAAAAAAGTATACCATCCTAAAGATCTCTAGATCGTGATAAAAGGTCAACTATTTTCAGTAATTGGTCAGCCATATTTAGTTTTCTATGAATTTTCTATTCATTTAATATTCATTTTTATCATTTCAAAAAAAGAACTATGGCATTTGAAAGGCCACCTCACGGTCATAAATGGTTTTTTTTTATTAATTATGAATGAATTCAAGGTCATAGCGATTTTTGACTACTTATTTATGGGAAACTTGACAAAAATTATATACCAATCTGAAGGATCCCTAGATCTTTATCAAAGGTCAGCTAGTTTTAGTAATTGGTCGGCTATAGATTTTTTAAATGAATTTTTCAAATTTTTGTTCAAGGTCATAGCGACATATGGCACCCTCATTTATGGGAAATTAGCAAAAAATTAATACCATTTGAAGCTCCCTAAGATCTTTAAAAAAGGTCTGCAGGTTTCAGTGATTTCATTTGTCCGCAAGGTCAAGAACGATTTTTGGCACCTCATTGAGCGTGACCTGGAGTGACCTTGAGAAACTTTAAGACTTGAATTCAAGTTATCTAGGGCTGACCAATTTCTAGGACTCAGTGACTTTTTCTGACCAATTAGATGGCATTTTCTTTTTTTCAAATTTCCCAAAACATGAAGTGACAATGCAGAGCCCAGAATACCGTTTTAAGATTTAAAGTGATGTAAAGAAGACTGATGCCACTCTAGTTAGTGATGCAGTCCAGAGGGTCACCTTTCTTGAGAATCAAGCAAACATTACTGAGGTTCTATTCGTCTTTTGCCACTTTGATCGGTTCGGTCGCGAAAATATAACTTTGTTAAGACTAAAGTTTCGATTAAGTTAACTTCTTCAAGGTGGCCGGAATCATTAGTCTGCACCAACTCAATGACTAGTGGAATTCTTTTTATTATCCCCGTTACACAGATTGTATATTTTCCTTAGCTCCAGCACTTACTGGGATTCAACTTAGTCCTGGCGTCGGTGTTGGCTCTTTTGAAGTCTTATGCCTTTAGAGGGTCTTTAAAAACTCGCTAATGCTAAGAAATCTATTCATTTGCTTTCTTGTAAAATGCCGGTGTTCTCCCCTTCTCCTGCTCCTAAACTTGCTTGTATAGCTCTGGCTGGCATAAAGATGCAGAATTTTTTAGTTTGGCTCTTGTTTAGCTGCATGTGCCTGCTGACATTTATATTAAAGAATGAGGTTTCGGGGTGGTTGTCGTGTCAGACACTAATTTTTTTAGTTCAAGAAATTCACAAAATTTTATTTATCATTCATTATATGGCATGTCCGATTCGTTTCATGTAAATAAGCGTCATATAGTAGCAGCTATGTATACCTAATACAAATTCTGCGAATCACATCGTTAAGAACATCGGCTATTTAGCAGCATTTGATTAATTTTTTTCAAACTTACTGCTTTAAGTTTCCACAAACAGCCATCTGCCCAGTAAATTAAACACGTTTTCCCCCACTCGGTGCTTATATAGATCGCACGTTTCATGCAGATCAATCGACTGAAAGCTACATAATTCAGTCAGGGGGTGTAAACTCCACTCTAAAATAATTGTTTGTAACCTTAAGTTGTAAATCGTCAAGCACCTCAGAACCTCATATAATGTTCATCTGGAATGAGTTAAAATTGCAAACAAAATCTTCTCGTTTCTTTTGAAATGCTGATCTAATCAAGCTATAGACAAAGTCCTAGTTCTACGATTATCTACTTTCGATTATTTCAATTGTTTTTTAGAATGTGGAAGGCCTGCTTTTAAAAGGTTGAAATGAATAATTAGAAATACCCGTCTCAAGCTTAAGGATGTGTTTTTCTGTATTATTATGATAGCTCCAATGCTGGTTTCAAAAAGTAGTAGCTCTTCTTCTTCAAACTCTTTGTCCCCCCAAACAAGAGAGGTCCGTCAAGATAGCACTGTCACAACTAATACTCAAAAATCTTATGGTGCAATAGTAAGGTGTTGATTTCAGCTGAGCAAATCATAGCTGAGCACTTAATTCTCTTCCGCCTCAAACTTGTTGTAGTGCTCCATGTCAAGATAGCACCGCCACAAAAGAAATCCAAAAATCTTATGTTGCAGAAGTCACGTCATAATAACTAAGTGCTAATGAAGTGCTACAACCTCGAAATTGAAATGCATCCGAAACCTGAACCGCTTTATAATGATTGTGCAGTAAAAAAAACAACTGGTCTAAACATTTTAACTTTTTACTCCTACTCCTTTGTTTTTTAACCGGCTTGTAGAACCTTGTGGAACCTGTCGCAGCACTTATTTCGATTGGCATTGCAATGCACTTTAAAACAAAGAAATAAAAATCATATTCAAGGGCTACCCGACCCGAGTTCGTTTCAAAAACGTACAACATGAATTTTTACTACCACAACTTTATGATTAAACAGGCATGTGGACCTTGTTTAACTTGTGTCGGTTACTATTACTTACTTAGTTGTCCGGCTCCCGGTTTATGGAGGGTCAGTGTCTGAGATTTTGCGGTCCTTCGGATTCTCCCTCCCGTTGTGGAGACCAAGCGCTCTTGCGTCTTTAACCGCCTGGTCCCTTTATCGGAGATTCAATCTCACAGGTCGTCTGGAACCTGGGGGCTGGGATTTGAAGTTTTTTCTTGGCTGAAGCGTTGTAGTCCATTCGCTCGATCTGGCCGATCCAGTGTAGTCGACTTGTTTTAGTTCTTTTGGCTACATCAACATCTTGGTACAGCTCGTACAATTTACAATTAAATCTTCTCAACCATTTGCCCTCTTCGCATATAGAATCAAATATCGGCGGAAGAATTTTTCTTTCGAAATTGTTACAGGTGACTACACCCAAGGCAGAAGCATATCATCTACGAATATACTTGACTAAATGGTCGAATGAAACTCGAGCTTTGCCTTGAAGTAGGTTCTATATGAATAGGGCACAATGTTAAAAACTTCATCTGCATAATTGTCTCTCAGTACTACTCGTATTTCGACTAGAAATTGTTTGGAAACTTTTCACTGCTACTGCAAGAAAAACTTAAGAAGCTCTGGAACCGTAGGTGTATCAATTTCAGTTCCAAACTTTGCTGAGATTTCTTTATTCCAGGTAATGCTTCAGTATTACCGCCTTGGGAAGCGAAAAAATTTGATCAACACAACATAGAAACCTGCTTGTGAATCGATCTATATTTTCCTCGACGAAGTTGTTAAGTCATTAGCAAAGTAGTTTTGCTTAAACTTTCATCTTTAAATTCAGCTACGATGTTCCTCTATACTTCACAGAAACCCTATTTTAGCTTTTTTGAAAAGTTGAACAGAAAATAGCATGTTTGAAATTGGTTACCTAACAAAAGTTAACACTTCTTAGGAGAAAGATCTAATAATCTTGTGTGACATCTAAATTTCTCAGCGCAGCGAGACGATAATTCTTGTTTCTGATTGTATCACCAAAGATGTTTTCTCCTGATGCCCCTTGTGATAGACTTATCCAGTTTTTTTTTGTTTTTAACCATCTGCTTTTAGAACATTTCAAAAACAATTTCCTAAAAATGTGTTCAGAAACACTTAGCTTCTTGAAATGTCATACAACCGTATTTTAAGTTACAACTATCAATTGATAGTTGATAAATGTTAAAATTTTGTATTTTAAAAGTCAATCTATTAACAAAAAACTGCTCATTTCTTCATTGAGAAATGCCAATTTAGCATTATTCTCAATATTCAAAACTCCAAACAACAACTGGGTTGTAAATTATCTTATTTCAATATTAATCAAGTATCAATTGATAGTTGTTACTCCACAATAAGAGTAATAGAAATTATTTTGTTTCAAATACTAGCCATGAAGTGTCATTGAAAAAATCCATAAGAAATTTTAAATTATGTTAAGAAATATTTCCATCTTAATTCCGGAATGATTATAAGCTATAAAACTACTTTTTGAGTTACAAAATCAATAAAACGATTGCAATTTTAATCCAAATGCCTCATGCATATTCGATAGAGAATATCTACTCTTATTTCAACGAACTTCCACAATCACAGAAGAATTGTTAATTATCCTGTGCTCTCCACATAATTCACAGCAAAGTCCTTCCATAAAATATCCTTTTCAAGTAGGTTCCTACTCTCTATTAGATCCAATTCATTTCCACACAAAGATTCTTCAATATATGTAATATTCTCAAAATTTAGTTTGTATAATTCGACATTTTGAAGAACCATGCGAATAGAAAACACCCGGTTCATGATATGTAGAATTATGTAAAGGGGATCCTGCAAACAAACTGATATTTATACCCATTCGAGTTATGCAAATATCTGAATATCTTCATTCAGATCCTTTCTTAATGTCTATTAGATGACAACTTCTACAATCCTTCGATGGCTAACAGGAATAAACATTTTACATGATTATTTGCACATTTATCATTATAAAGTATAAGGCTTTGACGACGAGTGACGATCGAAATATATACAAACAGTAGAACAAATACACATAGATTCAGACAAGCTTCAACTGCTTGGCTTGTCCTGTCCTTCGTTCTTCACCTAATTCAATACTTGAAAGAGAAAGGAACATCCTCTTCAATCAGTCACAGACACAGTCAAGTCAGTATATATGGCCATGAAGGGCTTTTTAGAAAAGCGTAAATGCCCATCTAAAACTATTCTGAACAGGATATTCGAAAGGAAGTGTGGATAGCTCGTTGACGCCATCCCATGTGAAAACACTCTATGCTGATGTACGAGTATTTTCATATATGTTCGGCTTCCATCAATATTTTCCAAACTACCATCATCAACTTCTTTGTCCCTCTTTTGTTCTGATATTCAGTCCTTACTGATTCTGAATGCGTTCACACTCCGGTTGACGTGATTAAGTTCGTTGTATTATTTTTTTTTTTTTTTTGTTCTTCAACTTTTTTAACTTAAGTTTTTTCCTTAAATAATTCAGTGTAAACATTTCAAGAGCTTTCCCTTAAAGTTCCTAACAAACAATCTGAAAATATTCGATCTAGGACCGCTGGACCAATCACCATCCAGATATTTATGAAATTTCATTTTTTAGGATTAAGAAAATGCAAAAATGAGTGACAGATAAATCTTGTATGTTTAAATTTTCCTGGTTTTAAAAATTGCATTCACAAAATATTTTAAAAAAGTTAACAAAAAAAATCGACCTCAATCAAGTGACACAGAGTGTGTTGCCTGTGCATCATGACATTCAATGATGCAATGTATTTGTATGTAGAATAGTTTGTCTAAGGGTGGTTGGTTAATTTCAATGCAAATAAATTTTCCACACTCGCATCCATATGAATCGTATATGAACGTACTCGACTTCGTTCGACTCGTATACAAGAGATCATGAAAGAGGCACAACTCGAAAATACTATTAATTAATTTTTGGAAATCCCGATGAAAGACAGAAAGCCAAAGAAACCAGATGAGAAATTGATGGCACTTGACTATCTCCTGTAGGAGGATAGAATGTTCAATTGATGTAATTTGGGGAAAATTGTAGGTTGAGTACACCCTGTGTTGTAGGGTTGGTTTGCTCTCTATGTGTAGACTTTTTAATAAAATTGGATGTAATGGCAGCTGTAGGAGTAGTTACAGAATTTTCGGTTCACTTTTCAGTTTAATTAACCTATTTTTTTTTACTTTTTAAACAAGACAAACTTTTAATAATTACAAATTTGTTTTTGCGTGAAATCGAATGATATTTTCTAGGGATTTTATGGTCTTTTACTTTAGTTGTCAGTTTTTGTGTTAACATACCAATTTATTCCTAACATCACAAAGACTAAGATTTATTTATTGGAGAGTTACGAAAATTGGAGACGCTCATGAGGGTTTCATTATGCAGGCTCTGCCGAGTTGCACCGTAGGTAGCCCCAAAAAAAATGTCTGCCAAGTAAGACGAATCGAAAAATAAATAGTTTTTAGTTTTAAAGTTAGTCGTTAATTAGTTGTGTCAATTTCGAATTTGGCGTTCGATGTTTTCTGTTGTTTTTTTTGTTGGGTGCTTTGTTTACTTCATATTAAGTTAGCAAAGAACCCTGTCGAAAATCAGTTTAAACTTGTTAAACCTAACGGCTTATGGCTAAATAATTTGCCATTTATTGATTGTGACAAATTCAATTTGATTGTGAAATGTTTTCTATGTTTTTTGTTTTTTTGCTTATTTGATATCAAGTTAGTAAAGCAATTCTCAGAAAAATAGATAGATGCATAGTTTGGCACTAATTAGTCCTTAATTAGTTGTGACAATTTCGAATTTGTCATTCTATGTTTTCTATGTTTTTTTTTCAAATGATGAAAAGTTTCAAAATTTAATATTTTAATGCTTCATAATTTTTTGTTAATTAGTTGTTGATAAGTTGTGAAAAAATCAATTTTATCGTGCCATGTTTTCTATGAGTTTTTTAGCTATTTGTTTTCTATGAGTTTGAACTTACATTGCACAAAAAAATTGAAACTGTCGCAACTTATTAACAACTGACTGACGGTAACTTACTAATCAGTAAAATGTTAAATTCTAGAAGTTTTTAGCATTTGAAAAAAAACATAGAAAACATAGAACAGCAAATTCGAAATTGTGTAAGCTTATTTATGACTACTTACTTTACTTACACTTGTTTGGGGTGGTTCTATGCTAGCTCGTTGACAAGTTAGCAAAGAACTCAAAAACGTAGAATGCACTCCATGCCAAATTCGAAATCGACACAACTAATTAAAAACTAGTTAACGACAAATTATAGAGCCATAAACCACTTTCAGCAGTTTTTGACCCTTTTTAAGGTAGTGCTTTGATAACTTAATATCAAGTTTCCAAGTCGCCAAAAAAACATAGAAAACATTGAACGACAAATTCAAAATGATTACACTATTTCAAATGCACCCTTATTTCCTTACCCAACTGTGATGATAATGCTTATTCGGGCCTGTGTCATATTTGCTCATCAAGGAGGTACTTGAGTCAAAGTGTAAATTCCTACTCTCCAAAATTATGTTGGGTTTTCTTTATGATATTCTACAAGCAAAACCCTAAATCCGTCTTCAACATAAAAAATATCTATAAAAAAAATTATATATTATAACAAACGATACCATTTTTTAAGACTTACTTTTCTACTTCCCAGGAAATCGTGACGAGGAAACTCACTCCATTGCCCTATCCGATACAACGCCAAGGTCGCGCCAGACTTATGTTGATGATGGTTATGGTACAAATCTTCCTCCAGATCTACTAGCGTTTCCAGCACGTGTTCCAGCCTCACCTTCAATTCAAAGTTCAACATCGAACATCCCACAAGAAATGATCTATGGCAAATCACCACTGGCAAGTCCAGTCTATCAGCACGTTCATCCGCATGGTATTTATGGCACGACGATAGCTCCATCTGGTTTTATGACACTTCAACATCCGAAAAATCGCAATCTTGCCTTAGTTGCTGCTGCAAATTCACGCAATCAATCGCCTTTTATACCCGCCCCGGTTGTCTATTCGCCAGTTGTCATGAAACAAGGTTACATGACTATACCGCGAAAGCCACGAGTTCCGAGTTGGACACCCACCAATAGTTCACAGCTCTCTGAATTCCAATCGCCAACATCGCCGAATCCTAGTGAAACGGGGACATCGCACACAGAGACCTTCGAGCCGGTCTATGATAATTTAGGTCTACGCACAACTGCTGGAGGCAACTCTATTCTTAATCTGCACAAAATCAACCAGGAACCAGTTCGATATACGATGAAGGATCGGCCGCTGCCAGCCACGCCAAGCACAAGTCAAGGACAACAGCTACAGCAACAACAACAGCAGCTGCAACAGCAGCAACAACAACTGCAACAACAACAACAGCAAATGCAACAGCAACTTCAACAGCAACAACAGCATCAACAGCAAGCGGCGGCCGCACAACAAGCTGCGGCGGCAGCCCAAGCAGCGAAAATCTACGAACCGATTCAGGAATTGGTCAATAATCTTACAACGACTTCCGATACCGAACCCTTGTACGGCACAGCCCGACACCATAGCGGTGTTACCATAGTGCCCAGCATGGTCATCGGAAACACACCCAGCTCGACAGGTGGCGGTGCTGAGAAGCTCAGCAAAGTTCCGCCACGCCCACCGCCAAAACCCAAAAAGAAAATGTCTGTAACATCGAAGGGTCAAGGCAGCACGAGTCAGCTCTTCGATGACGAAGGCGAAGACGGTACCGAGGTTTAGTTCAAATTAAAGACGGCTTTGGCTTACTGCAATGTCGCCGCCGCCGCACAAAGCATCCATAGCCCTCCTTCGCCGCATACTACCGCAAAAAGTCCATCGATCTTTTCCTATTTTTCTACCACCACCAATGCAACCTATTCCAGCACTGCTTCCAAAGGAGATTTTGTATAAAGAAACAAAAAAATCATAAAACGAGTTCCCATCTCCCTCGCGAAAGGTTGAAAAGGGTGGAGGATCTACACGTGTTGGCTGAAAGAAACAAAAATTAAAAACAAAAAATGGGATTCGAATTTAGTGACTTGTGTGCCAATCGACTGAAATTTAGAATTAAAAAAAAAAACACTGTTAATAAGTTTCTAGAAAACTTTAACAAAAACAAAAAAACAAATTCGAAGAGGAACTTCATCTTCTTCCTCCTCCATGCCCCTCATTCCCAACTTTAATGTTTCATTTTTTTACAAAAAAAAAACCTAGATTAAGTTCTTACATAATTAATAGATAACTGAAACAAAAAATTGAACACTTTTTGTATTTTTCAAAATAACATGCTACTTATTTTGTCAATGTTCCCTCTATATTCTGTTTTTAAAAATATGTAAATGTATAGAGCTGAATAAATTAGAAGAAGATAAAAAAGAAAATTCAATCCACAAAAAAAAAAAACCCCAGAGAAAATAATATTAAATTTAAATCTAAATTTAAAGGCTTATAAGAAAATAATTAAAAAGAAAATTTTAAGAAAGGAAATTAAAAAATAAAAAGAAAATAAATAATACTGACTGTTGAATATTATAAATTAAAAACAAAAAGAAGGAATATAATTATGAATTAAAACAAAAAATAATATTTTTACTATTATACCTGTAATTAATTAAATTATATTAAAACAAAACAAAAATAAAAGAATTATATATATATAAATTTAAATTAAAAAATATTATATTTAAAATAAATATATTTAGAACTATAAGAATGAGATGTAATGTTAAGAGCGGGAAAGAGATATATATATAAATATTTTATGTTCTTTATAGCTTTTGATTTATTTTTTATCTTCAAGACGTAAATACATACATTTATTAAAGAAATTTATTAATTTTCTTGCACACACAATATATTAATGTAAGTAATTATTTTTTTATTTTATTTTTTATATTTTTTGTCTAAAGATAAAAATACATTTTACAAAAAAAAAATAATGCACCTTTTACACTCTGTGTATAGAATACATATTTTTTAATAATTCTTATTTTGTATACAAAAATATTTAAGGAAAGCAAACAAACGAAACAAAAAATTATGTAATTTATTTATTATCATGTCATTTACTTTAGTAGATATGTAATATTATGTTTACGTTAAATTAAAAGCACTTTTTAAATAAAATAAATTATATTTTTGCTAAACGGACAAGAATTTTTCTTTTGAAATTTGGATTTTTTTTAATGTAAGAAAATTAAATAATAAATTTTGTAAAATTTTTTTTTAGTTCTAAATATTTGCTTGTAATATTTAGTGTCGACTTTATTTACATTTTATTTTTTCTGTAATTAAAAATGTGAATGAGAATATTGTTAGCGCTTAATGGAGAAGAAACGAAACGATTATATACATTGTATTATTATTATTACTATTAAATATAATTTTTTTATATAAAAATTAAATATTAAAAAAAAATAAGTGTTTTAATTTGTCGTTCTTTTAATGAGGATGGCACTGGCTATAGTGAGTGAGAATTGGGAATTTTTTCATGAAACGTCTTTATATTTTTTTTACACTGAAAGCCTAGATAAAAACAAGGGCCAGGGTTGGCCGAACTGTAATTTTTTATAAATAACTTCATTTGTTACGTATTTTAAGTAATTTATGTAGTTAATGTAGTAAATGCAACAAATTGTAGTAGACGTTTGAAATGTCAAATGATCTGTCAGTGAAGTTGTTAGTTGTGACCTGTCACTTTGAAAATTGAATTGAATCAAATTATCGGTTATAAATTTTACTAAGCAATGCTTAAAGAGCTTTAAAAAAAGCTTAGTTATTATGATGATACACTCACACCATGTTGGTTTTTAAGGCAAAAATAAGTTTTTAAATTTCTAGTTATTACCTTTTGTACCCAATTCACTATTAAATATATTTTCGAAATTATGTCACCCACAAGTATATTTTTATTTAACCCTTCTCATCTAGATATTTTTACTAGCTTTTTGTCTAATAAATTTAACAAAGTGTTTTCAGTTGTTTACCAAACCTTCATGTTTTTTTAGCGATTTTTACCTCTACTAATTCTATTGTTTTTTTTTTGGTGAAAACTACTTAGTTGATAAAGTAGAAAATTTAATGAAGTTAATTCGACCAACCCTGGCAAAGTCTCTTCTATGATAATGTGTCAAGTTAGAATCTATAATTTATTAAATGATAAAGTTTTGTCAAAAATCAGCTCAATCCTGGATAAAGAAGTTTTCAAAACAGCTTGAGAACTGCCTTTGAACAGAACTTCATAGAAATCGCACTTCTTATTCATCAATACCATTGAATGTTACATTTTAAATGAAATTTTAAAATAATAACGAAATTTTGTAAGAAATTATTTGATGGCTACAAAATCATTGCAATTGAAAACATCTTTTGAACAAAAATGTGAAAATTTATTAGCTAGCACGAAAATGCGAAAGTAAATATTTTGGAATTTAATCTGTGCTTAAAGGTTCACATAAAAATAAAGCTTCCTTCGTTGCCTGTTGGTTACAGTCTGGAAACCATGTTATCAGACATCTCTCTCCCGGGTCCCAGTAGTATAAATATGAAACCGCGTTATCAAATTTATAGCCTAGGTACCGAGTTCTTTTATCTGCAATTTTCTACTGTACTGATTTTCCCCATTGGAATATGTTCAGAAGTGTCCCCAGAATGTAAAAAAGTGGTTTCTCATCCAAAGGTGGTCTTTACTGAAAGGAATGTATTGAATTTTTCTTTCAGAAAAGTTGTAGAGCCGTTTTTGAGAACAATTATATTTTATAGAATTGCTAACAAAAATCGTATGAAAGGTATAGTTTTTTTTAAGCTCTTAATAAAGTGAAAAAAACGTCTGGAACGTGAAACACCAAAAACAAGTTTTAATAAAATTGATCCTTTTAGGCTGTAGCCGATGAACAGACAGATAGACCCATTAACGCCCGCAGGTTTTTGTCCAGGGGGTGCCAGTCACCAACACAATTCCCAGATATCGAATTAAAAAAATGAAAACTTGAGACTAATTGGTGAGAAAAATTAAATAAAAAAATAAATTTGGTGGCACAACAGCTCGGGGAGAACCAAGGCCTATGTGACTTACAACTCTCAGCCATTCCTGTGTGCGTATTTTTGGCAGGAATGGAGGCGACCTACAATTTTAGATTAGATAAGAAAGCACTTATTCATGACAAGTATACTCTTGGAGGATTTGTCAGTTCCTCGCAAGAGGCAGAAAAAACATTTCTGTTTTTAGGTGGCAGCGGCTGGGAATCGAACCCAGACCTTTGGCAAGACAGTCCTACGCACTAACCATCATAAAGAAATGAAATTAAAATTAATGCATAATGCACCAAGTTACAAGAAAATCAATCCAGCAGCAGATAGGCAGACAGATAGACATATTCTTAAACATTCACTTTTCCATTTTTCCCAATCGTTTTTTCCTATGTTACTCATTCAGTAAGGGCTACTTTCTTATGTACTAAGCGTCCAAAAAGCCAATCTTTTCGATACAATTATAGACCAGTTCCAATGATGGACAAAATTAGGATCAATTAGTATATAAAAGATAAAAGAGGTGGGGTGGAATTGTCAAAACGAGGTTTTTAACAATTTCTGGCAAAATTAGAACTCTTATAGAAGAACAACTTTTTCTTGGAAAATTTTTTCACATAACCTCAAAAATATTGAGAAACATTCCAAAAACTAACTTCGCTAAAAATGATTCGATTTTAATAAAACTCTAAGTTATTGTGTTTCAATTTAATTTAATTGTAATTTTTTAAACAAAACTAATAATTTTTGATTTTTTGTGAATTTAATTTGAAAAAAAGATTAATTTTTAATCAAAAACTTTAAGGATTTTTTTTTTACTTTTAAAAAATTTAGGTCAGAATTCTTTTTGTTGAAACCTCTACTTTAAGACGGTGAAAAAGAAACATACTATTATTGTAAAATGTATTAGGCAAAAACTTATGTTGTGGAACGATATGATGAGTTGATAAATAAATACAAACATTGTATTCTTGTCCAAAAACCGTCAATAGGTAAAGTTTTTAAGGTTAAATTATTGTTTATAAACCCATTCCAAGCAATTTCTAACTTTAGACACTTGTCCAACAGCAAAATGTTATTTATAAACATTTTGCACCTAGTGGCTAACTTAGCCACCGAAATTTGATGTCCAAATCTTTTTTTTAAAGTAGACTCGTTCAACAAACAAGGAAGGCAAATATATTTGTATTTTCAGAAAACTATTTTCCAGTTTTGTTAGTTGAACGTGCCCAAAAGCCTTCTAAAATTCATCAATTCATTCAAAAATTTACGAAAAAAGGTATGTCACTGAATAAATGAGGTTTATAAATACAGAGATGGCTTAACTATTCAGGCATTGACTAGCTGAGCAACTGCCTAAGCGTGTTCTAAGAAAAAAAATAAATACGACCGTTGGAATCTCAGCAGTCTGTACCTTAAACGTTTTGTATTATTAATATTTTACATTAAAATAATCATTTTGCATCATTTTTAACAGTTTATTTAACAATGAAAATTACTATCATTTTCGGAAAAATTGGACTTGAAAAAAATTGTTTTTTTGATTTGCCAATTTTTACATTTTTTCATAATAATAGCGTGATTTTTGTACAAAATCTTAAAAAAGAGGGGGTTTTTTTTAAAGAATGTCGTCCTAAATTTTTCAAAAACCAAATCTTTTTTCGTCAACTTTTTTGATTGAAAGTTAGTCAGTTTCAAATTAAATTCACGAAAAATCAAGAAAATTATAGCTTACTTGACACACAATAACGAAAGTTTTCACTAAATTTCATCAAAATCGAATTATTTTTGTCGATGATAAAAATAAAAAACCAATGGATTTGTTTTTGGTATTTTTCTCAAATATTTTTGAGGTTATGTGAAAAAATGATTCAAGTAAAAGTTTTAGGGGCTTTTGAACATCTACAACTTTTGCATAGATTTTTTTTCGATAACAGGTCTACTTTTTCCAGAAATCGGAAAAAAACTCGTTTTCATACTTCCACCTCACATTTTCGCCCACCCACTCACTTCCGGTCAGCTGTTGCTGGGCAATTTAATAGTCCCCTTTTATATACTATCGATCCTAAAATTCCCCATCATTAATTTTCTGTTCATAATTTTGTTTATTTAAAAAATTATTGGGACTGCTCTTTTAGCTTGCCAAGCAAGCTATTTCTTAAGTTCAAGTAGCTACTTAATTCTAACACAAAATCAACTGACTTTTCAAAAAGTTATCCTGATGGTATCTACAGCCGATTGAGATAAAATTCTGCATATATACGTTTGGTTTGTATGAATAAGAATATGAATGGTAAGCTATGAGAAGTGACATTATTCTAAATCTAATATGGTGGACGGCCCAAGATGGCGAAATATAGTAATATTTAAGAGCTTCAGTTTGGGTATCAAGTTAAAAGGTGTTCTGAGAAGAATACGAACAAAATAAAATTACCACTCTACATCCAATATGGCGGAATGCTCAAGATGGCGAAACTGGTTATTTTTTACATGTGGAAAGGGGAGTTTTAATTTTTTTTATTGTTTTGATGGTTTCAATCGAGGAAATGTCAGAAAACTCGATTTTTGCATGGCTCTTAATAATACCAATATTTACCAATAACCAATATATTTGAATCGAGTATATTTGAGTGCCGTGAGAGCCTGAAGGTATGCAATATTCAATTTCAGTCTATTCTGCAAGCATTTAGCCAGTTAATATTTCTGAGATCTTAGAGAATTCAGGGTGCTCAGAAATAAAAACAGGATTCCTCCTGAAAATTCCTCACTTTTTCCCTTAAAAACTGAGACTGGAATTTTTTGGAATCACTTGGTTAATTATTTTTTGTCACCTCGTATTACATTTATGAGGAAAAGAAAAAGAGAGTTGTTTTGACTTCTATGTGAGGAATGCTGTTTATATTTTATTCTCCTGTTGTGTCAACAAAATGGAGAAGGAATACTAAGCACTTCTAGCTCCAAGAATATTGCATTCCTTCTTCTATTGTTTCCCACCCACCCGAGTTCTTAAAATTATTCGGTAACTATTATCAATTATTTCCAAATGCCACTTTTGTAGACATTTGCTAAAATAAAGTTCAGAAGTTTTCCTTTCTTAACTGACAATAACTATTTTATTCATTTGAAATTTGAATGTGCTATCACAGTTATTGCAAGTGGGTATAGGTACTTTTGTTTTTTATTACCTTTACGACTCCAAGGCGTCATGACTTGCATGACTCATCAGTTTTCTAAGCAAAAGCAAAAAAAACGTCTGCCTGCGTGAAGCTTATAAGGATTGTAGAATACACAACACAACATATTAGAGTTTGTGACCTGTGTGTGTGCCTAAAAAGGAAACTTATTATGACACAACGGTCATACAAATAAAAATTATTTCCTACGCCTCAGTAAAACTCTCATTTTGTAAGTATCTATAGATAGGTATGTTTGTTTTTAAGATCACTTTCATTTTATTGAATCCCCGCCTTCATCTTATATTGACAATTCACCTTATTACCATTTTTTGTAGTTCTTCTTTATATCAATGCGGTCGTTGTATTTTGCTCTCTACCTCTGGGCCAATACAGTGGGACAGTCTATATATAAGCTTGGAATAAAATAATGGAGAAAACAGCGAAAATATATTCAAAATGTCGCTAAATGTGTAAAACCAAAGACTCTAGCTCTTTGCCACAATTTCGAAGCCTTTCAATTGAAAATAGCTGTCAAATTAATTAACCGAAGTTGGTATGAAAAATTGTGTGTTTCCAACGTTCGTATATAAAACAGACTTGAGATTAGATTTAACACTCCACATTTTCTATTAGTTATTAAATGTTACAAGTCCTCAAAATCTTATCAACCATCAGAAAAAAACAATCCTTTCATTAAAGGTTAAAGCCTAAAAGTAGGCGTGTTTGTGGGTGTTTCTTTTGAAGACTGGCATTTGACGTTTCTATCTCCTTTGTTTGATGCAACTCTTATTTTTGAAGCAGTTTGCCCTACCGTGTGCTATTTCGACTTTTTTTACGAATTTACTTGGCTTCAAGACCCAAAACTATTGACTTATTATATTGGTCGTAAATTTATAGTAAATTTGTATGTGGTGAGGTTTATGACGATGGCACATTTGTCGTGCGTTTAAGTAAAAAAGAAAATATTTATTCAACCCGCGGCAGTGCCGTTCCGGCCGAACTGACACCACACCGCCCGACAACGTTCTTCATACATTCGTATTCGTTATACGTTGGCATTGGGATTTAAGTCGTCCTGTTTCTACAAACAAACAGACAAAATATACAACTTTACCACCATAACCTGGTTGCCAGAGTCAGAGTTCGTATTTTACACTGCGAAATCCATATTTACGATGTATTACGAACAAAAAATACACATTATACATTATCCTCTTGCTTGCTGAGGCTTAGGATAAAAAAGATGAAAAGATGAGTATTGTAAGATAGGGAGAGAAAAAAAAAATCATAAAAATGATTTAAAGTAAAGTAAAGCCACAGGGATTGACGTAAAAGATTGTAAACTTTTTTTGTTTGCCATGAAAGTCTTTTTTTTCTGTTGCTTTATAGCAGGTTGGTACTTTCGTTTTTTTTTTTTCTCTATGGATTCTATTGGTATTTAAAGTTCATTTTGAGATAAATCTACATTTTGTTTATGTTTATTTTTTTTTTTATGAAGTGAAGAAAAGGCAGAGCAAAAAGGTGATTTTAGAAAAAATCAATATGATTTTTAAAGCTTAATAATAGTGTCTGTACAGGTTGAATAGATTATTATACAATCATTGAACTTGATGAACAAATTTCAGTCTTTACAAATATCTTGGGAGAAAGGTTTTTTTTTTGCTATTATTAGGTATTGAGGTGTTATAAGTGTTTTCAGCCTTATCCTTTTTTTTAAGGATTTAAAAGGATTGGCAAAAGTCTAAATTGTTTTATTTTCATAATTTAGTCTAGACTTTTTTCCAAAGTTTTCTTAGACAACAATGCCTTTGGGGGACGCCTTCACTACCTTTATGGTTTCCTTTGTCCCTTTCACTTAACTCTGTTGCTCTGCTTAGGGTTTGCATGGATTAGAGAAGTGCAATTTCTAATGATTTTACCTCAAGGACCTGGCTGAGTTTAAATGAATAAATTTGGTGGCACAACAGCTCGTGGAGAACCAAGGCCTAGTGAATTACAACTCTCAACGATTCCTATGTGCGTGTGGTTGGCAGGAATGGAGGGGACCTACAATTTTTTGCCGAGTCCGAACGGCTTGATGAGAAGCACTTATTCATGACAAGATTACTCCCGGAGGATTTGTCAGTCCCTCGCAAGAGGCAGTACCTCGGAAAAGAACATTTCTGTTTTTAGGTGGCAGTGGCCGGGAATCGAACCCAGACCTTTGGCATGACAGTTCTACGCACTAACCATTATGCCACGAGGTACTACTGGCTGAGTTTGAATGATGGATTATTGTCAAAGAACTGCAATTTCAGAAAAGTCTACTACTCCGAAATCGTTCATGCAGATGCAGGATGTCTGATGAGTGATGCGTGTTCCTAGCGTCAATTTGGTTGAGGTATTCTTCCGATTGCGTGAGCCACCTGTTACACTGTCCTCCTTTATTGCACCGTCCCACGGGGTTGGATTGAAAGGCCTTCCGCCTCGGAGCATTGATCTACATGGGACCCTCTATGGGACCCCAGCCACCTCATTCTTTGGCTTTTCATATTCGTGGCTTGGTCTATATTGCTGTACAGGCCATTCAGTTCGTTGTTGTACTTTCTTCTCTATTCCTAGTCTATGTGGGCGGGACCAAAAATCACACGGAGAATTTTCCTAATACGTTGTCATCCACCGTTAACAGTTACCAAGCCTTTATACCATACATCAGGATCAGGATTATAAGTGTCTAAATACGGGAAAACTTAAGTTGTTGAAGAGAGGACTTTGCTCCCCCATTGTCTTTTAACCCGAAAAAACAGCGATTGGTAAGAGTTACTGCCTGAAGAGAATGGAGACGGAACTGCACCTGGAATAGCTGTCAAAATGTTGAACACATACAAATCCAATGAAACGAACAGAACACGACGCAGCTGCAGGCGGAGCTGCAGACGCAGCTAGACAAGTTTTAACTTTTTGCATAGCTTTTTTGACGTTTCAAATTTTTGAGCGCAGCCAAGTGTTAACATGGGGGTTGAAGAGAGTTTCAAACTCTTTTTAATCTCTAATAAAGACGTAAAATAATTTTAGCTTCCATTTCATTATTATCCATGTTTATTTTTGCTTTAATTTTAATTTTTGTGTTAAATTAATTTCGCTCAGCTGACTTGAAATGACAAAAATGTCAAAAATCTGTACAGCACATTGTGGGCGAGTAAGAAAATTCACGTACAGCATTTTTTGACAGGTATTCCAGTTGCAGCTGAAGCTCCAGTTCCTGCACAAACGGATGAGTTTGGAAAAAATTATGACAGCCTGATTTTTAGTTTACACGTTGGTATTGATGTTCTCAACTAGCCTATGGGATTATAACAAATATCTTGAAAACGTTGAAGTTTAGGAAAAAAAAAGAAAAAGCTGAGGTTATTTTCCATAAAAAAACGTTCTTAAAATTTTGAACACTAACCGTTACGAAGTATTCTAAGTACTCGTATTCTCCAAAAACATACATTTTTTTCCATTCTCACTAAGAGTGCCAGGTGCGTTTTTTAAACTGAGGTTTGAAAGGCCATAACTTCTTAACGGTTAAAGTTATGAACAAAATTTCAAGAACGTTTTTTTATGTTAGTAAAACAAATATTTTGTCTTAAACTTCCCCCTTTGCAGATATTTGGCTTAAGCCCAATTTTGTGACTTTTGACCCCTAATAACTGACCTAGCTGTTATCAGAGTGGTTTGAGGAATTTTATCAGATTATAAGTAACCTCAATACCAACGTTTTTATCAAAATTTTGCCTGTTACAAATGTTTCAGTGCAAAAATCTAATTTTACTGGGCTCAGCACCGAATCTAAGACGATGTTCCCCTGTAGGTTCATGCAGACTTTGTTATTTTGGGAAGTTCTTTTTACTTTTTGTTTAACTTCATTCATGCAATAGCATTCCTTGTTTTCCTTGATCAGATTTCTCAGCAAAAAATGCTGGATCCGCTTGTTCATTTTTTGACAGAACGAAATTAGCTATAGTCTCTTAGATCTTGTTTTCCTTAAACCTCATCAAATTGACAGTGCGTGTGTTCAATATTCCTCAAACTTGATTACCGAATATTCAGATCTATGAATTTCTGGGCAATCAAAGAACTAGAAAATTCAAAAACCTGTAATATTTGAATAATCGACTTGGAAGGACGACTTACATTAAAATGGGTAAGCATCGTTGCTTCAAAAGAGCACCCATACCCATTTCTGTAGTGAAGTTTAATTATTTGCATGTGTTGCTCTACGCCACGCTGTGTAAATGGCCAATCTGATTTGGCATCACTTTAATTTGTTAGTAAATAGGCGTTTTGTTTTTAGTTTCGAGTTAACACTTAGCTGTCAAAAAAAGAACTGTGTTTCTTTTTTAAGGCCACTTTACACGATTATAGAAGTCATATGACTTCTCGTATGACCTGTCAAAAAATGTATACCATATCGTCTGAACACACTCATATATCTCATATGATTTCTCAAAAGCAAAAAGCATATGACTTTTTTGACATTAGAACTGCAGCTAATTCCATTTGAGAAGTCAAACGGGAATTTTTATTTTCAGGGAAAGTAGTGAATTTAGAGTATTGAAAATAAAAATATTTCTACAAAAAAATTTTATTTTGAATGAAAACAACAATTGATAATTCTTAAAATGTAGTTTTGCTCTACAAAAATTTATATGTTTATGACTTTTTTTCTTTTATTTTGGTTTTGACAGATAACCATAGAGAAAATCAAATGCGAAGTAAAGACGTGTAAACATAAAAAAACTATAACCGTATGACTTGACTTGAAATGACAGCTCATATGAGAAATCATCCAGAAAATATAATGACAGGTCATATGACTTGTATTATCGTGTAAAGTGGCCTTTAGCTCAGAGCACTCACAGCGCTCAACTTGTATTTCTTTTTTAAATTGAAGCTAGCTCGAAGTACGTTCCATGAGCCCAGAATAAAAATACCGAGTGAAAAGTCAGTACTAAATAATGGTGCGTTGAACGCATCGCAATTGTAAAACAGTTCCGTGCTTTGCTGAGATATGTTTCAAAATTATATCGGAGGGCTCTGATCATACTCCGCTCAGAGCTTACTTCAATAGCCCGAGCCTTACTTCATGCTCTGTTCAGAGCTAACAAAGAAAAACGTCTAATAACGGATTTGACAGACGTCACCAAAACAAGATGGCCAACACAGATTGTCAACGTCAATATGTCTCTTTTGGAAAGCCCCCTCCTCTCTGGCTTAATGATTAGTGTGTTGGACTCTCATCGTGATACTTAAAGTCTGGGAATCGAATCCCAGCCTGTTCCACCTTACAACAAACTTTTTTTAGAGGTACTGCTTCTGGCGAGGAATTGAAAAATCCTTCATCTAGAGTATCTCATACCAAAAAGAAGCATTTTTCATCTTAGCGGTTTGTATTTAACAGAAAATTGTAGTTACCCTCCATTCCTGCTAACTATTACAAGACAGACATAGGAAGGGTTGAGAGCTGTACCATAAATTTCCCAACCCCTAAGTCCACCTTATTTTTTTTTTTAAACTTAACTTTCACAAATCACAAAGCTAGAAGTTCTTTCCAGGAATCTTTTTACCTGTAGGTACTCCGGGTTATTCATGTGAAATTGTACCTGCATATATGTATGTATGTACTTGTACATACTGTAGTGAAGGTGAACCTTCAACATTGAAAAGACCGTCTGGCTCGTTACAACTTTAGGTTTGTACCTACCTTCTCCACTTATGTTCATATATTACAAAGTGCTCTGTTTGTATTAATTTGACATTATGTTTCCAACTTAAAATAACATTGTTGCCACAAACTGACAAGGTAACATCCCCCAAAGCGTGTTTTTAGCTGTTCCAAGTTTTTTTTCATTGCGTCAAATAATGTGGTAAAATCATAATTAGTGCAACGTTGCAGAAGTACCTACGTTTATTTTTTTTTATTATTTTTATAAAAAAAAATATCTAACTAAAATGAAAATGTTACTTAAACATAAAATAAAAACCAAACAAAAAAAAAATAATGGAACGTGACATTCGACGTTCTCGACCCGTTGTCATGGGGTTTTTGTAATAACAGAAGCTATTGTAGCTTTCTATGACATTTTATAATGGTCGGCCTTCAGATAAACATTTTTTATAGCCAACAGGCAATTAAGGGTAATACTACTGCTATAGTCCGAGGTTCTAGCAAGCTATAGGGTGCTTAGTATGAAATTCAAAAACTCATTATAAGGCAACGTAATAATGTAAGTTTACTTTCTACGTGTGATACTAATAGAGATTTGGAGATGTAGTTAGAAGTGTTTTTGTTGTAAAATTATAATTATATTTTTTTTCTTGTTCTTTAATCAAACTAATGCACTCATGCAGTGTTACTAAGAGGAACTCGCTCACGAAACAGTGCGAGGTGATACAAATTAAACCCTCTATACTGCACTGGTTTTCGCAGGTAGGTACACCAATTTATAAATAAAAGGTCAGCTACACGCGCCCAATGTTCATATCCTTTCAGTTTATTTGAATGAAAACAAATATTATTCTCATTTCTCGTAGCTTATTAAAAATGAAGTGCGAAACACAAGTATAAAGTGCAAAATGAGAAGTGCTAAGTGCAATGTGCGAAGTATGAATTGTATGGTTAAATGCCAAAACTTCAATTGCTTACTGGAAAGTAGATACTCTGTAGTGCGAGTGCGATTGAAAGGTGCTAAGCGCATTGTGAGAAACTTCAAGAGTTAAAGGCAAAGTGATATAAATGTGAAGAGAAAAGTGCGAAAATATTTCGAAAGTTTGTATTGCAAAGTGCGAATTTTGACTTCCATCCTTTTAGCTAGTTCGTTTTAATATTATGAATTGGGTAGGTTCAGAAATCTAGTTAATTAAAATCTTGCATTAGTAATTCTCGACAAAAATTAAGCTCGGTAGACTCCGGTGGGCAGGGCACCTAGCTCGAATGAGCGAAGAGGAACCTGCTCGGAAAGTCTTTTGTGGTACATTCTATGGTAGACGGCAGCGTGGTAGACCATGCTTGCGCTGGAGAGATGGCGTAAACCAGGACGCCCGAAACCTTGGGGTGCGCAACTGGATGGCGTCGGCTCGAGACCGGGATAGGTGGAGAGACTTGTTGAAAGAGGCCAGGACCGGACCCCGGTTGTCGAGCCGATGATGATGATGATTAGTAATTCTCAATTTAACAATCCCGCAATAACAAAATCCCTCAAACTAAAATCTCGCAAAATTTAACTGCCAACAAATAAATTATCTGAATCAAAAATTTTGCACGATATAAGAAAAAGTTTTTCTCTTTCCAGTTTTGTTTTGCGAGATTTTGATATGCTTGATTCTAAATTGCGAAATTTCGGTTGATATTTGCGAGATTTTAACTGTGCAGGAGTTTGTAATTGCGAGATTATTAAAAGCAGGATTATTTGATTGCAAGATGTAATTTTTCAAGATTAAAAAAAACAAATCCCTGATTTACTGATTCGAGATTACGAACCACTTCCCAATCAGAATTTTGGTGCCACTTTTTAATTGTTTCCATTTGAATTCTTTTAAATAAATTTGTATAGATTTGCATCACAATATGAAATATAGGTATTGAACATAACATGCATAACACATGCATCTTGCACTCTTTTTGTATCTGAATAGATTGACTTTGTGTGCTTCATCATTTTCCATCAATTAAAATACCAAATATTTTTGGAACAACCAAAATCCAACTCAAATACTAAACCGATTAAAAATACTTATGAACAAAAAAAATAAACTTCTATCATCAATTTTAATCCAGGCATAGAAATCCCGCGGGAAACAAAGGATAACGAATTCTTTCTCACTGGTTTCACTACTTATACAAACATAAATTTTTTGTTGAAAAAACAAAAAATTTAAAATGTTCCAATCATAAACCCAATGCAAAATAGTTTTGATTGCGCCTCCCCGGGGGAGTTTACCCTAGAGAGAACACATGCAAAATATATTATTGGGCATGTATGGAGCGACAGGCATGGCATTCACATTTGCTTATAGTATAAAAGCTGCTACAACATGTGTGTTGGTTGTGTCAAAAACAATACATATATCTACAAAATTTTCCATGAGAGTCTATCTAAAAAACCTAAAAAGTTATCGATTCAATGAACTTTTACGCTAACTGGAAGCAACCGACAGGAAATTTAAATTTTAATAAAAATACTCTCTCAGACAATATAATGAAAATAAATTTAATCAAAGCTAACAAAATAAGTATTCTTTTTGTTGGAATTTTATTAGAGCTACAGTTTGTTTAAACATGCATAAAGTTTGATAAATTATTACCTATCTACATACTTTTCTACATGTACGTACATACATGGAATTTACCGTTAAATTTATAAACAATCTCTCCTTCACGCTATAATGTAAGTAAGCAGAGTTAGGAAATATTGATAACTTTTTCTAGTTTATTCTAACTTTTATCTTAATTACACGTAATTAGTAATTGAATGAAGAAAATACTTTATATACTACCTTTAATTTTAATTGAGGAAATTCACTTAAAAATTACATTTAATTGAAAAAAGTAATTAGTAATGGATTTTTTGCAAATAATTGAAGGAAAGCCGTGTAAACTACATTTAAGGTATATCATTGACTTGTTGGATTATTTTATTTTAATTAAAACTCACTTAAAATTTGATTAACAAATGCAAGTAAGGTAATTAAATTTGTGTGCACTGATAAATGATTTTGAAAAAATTAATCATTACTTCAATGTACAAATTTGGATATTTTTGTTTTTAATTTCTTGTAATAAGTACCGAATTGAATTTTGTCGATTATATTTTGTTGTATTGAATTTCTTAAATTATATTTAATGAAATTAAAAAAGTGTTTATTGAATTTTTGTACCATTACTTCTCAAAACGCTGATTAATAGTCAATGGGAATCTA
Source organism: Dasysyrphus albostriatus (assembly GCA_946251815.1). Classification (NCBI taxonomy): domain Eukaryota; kingdom Metazoa; phylum Arthropoda; class Insecta; order Diptera; family Syrphidae; genus Dasysyrphus; species Dasysyrphus albostriatus. The sequence continues at coordinate 26,819,161 of OX276336.1, read as the reverse complement.
TGCATTCGAACAAAATTGAATTTGAGACTGATCAAATTTGACATAAAACGGACATGGAAGAAAAAAAAAGTGAGTATTGAACTTCTGTCTATTCATCTACAGCTTCAACGGCCGTGTCAATTTTCTATTAAATTTGTTACATAGCGTTTAGTGGAAATTTCACCGAAGCGAATTTTTATATTTGTAACTGTAGTTACCTGCTGCTATTAAATTTTTAGATTTTTAGGCAAGATGTTTCGCAATTTTTGGCACCTTCTTTTGGGTTATTTTATAAGCAAAATTTGAATATCTTTAAGGTTACTAGATCATCATAAAAGGTCAGTTAGTATCAGTGAAACGTAACCTTTAAACAAAAAAATTTTAATCGTAAAAAAGTATCTATAACTGACCAATTACAGAAACTAGCTGAACTTTTACATACATTTTTTCATAGAAAAAACTTTGGCGGACCAGTTACTGAAAATAGTTGTCCTTTTATCACGATCTCAAGATTTTTAAGATACTATACTTTGTTTTTTAAATTTCTCATGAATGCCTCGCCTACAAGTTATCGAGGGCTGACTAATTTCTAGGACGAGTTGTACTTTTCTAACCAATAAGATGGCATTTTTGTTTTCAAATTTCCCATACATACTCATATATGGTTCCAAAGGTCAGAGTTGCTTTATAGATATATTTATAAGTGGGTTATCTTAGTTGATGCATGACTCAACCCGTTCCAAAATTTTGGGACCGTCCTCAATCCAGAGTTCCCTGATTGAGATACCTGCTATGGTGACTGGGTTGAAATAAATGCGTACGGTAAAACGAAGTTTTTTTGAGTGTCTATAAAAAAATTTATTTAGTTCTCTGACCGAATTGGGTCTTTTTCTAATTTTTAAATTGTTGAAGCCTTAATAAAGCACTTTTGGCCACCAACTCTTTCGTAAACTATAGCCATGGTTTTAGATTGGTTTCCTAATCTAGGGTTCGCCAGCAGACCATGATTGCGTACGTTAATGGCTTATAATGGCTGTATACATCTAATGCAATGAAGGTTCTAAGGACCCCATATTTGACCAAAAATTCAGCTGGAAGTTAGGAAAGCTACTGAGGTTTTTTTTTCTCACGATTACTACATATTTTCCTTCCAGTTTAGTTTACGGTCAAAAACAATGCCTTTACATTTTTCCTATGTGCCAGTTCACTTGAGCGTAAGAATACCGCAAGTAGCTCTCTAGCTACACCTGAGAGCAAAACTAGCACTTCGACACTGACACAACTCATGACACTAGCTCACAGAGGAGTAGATCTACCCGAGAGTAACACTCGAGAGTTTTCTAGGGAAAGCACTCTCAAAGGAACATTGTGCGTTGCCGGTTACTCTCAAATAGCTTATTACTCCTGTATAAGCTAGTTGCATGATTGTGTGAACTTGTTAGTTTTATTCTTGAGAGCTGCTTGAGATTAACTCGCAGTCTATTTACTCTTAAGTTGCTACCCTTTACATAGGATCGGGATCTTGGCACCTCATTTGTAGGACATCGGTAAATGGGATATTCGAAAATGAAGAATCTCATCTAATTGATGATTTACTGGCCGAAATATTTTAACTAGTTGAAAAATTTGATCAGCCCTAGAAAACTTTTAGTGTAGACTTAAAGATTTTCAAAACCACGCAAAGTCATACCTCATTTATAAGATATTCACGAGATTTTCTCTTGACCTATTGGACGAAGTAGTAATTAGCTAAAAATATCTTTAATATAGCGTCACAAAGTTTTTAATATCCGGCGAATAATTTGTTTGGGAATGTTTCGATTCGTAGGGCATCACAAAATAATAATAACGGATTGTAATTTAGAAAGACACAACATTTATTCAAAAAGGGTTTTTACTCTAACCCGGCCCAGAAAGTAATGGCAATTTACTTTTAGAAGAAATACTTAAAATGAAAAAAAAAATATCAAAATATAACGGCAAAACTTACAACCATTTTAAAATATATTTTTAAAGCTTCCTGCTTCCCGGAAATCAAAAATTGCAAATTTATATAATGGGCGAGGTTGTTTTTTTAATTGTGAAATTTTTTGTTTTGAAAAGTGGAAACTTAATTGATAGGGAATTTGATCCGCTCTCTTTAAAATGAAATTTGCTACCCCTCCTCGAAACATTGAAACCATTAGGACCAAATCAGAGTGCTTAATTGGAATCGGGTCATTCGAAGACTTTTTGTAGATAATGGAACTTTCCTTCACTAAAACTTGTCAGTTGGCGACGAATGATTAGCTGCGTAGAAAATGGATATAGAGATTCTGTGCAGCAGTATAGACTTTCAGCACATAGACATTTTTTGAGTGAGCGTAAGAATCTAAATTAAGCATTGATAATAACTCTGTTTTAAAGTCATAACGATGAATATTTAGTTATATGAACCCCCCTCAAACTTAAAATGTTAAATCTTTTCAGCCCAACAACTTAAATGAAGGAAGATGACAAAAAATTACAAATTCAACACATTTAGAAAAGGATAGGGCTCCTTTTCACCCAACAGACTTGACTATTTTATTTAAAAGAATTAAAAGTCAGAATGTTAACAAAAACAAATATGTATAGGTTGAAAATGTAAAATATGTGACGAAATTAAAAACTATGTAAATACAAAAAAAAAATCCTCTTATTCCTTGGAGGAGATATTTCCTCATCCCAACAGATGGGAGATTAAATGAAGCAAAGTCTTGAAGTATTTTCAATTGAGAATGCCTTAATACCATTACACTACTTCAATTAAATTTTATATTCCCTATCGAATTGATTTATTTACATTTTATAAGATTTATTTATGCAGATACATTTTAAGAATATAAAGAAAGAAGATTAAACGATTGGAAGGAATCCAAAAGTTAAGTTAAGTGCAGGAAGAAAGCTTTACATATCCTGCAAAAACACTATACACAATACTGGAAACTGAAGTTCTTTATGATTTTGGAAAAGTTCCATCTATAATTCGTAAAGAAATGTAAATATTTTATTCTTTTATGCGTAATCTTGCAGCAGTACATAAATAATAAATGAACTCAAACAAATTATATTAAATATTCAAACACTCAGCGGCAAAGAATTATATTCAATTTGATTAAGTTACAAAATCTTTACATGTAAGCTTACATGTAGCAATTCTATCAAAGAGGCAGCCGAAACACACTACAGGCAGCCAATGACCCCCGAAAGAGAACGCGTTGTATGATGATGAATGCTTAAAATGAATGAAAATGAATGAATGAATGTTAAAAATATGAAGAGATGAAAGCGTAGAACAAGAGCAGCAAAAGAGGTGAACGAGCAGGGGGAGAGGAAGAGAAGGGAAAAGAAGAGGGCGTATGCAGTCTTCTAGCTCAAGGAGATCGAAGAGTCTCGCAATTGAAAAAAACACCTGGAAGTTAAAAAAAAAACAAGCAACTGGCTGCGGGCTTTAAAACCGGAAACAGGCTCTTCTTTTTCAATAATAATTTCAATAGTTGTTTTAACTTCACAACAGCGAAGTTAACCTAGTCAGCAAAGCACAGAGAACAGTACAGCGTTTTCAGAATCTGTAGAATGCTTCAGGTAGAGTGGGAAATAGAATAAAAAGAGAACACACCTTATATCTATGAAGACCCAGTACCACCACTTTGTATAGAAGCGTAAGCTCAGCAAAAAAGAAGCTCAAGAGCAACCAAGCCGCCGGATCTGATTTTTTACCAGCCGAGGGGGGCGATTCAAGAGAACGAAGAAGACTGAACCAACACTTTGGTTAAAAGCTTGGTTAAGATGACTTGAAGTAGGGTACTTGGGATCGAAGCGGATGGAAGGCTCCCATTTCTTAGGTCCCGGATTAGTAAATAATTATGAACCTTTTAAACGGTTTTGTGGAATTTTTCAAATATCTTTGAAAAAACTTTATTTTAAAATATAATCTCATCAAATTTCCACTCCTTAAGACCACCATCTAATAAAACATACTCGTCAGTTACCAATTAAAGTTAATAAAAACGAATTTTTTGCGTAAAATAAATTGATTTTCTCAGAAACCCACAGCCAAGATTTTGTTAACCAAGCGTTCAATGTCTTCTACGTGCTATGCGATTTCAGCCACAGAAAACCAGGGAACATTCCGTTTTTTCCAAGCTAAACTTTTAATTCTTTTAAAACATATAAAAAAGGTACAGAGTATTTATTATATATGTATTTATAATAGGCGTGTTTTTATGGGATTTTAAATATAGTACAGCGAGAAATTTCCAACAAAACGCATCCGCAGCTGCCTATATATTTGTTTGTGGAATATGGTACGCCTGAACAACTGTCAGAACACAAAAGTGAATTCAATGAAAGTTAAAAGTAGAAATAAATCAAAATTATTAACAAAACTAACTTATTTTCAAGTAATATGGGAAATATAACTATTGTGTTTATATTTATAATTTATGATTTAAATTGAATCCTCATGTCTCTCCTTTTTTTGTTTGCCATTTCCAAACTAAAGAATTGATTTGGCAACTATGAAAAATAAAAAGGTTTAGGGGTACGTTGGTAGACTATGGATAAAGGAAAAATATTTTCATGTTGTCAGCTATTGCACGAGGGCTTTTTATCGAAATAAAATGAGTTCGAAGATGAAATCAGATGTTTTTTTCATTTGCACTCATTTCATTTTGAAAAAAGTAATAAAAGTCATAACTTAAAAGTCCTCATTTAGTAGCAGACATACAACTCATGCAGCAGATGACATTATTAGATAATGGCAGGCGGCAACACCATTGGCCATTTAAATTATTATATATTATTATTATTAGGTTTAATTTAATAGTAGTAATATGATTGTGCTCACAACTTTCAATGTTGATAATATAAACTGAGGTTCAACGATAGTTTAACTTCAGTAAAGGCCAGTTGTGCAATCGTGGTTCAAATTAGAATCCATGGTTCAGCATCTTTAAATATAATATTTCAGAAAGTTAAATATGGTTAAACTATGGTTCAAGTATATGTTGTAATAACCAAAAACCAGTTTGATCCATCTTTAAACGCCAGTTAAACCGCTGAAAGTGGTTAGTCGAAATCGTTGAACTTTGGGTCAAAATTTGAACCTCGTTTGTATAAACTGGTCCTTATAGGCCAATATTACACATGTAAGTTTTTACATTCCATTTATATGAGTAATTTGTTTGGGTGTGAAATGGGTACTAAAAAAACGTACAGTTAAATTCAAACGAATTTTTTATTGCGAGTTGTCGTTTGACAGTTCGCAAAATATTATGTTGATGGTTGCCTATTAAATATAAAATTGCAAAATTTTACAATCAAAACTAATTTAAAGTCATGTTTTTTAAGATAGAATGGGATAGTTTTTACACTTTAAAGTTTAAACAAAACAACAATGCTCTTGTGAAAGACCGTGTTAAGACTGTGATTGCCTACTACCCCTTAGGCATGGGTAAGATTTTCTCCACACTGATTTCAACTACAAAACCATCGTCATTACGAAGCCATAAGTCATAATCTAAACAGGGCTCAATCACTCAACATAACTCTACTCTACGAACACAGCCATCAAGAATTCGAAATACATAAAAGAATCAATCGTACCAATAACCAGACACCAAAATTCTATTCAATCGAGTTCGATACTCGAACAAACGTCAAAAGTTTATCCACAGCAGGATCCTACTTTACCTTTTATCGGCAGCAACTCTGTTACTGATATTGTATTTGTAATTCATATATCTTTTCCACCGTAGACCGTACTACTGGAAGTTTTCCTAAAAAACACGCCTAATGTCCTTTCCATTAAACTAAAACTAACATTTAAAGCATTTATTTAAACAAAAAAAACTTATCTCACAATAAAAAATGTTTTATAATTAAGGTTGCGTTATGAAAAGATTCAGAATACTTCATTCGAAAATATTTTTAATAATAAATCCTAGAGTATAATTAATGACGCAAACTGTAGTAAAATATTCAGAACTTAGTTAGATTATCGCTGTATTTGTATTATTTCTGTATTTTACTCTAGTCTGCCAAAAATATTACTGGCGACGACATGCCATTCACTTGAACGAAAAATTTTCTTGACTCTTTCAATCTCTATATAGTTGCATAGCTCCTTTTCAGCCAATAATAATGCCATGCAAAAGAAACTCCAGCCTTTCGATAGATGCACTTGCCATTAATGAAGAAACAGAAAAAGCGCTAAATCATGGCATTTGGAATTTACATGACATTCAACTAATTGAACAAAGCACGAAATCTGCGATTCTATTTCCATAATATCAGGGTCATTTAAGTCGATTTTTTTTTTTAACGTTAGATATTCTTGTTTATTTTTTTTAACTTTTTTCTTCTTCGTTATATTGCGTGTGAAGTGTGTATACTCTAATGATGAAAAAGGCTTCAAAAAGTTTCTTGACAAGTTGCTAGTGCAACTCCATTGCAGAATTACACGTGCATATTTAAGAACTGTTAATTTATTCTACAGAAGTACCTTTATGCATAACAATTATATTTTGTCGACAATGACAGAGAAAACCCTTATGTGGATGTGGAGCAGGGTGAATGAGAAAAACGCATGTACTAGAGTAATATTTATATGTAGGGAGTGGTTTCTCGAGAAAAGTCATAAAGTAATGGTGTGTGATACTTAATGATCCTTTTTCTTGGCAAATATACGGATAGGTACTTTTAAGGCAAGTTATGCATTCGGTAAAAAATATAAAATCGACATCACACCCAAAATTTATTGACAAATATTTCAGATTTCTAATTCAAAAATCGTTTTTGCATGCGGTTTGCAATTTAGCATCGTCAATTTCGTAAAGTTTATCAAATCTGATCTAAAGTTCGTCTCTTTGAATTGTAGGCGAATTCAGAACGGCTGTCATTTCAAAGGGCATTTTTTGTATCATTCATCTTTTCGCAAAAACTTATTCTCGGCTAAAAGATTGGTAGTACTACTACAATTTTTATACAGTTGAAATTGCTGAAATTGCTTACCCCGACGCCACACGGGCAAGTACTGGCAAGAAAGTTGCAATACAAACACATTCCCTAACACATACAAACCCAAGCAACTTGCTCATCAACTGGCATGGAATTTTCCAAGCCAGTAGTGAAGCAAGTGGAATGCAAGTGGGAAGCAAGTGGAAGGCAAGTGGAATGCAAACTATGAATTTGACAGGCAGTGTATGTAGCCAACTTGCTTGCCAGTACTTTCACGTGTGGCCTCGGGGTAAGATATCTTTTAATTCACAAATTAACTAAAACGTCGATCAGGAATTAGTTCACGAATTGAAATTTCATATCAATAAAAACATAAACTGCTAATCCACGTTAAGTTCAAAATCTTAACGAAAATCTACTACAATCAATAAGAACTCTGCTGTTACCAAAGACTATTTTTTGAAAAATGTGAAGTTTTGCACATACACTCTCATTTGAAGTTGTAAGAAGCATGTATGTCACTAGCGTCTGTTTCCTTTTATCTCTACTTTTTTACAACAATGACAGAATTATTTTAAACGTAATTACTCGTTTAATGCACCTATGTTGGTGAGTTAGTTTACAACCTTGAATTTTAATTTATTGATAAGATTTGACACTTAACTCACTGACTAAAGATAATTCGTATTTTATTTGAGTTTATGAATACCGGTGTTAGTGTTTAAGACATTTGACGTAGATGAAATAGTCCTGTCATCTTTTCTTTGACTTTTGTGATAGCTAAGGTATTTCGCCAATTTTTCTAAATTCGATAGTGACACTCACAGTATAAGTTAGAGGATGAATTTTATAAAAATACTTCGGTGTAAACAAAAAAAATTGGTTGCTAGTTACTATGACCAAATTAAACGCAACGCGTTCGACCAAGTTGTGAACTTAATTTTAACCGTGTGGTATGGCACTGCATTAAAAATGAAACTCATTTTGTTGAGAAAACGCCAAGTTGGATTATAATTTACGGTAGCTACTGCAAAAGGAAACTGCCTGGAAGAACGGCTCTTCCGGTTACATGTTTTTTTTTTTTTTGCGTTTTATGCGCAAGTTCCTGCCGTTTTTACTTCTCTGTTAAAATGCAAATTTCACACCACTGAGAACGAAACAATACCGCACCCACATGGTGGCATAACCTCAAATTAATTTAATAAAAGCTTCTAGTGTTTCCGGAGGTTCACAACTCGCATCATAGGTACCCAAGCCCAAGGGATGAGCCATTTCTAGGTTTTGCGATTTTATATGCTTCAAGTGCAGTTCAAATTGCATTGCATATGCGAAGGCGAGAAGCGTAAAAATTGAGACAATAGAGTTGAAGGGGTAGGATGGGTTGAAATGGGACTTCAACAAAGTTTGATACCCATACCTACTACAGTACAGTACTACGGTATATGGATAGAGGCAGAAACACAATATTATGGTATACAGTCATACCAACTACAGTTGAGCTTATATGGATATGGATGCCTGGAAAGAGTGTAAAAATGTATATTTTGCCATAACTCTGGGAGGGAAAGCATTTTATTATAGTTTAGGTGACAGAACCCTAACGAGATACCTACCTACATACGTGAAGGAAAAATGTTGGGAAATTTTCAAATTAAATACTTTTGGGATGTGCTGTTTGTTTTAAAACTCTCATCGGGAGGACTTTTATAATCGGATTGTTGTTATTCCTGGTGCGGGTAATGTAATCCACTCAGGAATACTTCAAACAAATTATACAAACAGATTGTCACTAACTGGAATTGGTTGATGAGTTGTTTGTGTTTGTAATTCGTGTTTATGCGGGATGAGTTATATTCAAGAGCAAAAATTATAAATGGATTCTGATCTCACAGATAAAACACATGTTTTTGGGAAGCATTTAATAAAAGATATATGTGTGGATGCCTTTTTAAAATTCTTTACAATGTTAATGAAAACACAGCAACAAAAGAGATAACGGGTGATTTTTTAAGAGGTTTAGAACTTTTAAAAAAAAAACACAAAAAATTCGAAAAAATGAATGAAATATTTATTTGAATCGATAGTTTGAACCTTGCAATTTAATGTTTAAAGATAATTTCATGCAAATGTTGACCGCGGCTGCGTCTCAGGTAGCCCATCCGCTGAGTCCAATTTTGGCATACTCTTTCACACATATCGGCCGGTATCTCACGAATGAATGCATGGATGTTGGCTTCCAGTGCGTCAATCGAAGCGGGCTTGTCACTATAGACATTAGCCTTGACATACCTCCACAAAAAATAATCTAATGGTGTCAAATCGCACGATCTAGGCGGCCAATTGACCGGCCCGAAACGTGAAATTAACTGTTCACCAAACTCGCCTCGCAATTGCGCCATTGTTTCGCGTGCTGTGTGGCATGTGGCACCGTCTTGTTGAAACCACATATCATGCAAGTCAAGAACTTCCATTTCATTTCGGGCAAAAAAAAGTTTGTTATCATCGCTCGGTAGCGTTCACCATTGACAGTAACGCTGCGATTCGCATCATCTTTGAAGAAATATGGCCCAATAATGCCGCCGGCCCATAAACCGCACCAAACAGTGGCTTTTTCGGGATGCATTGGTAGCTGTTGCAATGCTTCTGGCTGATCTTCACTCCAAATGTGGCAATTATGCTTATTTACGTACCCATTCAACCAAAAATGAGCCTCATCGCTGAACACAATTTTTCGATAAAAAAGCGGATCCTCGGCCAGCTTTCCAAGAGCCCATTCACCAAAAATTCGGCGTTGTGGTAGGTCGGCTGGCTTTAGTTCTTACACCAGCTGTATCTTAAAAGGCTTTACGCCCAAATCCTTCCGCAAAATTTTCCACGTAGTGCTGTAACAAAGGCCTAACTGCTGGGAACGGCGCCGAATCGACATTTCGCGGTCTTCTGTCACACTAGCTGATACGGCCGCAATATTTTCTTCACTACGCACAGTACGTAAACGTGTTGGTGGTTTAATGTCCAACAAAGTAAATTTGGTGCGAAATTTGGTCACAATCTTCCGAATAGACTGCTCAGAAGGTCGAGAATGCCGACCATAAAATGGAAGCAGCGCGCGATGAACATTTCGAACCGAGCACGAATTTTGATAGTAAAATTCAATAATTTGCAAGCGTTGTTCATTTGTAAGACGATCCATGGTTAAATTGCAAACCAAACTGAAGCTGTTTGACAGTGACACAAGGTACTAAACACACGTCAGCTGTCAAAACCAGTGTTGCCAAAACCAAACCAGCTAAAAAATCACCCGTTATTAAGATTTTTTTCAATTGTTTCCAACTTCGGAGAAATGTTTCTGAGTTAAAAGCATTCAATTTTTTTTGTTGTTCATATATGTATTTAAAAGTACCTGTCTCTTTTCAGTCTTAAAAAATCGTAATGGACTTATGTATGCACACCTATTTTTCATTTTGTTCAATGGGGCTTTAGAACTTCGAAAAATACTTACAAAAGAATATGGTTCTCTTTGACTTTTAAAAACGACAGCACTGATTACCAATTAGCAGAAAATTGATGATCCCGACACAACCCACCTTGAAATGGCTGATGGCAGTTGTACAAACGTGTTCACTTATTTGAACTCACCGATTTTGGCAGATTAACTAGGGTTCGACGATCGTTGAATTCAGTTGCTGAACATAAATAGAAAAACTTTCTGCTTAAATTTTCTTCATAGTATTTAAAAAAATTCAAAATTTGATAAAATTTTACAAATAGCTAGCTTTTAGATATGGCAGAAAGTTTCCTAGAAAATTTGTATGCCTATCAAGATTATTCCCTTTTCATTTTCATTTTTGAGATTATTTTTCAACTTAATTTGAAAAACTTACTTAAAGGTATAATTTTCTTTTTCAACATTTATCTATTTATTTTTACTTATTTGGTCAAACAGAATAAATCTTATAGACTATGACAGATTAAATCTTTTATAACCTTCTTTCTTTCTGAGAAATCCTTGGATAGATATAAGTTTTCACTCCACCCCACATAAACCTCTTGTGAAATGAAAATTTTAAACTGGTTCAAAATACAAGTGAATTACGAAAATATCATTGTTTTTGCACGTGAATTTTTGATACTCAGTTTGGAATTTTAATATTCACTTTGGGTGGAAGAACTAAATAGATTTTTATGGAAGTCATTTGAAAGAATCTTGAAATATTTTTTGAGAAATATTTATTTTTATTTCTTATTTTGAGGTCTGTTCCTCTACTTTGAATTTCTGTGATTTTCTGTGCATTTCTGCACATTTTAGTTCAAAGTTTTGTCAAAATACGTATATTTAGAGTTTTTTTAACAAAAGTTTGGACTAAAAATCCCAGAAATTCAAAGTAAAGGTTCACGTATTTTATGTGTTTTGTGCTATTTTTGCAATAAAATCCACGAAGAAAAACTATAGTGTAGTCGGAAATAAAGATTTACGCATAATGTTCTTCAATTTTGTGAATTTTTTCTTTCATTAAAATAAATTTATTGACAAATTTCGGACTATTCAACATCTCCTTATATTTTCCTAGTGGTTTTGGATTAGGAAATGAAAATCATTTTGTTAAATATATATCGAACCAGCTCATACATACATGCATACATATATCACTCTCGAGTTTGGGTACTCACTTCTCATTGCGAATTCCACCACTGTGAATTAACCTGCATTTTTATATGGACATTTCATTTTCAATCGAACTGAGTATGAGGCTTAAAAGAAAATACAAAATAATTTTCAAGAAAGAATTTCTCATGGAGGAAAAGAATATGGGAAAAATTTAAACTGGAGTTTGGAAGTCGATAAGGAAACCGAAAGAAAGCGATAAACCGTTTTTTATGTCATTTTTAAAAAAGGAATATTTCGAAATTCCGGTATGGGGGCCAATTATTCTGGTTCCGTGAAAAATTTTGTAATCACTTTTTCGATTCACTTGGCATAGAAAAACTTTTCTGGCTCTGTCTTCCGTGAAAGAAAATAACATATGATCTGACTTATTTTGCATTTCACGTGGCAAATATTTCGAAGGAACAGTTATAAGTTTTACCTGAACTTCTCTTGGCCGAAACTAAACCAAAAAAATAACTTGCGCAAAGGGCAATAGTAATCTCTGTTTTTATTTCGCTTGCCATCAAAAAATAAATAACAGCTTAAGCTTTAAATAACAAACAAAAACATTTCGCCCGAAATAAGTATTCACAAAACAAGGGAATTTTTGATTTTTGAACAAAACTCACAGTGAATTGTCAGTTTTTCGCGTAGAAGGAATATTGTTCATGTGAAACTCACAATAAAGTTGATTATCGATGCACGAATCACCTTACCATTTCTTCTGAAAACATCGCAATTCTCTCACTTTTCTTGTGTTTTTAAAGAAAAATTAAATTTGTCACAGATTGTTTGTATTAACGCTTATTTATAGGATAATGACTTCCAAATGGAAATAACGACATAAAAGAAAATTATTCTCACAAAAGTTTTTGGTATTTGATTTCACATATTCTAAAATTGGCAACTCTGACGGCTGGAAAAGGATGGTTGAAAAAATAATAAATTTGGCGCCCAAAAGTATGCTAAGAAACATTCTGGCATTTCGATTGGGCATTTCAAAATGTTAACTAGTGTTTCTAAACCTTTAAGTTTGTCAAAATACTCTTCTCCTCATACATTTTTTAAATATTGCTTTCAAATTAAAAAGTCTTATGTATATTAATTTCACTTTTGCATGTTTTTTTTTTTTGTCAAAGGTCATTTATCATATCTACCAATGTGCTCACTTTTTTATTTGGTGATTATTTGTATGCCTGCATGGTATTTCCAGCTTGTCAATACTTTTAAAAAATATTCAAGGATAAAGTTTATCTGCATTTTTGAGGAAGTTGTCCTGCTAAGTTCATTATAAAGTGAACGAGACACCCACTTTTTCACAAATCAAAAACGCAATTAATTATATTTTCAAGTTACTAATTCGCAATTAATTAGTTCCTAACAACCATTCTTAATTTTTTTTTAGTTTATTTTTTTTTATTTGGCAAACCAATTACAGTGCAATATCCATAAGCCAAACTCTAAAAATAAAAGAAAAAAATTCGAGTTGTAGAAACTTCGATTTAAGGAAATGAGACAATTTTTTATTTTTATTGTTTTTTTTATTCGGAAGTTTAAAAAGTAAGCGTACTTGCGGTCAGTTCATTTCGTGAAGTTTCAGGATTTGTTTTTTGAACTTTCTCTGTTCCTTAGTATGGAAAGTGGACATTGAAGTAAACAAAATTTTATAGTCACGTTTTTTTAACATCACTCTTAACTTCATTGATAAACTTAATTTTTTGTTCAAAAGTAAAATGCTTTAATCTTTTCCCTTACTTTCTTCGTGAATTCCTTCTTTTCCAAAAAACTATAATTTTCTACTCATATCGGGTTTTTCAATAAAAGCGCTACAAAAGTTTTTTTAAATAAAACAAAAACGGTTTTGGATATCAATGAAATTCTTTTTTCCAGTGAGAGTACGTTCGATGTCATTATGTGTGGGACTCGATTTCTTTTGCATGGCCACCACGGGCACGCTTGCAGAAGTCCAGACGCTGCACCCAATTTTCGACGGTTTTCAAACATAAATCGGCCGATACTGCTGCAATTTCACGTTCGATATTCGTACAAAGTTCATCAATCGTCGCTGGGTTGTTGGCAAAGACCATAGACTTGACGTAGCCCCACAGGAAATAGTCTAACGGCGTCAAATCGCACGACCGAGGCGGCCAAGCGACTGGACCATTTCGTGAGATAACACGTTCTCCAAACTTGATTTACAATAAATTGATTGTGACATTCGCTGTGTGGCGCCGTCCTGTTGGAACCACATGTCCTCCAAGTCCATATCATCTAATTGGGGCCAAAAATATTCGGTTATGATTGAACGGTAGTGATCTCCATTCACAGTAACGTGCCGGTCTTGATCATCACGGAAGAAGTACGGCCCAATGACGCCGCTGGCCCATAAACCACACCAAACCGTATTTTTTTCGGGATGCAATGATGATTCATTGAGTACGTGTAGATTGCTGCCTGACCAATACCGCATATTTTTTTTATTGCCGAAGACATTCAGCCAGAAATGAACCTCATCGCTGAAGATGATATTCGATGAAAATCCGAATCATTTTCAAGTTGTTGCTCAGCCCAATTCACGAGCATACGACGCTTCTGGTGGTCAAGCGGCTTCAGTTCTTGCGTCAATTTAATCTTGTATAGATCTAGGCCAAGATCTTTTCGCAAAATTCGGCACAACGACGTCACAGAGATGCCCAACGCTTGAGAACGACGTGTTAGAAACACATTTGGGCTTTCTGAGACTGAAGCCTCAGCGGCAGCAATATTTTCGACACTACGGGCACTTTTTGTCTCACTGGCACGGGAACATTTTGTACTATGCCTATGGATTCAAATTGAATTCAAATCAATTGTTGATCTGCTAGGACGATTATGACGACCATAAATTGGACGTAGCGCTCTTAACGTTGAGGCCACTGACTCCGAATTTCGGTTGTAAATTTTAATAATTCCGACTCGTTGTTGGCTCGTACATCTTTCCATCATGAAATGGCAAACCTTACTGAAGAGAAATGTCAAAAGAGTGGCAAGAAGTATGGCGTCGTTTGCTGTCCCTGTCGCTCTACTTTTGTAGCGTCCCTGTTGAAAACCCTTTACAAGAACATTTATTAATTTGTAGGATAAATTAATTAAGCAAATGAATATAATTTTAAAATTGACTTTAATTTTGAACCCACCCACATAGCCACAAAATGATGACAATATTTTCTTTTTTTCGTTAGTACTTAACCTCGAAATTTTACTCTCAAAGCTGCCATAGAAACTTCACTTCATTTATTTGAAGGCTAAAAAAAACTAAATGACAAGTCATAGATAGAAGTCGATAGATATGTAAGTACAAAATTTAAATGATTCTTGATTTAACTTTATTTATCAAAAAACCTATCCTATTTTGTTTAAATTGGCTATCCAACTTCCGGCATAGTTTTAAACTTAAACTTTTTTATAGTTCTTACATTTTTGCTGCGTAACTTATTCAAATTCAGAAAGTTGAGTTTTTATTGTACTCGTAAACGGAAATAACATATGTTTGTACAGAATATCCTTACATATTTACCATACTCGTATATTCTATTTTCAAAGCTTCATATATAAAACAACTTTGAAAAGAAAATCACGAAAGCCTTCATTTAAATTCAAATATACATAGATATCCATCATCCTGCTTTATGAGGGCAGAATAAAGTTTTTACTCGTTAAACAAAGAAAAAAATAAAAAAAAAATAATAATATTTCACCTCTTACTTCACACTTTTGTGTGACTATAAATCTGGCAGTAAAAATTCAGCTAGCCTTAGCAAGGATTTTCGATTGTTCAATGATCGAATAAAGGTTCAAACGGTCCATAAATTCAGACAGGTTGAGCATTCAATTTTATTCTCAAAAAATAGCATTCCAAGCTTCATAAAAATGGAAAACGGTTATTACAAGGATATCACAATTTTTTTTTTTTTATTATTATTTTATTACTTCACACTAACATAGAGCTCTGCATAACTAAAGAACCAAACACTATAGAATATAGTTTGCTCGTTTTGTTATTGATAGTTTTCCATGGATATTGCTTTAAGTGTTGCCGTTGGTTATAGAAAACTAGAAACTTTAATGTTGTGTCTCGTAAATCTGTATTCGCATATTTGACATTTTTGCTAGGCCAACAGTAAAACGTTAAATTTAATTTTTTCTTAAAAACGGTTCCAATGATTTTGACGTTGTTTTTTGTTTAAACTACATATGAAGTTTACTTTCGGCATAGTTTTTGATGTATTTTCGAATTGCTTATTCGATTTGAATAGAGATTTTTAATACGAAAAATGGGTTAACTTTTATTTTTTTTTTTAAATTCGGTGTTAAAGTGCGAATCTATAACTACCTTGAATTGAGGTTTTGAAAAAAGTAACGATAAAAAAGTTTAAAAAAAAAACTAGCTTTCGTCATACGAAAATCTTTTTTGATAGCAAAAATTTTAAGCTATGCAATTCTACACAAAAAGATATAAAAATCATCAACGGCAACACTAATTTCTTTTTAGTGTCACTTTTTTTTCCATATGTACACCAGTCAGGTACCTTTGACATAAATATTTATTTTTAGTGCTGAATTTGAATTGCAGACTCAGCCCATGATTAAAGTTCCTATGAACTTTGAAGAGGTGATGAATATTTATGGAAATCACACACCTTTGACACAAAGTTATTTACAAATGGATTTTCAAATGACATATTTAGGTCGTTACATCGTTACAGGGTTCAATAAATATTGGTGTAACCTTTTTTTTCCAATCCATCTGTCATAATCACATTAGTAATATTACGTTTATAATAAAACATGGTTTATCAGTGAGTTCATATTATGACCTAAGTCAATCCCACAAGTCACACTAAGATTGATTATGTTCTAGAAAATGAAATCAAAAAACCAAACAAAAAAAAAAAACCCGCCGAAACCATGGCAGTTAGACAGTTTGCGGTCCTTTGTCGAATGTAACTCCAAACCACACACAGTTAACTCTTTGGCAGGTCATAAATCTATTCAGGACAATCCGCCTCCGTCGTCGTCGTCGTTGTCGTCGTCGTCTAAGTTCCAGCTATTCGTCTCTGTTTTTTTTTTTTTTTTTCATTCGCAGAAACAAAGTTAAACTTTGTGAAACTATCCTAAAGAAAAGAATAGACAACAAACATCACACAGTTACAAAGTCCTGTAGTAGATAACAATGACAACTAAGGGTTTTATATTCCACTAAAGGCTTATAGAGCTCGTTTAGAAGATTAAAAACACTGGACTTGAAAATTTATGATACACTAGACTGAATGAATGAACTTTCTGTTTGGTTTGATGTATATGTACATAATTTTGCGGAAGATAAAAAAACATAAAAATTTTAATTCGCTAGAGGGTAATAAAATAAAACTATTTTTTAACCGACTTTGTGATACATCGTTTTTAATTATTATTGTTTGAGTTTTATATTTGTTGTTAACCAATTGTCCCTCGGCCTTTGTAGTTAAGTTATGGGAATTCAGCGGCATTGTTTAAAAATAGATAAAAATTGGGCAAAGGATCGTCTATCTACCATCCCTTTTTGATTTATGGATTTATGGAACTTTTGCTGTTTTATAAAATGACTTATGATACCTATACATTTTTTTATCTCCATTTGAGTTCATGTTTCAGGATACAAATGCCAATTAGCAGACTTTACTATAAATACTTGCTTTATTTAATGAATTGAACTATCAGAACTATCTTTGAGACCGACTGAAATAAGGCCCGATTCTACAGTTGTCAGTTGTTGGATATAGAATCGTGTTCGCACAAATTTTTGTCAGAAAATGTGTACTCAACTAGAGGCAAATTTATTCTCAAAGATTTTGAGCGTGAATAGAAAAGGAAAATTATTCATGCTTGCAGAATTTGACCCGAGGAATAATAATAGTTATGGTTGATTCATGAAATAAATAATTTAAAAAAAAAATAATAAAATGCAAAACTTGGTTGTACCAAATTGCTTTTGCAGTTAAAGTTGCTAAGAGTCTTTATTTTTTTATTTTATATTCTTAAAAAGTGTAAAAAGAAGCATAGAACTCATTCTTTCAAAAGTAATTGAGCGACCAATTTCGAAAATTGCACACCTCGCATTTTTTCACAAATAAGTGTGGTACAATTTACGCAGTCTACGAAAGCCGAAGGCATAAAATTTATATATCGTAGTAAAGGTTTTTTTTTGCACAGAAGTGCAGAATATAAAAAACTACAATAACTTTAAAACAATTAAAGAAAATTGTATAATTTGTGCAAGCGAGAGCCAGAGCGAGAGCGAGTATATATTTGCTTTTATTTGTCGTAACCTAAATGTGACGTTTCAATTTGTTCCACCCACCAACCAATCAATTTTCCAGCACTGACTGGAAAGATTATTGGAATTTCTGATGGCAGCGTTCAATGATGCAGAAAATAATAATAAGTAGCTCACATAATAATAAGTAACTCAGTTTTTGTCCACGCTAAAGACTGCTTTTAAAAATGGGTTTATTCTAGGGATATTTTTCTTAATGTTGAAGTTCATGAAGGGGGGGGGGGGGGTGGTGCACATGCACCTGCAATCAGTATTAATGTCTTAAATTTGTTGATGAGTAAATACGAAATCAAGGGCGTATGCACAAAACTGTGTAACCAGCGTGAATAACTTACTATTGATAATTTGTATGAAAACCTCAATGTTTAATTAATTTATAACATGGTTATTACAATGTTACATCCAAAAATAAAGTATTTTAGAGCTTTATGTTAAGCTTTATCGGTGCAGGGAAACAATTCCACGGTCATCTGCTCCACACGTGAGTTTATTCCATCATAAGTAGGAATCTGTTTCACTTTTCAAAGTGCAATTTATTCTCACCTAGAGAGGGAATTTATTGCACTTTTTAGTGAGAAAGATCTCCACTTGGAGAGTGGAGATTTTTCCCACTTGATATCAGACTCAACTTCACTTCTTGATTCATAAATGTAGAAAACATCATTTATTATTTACAGAAATACGCCAGCATTATGGCGAAAAAATAGTGAGGTATGTATGCAACCCCCCTTCTTGGGCTCATTATAGGGTTTGTGGTGGGTGCGAGGTTGGGTGTATGCAAAGTTTCTTTTGCATTAAAGGAATCTAGATTTAGAGAAACTATATGTTGAAAAAAAATACCTCCTAAGAACAAATCAAAGAAAAAGAAGTGAAGTTGATTCTCATACGAAGTGGACAAAAACTCCACTCACTAAAAAGTGCAATAAATTCCTTCTCTTGGTGTGAATAAATTGCGCTTTGAAAAGTGGAGCAGGTTTCCACTTATGATGGAATAAACTCCCATGTGGAGTAGATGCCCGTGGAATTGTTTCCCTGTGACTTGCAGGGGGGCAACATGCCCCCCCATACATACCTCACTATTTATTCATCAAAATGCTGGCGTATTTCCGTAAATAAACAATGTCGTTTTCTACAATGAGTCAATAATATCCCAAATTCCAAATTTTAGGTGGGAAAAAGTTCCAAATAATTTCGAGTGAGTGCAATTACTTCCCTCTCGTGGTGAGAGTAAATTGAACTTTGGAAAGTGGATTAGATTTCTACTTATAAAGGATAAACTCCCATGTGGAGCAGATGCCCATGGAATTATTTCCCTGCACCAACTTTTTCAATTAGACAATAATTTTACTAGCACTCGCGTTTCGAATGCTGTGAAATTAGGCAACAGTTTTTTGTTTATCAACAAATGTTGGTTATTATATTAGTTCAAAGTCATCGATTAAGAATTTGTGACTTCGCTCTGTAATCAATCTCCAAAAAAATTGTACCATTTGATTGAATTATTTTATAAAAATTTTGTGTAGTCTGAAGTGTTTGGTATGTAAGAACCAACTTATGATGATGATGGACGAATCCGGCAATCACAGAAGAGTCTGGTTATGGTTATGGAACCATTTTTTGACATTTTTGAGTTACATTTTTAACTTCGGGTTTTGTTTTTTTTTTTTTTCAAAAATTACCTTAGACTGAAATGTGTCAAATATTCTATTTTTCAATTATGATTTTTAAAAATAAGAAATGAATCAAATAATCCGAAAAATTCTCATAGTGACATAAATGTTCTATAAACTAATTCACTAAAGAAAACTGGCAAAAAAATTGTAATGCCTTTCTTCAATCAAACATTTTAGTTTTTATTCGAAGAAACAAATCATCGAATCAGAGTTCGAACTTTTTTCCAGAGTTCATTTAATGGCCTTTAGTCCTTTAAGTTGGCGTTCGATATGCGAACTCATTTGGACTTATCAGTGACGTAGTGAGTGCTTTTGTCATACGCAATTTGTTTTAGGTCAGCTCAACATTTTTCACCTCAAAATTTTTGAGGATGTTTTTGGCAATATTTCTTTTTCTATAGCACGCGTGCCATTGGTGGCACGTTTCTAAATATTATGGCCACGTTATCTGAGCGATACCATCAACAACTTACTTCGAGCTTAGATTTCTTCTTATTGCTGTTAAAAAAAGCCGAAGTTTGATATTTGGAAAATATTTTTATTTGTAAATAGGTAAGACGTGTAAGCCCATAGTTTTAGAAATTTATAACACTAACGATTCGTTTGAAAACTGTTTGTCAGATTATTCCAGTTTAGTTTGCGTTTTGCTTAACGCAACGAAATACAGCCCTGATATTAACTATTTGGCATCTAGTGTACAACAACAGTAGTCGTTCGAAAAAAATTCTTTCATTGTTTTTGTTTTTCTTTATTTCTTAGTTTTGTTGTTAATCTAAAATTCGTTTTTTTATTAAAATGAAATTGTAAGTTTTAAAAATAAGTTATTCAGCACTATTTTGAGACTTAACCTGAACAACATTCCACCCGGGAAAAAATGACATTTTACTTTTCGCCTATTTTGAAGTTCACCCGAAAAACGAAAATTCCCATTTTTAGTGATTACTCATTTCTCTCGAAATGTTTTACTATGTAGAGCTTAAATTGTCACTTATCTTTTGACGACAAAAAGAAGTTCAAGCAAAACTCACAATAGCTTGTAAAATTCCAGGGGAACAAAAATTTTTGGGATGAATATGTTCCAGGGGAATATGTTTACAAATACATAGTATGCTGCGCACTAAAAATTTTTTTTCTAGTGTTCACTAGAAAACTTGATCAAGACTGTATGTTGGCACTCTAAAGCCATTTCAAATTATTTATTTTTACAAAATGGCACGAGGCTCTAAAAAGGTTAGCCATCCCCGGTGTAGGGTGTCATGGAAGTTATAAATTAGATATTTTATGGACCCTACAAAATTTTCTTAAAAGGGTGATAGATTGAAAATGGTACTAATACAAAGATCTAGTTTCAAAAAAAGCATACATGTAGGTTTATTTTAGGGCAAGGATTTGAAATCCTTTGAAAAAACATCGTATAAAAATTTTTTATTTCGGTTGTCTTCAGACAGTGAACTTGTTTCTTATTCGGTACATGATACAGATAGAGTGAAAAATATTTCCTTTAAGTCGAATCGGGGAAGACAAGGGAACATTAACTTTTTCTAAATTCAATTTTGAATTTAGCTTTACAAAAAGGTATACACATTTTAAAATCTAGCGCAAAAATATTTTATTAAAATAAATAAAAATTAGAGACCAGTCCCTGAAAAAAAATGGGAAAAAGCCAACGAAATGTCGGGAAAGAATGATCTAGGTTTTTGTATGTTTATTTGCATTCGGAAATCAAGGATCTGTAAGCCAAAAATATAACTTCCATGATATTTTTTTAATTTTATTCTATTTTTATGAAGAAGGTATAGCAAAAAAAAGTAATTCAAAAGATTCATATTACTAATTTTTTGCATAAAACAAGAATTATAGAAAATCAGTACCAAATAAAAAAGAAAGTATGTATACGCCTGAGTGTACCTTAATTTTTCTTACAAAGACAAAATAGCTGAGGATTTTGACCAAGTATATTTTTATATCCCTTCTGATGTATTTTAAATTAAACCTGTTTTACTGTTAAATATATTTTGAAAGGATAAAACAAACTTTTTTTCAAAGTTAATGAAATAAATCGTGCCGTACGTTTATGGAAAGGTCTATTCAAACCCAATCGCCGAATTGAAGCAAAATTTGTATTCATAGCATAGTTGAGGAAATATCCGCTTCAAAGTTTAATTTACTGATTTTCTGCCTCCTTCTGATTTTCCAGAGCTTTTCAAAACTGAAAACTAGAACCATCCACAATATCTGGTTCTCAAAATATACGCATCCAAAGTTACTTGCGAATACTTGCGTAAGCTGTACGTAGACTTGCGTAAGCTTGCGTAAACTTTTTTTATCGTTGATAAAATAAATCGTGACATTCGTCAATGGATCAATGTAAAGGTCTATTCAAGCCCTATCGAATCATCCAAAGTGATATTACTGATTTTTTTCCCCAAGTAACCTTCGTTAATGCCTTTAAAGGACTATATTTTCAAAACCAAGCCTTCAGAATTGATGCTGTTTTAGTGCTGAGTTGAAAATTTACTCCACCTTTCAAAAAAAAATTTCCAGGTCTAATTTTAACGATTTCCTGCCCTCAATTTTCAATTTTTCCGAAACAAAGACTTGAAAAAAGGTTAAAATAATAAAGGGTGATTTTTTAGCTGGTTTGGTTTTGGCAACACTGGTTTTGACAGCTGACGTGTGTTTAGTACCTTGTGTCACTGTCAAACAGCTTCAGTTTGGTTTGCAATTTAACCATGGATCGTCCTACAAATGAACAACGCTTGCAAATTATTGAATTTTACTATCAAAATTCGTGCTCGGTTCGAAATGTTCATCGCGCGCTGCTTCCATTTTATGGTCGGCATTCTCGACCTTCTGAGCAGTCTATTCGGAAGATTGTGACCAAATTTCGCACCAAATTTACTTTGTTGGACATTAAACCACCAACACGTTTACGTACTGTGCGTAGTGAAGAAAATATTGCGGCCGTATCAGCTAGTGTGACAGAAGACCGCGAAATGTCGATTCGGCGCCGTTCCCAGCAGTTAGGCCTTTGTTACAGCACTACGTTGAAAATTTTGCGGAAGGATTTGGGCGTAAAGCCTTTTAAGATACAGAACTAAAGCCAGCCAACCTACCACAACGCCGAATTTTTGGTGAATGGGCTCTTGGAAAGCTGGCCGAGGATCCGCTTTTTTATCGAAAAATTGTGTTCAGCGATGAGGCTCATTTTTGGTTGAATGGGTACGTATATAAGCATAATTGCCGCATTTGGAGTGAAGATCAGCCAGAAGCATTGCAACAGCTACCAATGCATCCCGAAAAAGACACTGTTTGGTGCGGTTTATGGGCCGGCGGCATTATTGGGCCATATTTCTTCAAACATGATGCGAATCGCAGCGTTACTGTCAATGGTGAACGCTACCGAGCGATGATAACAAACTTTTTTTTGCCCGAAATGGAAGTTCTTGACTTGCATGATATGTGGTTTCAACAAAACGGTGCCACATGCCACACAGCACGCGAAACAATGGCGCAATTGCGAGGCGAGTTTGGTGAACAGTTAATTTCACGTTTCGGGCCGGTCAATTGGCCGCCTAGATCGTGCGATTTGACACCATTAGATTATTTTTTGTGGGGGTATGTCAAGGCTAATGTCTATAGGGACAAGCCCGCTTCGATTGACGCACTGGAAGCCAACATCCATGCATTCATTCGTGAGATACCGGCCGATATGTGTGAAAGAGTATGCCAAAATTGGACTCAGCGGATGGGCTACCTGAGACGCAGCCGCGGTCAACATTTGCATGAAATTATCTTTAAACATTAAATTGCAAGGTTCAAACTATCGATTCAAATAAATATTTCATTAATTTTTTCGAATTTTTTGTGTTTTTTTTTTTAAAGTTCTAAACCTTTAAAAAAAATCACCCGTTATATGTATTGACATTTTCAAGAGCTTTCCAAAACTCAAAATAAAATCTTTCTATGATATATGGTTTTAGAAATATAGCCATCCAAAGTGATATTCGTTTATTTGCACTAAGTCTGAAAATATGCCTTTGAATAAACCAAGCCATGCAAGTGGTTTCAGTTTTAAAATTCTACATTATCGATTTAAAAGTTATCTGTTTCTGAAAATCAAAAGCTTCTACAATGTCTAGTTCATTAGATATTTGCATATTCGATGTAATTTTACTCAATTTTTACGCAATCCGTTAAATGCGATTATCTAACCAATCGAGCTTTCAAAATTGTGTTTATTGTTCTTAATAAGTGTAGAATCTATGAAATCAAGTGACAAATCCAGGTTATCAATGGACACTTCCAGCAAGCTAAAAGAAGATGAATCTTTCCAATTGATCAATGGATTAAATGGAATGACGTTCTGTTGAAAATAGTTCTGGAAAATTGTAATATAGGAAATTCGTGCGGACAGAACAAGATTTTTAGACTCATTCATGAATAGATTTGAATTTTGTTGCCATATATGTATTTAAATAATAAAATAATAAACTTTCAATATAACTGAAAGTATATTTCGCTTTATGTTTTCAGACTACACTGTATTAATTCTATTTTCTTACCAACGATACATTAAGAGAGAGTCTATAAGGCAAATAATGGCTCCGTAAAAATAAATTGCTACTTCGCAAAATACAGAAATCCAAATCTTGTCAACTTGTAATTGAAAGTTAAAGACATATTCAAATTTATATCTAAAAAAGTTTCAAAATATTTTAGAAAAACAAAACTCACATGGCTTAGTTTTACGAGCGAAGTTTTTTTTTTGTTTACAAATTATCTCTTTTAAATTAAACTAACCATTCCACATTTTTTCGAGCAAAAACATACGACTTATGTTTGTTCTGTATTTGTATTGATTCTTTTGAAATTCTACATATATTTCCTTTTCAACTCTTACTCTCGGATATCCTTTCTTGAAACACACAAAATACTTTGGCACGAAACACTCAGAAATGAGAGTGCACTACATTAAAGAGACAACAAGACGATCCGCCCGCCACCGCAGTCGAGACACCTTAACCTCCTCTACCTCACTACCCGACACCACTGCTGCTTCCACTGCCACCGCTAGCCAACTATCACCAATCACCGTAGCCTTGGGGGACTTTTTCTTTCAAAAAATAGGAAACACTGTGCAAGCAACCTGCCAAAAAGTATTATCCTGCTGAGAGATCGCAACAAAAAAAAAACAAGTGAGATTGCATGAAAGGATTTGTATTAGTTTTTGTCGCATTCGAAGGATAACCAAGCCAGTTCTACGCCCAAGGACGTAATTTATGACCCGATTCTTGTGTCGCTTATGTGTTTTGTTTTTTTTTTTTTTATTTCTGGCCAGAAATCAGAGTATCTATTCAGTTCACATGTCTTTTTGGGTACCTCTGCCGTCTTCGTCGTCATCATCGTCGTCTGAAATGGTGACATAGCTACAAATAACAAGGCAAACACATTTGGGTAGTCCCTGTTCGTGGTTGATGTGTCGTCCTGTGAAATTGGTGTTGAGTACTACAACTGCACTCGTAATTGTCAACCACTCATTTATTTTGAAGTGACTAGCTGAAAGGATAAAGGATTTGTGGCTGAGCTAGGGTTTTTCCTTGGGATTTGGCTCCTAATAGTCCAATAAGACGATTACTCTGAGCTACCGAAGAGATGATTGTGAGTATACTTGTATACCCTCATTCTATAGAAAGAAAAGGATGCTGAAGGATCGAGTGTGCCACTTGGCAATTAGGAGAAAATTCATTAGAATGAATGATTGGGCCAGAAGTAATGGAATTGGAATGGAGTATAAATTCTGTGTTGGTTGGTACACACATAATAGCTCGTCTTGTCGTCTTGGTGACAATGTCAATTATTTAACTTGCAGGCTTGATGCAAAAGAATTTCGTTTTCTCTATTTTTTTCATTGTTTTAAGATGGATTTTTGTATGTTAAATTTTATTATAATTAATAATTTGCATTTCCAGTTCCAGTTTAAAAAAATCATAAACCTGTTTTTGAAATATTCAATAAAAAAAACATGTATATCTTGTTAAAAACTCTAAATAATTTTTTTTTCAAAATTTTGATATGCAATAATTAACACTTTTTAACACTTTGCATAAATTTTTATTGAAATCGGTCGAGAAGTTGATGAGAAAATCAAAAACAGAAAAACTGTTATATGGCAGGTACCTACTGTTAATAACAGTTTTTGTAATACTACAATAATTCACTGATTAATTTGATCAAAATCGTAAGAGTCGTTTTAAAGATAAATAAGTTTTTCCTTAACGGGCTTATGGAAAGTAACATTATTTTTATACTAAATAAAAAGTTTAAATTTTTCCTCAAGGAAATTATCAAAAAATCTGTATATAAGTTCAAAATTTGAAGAAAATCGCTTCAGAGGTTTAGGCTATAGGTCGAGTTACAGACGCACTCTTTTTTCGTGTTCTCTATAATCGTAATGTCAGTTAACGCAAGCTTATGCAAGTCTGCAGAGGTAGACGCAGGTCTACGCTAGTAGACGCAGCTTAACGAAGGCCTAAGCAGGTCGACGCAGGTAGATGGCGGGCTATACAGGACCACGAAAGTCAACGCAGGTCTATACAAGTCTACACGAGTCCACGCAGGTTAGCACGAGTAGACGCAGGTTCACGCACGGAACACGATCTTCTTTTAACGGGTTGCCTACGGACAGAAAAAATAAGCTATATGAAAGTAAAAGTGCCACAACATGTCGTTATCTAAATTTCACGATCACGATCGAATGCGCTAATATGCAAATGAACAAGTAAAAGTTCGGAAATGAAAAAGTTTTCGAGAAATAAAAATATTTTCCTTAACGGTTTTTTTTAATTTTTTTATGGAAGGTACAATTATTTTTTATAAAAGAGAAAATGTTTCTTAAAATTTTTTACAGAATGATGTTAAAACTTTTGAGTATATTTTACTTTAAAGAACATTTGATTTTCAAAAATTCAAAAATTATTTTATTTTTTAAAAATGTTGATACTCAATACTATTCACATTTTCTTGAAACTTTCATATAAGAAAGTTTATTGAAATCCGTCTAATCGTTTTGAAGAAAAGAGAAAATTAAAAAAATGGCTTGAAAAATGGTTTCGCACTCGAAGGTAGCCGTTAGCCGTTACTAAAAGTAATTTATTGAGTTGTTTTGTTTTAAGTTGCTGAGACGTTTTTGAGAAAAATACGATATTGTAAAATTGCAAAAAAAATATACATGGCAGATGGCAGTAGGTACCGTTATATTTGAATCAAACAAAATTTAAAAACCCGTGTTTGACAAAAAATGCTTTGTACAAAAATTTAAAAAATATCGATTTACCCGTAAAGGCTGTAGCTCAATGAAAAGACAGAGAGATTTGTGATACCAACTTTTTACGTCTTGCGTAATCGTAAAACAAATTTGATCAAATTCTCAAGTTCGATTATGTTTACGAGTGCTTAACTTGAAATATCACTGAAAATACCTTTAAATTTCTGAAATAAAGCTTCTTTGTGTTAACTTTATTTTCTTTATTTTTAAATACTTATGCTCAGTTTCACGAAAGACTTCTTACTATTTTAAAAGCCATTTAGCCTATAATGATGCTTTTTGGTTCCTCCAAATGCTTTTAAATTTATGAAGATTTTAAATGCTCTTGTACACTTAAAGCTCGTTTTGTCTTATATAATTTGAACCGTCTTTTTTATTCTATCAAAATAATTGTCCCCTCATCCATAATGCTTTTTCTATTTTTTTCTTTCGCATGTGCGAATGAAACAGCCTCTTCTTTTGTATCCAGGGATGTGTGACAAACTCAGTTAAATCAAAATGTCCCTAAAATATCCCTTTTCTACATTGGTGTAGCTGAAAAATTTTAAACTAAACTAAAATTAATTTTAGTGTTTGTTTTTTTTTTTTAAATTGGCCATTATCTAGTTCATTTATAATCGTTTCAATTATGTATATATGTTCTTACAACATTTAATTTAGTTCCATTACAAGAAACCTGTTTTCCAAAATTCTGTATTTAAAAGTACTGTAAATATGTTGTAAAAGAGAAGTCGTTTTGATATACCTAATGTAAAAAAGTGCGCATTTTCTTACATTATCAAAACAATTACTCTTTTACATCATATTTACAGAATTTTTAAATACAGAATTAAAAAAAAAAAAAACAAAATTTTGAAATACAGAATTTTGAACAAACGGAATTTTGCAAAACAGAGTTGCAGAATTTTGAAATGCAGAATTTTGAAAACAGAACTATGACCCTACAGAATTTCATTGAATGTTTTTTAAAGTCCTTTCTGCATGTATTGAAACTGAGTTGGGGTCAAAATCCCAAAAACCAAAATCCCGAAAATCCAGAATCCCGAAAACCCAGAATCCCGAAAACCTGAAATCCAAAAAATCCCAAAAACACAGAATCCCGAAAACACAGAGTCCCGAAAACCCAAAATCCCGAAAAGCCAGGATCCGGAAATCGAGATCCCGAAAAATTATATAAAACGAAAAATTTGAGCAAATAACTTTTTCTATTTTGTTTTCGGGATTTTGGCATTTCTGGATTTTGTGTTTTCGGGATTTTGGATTTTCTGCATTTTGGGTTTTTAGGATTCTGGGTTTTCGGGATTCTGGGTTTTCAGGATTCTGGATTTTCTGGATTTTGAGTTTCCGGGATTTTGAGTTTTCAGGATTCTGGATTTTCGGGATTTTGGGTTTGACGGATTCAAAATTTCGGGATTTTGTCCGTTTCCCATCGAAACTTTCATCAATAAGATAAAATGTAATCAAAGTCAGTATCTTCATTAATTCTTGAAATATGGTGAACGAAAAAATAGAAGGAACGAACGAACGAACGAACGTACGCACAGACTCAGACATCTCTCTTAAAATTATGGATTCCCTTTCAAGGGAGCTCAAAACGTGAAGTTATGTCAAAATTTTCAATTCGACAAATCGGACCAATTACAATAACTTCCATTGGGAAGTTAATAAACAAAAATTCTCCCCAAATTGCAACTTGTATGTCCAACAATAAACGTGCGAAGGGCTGTGTGGGTTGTGTGTCCCACTAAACAAAAAAAAAGTTGTACTGTATTGTATTTGACATGTGCTGCCTTGTGCCTTAAATATTCATATTAAACTGAAAATTTCCAAATATTATGCTTCAACATTTTTCGTTTTCATTGTTAAGAAATTGCAAAATTTCAAGAACATTTCATTGGTAAAATTTTAAAAGTTGCAAATTTTTTTTAATATGCAATAAGGAAAAATCGAGATCGAAAAGTTAATAAACACATTTTTTTAATCTCTTTGACATATGTCAAAACTAATTGAGACAGCAAAATAATTAATTTTTTTTTGAAAATGTAAAACTGTAAAAAAAATTGATTTAATTGGACATCTAATTTTCTACAAAAAGTTGTATGATTTAAAAATGTCAGATTCAACTTAGTTTCCGAGTTATACCAATCAAATTGAAAAGTTGCCACTGCGACCATTTTCTCAAAATAGAAAAAAACCGTTTTTGGTTCTAAGCATGTCTAAAAACCCTTGATGGTAACCGTTGCTGATTAAAAGGTATATTCACAAACATATAATACCTAGGTTTTGTTAAAGAAAAAACTAAGAAAAAGACTCTGAGCTTTGGGCTACAATTCACATGAGGGAAATTAAAAACATAATGCTTATTCCAAAATTATAACAAAACCAATAGTTAATGGTACCTGCTTTGTCACCATAGAAATATACATGCCTACTGTCTATTATTATTAATAGGGACTTAATTTTGTAATTCACCAAAAGCTATTTTAAGTCAAAACCAGTTATGAATGTTCAATTAATTACAAAACTCCTGCAAAAAAATATAAATAATGTTCGTTTTAACACTTAATGTTTTTTTTTTCAGTTGACTCAAAAAAAAAATATATAAAAAAAAAATAAAACATTATGTGGTAAAATTGAACGCAATCAATCTAAGCTGTGTTAAATGGACCGCATGGTTAACCATTAAAGTCCCAAAATGCAATGAAATCCTTTAACTGTTATCGCTCCTGACAGCGTAATCAGATTATGTGCGATATACGCAAAAATAAACAAGCTCCGCATTCATGGTCAGCTCATTACAATTAAAACATCACAAAACTTCATTCCGCATGACATAACATTATAACAGTTGGAACAGGAAGCGAATGACCTACATCCATGGCTGCCATTTTTGCTTATTAGTCCTTTCAAAAGGACTCTTATTACCATTTTGTTGTGCACATGCATTAACAAGGAATCATATATACGCATACACATACCTACCCAAGGCGATGATGGAGGATGCCGTGTGCGCCGTGTCATTCCACTATGGTCAATGGATTTATGTCAGTCTGTCAAATGACCAGGCCAAGGCAAAATTCAATTTACTACTCTTTTCACTCTTCATCCCCTTGACAGCACAAAGTCATGCTTGGTTGAGCAAATTAGCCATCACTATAGAGATGGACAGCGAGTGCTGCTGGTGGCACTACCCAGGTCACTCGATAATGGAACTACTTTACACTGTTTTTTTTTTAAGCTTTTCAGGTGCAGAGAGGAATGGCTTTGGTCAGTCTGAAAGCTCAAATCACATATTACGGACATTATTTTCAGGAATCCTCTGATCCAGGTTCATGTTATAGGTGTAAAAGGGGGCATTTATTTCCATTTTGCTAAATATTAGCCAATTTTCGTGGTCTTTATCAATGGAACAGACCATTTATGTTGTGAGCATTAAGTGGTGAAGTTACATGATGCCGCAGTTGGAGCAAAGCTCTAACCCTGAAATCAATGTGGCGTTGTCTAATAGAATGTGAAATCTCAGCCACTGGATAATGGCATTACAATTTGTCACGTCACCCGATTTTCGTTGCCTTCTGTAAACTGGAACAGAACTTCGGTCCAATAATTACTTGACAGCTGATCTTTTTTGACAGGAACAAGATGGTACCGGTATTTTTAAATACTGCATGTATGTAATTGCAAATTTGATAACATCATTTGACATTCTGCCTTTGCAATTTATTTGCGGTTAATTGAAAAACGTTTCCAATTCTGACATTTTAGCTCTTTACATATTTGTTACATGAATTCAAAACAAGAACATTAAATGTTCATGCGTTAGTGCATGTATGGTAGAATATTATAGCAAATTATATAAAATTTGTGACAGTTTTTGTCTATATAGCTATTATTGATTTTACGCTAGCTAATCAGTTGTTTTAAGAAAATTTTCATTATCAAAAAAAATCAATTTTATATTAAGGAAATTATCAACAAAATCTTAAATTCCAAATTAAAACAAAATCGCTTTGGTGGCTTAGGCTGTAGGTCGAAGGTTCAGAGTAAATCTCATCTATGGCCGTCCTTCAGTTGAAAAAAAATACATCTCTGAAAATGTTTTCGAGAGTAATTTGTTGAGTAATTTTTGAGAAACAAAAAATATATTATCATCTCGGTATCGTTTCAGATGCTTTGGGGCTGGTATGGTCTCGGTCTCGTTTCGATTTGCAATATGCTGATAGTAAACGAGACTGAAACTTTACTGGTATAGTGACCAGCCCTAACTGTCACCTCAAAACAATTTTTTTTTGTGACAAATGATATTGACTGTCATTTAAGCATGTCCATAGGTATTTAAAAAGTGAAACATTTGGATGTATCTATTTAATAATTTATTGCTCAGAGAGAGATTTAACAGATCTTGTTCCGTTAAGGAGTGAACAAGTTAATCTGATATTTTCCAATTGTTGGACAATAGGTGTGCTGTAAGACACAACTTCATTCATTACTATGTATAGATGTTGAGTGATTTGTAAAGCTGTGGGCAATTTCGAGCTCTTCGATACTTATTCTGTTCTCATGTCCTTGATATCACAATGACAAATTCTTTTACTTCTGAAGCCTGGCCATGGTAACAGGTGAACTTTTTTCACCAGCTCATTGCTACATGTAGTCGGAGAAGGTCTAATTTGGGGTATAAATCATCCAATGCTTGAAAAAAGATGTTCTTCAAAAAGTCAAGCAATTTCTCCACTCTGTCAAAATGGAGATAAAGAGTCTTTTAACTACAGGAGCCTCTAACACAGAACAACAAGTCAACTAGTCAAAAATTATCACTACTTGTTCAAGTATTTAGGGCTGGCAACGATACTAAACTAAATGATACTTTTGTAAGTATCGTCTCGGTATCGTCAAAATCGAAAAATGTCACTAACCCAGTCTCGTTTGTTTCAGTATTGGTATCGATACATATCGATACATATACGTCTCGTCTGGTTTCAGTCTGGTCTCAGTCACAAACGAAAATAAACTCGTTTGATATTTTTAAGATTTAATAATGTCTTTACAATTTAAAAGGGCTTGTTTCACAATGTCTAAGGTTCTGATTAGTTGTCCGAATCATACATTCTGCTTCAAAATATCATAGCAGGAAAATAATGCTCTTACAAAATTGTTGGAGCCGTTTTACGAAAAACCAAGATAAAAAATATGCAATGCAGTATTGTTGGATTTCACTAAAGTCATCCAAACCAAATCTGAAAGTTTCATTGAATTATCTTTAAAAGAAACAACAACAAAAATTGTATCCAAGTCATTAGTTTGAGAAAACCAAAGCAAAAGAAAAATGGTCTCGGTATCGGTCTCGTATAACTCAGTCTCGTTTGGACTCGTATAACAAAGTCTCGTATCGGTATCGTCTCGGTATAATATCGGATGCTTTAGAGCTGGTATCATCTCACTATCGCTTGGATTTCCGATACCGATACCGAACGATAAAGAAACATTTCTGGTATCGTGGCCAGCCCTACAAGTTGGTTTGTTCAAATAAAGTGAAAACCATTTCTGTAACAAATTAAGAACCCTAACAATAATTGCTAATAGAAAAAATTTCATTCAACTTGAACCAGTTAAACAAATTGTATTGAATGAGTCGTAAAACAAAATTGTCTAAAATCAGCGCTTTATTAGTGAGATAACGTGCGTGGGAGAAACTTTTAGTAAGAAAATCAACAACTTGTATGCCACGCAAATTTTAAAAGTTGCTGAATTTAATTTTTTAAGTTTTATTGTTGTATAGGCCCATGGTCTTCGCTTATGAAACAAATATTGTTTAACAAGTAATTGTTGACATGTTTTGACTTTTCGATCTGCATTATAGGGTTCTGTTCTTCAAAAACTTGTTGAAAGTGGTTCCCTTACTTTTAGCATTACAGAAACCCTCAATCTGAAAAGAAGAGAAAATACTTCCAAATTAAATTTCAAGTTCGAATTACCAGAAACATTCACATGAGTATTGAACAATTCTTCTGGATTACCAATCGAAAACGCCATTAGTAGATTTTCAAGTATTGAACCTTGCAGTTCGATAATTTCTTAGAATCTACGAACCACATGCTGTTGATAATAATTAGCATGAGATGATGGTCTAGGTCAGGGATGATGGCGAACATTTTTATAAAATTAATAATTTAAAATGCCATTGGAGTGCCAACATATGTATACCAAAGGCAAATGATCGTCAATTTTTGATGCAATACTGCGATTGCTAGATAGACAATCGTCTTGATGCTTGCACAAAATCGGTTTGTTCAACGTCAGTCAATTTAATTTCAGGCAGATTTGATGCTAACGAATACGCTGTCTGGCTTTTCAATACTTTAGTTGTCAACTTGATATTTTTACTTCACAGCTGCACCGCAGACGATGTTTTCGAACACTTAGGCAACCTGCATTATCGAAACACAGTGTTTTTGCATTCAAATTTGTATATGCGTTTTCGAACAGAAGACTTTTGCAGTTTGCGCTTAAGAAAATTCTGAAAATACATTATTGAGGCAGATGACGTTTTCGAAAACTGCCACAGTCTTGATTTAATTTTCTAGTGACTGCTGGGAAAAAAATGTCCCAATAAGTAGCATTTTATTTCTTAACCTAAACATATTTATTTATTTTTGAAATTTATAGTTTTTAATTCATTCATTTTAATAAAATAAACAAACAAAACGGTTTCCAAGCGAATTTTTAATAAAATTCGTTTCTGAAAGCAAAGACTCACACACTTATAGGTAAATGAAAATACTGTCAATAGAAAACACCGACTCAAAAGTAGATTTCTTAATAATTGACGTGCCCATAATTTTCCGTCACGTGCCACACCAATGG
This sequence comes from Dasysyrphus albostriatus, assembly GCA_946251815.1. Classification (NCBI taxonomy): domain Eukaryota; kingdom Metazoa; phylum Arthropoda; class Insecta; order Diptera; family Syrphidae; genus Dasysyrphus; species Dasysyrphus albostriatus. Next base: position 26,785,337 of record OX276336.1, on the reverse strand, counting down.
CACGCATGCCATCGCTAGTCTTGGTCATTTTCATGCCCCTGTTGCGAGCATCTGTAGGGGGCTATACTTTTAAATCCTTAGCTGCTTGTGAAGTGGTCAATTTGATTTAAAGTTATCTGTATATATGTCAACATTTAAGGTAATGCGGCCATGCAGTCATCAAAATCAGCAATTAAAGAAGATACTTTACTCATTCAATACCAATCTTTATATTCCAGAAACTTATCTTTATTCAGACGGATATAAGAACCCATTGTCTGCAAAGAGTGACCACTCCTCATCCAAGTTTCAATTTCGTTAGAAGTATTCATTTATGTAACGAAGAAGAAACTAAATTACACCCACAAGAGTATACATTCTTTAGTTGTGTTCCTAATACCTACAGTTTTTCTTTCAAAAATGAAACTTCAAAAATAAAACTACAATATATGTAATATTGACTTCCTGGAGGACTCTATTCAATGACAATATTGAAGAGCAAAATTGACCGTAGAGATCAAGTGTTTGCCTAAAGTAATAGAATTTGTATTCAAATTGATTAGTACACTTATTATTCCAAATACCAAAGTCATAAAAATCCTTTTTCCAGGCTTAGCAGAATTCAATTTCCAAAGTCAAATACTTTCAAGAGTTTGTTAACAATAAAAAAAAAAAAAAAGGATTTCCTGGCCTACATCGATGGGCAAGAATAAATCGAATGTATAATGTATTTTTAACTTGAGTTTTTATGAGAAACATTTTTGATCCTTTTCTTTTTATCTTTGTCCGTTATTATTTTTTCTGTCAACTATATTCTCTATAAACTTCTTTTCGAACATAAAATATATAAAAAGGAAACTATAATATAAAGGAAATTAAAACCGTTTACACAGAGGCTTCCCATAAAATTTGCCATAATTTCCTCTCATGGAATGATAACGATGTCAAATATAAATAGATTTATGCTTATTATAGAGGCGTCATCATCGTCGTCGTCTTCGGTCGTTGGTTGCGTCATTATCCTTAAAGTTCTTCATGTTCCGGACACCCACTTCTGATGTAGGATTGCTATATACAGTAGCAACTCAGAATCCTTTTAATGGGTTTTCTTCCGCGTTGCTTGTCAACAACTTTGTAATAAATCCAAGCTCTGTGCAATATATTTTCACAGTGTCCCATATCCTTTCTACTTAGAAAAAAAAAAACAAGAAACGCAAACAAGATTTATTTGTCTTTTCTTTAAAATAAAGAAAAATATTAAAAAAAAAAATAAAGATGAACCATCCTAATGGACTGGACAGACGATGAAAATGGCTGGACATGCTTCTCAGAAGCATCTTTCATTCCACCATAATAGCTAATGCATGGCACTCCATTGTCGGATGTAAAAATATCCTCTTTGCTTCAATTTTACAGTTAAAGGAAGTTAAGAAAAAAGAGACCCTCAAGGATACTTTTGGTGCAAGAATACAAATTATATATTCCCCTTTCGTATACTCAGTCAGATTAAAGTACTTCCCTCTGAGTAACTTTATTTATGTTAAGAGCCTTTTTTTGCACACCTTAGGAGCATTAAAAGAAACGTTAAGTCATAAAAAAACTGCTAAACCGATTTGTTGGTGGCATGATTGAATCGTTTTGCAAGGGTGGTATGGTACAAACCGCATTTGCCTCTAGCTCCGCCAATCATCTTTAATGTAGTGACAAAAGTTAAATTTTCTTTAAATTTTTTTCTTTAAGCAAAAGTTTGCATGAACGACTTTTTTATTCATTTGATTTAATGCTGTGTAATTCAATCAGCTGTTTTTTAATCGTCAAACGGTGGCACGTGACGAAAAATTATAGGCAAGTCATTAATTGAGAAATCCAATTGTACCTTTGAGTGTCAGCATCAGTTGTGTGCATCGTGTATAGTTTTCTTCTAACAGCTGTTTGCAAAAGTCGACGTTTGCTATCTTGACAATATTTTCGCCTACCTATGCGTGTTTTGTTTTTTTTTATTTTATTAAAATGGATTAAAAACTTCAAATTCAAAAGAAAGTAATATGTTATATCTGCGTTTATAATAGGTATATTAACATTTGTATTTCTTAAACACAAACTGCAAAAGCCAAAAACGGAAATAAAAATTGTAATGAATCAGCATTGTGTTTGATAATGCAACTCTTGCTAAAGTCATACGTTCGAAAACTTTCTGCGGTGCAGCTGTGTAATAAGAAATTCAAGTTAACAAACAAAATATTGAAAAATCAGAAAGCGTGTTTGTTAACATCAAGTGCACCTGCAAGTAAATTGACTGACGTTGATCAAAACGATTTTGTGCAAGCAGGGCGTTTGCCTATCTGATGATCGTTGTATCCTCATCAAAAAATTACCATAATTTGACTATGCAATTGATTGGTTTGACTTTATCGGTCTCAATATGTTGGCACTCCAAAGGTATTTATAATTATTTATTTAATAAATATGCCACGCGCATCTAAAAAGGTTTGCCATCCCCGCCGTACACTATTTCCCATCCAAATTTTGAACAAATGATAAAATTGTATATGAAAATTCATATTTCAAAAAGAATTTTTTTAATTAAAATAAATAGTTTTCTTTATACCTATACAGGGTGTTCTAATTCTTACCCGATATTTTTGTGGGGATTAAATTTGGGATAATTCTAAAATACATTATACTGAGGGAAGTCCTATTTCCTTCTGCCTCCTGCGGAGGGGCAGTTTTTGAAAAATTAACTTAAAATCTAAAATCAACGAAAGCACACATAATAATGTGCTTTAACTTATTAGAACTATTCCATCATCGTATTTTTTTTAATATAGTTTTTTAAGTGAATATTTTTTTTAAGAAATCAAACTTTAAATTCAATATTTTTGGAAATAATGATCATGAACTAAAACTATTGTTTAGTTTTTATTACAAGGTTCATAGTTCAAATTAATAGCTTCAGAGTTTGTTTTAGAAAACTTGGTATTTTTACTAATTGGTCTTTTGTAGGCGTAAAAACAATTTTTAAAGTAACTGATTTTAACTTCCAAATTTACATGAATTTTCTGTGAAAAGTGCCTTTTTAAGAATTAAAAATTTTAGTATCAAATGATACAATTAAGATTATATAATTAATGAACATCGTTACACAAAATATTTTATCCAAAAAATACCGTTATATATTTTTATATTTTCGTTTCCTTAAACGTTTTTACCAAATAATAGAACGCAAAATTAATTTTTTTTAAATGTAACCTAGAGAATAAGTTTTTCTGTCAATAGACACCTTAGTCATCGGAAAAAGTACACGCTTCACAATCTTATGAAATCACCATTTCATTCCGGAACAATCGAAAAATTTAAAACCGGGAAAGTAAACTTTAATATTCGAAAACATAGATTTTAAATATAAAAAAGCCTGGACATTATGAGGAAAAGCATGGAATAATGTATTAACAAATATGAATTTATGGCAAAAAATTTCAAAAATCTTTGGGCGGTTTTTTTCTGTATATAAATTTTTTAAAACATTTTTATTAAAAAATGTTGGTACGCAAATTTTAAGTTTTTTTTTATTAATATGCTGATAAAAATTAATTTAAAAAAAAAATTATATAGTCAATTTTAAACCATCAAATTTTCAAAAAAATATTTAGATTTTCAAAATTTGATATTTAACAAAAAATGAGATTTTCTAAAACATTTTTTGCATAGAAGTTAATGGTTTTTTCTGTTATTAAATTTTTTTTTTAATATTCAAACAAGTGTAAGAAAACCTTCAAGTACAGAGTTTTAAAAAAATACAACCAATCGTTTTCAAAAACTTTTTCTCATCCAAAAAATACTTTTTTGTTAATTTTGCTACACAATATCATTTAGACTTCTTAAAAGTTTTACACCGTTTTCAAGAAAATCGAAAACTAAATAAATGATTCTTTTGGAGGTACAATTGGTAAATTTTTTTTTTTTAATTAGCACTCAAACGTAACATTTACACATTTACAGGCTTACTAATATATTTTTACTCGAAAAAAAGAAAAATTGTGAAGAGCAGTTTAACGATTGATAATGGTAATGGGGGTTATAAAGAATGTAAAAATATCTATTTCCCAGGAGTGGAGTTGGATGAAGCTTTTTGGGGTTGAAAAAAGGGGACAAAATTGTATTCTTTCGTTTTTTGGCTAAAGTTGACGTCAACATGAAAAGTCGGACTCAGTTATTTCGGTGAAAATAGACGTTTTGTAGTTGCGTTCGATTGGTTGTAGGTTTATTGGAATTTTATCAATTTTACTTTAAATTGTTTTAACTTCGTCAATTATATCAATATGAGAAGGGTGTGTTTCTGTTAGCTCGCTACTGATGTTGTTGATGCAAGAAACTAAATCAAGAAAGATTCAGTTTAGTTGTGGCAAGAAGCAGACGCGACAGAATCTGAGGTACTTCATGGAGACATTTCAGAGACGAATTAATAACAGATACAAGGAACGTAGTAATAAGTGTGGTCAACCCGCGAATTAAGGATCTTTAATATTGACGAAAGTTGTTTTTCCAGAATAGATTGGTTGGCAAAGAAACGTTTGGCAAGTGTCTCTATTAAATTTTCGAGGGTTACAATGCGCTTGGATAAATCGTCAAAAAAAAATTGTCAACAGCAGTTTAACGATATCTATTTTCCAGGAGTGGAGTTGGAAGGAGCTTTTTGAGGGGTGAAAAAGGGGAAAATTGTATTCTTTTCTTTTCTGGCTAAAAATGAAAAGTGATTAAAAGAAAAGTAGTAGATCAGGCAAAAATCTGCAACTTTCACATCATTAATTTTGTATCATAACCTCAAAATTTCCGAGACAATGGAGTGAACCCGTCTGTTTTTGCTTTCGTGTTTTATTTTTCATTTCCCCAAAAAAAGTTCAATTTAAATGAAACTTTGTGAAAATATATCTTGTTGTGTCCTTTATCCAACTCCTGGAAAATAGATTAATTTTACATTCCTTATAGCCCCCTTCACCATTTTCAGTCATCAAGCTTCTGTTAACAATTTTTTTTTTATAAATTTGTAATTAACCTGAACTATATAAGAAGATTTTTTAAGAAAAGCTATGGAAAGCAAAAAACAAATGGAAAAAAAACAAGTGGGGGATCACCAAAAACCACTATGTAAAAAGAACAGAAAGGACAGACAGAACTGTGAGACCAACTTTGTTCGTCTTCCTCTTATCGTAATGTCAAGTCAGATCAAAATCTAGAGATCAATTTTTGTATAAGTATTACTACAAGTCAAAATAAGGGCAACGCAAGAAGTACAATCTTAGCTTCAGGCCTTAAAACCTTTTTATTATTTTGAAAAATAGATCAGCTTCAAAATATGTACGCGTAGATTCACTTCAAAACAGAATATGTTTTTGAAAAAAAGCCAAAAACTCAAATTTGCTTATAAACTAGCCAACTTTAGACGTTTTCCATTGGAGGTGGCAGAGTACTCATCAGTAGATGAAACCTCTAATCTAGTAATACTCCAAATGAAAACACATTTTAATAAAATTAACAGTTGTTATTAAATGCGATGCATGTAATGTAAAGAAGGCCCCTTTGTCAACTGTTTTTTTTCATAATCTTAAAATATTTGAAATTTTTAAAAATAAGTGCGAACTTTTTGTTTTTTTAGGGAATATTGATAGATCCATTTTATTGTAAGCATTGAATTGTAAGCTTTTGATCCGCTAGAATGGGTTAAAATTGATTTATTACCTAGTCAATTTTTGACTTCTGAGGAGGAAGGACAGTTGGACTACTTTGAACCCGTGAATCAGACTATTAAGGGAATGAAACATGAGGAAAATCGATGCCGACCTGATGAATTAAACGCCATGTGGTTTTATTTCATTTTACCATTATTTTTTTCGAAGAATAGAACTACAACTATTGTTATTATTTTTGTTTCAAATAAAGCCAAATATAATAATCAATAATTGACTTCATTAGTTTTTTTTTGACAATATTTGGATGGTAAAAATGAAGTAAGGGCATTTCTATATTTGGCTTTATTTCGTTTGACTTAATTTCACATCATTAGTGTATACAAGACGTTAGTTCACTAAGGGCCAGCTGTACAAATATTTAACTCGTGGTTCAGCAATTTTTACTCACTGACTTCAGCAAATTTACTGAGGTTCAAAGATAGATCATTCATAAAATTGGCTCCTATAACATACTTAAACCATGAACCTAAGTAATTGCACTGAAATCAGCCAGTTAAAATTGTTTAACCACGGATCAAAATTTGAATCACGTTTGTTCAACTAGTCCTAATTGGATTAATTCTTATAATTCAAGATGCCAAAAGTATTTGTCTTCCCTTTGTGAATTGCAATAATTCCAAAACTAAACTGAACTTTTTGTTGTAGATAAGCTTCCTATGTTTATTTGTGCAAAAGCCAATTAAAAAAAAAAGAAAATTATTTTTTTAACTATACCTTTTGCAAACAAAACATAAAAACGGCATCAAGTTAAGTAAAACTTGGCAAACGCCTTCGAAGGATATTTCGTTTTAGCATGCATTAGTAGTGAGGGCAATAAATGGAGAAAAACTAACTATAAAACAACACCTGGCCTGACTTGTACCTTTAATCCAAATTTATTAACACATCCGAGAAACATTCTTTTAACTTTTATTTCAGATTTGAAATTCCTTTGGTTGTGTATTGGATGGAGTTGGGTGGGTGCATACATAAAAATAGTTTTTACAAGGTTTCTGTTCCGAGTCGAATTTAAAGGAAATTTGCTAAGGTAATTTGTGTGTTTTGCAAGTAAAATAAATTGAAAAGATAGTTAAATAGCTTGCTTTACGAGGTTAGCGTGTTACACGAACAACAAAATGCATTACGTGAAATTTGAAAGTGAAAAGTGCAAAAAAAAACAGGTTTGGATTGTACAATAGCCATACATGCATTAAATTCGAGTACATCATGGAGGAATGTTCAAATCTATGGGTTTTAAATGAAAAATAAATAACAAGAGATTTTATTGTGTTTTGTACTTAAAGTCTAATGTGTTACAACGAAAAAATATAGTTCAAATATAGGTATAGGCTTGCTTTTAGAGTTATTTAAAGCTGATTCAAATTTTTAGGATTCATTTCTTTTATAATTTTTCTAAAATACAAATACAGGGTGCTACCAATATTTTACCAACTATATCAGATTTTTTTTAAAGGTAAAAGTAAAATTAGAAATGTCAATGTGCTCGTCTCAAGTTTATAAGATATATACATACACATAATAGACATCTACTTAATAAATGTAGTAGAAACAAACGTGATTGCTTGTTGAACACATAATATGCTACAAATTATTCAGAGCTCTAGAACCTATAAGGAGTGACTAATCCCCTTCCTCGAGCTTAGAGTTATATAAATCGTCTATGGTTTTCAAGGTTAGGGCCGCATTATCATCAGTAAATAAGGTAAATAAATGATTATTTTTCCGCGTCATTAAAGCCATCTCCCTTACTTTTCAATGAAATATTTCTCAAATAAATAAATTCATTCCAGCAAAAGCGATGCCAATTTGGCAAGTAAAATTTAATTACTTCCCTCTCTGACAATAGAAGCTGTTATCCTTTCATACATACTTTAAACTTCTTTAGCTTACTTTGGCTGAATCGTCCTTCAGTTATCCAATTACATCAACAAAAAAAAAATGTCTCCCTCAAGCTACACTATATACTCGTGTCTCAACAGAACTTGAACATAACAATATTCTTTTCTAAAACAATTACAATTACCACTGACAGATGCTCATTTTGAAGAAAGACCCAAACCCATTCTCACCAATTGGATTAAGAGACAATATAGACGACCAACAAAATTCTTGCAACCATCCCATTCGGGTATTTACCAACAGATGTCGCTAATTGTTTTGTAATTTGTGGACAGCTTAATGGACTTTTTGTCTTCTATTTTATGGGTCATTTTCAAGGATCCTAGTATCCCTCTTAGTATGTTTTAAAGTTTCTTTTTATTTGTTTTTGTTTTTTTTTTAAGATTCCATCATTTTTTCTCTGCTTCTTGTTCTTCTTGTTCATTGCACATATAATGTCGACACAGCATGCCAGGGTATTTAAAACCCCATACTATGATTCATATTTATCTCCTAAGACCGGCGAGCGGCGCGTGCTCCAGAAAGCATTTGCAATTTGTGCTTAGCTCCTCGTATAGTTAAAGCAATAGAAAAATAAGTCTTCGGAATGGATCCTTCATCAGATGGAGAATGCATTTCAGCAACACAACGGATGCATCACTTATGTCACACTCTATGTTTTGTCGAGTCGAATTGAATTGAAGTTGTGTATATACTCGTATATGCAAAGTCATGTTTCCTTATCCGTTATGCGCTCAAGGATAACAAAATGTTTCGACAGAGTGCATATTTTAAATTCATGAATGAATTTCGATAGCTTTATATACGACACAAGCAGGGTTGTCAACACGAAATATTTTTATAGACAAAAATGGGATTTTTGAAATTTTGTCTCCAATTCTTATTTAAATATACAACATTAACTTGAATTTAACCAAATTCCACTAGATAATATAATTTACAGTACATTTGTGCTGTTTTTTTAATACTTGTCGGTAATCATCGACTAAAATTATGCGTCTAAGAATGATACAACAACATCTAACTGATGAGCAGAATTGTTGTACCTGGGCGAAACGCATTTTGGACTAAAGGTCATGAAAAACTTTAAAATCAACAGTAACTTCAATTAAAAACTCAATAAAAAATGTTTATATTTGACAGTTGAAAATTTGTTATTTCTAATTTTGCTGGTACTACCCCTAGGGCTATGGAATACACTTTTTAAAAAGGAACAATAACGTTCCAGGATTTTTATTGAAGATTATATTTGTTTGGCCAATAAACATGCCTTGAGCCGAAAATGTTACTAAATTGGCTCAAAACATGCCCAAACTAAATAAAGAAAAGTCTTAAGACCTAAAATTTTTTTAAAGCATGCTTAAGGGCCAAACAAAAATAATCAATTATAAAAACCTCTTGCACGTAATTGTTCTTTTATACCTCTCATTTTCTGGTTTAATTAAAGGAATAATTACACTGGTCTACAAAAATTAACGTTTTTTTCGCCTTCAAATAATTTTTTTAAGATTATATGAAATTTGACTTTTTTTAAATTTGAATCTGGTTAAAAAAATCTCTATCACGTCTAGTTTTTTTTTTTTTAATGATTTTTGAAATAATGAATGATTTGAAGAATAGAGCCCTCTAATCAGTTCTACATGAGTTTCTATATCAGTTTAACATGAAACAGCTTCGTCTTTATTCTTCAATGTTCGCTCCATTAAACCGTTGTTTTTTTTTAATTTTGATCAGAAAAATAGAAAAAAAGAAACATTTAAGTCTATATTTAAATAAAAAAAATGTTTTTCAATTACTTTATTTCACTGAAAGTGCAGTCAAACCAGGTTTTGACATCACAAAAATTCGTTACAGGTTGGAATTTTCATTTTATTATCCCTCAAAGTCTAAATTATAATAGACAAAATTAGCGAATTCCTCCTCACAACGCAAATTCATTTATTTCAATCCCTATTGGTCAGGGAGATTGGCCTTAAATTTGACTCCCTTGCAGTTAGTCTTTTAAAAGATACAAGGCGGCTAAGTTTCAAAACATCAGTTCTTACATTTTATTAAGCAAGTGATTTTTGAAAATTTTGTTATTCTGTGAAAAAAATTAATTTCAAAAATATTTAAAATTTAAAAAGATAAAATACAGTTCTTTGAGATCTCATTATTAGTTTTACAAAAAAATATTTAGTGGTCAAGCAATTCGACTTCAAATGTACCCAAAAAACATTTACCATGTTTATGTTGCAATATCTCAGAAACGTGGAGTGTCAGAACAATTTTGATTTTGGATTCGGATTAAGCATGCCAAAATCCGTTAGAAAAGTATAGTTTGATTTAGAGGTGATTTTTGTTGCAGTCCAGTGTTATTAAACAGAAATCAGCAAACAAAATTAGAATAGCTGCTGTTAGTCTCTAAGAGCCAACAACATAAAAAGTCATGTCATTTGCGTAATATTGTAAGTCATATGAATAATAGCTTTTGAGGTGTTGAACCAATAACCATTTGTCTGCCTACCTAAGCAGGTGTCGAACACATGTAAAATTTGACGTAAAATTTGTACATCGATTTATTGCAATGCCTATTGGTCGGAGGGAAAAAGTGTGGACACAAGAAATATTCAGCTTGCAATTTTGAACAAATGTTCCCTTAGGTCCAACTCTCTGAAGCAAGTCCCAAAGAAGATAAAAAGCAGCAAGTTTTCAAAAAATCACTCAGGTAAAAAAGTAATGTCTGGAAACTTCGCTCCTTTCTATCTTCTTAGGGGCTTACTACAGAAAGTTCTGACCTAAGACAACAATTGTTCAAAATCGCAAGCTGAATGTTTCTTGTGTGCACACTTTTTCCCTCCGACCAATAGGCATTGGTATAAATCAATGTCCAAATTTTACGTCAAATTTTACACGTGCTTAGGTAGGCAGACAAACGGTTATTGGTTTAACACCTCAAAAGCTATTATTGATATGACCAACAATGTTACGCAAATGACATGACTTTTTGCTTCTAAGGCTCTCAGTCTATGTTGTTCGAAAGAAAAAAAATTAAACGTAAGAAGCATAAAATGCGTAGTTCAAATTTATATGGGAAAAGTATAGCATCAGAGACACTGGGCGGAATATCGCCAAAACGTTGCGATTTACGTTAATTTAGCTTAAGTAATTATTTTAAGAGGAAGACAGAAAAATATAGTGACTTCAAAATGGGCTATAGTTTTGGAGATACAGGAAAGAGAATTTGTTTCCATAAATTTTGAATGAAAAGCAGAAAATTGCAGTGCAATCAAAAAGGATAAATATTTCGAATTTTGTGGCACAGTCTAACGTACTGTATAAACAATATTTCCGCTAAAATCAATTGCATCATCAAAATTAATCATATAAAAGGGTTTTTTGGAAAGCTTACCAAAAACTCAAATTATTCCTTTTTCAAGTTGGCTGTGTTATACGAGTATTCAAAAAACTTAAATTTAATTGTTTTTTTTTATTTTTTTTTATTAAAATCAACCATTGTTTTTTCATTACATGTTGTTTTTTTCTTTTTAATGCAAAATATTTTCAATTTTGATTGATATTTTCTTAATGCAAAAACTTTTTAATCTGCATTCACATTTAAGAAACTTTGCCTTAAGGCTAGGGCTGCGATTTTCGATGTCAGAAATCGAGCACATGCATTTCTTTCAAAATTTAGTTCTTCCCATCTGTCGAGCCGGGTTTTTTTTTTTTTTCGTCTTTTTCATCTCGTTTTTTTTTTTTGTTGTTTCGTCTTAACCGTATCGCATTTTGTTTTGTTAGTCTTTAATTGATTCGTTTTTGTTTATTTCGATTTTCTTTTAAAAGTTTTTGTTCAGTTTGACTTTCAATTATTTCGCCATAGTTTGTTTGGTTTTTGATTTTTGTTCATGCAAAGAACTTCAAGGCGTTAAAATTCACGCGAATTGTGGTGAAATAATTGAAAGTCAAACTCAAATGAATTTTCAATTTTCACAATTTGCGATACGCCTTTCATCACCCTCTCGTATATAATTGGAAATTAGTGCAAACAAATAATTTTAAACCAATTTATTCAAATTAAACATTTTTTCATGTTTGTGCATAAATTTCTTTAATTTTATATTTGAAGGGGACTTTTTAAGCTCTTTTTCAAAATACACGTCTTAGTCTTTAAGAAAAGTCCTGATTCTATATTCCTTGCCAACATATTTTCTTTTCTTTCTTGAAATTGTAACCCTTCTCAGTATTTTTCCGACTGCACTCTAATCGTGTTTCTTCCTTTATTACTCAAATTTATTCTTCTTCGATTACCAATCAAATAAGGTAACTCTGAATGAATCATAAACTAAGTAGCTGATAACAAAAAAAATCGACCTGTAAAACAAAAGATTTGCAAAACAACTTTTGACGAAATAACCTAGGCTTAAATAATCCATAAAAATGTCAACAAAAATGTTTAGCAAATACATAACGAAACAACAAATGGGTGAGACGAAATGATCCAAGCATAAAAAACAAAAAGAACGTTTGCGAAATCAACCAAAATCATTTCGACCAAAGCGAAACAATAGTTATCGAAATAAAAAAGGTGAAACAATAGACACCCCTGTCAAGTCATTAACTATCAAAATTGATGAATGAAAAAATCTCTTAAAATGTTTACTGTTAAGGAAATTAAAAAAAAATCCACTTGAATGCATGTATTTAATTCTGTTTTTCTTTTTAAGTCTTTCCCGTTATGATAGGAAAACGCTTTTAAAAGGTTTTGTCCGTTAGCAGAGAGTACACAAAAAATAGATTTATAGCCGACATGACGTTAGAAAACTATTAAAAAATATTAAATATGATTAGCCCCAAGCAAAACGTTAAGGAATCTCGTATCTAGAAGGTGCTTTGGTACACTCAGGCGTATACGTGCTTTTTGTTCGTGAATTTTCAACATATTATTATTATTATTATTATTTATTATATTAAACATTAATGTACAATATAATACTTAAAGCTAATAGCTACCAGGGCTTCTAGCTGAAGATTTTAAAATAAAAGAATAAAATACCTATGTATATAGTTTCAATGTCCAGCTACGGGGGCGGCCAAAAGAGGCATGACCAATAGATCCTACCTCTTCTGACCGCCCCCGGAGAAAGAACCAAATATATTAACGTTAGATACAATTATTTAAATTCAATACTTTCAATAGTTTAAATACATTTTTTATGTTTTGTTCGGATGGAAATATTAGAAGATTTTTAAAATTTTTATTAAATAATTTGTTACAAATTTCATTTACTTTTGTGCAGTCAGTCGTTAAATGATTGATGGAAAGCTGTAGATTTAATTGGCAAAATTGGCATATGAGAGGTGGTTCTTTGTTGAGTAGGTAACTGTGGGTAAGTTGAGTGTGTCCGATTCTCAGTCTGATGAAGCATTTATTCATGGTTGCAGATGTAGTTGTTGGATAAATAGCAAGGATTCGATGTTGGTTGAGGGAAGAGTAGTGATGGTGGTATTGAGACCAATCAACATAAGCTTTGAGTCGTCCTATAAAAATTGTGGTTTGTCTAAGCTTCACACTCTTACTCCAAAACTAAAAGAAACTAAAAATAGCCTGAAAATCATATGTAATGAGTCCATATAATTCCTAGTCTTATTTTTATACAAACATTTGTGTGCTGAGTGCAAGGAATCTATACTTGCTATGTATTCATCACCCTTCGTACGCTTGGAGTCAGTTTTTGATTTTATTTTTAATTAAATTGAGGCATTTTAGCCTTTCTGTAGTTATTATAGCCACATATAACTGCTATGTATATTTCTTTGCTTGTTTTCTATTTTATTAATTCTTTCAAAATCCTTGAAAATACAATTCAAATATTTGAATTCAAATAATAATTAATTAATTATTCTTAGCAAAAATTCGTGAAAACTGCTGTCGAAATATAATTTAATCAACAAATTTTTAATATTTTCAAAATTTAAAAAAAGATCCAATTAAAAGTAATTTGAATAAAACATTCACCCTGAATCAAATGGTTTTGTTCATTTAACATAAAATTCAAAAGAAGCTGGCAACTCTGGGTAAAAATGTAAAAAAAGTATTAAAATTTATGCCAGCTGAAGGGCGGGGTAGGTATAGGGGTTTTATAAGAAGTGAAGAACTGAAGGATGCTTTCTTAAAAATAACCAAAAAGGGTGGCATCTCCTCTATGCTCTATGCACGTTTCTAATGGTTATTTCAAGTACATCCATCGCTCGCTGCTGCTGTGGAAATATCACTAGAAAATTGTTGTTCATAGTGACAATGAGATTGAAATTCCCATCGAAACCAAGGAGATGGCTATAAATGATTTAATTTTCAAATCGTTCCTTGAGAGTTATAAATCTCTAATGATTCCTAATGGATTTATCGTTTGCTTGGATATATATCCAAGTATTTGTTCTCACAAGCGATGTTTTATCTGGTTTTGGCATGAATAATATATTTTCATTATTTTTTATTCATAGCCAAGCCATGGACCTTGAGACAAAAGATGAGCGAACAAAAAATCCAGTGTCATATCAAGTGAACTATGGATTCTGTCAAATGAATGACTAATTCAATGTCTCAATGTCAATATAGTTGATATCACAAAAATGTCAAATTAGTAAGATTTGTTTCAAGCTGTATACGTACCTTAACTTATACATAGATACAAGATACACATTACATTTTGTCACCTTGCTCCTCTGGAAATAAGAAAATAAGGTCAGCATTCAAGAGCTCTAGCACACCACATCATGACGTGACTTGGCCAGAAGTATGACTTTTATCTTCGTATCTTATCTTCTACCAATGGATTAGTATATTTATGTCAGTTCTTTATTTGGCAGTTGATATGGATTAAAAAAAATACAAAACAAAACAATGTTGGAAATTGAAATTTCTCATGAATACCTTCAAGAAATTGTTCAGACTTGTTTTCAAAGAAATGGTTTATTGATGATATTATAAAGGACAGCAAAAGTCAATGTCAAGAAAAGCTTTAACCATTCCAAAAGTTTTAAGTTGATTTTAATTTTAAGATGAAGATTCCTGTTAGAATGATGTATGCATGCAAGTATGTGGTAAGTTTTGCTGAACATTCTTCTAAATAAGACAAACCGATTTTAGGGACATGCACAAAAGAAAGGTATTTTCGGGAAGTCTACCTTCGTTTATAGATGCACGAGTACGTATTAAATCTGCATGTTTCTCTAGAGCTGAATGTTCAGTAAAGGGTACAAGAAGCCGAGAAATATAATTATTAATACAAAGGAGGAAGTTGAATAACCAAAATAACATCGAGTAAACTTTCATTTTAAAACTATTAAATAATTGCAGTATTGATGACTTGACTGCTGGAAGATGAGGCTTGCTAGATTTAAATTTATCATAAATAAAAATCCAATCAATTTTGAACTCATTTTGGATATTGTATTCAGTAAGAAGGGTAAGGAAGAATATAAAAAATAAATAAAATAAATTTAGTGGCGCAACAGCTCATGGAGAACCAGGGCCTAGTGACTAACAACTCTCAACCATTCCTGTGTGCGTGTTGTTGGCAGGAATGGAGGGGACCTTCAATTTTTTGCCGAGTCCGAACGGCTAGATGAGAAGCACTTATTCATGACAAGTATACTCTTGGAGGATTTGTCAGTCCCTCGCAAGAGGTAGTACCTCGGAAAAAAAACATCTTAGGTGGCAGTGACCGGGAATCGAACCCAAACCTTTGGCATGACAGTCCTACGCACTAACCATTATGCCACGAGGTACTGCTAAGAAAGAATTTAAGGGTGTTGATTGTCAGATTATGCTATTTTTGTTGTTCCTATTAAGAAGCTGATATTGATATCATTTCATTTAAAGGGTGTTTATTTAGACGTGTGGTTTTCAAAAAGAAATAAAACGCATATAATTTAATGTTATGGCTTAAGAATTAAGAATTTAAGGGCTTGCCATTATGTTTTAAAAAAGATTTCGGGTAAGTGGCTGCCATGGCTGGCTCGAATAAATTTCAGCCGAGCGGCCCAATCATCGACCTTTTTTTGTAGTAATTGGGACCGTGCAGTTCAGCAATAATGAGCCAAATATTCTCTTCCAAGGCGTCAATTGTCTCGGGATTATCTGCGTAGATAAGCAGCTTCACATAACTCTAACACAAAAAATAGTCCAACGGTGTTAAATCGCACGATCTTGGAAGTCACGCCACAGGCCCACGACACTGCCCGAATATTGGACGAAGCTTGAAATGCGTCACCCGAATCGAACTTTTATTTTGGTAATAAATTTGCACGATTTGCAAACGTGAGTTGAGTAAGTCTATTCATTATGAAATGGCAAATCAAACTGAGCATAAATCAAGTGACAGCTGTCAAAAAAAATAACTCCAAAAAAAGTATTGCCAGATTAAAAACCACACATCTAAAAAAGCACCTTTTATTAATCACATTGAAGCCTTTTAATAGTCATATTTAAAAACCAGATCCTAAGTGTATTGGAATCTAAGGAAAGGTTGAAATATTCAAGAACACTGTATATTTAGATACGGGTCGAATGAATATTCTACTACAATTTTCTATCAATTTATTAGGAAAATAATTGTTGTCTCGCTATTGTTTTAAATAAGGTGCAGCACTATTTAAACCAAAATTGCAATAGTTTATAAAATTTACAGAGGAGGCAAAAGAAAAAATATTTCTAGGTCATTCCACGATAAAAAAAAAACAAATCAATATTTTTTCTCGTTAGTCATTCGTTAGTAATTTGTTAAATCTAGAATTTGATATATGATATAAGCCGTATTTTGTTGAGAAATTGCAGCCAATTTTATTTTACAAGCAGTTCAACAACAATCACCAGTGGCCAATAACTTTTACTTTTTTCTGCAATCAAAAGGGACTAGCGAAGAGTCCTTTGGAACAGTTTGGAACTTTGTAAAAATCTGGAATAAAACCAAAACAATAAAAAAAAATACTTTTAGATACCGTAAAACTTTTAGAAAATGTTACCTTTATGTTTTACGCATCAAATACAATTCTACGATGGACAAAAATATTAAAGGAAATTCTATGTGAACTAAAGAAATGCAAATATTTATTATCAACATATTGCCCGTAAATTTCAACTTGTCAATTCATCAAAGAAATGGTGGAAAGTAACGAAAGAGATGCGTATGCACTTGTGGAAACTGCGTAGTCTACTTCATCCTTGTTTCCTATAATTCCTGTCTTGATATCTGTGAATCACTAATAGATCAAGCTATTGAGAGCTATGAAACCTTTTTAGAAATTTAGAAATAGGCAATCTTTAATAATACTCCTGAATTCTCGAATTCTCCAAAAATGCTACTCCTCTAGGTACGCATTGATTGACAAAATTTTTAAGTTATATTTCCGGTCAGGAAATCAATTCCTGTGAACGTTTAGGAGGAACCTTTTTTTATGATTGGAATTCAGCTTAGGAATAATTTTGGTTATCCTGCCACTTGGGCGCCATTTTGAAAGCTAGCGCCCAATCTGTATTTCGGTCAAGAAACCAAAATCCCTACGTAATTTATTTTTGATATGCTAAGGATGAATTTAAGCTAGGGAATCATTGTTGTTATCCTGTGACTTTGACGATATTTTGGAAATTGGCGCCCAATCTGTGTAAAATGGTACATAAATGGTAATAAAAAAACAACTAGTGAATTACATGGAAAATTTGCATGGTTAAAATAACAATTGGTGTCTTAAAAGATAAGTGTTGACTAAACGCAACTTCAAGTTGAATTTCAGTGTTGCCACTTTTCGGGAACATACTTTTTTATGTCAAAGGGTAGAACCTCAACTTTTTCAATAATTTTTGATATTTCGAATATGAAAAAAGTTGCGTAACTGTATCCAGATGCCAAATGCATGTTTGGAAATAACAATTGATACCTTAATAAATAGAGGCTAAGATGTTAGTTCTGCCACTTTTCGGGAGCATACTTTTTTGATGTCAAAGGGTGGGACCACATTGATGATAATTTGTATTATTTTAAAATAAGAAAAGTTGTGGAAACACCTGTAAACGCCAAACGCATTTTGGGAAAATAAAGGTGTTGAGTAGACACATCTTCATATAAAATGTCAATGTCGCCACTTTTGGGAACACCTTTTTCTTTGTCACTTTTTTGGTAATTAAAATTTAGTAATATTTTGAACATAGAAAACAACTTATTTTTCTAACACTCGTTTGGCGTCTGCAGGAGTCTTCGCAACTTTTTGCGTGTTCAAAATATTTAAAGCTATCACTAAATATATAACATTTTTTACATAGCAAAAAATTATGTCCCTGACAAGTGGCAGAACTGAAATTTTACCCGAAGTTGCTTCTTCTCAACTAATTTTTACGATGGAAATTTTTCAATTTTTTATTTACCATTTTACACAGATCGAGCGACATTTTTGAAAATTTTGTACAAGCAAAAGAATTACAACAATGATTCCCCAAGCTAAATTTATTCCTAAGCGTTTCAAAAATAAATTACAAATATTAAAATTAAGGTTCTCTTTAAAAAGCACAGGGATTTCGGTTTCTTGACCGGACTTTAGGTTGGGCGCCAGTTTTTAAGAAGAAGTTAAAGATGAAAATTGTAAAGAGATTTAATACCATTAAAAAATTCTTAATAAAATAGTTTTTGCTTCCACAATATAAAATTTATAAACAAATGCATTCGTTTGATACGTTAATAATAAAATATTCTAAGCCAATCAACAATCAACATGATACAAGCTTAAAATCATTTTTCATAGAGTATTTTACCAAAGAAAGAATCGGGAACAACTTCAGGCTGTTAAAAATTTTAAATTTATTACAATTTCCAACTATGCCATGTTAACTCCATAAACTACAGTAAGATCTCTCTTAATTTTGGATTATTCCAGAATTATCTGCTTTAAGCTTGGCTGATTTTGTTTATGTTTTCGGAGTATGTACGAGTTGGTTCTATGCAATGTACATGTACTACCAATCAGTTCAAATAATATTGAACTTCATCATATAGAAAAAAATGCAAGACCTACAAAATTTTTTTTTCTTTAATTTTTTGTTCTGATTAATAATATTTTTGCTTCAGTATACATATTGCAATGTAGTTTAACCACCACAAGCACTTTTTCTCAACATTTTAGACAGAAAACTGTCTAAGGCAGACCAAAATATTTGCATAACAATTTTTGTCCACCTTAGGGAGATTGCACTGTATATATAGTTACAAATGCTCTTGCCTGCATATTAATTTCATTATTCAGAAATGTCATTGTCATTCCCAATTGGATAAACTTAGTTCTCAAACGAAAACAATAATATATTACGCTACGCTGCACTATAGCCAAACCAAACTATTTCCCAAATAGTTTCCTGTGATTGCGTCCGTATATAATGTAAATGATGGCTAAATGCAATGGCGCGTTTGCAATATCCGTTAAAGCAATTTCATCCAATTCACCACATCAACACTATATGCTGTTAGATACCAGATTGTATAAGCTCGGGCACGCATATTTTAGATTCAGAAAACTACACATATGGGGATAGAGGCCGTACATTTGAATGTTTTACATTTAGAAATTATGCTAGTCTAAATTCTAAAAGGACATTTTGTGAAAATGTCGGCAATACTCGTTCGTTTATATAAATAAACGAATTTTAACAATGTCAGAGGAAATATTGATTTAATAGAAGATATCACTTAACATTATGAGGAGCTGGATGTAAGGCAGGAAATAACAGGTATACATATTTAGCACTTTTGAAACATATGTGTTTATCAAAACCTTAAAATTGGGTACTCGTAATTTTGAAAATTATCAAAGAGTTTGATTGCAATTTAGATTAATCGATGAAAAGTTTTTGATGAAATAAAGGATGGTTAAATTTTGAGGGCCGATGCTGAATGTGAAACACACCTAAACGACTAGTTTTTTTCTAAATTTCATTTGTCATTTCTCAATTTCAGGCTAACTCAATTTGAACCATGGAAATATACAGAATCGAGCAACGCGTTAAAGTTATTCAGGCTTATTATGAAAATGGGCGTTCAAATCAAAATGCATATCATGAGGATGAGGCATCAGTGATGAGGCACATTTTCATCGGGGATTCGTCAATAAGCAGAATTGCCGCATTTGGGCGGATGATAATCCAAGAGTGATTGTCGAAAAATCAATGCACCCACAAAAAGTAACTGTTTCGTGTGGTTTATGGGCTGGGAGCATCATCGGGCCGATTTTTTTTCCAAAATGAGGCCGGTCAGGCAGTTACTATGAATGGTGTTCGCTATCGTGAGATGATAACGAAATTTTTATGGCCTGAATCGGAAGATATGGATGTGGACGATATGTGGTTTCAACAGGATGGTGACACTTGCGACAAATTCAATGGTCGTGTTATCTCACGTGGTGGCGATGTCAATTGGCTGCCAAGATCATATGATTTGACACCGATGGACTTCTTTCTTTGTGGCTAAGAAAAGTGTACGTCGATAAGCCAGAAACAATTCAAGAGCTAAAGGATGAGACAATTCGCTACATTACCGGCATAGAACCTCAATTATGCCTCAGCGACATCGACAATTTGGACCATCGGATGGAGGTGTGCCGCCGAGGTCGCGGCGGCCATTTAGCTGATATTGTGTTCCATACATAACTGAACCATACCAATATTATCATATAGTATATATATATATAGTTTTTTGCAGAGCACCTAATTTCCTTTATTTTTGTATACCTAAGTACATACATATTTAGATTTTTTACGAATTTTATTTCCAATATTCAGCAATTACATAATCCCTTAGTCCCCTTTCACACGAAACCATAGATAAACAATATAAAGATGACCATCATCAGCTGTCAATTTAATGTGCCTACAAGCTGAAGTGAACAGCTAATGTATTAGATTTGCAAAGTATTAGTGAAAAACATTGAAAAATGCACGCATAGAATCAACTCGTCCATCCAGCGCATCTCCCAGCACAGGTCTTGTTGTTTTTGCAATTCACATCTATTCATCGACACGAAGTGAAATTACGAATATAACAATGTAAACAAATGGGTTTTGGAGGGTAAAACGTAAAAAAGATTGGCTTCTTGGTAATTGATATTCTCTGCACAAAACAACAAGTGACTGGAAATTTTTTTGACGTTCTCTTTTAATTTCTTTAAAAATCTCTTATACCCTTCACACGAGGAAATAAAATCTATGCAATTTTGAGATTTCCTGAAATTCTATTATTTGAACGCACCTTTACCTTAGATGTGAAAAAAAATCTCTTCAAATCATCGACCGGGAAGATTTTGTTCACCCCACTTTCCTTTCTCACCTAGGAACTGAAAGTTGCAAGCAACTCAGTTTTCTCGTGCAAATGGGACTTAGGGGAGATTAAAATAAAGACAGTTTTGATTGTTTTTTTTTTTTGACATATCATGTGTGAGTGGGTTATCATATGCTGTCACGTTAAGCGGGAAATACACGACACAATCGTTGTACAAACTTGAATTGCATGCTGGTCGGTAGAGGTTTTGTGCTGATCAGCTTGCGACTATGCGATGCCGGTACAAAAGTTGTCGGTTGTTTGTTTACAAACCGTACAATCGTCGTATACAACAGCTTTTCTGTCAAACTGTTGATACAATCGTTGTAAAGTGTATTTGTCACTGCTTTAGTTTCTTTCGTTTTCGTTTGAAAAATCACTATGTAAGACCCCACATCATAACAATATCTCCAAATTACTAGCTGTATTACGCATTTGTGACGTTTTAATTGGCCTAATAGATCCTGAATGTGATTACACACATTTTTGTTGGGTTTTATGAAGTCAAAAGTCTTTACCGATAAGCCAGCTAAGATTCAGGACCTGGAACCCAAAATTATTCTCGTAATCTCGCAGATACCGGTCAATTTTTTAATTGAAAGAAAATAGTTATGGCTTATTGCAACTTTTGGCTATGCTTGATGGAACGTTTTGGTAGGTTTTCGACGAGTTTTTTGTTGACTTTGAGGACATCATTTATTTATGGTATTAAGTTAGCCCAAAAGAAAGATGTCTCCATAACTCATTGAATTGCACTATATCAGTGGTAAAGTATTAACACTATTACAAACTATAGTGTAGTGACTTACCACTCTTAACCATACAATTTACAATTTACCTTACAATTTGTTGCCAAGTCCAAACGTCTAGAAGAGAAGCACTTATTCATGACAGCAGATACTCTTGGAGGTTTTGTAATACCGTGCTCTTAAATTGCTCGCAAAGAACAATGTGCATGTATCTATCCACCTGAAACTATTTATTGTAACTGTCTTCGATATCCAGGTATAATCAACATAAAGATAAGAGCCTCTTCTGTTATTTCATTTTGTAAGTGGAATAAGAATTCCAGTTAGTGCTTACTTTAAGCCCTAACCCAATGTCCATCAATCTACCCTGCTCTTGGCTTACTGCATAAGAATTCGATCAAAAACAATGTACCTAACAAAACCAACCATACCCAATGTCTATGTACTTTCATCGCCATATAACCAAATGCTTTTCCTAATGCCATCATAAATCCAGAAACCGTACATAAATCAGGATTTAACGTCGTTTTGACGATGTCTCGGTTGTTTCGTTTGTTTTCAATTTGACTTTATTTCAAAATATCTAAAGCTTAATTTATAGGAATACTAGTATTGTAGTCTGTGTCCCCCTTTCATTGAATTCGAATTACGGATTCCTTTAACTTCCTTCAAGATTTAGAAATCAAAACGATTTTTTAAATTTAGGAAACAAAACGAACAATATTCCACAGATGCTTCCATTCGACCGACCCTAAACATCTAAATAAATGTTGATATTCCATATATAGGGGCAGCAATTCTCCAACATTCGAAATATAATTCTTAAATTGCTTTCGAAGGATTTGGCTCTCGAAGAATAACATGAATCACGAATTGATGCATTTATTAGACGAGAATCTAGAGCGTGGCCATAATTTATTGTAAACATTCAAGTTAGCGCGTTAACATTTTGTAAATTTGTGTTATCTCTCAAAAAGGTCTTTTTTCTGCCGGTTATATCCTTTCCAAAAAGGGATGATGCTGATGGATTTTGAAGGAGCAACACCAAAAAAAAACACGCACTCTAACAACTAGATGACATCGTGAACCTCCCAAACGCCAACACCATGAATGTGGAACAGATAAGACGTGTCGTCTCTAATTCACATTTTTATACCAGAACAAGGACTTTTGAGGGGTGTTTAGAGTAAAGGCGATGTTAAGGGGAAACATACATAAGTAACATTCCTTATACTTATTCTGCCATGATTTATGTATTTGCCAATGTAAAAATAAAAAAAAACGAATATTCCATGGGAATCTTAAAATCCAGGCACGTGCTTGAGAGGAAAGCATGTTCCGACAATTCCACTAAGAATTTTATGTGCATCTGATGAATGTTTCAGGAAAGAGATGGTGTTTCTGGCGGGGGCATAGGAGAAAGAAGTAGGTACTACTAGCAGAGCAAGCGACATAAATGACATCTTCTCTTGCCTGTCATACATCCTGTTCCTGTATTTTGCAGAAATAGCCTGATGGCATACATTCTTCGTTTGAATTTTGCAAGATTCAGCATTTGCTTCGGCTGAGTTATCTTATGAGTGTTTGAGTGTGTTCTGACAATTGACACATTGTTTGGTTTTGAGATTCTTCACGCCCGTCTTCCACCCTCCCCATTTCTTACTTCACAGTTTCTTATTTTTTTTTTTTGATTCGGCCTGATTATGTAGCCAACGAAATGGGTTATCAGAAAGAGCGGAGTGAAGAGCTTTTCGGTGTCAAAGAGGATTACACATAAGAAGGAGTCTTAATGTGAAATCGCTTTAAGTGTCAGCAGAGACAGAAAAGATGTATGACGGATATGGAAGTTATTTTGAGTGTGCTTTCGATGAGTTATGGGTGTTGTAAAACCGTCCTTATAGGCAACAAAGACAAGTTTAATAATTCCCACAGAATAATAAATTTTTTTTTGGAAAATGGGATAAGGGGATATACCCAACGAATATAAGCAGCACGGGAATTGAACAAAAGATCAGGAAGTTCTAAATTTCTTATGATACAAATCTTATGATTATTTCTGTTTCTGCCACTTAACTGACTAAATCCTCCTGTATGATGAGCTTCTTTCAAAATCCAATCATACCTTAAAGTCAATGAAAAAGTGATGTGGAGGGGAAGGTGAAGCTCCTGGATATACCATAGGTATTCAATGCTTGGTGCATTGTGGTGGACTTTTTGGCAATTTAAATGTCAAAGCTAGAAAATAATCCAACCTTTTCCGAGTCTAGTTGATGCTTCGCAACTTAAAAAAAAAGTATGTAGCAATTGTTTTTATATCCGTCATCCGTGGCTTATCCGTCTACGATTTGCTCCGACTCTGGTAACTATTTAGTAACTACGTAGTAAGACTAGGACCGCACTTGCGAGTTTCTGTCTTTGTGACTTAAAAATTTGATCGCAACCCAGTATGAATTCTTGGCAACATGTGCATTCATTCTCATTTAATCTCATGTCTTCTATTTTTCGCGACTAAATGATCGCGAGACAAAAAAACGCAAGTGCGTTCCTAGCCTAATAAGACGTGTTACATTACGTGATTTTTCTCACCTTCTTACCGCCATTTTGGTAAATATTAGTCTTGATAGCTCATATTTGGCAGTCGTGAAGTAGACTCGTGGCAAATTTATTATGGAAAAATATTCGATAAACCAACGTGTTTTAATCGTTAAAACATTTTATCAAAATCAACTATCGATTACTGTGACGATGAGAAAGTTACGTGAAATTTTTGGGAGAAACAACGTGCCAACAAAACGCACTATTTATCGTGTAGCATTGGCGGATACAAGGGGGGGGTCATGGGGGTCATGACCCCCCCCTGGGGCTTTTCCCAGATATAAAATATTAGACCGATGAATTCAATCATAAACAAAAAATTCCACTGCTCAAAGGATATAATCCGACTTCAAATTTATTTTAATTGAACGTGCGTATTTAAAGAGTTAGAACACAAAAATCAAAGTATAAAATACATATTTATTTATTTATTTATTTATTTCAATCTACGATCGTTCATCAACAGATTTCGATTTATAGCTTAATATAATATGATATATAGTTACAATGACTTAATATAATAAAATATAATACAATATAACATAACATGATATATATAGTATAAAATGATACAGTATTAAAAATTTAGTGGTATAGTACATTAAAGAACTTTTTAAAGTGGATTGTTCCAAATAAATTGCAAACAAAAAAACATACTTTCAATAAGAATCTTGAAGTAAATTTAAAACAAGTGTCTTGAACTGATATCTAGTTAAGAACAAATCCAAATTTTCATAATACAAATTGAAAATTTTACAACAATGAGAAATTGGCTCTCACTGCCCATAATTTGTAGAATGGGGTATTTCTAAAATAAGGTCCCTCATTCTAAAAGTTCTACTTGGTGCGTAGATATTTATTAAAGAAATTAAATCTGCAGAATCAATATCATTTCAGATAATGTCACGAACAAATAAAACACTAAACATTCTACGCCTTGACTCTAGAGTTTGCATTCCAAGCATTAAACATCTACTCTTATCGTGGGCTTTCTGTCAAAACAAATTTCAAATTTGAAAAATTGTTTAGAAGACACAAAACACTGATTTAAAAGGTAATAAAATGGAATTTTGAGATAGTGAAAGGTTTTAAAACTGGTTGATAGAGCCAAAAGAAAAAATAAGACAGTTACTAGACATTGATATTCGAATTCAGTAATTATTGTTGACTAAAAGTACATTAAAATGTCATTTAAGGACTTGATAGGTTTTGACAAAAAGCCGACGATATGTACATCGTTCGTGAAAAGTTGAAAAAATAATTCTTCTGCCAGAAAAACAATAAAAGTTTTCATTTCAAGAATAATACAGAACTCTACTTTTTGTTTTACCGTAAAAATAATTTGAAATTGATTTGATGATTTTGTGAACATTTCTGACACCGCACGGTAATCAGATGACAAATTTCATGGCATCCCGTATATGTACTCTTCGAAAGGTTACTGGTCATTTAAGGGCAGGTAGTAACAGTAGATAACTTTTCAGACATAGAATTTTCAAAAACTAATACTGAAACATGAAAAAACTTTGAACATTCATTTAAAAAATGTGTTCCACCAATGAATCTAGGTGACCTTTAATAACAATTTAGTGATCTTTGAAAAGAAATATTTGTTTCTGAAGATTACCTTATTAAGGTACCTAAAAATTTTGTTCTGTGACCTGGAATGACTTAAAAAAAAAAAAAACTTTAAAATCCCATTAGAACAAATCCACAACCAATTAATGTAGCTAGTTGACCTTATCAACGGCCTTTTGAATTGGGCACAAATTACAAAATCGTGCAAATGAAAAACTTGCATTTGAGATCTTGCAAATAAAAATCCCGCTAATTATGTGACCACTCAATTTTGAGCAGGTATTCGAGATTTTAATTTTCGAGATTTTGGTTGACATTTGCAAGATTGTAAGGTGAGAATGCTATGTTTTATTTTTACTTAGTGTGAGATATCATTTTTCAAGATCTATAAATAATGCAGTTTCGATATTTTAGATTTT
The DNA here is from genome assembly GCA_946251815.1 of Dasysyrphus albostriatus. Taxonomy (NCBI): domain Eukaryota; kingdom Metazoa; phylum Arthropoda; class Insecta; order Diptera; family Syrphidae; genus Dasysyrphus; species Dasysyrphus albostriatus. The sequence goes on along the minus strand of OX276336.1, from coordinate 26,759,034 downwards.
GGTATCGTGCAAATTTCTCACAGTGAAGTGCGAAAAATTGGTCGGTACTTAGAAAAATTTTTACAGTAGATTCAAAATTTTCAACTCAACAAATTTATAAAATTAAACTTTTTGGCCTTCTTACTGATCTCATGCATTCTTTGCAAATATCCTAAATGACATATCGCTACTTAATCTCAAAATCAAGGTCAAGCAACCATTAGGCAACTAAGTTGTTAATTGCGATCAACTTTTATTTTCTAGCACACTATATAACTTAAAGCATAGAGCAACTCGAAGAAATGAGTGGTAGCAAGCCTTTTTTTTTATCGAAAAACAACCTCATTTTACTTCGTTTTCCCAAGACTGTAATTGCTTACGCTCCACTAACTTGGGTGCACCATTTTGGGAATACAAAGTTTTTTGTTTGTAATTTTGACGTTTCATGAATTTATTTTTTTCGGGGGATATTATTAAGGAAAGTGGTAGGTATAACAAAAGTAGCTTCTAGTTGCCAGGCAAAAGATCAAAACAGATCTTGTAGAATAAATACAAAATATTGTAAATGAGTTATAATTTTAAGGGCAAAAATAAACTTTTCCTAAACTATATTTTTAGTATCTAGTGGCATGATGGTTCTGGCTTTAATTCCTCAATTAATTAATTTATTTAAAAAAATATTTTCAATGGAAATAAAATGTACGACTGTATTGCAGGTACTTGCTCTGATGTTCATGTTGCATGTAATTAGGAACTTTTAAAAAAATGCCAGTAATTACATATATAAAGAATATAAAATTATATAAAATAAGGGCATTTAAATTGTTCTTTTAATTGTTTAACAACTTTTCAAATATCAAAAAATTCATCGACGCGTTCTTGAAGTATTGAATTTTCAAAACAAAAATTAATATCTTCTTAAAAGGCCAAAATTTATTTTTTTTATTTTGATATGCTATATTATTGAGATTTTTATGGAGCTTTTGCATGCAAATTTTGATTGAAATTCTTTGACCAAATTGAAGTTCAAAAACCTTTAAATGGTAGGTGTCGTTATTATCAGTTTTTCGGATTTTTTTTCCAGAATGTTTACCATACCTACAGTAATCTACTGTTTTTTATCAATTTCGTTGAAGCCGTTTTTCAGATAAATAAGCTTTTTCTTAATGGTTGTATAGCAAGTACCATAATTTTAAAAGGTAAAAAATATCTCCTCCGAAGAATTAAAAAAAAAATTATTTAAAAATTTGAAGAAAATCGCTTCAGTGGTTTAGGCTGTAGCTGTAGGCTATCAAGGAATAGACAGACAAACAACCAGACAGAATTCTGCCACCCACTTTGCTCGAATACAAAACTTGCCTTATATCGTAAGTAAAAATTATTTTTGGGTGCAATACTTTATTGCAATTTTAAGAAACGTGACCCCCCCCTGGGGCAAAGTCTGGATCCGCCCTTGTCGTGTAGTGAATGATTTCGAAGAAAGAGGTTCTGTTGGTGCTATGCCCAAGCTTGGACCACAATGTACTGCAAAATCGGCTGACAACATTACTGCTGCTCATGGAAGTGTTCAAAACAATCCACCAAGCTCAGGAGCTTGGCCTTCAAAAACAACTTTGGCCACAATTTTGCACAAACAAACGCCACAACTTCATGCTTTGGGCTTGTTTAATATGTGGATTACAATGGAATTACTGCGAGACGTCTTTCCACAAGAAGTTATTTCAAGAAATGGTTATGTTGATTGGCCTCCACGGTCGCCTGGTTTGACTGCTCCGGACTTCTTTGTGTGAGGATATCTGAAAAGCAAGGTTTATGCAAACAAACCAGAAACGCTTGAGCAACTCAAACAAAATATTCGTAATGAAATTAATGAAATACCGCGTAAAATGTGTGAGAATGTAATGAAAAATGTGCTCAAAAGGGCTCGCATTTGTGAGACTAACAGAGGCGGACATTTACCTGATATTGTATTCCATACATATTTGCCGACATTAAATAAAACATTTATCAATATAAAACCAATTCTCTTTAATTTAATCAAAAATTATAAACAAACAAAGTATAGTGTACCTTCCCGGCGGACACTCTGTATATAGAATTTGTATTATAAAAAAAAAAACTTCTTATAGTTAATTATACTACTTAATTACAAAAAGATAAGAATAACCGGATCCGCCGCAATGTCTAATATGTATAGTTTCTTCTTTCAATGATGCTAACTATTAGCCTGGCATAATTTTTCAGCTTCCGGATAAAAATGTTCTCCTTCTTCGAATGAAAATAAAATCACTGAATGGACTCTTTCCATTTTGTATAGACTCTCAAGAAAAAACATATTATTCAAAACCCTTAAGTTTTAAAGCAGCTTTTAGCGTTTCCCAGGAAAAAAGTTGCTTAAGACTTACTGTCTGAATTCAAAAAAAAAAAATGTTTGCATTAGCACACAAGCCAACTAAGACATCTTTTTGCCTTCATTTCCTTTTGATGAATACAAAAAAAATAAAGTAGGAAGCAAAATTTCAAATGCCACCCAATCGGATCGGAACCCAATGAAGCAGCCAAGGGTAAAGAAACTCAGACGCCCAAAGAACTTTATCCCTTCGATCATTGTCCCTCTTAAAATAAGAAGTAGAACAGGCAGATTCTTTCCCTTCTATAGCTTTTTCGAGAATAGCATTTATATATAAATTGAGTCAAGTGCCAGTTGAATCATTGGAATCAATGGCACTCATTGGATTTAATTGATTATATCCAATGTCCTGGAGTAAGATGGCGCCTGAATATAGAGGTAGGTATATCTTTAATGTGTCCTGGTCTCCTGGTTCTTAATTATAAGAATTCTTAAGTAAAAGGGAGGAAACAAATCTCAAACGTTGTAGTTTCCTTCTATTTAATGGAGCATGAATTTATTGAAAGAATAAATAAATTAATAGAACGTTACTTATCTCTTTAGATAAGAAACGTTATACTTTTGGGATTCTATGTAAGAAATATGCCACACTTTTTTTGTACTAAGACATCCTTTGAAGTTGAAGTTTAGCGACTAATACTAAAAGGTTTCCAATAGGGAGAAATCTATGTTGACAAAAACACATGATGTTCTTTTATCATTGAGTCATTGATGAAGAATTACCATGGAAAGTTACACCATTGAGCAACACGGGCAAAAAATAAAACTTAAACATCAAAATTGGTGTTCTCTGGGCAACAATGATGCACATTCATTTGACGGATTACCTACATGGTCGTCCTTCCCGCTCCCAGTCAACTATTCAACGTTTTTTGTCGACCGGTTCAGTGAACAATCATCCAAATACCGTTCATCAACGAAATATAGAATCTACCAAAGAAAAAACAAGCTGCCCATAAGAGTGTGCATCAGGAGAACCTGAGGCTGTCAATTTCATCAATTCACTTGATGGAGGCCTCACCGATCGATGATGGACAGTTTCTTTTAGCCCAAGTTGGATTATATATATATGAATCACATGTGATTCCAACAGGATAGCACTAAACACTCAGGTGATGTCAAAATGAACATTCCGACATTTGAGTGATTTGAGGGTAGGGTGAGTTTTTTTCTCACGGAGGTGGAACGGATTATACAATGTGCCAGTTATATAAATTAGACCTCTCCACCGTGAGAAGTCACGGTGGACATTTGAACGATATAAATAAAATTACTTTTTATCTCACAAATAGCTTATTTCATTCATTCCATTTCACCATCGATCCGTCCTTAATGGAAACCCCTTTATTAATAAATCCGTACCAGAATGTGGCTCCAAATGCATAGGCATCAGGGAGCTTGATATTTCAAGGCAAAATGTCAAAAATAATACATCTATCTTGCAGGCCTTAAATTTAACTTTATTTTTCAGCAACAAGTTAATGTCTAAACAACAACAAAGAAAAACTATTCAAATATTTGTTCATTTGGGCAGGCAACAAATAAATCACATTCCTCGCCAAAAAAACATTCAAAAAGAATAAAAACATACATCTGAATTTTATTATCTCCTTTTTATGAACAGATAATCTAAAATGCAGTAAAATTTAATGACTTCTCTTTAAAGACCATTTAAAATGCGGGTTGTCTATTCCAAAGGCAAACTTTATGGGTGGAAAAGAAATAATGCCAATATTGTAAAAGCGATAGAAGCAGCAACAGCAGCAACAATTTCATATCCCAAAAGCCCCAAGAGTAACCCCATCACAGACAGATGAAAGATATTTTCTTCACGACAAAGTCTGTGTTGTATATAAATATATAGTGCAGGGTGAACCCCAACCTAGAACCCATCCTTTTTATTTATTTTTTTTTTTTTTTCTCAAATAGAGTCAATGTACTGGGAATAGTTGACTCTGATCTGCGATAGAGTTTCACTTTTTTTCTCCTTAAATACTATACTTCTGCACATAAATTCTGAGATGACTGTTTCCGAGCTACAACGTGTTGCATGATGATGACGATGATGATGAAATGGAAAATGAATGCTAAAATGTAAAGGAAGATTTTCCGCTGTAAGGAAATTGAATTTCTGGGGTTGAAAAAAAAATGTACATATTTATATACATAATTTAGATTCAAATGAGTTAAGTGTTTTGGGAGGCCGGGCCGGGAGAATTGGTTAGTTGAAGTCGGATGTTAGAACTTAGAAGAGAAAATGGAGAAAGAGGAGTTATTGGGAAGGGTTTTGAGGAAATTGACTAATAGAAGGACTGTCGTGACCTATCATGAAGACTAAAAAGAATGATTTTAAAAAAGGTCAAAGAAAATCATTACAAAAAAAAACTGATAAGGTAATGGGCTATATTTTTAATCACTAAGAATTTTGTTTCTCAATATCAAAGTACCAATGATTAGATTCAGTTCAGTTTCATAAGTTCAATGGTCTTCAATGTTCTTGTTTGAAAACGAACAAACCATCGATTATCATCTTACATTTTTTGTGTATAAACTATATTTACGCATTTTGGTAAAGTACAATCCGTCTTTTCTAATAAATATTAATTTCGTTGGAATTTTATTCAATCGAAGACTATTGTTGACTAATAGCAAAGCTGGGTTTATAACTCTAACCGCCTTATTATAGCAAGTAATAATTGTTGTTAGTTTTTTTTATGTTTTTTTATACATATAATTTACTATAAAAACTTTTTTTCTAACGATATATGCAAATACTATGGGGTAAGTTCTGGATTTGTACAAAAAAATCGATAAAACACAAACCTGGAAAAATAATCTAGTTTTTAACGAGGCCAAGAAAGTTTAATATTGATGCTAGCCTGTTAGGTAACGTTTTGCTCAGAGAGACAGTAAAAAAATAAATAAAAAGTTGTCTCGACTGGGATTCAACCCTGCGATCTTCTAATTACCATTTTCTTAGCATTAGTTTTTATTTTTAAAACGAACTTAAAGCTAGACAAAAATTTAAAAAAAAAACACCCTACTTATCAATATCTTATAACTTACTGACTGATCCCCAATCGGGCGCTCAAAGTTAAATTATAATAACTTAATGCTATTGCTTTTCGACCTTAGAACTATCTTAATACCAAAATTCTTGTCGGTATTTATTTTTCGCCGAGAAGAATTTACAAAGAAAACTCGGTATTTATATCTTTTATTTTTGTTTTTATATAAAACTTATAAACTACACATAACATTAAATTAAAGCTGGTTAAAACTACTATAAAACTCCTTAAAACTACTGACAAAATTATAATTACAAACTATTCTTACAAACTACTATCAAACTAGAATATCTACAGCAAACAATTTTAGAGTTTTTAACATTTTTTTTGGTTTTATATATTTTTTATATGCCACAATGCCACCCTGACTATCCTTAAGTCAAATTAACTACCTATGAATATGTTAGTCAGCCATGACAGAGAAACGCAAAGAACTGATTCTCCTAAGGAACCAAGCATGCTAGGAACTTGCAGTAAGGCTCCAAATTTTTAGTTTTTTTTTCATTTCAAGAATTGGCTGCTTCAATTCCTTTTTTTTGGTTCCTGAAATACACCCTACTTACTTCATATTGAAGTCACATTTAGGAAACATTTTTAATTGAGGACTTCAAATTTTGAACCTAGCCTATCGTTGAAATGCAAAAAAAATGCAAATTTGGATTCTAACTAGCGTGCTTGGTTCCTGGGATACATACTATGTCACCTGCTAACTTCACTGTGAAGGTAGCAGGTCACTCGATTACAACATTATTTGGCGAACTGCAAAATCGGGAATAGAAATGCAGACAAAAATTTTTTTTTAATTCAATTTCGAACTTTTGTCCCGCTGCAAAATTATGTCCCGCAATTTCATATAATGTCCCGCAGGTCCCGCAAAATATACAGAATGCTGTCAAGATTGAATTTATTTTCTCATAAGTGCTAACTGAACACAACAATACATCGAGAATCGAAAAACTCAACGAAAGAAAATAATAACAAGACCGATTTTGCAAAGACCTTAGTATAAAGCTAGAACTATAATGCTTGGAGGGGCACTTCAGTAGTCGAAAGAAAACATGGAAAGCATATGTTACAGCTGTAATTGCGGAGTGGAGTTTTTTTCAAGTTTCGCTCAATTTTCCTTTCGGAAGTGAGGTGCACTCCAGAGTGTTTTACTCAGTCCGGCACTCACATGGTTACAAAGAATTCTCTAAATTTGATTTTGGTGTAAGGTGCCAGTTGTAGCTATTATTGAAAATTTAAGTGATTGATTTTGAGACATTTAGGTGCCAGTTATAGCTATCATTGAAACTCATCATTGAAAATTTCAATAATTGATTTTGAGACATTTAGAAAGCAAAATCATTTATTTTTTTGACGAAGAAATAAAGCTCTTGACTAAACTAATATTTCTAGTCAAAAAAAATTTCAAATAGGCCCAACTTTCCGCATAAAATGACTTGTCTTTTTCAATGATTGAACTACCTTACCAATGATCATTAGAATCTTCAAAGTCATTTTATGGGGAAAGTTGAGCCTATTCGAAATTTTTTTTTTGGACCAGAAATATTAATAAAGTCTCGAGCTTTATATACTCATGAAAACAATAAATGATTTTGCTCTGCATATGTCTCAAAATCAATCATTAAAATTTTCAATGACGAGTTTCAATGATATATAACTGGCACCTTAGAACGCAAAATGATTTATTATTTTGATGAACAAATAAAGCTCAAGACAACCTTTGAAACAATCTCAGTTACACCAAAATCAGATTAAGAGAATTCTATCTCTGCCGATGAAACCTTGAAAACAATCTTCGCCAGTTATAAATAGCTATCATTGAAACTCATCATTGAAAATTTTAATGACTGATTTTGAGACTTTTGGAAAGCAAAATCTTCAATTATTTTGATGGACAAATAAAACTAAGGACTTTGTAAATGTTTTCAAGTCAAAAAAATTTAAATAGGCCCAACTTTCAACATAAAATGCCTTTTAAGATTTCAATGATCATTGGTATGGTAGTTCAATCATTAAACATTATATGGAAAGTTGGGCCTATTTGAATTTTTTGACTTGAAAACATTTACAAAGTCCTTAGTTTGATCTGTCCATCAAAATAATTGATGATTTTGCTTTCCAAATATCTCAAAATCAGTCATTAAAATTTTCAATTATGAGTTTCAATGATAGCTTTAACTGGCGTAGATTGTTTTAAAGGTTTCATCGACAAAGATAGAATTCTCTAAATCTGATTTTGGTGTTACAGAGATTGTTTCAAAGGTTTCATCAGCAGAAAAATACCTCAATCTTTTTATTTATCTAGTAAATGAATTTTTAATATTATTAAAAGACTATTTAACTATTTATGTTGATTTTACAGTTTTTAATTTATTGTTTTAAAAGTTGGCAGTATTTATTTATTTAATGAGAATGTTTAAAAAAATACATTTTTAAATGGATGTGTTTGGGTTGGAATAACAAATAAATAAATAAATTTGTCCCACAAAGCAATTTTTCAAATCTGGCATCCTTAGCCTGTCTGTGTGTAACTCGACATAGGTACAGCGAAAAGCGATTTAATACTTTGAACTTAAGAGTTTTTGTAATTCCCTAAAAGGAAAAGGAAATTTTTTTTAGTTCCATTAAATAACGATACTTGCCATACAACAGTTAAGGAAAAGATTATTTATCTCAAAAAAGCTCTAATGATTTTGATATTACTAAAAAAGTGGTGGGCAATTCCATGGTAGCTCACATTTTACGAGCTTATCAAAATGTTCATACTTTTATAAAAATAAATTAAATAAAATATAAATAGTTATGACTTCAACTGTTAGGAAAAAATAATTTTTTTTGGAAAAACACATTCTTTCATAGTAAAAGATAATAAAAACATGTTGGTAACTCACATTACCATTTTTGGACACGGGTTTTGTGGCAGTACTTTACACATTTTTTAAATATTAAACAAACCAATAAAGCTTAACTGCAAGAAATGTGACACAAAGCTGATGAAGCTTGTAGTTTGGACTCAGACAAGAAAAAAATTGTTATAGAGTAGGGGTCTTTTTCCACCCGTTAAGAAAAAATATTTAAAAAAAACAACGGCAATACTTATAATGTCTTGCTATGTATACATTTTCTTAAAGCCAACAATCCATTTTTTAATGATTTTTTTAATATGGTTTTGTTAATATTTAAAAAAAAATCATTTGAAACTTAAAATTAAAAAAAAAAATAAAAGTCAAAAACTAGAAGACATTTTAGAATACCTTCTTCTTTCAGTACTTGATTAAAAATTGATGAAGGTATTGAGTACTTGATTTTTATTACTTAAAATTTCAAAACCAAGTTTTATGACCAAAACTATTTTTTTGAAAACGCTTTGGTGCATAAGTTGTTGATGTTTCATTTTAAATTTGATTTGAAGTCTAAACTTGGCTTAAGTTGGAAATAATATGCCTGTTCGTGTACTTCCCAAAACTATGAATTTCTACAAATTTTATTTTTTTTTGTATTTATTTATTTTATATACATATATACATATATTTATTTTATTTATTTTCTTTGTGTGAACTTTGACAGAACTTTGAGCTAAATTCGTAAAAATCGTAGTTTTGAAAGGTACGCCAACAGACATAATGTTTTGAAAACAAAATTAACAAAAACACTTATTTTGAATCATAAAAATATGGATTTTAAGAAAAGATGTAAGTATTGCCATTGTCTTTTAATATTTTTTTCTTTTTAAGTCGATTTCTCTAGAAAATCACACCTCCCACCTAAACCCAGGGAAATAGACCCCTACCTTAAAATGGTCTTTTTCTTGCCTGAGTCCATGATAATTTGAAAAGAGTCAGACGCAAAGAATCGTCGTGTAATAGGGGCTATTGGATTACAACACACAAATCCAGATTCCCTTGGATAATGCAACCGAACGCGCCCACTTCTTTTTCCCTACAGCTGATTGGAAAAATGACAGCTTTCTTCTGACATTTCTATATTCTTGTTGGTTTAGTTGTTTTCTGTTTGTTGCGTTACGCTAGAAATAAAAATCAACCTGTAAAAAAAAGAAATCTGGGTCCAAAGATCATTTTTATTCTGATTTTTTTCCATTTTATCTATATTAAAAATCAAAGCCATCCTACTAAAGTTCTAAGTTCAATTACTCGACAGGCTATTTTGATTAATTTGTGTTGTAAAAGTATACGAATCAAATAAGGCTACTCCTAGTTTGGCTGGTGAATATTTATAAAAGAGCGAAGAAAGTTTTACTTTTCTCTTCAAAATATATTAAAATTATCATGAATACCGGGTAAGTTAGCCAATATAAATGAATAGCATCATGCCTTTTCTTGTGCATAATAATAATTGACCTACTACTCTTAATTTGTGTATTTTAATAGGAAATTAGCTGGTCGCACACTTTTCATTACTGGAGCATCGAGAGGAATTGGAAAAGCAATTGCTTTGAAAGCTGCTCAGGATGGTGCCAATATTGTAGTGGCAGCTAAGACAGCTGAACCGCACCCAAAACTCCCCGGAACAATCTATACCGCTGCCGAAGAAAGTAAATATGAAATTGAATTGATTTTAAAGTGCTAATTAGCATAATATAATCATAATTCTAGGGAGTAGTTTTTACATAAATTTAAATCTTTGGCCTTCTTGTAGAGAAATACCACGAATGGAATTTTGGTTGTAAAAATAAAAAAAGATTAGGTTTAAAGAAAAACACAAAAAAAGAAAATTTTAAATAGTAAAATTATGAATGTTCTCAGGTGGAGTTTATTCATTAGATTTGAAAATAAAATTTTTATTTTTTAGGGTCTATAACTCTCATGTATGTACACTTTTTTTTGGTCATTTGGGTTCTTTTTTTCTCTGCAGCCTCCTATAATTATTTAAATAATAGGAACCAAACAGCTTTTGAAGAACCAAACGAAAACACCATCGATACCACATGTCTAACGCATATATTTATATCGCGACTATTATATACATACAAATAGTTGTTATTTGGTTGTGCATTCTTGGTGGCAATTCGTTTATTAATCAGTAAATCTTTAATTTGAGTATTTAATTAAGGTTATTCAATAAATGATTTTTTGCAGAAGAAAATAGTTATACGAGTACATTTTTGGGTTTATTCAAATACTAGAAACTTGTTTTTTAAATGTTTGTTTGAAATTTATAAATCCCCTTAGCTATTTTTTACTCCAAACGGATGATATGTGTACATGTGCAAACTATCTGCTTGGTTATGTTAGGTGAAAATGGGACTATTTCTATCCAATTAGCAAAGAAAAATATTAAATAATAAATAATTTCTCTTTCAGTTGAAAAGGCCGGTGGCAAAGCGCTTCCTTGTATAGTCGATGTACGCGATGAAAATCAAGTTAGGAGTGCCGTGAAAATGGCAGTTGAAAAGTTTGGAGGCATCGATATACTCGTTAACAACGCCAGCGCTATATCACTTACACCAACTGCTCAGACTGACATGAAACGATATGACCTCATGCACAGCATCAACACTCGAGGAACGTTTTTGGTGTAAGTTTTATATATCTTTTTTTAATTACATAAACTCATTTAAAACATTGCAGCTCCAAGGAATGTTTGCCATTTTTGGAAAAGAGTAATCATGCACACATTTTAAATATTTCTCCTCCCCTTAATCTGTCACCAATTTGGTTTGGAAACCATGTTGCCTACACAATGGCCAAATACGGTATGTCTATGTGTGTCCTTGGAATGGCCGAGGAATTCAAACACATACCGATCGGCGTTAATGCTCTCTGGCCACGAACTGCTATTCACACCGCAGCTATCGAAATGTTGAGTGGTCCAGATAGCAATCAATTTTCAAGAAAACCCGAAATTATGTCCGATGCTGCTTATGCCGTTTTGTGTCGTGAACCAAAGGCTTGCACAGGAAATTTCTTTATTGACGATGAAGTCTTAAAATCAGAAGGAATAACCGATCTGAAACAATATGCATGTGTTCCTGAAAACGCTGACAAACTGATGGGTGATTTTTTCTTGGACAGCACCGATATGTCTGATGATTTGAATAAAGTAGGAACAACAGTTAAAACCGAAGCCAGTATCCCGAAGCTATTTAAGAAAATCGAAAGTCTACTTAGTGAAGAACTAGTCGGCAAGACACAAGCAATCTATCAATTTAATGTCGAGGGCAATGAAAAGGGTATTTGGTATTTAGATTTGAAGACTGGATCTGGTAAGTGCGGCCAAGGATCACCACAAACAAGCCCCGATGCTATTCTTACAATGACCTCAGACAATTTCAACGACATGTTTGCAGGTTTGTCAAAAATTTCTCATGAAATAAACTATTTAAACTTATTGTTTTGATTATTTCTTAGGAAAATTGAAGGCTCCAACTGCTTTTATGTCTGGAAAATTGAAAATAAATGGAGATCTTCAAAAAGCCATGAAACTTTCGAAACTAATGGGTGGTTTGAAATCAAAGTTGTAGTTTAGTTTATATTTATTTTTAGATAAGATTGGAAATTTTTTTGGAAAATATATATATATTTTTATACCTTAATTTTTATTTTCATTAATTAAGTAGAAAAGCATTTTACTTGTTTTTTTTTTTTTGTCAATAAACAAATAAATTTTGGGGGGGGGGGGGAAATAAAGGCCCGAATAAAGTAAGTACATTTTTCGGATCTAACATATTTTTTAAGAGCAAGAAGAGAATCGTCAGCACAATTATTTCTCACCTAGAATTCTAAAGAAGTTTCTACCTCTTTAATATAATAGACAAATCATAGCCGACAGAAGATTTTGAGAGTGGATGTAGATATAACCCAAATCGGAGTATGAGGGATTATAGGTTCATGTATCGTGATATCGAATACGTCTGGCAGATTTTTTTAGCCTTTGCGAGGGGTGGGGGGGAGGTGCGTTAAGAACTGCTAGATTCCCTTTTTTATTTTCAAGGTTATACCTAAAATCTTTAATCCAATTTAAAAAAGTATTTGATATGATGCATATCGTCGGCTTAGAGTGTAAAGCAACTATTTTGCATTTTTCAGAAACAAATATTTTAAACAAAGTGTTCGCATTACTTGAATGAAACCAAAATTACATTAAATATTTTTCAACACTCGTTATTGCCAAATTCAGTGAAATTGAAAAAATTTGATAGACTTTTGTATTTTTTAGCAATTTTTGAAGTGGTCTATAATGGTAAAAAAAAGTGGAGTTAGCCGCTTTACACTCTAAGCCGATGATATGATGGTTTTGCATCCACTACCAAAATTTGCTGTCGACTCTTAGTATACAAATCTCTATAAAAAAAATAATTGAAAACGTGAATTCAACAAAAACTTCAGCCTTAGTTTCTGGCAGCAAGAGTTTTCCAATAATTAATAAATTCTGAGTTATTCTATAAGTATGGTGTGATTTATGTATAACATATTCAAAAAAAATATTATATTCATAATTTTTTTTTATGATTTTCTAAAGAGAGATAATTTCGTGCTTTAGTTTTTGCCGACACTGTATATACATATATACATAAAAATATGATGAGGCTCGGTAAATAATGAACAAATATTTTTCAAATTAAAACAACAATTTAAATTTAAAAAAAAATGGAAAATGGAAGTATTTTAAAAATTAAGTAAAATAATTTTTATAAAATTTTTCGAGAGGCTTTTTGAAATTGGGCCCATATTACGAATTACGATTATCGTTCAAAATCCATAATTATCGCTTTATTGCGATTAAGTTTAACGAAAGTCAGATGACACAAACTATTTAACGGAAATCCAAAAGAGATTTATTTGTTTCATCAGTCTTGCAATTTCACCAGGTTTAAAGTCGGGTATTTTTCTGGTTTATCATTTTCACTGCTTTGTTGCCTGAAGGGAACAAATTGAATATTATCGTTAAAGAGTTTTTAATTGCTTTCGCTTGGTTTCGGCTTGATTCACCCCCTTTGCGTAAAACCAAAATGCTTGTATGTTGATCCAAAGATCAAAAAGTCGTTGTAATAAAATGTACTTTAAGTGTTACTACTTTTTTAGGTTGGATCAATAACTTTAGGCATAATAATTGCAACTAATCGCATTCTTCCTTGTTTCTGTGGAAAAAGAACAGTTAGTTCGTACCTATTGCTTCCAATCCACTCAAACGAAATAGTCGCTTAGTACAATATCGTTTGCAAGTAATAGCTATAACTATATCACATTTATCTGTTTGTTGTCTGGGTTTATATTTTTTTTACTTTATCTGACAATGTTTTCAAGCATCCATTCTCGTAAGTCATAATCGGTCAATTTCGTTTCCTTGGGTATTTATTGTTTTTTTTTTGCCTTTGGTTTTGCAATACGGGTCCTTAACACGTTCTCTAGTACATAGTATGAATATTTCTTTCTACGAAACAGAAGTCAGACTATGAAAACCTCCCACGCAAATTCTATACAAATTATTTTAAACATTTTATACGTAACTTTCCAATTTTTTAAACTTTAAATTAGCCTCAATATGCAGTAATCATCCCTATCGAGGTAAGAATTCGGAAGAAAATTTTCGATCGAGCTAGGTAAATTCTTTTAACAAAACATACCGAAACTTCTTTTTTATCGAATTAATAATAAATTATTTGTTGATTTTGGTGCAATTGTTCTTTACCTAAGACAAATTAATTAGCCAAAAGAAACGGTCATAAGAATAATGAACTTACATGATACCATCGAGAGATGTCAAGAAAAATAATTTGTCCAAAACATCAAACTTCATTTAGAAAATTTGTATTGCTTGTTGTGACTTATTTGAATCCATTTTCAATCACCATTAATTCAATAAGATTTATATTCGAGTTATTTCTTAGAGCTGGTCTTTTCTTTTTTGCCCTGATATTTAACCAATTTTTTGTACAAAACTAAAGTAGCAAGTAGTGTACATTACCCTGCAAAAATATTTCTACTGATAGAGAAGATATGAATGATTGCAGCGAGCTACACGGATTACAGAACATGTATCAGTCCTAATATCAGCATTATATTAAATAGAAATAATGATACCACTAGGTGTAATGGTTAGGTAGGTAGAAATTGTGGCACGGGCGTAACACTCGCTCAGTACCCAATTAGCGCTTAATTGTGCCGTTTTGATACCATGACTCGTTTGACTTGATTCCTTCGGGGGTCTTCCAGATACATGACTAAATGCGAGATTTCCACCTGGACCTGGGTGTAATGGTTAAGTGCGTTGGAATGTTTGTTTGTTTTCAGAGTATCTCTTGTCATGATTTTGTGCTTCACATCTATGCCGTTCCGAATCGGCAAACAATTAAAGGTCCTTTCCATTCCTGTCAACTAACAACAAGCAGACATGAATGATTGAGACTCGAGAGTATAATCCAATAGTCTTGGTTTTCATGAGCTGTCGTATCACCAATTTTTTTGTTATATAAAATTGAATGTTGACGATTGGCTCTATTAGTTTGTATGGTCATAATCTTATAAAAATAAATTAACTTGGAAATGTAAGGGCTCGGTGCACATAGTAATAGTAACTTTAAAAAATGTATTTGTCTTTACATAAGAAACACCGTTCAAATTATGTTCTGTTGATGGATTTAACAAAATTCTATTATATTTCTGATTTTCATCGGGTTAAGTTTTACGTATGATTTTTTCTTGATTTTTTTTCTGTAATTGTTTTTGTTAATCATAATATTTTTAATTTTATTTCTTCTTTTATTTATTTTTTTTTTTTTTGTTAATAAAAACGAATTTCGTTAAAGTAAAATTCTTAGTTTATCTTGTTTGTTTGACGTTGTCTGTTTAAATTATTTGCGTTTTCATGTATCCATAGTGTATGTGTTTTTTTTTTATTTTTGTTTATGTTTTATAAATGAATTTCTATACAATTATCTCCCTTTCTTAATTTTTTTTATCTTGCGTTATATACTTAATATTGTATATTTATACTCTAGTAAAAAAAACTTAAGAACTTATATTGTTTTTTACTTATGCAGTTTTGTTAGATGACAAATTAAAAAAAAATTACAAGGATTGCACCGTTTTTGGCAAAAAAAAGGAAAGGTAAAGAGGTGAAATTAGTGTCCACAGGGAAAGGGAAACACAAAAAAAAAAAAGAAAAAAACACTAAAAATGTTCTCAATGTGTGTGTGTGTATTGATATTCTGTTGTTAGGTCGAGTGCTTTTTTTAATGCTTATTCATTGTTTTTAGTTGTTGTTGCGGTTTTTGTTTTGTGTATTGATTGGTGAAATGTTTGTTGCTTCCCTACAAGTCTGCCGTTTTAATAGCAGCATCGGCTTTTGATTCGTTAACATGATTTTCGGCTTGTGGCGTAAGCTCTTTAAAAACTCGAGCGTACTTAAAACGCAGCTGACATCGCTCTAGGTAGGCTTTTGTGTGCTCTTCACTGCTGCATAAATGTCCGTCGCGCAATGTCTCATATATTTTTGTCGCTTCCTAAAAATCAAAAACATTAAAATAAAAATCAAAGGTTTTGATTAAAAACAACAATTACCTCTAGAGTCATCTTGTTTAAATCGAATGAGGTTATTAGTTGAATGGCTTCGTCTTTTTTACTATTATCAAGAAGATATAAAACCTTAGCTCCCTCAACTAAATGCGAAATTGAATCACGATTATTCGCTATGAACTCGTCGTTAATTTGTTGCGATGTCTTGCCACTGCCAATCAGTTCTTCGTGAGCTTTCTCGACAACAATCTTAACACTGGGATTTAAATTGGCTCCCATGAGTTGCAGAGCTTTTGCTAATTTCATACAACATGCATGAACAAGTGGATGTTTTGCATCGAGAGCTCGGGCCCGCTTTATACTCTGAATCATAAGGAGAATCTTATTCTTCCTTGAGTAAATCTCGAATGCAAGGAAGTGAGTTTCAATGCGATCTTTGGCTAACAGTTGTAGGGGTGTAAGGAAATCGATTGCCTTTTCAAGTGGATCGTCTGGACGTTCGAGTTTTTCGGCGATCAATTCATCCAACTGTGGAGCCTCGGGATCAGCCTCTTGGGCGTTTTGTTGCTTAGACTTTTGATGTTGTTCACGTTTAACGGCCGCTTCGGCGGCTTGAGCGCTTTCAAGTTCGGCTTTTTTTTTGGCTTTACGTTGTTTGTTGCGAAGTTTCTTCAACTCAGAGGGTGGAAGATTCTCTGCAATATTACTTAAAGTTATTTTCCCTTTCTTATTAAACTTGCAAACATGACTTACCAGTATCGATTTCCTCAACCGTTTCTTCTGATTTCAGTGGCCGATCATACAGTCGAATATAAACCTAAAATCAATCTTTACTTGATGGAAAAACGTACATAAATATGTCAAATTGCCTTACTTCGATGGCACACTTGGCGGCCTTGTAATAAAATGGATGCTTCCTCAGTACATTCTCCAGCCGCAAAAGTCCAACATACGCTCGCAGGGTCATCTTCCTCATGCAGTATGTATGGAAATCAAATTGATCTTCGATTATTTCTGCAAAATGTCGATCGACTTCGTGACATTTTTTCAGAGCGTCACCCCATTTACCCAGACGCTGATATGCCAATGCACACTCTGTCTGGAACCACATGCATTGCATTTCGTTGAGGTTCTCCATTGCTGATACACCCTCCCGTGTGAACTTTGCACAAATTTCTTCCGCTTCTTTAACCATATTTGCCCGCAACATGTATTTAGCGCACTTGGAATTGATATACCTTTAAAAACATGATGATGACATTATAAAATAAAATAAAAGTTTGACCTCTTCTTGTTACACACCTATCTGCAGTATCTAAGCTTTGTGCTTCATCCAGCCACATGTACGCTTCTACTGGACTGCCAGCATGCTTGTAAATTCGTCCTTTGGTCACAAACAACTCTATCAGCGTAGGTGTATGATCAATGGCTATGTTAATAAACTCCAGCGCTCTTTCAGTTTCACGCATAAAATCATAGTGCTGCGCCAAGAATAATGTTGTCCAAAGTAACGCCGACGCTGGTTCATTGAGCTTGTTTTGTTCGCAATCGGCCTTGGAAAAATGCCCCGTACTTCTGAGGTTCTCATAATAGTCGAGCACCAGGCTCTCGATAGTTTTAACCTTTTCGGGAAACTTGTACAAGGAACGAATATTGACAAACAACGGTGGAACGCCCTTTCTCAAACCACGTCGCAAATATTCATCGATGACTTCGAAGAAACTTTCTCCTGATGCAACATCCAATGGCAAACGTTTGGGACACATTGCTTGTGGGTATTCTTCTTGGAATTGCTTATAGATTTTAAGTTTTTCACTATCATCGGCGATTTCTTTGGCATCGAAAAACTTATGGAAATACAATGTGTTCTCCGGATTACGCTTGATAAGATACTCATAGATTGGCACAGCAGAACTATGTTGACCTAATTGTATGTACAAATCTCCGATGGTTTCTTTAACTGCAAGCTTATCCACAATTTGACTTTCAAACTTGGTCAAATGATTGAGAGCTTTCTCTAGATTACCAGATTCGATGAGAATTTGATTTTGATACAACAGCAGCTCACTATGACGATAATCGTGAGTTTCCTAGAACAAAAATAATATTATCCAAAAATAACAATATTTGTGGCGCGTCATTGAAATTCCTACCGTTAAAAAGTTATTTGTAAGCTTAATTTGTCTACTTTACTGAAAGTTTATTTAATTTTAAGGAAAACTTTAAAATGTTTCATACTTACAATCAACGCCTGCGACTGTCTAAAAGTCTCCAAAATACTATTAGCCATCTCAAAGTCTCCCAACAAATGATAACTCATAGCAAAACCAATCCATGAGGCATGTTGCGATGGGCGCAATTTGAACAAATGATGGCGGGTCTCTTTGTAGCCTTCCAAATCTCTCATTTGGATCTGAAGCAATGATAAATCCTTCAATATCTGCAAGTTATCTTTTTCCCATTTCAGCGCATTCCTATAGCACTTGATGGCTTCATCATACTTCTTATCGGACCTCTGTAGCAAACCGTAGACGTGCCAACAAACATGCGATTTCAAGTCATTACGCAAACCTTGTCGCACATACTTGTATGCTTCATCTCGCCGACCAAGGCCGTTCAAAGTAAGTCCTTTCATTGCAAGTGTTTCTCCATGTTCGACGTACTTGGGATTGGATAGAATCTGCTTTGCCAGTTTCAGTCCATTTTTATATTGCTTCATTTCATAGCATTTCTGTGGAAAACAAACAAAAGTCAATTATTTAAGTGAGACAATTTAAAGTACCTTTTAAAAAAACCGATTGATTTCAATTGCTTTTGGTCAGAGAATAATTCTTTTGACAAAAAATGAATGCCCAATAAGATAGCAAAGCTACCAAAAATACGTATTATTTATGTTCATTAGAACTGTTGTAGATTCTTAAAAACATAATTGAATATAACAGGTACGGAAATCGTGCACTTTGTATGGGAGAACCGAAAGTTGTTAAAAACTGAACCTATCTAGCGATTTTATAAAAAAATTCAAGCATAAGAAACCATCAAAATTTACTTCAATTCAAATCTATAGTGAAGAAGTGAAGTAAACGGACACAATTAAACGTTTAGGGCACATGATGTGATATAAAGATTTGAACTCGTGTTCGTTCGGCTAGGTCAGCTAAAAATATCGCCGCGGGCCTAAGGGCGATGCTGTGCATTTCGAGACGATCAAGTTGGGTCGAATTTTTTTTTTTTTCTTTTAATAAATGCTTTTATGCTACTAACGTCAGGGGCGTTTAATTAAGTTGCAAATTTATATACCAGTCATATGACACCCTAGATTTTCGGCAGAAATTGTATGTCATCACTAATCACATCTAATTCAAAATACCACCACTTTTCAACAGAAAAAAATACTTT
This sequence comes from Dasysyrphus albostriatus, assembly GCA_946251815.1. NCBI lineage: Eukaryota > Metazoa > Arthropoda > Insecta > Diptera > Syrphidae > Dasysyrphus > Dasysyrphus albostriatus. The sequence goes on along the minus strand of OX276336.1, from coordinate 26,739,697 downwards.
GAATGATTAAAAAAAGATCTCTTCTTGGAAGACCCTATATTGGCCGTGTTTTATTATCTTCTATCGGGATCCAGATCTGGATCTGGATTAACTTTTACACGTAATACAAAAACAAAATAGTGGGAAATTTTCAAAATTTGTTTTGTAGTTCATGTTAAAAGTTAATCCAGATCCGGATCCCGATGATAATAAAACACGCCTATTTGTATATACCTTAATTTAATTTTTATGAATGTTGAATGTTTTTTATAAACTTTTGTTTTGACCGAGAAAACTTCAGTCTCTTTAAAATTATAAGAAAGTGATACAATTATCGAGATCAATTTTATATTTAAATTCGGAAAAAATAGCCGGTTTAAGGAAAAACCCAAGTGGTGGTACATATGTAAGTTTGGATACAACTGTTAGTTTTTTAATCTGCTCATCAATTTAGTCAAGCTGAGAGCAGCTGAATCTTAGGACTAAAATCAAAGGGAAATAAAATATTAATTCAAATAAAATCTATTCTGACGCAGCCAAGAAAATACTATTAAGTGTTCTCCGGTTAATTATTGCACCGACCAGTTTGTCTGATTATTATGTAATTGACAGGGGTGTGCTATTTACCGAAATTCATATGCACGTTTTTTTTTTGTTAATTTTTATGAGATCAATTAAGCAGGCAAATCAATTAAGCGAGGTGCAATTAACCGGGGAATTGTACCTACATATTTATTTTTTTTAGTAGAAGCTTTATGATGAATTAACATTAATCGTGTCTTATGACAAAACATGAGTTTTAGTGGCTTTTGCCACTTCGTTATTTGTGTAAACGGAAAATTTGAAATTTGAATACTGTATACCTTCAGTATTCAAATTTCAAAAACAAATCTTTTAAGTCTTTTGTATGCGAAAAATAATTGAATCGGTGGGTGTAAGAACAGTACAAGTGCCAGAAAATGAATAATTAGCTGAAAATGCCAAAATGTTCTTCTTACGTAAACCTTAAAATAAAAAAAATAACAGTATGTCGAAAGTCGAGTTCGTACCTTAATACAATACTTTGATCGCTCACTGAGTAAAAGAACAGTACAATTCCGGGATTTATACTGCTCTTTCACTCAATCGCTGTCATATGAAGTTAAAGCTCAACTGTTAGTGGCATCGACACATTATAGTTCGTGGAAAAAATTCAAAATTTAAACATTAAGAAAATATTAGAAAATAATAATACAAATTTCATGGGAAAACAACCAATAATGATGACCCAGGCAAATAGGATTATCCAAAGAATTGCCATTTGTATTTTTATTAATTTATTTACTAAAAAAAAATTTGAATGTATCTACAGTTTTATGAATTATTCATTCATCAAAATATTAGGAGCCTCGAAAACTTCAAATCTCTCATACGATATTATGCCAATAAGTTAATTGTTTTTATGTGATATAGTTAATTCCGTTTTACTGAAAACTATCATTTTGTACCTGTACCGTTTTTCCATTTAATTATTATCGTTGAATTTTAAAATAAGAAAATATGGTAACTAGAACTCTGTATCTTTCATATTTGTTGGTACTCCTCACATATATATTTCTTGTATTTAATTGAGGAATGTAGTATAATTTATTTTAATTAGGGCCTCATTGCGAGTCTATTTAAAATAGACTTAAAATCGAATAGACTGAAATTCGACTATCGGTATTGCGTATTCCCTCAAAGAAATATTTTTCTATTTAATTATCATATTTTTCCTATTTGATAAATATTTGAATTTTATCGAGAATTTCGAATCGTCTTTTGTTTATTCATTTTTTTTTTTTTAATATATACTGGCAAGTCTTTTGGATGCATACAAGTAGCTTCACCCTTAGTGAAAGAATGTGTCTGTATTGCGATTTGCTTGCAAGTACTTGACTTCTTTCAAGTGCGGCCTCGGGGTAAAGAGCAGGTTTTTTTTGTGAAGGTAGGTTAACTGAAGACCTAATTTTGAGAAAGTGTTACTTATAGTGATACCATAACAATGTTAATATTGAATATGGAGAAAAGTATAAAGATAAATTTCCTGTTTCAATTTAAAGTTTAAGGCAATCATGACCTGTTTTCTTTTTTGAATCTAATCACAACATATTTTTGAAAAAATGGACCGAAACTAAATTTTCATTTTATATCATAATTCGCCAAATACCGCAGACGGTAATGGGGTAGGTACTATAAAGGAACTTTAATTAGAAATCATATGGTCACGACCACAGATGATTAGATGCCTTTTATAATTTTTTAAATACATTCTTTCAAAGTGGCTGATAACGTTATATAATTTCGGATGTGATATGTTACGTTAACAGTCATATAATCCTTATTTCCACAGACATCAAAAACCTGATTTCATAGAGAATGTGCGAATAACAAAGTCTTATTATACGCATATGAAATATTTCGGTCTTTGCATAGCGTGAAGTAATGTTACTTGATACCACATAATTATGTGGATGTACAAAGGAAATACAATTTATATTTATGTTTTTTGTAACTCGAATAGAACATACTTTTACAATATTGCTCTAGTAAAACTCAATGTAAAACATACAGCACTTAATCGATCTCTATCGAAGTTGAAATTTTAATTGCGAAAGCATCCATTTTTGATTGAAATATGGTAATAATATATTTAAAATTGCACAAATTAATAGAATTATTTCACTTTAAAAGTGAAAGCCTTTTTTTAAGCAATAATAGAATTATTAATGTAACTTAATGGATTTGCCTTTAGTTGTCCTATTTTATATATCATTATGGCGCCAATAAAGAAGGTTTATTTATGATTTCATTTGTACAGTTTGAGTTAAATAGCTTGGGTCTGAGATTCTTTATTGAAGAGGATTACTTTAAATATTATTACTTATATATAAATAAAATTGAATTTCGAGCTGAAAATGTCTAAATACTCTGTATGTTAATTTTAACCAACTATTTAAAAAGCAGTCGAGAGTCGATTTTATACAAAACAAATCTAACAAATTCCTTAGAATTTTATTACTAATGATGCTCCAGAACAAGTGAATTATGATCAGCCTTATTGTCAGTTTCACGTGAACATCATTCCATGCGAAAGATTTGACTTTCACTTTTTGCCTACTGTTAGTTTCATCCGAAAATGATAATTCCCCTTTTTTTTGTGAGTACTTATTTTGCAACTATTAATTAAGAGCTTCAATTGTCTCTTATTTTTTGACGGTGAACGAAAGAAAAACAGAGGGTATACTGACTGATGCCTTTGCGCAAGTTTTTTTGTTTATTTTGGGCCAAGAGAAATTCAGGCGAAAGTTATAATAGCTTTTAAAATTCCGGTAGAACAAAATTTTTTCAGGCGAAATATTTTCCATTAGAATCACATAATAAGGTTGGATGATGATTTTTGGTTTTTTTTTTAAGATACACAAATACAAAATAAATTATGAATTTTCCGTATTAACCACCTACGAGTACAAAAGTGCAATGCATTTCTTCCTTAATATTCCTTTCTTATATGAATTAATTATTCATCCATCAATACCTTTATCAAATCTCTACATTATTTTATAGGTAGGTGCTTACAAGGCAATTAATTGTTTTTTTTTTTTTGGTGAGATAATTAGGTACAGCCGACTCCTTTTGAGTCGAACTCCGTCTAAGTCGAATTTTGTCCATATTTTTGAACTCCCCTCAAATTTCCATATTGTATTTACTTCTATCTAACTCGAATTTTTGCAAAACTCTCTGCTCTAACTCGAACTGATTTTGATATCCCGCGAAAATTTGACTTAGAGGGAGCCGACTGTATTTTTTCCCACTTAAAGTTAAAACTCCACTTAAATTATGTGATGGAAGATTTTAAAATAATGTTGTTTAGGAATTATTTGCTATTCTTGGTGACGGAATAAAATTCAGTAAAAATTAATATAATGACCAATTACTAAACGAGTCTTAAAATCCAGTTGGCCTGCGTGAAATAGCTACAACTCCTGCTCGAGGCAGACAACAAAGTTTTAAAGGTATCATTCAACCACTGCAGACAGTTTTGTTAGTTTTTAGGCTACATTTAGTAAGAATATCTTGTGTGTTTTTTCGATGGAATACTGAGCACCTCTCAAATTTTCTATCGACTTTTTTGACCGCCATTTATTATAAAACTCATGAATTATACCCTTGGGAAACCTCGACACTAATTTGTCTAGTTAGTTTGTTTGATACAACATTTATTGCAAAAAGTAATCATCTATCACCCGAATAAGCTAGCCCATAGAAACGCCACCGAGTGGCTCCCCCACCCACTTCTCTCGTTGGGGTAATTACTTCTTCTGCACTCGTTCTATTGCAGAAAAAAATACCAATTTTGTTTGATTGAGGTTAGGTTTGTTCTTACAATAGCTGCCGAATGGATTTTCATAGGAAAGGCAAAAAATCTGCACCCACATGACCGTAAATGGTTGTGCTAGTCAAAACGGATTTAATTCCATTGGCTTGATAGTTCGAAACTACCAATTTAACCAGCATTCTGCGTTAAATTTTATTCAACTTTTAAAATATTTCGCGCAGAAACTCGCAGTAATAATTGCACACTGAAAAACCCCAATATGTATAGAAATAAAAAAAAATCCAAAAAATCCGATCTCATATCGTCGGTTCTCTAAAGCGGTCAGAAACTATAAGCACATGATCGATATTATTTTTGATAAATTGTTGTATTACCAAAAGTTTTCTGAAGAGAGCACTCTCCTTTTGCGGCAATGGATCGCTAGAAGGCATCTTGGCTGGAGTTGCTACTACTGCTGCTTCTTGCGGGCGTTGCGGGTTTTTTAATGTTGGCGTATCCCAGTTCTTGTGCGGCAGGAATTGGATTAAAGATTCTTGTGAGTATTTTGATGGCAATGAGTGCAAACTATTTATTGGTTGTGTTGTTTTTCTTAAAAAAATCAAATTTTTATTTTATTTTATTTTTCGGGAACCTAACCACGAGCAAGTCGAGGTTTCCCTTTTCTACAAAAAAAGAACAGCACGCACGCACACACTGAAGAAAGGGATGAGTAGTTGTTATGTCACTTTGTGACAACACACTGAACTGAACTTAGAATTTTATACCAAATAGATTAAACTTGGCTAATTGGAGGTGTTTGTTTTCGGTTTTTCGAATTCAGTGGGAACTAGAGATTATGCCTGTTTGGTAACGTCAAGCTTTCACCAAGTTTCACAAACTTAGGTTTTTTTCTATGGTTTCTGACAGCAAATTGTGAAATTTGCAAAAATTTTCAAGAAATTTCACGTCAACAAACACACCTTTTATCAAATAAAGATGGCAATAGGGAGGTTTAAATGGATCAACATATCGTTCAACAGAGTATATGCCTTTTTGGTAACGTGACATTTTCACAAAGTATCCCAAACTTGTGTTTTTTTCTATGATTTCTGACAGCAAATTGTGAAAATTTGCAAGAAATTTCACGTTAACAAACACACCTATAATCAAATAAAGATATGGCAATCCTCAGCTGTCAATTTGATTTGCCGACAAGCTGAAACCACTGATCCCTACATATAAGGTGTGTTTTTATGTGAAATTTCTTGCAAATTTTCACACGGAAAAAAAACGAAGTTTGGGAAACTTGGTGAAAATTTCACGTTACCAAACAGGCATATATATAGAGATCTGTGGTTGAAATCTATAGCTGTATTGATTAGATTTGCAAAATATTAGTGAAAATTAGTGAAATCCGAACACAGAATCAACTCATCATTCAACACGTCTTGTGGTTGTTGCAATTCACATCAATTCATCGACATGAAGTGAAACTACAAATACAACAATGTAAAAAAATGGGATTTGGAGGGTGAAACGTATGAAATATTGGCTTTTTGATAATTGATATTCTCAGGTGGACACCGTCTTTTGTTTCTTCATTAACCCTACATTTACACCCCTCATCAATTATGTAAAAAAGACGAAACATGAAACGTCCGTAAAAATTAATCGTGTAATCAGGCACTACCGAACAGAACTTTTATACCAAATAAAAATGACTGTCAAATTCGTCTTTTGATTATTTTGACAGGTACCTAACCTTATAAAAAATTACGAAATTGCATTTCTATATTGATTTCTAAAATATTTAAGAGAAAAAGTTATAAAGCTACCAATGGCATCGTTGTCAAGTATAAAAACTATTGGTAGCTTCGTCCTTAAGTCTATCCAAACACCAGGACCACTTGTATGTTTCAATATTTAACGTAGAATAATTCATTTAAACAATCTTCCACTCACCCCACAAACAGCTTCAGCAAGTTCGCACCAAATACACCGATTGGAGGATGATACGCGATGTGAAGCGCCGAAAATTAGTAGTACATCATGCAGTTGATCGTCTCCGTGTTAATGCCTTACGTAAAAATGACATTCTTCCTGCAGAAATCAGAGAAATTGCCGACGTCGAAATTGCTGCCTTCCCACGAGATTCATCACTGGTTCGTTGTCGTGAACGCTGTGTGTTCACATCACGTCCCCGTGGAGTTGTGCATCGCTTTCGATTGAGCCGAATTGTTTGGCGACACTTGGCCGATTACAATAAATTGTCCGGAGTACAGCGAGCTATGTGGTAGACCCAGAAATCGTTGAAATAAAGAAAACTAACATCTTATTATGACTTTCTGAATTTTATTGTTCATAAACAGATTCTTTTATTTTCTGAACTTCTTCCTTTTGGAAACTTGTGGCAAGGGCGCAATTTAAAGGTTCCTCAAATACCGCAGGGTAGAGTTTTCCAAGTTCAATAAGAACCTCTGTGGAGGAGAAATACTTACAAAACAAAATTACAAAAGGAAAATTATATTTTACCTTTGATGGTTTCCCTCAGTTTCATTTCTGGTCCATCGAAATAAAGAAACAGCGAAGATGCGGCCTTTTTAATGAATGCATTCCAGATTTCCTCATCATTTTGCGTCGGACAGATGGGTTTTAGCTTAGGAATAACTTTTGCCGCTAGTTCACGACTACCACTGTGAGGATCATCCAAGCGCTGGAGAACACCTACAACAGTTTAATTTAGATTTCAAAGAGTGGACTCAATTTCGAATTTGAATTACCAAAGGCAATTGGTCTCAATTGTTCCACCTCCAGCTGACCAAAGTTCAAGAGGCATTTGAGAGCGTAGTTCCTCGTGGAAACCGAATTATCTTCAAGTAGGTTCGTAAAATACTTAGCCATTGTTGGTAGAATCTTTGCAGCTGCTTGAGAAGCACCATGAGTCATGGCACACAAGGAAGCAGTTGCAAGAGATCGCATCGACTCTGCTGCTCCACCAACTTTCCACTCAATATGCTCTTCTATCAGTTCTTTCACAAGCTTTTCAAGTTCTTCTTCACAATCACCATTCATAGTCTCTTTCCATTTTAGCATAGAAATGGACACAGCAGTGAAGACCTTGATTTTAGCATCATCGGCTGCGTTGTCCCAAACAGTTCGAATGTTACGCTTTAAAGCTTCCAATGCAGCTGGGCGATAACCACAAATGTGAATTAAGCCACAAAGAAGAATAATAGGTTCCGTGTGACTATCCAAAAATGCATCCAAATCATCCATCTGCTCCAATACCCACGTCAAGTGCTTTGCGTGCAGGGCTGAGACATCACAGTTAACATGCATAGCTATCTTTTCCAAGATTTCTTGCTTCCGATTGAGATATTTCGCAACAATACTATCTGTTCCATAAGACAACGCCATTATTCGAATTGTGACTGTGTAAAGACTTCGTTCTATTGTGCTATCGGGGTTTAAATTCAAGCTGCTCATAGCATCTTCAGTTGTTCTTATTGTGTGCTTTCTCCAGAGTTCATCGACCAACCCAAGGATGTACAATTGAATTTCAGGCTGTAAAAAGGCAAAAACTACAAAAGTTGGGGTATTTAAATGAGAAGCATGAAAGAGAACTTGCATTTAGACTTTGAGAGAACTCTTTCCTAACAAGAATGTTTGAGGTTTTTAAAATATCTTCTTCATTGGCATCTGTTGCGGCAGCAAATAAATGGAAAAAACATCTTATATATCCAAGCTTGGGATTCTTTTCAAGTCCTTCGATTGCGTGCTCCTTCCAGTCGGAATACGACAAAAGACGTCCCATCAAATCGGCAACTTTCATTGCCTGAAATACAAGTAAATATAATTTTACTTAAGTTTAGCATTAAAATGCTACTCAGAAAAGTTTTAATTATTCTTGTCTAGACGGTAATGAAATTCGTGCGAGACTTGATCAAGAAATTTGAAATAAAAAAACTACAATACCAAACAAAACTCTTTTCTGTATATCAGTGGAGTGAATTATGTATTTAAAAAGGGAAGACGGAACAAAAAGTTAGAAACATCTGCAAACCTAAGAACCTTATCTCACTATTTTTACAACAAGTTAGTACATTTGACGTATTATATTTGTTTGAATAAATATTTTTACACATAAATGTAGCCTTTTAATTTCCTGGGATTTAAAGACCTGAATCTTGAAGATCCAAGCATTAGAACCCAAGTTATGAGCTTATTACTGGAGCAACATTGATAAGCACAGTCACTTTAAATAAGAAGAGAACAGCCGTGTTATGTTTTTCATAAAATACAAACATACAAATACTCATGATATGATAACCTACTAAATGACCTGGCTTCGTGCTATGGTATGAATCCCCAACTTAGTTTTGATTCTATATAATAGTTTTACCTCAGGAGCAACACTTGATTCCGGATCAGCGCACGCCTTGGCCAGATCAGGATATATTTCGAAGAACTTTGCGGTCATTGCTGCTTCAGCATGAAGCACAAACTGATACATCAGCCGCAGAGCATGTACACGAACGTGTTCCTTCCAGTCACCAGACTCTCGCATAATAGTGTGGACGAGTCTAAGACTTCGCTGTACTAATGATCGACATCCGATGGTTGGGCGCTCTTCCCAATCAGGATAATTATCGGGTATCTTCTCGCCAATTTCGAGCTTTTTCAGTTCTGTTTCGTTTTCATCGTAGTACAGCTGGCCACATTCTTTCCATCGACCAGCAATATCCTCACGAACTTCTGGAGAGTCATCTTTTAAACTAATTCAAAGTGTTCCAACTATTGAGACATTTTATATTGGAAAACAACGTTAAAAGTCTTACCAGCACAACACCAAGGGAATGATGCGATCAAAGAATGAATAACGATCCTTTAGCTCCATCAGCATTAGACAGCCCATTCGACCGCATTCTCTTCTAACCAAGGGCATTAAATCCATCAGCAGCGGAGATGTTTCACAAAAGATACGGACCAGCATTTCAGAGTTCGAGTTTATGTGTAAAGCAATTGCATAGCAAGCTTCAATAGCAGCGATCCGATTCTGGGAGTGTTTGTGGTTTAGCATGGTGAACAGTGGTTTAGTCAGGTGTTCGGCTCGTTGATGGAATACGAGTGTAGCTTTTGAAAGTTTGACGACGCAACTACATGCCTCCTTTTGTACAGCAGGGAAGGCATCCACCAAAGCCTTGTATAGAATATCCATGATGTCGTCATAGCACTGACTTAGATAATCGTTGTCGTCCGTTCTCTTGTACTTGTCGATTATGACACTGAGTTGCTGGATGTGTAGGAATCGGATTTCTTCACTTTCCTCTATGGTCTCTGCTCTGCCCATCCTAGCAACCATAGAGACAATCACATTCTGGAGATAGAAGTCATTGAGCGGCAGACTTCGCATAAATGCGGCCACAGTTATGGTCGATTGTTCGCGACAACTTTCGTATTGATCGGCGTAGCAATTGAGCAAGTGTAAATAACATTCATCAAAGACCGATATAATTCTCCTTAAATCCACGATGGTGTTACAAAAGTTTTCGAGTTCTTTGAGAGCACTTAGACGAATTCGCCGGTCGGTGCTTTGCAGGTCTTCCCATATTTTCTCACGAAATTCAGACATTGCGGAAAGTTTATTTGAATAATTAATCAATGTATTTTTGTATCCAGATATTCAGAGTGTTATATTTAAATTAAAGTATTTCTATGGTGATAGCTTTGTTAAGTAAAAAACATGTTTCTAAGGTATTTATTTTTGTTTTTTTGTATGTATAATTATTTTATTTTAAAAATTTGCTGCGTTCAACACATTCCAAATTCTAGTATTTTAAACTTAAATCAAAGCTTTTAGGTCAGCTGTCAAAAACAAGTTGTTCAAGTCTCGAAAGAGCTAGAAAATTTGAAAATCTAAAAAGTTTTGAACATGCGAGAAAATGGGAAATGTCACACAATGAAATGATTCAGTGCAATTATTAGTTGAATGGTGGCAGCCACATGGGCAAATTCTAACAGCAGTTTGCAATAAATATTTTACGTTGCATGGACTCACTTTGCCAACTTATTTTGCCGTTTTAAGTATCTTTATTAGCTAAAAATAGTGAAATTTTAACAATTGTTTTGTTTCAGAACTATAAACTATAAAGGAAGTCTTTTATTATACGACTACTGATGTGTTATTATTTTTTTTAGAAATCAAATGAAATCATTTGAAAATCATTTTTAATAGAAAAAAAAGCTTTTTTAAGTGAATCGGCTTATAATACGCAAATTGTTACAGATATTTAGATAGACATGAAATTACTAAGACACATTGGAAAAATAATTAATTTGAAATTGCATTCTATTAGCAACGAAAAATATCATTTTTAGATTAAAATCTGTGCGAAGTTTTAGCTATTTCAGGGAGTGATGTAAGATGACACGCCTCACTCACCGACAGGGCTGTGGAAGTGAGGACAAAATACACGTAAGCAAAAATAACAATAAATATTGACTGAACAAAAGTCAAAATTCTAATGATACTTTAATATTTGTACTGTGGTTTTCACTACGTTGTTTTTTATTTTATTTCATTTTCATGAATAGGTTTGACAAATGTTCTTGAGAAAAAGCACAAATACTTATCCAAAAATGTAAGTTTACCATACCAAGTCACTGCTAAAATATCCAGCGAGTAATCTGACGTTTTCTTTTAATTTCCTTGTACCCTTCACACGAGGAAATCAAATCTAGGCAATTTTGGGATTCCCTGAAATTCTTTTGGTTGAACGCACCTTAACCTTAGATGTGAAAGAAAATATCAAAAAATCTCTTCAAATCCTCGACTGGGGAGATTTTGTTTACCCCTCTTTCCTCCTGCCATTGACTTATTATATATGGACTGCCAGTTGTTTGTTTTTTCCATACAAAAGCTCAATTGGAAAGGGTTCAGCTTCTCCTTAGCAACATAAGAGCTTCCGTCGAACATGCGGCGAACAAAACAACTATACTAACGTCTCTGTATGTTGATCACTCTATCATTCTTGTCAATCAAAGTCAAAATTTATTATTATTTTTACTGAAAAAGTCGTTGTCATTTCATTTAATTAAAAAAAAAATTACTTAAAAAACAACAGTGGAGCATTTCGAACATACAGGATAGGTATATTTGACCTTCCTACTAATATCAATCACCAATTATCAACATGATACAAGGAATTGCAAAATGGTAAGTCAAAAACGAACTCAAAACCAAGTAATAGATAAATAAAAAGCCCTTGAAATTATCTTGTTCTTCTTCAGAATCCAGAGGGGTGGCGATTGACTGGCAAATCTCATAAAAAAGGAACAAATTTCCGCTGATAAAGAAAGCTCTTCTTAAGTTTTTTTCGCTAAAGAAAAGGCGAATTTCAAAATAAAATTAAGCAAGTGTCAAGTCACCAATGCTGCAATAAATAATGATTCAGAGAAGAAAAAATAGATATCAAATATGTACATAGGTACTCGTACTTACATAATTCAATTAATCTTTAAATAAATGGTTTTCGACACTTTTTTAACTTAACACATTTGTTTGTTGTTATTATTTTTCAAAATAAAATAAAAAACAAAAGAAACACTCAATTCAAAGGTAACACCATGTCTGCCGCCTATTCGACGGCAGCGCTAGTGGCGTATAGTTATAGACTGAACAGAAGTGAAGTTGGCTCCTGGCAGTCCATATGTAGTAAGTCAATGCCTCCTGCCCTTCTCACCAAGGAAGAAAGTTGCTAGCAACGTTTCTCGTGGGAAAGGGGACTAAACCCTCCCTGTGGTTTCGAATTCAGAATATCCACCAGACATCCGAATTAAAGGAGCAAAGAAGAACCAAAGAAAAAAAATTCTGAACTGGTCGAAGAAAGAAGAACCGAAAGAAAAGTTCATAGCTGTTAGTTTACTGGGCGAAGAAGTAAACAAATTCTTTTGGATGTATATGTATGTACCATCATGACTGTTTTTCAACAAACAACTTTTCATATTATTGTTTGACTATGCTTATTTGACCATTTATCAAAAATCTTTTATGTCTATCAAAAACACAGTAGCTAAATCTCGGCACTGAATTTACCAATGGACCCCCCATGAGATTCTTTTTTGTTGGACGGGACTGATCCAGAAAATTCGCCCTTCACTAATACAAACTGTCAAAATGACATTTTGACTTTTGTTGTTCTTTTTTTTTTTTTATAAAGTAAAAATTAAAACAAACAATTTAATTTACAAGAAAATATAAACTCAAAACTAAAATGGAAACAGTTAGTGCTAAGGAAAAATATCTTATATGCAATTCACTTGCATGTATTCCTACACTATTGCGAGGAAAATCCATTCTTATAGATCTCAGAAACGAGACATCAGTAGCTGGAAGAATCTTAAATGCCGATGGTTTCATGAATATACACTTAACCGAAGCTGTTTTCATCGACCGACATGGATTGCAATATGAATTCGATGAGTTTATTGTTAAAAATAGATGTATCCGACAAATACTAATTCCAAAAAAATTGAACATTGCAACTAGATTGGATAATATGATGGCAAAAGTTGGCAAACGCGAACCGCGAAGCCGAAAGCGCAATTTCAAAGAAAAAAGAGCCAAAAATCGTCATGACGAGATTTTAAATGAAATTGCTGAACAAAATAAAGATACTGGGAAGTAAATATTAATTCATTTTTTATTTATATTATTTTTTTTTTGTTCGTCAAGTCTCCCGACTTGTACCCAAAATTAAATTACAAGGGGTAGACTGACCTAATTTCGAACATTCCTAGAGGTAGAAATTCGTAGTTTTGGAAAGTAAACAGACATTTTGAATCAACTAGTCGCAGTGGTCACTTAAAATTCCAGAATACATTACGACACTTGGGTTTTCATCTTAATTTAGAAATTTTGCTTGCATAAGTGTACCAAGTAACACTTATAACCCAGGGTACCTACCTACCTATAAGATTCGAAATGTTAACAGCAATACAAAGCTTTCAACAAATAATATTCTTTAATACAAAAATTCAATTGAACAAAATTATTTTTAACAAATTAAATATTTTATGTAAAAACAATACAAAGCGTTGTAAAAAGCAAAAAAAAAAACATGCAGTAAAAATCTACTTGACATGAAAATGCTTAAAAATAAATACCTACTTATGCAAATTATGATTAGCGCAGGAAGCTTTTTTTAAGAAGTTTCCATTGTGATTTCTTCTATAATCTTTTAACAGCTGATTTAAATTCTCATTTTAAACAGGCATTGGAAGGTTAAAAAATCATGTCTTCTGTAAAGGCAAGTGTTGTAGATCTACTAGTTTACTGAGACCGGGTATCAACGGAGTTAAAAAAATATATTTTTGAAGTTGATATTTATGTACATAATATTTACATATTATGTAGCTACTTGGAAGTCAAAAAATTCATTCCAAATTGTATGGGAATATCCACACCGCCAAATTGCATCAACTTGATTTACTGTACTGCTTTTTGGCGGTTGGAAATTAAGATTATTTTAGACGTGAAATCTCTATGTAAGGTACTTCCTGAAGTGGTCGGCGTTATATATTAAAACTGCTGATTCTCACAAAAGAGATGAACATCTAGTGGTCTAAGGCTAAGAGCGTATTAAGTCGGTTTATTAATATATTTGTTTGCATCTATTTATGGAATGATTCTCCTAACATGTTTTACCATCTATTGATTTTTTAAGAAGCGGTTTTTGGTTAATGACCGTAGCTTTTTTTGTTAAAAGCGATATCAAGTTGTCAAGTTGTAGTACTGTGCTACATTTTTTTGTTTTTATGTTGATGATATCCGATGTTTATTTTTGTACAATGCCTTTTCAAAACGAGAGTAAAATACAGCCGAAAAGTAAACATAATCATTTTCGTATTCTGCAATATGAACCAACATTACTTCAAAATGGCCAATAATATTTAATAAGCAGATGCTCCAATTACTAAACGCATATGTTCATACGATAACCAAAATGCTAGGGACCATGGGGCCATGCGTATCCAGCAAGGAAAAAACCCTTTATAGATAGAAAGTAAACCTTCGGATTTTACCGTTTTCGTCAAACAATCCACCGCTCCACTATATAGCTTTCCTCTGTAAATGAAAATAAATAATACATACATATATAAGTAAAATAAAATATAAAAAAAAAACGAAAAAGATTAACAGGTAAGCCGTGTTTATTTTTTAAACAGCGTTTAGATCACGCTCTAAGTTCAGTGTTAATAAGCATTTTTGTAGTTGTCTAATTCACTTTTCATACAAAATTATAAGCGATTTAAAGACTTGAATACACTAAGCTTGAGCTCATAAATATAAGAAACTCTTTTGTCACAATCTTACTCTACCAAAGTGATTTTGAGAAGATTTTACCATAATCTCGATCAGAATATGCTGGGGAAACTCAGTTGATTTTGCACGAAAACTAAATTTGAATTCGATGTGAAAGTCTTTAAAGTAAGCTGTATAACTAAGGTACCGGAATCGGTTCTCTTGAGTAAAGTGTTATTTAATTAAATTAAATAAGGCAAATGTATAGCTATTAAGACTGTCTAACTATACAATAGTCAACGAAAATTATTTACGTATTGAAAATATTCCAGATAGTTTTTCAAATACTGAAACAATTTGGAGCATATTCTTAAGCGTTATTACAATTCACAATCATAATAAATAAAACAACGGGATCTTGGTGTCAGAACGTGTTTTACGTAACCAGCCTCTTTTAGCTTTACGTTTGTTTGTTTATTAATTATGAGCTTGTAGGATTTTTTTTGCATTATTGAGCAAATAGTCTCTTACTCGAAAGAGTAAAAACTAATTTTTGGATCATTGAAATAGATCCTGATAAAATGCAGGGTCCCATGTTTTGTGGATAGTAAAATGTTTGAGTTGAATTTCATTGCTATATCAACGCAAAATGGCACGAAACAAATCTGATTGTTTATTTCGGGCTATTCACATAACGATGATAGACTGATGCTAGCTTCCTTTAATATGACAAGGATTTAAACTCATAAACAACAGACAAAAATCAAATAAAATATAGTTTAAAATTAAATAAAAAAAAGTCGTTTACTATTTCCATGCAAAGCTATTTATAGTTTTTTTTATAAGCGTTTCGCTTTTTTTTTGGGGTTTTTTAAGAGTCATACTTTTTAATTTTTGCTAACCCATTTGATGGGCAGAACCACAATTAAAGCATTACACTATAGTCCAAAATTTACACATAACATACTACCTTATTCTATAATTTACAATAATAAAAATAACTATTTTGTATATTTGTACAATCATTGCTTATGCTTAAAATATTATTATGTATTTAATTTTTTTGTATTAATATAGAGGATGTGCTTTCTTTGTTTTTTTTTGGGTTGGTCGTGGCGGCTATTTTTTTTTGTCTGGTGAACACAACTAATTAGTATATAGAAGCTCCAAGAACTTTTCGTATTTGTTCGAATGTTAGCCAAAAAGATAAAGACCACGGTGCCATTCGCATCCAACAGGGTACAAGTCCTTTGTAAAGCGCGGCAAAACCTTCCTTTTTAACTGTTTGACTAAAGCAATCGACAGGTCCTTTGTACAAGAGTCCTCTGGAAAATAATTTAATTTTTTTCGGACTTTAATTTCAATATTGATTTGAGATGTGGTAAAACACAAAATATGAAACAAAAAAATGAATAAAATGCCTCAAGAAGAAATTAAAAAAATACAGAGGCGACATTTTTAGGAAATTCAATGAAAGAGAATAAGAAAATAAATAAAATTTACGTCTAATTCACACGTACTTGGTCATGTTGTTCAAGTCACATAGAATTTTTAAGAATTGATATCGAAAAAAACTTTATAGAAAAACATTTAAAAAAAACATGAATTTCATTCACAAATTTGCTGTTAAGGAATTTATGAAATTGTTTTGACACCAACGTCTGAAGAAGCACCAGAGATTTGAATTTATGACAAAAAAATTCGTGAATCGAAATGCTAATTTTTCATGATTGGTCTCAAAATCTCGGTAGAGGCTCCGATTTTCAGTTTTCCATAAAAAATGTATGAACAAAAAATAAAAATTGTCTATGTAGTCACAAGAAGAAAGAAAGTACACGATTAAATGTATACAAATAATTTTTAATTTTTACTTTGATAATCAATTAAGTTTCTTAACCTCACATTTACAAAGTATAACAAAAAAGACACCATGTTTTAATATACTTATGTTTTAAATAAATACATACATACATACATACATACAAATCACAAAAAAAACGGACGGAATGTTCGATTATAAGTTTCGTGGCTACTTGAACGTCTATCGTGACAATATTTTTAATCAGTGAGTCGAAGGCATCAGGTTGTACTGCGCTTGAAGTCGTTTCCATCAATTTCACTTTTTCCCGCAACCAGTAGCATAACGTGCTACACATGGACTACCTATAACATTTCTATCTTATGGTTTCCTTTAACGGAAAAAACACTTTTCTAGAGAAAAATAATATTTCCTTAACGGTCAAAATTCGTCTACTGTAGTAATTTTTGTCTTTTAAGAAAATTCTGGGGAGTTTTGTAAAAAAAATACTAAGTTTGAAGTCTATAGATATAAACCAATGTATTAAGCTGGAGTCGAGCGGGCATTTACATAGATATACAGAATTCCGAGCAACATTTTTTAAGGTCTCTTAATTATAATGAATTAGTTACGAATCTACTTATCAGGGGTTTGTTTCCTGCGTTGGACTGCTATTATTTGACATCACTCGATATATTGAGTTGAAAACTTGTTGCGAGATCATAACCATTTTTTTTAACATATTAGGGCATATTCATAGATGTTGTTTACGCTGTTGCCAGAAAAAACTAGAATTTTATTAAGATACTCCAAACTTGCATAGCAACAGCTTAAACAACATCTATGAATGTATCCCATTTTTTATGAGTAAACAAAAGAAACTGTTGGTATATTGAAAGTCAAAAAAGTTTCAAGGTTCTAATTTAAAAGAATATGAGGGCAAGTCAACATTGAATTTTCTGCCGGCACAAAAATGAGAAAGTGTTGAAAGTATAATTTTATGTTTTTCTTTTCTTTTTTTTTAAATTTTGTTTATAAAGTTTAATTTAATCAACAAAAAAACAAACACACTTTCGCTAGCCAGCAATTCATGGCCAAAATAGAACCCTAACATACAACAGCAAAAAGTCTATAATTTATCTGGCAATCGATCAAAAATTGAATAACAGAACTTAGTGACGAAATATTGAAAGAAAACTTTGAGTCTAGACAACACAAACAATTTTGCGGTTAATTTAAAGATGCAAATGCATATTGTTCAAGATGATCATTTTATATTTGCAGCAAAGTATCTTTGGTATTTGAATTAACTGAATGTTAATTGAAAAAGCAAATCTAAGTTAAATTAATCAAACGAGGTATATATGAAAAAAAAGTTGTTTGTACATTTGCTTACCTTCCTTTTTCATCTGTGGGTTGATTCATAATTCTTGTCTTTATCACATCAGCTGGTGTACCCATTATTGCTGCAACAAAACCAGCACCAAAGGATGATAGAATATGTACTGGTCTGCTATCTGGCATATTAAGTTTCTTCATAAGCGTTTGTTTTATTGTATCATAAGCTGTGAGATCACCTATTATGATAAAATATTATTTTTTTTAATATTTCTTCAGAGATCTACACAACAAAATATTACCTAAATTAACTAACGCGGCACGTTGCATATTAGGTACACTTCCCTTCCACAGTCCACTTACACCACCACGTTTGAGAATTTGCATGAATGCATCTGCAGCACTCTTTACTCGTGGCTTCTCACCCATTAGGCGACGTTTGCCTTCCATTTGGATTTGTACTTTGACTAGATCGGCCGGCGATGCTAGCCATTGTGCTACACAACCAGCAAATATACCACATAGTGCTGATTTCCAGATAGGTACCACTTCATGGGATGTATAACCCTTGGCCATTTCCTTGCGCAGGTAATCGTAGAAGGTTATTCGAACTCCACTGTAAATGGAATTTTATTCATAAATATAATAATTAGTTCACTCTTTCATACTAAGGCTTTGTTAAAATAAATGTAATATGGGAAGGGGTACCGAAGCACATTGCTATGAAATTTCTTAATGTGTATTACAATGAGAATTCTACATTTGTGTAGTGTGTTTAGATAACAAAATCTGCATACATCACCTTACGTTCGAAATTCGTTCAAAAAAAAGTGAGTATGTAATTACAGAAGCGAAATTATATTCGATACAAAGTAAAAGAAGAAGGAGCTACTTCCAAAGAACAGCTATGTAACTTTAAATATTTCCTTTACATTGGGAAAGAAGTTAGTAGAATAGGACACTGAAAGTATGCAGACATTAGGTAAATTTTTTAAACTGAATGAATGTTCTTATGTTGACAAAGAAATACGATTTTATAAATTTTAAATTGTAATGTTTACATATTTGTTTTCCAAAGAAAAAATAAAATGATTTTGTGATCGTATTTTCTATTTCTTTATCAACTAGGAAATAGGGATGATTTTTTGTTAAGCATAATATGTTTTTTTTTTTAAGTTGGTTACTACCAACTTTCATTTTTACTGAAAAAGCTCGTGTTCAACGGCTGCAGGATTTTAATTTTAATTTTGTAATTTTAGCCCAAAATGAAAAGTGAAAAATATCATATTAGAATCACATTCAACGAACCTATAAACAACATGTCTATATAGTGCTGGAGTCACTCCCTGCCAGAGTCTCATGGCACCTTCCTCACGAACTATTCCAGCTGCCGTTGCCATCATCCCCCGATACTGCAACTGTGGGGAATTTTGTTTTGTTTAACTTATTATTGTGGATTGCCATTAAAGACTTTCTCATTGTTCGATATGTGCGAAGCTCCGGGAGAAAGTTTTTGACATTCCAATTTACCTTTGACTGTGAGGAGGCGGTTGCGGCCTCTCCTTGAATTTGCAGACGCGTCTTCGTCAGATCCAATGGGTATGTAACAAGCTCAGCTATAGAGGCTGCAAACACCGACACAATGTACGTGCACGCGACTGAATCCACAAAGCGATATTTGGTCAGTGTTTGATCGGGTTTTGTTGAGACGGTGGCAATGGCCTCGTGCAGCTGATGACGCGGCATTGTCTGCAAAGGAGTCATGTTTAGTTAAACCAACACAAAATTTCAGTTTTTGTATTAAATCAAACATATATAACAAAATAAACTTACCGAAATATGAGAGCACTCAAATGGAGTTGAGAAGGAAGAAAAAACGAGAAATTTCGCTGCTATTCACTTGTCCTCAACTGGGCATAGTTTCTTTGTCTCCCACGACGCCGCCGTCGACAATGACCATGTACCAAGAATGATCACGAGATCACAAATAATAATGTCTATGTTTTTCCACCACCGACGCCCACCGACCGACCTCCTCTCTATGCTGTGTGATCACAATCTAACGAAACGGAAGTTATATAACCAACTTTCAAGGAACAACTACCAAAAATTAATTTTTGGTTAAATAAAACAAAACGAAAACCTTTTAAAAATAGACTCAGTCATGTAAATAACTTTTGGCAAGTCTATACACTACTTAGAACTACAATGCACAATAATCAAACAAATATATTCGGATTAGTTTTTAGGAACTGTTTTTTTAATATCTGTTTATTTTTAAGAACAAATAAACTCTGAACTGAAAAAAAATAAAAATGTTTTAACAAAGGTTAAGTGGTTAAGTTTTGATAAGCTAGACGATTTGCACGTAGATAAAACCCTAATGGTGGTGATTAGAATAGATTAAATTGATTAAAATTTCCAATTTTGCTGGTTTAACCAATTTTGTTTGTGTATTTCAAAAGATATTTACCTTATAAATGAGAAGTTGAACAAAAAAAAAAACACTTGCCAGGTGGAATTTTTAACCGAAATAATAATAAAAAAAATATTTGACAGTTTGCTGGCTGGTTGGAAAACACTGAACTGGAATTTTATTCTATGTTTTTTGTTGATAGAATGAGTGAATTCAGTCGTAAATGTGTACGATTTTAGTTGTGAGTGCGGTCAGCCGTCTTCTCATACGCCTAACCACTCCGTCAAAAATTAAAATCGTTGTAGATTTTGTTGAAAATCTCGGAAACCTGGGTCGCATTTCTGCAAGTTTGAATAATTATCCGCATACATACTAGGTCTGTTCGTGTACTTTCTGGGCTAAATTTGGCAGTTTATCAAAATTTGAGGAGTGGAGATGCAATTCTCTCAGAGAGAAGTAAAATTGTGCAATAGTACACGAACGCACAGAACCAAAATTTCTACCGCTTTTTGAACGTCAACAAAAAGTAAAGAAAAAACCTTATAAGAAATCAAGAAACAAAGCCACAGCATTGGGATTTCAATTTTAACTCTATATTTTAAAAATAAAATATATATTTTTTGTATATTAATCTAGACATGGACGTATATAATATGTATAATACCTACATCCATGAGTCTAGTAATCACAAACTTAGCATTCCAAAAATAAAAAAAATTAAATACACTTAAAGCAAAATTTCTTTATTATTAAATAATAGCTTTTTTTATGAAATATCAGTTTTTTTTTAATAGAAAGGACTTCACAATAAACAAAAACACGAAATTCACTATTAAGCCTTAACTACATTCGCCACTTTTTGCAAAAACAGAAAAGAAAAGAAAAGAACTTTACCAAAACAAAATTAAAAGTAAACAACAACCATTTTTGTTTTTTGTTGTTGTTCTCAACTCAGAACACAAAACTGACAATTTCTGCCCAAAAAAATTACTTGGGCAGAATTTGACAAAAATTGTCAGGAAGGGGAAATTTTTTTCTCATTCTCTAGCGTTCTCTTCTGCCAAAAACTACACAATTTTTAAGTACGCGAACAGCTTTGGGCTTAATTTGGTAGATTTGGGTAGAATTTGGTAGTTTTGTGGAGTACACGAGCAGACTTAATTTCTGCCCAAAGAAATTTCTTGGACAGAATTTGGCAAAAATAATCGAGGAAGAGAAAATTTCTTATTCTCGCTAGCGTTCTCTTCTGCCAAAAAATACACAATTTTTAAGTACGCGAACAGCTTTGGGCTTAATTTGGTAGATTTGGGTAGAATTTGGTAGTTTTGTAGAGTACACAGACTTACTCTATTCACGCCCTAAAACAAGTGTAAATAAATTTGATAGATAGTGTGCACGTCGAAAATTTTAAACCTACACAATTTTGTATGTACACAGAAGAAACCCACTCCTGGGAAATTGGGCTCCAAGGGCCGGATTCCGCAAGAGTAAATTATGGTGGATTTATATTTATATTGATCTTCAAGAAAAGTAGAGTGGGTCAGATATTATGACAAAATATTTTTGAAAGTGTGAAAGAGTACAAGGGTATATATAATATGCTTTAATCTGTGTGCTGTTAAAAACAAGTTTTCCTTTTTTTATTTAAATTTTACATATATTCGGTTGTTGATAATAATTTGTATTTCCATTTAAAAACAAGTTGTACCAAATTTAAATTAACCAAAACTTTTTACATTAAAACCACCTACATTGATTTCAAGGCCGAATTTTGTATTACTGTCTTGAAATCAAAACTTTTGATGCAACTTTTTTAAGGACTAAATACAGTTTTCAAAAACGTTGACAATCATCTCCGTGGTGTAAGCCGTTTGAAAGTTAGACGGCATAACCTTTTTGAATTTTCTTCAGTTCAATATTAAAACACCTACATTGACTTTAAAACATATTTTTTTATGACAATGAAAAATATGAAAATAATTTTTATTTAAAGTTGCCAGTAAAAAATCGGTTTTGATGGAAAACTGAATTCCAAAATGTTTTGGCAGGTAATTTTTTTTAACTGTTTGGAAATAAGACTATCACAAATATGTTTTTTTTTTAAAGAATATGAAATAAGTGCCTGACGTCTCACCAAGGCGTTAATGAATTTGCTAAAGATAAGACAAATAAGTGAGCAAAACGAGAAAGTAAACATTAAAATTTTATTTCTTTTCATCCCAACATAATCGTGAACACTGAACTTAAACGGAGGTCCCCTCTTGCCTCTGACTTTGTCCACAATGAAATCTGAGAAAGTGTAATTATGCCGAAGAATCAAACGCTCCTTAACATCATACAAGAGTTGCTCGGCCATAACCGTTTTCAGTTCGTTGAATCTTCACGTACAGAGAAATTCCGAACACTTTTGCAGGAACAGACAGATGGAATTGGCAATTCGACGATGACCGGACTCGTTCCAGTCACTGAATTTTATTTTGATTTCTTAGTTTTTCAATACCACTGGGCAACCCATTCCATGAGCAGTTCCTCAATATTTAAATATTAATATTTTACCATTTCTAAAATTACTATTTTTGTTTTTCGTCTTCGACAGTTTAATTTTTTTATCGACCCAAATTGTTTTAGCAAAACATGATACAACTAAATAAGATAGCACATTGCGCATCATTCACATAAAATGACGTCATCGACGCAAACAAATATTTTGTGCAAGATTAATAAAACAAAGATTTTTTTGACAAAAATTTATTAAATAAATATGAAATATCATTTCTTAAAAACAATGCACTTGTTTTGAGGATTCTGAACACACAATTTTACTATAAAAAGCACAGAAATATCAGGGAAAATTGTGCGTCGATGACGTAGATGTGCAAAACGAAATGAAAAAAAAAACAGGATGGTGTTATCTGTTTAGTTGTATCATGATAGCAAAACATGCACACATACACAACATGAACATGTGCGCATAAATACAGACGAAGATGCCATAATCAAGATGAACATGTTTGTCTTTACTATAATCTTGATCTTGATTTCTATGTTTTATTATAATCTTGATATCATCAAGATGCTCTGGGGTGTAATCGGCTAAGGTGATTTATGATTGCTGACAGTCACATCGCCATGGCATTTCTATTGTGTTGTGACTGTCAACTATCACAAATCACCTTAAGGCCACTTTACACGATTATAGAAGTCATATGACTTCTCGTATGACCTGTCAAAAAATTCATACCATATCGTCTGAACACACTCATGTATCTCATATGACTTCTCAAGAGCAAAAAGCATATGATTTTTTTGACATTAGAACTGCAGCTAATTCCATTTGAGAAGTCAAACGAGATTTTTTATTTTCATGGAAAGTAGTGAATTCAGAGTATGGAAAATAAAAATATTTGTACAAAAAAAATTTATTTTGAATGAAAACAACAATGGATAATTCATAAAAAGTAGTTTTGCTCTACAAAAATTTGTTTGTTTATGACTTTTTTTTCTTTTATTTTGGTTTTGACAGATAACCATAGGAAAAATCAAGTGCGAAGTAAAGACGTGTAAACATAAGAAATTTATAACCGTATGACTTGAATAGAAATGAGAGCTCATATGAGAAATCATACAGAAAATATAATGACAGGTCATATGACTTATATTATCGTGTAAAGTGGCCTTTTAGCCGATTTTGGTCTTACCCCTCTATCCAACAAACTTTAATATTTTACATCTCACTTTTTTTCAAGAAATTAAATCAAGATATGTATACATATGTAAATCCACCATTATACATTAACGAACAGCTTAAAGGCTCTCCCAAACCAACGCGAATCCGCAGCGACGACGAATTTGTGTTGTTGTTTAGCGTTGTGTATTTGTCATATATTTTTCTATTGTGAATGATTCGCTGCGAATGCGGAGCGATTCCCGTTGGTTTGGGAGAGCCTTAATAGGTACAAATAACTACATATTTTTTAATTTTTTTTTATTGTAGCTGAATTCATATATTTTTTTTCTTATAAAACTAGATTGCACAATTTAAGTGTTTAAATAAATAAATAAATAAGTGAATATATAAATAAATAATTGAATAAATAAATAAATAAGTAATGGAATTATTAACTAAATACAAAATAAATAAATTAAAAAAAAAATGTAAAACACAAATAAATAAAACTTTTTTTTTTCTTTAATTTTAACAAATTATGTATATAAATAAATAAAAAAAGAAAAAATAAATAAATAAATAAATAAACAAATAATTATTTATTTATTTCAAATAAATAAACAAATAAATAGTATTGACTAGTAAATAAACAAATGTGTATGGAAAAATAAATTAATAAATAAATAATTAAGCTTAAAACACCTTAATTTGCTAGGTTTGAAATTAGATGATTTTTCAGATGAACTGCATGATAGGTTATAACGTTCGTATAATTGAAAAATTCGTATTTTAAGATATTCAATGTTGGCTTCTTCGTGAAGATATTCCGTAGAATAATACCAAGGTAGATTTAGCATCGATGGAAAATATTCAAACTTGGTACATGTAACTATTAAGTACCACAAGGCACAAGGAGTCTATAAAAAAATTGTTTTCAATTTCTTAAATAATATTTAGCCTGCTTAAAATAACAATAAATGAACAGAAACAAAAATAATTATTGCTATTTTTAATGGGGTATATATTGTTTAGAAAAATTGAAAATAATTTTTTATATACAAAATTTCAAGTTCTTTGCCGGCACGTGTTAACTTTGACCGATTTCAAAAATATTTTACACAGAATTTTTGATCACTTTTAGGGCCCCGCCACACTGGCACTGTCCTGAAAGGAATAATCATCCTGGAGCGCATCTAGAGCCAATTATTTTAATGCAATCAAGAAATATATTTTGCTTGAGTGTAATAAATATATATAGTATGTATGCATGTACCTCCTTTCTTCCCAATAAAGGAAATACTTAACCCTACAAGTATTTGAACAACTGTCAAAGAGCCCTCCACTTTGTCTGACACACATTCCACAAGATATTTTTGTGCAATCGCGTCGATAATGATTTCATTATTATGTATTATCGAACTGATTGACACATATTTATTGTGCCTAAGGACATAATGCTTTTTACAGACAGCGAGAGTGAAAATGAGGATTGAGTTGAATCCACTCCTTTCGCTTAGAAAAAAAAAATCAATGCATTAGACTAGAGTATCGACTCTTGAGCGTCAATTGGTACATATATTCACATAGTGTGAGGGTAGGGTAGCTATTCACATTATCTCTATCCAAAATCGAAATATGTAATTGAAAAACTTTATCACTAACCAAACTGCATGAATATCGGTCGAAAAGTTTCTAAATGAACAAAATAAAAAAAAAACTTACAAAAGCAAAGCAAATAAATTTCCATCGAATGGTCGAACGATACAGCAGTATTTAGAATTATTTTTGAGATTTGTTCTATAGCAACCAGCATATTCATATCTTTTGTCATGTTTTTCACTTGCGGTGCCACCATACATAAATGTGCATTGTACATACATTCCTATGCAGTATACGAGTACGAGTAGAGTATATCCATAACGAAATTTTGCCTTGCGGCGATATGAGTATACTTGGTTAAAAATAATTCAGAAGCATCTTTGATCTTATGAGATGAAAAAATCTCAAAAAAAATATGTATTTTCCTTTGTCTTTTAAACCTTTATGATAAACTGGTGCTTTTTAAGGCCTTTAATATAAAAAAGACAAGACATTGGGGTTATATATTTGAGTTAAGTTCCTACAAAGCAAACAAAAGTTAGAAATAGCAAAACGTCTCAAAAAGGGTTATATATAGGTATGAGTACATAGGAACGTAGTAACAATTTTATACAGCTTCCAAAAGTTGTCACAACCTTTTCCATTTTTTACCATTTATGACTTTATCTTGTAAATGATGGTCTTATATCGATTACAATAGTATTTTCGACACGAGAAACTGACAAGTGCAACTTAAATCGTGAAAATATGCTATGCCAAATGCAATCGTTGGTTATGTACGTTAGCACAAACTCTGCAATAGTCGAATACATTGACAATTCTGCCAAGCTGTTGGAAGTAACGTCGCGTCGCATCGCGTCCGTCATCGCGTAGAATAAGTTTATTATTTTTGCCAAATTTGTGACAGATGTTTCACTATTTGTCAGAATTACGCAACTGACAAAAGTGACAAATCAACTTACTTTCGGCCATTTTTCGCCATTTAGAAAAAAAAAAACTTAGAAATTGTGGCATTTTGTCAATTTGTAGAGTGTAGACTGGTAGACCCTACATAACACAGATACATAATGTAAATAAAGGTTTACATTCGATATTAAAGAAAAAATCATATCCGATACTTCTACAAAAAAGTCCGCGAACAAAAAAAAATCCATTTTTGTGAATATAACATAATTAATTACATTAATATCTCAACATAAAACAACGATTACAAACAAACAATGAGCAACCAGAGGAAACATCGGCGCCGTGGCTTAGTTGGTTAAAGCGCCTGTCTAGTAAACAGGAGATCGTGAGTTCGAATCTCGCCGGGGCCTTCAGTTGATGAGATTTTTTTTTTACTTTTAATAACGGCTATGGATAATATCTAATTGTTAGTCCAAAAAATTGATTTTCTTTATAAAAAAAAACTTTGTGGTTCGGCGAAAATTGTCGTTTGTTGTTGTTTCCATATTAATTTTTTTTAGTAAGGAATGTTGTTTTGATGGTTTATTGTGTTGTAGAGTTTGAAATTTCAAGAATATGTTGTTGAACAAAACTGTGGATGGTTTAATGCATGTATACATTCAACCATTAGGTATTTCCTGAATATATAAGTTGCAAATAAGATGATTATTTCAAAACTAACAATAAGTATAATTTTATTGTTTATTGCATTTGTTTTCAAGACTCATATCCGAAGCATAAGAGTGCTCTTAATTCGAATAAAATGCATGTCTGGGTCGCAAAACTTGCTCTTATATAGGTATGCCTGCATATTAAACTAGCTACCCCACGCAGACTTCTTTAAATTCTTGTAAATTTCTTTAAATTCTTGTAGTTTTTTTTTCGCTTACTAAAAAAGCCGCTTATTTAATATCAAAGATGAAGATCGAGATCAAAGTTGATCTGTTTTAAGGTTTTTACCAATTCTTTATTAGGTCAATACGCTCATTCGACAGATAACAATAAAATTAATCCGTTGTTTGTCAATAGTATATTATTATTATTATCTTTATTTTATTATCTAGTTTACAGTTCCCATACGAAAAAAAAATCAAAATTTTCTAAACAATTTTTTATTATTATATTCAAGTATAATTCTTTGCACCAAATTGTTTAAAATTCAAGGCAAAAATGTTTGCCTTGGCGTTAACCACCCATTGAGTCATTAATTTACCCAAAATTAATAAGCCATAGGCCTAAAATTAGAAAATATTTTTGGGTGCAAAAACCATTTGCATGCAAATAATTCCTTAAGGTGAATACATTTTTTTTGTGGAAATATTTACAGACCATCAAAAAAAAAAAAGTTGTATTCACCACACTTTTTTTGCATACAAAACAATTGCCGGTTCATTGCTTTGAATGATATTTTACTACAGCAATATTTTGTTTTTTGTATGAAGCTGTAAACCAATCATGCAAACAATTGATTTTGCATTTTACCTCAGTTATTTTTGACGTATGCGAGAATATTTGCATACATTTTTTGTTTGCGCATAGGAACTGTAAACTAAGCTTTAGCGGAAAAAACTATTGCTCCTGCGAAAAAAGTGTGAAATTTAAAGCATTAATATAAAATCATAAGTTTTTTGAAAAAAATTATATCTGCTGAGATTGTTGAGCTGAGCGCAATGCTCAGACAATTTTATTGTATAATTGTTATTTTTCTTGATTTTGAATGAATGAAGGATTTAGGGTATAAGTGCACTGCGACCTTTAAGATCTATTGTGCCTCCGTCTAGAGCTGGATGAGGTTGCTCATACTACAACACGTTCTCCAAATTTGTTTCCTTGAGGAACTTGATTATTTGGAGTGTTTTTAGGGAGGGTAGTTCGCTCTACTCTATCTGGTGATTTCCCAGATACCTGTGTCTTTGATGCACGAGTGCATCACTTCTTCCTAGTATATGGTCCGGTGTCTCTTCATGAGCATTGCAGAATCTGCACACGGCGCTGTTCTCTAAGCCAAGAATGTGGAGGTGTCTCCTAAGCTTACAGTGGCTTGTGCGGAGACCCGTTATTATTCTAAGTTTGTTCCTGTTTAAGCTCATACAGGATTGGAATCGTTCTTGGTTGTGAGGCCCAAGCAGAAGTTTGGCCTGTCTTAGCTTTGGGAGTTCGTTCCAGATGTTTGATCTTTTCACCTCCTCTTCTGTTTTGATTTTATGTTTTATCACGTTTTCTCCTATTCCGAAATAAGGCTCTGGTCCCAAATGGGGTATCATTGCCCCTATTTTTGCTAAGGAATCTGCCTCTTCATTCTTGTATGCCAGGCCAGGGACCCAATAGAGTGCGACAGAGTTATGTTTGCCCAGTTCGTTTAGCCTGCCTACACACTCCCATACCAGTTTAGAGCTGATGCTATATGAGCTAAATGCTTTGAGTGGGGCCTGGCTATCCGACATGATTGCAATATTTTGGTTTTTATATTTTCTTTCGAGATTTCTTTCGGCACATTTTCCTATGGCGTTCATTTCTGCCTGAAAAATACTTGTAGACTGTCCCATCGGTATTGAAAGTTTGGTTTTAGGCCCATAAATTCCAGCACCAGTCCCTTCCGAAGTTTAGATCCATCAGATCCATCAGTGTACCACTTGATGGCGTTTGCTTTAAGAGTGTAGTTTACGGTTTCAGCCACCCACTCTTTTTTGCTACTTAACTCCACATGGATATTTTTTTTAAAGTTGTACTTTTTAATCATGGCCAAACCCAAATCGAGCAATAACTTTAGCCCATCGATTTTTGTGTAGAATGACATAAGCTACAATTTGTACCTTCACATTTTTTTCAAAAAGACTTATAGTTTTTGAGAAATAAAGAAAACTTAATTTTACCCTTTTAACCCCATAAACCAAATTGTGAACTTAGGGCCTACCAGAGTGTGAACACAAAAATACACGATAAACCACAAGATCGACACACAAAATTTATTATATATTACTTTTAAACTTAAATAAACAATTAATAAAATATTTAATCTCGAACTAATGATAAACAACAACAACTCTTAATCTACGAATCATTTTCGTAATCTTCTCGAAAACAATACAAATTGTTGCCAAAGATAGCCCCCCTACCAATGCAATAAAAGCAAATTGAAAATGTTGCATTTTCAGTGGTAGTGTTTGTTTTCCTTTCGTTTTGAGGACCTTTAATATGCCTGCTTTAAGTCCTGTCGAATACATATCTCTCCACCATTTTTGTATCAATCCAGCTCCAGATACTCTTAAGATAAAACGGTTCAATATAACCTCATATGGTGACTGCTCGGCCAGTAGAAATCCAATCGGAATAGTTGACACACACTCATCGACAATTTTGTACAGCGGCTGCCTCAAATGTACTTGCTGCATCAGAACAAACAAGGCCTTATCATCGGTAACGGTATATGCCAAACTTCGGTTGTTATTCATCAAATGATCGGGTCGGGATAAACGTGTGGCAGAAATCGGAACTAAAAGTCGATCGAATCCCTTAGGCAGATCTCTATTCTTAAGAATAATTGGAATTTCAAAGTCCAGCGTTAGAATGCTTATGTTTTTTGTGACCAGTTCAGCAAGCGTTTGTATCTGTGGCTTCAAGATAATTTTAGCTAGGAAGCTTGTCAAGTAAGCTAGATATAAATTGGTCAGCATGAAGCCAAGCATAAAAATCAAAATTTGTCTGAAGCCTCGACGGAAAACAAATGGTCTGGGATCGTAGGTGGGTAGACATAGTAAGAACCGGAACACATCACAACAAGACCTGCCAAAGTCATAGTTAATACCCCGTAATCTCTCTTCCAAGGCTACCAAGAATGAAATGCCTATCAGGGCCCCCAAGCAGCTCAACCACAGATGCAGCTGGAACGGTCGAATGAAATACCAATACGCCTTGATCTCACCTTGACTAGGAACTAATATGCACCATTGCATCATCCGGACAGGATAACTTGAACGAATCCCACCTATTCCCATGTAAGTGTGGATGCTTATATCAATTTTTCCCTTATTGATGAGATGAACTATTCCCGGAATGTTGTAGTCGGAGGAGTTATTGATGTGAACTTCTTCCAATGTGGCATTGTATCTGTCCAAAAATTCCAAAAACAGGTCTGCACAATATCCAGTCAAAATCTGATTGCCCCAGGAATCTATATATTTGTAAACTCTCGGAGGATCATACTGCAACGGAGTTCTAATTGGAAACCCCATCAAATTATCAAATCGATTTGGAAATAGTTTGTCATCGAGTGTTCCCCGAACAATCTTCATACGGGGAAATGGTGTGTAGGAAAAAGTTTCATTGGTTACCAGAAGGACTACAAGGACATTCACAAAGCCTCTTGACCAACACCACTCAAAGTGCTCCTCAAGATACCGAAGATTCTTATACCTATCACCAGGAACCACAAATATACTTCTCGAGGCCGCATGAATACCACGAAAGGCAATGTCAATCCTATTCAACATAGACCTCTGCCAAAGGTTAATACAAGCTATCAAAAGAATATTTTTATTAAAGTCGCCAGCAAAATACAACTCTCCATACGACTCGATATACACCATCCGGGGAATATTTGTGTCTGCTGCCTCCAACAAAACTAATTCCAATTCATAGATGCGCCCAAAGAACGCAATTGTGGAGATATCCTTTTCTTTTGATGTTCTTTCGATAATATCCTTAATTTGGATGAAATTTGAAGTTGTATAGATTGGCAATAAGGCTAATAGGAAAAATTTAAATCGATGTGACGGTGAAAACATCTTGAAGGAGACTGCTGAATATGAATCGTAAAAAGTTTCTATACTTCTTGCTGTTCCTGGCAATATTGAAGGAAAACATTGGCGAGTTAAATAAGTATTGCAAGCCATCATCATGGTAATCAGAGTAATGGATTTGCAATTCAAATAATAAATTGACGTTGGAAGAATATTGTAAAAATTTATTTACACATTATGATGATGAGAGGGCGGTGCGCCGTGGGTGGAATTTCGGGACATTTGAAGTGTTATTGAATTAAATTAGACTAAGCCTTTTTTTATGGGTTGGTAAATTTTGACCGAGGGAGCGATTCAGTTGTTTTCAAAATAAAAATAATTATATTTTCCAAGCTTAATGTAGCTATTGCTACTTATCGTTAAGGACTTTAGGTTCTTCTCAAGAGGGAAGCTTTTGAATAACTAGCTAAATTCAGCTTGTGATTCGATATGAAGGAAATTCAAGCGTTCTTTATGATCCTACGGCGGTGTTTGGTTGATGATTGTATTATTTCTGTTCATCCGGTCTTGTTTCCGGGTTAAGTGTCACATAGGTAACAAAAATAAAATTACGATTAACTGTTACAAAAACAAAGTTTTTATCAAACTGAGTAGTAAGAAAAAAAAATGTGGTCTTCTACCACACAAAATTGAGCCCAACCAAAATTTAAGGTAAAAGAAAAGTAAGTAAGAATAGACATAAAAAAGCCAAAGAAAGGAAAAAAATTGTATAACATGCTGTTTTTTTGTATACACGTTGGTATTGATAGGTTACTTACAATAATCTAAGAAAAGTCCTCAACTATCCGATGACCGCTAGGTCTGATATAAAAGGTCAAAGGTCAAATAAAAGTGGAAAACGGTAAGTTCTAGAAAAAAAAGAAATTTTGTACGTAAAATTAACCGCTAAGAAGCTGTTATCACTTTAAAGTTTTAAAAGTATTCTCGAAAGGTATGCCCCTTTTTCACTCTGACTAAGAAATCAATTGTCAGGTGCGGGTTTTGATAATGGTTTGAAGTGCTATGACTTCTTAACAGTTAATGTTACTAGCTGAATCAGACTACTTAACGAATTGTACTTGAAGAGTACCTACTTGAAATTGACTTGTACTTCAAAAGAATATGAAATGGACATGTACTTGAAATGGACTTTTACTTGAAAAGTACTTGAAAATGTCCTGGGCAGTTTTACAGTACAAGTACCTGTACTTGGAAAAAAGTACTTGTATATTGTACTTAGTGGTGTATCAAGTACCAAGTACATTTACTTGTTTTTTTAAAGAACAAATACAACTACAAGGTATTGGTTACTTGACTTGTACATGTATTTGAAAGTTTTTAGGTCTGATTCTTACTGATGTTAGATATTTACAATATTTTGTTCAGCATCAAAATAATACCAAGTCACTAACGTAACATTAACATATCAAAAAACAATTTTGTACAGTTTTTCGCAGTTGAAAAGATTAGAAGCGTCTAAATATAGAGCTTTATCAGCAAATTTTAAATCACCTGAAAAATGATATCACTCTATTATCTTTACAAGTAAAGTATATATCCTTTTTATTTATAAGTTTTAATTTATCATTTGATCCAATCTCATCAAATGCAAAACTGCAAACAATCTTCTCCAAACAAATTGCAGACTTAGCTAAATTCTTTATTTTCCATTTTCATAATCGAAACTGCAATTGACAGGACATAATTAAAATTCATAAAGCCTCACAAAAGAACTTGAACACGAAGCAAAATAAGGTATACCTACACCCTCAAGAAAATGACAGTAGGAAGAAAAAATTCAATCACACAAAACTGAGAATAATACGTAGTAGGTACGAAAATGAGTACACCTGTAGGTATAAAAATTAATTAACTTGCACAACACTATTATTTTTATTCTCGAAGTATGTCTCTCTTGAGCTTGAAGTAGCAAAGGTATATGTAGTCCTAACAAGTTATACCTATAGATCTAAAAAAATCTCCAAAGCACCAACAACATTATTGTGTTTCTTTAGAAATTTTGTCTTTTCCAATCAAAGAAAGAAAATCTATGAAGACGTTGTGAAAAGTTCACATCTGTGTCGTGACTACCTGTCTTTATGTTCCAGAAAATGAAGAACATCTTTACTTTTAGACTAAGAGTTTTATAATAATGGCGAAGTTTCCTTTCTCACGTGTCACGTGAGTTTTTCGGAAAAACAAAGTAAACCTTAGTCTTATTTTTATAATGATATATTGTATTATATATGATAAGAAAATAGGTTTGGGATTTGATTAGTAGTGTGGAAGTTGCAAGCTCCTGAGTCCTCCTTTTTATCAAATTATAGACTTCCTAGGTGTTGTGTTTTCAAATTATCCAAATTAATTTTGTGTTTTCTAGACTTTGCGGGATATCAGGATTTTGTGTTCTTGGAATTAAGAAACCTAGTCCCCTTTCACACGAGGAAACTAAGTTGCTGGCAACTTTTATTTCCTTGGTGAGAGAAGGGCAGGAAGAAAGAGCGGTGAAAAAAATCTCTCCGGTCGAGGATTTACAGAAATTTTTTTCACATTTCCTTTCACAACTAAGGTTAACGGGCGATCAACCAATAGAATTTCAAGCAATCTTAAAATTGCCTAGATTTTGTTTTCTTGTGTGAAAAGTAAAAGAGATTTTTAAGGACATTTAAAGAAAACGTCAAAAACATCTCCAGAAAATTGTTTCTTCGTGTGAATGGAGACTTAGGGATTTCTAAATTTTGGAGTTTTTGAACTTGGGACTTTTGGGAATTAAGGTTTACAAAGAGCATCATCATTAAGTCTACAACGTTGCTAATGTGAAATGAAATTGTTAGTTGGTTTAAAAAAAAACAACGTAGCTCTTACAAAAACACAGCAAACGAATATTTATCGACAGTTTCACCGATTCAACAAATTTAAAACAAATGCAACAAAATGGCTGGTAGCCAAGCTGTTAAAAAGGAACAACAAAAATAAACCCAAAAACACAAATGCCATTGTTGTTGGTTAAGCCTAGTACGCTGCTGATGCGAAACGAAAAATCCCATACAAAAATGACACAACGAAATCATCAACAAAGATTTAGTCTTACTTTTCGTTCCGCAGTACGCTGTTCGATGAACGAAAATGATAAAATTTCCAGCTTAATGATTAGGAACTCTAATCTTATTGGATATAGTTTACAGTGGATTTTTGTAAAAGAATTCATGTAAGAAAATTAAAAATGAAAAAAAATGAAGTTACCATTATTTTTTATTTTTTTATTTTTTTCAATAAATAAATTAATACGTAAAATGTTTTGTTAAGAAAATTAATATTGTTTTTTTCTGAAATTAACTAATTTTATTTAATGCATCAAGTTTTTACTTTTTTTGGCTGCTCACCTACTATAACGGCGTATAGACGGTGAGGTATGCCACCCCCGCCACTTTGCTAAAGCGACATAATTTGGCCTTATGTAGCTCTTCAAAAGTGACATCTGGCCAAAAGCTTAAATTTGGCCTTATGTCACGTCACCTTTTAACAGTATTTAAAAACAAGGTTAAGAAAATTGAATTGATCGTATTCGAAATATTGAATCTGCAAAGCCAAAATTTTAATTGATTTTTAAAAGTCCAGAAAAATATCTTTTTGAAAATTTTGGTACACTTTTCAAATTAAACTTTTTGATGGCATCTACACAAGAAACGAATTTAGGCAGTCGAATAATTTTCAATAAAATTGAAAATAAAAAAAAAATTTTAAGAAAGGTACAATATTAATAACCATTTTTTGGAAAATAATTTCCCACTCAAATGTAAACCATCTTAAAAGTAATTTATTGAATTTTCATTGTGAAGCCATTTTTGAGAAAGTAAAGATTTTTTTAAAATTGCTCAAAAAAAATGAAAATGTATGCTTTTTTGGTTCTAAATATAAAATGGAAAAATATGTATATTGGATCACCAAAAACCAGACAGACAGACAGACCGGCAAATCATATAATAAAATGGCAAACACGAATTTTGCGGTACAATTTAAGCATTCTACAAAAGCCGAAGGCATATAAATTATATATCATTAGAACGGTTTCCTTGCACAGAAGTATAGAATGCAAACGTTTATTAAATAATAATACCACAAAAACTAAAAAAAACAATACAATTAAATTGCGTACTAAGTGCAAGAAAGAGCGAGAGCGAGGCCGAGTAATTATTTGTTTTTATTTGTCGTTACCTTAATGTGACGTTTTGATTTTTTCCACCTACCAACCAACCAATTTTCCAGCACTGACTGGAAAGATAACTAGAATGTCTAATGGCTGCACTTAGTGCTGCAGAAAATAATTATGAGTAGCTCATTCAATTCGGATTCAATTCTCCATGTAAACAAGGCATCAGTTTTTCTCTACGCTAGAGACAGCTTGAATTGACAAATAATATTATTAACTCTCGAGTTTCAAGGGCTGTATATACTACTAGGAAGAATTGCGAGACCCCTTTTTCGTTTTTCCTATCATCATAATGACAAGTCCGATCAAAATCCAACATTTTTTATGAGTGCATAATTTGCTACAATTAAAAATGATTTTTAAAACCTTTGCCTAACACAAAGATTCTAGCTCTAGTACAAAATCATTTGATTGAATTTTATCTTCAGATTTATTACCAGAGTTTGTATGAAAAAGGAAAAACCAAACACCTTCTCTAATAGTCGGTTTCCAAAAATTACCAAATATCACCAAAAATCACCCCTGAAATAACATATTTGAACGAAATTTCCGATATAATACATGTATCTGAGAGCATAGAACTAGGCTTTCACTAAAAACACATCGGAAACCACGTCATTTTTACATCTTTATCAGTATTGTTTTGAATGTTCGATTAAAGTCTCTGGTTCGAGTTTTTTTACGAATGCGAAACATAATCCCTATTATGTAGCACATCTTTATACGTATCACAAATAAAAATCCAATTTCTCGTCACAAGTCATTCTCCTTCTTGAGAGATTGTGTCATATCAAATCTTTTTTTCTCACTAAATTTGCATCGTTACACTCGATCACAACCATTCGATGATGATGTGGTGACGTTTAATATTATGCTTTCTCGCATTGTATTGAGGCAGAATATAATACCACCTTTTTCAAACTACCCGCGGCCTCCCCCCTCAAATTACTATCCCAACAGTAACCCCACTCGATTTCATTCACATCGCGTTTCAAATAAATGAATGAAATAGTTTTTGCCTCTTCGATTTGTACCTACTTACATTTTTACTCCAACTGCAAACTGCGCAGGTCCTGCCATTCTTCCTTACACATCAGGAGACAGGACTCATGGTTTTGAATTTTCTTTCTGTTGTTGTTATTGTTGTTTTTGTTGTTGTATTCCATCCATTTTACTTATCCTTTAACCAGACGATGAAAAAGAAAATCCTCGTGGATTATTTTAGTGCATGGCTTTGTGTATGAAAATCCAACGTGCTCCATCAGTTGCATTTTGAACCGTTGCCGCTGTAAGATCTCAACGAATTATGGCTTTTCTCGTTCGTCGTTGTCCTTTCGAACACAACATGAAAAGCGCGCGTTTCGAGTGACGAAAAAATAAAAAAAAAAATTATCATACGAGAAAGTGCTACCGCAACCGTTAAACTGTTGTCGAGTGTCTTTGGTTTCAAATTCAAATATTCCCGTGAAA
Organism: Dasysyrphus albostriatus; assembly: GCA_946251815.1. NCBI lineage: Eukaryota > Metazoa > Arthropoda > Insecta > Diptera > Syrphidae > Dasysyrphus > Dasysyrphus albostriatus. Next base: position 26,702,858 of record OX276336.1, on the reverse strand, counting down.
CTAGAATTTACTGTGAGAGTTGAAAATTTACTTGAAACAAAATCACAGCTATTATTTCCGTCAAGGTCCTTAAACATCGTTTTAAGTTAAAATTACAGTAATTATATTTTTTAAGTGTTTAGAAGTTTCAGCGAATACGACGGAAAAATGTTAGTGTTTTTAAAAACATCCTGTTACTGGTGGTAAGCCTTTTGAATATATTTTTATTTAAATAAAAAAAAAAAATAAGAATAAACTTAAACGCATTTTGACAGTGACAAATGGGCATAGGAGAGTCTTTAAACACTTGAACAAAAAAAAAATATAAAACAAAAAACCCCTTAGGATTGTCGTCTTAACCCCAAATTTACTTAAGTAAATTAAAAATTAAAATCTGTTTTCTTCGTATGTGACAAATGGGTGTTTTATACAAAATAATATACCAACACCATTCGTAAATACGTTCATATGCAGATTGATGTCGGAAGTACTATAGGACCTATGCGACGCGTCCCTAGAGTGATTAATTGGAAGGAGTAAAAAACATTTGTGTTAATTGCAGTTTTTTAAAACACTCTTAAAACTAATTCAATCTGAACTTTAAATAGATTATGAAGTGATGAAAACATTTGGACGGTTGTTGCTTTTTTTCACTGGAAATTTAAATTAATTCATGTGAATTTAAATTGAGATGGAATTTTTCAATGGAAAAATATTATAAGTGGCGCCCAACGTACGCCATTGAAGTTTCTCAGAGAGGGTATAGGATACTAAAAAAATGTAAAGTGTAAATTAACAAAATTAAAAATCTTCATTGAATGGAAAACATCAATAAAAGTTACAGGCTCATTTGGTTTTAGAAACTTTTGAGTGGCAATAAAATTAAAGTATTTTTTTATTATTGTTTAAATTTAATTGATGCAATTTAAGCTCGTGCTGTGATGAAGTTCTAAGCGTAGTGAAAGTGAGTTTAATTTAAGAAAAGAAATGAATATTTAGCAAAAATTTGTTTGGAATCTAAAAGTTGACGCACAATGTCAATCAAAAATGATGAAGACTCGGAACGCCCAAAAATAGGTAGTTAAGCAAAAAAAAAAACATTAACTTTTGAGATATGCGCATCCGTTTGAGAGAAAAAATATTGCAGGTATAACTTGCAAAACTGGCAAGTGAATATAAGACCAGCTACCAGACAGATTTTCAACGGGTTCGTTTTGAAATAACTCTAAAATGGAATGGACATCACGTGTCTCCAGTTTTGACCCGTAATTCTGAAATATTAATTATCTAAATTTTTCTGAAGAATATGAATCATATTGTTCTCCAAACCTTGGTAAAATGGGTAAATGTGTTAATTTGCAAGAAAATTACTTGCAAAACTAAATTAAAAAAAGAAACAACACGGAAAAACTTTCAAGCTAAGAATTTTTCGAACAGCTCCTTGCACAACAAAGCCCAAAATATTATTTGTTTCATACATGTTCGATAGTGAGAAGTCATTATTCAACTTGTTCGTTTGAGACTTGTTAGAATTGTGTAGTTTGTATGACCAAACTTGTATTATGAAATTGTCACTCACAGTCCAGACTTGACTGCTACGACTGTATTCCATTTAAAATATGTTTGTTCGGCTACTTCTCAAAATTACGAATTTCTAGAAATTCGGTCCAATATTCTTTCAAAGCTCATATAAAAGAAATTGCATGACTGGGTTGGGCATACTTGCTTTTATAAGTTCAAGTTGCTTGGAACTAATGAACTTTTAAAATCATGGAAATAATTATTGAAAAAGTATAAAACAAACACTTATTCTAAGAGCTCAAAACCAAGTTTGCCATTTGATTACTTCAAAAAATATGAACATAAGCAAACAAAAATTTTAAGTCACTGGGGCGGTTTTCTTAGAAACTAATACTGTATTTATACAATTTTGGTAACATTTAAAAAAAAAATTGGGATGCCAATTTTGAGTACATAGTAAAATACATTTATAAACCTAGTTTCAGAAAAATTCATCAACACATTTTGGAACTATTGAATTTTCAAAAAAATATTTATGTTTTTAAAAATCCAAAATTTTGGTATGCATAATATTATAGACACATAAAGGGGCTTTTGCATATAAATTTTTAATGAAATCGTTTGAGTCGTAAATGAGAAAATCAAAAATCAAAAAATCTGTTATATGGCAGGAAGTTACCGCTACTTGCGATATATGTACTATAAGGCAACTTTGGATTCGTGCAGAAAAAAAAATCGAGATAATAATCAATCATGACATGATGATAGAGAATACCAAAAACGTAGGTGCCAAAATTCTATCTGCCAATTTGGCTACGGCCAAAAAACGACTGGAACGATTTTCTTAAAACTTTGTACATAGTGTTTTTGGTGATTTTGCACATAACTTTTTTACATTTTATTTTTAGAACTAAAAATATCGGTACCTGACATAAAATTTTTCTTAGCAACTTTCTTTAAAAAAAATCAATAAATGTCATTTGGTAAAAGCTACCTTCAGAAGGTAAACCATTTTTCTAAAAATGGTTATTAATAGTACCTCCCCAAGGAACCATTTCTTTTATTTTTGATTTTCTTCAAAACTATTATTTTGATTTCAATAATTTTTTTATACAGAAGCTTCTAAGCAATATAAATAGATTTTCTTACAAAAATTACAAACAGTATTTTTTGGATTTTTAAGAAATTATTTTTTTAATTGGTCGATTTTTATAAAACTCGATATTAAAGGGTTTTTACACTGTAAAGCATTTGAGAAAAAAGCTTACTTATAACAAATAATGGTCCCTTCCTTACAATTACTAAAAAAACTGTTAAGGAATTTTTTTTTTCTTAAAAACGGCTCCTAACTTTTTTTTAAAACTTTTTCTGTATGTTCAATTATTGCGATATTCCTGCTACTAAAAAATATGAAAATTTGCAAAAAGCAACTACTTTTTAATAGTACTTCTCATGGACCTTTTTTTTATTTTGAATTTTCTCATAATCGGATTTAAATTATTTTGTTTTTATATAGGTACAAATTAAAATTAAATTAAAAAATAAAGTGCCTATCAAAATTTGGAAAAAAACTTGATTTTTTAAAAAAAAGGTTTTAATTTTTTTTGAAAATTTTTAGTCTCAAAAGCGTATTGACAATTCTTTTGAAATTAAATTTTTATATGCACGCATAAATAAAAACTTACGACCTGCATACGAATAGTTTTCCTTCAAAATGTTTTATGATTTTATATACAAAACATAAGAAGAATGTTCTATGAGTGGTACTCTATTAAAAGTTGGTATTTGTACATTTTTATAATTTACATCTTTTCATAATATCGCAAAATCGTAGGAGCCGTTTTTAAGAAAAAATATATTTTTGTTTAACATATGTATGGAAGCTACTATGTATTATTTGTTCATAAAGTAAAATGTTTTCTAAAAATAAATTAAAGAGTGTAAAAAATCCTTAAATACCGAGTTTTATAAAAATCAAACATTCAATTTTAAAAATACTTGATTTTCAAAAAAAAAAACAAAGAAATTTATTGATTTTTTTAAGCCGTTTTCTGCAAAATTAGATTTTATAGAATTGTTAAAAAAAAAAATGGTTTGTCAGGAACCATTGTTTTAAGTTCTAAAAGTGTGGATAGAATTACCAAAAATTACTATGTACCAAGTCTTAGGAAAATCGGTCCAGCCGTTTAGGCTGGTAGCCTAACGAACGACAAACAAAATTGTGAGACCCACATTTTTCGCCTTACTTATCATTGTAATCATCAGTCCAATCAAGATTTTTCATTTTTTTCTACATAATGCATAACTTGCCATATAGCTAAGTACCTGTATATCGCAAGAAAAGAGAACCTAAATAATAAATAAAATAATAAGATAAATTTTTCTATCAAATCCATCACATAAAACTATTTTTAACTCATTTTTTTGTTTAATGATTTGTTTTTTTTTTTTTCATCCACAAAATTTTAAATTCCTTAAAGAGTGAAACGTTAAATATAAAATTTTATTATTAAATGATTTATCTGATTGAAACAAAATTATGTGTTTTCGTTAATCGGTTGAAGCATCTACGAGTACAGTTATGCAAATAAATTATGAAATTCAATAAATTTAAATTTGAAATCAAGAAGTTCACCGAACAATAAAACAAGGAGACAGACAATAAAAAAAAAAGAAAAAAATTATCAGAACATCAATCTATCACAGCGTGATGAACATAATTTAAGAATGAAGTCAACCCAATTAATGAAGGCTATATATTTTCGAAATATGTATTAAACAAATCGTGAAATTTGTAAATACATAAGAGATGTTCACATTAAAAACAGTTGGAAAGTTAATAAATCTGAAAACAGTGTGTTTTGTGGGATGAAAAGATAATGTATGAATGTATATGGGATTGAAATAACCTTAAGGGAAAATATATATTTTTTAACAGATTTTTCTTTTCAACATTGAACACGATAGCTCGTTTATACTCATAATTTTTTTCCAACATTTAAGCTATTAACAACTGTATTTTTAGAAATGAAATGTTATGTTTTTAGCAACAAAAAAGTGTACCATGCAAAATGATGAGTTAATTTAATGGCAAATGGAAAGAGCTATAGAAAAAAAGCACATACTCGTATAGTATTAATTGCCCTTTATGGAGTCTATTGCTTAAAAAAGTATTTAGCCAGTTTATATTCCTGCAATCTCAGTGGGATCAGAGGACTCAGAAATATAGATACAATTCGTCGCAAAAACTCCTAACTTTTCCCTTTAAAAACTGAAACACAATTTTTTTTGATTGGCTTCCTCAATTTATTTTTTTTGTCGCAGCAAATTACATAAGAAGAAAAGAAAAAGTGAGTTGTTTTTACTTCTATGTAAGGAATCCTATTAATATTTGATTTTTCTACTCTGCCGAAGAACGGAGAAAAATCATACTGAGCGCTCAGGTAGTATAAGCTGGCTAAGTGAATATACGAGTAATTAAAGAATCGGAGCTTATTGGTAGTTTTCGTTTTAGATTTTATAGTAAGAATCTCAAAAGATCTTTCGTTACGATGCGGCGCAACTGTGATGTCTGTTCATTCACACTTTCTATTAAAAAGTTTATTATGCGAATAAATACAAAAGTGAAAATGAATCAAGGAATGAAAATGAATGCAAATAACTCAAATAAATGCAAGGAAATCCAAAATTAATGAGCCAAAAAATGATTACAATCATTTCAATGTCAAATGAATAGTAATCGCTGAACTTAAAGTAGCAGTCTCAAATTGAAGTCAATGAATGCACTCTCTTGATTGACTTCAATAAATGATTTTAAATTATTGCATTCTCTTGCAACCCTGTTTCACAAAATTTTCATAGAATTTTCATTTGAATGAGGCTTTGATGGTGTTGGGATACAAGAACAAACTAATTGTTGCATATCAGAGAGCTTCTCGCTTAGATGCTTTCTGCAGCCTTTGGGAACTCTAGGTGTGATAAGTCCTACAACATTTCATATTCTATGTGCTCAATGAGCGATGATTAGCCATTTGAAAGAAGTTTATTGTTATTTGTCTATGGGCTGTTTGCAATTTACTTTCGTTCAACAAGAAAATATTTAGAGTTGACACTTGCCCTCTTGAATTGACGTATGTCTAAGATATTTGATATGACCGCTTGCGGACAAGACAAGGTCCATTACTATCTCGAAGAAACGTTAATGTTTTGTCAAAGAAGTCGGTCGAAGGTATTGGTGTTCCGAAATTAGACATTGCTCGTATCTTTAGATGCTATCATACGTGGCCCTGAAATTGCTGAAAAGGTATTCTGAATGCAGTTCCTTGGTCTTAAGAAATATTTCTTTTATTCGTGACCTTTTAATAATTGTAAAAACATTATTATCCTTGGGTTTTTCCAAAATTTGTTGTAATATGATTTGTTGGTCGATTTTAAACTTTAATGAAGGATTTCATACGAGAGAAAAGATTTTGTAGTTCGTATGCAGTGGAATTGGCATCATCGACATTATACATCAAGAATGCCCAAACGTTCCGAGTGGATTACGTGGACCAGGACAGGGGAACGTAGTGGTGGACTCGCAATCGGTGATGAGGATAACAGTGCGATGATGAATGGAACTCTGCTGACATGCAAATTGGACGACGACAACTTTGCCAACCGATCTTGACGAAGTCAAGTCTAGAAAAGTGGCATAAGCTGATGATAGTGAATTAGTTACAAGTTCGATGCAGCTCATCTGCAAAATATGGTCAGAGGAAAGTATACCCAATGAATGAACTGCTCCAACTACAAAGGCATCAGTCTCTTTAACATCTAATACAAGATCTTCTCAGCCGTATTTTATAAACGTATGAAGTCAACAGCTTGATAGGTCTATATTAATGCTTAAGGTCGCAAAATCATCCATTTGTGCATGAAACGATGGAGAATGTACTCTGCTCCATACTTTTGAAGACAAAAAGGGGCTTAGGGAAGTTGTCGAACTGCCATGCGACTTCTTCAACATCGATCTTGAAAGAGTAGTGCAAAACACTAAAGGAACAATATTTTAAGATACGCTTAAGGCTGTTTTGAGAAGAAAATTCTTCGGGTGATTTTTGGTCCTATCAGCATAGATGGGGATAGAGAAGAAAGTATAACAACGAACTGTACGGGCTGTACTGACACACAACTTGGCGACAAAGGTGAAAAGCCAACGAATAAGGAGGATGCAGGATGGGTCTCCATCAATGCTCCGGTCCAGAAAGTCTTTGAATCCAGCCCCGTGGGACGGTCGGCGCAGTAGAGGACGGAGGACAACGTAATAGGTGGCACATGACATTGAGTCGGCTGGAAGAACTATGTTGGTCGAGGCACTGGCACTGGTCCACCCGTGTCTGTAGTGCCATCTTAGGTAAGAAAGTTATATATAGTTCGCAGAAATGATTTTTCCATGTCCTCAGCAGCGATAATGAGTCGACAATGATGACACCATGATCGTTGAATTGCAGTTCCTGCTGGCTTCAGTTAAGGCCTTTTAATCTCGAAAAGTTCCTTTACCTATTCGTAAAAATTTCTAACTGAGTCTTAGATTGCATCATGCTTCTTATGCTCAGTTTTTCCTTCTGAGAAGCTAATGTTACTCCACCCTCTTCTGTTCATAGAGCTCTCATCACAAAAACAGCCTTGGTACCTCTTATTAAGCAGCACACGCTTGCCTGCATTCTTCGTCAACAAAATTAAAACAGTTTTTGTTTTATTTCATAAATCACATTTATTGAAGAATTCAGCTAGTGCACTACAAACATATACATACAACACTACAAACCCTTAATAATGAAAAATTCTCTAGAATTTTGTATATATTTTTTTACAATAATACAGCAACCCACAAAATATGCATTTTTTAGCAAACAAAACGAATAAACTCATATTGAAAAACTGTATCATTTTATGCGCTTTATAAGGTTCCGTATAGAAAATTTCCAATAATCCCACAAACATTACAAAAACCCATCCATATTATACAGGCATATTTCTCACAAAAAAACACTCCAATTGCAACCATCAATCCATGTGCCAAAGAACACCAAGCAAACGATAAATGATGATACGTTAATGGCGGATGAAGTAGTTCATTTGACTCAAATTGCTCTTGATGGTTCCGTAGAAAATCTCGAATACCCCATAAAACAGTGTCTTGTGTCCATTTTTCAATCAATCCAGTTTCTATAGCTCGTATAGTATGTTCACCCAATATTTCCAAAAACACCGAATGTTCGTCCAACATGAATCCAAAAAAGGAACAATCCAAATTTTCACTAATTATCCGGAAATTTGGTTTTGAAAAAAATGCCTCTTGTAATTTTATAAGATATTCAGCAGCATCGTTACCAATGGCATAGGCGAAATCTGTATTGGTCATTGAAGTTCTTTCTTTAGAAAGAACTACATTATCTACTTCGTACACAATTTTCTCAAATTCTTTTGGATAATTTGTGGGATTCGCTAGAACTCTCCAGTCATAATGAGACATCATAACTGGAATATCATTTTCAATTAGATCTTGCAGCGTATCAAATTGTGGAATTTTTATGAAAACTGTTAGATATGATGTCAAGAAAATCAGATACATGCTTTGAAGAATAAAACCCAGCAAATAAACTTGGATGTGGAAAGAGTAAGCAAAAGTTGGTTGTGTTGCGGAAGAACTTCCAAGCATTGTTAAAATTGTACGACTGAAACTATTCCAAATATTAGCTGGCAAGTTAATAGAACGATTCATCGATATTTCCATGAAAACTATGTAGATAATTGTAAGTCCAATTATTGCCCATACCGTTGGAGAAAAAGGTCTCGTGAAGTATTGATTCGGATCTAAATGTCCGTTTACCGGAACCATGATTGTCCATTTGAGTTGTTTTACCGGATAGCTCATCCGGATTCTTGGAGTTCGATTCAGAATAGAAATTATCAAATCAATTTGTCCATTTTTGACTCCCTTAATTTCCTGTTGGGTATCATCATTTTCGAAAAAAATTTCTTCTATAGTGGCATTATGTCTCTGAACGAAGCTTTCAAATAGTTTTCCTGCAAAGCCTTGGACATGTCTCTGGCCATTTTTGTCGGTGGATACAAATACCCTCGGAATGTCAAATTTCAAAGCCGCTCTAAACCTGAGACCATTAAGGTTTTCCAGGGGATTAGGAAGTGGATCGTTTTCGAAAATGTTTTCAATTTTTTTATTTTCAGCATAGGGAAAGTATGCAAAAGCCCTGGATCTTATAACTCCAAAGATGTTGACGAACTTATGTTTCTCAAAGAATTCAAAGTCTTTTTGGAGGCTTTCAAGTATTTCCGAATAGATGATCACAAATCTACGCTCACAAAGAAGCTGAATCCAGTGCTGCCATTTCCCACGAAAATCTTCAGAATTCTGAACTACTAAAATCGTGTTGCTGTGACAGTTATTCTCTCCACCGTTGTTATAGCCAAGTTTATGTACAGTGTTAAGAATTACCACCGAATTATCGATTTCACTTTTCATAAAATCGCAAACAAAGTTTCTTTCCATGCCACCAAATATTACTATAGCCGCGTCACTTTTATCGTGAATTTTTCGGATAAGATTATTTAATTCAGAGTATTGTTCTCCACGAATTTGAGGGGCGAGTAATAACCACACGATAATTGTCAAGCGAAACATTCTTTGATGTGTGACCACAGTATTTAATTAGGTATAGAAGTTTAATAATAAATTTTCTGGGACCTATCTAGTAGACAAGGGCTCTTGCTTGCAATACTGAAAATTATTATTTGATGGCGCTCTCAAGGGAGTAAAAAAATTCAGTGTTAAAGGTTTTCCTTTCACATAGGCTTAATGATTTTTAATTTTCTCTAATTAATAATTATAAAAACCATTTAAACAAATTATTTTGTGAATGATTTTCTAAATAATTAATGAAAGAATAAAAATCAATAAAAAATATTTGTACTGGTTAGATATAATTCAATATGTGCGGACTTATCTGATGCAATATTTATAACTGGCATCAATTCAATGCACATGCAGATAACGAAATGTGAAAGTTGAAAGATACGGAAGATATACGTATGTAATGTGAAGGTGTCGTAGTATAGAAATTTAGCTAATTTCAACCTAAACTATATAGGATAGGATATAGATATAGACTTTATGCATTGTGTCTATAGCAGTTTAGGCAGTTAAGTCGACATAGGTTGATATTCACTCATCACACTGAAATTTCCTAGTAAATTTTTGATGCTCTAGAGAGTCTATAAAGCCGTAAACCATTATGTCTTTGAAAATTACACCACAAAGAAGAATTTTGTCTCACGAAACATTCGTTCATAAATCTGGATAGGTGCTCCTTTGAAATCTAGTCACAAACTCCTTCAACCAATACTTGAGCTTCTTGGAAAGAATAAAGAAAGAAAAGAACTTTTTGAAATTATTGATGATAAAAATCGGTATAGAAAAACAGTTACGTTTCACGTTAACATTGTTATTTTATCGCTACTTTTTAAGCCTCTTCAAGCCGACTAAGTCTCTTGTTAGCTGTCTTCAGTATTTCTCACGCCAAGTTGGTTGAGATTCTCTTTCACTTGCGTGAACCACCTGTTGCACTGTCTTTCTCTATTGCACTGTCCCAAAGATTTGGATTCAAAGACATTCCAGGCCTAAGAATGGATGTCCATTCACTTTAGGTGACCCAGCTACCTTAGTCATTAGATTTTCACGTTTGTGGCTACATCGGTGTCACTGCACAGACCGTATAGTTCATTGTTGTATCTTCTTCTGCATTCCACATTTATGCAAACGGGACCAAAAATCGATCGTAAACAGCCCTAAATATTCTCATCCACTATTAATCAATGTGTCCATGGTTCAGGGATACTTAAGTTGCCCAAGAGAGTGTTTTGCTCCTCAATTAAGTCTTATAGTCCAAAGAAGCAACGATTGGCAAGAGTAATTAATTCTTCATTTCATCTCAGCGATGAAAGATTGTGCTTTTGGTTTTGACGTGACAGTTTTGCACTCCTTTTTTCATCGCTAGCAGCTTTTGGCAGCAAAGCCATCAGCTCTTGCAGCTTTATTAGACTTAAGTTAAGATACAGCTATCTACACTTCGTCCAGATCGGGTTGACGACATTGTTGGCCTATATCGACGCGGTCCAGGTTAAGTGGTACAATCTGAATACCAGTGGATCTCGATTCGTTATCGCCGTTATACAATTTACCGAAATGATTTTTCCATATCCGCAGCACTGACTGGGAGTCTATTACATTATTCCCCGATCCTCCTTGCTTGCTTCGGCTCGAGCCTTGTAACCTTGGGAGGTTCTTTTTACATTTTGATAGAACTTCTCAACTTCATTCCAGCCATGGCATGTCTCTATTTCCTCGTTCACATGCTTTCCATGCTACTTCTTTTTCCTTCTGAGAAGCCGGTGTTTCTCTCCCCTTTTCTAATCTCAGAGCTTGGGAGCAGCTCTGGTTCGTCAATGCCTGTGGCATGATATTTTCAGCATTCTTCGTTAACCCAGGCGTTTCGCTGTGGTTGTCGTATTAGGCCGAGCATGCTAGAAGAGGCATCTGTGATGGCTTCCAGATAATTTTTCCACTGGTTATCGATGCTTGAAGTTGAGGGCATAAAACTATTTTAAAGGGAGGGAGAGACTTGATCGGAAAAGGGCCTGCCAAATTCAAGTGACTGTAATCGTTTGACGTAAAATTTCCTCGTAGCATTTTCCATTTTGGCTTTGTTCTGGACATTCATAGCATTACCTTGACCATTGGCTACAACAAAGTAGTGGTTTGAGTCAACGTTGGCTCCTCGGGTCGTTAGGACATCCTTGATGCTGAAGATCAATCTGGTTAGAGGTTCATTGACCAGGATATCATCATGTCCGCTTTTGGATATAGAGATATGGAAACTGCGTTCTAGCTATACCACAACATTTTGCTCCATAGCAAAGTTGATTAACCTGCAGGCTATATTTTTCAATTGTGCTACCGAAGAGCCTGTTCATCCTAGTTTGGCATTAAAATCACACAAACATGTAATTACTAAAGCACTGCTCATTATGTCTTTTCCAAGAGCTCGTAGAACTCGTCCTTGAATGTTATTATCTTTTGTTGCCTGTGGCGGTATGTGCGCTTATGAGGCTAATATTGGTAAATTTTGCCTTGATACAAATTGTCGTGAAGGTCAAGCGCTTGTTCACACAGTTGAAACTTAAGGTTTTTCAAAAAATATAAAAATTACGTTCATCACAAAACTACGATTCAAAAATTATTAGGGTCAGTTTCAAGACTAACGGGAAAAGTTCCGGATAGCTTACCTATTACTTTTTCAACAGATGCACTCAAACTTTTGCTTTAAAATGTCTTGGATAAAGATATCCAATTTAATGATGAAGATGAAACCGGAATGAAATAACGGCAACTTTTATCTGCTGGATATCATTATGTGTCGGATTTCTATACGTAACTTTGACCAGAACATTTGAAACTGACCCTTACTCTTTTAAATTTACGTATTGACTTTTCTGACACATAAATGTTTTTTATTTTTCAAAATAATTTTTGGGAATATCAAATTTTTGAAAAGTTTTAATATCACAAAAATCATTTCGAAAGTTTTAACATATCTTTAAGCCCATAACTTCAGTTCGCGCGAGTTTTTAAAACTAACCATACTGAACTTTAAGAATCAAAAATTCAAAAAAGTAATTTAGAGAATTAATTCTTTTTTAAGTTTACTTTTTTGAATTTTTAGAAGTCCAAATAAAAAAAAAAAAAATTGGAAAATCAAATTTTATATTTTAAAATTTCTGTATACTATAGGTAGTTTATCCTTTCCTCTTCTAGCTTAAAATAAAAAATAAATTTGCTAGCGCAACAGCTCGTGGAGAACCGGGGCCTAGTGACTTACAACTCTCAACTATTCTTGTGTGCGTGTGTTGTTGGCAGGAATGGAGGGGACCTACAATTTTTCGCTGAGTCCGTACGGCTAGATGAGAAGCACTTATTCATGACAAGTATGGAGTATTGGAGGATTTCAAGAAGCAGTGCCTCGGGAAAAACATTTATGTTTTTAGGTGACCTTCGTCATGGCAGTCCAATACACTAACTATCATGCCACGAGGTACTAACAGCTTATCAGCCATTAATCTGAAAAAGCAAATTTCATACCCTTTTTAATATAATGGAGCTTATTTGTTAAAATTTCGTCTACAATGAATTCTTAAATTTTCTTATTGCTTTTCTTCACTAACTTTTTTCTTCAAATATTGAAATAAATTGTTTGTTTGGCTTAAGTATGGGCTTTTCACCCGCTTTCATAAAAAAAATATGAACTTACGACTCACTTCCTTCTGGAGTTTTGGCCCTATTGGGGAAGTTATAAGTTCATAATGTATTTATGGAACTATACCATCCGTTATGGACTTCTGGCTTACTTAACTAACTTACTAACTTAACCTTAACTACAAAAATGGTAAAAATATCCCTCTTCGGGCTTCACAATTTATGTCAGAACGTAATCCAAAATGTCAAAAATAGATAAAACAATGTCTAAGGAGCACACGATGGAAATCAAATTTTTGTTAGTAATTTGAATATTGAGGTTCGTCTTATAAAGACACAAATCTGTAGACATAAATTAATAAAAGAATGATTCAGGTTCATATCGTACAACCATGAACTAATTCCTATAAAATTGTTTTTCGTTATTGACACTACAAAACTTATTGCGTTTTTTCTTGTGTCTCCGTATTTAAGTTATCTGCATTGTATATTTAATCAAAGTGTACCTATCTTTAAGGAAATTTTTGCAAAAACTTAAAATAAAAATAAGAAGATTTAAATCAAATACAAAAGCATACAAAAGCAAATATGTATGTCCTATTCATTTCTTGAGTGCGTCCTTTTAGTATTAAGTGCTTGTATGCTAAAATATAAAAAAAATCAATACAAAACACGACAACTATCGTTTCTTTTTCTCATTTAATTAACAAAAACCTTAAAAAAAAAACAAAACATCACAAAGAATTTTTTGTATACAGTAGCACTGCATTGATGGCAATTCTAGGAAATAATTGAGTTCTGGTTCTTTGAAAGCTTTATAGTTTCGATCAACAAAAAAACTCCATTGCCTTAAAGGGATTTTGTCCTGTTGGGTGTTAGATTTTTTTTTTTCAAATTTAAACTCATTCACATCAGTGTTAAGCTATTCGAATTCCAATCCCACAACTAAAACAATAGGACTTTGAACCTACCCACACTATACACTACTAACTTGCACTGTGCATCGACCTTCACTCTTATTCGCTGCATTGTTTACAATCCGCACATCATCGTTTACAAATATTGTTGTCCTTCGCATATCCTTATCAGGGAATTGTGTTGTTCTTGCTATTTTGTAAGCTAAGAGCATGAATTATACTTTGTTTTTTAAGTTTTCTAGATCACAATGACAGTGGGGAATTTAATCCTGTGCAACAAAATCCACGAATATAGAATAAGCGATTAAATTGTTGTTTTGTTTATGGTTTTTTTTAATTGTTTCTTATTCGTGTTTATACCTACTCTTCATTATTCACATATTTTTTTCAACTTGCTCAGATTTTTTTTTTGTTTGTTGGAAATGTTTTTGAAATTCCAATGTCATTTTGTACTTAAAGTGACACTGAATAAAGCTTTTAACAATGAAATGATTGCAATAGGAATTCGTTGTATTTTTATGGAAGTAATGTACCTTCTTATAACGTATATGTACATATGTAAGCATAGGTTTAATTTTAATAACCAAAAATGTGAAAACCAAAAAGAATTGCTTTAACTTTGTACTAACTAACTAATTTAAAGAAATTGTGAACTTACCAATTTTAAAATAATTCTACAAAAAGGGCTTTATTGAATAATTTACCGAGTTTTCAGACTGTATAATTTTAAAATGACAATATCAGTGGACGTACAGGTGTACAGGTGTAGACGTAAAAGCGCACAAATGCAAAAACGCACAGACGGACGGATGTCGTAGTAAAACCCACTGTTTGTGTTATGTTACATTTGAGGAGCCCAATACACAAAAAGGGGTTCGAAGGCCGATGTTAAGAATTATCGTCCAATTGACAAGCTTTCTTTTATACAAAACTCTTTGAAAGTATTTTGTATATTACGTTAAATTTCCACTGCAGATTCCACTTCTTCCCCGGACAACATGGCTTTCTCAAATGCAGGTCTACAACCACTTACCTTGTTGAATTTGTGTATTTCACGCTATCAGACATAGAGAAAGGTTACAAAGTCGATGTAATCTCAACCGATTTCAGTAAGGCCTTTGACAAATTTTCCCATAAACTAATATTTTTTTAAATTGTCCAATCTTGGCTTGGAACTTTCTTTATTAAAATGGATTTCCTCTTACCTAGATAATCGTTATTATAGCATTCGTTTCACATCCACCATCTCTTGCTCTTTCTTAGCTAACTCCGGTGTTCCCCAAGGTAGCCATCTAGGCCCACCTTTGTTCGTTCTTTCTATAAACGCTACTTAAATGATTATCAAACATTCTTCTATTTCACTGTACACTAATGATACCAAGTTTTTCAAGACCATTTCATCGACTCATGACTCTTTCCTTATTCAACAGGACTTTGATAGTTTTTCAGTTTGGTGTCTTAAGAATTGCTTAGAACTAAACGTTGCCAAATGCCATTCAATCAATTTTACACGTAAACGTATTAAATCACCTGCCCGTCTCTACATACTTTATGATTAACTGATAATAATCATTGATAATAATCATGACCTTCGCATAATATTTGACCCGGAACTTAATTTTCTCTCCCATATAGATGATATAATTCTCAGTGCAAATTCAGTGCTCGGCTTCTTCAAAAGATGTTCAAAGCAATTCTCCAACCATTATATGACTCGATCCCTATTACTATCCTTTATTTATCTACTCCTTAAATACGCTCCTCAAGTTTGGTCCCTTTATCAACTTTTTCACATTTTCAGAATCGGGAACGTCCAACGTCACTTATTTCGATTTGCTCTTCGCTTCACTATCTAGACTGCCTTAAACTAATCAGTTTTAATTTTTTGGAAGAACAAAGAGAAATATCAGACATTCTCTCTTCATCCACCAATTACTTTCTGGTTCTATGTCTTTTAACATTAACCCTCTTAAGTAAGATTAAGAATAAGCTTGTCTTAAGCCGGATTAATGGGGTTTTGTTCCACCAAAATTAAGAACAAACAAAAGACTGTTATTACTTTTTCACTTGCAATTTATAAGAACTATGTGAACTATAGGAACTATGTGAAAAAAAAAAATGAACCCGAGAATTTGATCAGACTTGTCATAATCATAACGATGATAGGAAAAGCGAAAATGTGGGTCCTATAATTCTGTCTGTCTATCCATTCATGCTACAGTCTAAACGGCTGAATCGATTTTCGTTATACTTACAAAGTGGTTTTTGGTGTTACTGTACACACATTTTTTCTCATTTTTTAGAATTAAAAATAAAGGTACCTGCCATGCTACTTTTGAGCGGCAAACCATTTTTCAAAAAATAGTTAGTATTAGTTTGCTTTTGTGGTCAGGAGCACATTATTTGTCAATTTTTAAAAATGTGCTATAAAAGAATCATTTACCTACCCAAGATATTTTAAGACATAAAACTAAGATAAACCAAAATGCTAGAGCGTTTAGGATTCGACAAAAAAAAAATATAAGAAGGATATTCTATGTTCCCCTGCTTAGGCAGGAGGGGTAATTTTCTTTTAAAAGGTACTTAAATTAGAAAATAAAATATTATATAAGAACGGCAGCACCAAAAATATCATGTTAGATTTTTTTTTTAAAGCTAGGACCCCATTTTTTCAATAAATGAAGTTCATGAATTTATTTTTTTAATTAATTTTTAAACTCTGAATTTTGAAAAATATATATATTTTTTTGTTAATTAAAATTTTGTTAGTTTTGCATATAAAAGTAAGATTTTAATTTTTTATTTTCAATGCTTTTATAAATTTTAAGTTAAAAAAAAACAGTAACTCTCGAAGTTCATAAAGTACTAGTTAAAACGTTTTCCTTTTTTTTAAGTGCTTCAAATGATGTTTTTATTTTTTTTCAAAATGAACGTGCAGTGTATTCAATTTCAAAGGTACCCTGGATGTTTTTAAAGTTTCTTAACATACTTTCAAAAGTGATAATATAGTGAATTTTGATAAAGTAATAAAATATATAGCAAAAAGCATTAGCATCACTTTAGCACATTTTAAAATCCTTAAATTAAGACAAATGTGTGTAGTTTGTGACACAAGTGTACCTTAGAGATACCACATGAGCGAAACAGTTACCCTCCCCTCTCCTCCGTGAAAGAATATATTTAAAAAAATATTTATTGTTTCTATAAAAATTATGGTAACTGGTACTTACTTTAACTACCAACTCTACAAAGCAATCTTTAGCGAAGATGTGGGTATTTTTCCGTCGTTTAAACCAAAACAAAAGCAATAATTTTTGTTTGTGTTGAGTTGTGTAATATTTTAATTTTATGCAAAAATAACGGTACCTTTAATATATTGTTAAAAAAAAAACGTATTAGAAAATCTTAAGTTTCTCGAAAATGACTCAAACTATTTTCATAAAAATTTTTCACTGTTCCAAAAATAGAACAATTTACAATACCTACCCTATAAAACAATTTTTGATTTAGATTTTTCTCATTACTGGCCGATTGGATTTAAAAAAAAAAAATTTAAACAAAAATTTCTTATAAGCATACTTGAAATTAATAATGCATATCAAACTATTTAAAAGAAAATATTTTTGTGAATTAAAAGAAAAGAAACAATGTTATTTTTTTTTAAATTCGATTTGATGAAATTTTTCGGAAATTGCTCGTCTATCTGCATTTTAATAAGACCTTAAAATTTACATACCAACATTTTTTTTAATATATAAAAAGTACACAATCAACTAAACCGTGATATTGCGGGTACCGTTAATAACAATTTTGTGTGCCTATACCTAAAAATTTTGTTTACCAAAATATTCGTCCAATCCTATAAGTTTTATCTCAAGTTTTATAAATGTTAAAGTTAGAGCATCCCTAGCTTTAATTTTTGTAGAAAAGTGAAACACAACAACATCTAAATAAACACTTAAAAAGCTGATTCATAGATGTCACTGACATCGATAATAGTTGTTGAACTAGCCTCTTCCGTGTTTGAATGCATTCAGATTAACCCAGGAAGGTGTCGCTATTTTGTATTTTTTACTTTTGCACTTCTAACACTTTTGTTAAAAGTGAAATGAATATAGTTATGCCTTGGAGCCACTAGAGCAATTTCCTTCAAATTTCGAACTTATACTAGTAGCTTTCTGGTAATTTCCCAGAAAGGCAATTGAAATTGAAATTGAATAAATAACAGTACTTGCCATACAACCGTTAAGGGAAATCTTACTTATTTCAAAAATGGCTCTTACGATTTTAATGAAAAAAATAATTATTGTAGGAATAGTGTACTTTTCGGTAAAAAAAAATAAAATGGCAAAATGGTAGCACGTACTTGCTCGTATGTTCAAGGTGCTGGGGGTTTAAGTAAATTATATGTAAAAACATGGATAGTATGAGAGAAAAATGTTTGAAAGCATGAAATATGATATTTAAATTAGCTAAAAAAAACTTCGTTGAGAGTTTAAGAAGAAAAAAGTACGCAATCTTAATTCTTTACTCAATATGATTGTATGGACAAAAAAAATTTTATATCGTTGGAGGGGTTTTTTTATTTTGTATATATAAAATTCTTAAAACATTTTAAAGAAAATGTTTGGTATGAAAATCTTAAGTATTTACTTATGTGCACATAAAAATAAAATTTGTATAAAAAAATTTCTAAATCCGTTTAGCCGATCGATAGTGAGAAAAATCAAAATAAAAAAACATGTTCTATGACAGGTACTATTGTACTACTTGCTATATGTATAATACATATATATAAATTTTTTTCTAGAAATATTTTAGAAAGTACTAAAAAGCCCTTAAGTATCGAGTTTCAAAAATATCAATTATACCGTTTTCGAAATATTTTATTTCTATAAAATCCAAAAATATTTTTTTTCAATTTAAGTACACAAAAATATTTATAGTTTTTGGAAGCCTCTGTATAAAAAAAAATTATTGAAACTTGCCTTAAAATACCTATATCGTATGTAAAAAAATAATAACGCTAATAATGTAAATAATATTTAAAAAAGCCATTTTGGATTAAAAGAAAATAAATGTATGTTTTGTGCTGATTAATCAACACTCAAAACTGGCATACCAAATTTGTTTTTAAATATTTCCAAAAATTCATAAAAAAAGAAAATATTCATATTTTCCCAAGCATTCTGTTGGCATTCTTATTTTTGAGCTCAATTGGATTTGACTCTTGACTGGTTGTTTATGTAATAAACAATAATAAAATCATACTCAAGTTCCAAGCAGACTTGACTTATAAGTATGGCAAGTAGGTACCGTCAATTTCAGAACTAAAAATATGTCCTATTCCTGGAAAAACATTTTTTTCTAAAGAAACTTTAAGCAGATGTGGGTCCTTATTAGACTGTCGCAAAAAAATCAAAATATTAATTTTTCATTACATATCACACAGTTTAAATGACATTCCACCCCTTGTCTCTTAGGCCATACTTTTGTCATACAAATTTTTAATCGAATAGATAGTTTTTGAGACATAAGCATGAGAACGCAACACAATGTTTATGACCATAAATTTTATATGAAAAGTAGAAAATGGCAATGCGTGACCATTAAGTGTCAATATAAAAAGCTCAAACCTTAAGAGGATTAATATGTAAGGAGGCTCAACCGAATTTT
This sequence comes from Dasysyrphus albostriatus, assembly GCA_946251815.1. Taxonomy (NCBI): domain Eukaryota; kingdom Metazoa; phylum Arthropoda; class Insecta; order Diptera; family Syrphidae; genus Dasysyrphus; species Dasysyrphus albostriatus. Next base: position 26,683,451 of record OX276336.1, on the reverse strand, counting down.
TGAGACCAATTATGAAAAATTTACATTTCGATTTTGTTGGTACAGACAAATACTCGTATATTTGTAATACAATTTGTCCATATTTAAGAAAAATCCTAAATCCCTCTCGATGGCACTGTTGGTCATCTACGGTTGGATCTTTTTGAATAAATCTTTAATTTCTTATCGTTTTATAACTTAAAAGAAAAAAGTTTAACGACTTATGAACTTCATTAAAAAAGTGAACTTTTAAGTAATTAGTAATTTTCAATTAGCGTTAGTTTGTCACATTTTCATATCTACATGAATTTCCATGAGATTTCCTTCTTTCATACATCATTCGTCGTTGATTTCAAGGTTTACGAAAAAAAAAATTTCAATAGCAAGATGTCCTTTAACGGCCCATTAAATTCGTTACTTCCTGTTTATCGCCAGCTCGAGATCTTTTTCATTGAAAGGTGACAAAAGAATTCTTTTCTTTTAATTAGATTTTAAACCAAACTTTCAACTTTTTCGCGATGTTTTTTCCTCCCCGGAAGATCTTTCTTATTTTAATTTTTATTTTTATTTTATTTTTTTTTTGCCTCGATAGTTTCCACTTAATAAAAATTGAAAAGGATTTTTCATCTTTAGGCTATTATATAATTTTTTTGTGAGCAGACAAAAAAAAAAATAAACTTGAAAACCACTAATCTGATGTGCAACCATAACGTCGCATTCTATTTAATATTTTAATTTAATATTTTTTCATCTAAAGGTCTTTGAAGTGCGGCAAGGTTGTGATTTTAGTTAACCGGAACAGGAACTTAAGAACTCAATGAATGGAAATTATAATAACCCGCGCCTAGAATGGGCCTTCAAATGTATACAAATGCTGAATATCTCTATTTTCATCTTCTGTGGTGGATAAACCTTACATTTTGAAAAACTGTCATATTTTTACTGTTGATGCCATCAAATTAAATTCCATGACAATTTCGTTGGAAAAATAAAAGGAAAGATAACCGTGGGTCATGTTCCGTTTATTTGGATTCAATTAAAGTCTTTTAAAAATATAATTTGACTTAAATAAATAATTGGATAGAATTTGAACAAGAAATAAAAAACAGAGAAATAAAGAGGGACATTGAAGTTGACTTGAAAGAGGTTCAAACCGAAATAAAATACAAGCAGGGCATTTTGGGAGAAAGCAATTTGTCACAATGTTTCGAAGGACATGTATGAACGTATACTGCATCAGCTAGTCTGCTACCAACGAGGACAATGACGTTGGTGGACCAAGAAACAAAATGATACTTGACTTACCAAATTGAAATTCCTGCATACGAATTCTTAAGCATTCACCACATTCATTTAGTTTGTAAAAAAAAAAATACTCACTCTAGGTACCTAAGAAAACATTGGAGTTATCTGAGATGAAGGCAGTGAGTCCTTTCGTTTGGCTGCAATGTCAGTGTTATATTTTTTTTTATATATAAATTAAATTTTTTAATTCTTAAATAAAATTAAATTTGTATACACTTGACTTCTTTACCAGGTGAAAACTATTTTATAATTTTTTTTTTAGATGGACAGAATTTAGTTTTGACAACCGAGACCAAATCTGTGTTTTAGAGGTGAATACCCATATTTAAGAGAAATTGAGTGTCCAAAGTTTCTTTTTCAAACAAAGCCTTGTCTATCCATATAGAATGAACCTCTGATGACTAGTTATTCAACTAATTTATAAGATTTCAAACTTTTTTGAAATTCTATGGGTTCAGATTAAGGATTAAGGAGTATTTCCACTGAAGCTCTTCTTCTTGTACCCAATGGACAGAAAGTGAATGAATTCCCCAGATAATATTAACATTGAGGGCCTTTATTTTCCGGTCTGACTGAACTGCTTGCTGAAAAGCTGGCATGATGTTTTATGCAAACCATTCAAAGCTTACAGGAATTGTAGAAGTAGTTGGCTCCTTAAATGACTCCCCATTGAAATACCCACCTTCCTAAAACTAAAAGTGAAATAACTACCCAAAATTGATTTGGAGATGAGAAGTTTTTTTTTATATTAGAAACACTCCTGGAAATTGGAAATTTATTTTTGATACTTATTTACTTCAGGAGGGGTGCCCTTGATTAACCAATACTGCGCGGTATAGGAGCTAACTAAGCATGGAGTGCCTGCTCTTTAAACTACTGCCTTCTGCTTCCGTATAGGAGGACTGGCATGAGTAGTTATTAGGAGTCTTTTTTTCCTTGCTTCCTTGGGCCTTTGATATTTGCCACTGGCTGCTGATATTTGGGCAAGGCTGTTGTAGTTTTTGAAGCTTGCAGGTAAAATTTGGGCAAGATTGCTGTGGTTTTTGAAGGTTGCTATTGGACCTCCGATATCTATTTCCAGAAATTCTTTTTCCCAGATATTTCCCCGCACTCTCGTTTGTTATAACTTCGGTGTTGATTTGGAAGTCGATTTTGTGGGAATTTGTCAATTTGTTAGAATCGATAATTCGCTTTTTTCAGTATCCAGAGACAGCCCGTGTTCTTCCATCCAGAAATTTGTTCTTCCTATGACTTGTTTCTGTTTTTTCTGTGCGCTTTCGGGGTCTCTTGTGTTATCAACTAGGAAGGAATCTTCGAACTTCTCCGTCCAGAGAATTTCAGGAGATATTCCAAAGCTCTGGTCCAAGGATTGATATCATTTCTTCTCAGTCCTTCCATTGTTCGGAAAATAAGTTCGTGATCTCTGGGATGTGGAATCTTTATTCAAGTGCGTTCAATATATCTGACCATTAGACTTAGCTGAAGGTGTTTTGGACATCCAGTGATGCGAGTGACAATATTTTCCTGGTGGGGTAGTTTCCTTGTTAGACGTTATCTTATAAAAAGATTTCCAATACGGACAGGTTGACGTCTAGGGTGGACATTTTATTTTGACAGCGTCTATCCAATCATAATTATTTATTATTCATATTCAGTCACTGATGTCAAGTCACAAATGATATGTTACACGAGTATCTGATCTCTTGAGCGTTATAAAACTTTTATCCAAATTGGTGTTTTCCTGTGGCAACGATGCGCAGCTTTTGACGGATTATATGGTTGGGTCTTCTTGCTCAATGAACTATTCCATGTTTGGTGGGAGAAATAGATGCCAATGCCCATGGACCATTGTTGTAAATATTCCGCTCCGTCACAGTTGGTACAAATTTTATTTCAAAAATATGTATGTACGTTAGCAAAGCAACTCACATGTTGCATATTTGTTTGCAGACCTTATAAGTTATAAATTCTACTAACTGCAGTTGAATGCATCTTATAAAAAGCATAACCTTGACATCCTTAGCTATTTATTTTCATCAATAATGCAACAAGGCCAAACCACCATGTTTTCAATACCGGATGATGGCCATCATCACCATACAGAAGGCTATCACCTGTTTAAAATGAAAGAACTAAAACAAATACCTTTGTTGTGCCTCCAAGCCATCGGTGGCTGGCTCTATATTCTGTAATCTATGTATATTAACACACACTTCTTTATTTTTCTCGTCCATCTGTACCGTTACTTCAACAAACACGTCACAATTCCATCAATTTTTGTCCTTGGTTAGGTATATGCGATGATATCAGAGAAGATATATAGTTACAGCAATAAGAATCCCTTTTAACATTTCACTGCTAGATCCCTGAATATCTGTCAATACCTTTGGGGCAACAAATCTTTTTTACCTTCCTTCAACACGAAAACAAAAACTCGAAAAAAAAAATAAAAATAAAACCATAGTACCGCACAATTTGCAACAACATCATAAGCACCTTAGGCTGTTCTCTTATATGTATAGCATCTTCGACGGAAGACATTTTTCACGTAGATACGAGAATCGTGAGTTCAACCTCAATGACCCAACACTACTGTTATTTAAGTTCACTTTCGTAAGCGATTCAAAAACCAGGATGAAAATTCAAAACCTAATGAAGCTGATTTGCAAATATAGTGTTTTTCCCGGTCGAAACATACAAAAATAATAATCAAACAGAATCTGCCAAATGACGTTTAGCATAACCAAACATCCCCACCCACAAGTTTTTATAAATGCATCTCTGTCGCTCTTGATGACGTTCGACACTTTATGTGATTTTCCAAATGAAATTTCGTGACATTAAAAACTTAATTACAGAAAACAACTATACCAAAGCCATTTCACTTTAACTTTATTGTTTGATAGTTTCAAAGGAATTTCCCTTTCTCCCCAAATGTCAAACTGAAAGAACAACTTGCTATATTTGACACATTGTTTCTCCACTCTGTGACAGGATGTGTATATATATTATATTTTTCTTTCTGTTTGCTCTGAACGCACTCTCATAAGAGTATAATAACCTTTTTTGCGGCAGTTAAGTCATTCAAACTATTCATTAAACTGCCCTCTTGAGGAATTGAGTCAAGTTCTCAGCGTATTTCAAAAATAGTTTCTTAAGGGTCACCAGTCACCACTCACCCTTAAGCAAACCCACACATTCAAGCATACCATCAGTTTTATGATGGACGTTATAATATTATGTGCACTGTTCTGATTTTTCTTTCGTTCAAAAATTGCATGAATGCAGTTACTTCAGTGATGGTTGATATCGTATATGTACAGTGTGGGCAGAGGGGGGAAATAATTTAGTTCGATGGGCTCTGAAGAGACATGTCTATCTTTATAATATGGGAGCAAGGATGAATGGCTGACTATCGGAACTCTGTCAACTGTGTGTTAGGCTAGGCGCTTGAGTGTAGTAAAGGAAACAAAAAAAAATCACACATAAGATGAGGACTGAGGAGTTCTGTATTCGCAGAGAGCAAACTACTACGTCAGTTTTGAAATAGCATTTTTTTTCTAATTCTAAGGATATTGGTGGAAAAATTAGGACCTTTATTCTTTTTTCCATAAATTGATAGATGAGCTTCGTGATAATTGGGAGTATGTGGACAGTTTCTAGAATGAATGATGGCCTATATGCTGCTTGGGTACATCAAAAATAAAACAAAAAATCCCAGTTAACAGTCATACGTCAAGATCTCTGCCGTGAGTGCCAACAAATTTGGAAGTACAATGAAAAGGTACAATTTTTAAAATGTATTTTCATTAGTATCGGAAATAGTAACAATAATAGTTGGGATCATAGATTGATTAAGATCTTTAAAATACATTTGATTGTTTAAAATTCTGGTGCAATACTGAAATTCCCTTCCCACAACTGTGCTTTTCAACCCTTTTCATGCATGAGGAGGGAAGGGAAAAAAATCAATAATGTGATCTTATGGTTACAAGGGTTTTCGGGTCATCGTCCGACAACTGGTTCTCGATTGATTGGCCCATGTATGAAACAAACGGCAACCCTTTTCTTGTTCTTTTGACAGTATTGCCACCTTAGCAACATTTTTTTTATGTAAAGTAAGGACATGAAATATTAGTACACTAGCCGTCAAGCCTCTACTAATATTCTGACATTAAAAAAGTTAATTTTTTTATTTAGTAAGTGTAAGCTTTTTGCTTACTTAAGCTAGTGTCTAATTAATAACAAATTCAGGAGCAAATAAAATGGATTTTAGTTAAAAAACCAATTGACATGGCTTCATTAATAAAATAATTACTCAAGAAGCTCCGATAGACCCCTAAGCTTAAGGCCTTAAAATTTCTGTAAGACATTCGTTAAATTTATGAAAAAAATAATCAACTTTCGCGAAAACGAGATACGAAATTGAAATTAGTTAAAACAATTTAAGCAACTCCTTTAATAGTTTTAGGTAAAAAAGAGAATGCCAACTAAATTCTTGATTAAAAATAGTTGTATGGAAATAAAATTTGAAATCGTTGCAGCTGTTTTTTAAGAAAACTTTTTTATGAAATTCTTAAAACATTTTTAAGAAAAAGTTTTGATATGTAAGTCTTGAGTATTTATTTATTTAGATAGATAGATAAAATTTTAATCCGTTTTTGAGAAATCGAATTTTCAAAAAAAGACTAATTTTAAACTCTTTTTAAAAATTAAAAAAGAAATGTTGAAAATTTTGATATGCAATATAAATTTATTAAATTTAAAATTTTGTATATAAAAAAATATGTACATATAAAAATATTATATAAAAAAAAATCATTCCAGATGATAAATGAGAAGATTCAAAATAAAAATATGTCAGCTACCTACTATTAATATCTTTTCCTCAGGGGATCTGTATTGATATACAATAAATCACAAAACACAGTCTATTAAATTAATGTACCGTTATTATACCATACAATTTTTTCAAGCAATTTTACAAAATCTTAATTTTCTTAAAAACGGCTTCACAGCTTTTCCTAAAAAAAATTCAATAAATTTCTTTCAGTAAAGGCTACCTTTTAAAGGGAAACTTTTTTCCAAAAAATGGTTATTAAAGGTTCCTCCCAAATAACCATATTTCTTATTTTCGATTTTCTTTAAAATGATAATTTTGATTTCAAAAATAGTTTTGATATAGAAGCTTTCAATAATTTTTTTGTAGACAAGCTCCAAAGCAATATAAATATTTTTCTTACCAAACTTTTCAAAAAAATATTTTATGAATTTTAAAAAAATTGTTTTGATAACCAAATGTATTGAAAAAAAATAAAGGAGATTTTTATAATACTCAATATTTGAGTTTTTAACTCTTTAAAATAGGTTTTTTTTTTAAAAAATTAAATATTTTTTTAATAAAATAACGGTACCTTTTATACCTACAAATGTAAAAAAAACGTCAAGGAAATTATTTTTTTTTTTTTTAAAACGGCTCCAACGATTTTTTAAAACTTTTTTGTATGCTTAATTTAGTTTCAAATAATAACTATTAAAAGTAACTTCTCACAGAACGTTTTTTATTTTAAATTTTCTGAATATTGGCTTAACAGACTAAGATTATTTTTTATATACAAATCTCAATTAAGACAAAAAACTATTTCTTATTAAAAATTGCAAAAAAAGTGTTTGAATTTAAAAAGATTTAATTTTTTTTTAATTCTATATTTCAAAGAAGAAAGCTATTTAAGCTAGTCTAAATTGCGTATTTTTCTCATAATTTCCCCGTGCTTACATATAATTTTCTTAAACGCTTACAGCATCTTGAACATAAGAGAAAGTACGTGCGATCCAGTCGTGTATTTTATTTCTTGGGGGATCTGTATTGAAACAATAAATTACAAAACAGAATCAAACAAAATAAATACATAGAAAAAAATTAATTAGATTTCTTATGCAAACAAAAATATATAACTTTTTATTACAAAGTTAAGGAAAACGGATTTATGCTAATTTTAGAAACATTTAAAAAAAATCCTTAACGTTTTTTTAACATTTCTATGGAAGGCATCTACCGTTATCTTTTCATAAACGTAAAATTTTTTCTTAAAATATTCTAGAAAGTGTTAAAAATAATCAAATACCGATTTAAAAAAAAAACTCGACTTAGATTTCAAAATATTTGACTTTCAAAAAAAAAAAAAAAATTGAACAATTTTTGGAAATTTCGGTAAAAAAATACTATGTTTTGAAAAAAAATTTCCATCCAAATTACTAAAAGAAATTTATAGATTTTTTTAGACAAAAGTTGTGGCCCATTTTTGAGAGAAATAATATTTTGTAAAAGTGCTAAGAAAAATTATAGGACAGGGACCGTTATTTTTGGTTCTAACTCAAAAAGAAAAAAGTGTGGAGATAATCACCAATTATCAATATATGTACCAAGTTTTATTATAATTGATCCAGCCGTTTACTGCCTAAACAGAATGAAATATGGAGTTGCAATAGATGTCAAAAATCCTTCAGTGAAAGTTAAAATTTATTCAACTCTGCAGCTGCAGCATTTTTGACATCTGTTCCAGCTCCATCTTCCATTCTGTTCAGGCAGGTAGGTTGAAGCTGAACAGACAGAATTGTGAGACCCGCTTTTCGGGTTGGCATTACAATCGTAATGACAAGTCTGATCCAAATATCGAGCTCACATTTTTTTTTACGAATGCATAACTAGCCATATATACTGTGAACGTCAAAAAAAGTGTACAGCTTTGAACTGCATTCTTGTAACTCTGTTGAAGCAAAAAGATTTAATCTTTCAGTATAAGACTTATCTTATTTTTTAAAGCAGGTTATCTTCAATGATTTCCCATATAAAACCTATCAAAATATGTTTTAGTAAAGATTCAATAAAAAAATAAAAAAAAAATAAAAAAGTGTACATTATTCAATTAAAGTGAAAAACTTGTCCTTAGGACATAAAGAAAGAGTCTGTCGATTGATTCTACTAGCTTTCTTGCCAGCTTGGCTGGGATTTTTTGCCACTCTTCAAATAAAATAAAATTTTGTGCTTCTAAGCTTAATTTGTTTCTATTTTGGATCTGTTTATTGAGATAATCTCACAAATGCTCGATGAGGTATAGGTGGGCTGGGGATCGTGGAAGATCTCCTAATTGCTTAGAAGTACTCTGTGTTTAATGTGTGCTTGAAATCGTTATCTTATTGGAAGACCCATGGTTTTACTCCCAGTTTCGCAACACTACATGGCTAATTGTTTCTTAAAATACTAAGCAATCTTCATTCCTCATCGTACTTTCAAATAAGACGAGATTTCCAACTCCAGATAATGGCATACATCCCCCGTACTTTCAATAAAGACAAGATTTCCAAATTGGCTTAGAAAAAATATCACTACTTTCAAGCACATTTGCCTAGAAAATGCAATGCAAAACTTGAATATAAAAAATAAAAAGTATCTTATACAAAATAATGAATCTCAATTTATGTTTTTTATCCAATAAATGCTTACAATAACTTAACTCCTGTTACACATAATTTGCGAATATATTTACCTAAGCTCCTGGACTGGTGAAAATAATAAATATTCATAAATCAATATGCTTGACGTTAACCACTGCAATATGAATATTCAAGGATATTATTATGTCCTACTAACGTCTGTTATTATAATGTTAGGTCAAGTACTTTACCTACTCATCTTACAAAATGTCAGTGTTTAAATAAATTTGCATATATAATTATTCCTTCTTAAAGAATGTATTCCGGTCTATATTAACAGCTTTTTATCTATTGATCCATGGGCTAAAATTTGCATGCCAAAGTAAATCCAGCTCTAAATTTTATAAAATATTTTTGATTTTTCCCAGGAAGAGAATTTTTTCTGAATTATTTTTGTGATACCTACGAGTACAATCAAATATATCTTAGAATACTTTGATCATCGTTATTTTTCAATCACGAAGAAAATGTAAACCTTAAACTTTAATGCACATCACAATCACATGCCCATGCCCGCCCACTCATTGGTTTACTCCCACAGGAATCTAATGTGAACTTTAAGTCAGATTTTTATATACTCGTTGGTATAGGTACCTAACGATTTTATAGTCAAAGCTGATTTGTTTCTTAGATTTCCCCAATGACACTAAATTTCCTATTAGCCATTATTGGAACTAATGAGGGCACGCTGAGTGGATTTTATCAGCACTTTGACTTTTATAGTCCCAATGTGACCTTTTCTTTGAGTTTCCTATTACTGATATCCACAGGAGCACATAAAAAAAAGTCTATGTTCACAATTCACACCATAAAACCTATGCATTCTATTTGGTCATGGTGATGGTCAAACAAAAGAACAAAACAAAAGGGCTGACTATTTTTTTTTTTTGGAGAAGGGTCATTTACAAAGGTGCGCCATGAATCTTTTTTGTATGTACGTGATGCAATGCATAACCGAAAGAGGCTTTAATGAGTTTTGCAAAGTGCTCAGTTTCAATAAAATATAAAAGGATTTTCTCGTATCTATTCGTTGATTCAAAAAATAAAATCCCTTAAATGCCAAAGTGGATTATGATTTTGTTGTTAACGTATTTTGTCCGAGAAACATGCATAATATAGTACATGGAGAACTAGAGAGAGAGAAAATATTATTACTTCAGATGTACTCTTGGTTTATAGATCTGAATTTGAATTGAATTGACAAAGCATTAGTGGTACATTGTAAACCAAGATATAAACTACTTTAAAATACACCCTAATTATTTCAGTTTTTTCACCCAAGAATAAACTTTGTGATATACATAGAATATCAGAAGCACCCTCGTGACTTTTAGCAGCAGAAATTTGAGTTTTTCAATTTTTACGTTCAAGTTTATACCTCTTTCCCTCCTTAAAATTGAAATTTCAAAAAATCCAAATTTATCGAACAATAAACTATGATTCGTTCTCTAGTGAAAAATTCAAGAGGGAATTTTATTTTGAATTCGATCGCGAATATAATTTTTTGGTTACTTTAAAATAAAATTCCTTTCCAAGATTGAATTAAATCAGCAAGGAACTAAAAATATGGCAGCAAAATAAATTTGGAGGCGCAACAGCTCGTGGAGAGCCCAGGTTAGTGATTTTCAACTCTCTACTATTTCTGTGTGCGTGTTATTGGCAGGAATGGAGGGGACCTACAATTTTTTGCCGAGTCCGAATGGCTAGATGAGAAGCACTTAATCATGACAAGTATACTCTTGGAGGATTTGTCAGTTCCTCGTAAGAGGCAGTACCTCGGGAAAAATATTTCTGTTTTTAAGTGGCAGCGGCTGGGAATCGAACTTAGACCTTCGGCATGACAGTCCAACGCACTTACCATCATACCATGAGGTATTACATATGGTGCTTTCCTGAATTTATTATGCGGGAACTTTTGAAGATTCTTAACGAAGCAAGAAAAATGAAATTTTTCACATGTGGTATAAAACTTGACAGTTTTTGACTTGATAAATGAGAGTTAAATTACATTTTCAAGGAAAAACTGTTTTGCGATCCAAATGTCAAAGAATTTCATTAATGTATTCTTTTTTCGAAACAGTAAAAAAAAAATTGAAAATTTTGTATCTTTGAGGCGTTTCAAATCTATCGATATCATAGCCATCTTTGAAAAGAATTTTAAAATTAATGGTGACGAACTATGTTTATTATAGCGATTCACCAGCTTCTTCATCATAAGAAAAATATTTTACTTACTCAAATGTCTTTATTTTTACATTTCAACAAAAATTATTTCAAAAAATTAATCAATTCACATCTGTAGTCAATGCATGAACCAAGGCTTAGAGAACAATAAAATATAATTCGTTTTTTCGAAAAAAAACTCAAAGAGAATTCAACCCGATCACGAATCTTATTTTTCAAAACTTTTTAAATAAAAATTCTATGTCACAATGGAATCTAATTTTCTGCAATCCGTAAAAAATGGTTTAATCCGGAACTTTGCAGATCCGTTCAAATAAGAAAGAAAAATATGTTTTTATGAAAGGAGAAGGTTTCAGAAGGCTAAAAAGATGCAAGACAAAGTATCGAAGGACAAAACTTCGAAACTCTCGTAACATCGTTGTTCTTTGAGTGATTCTATTAAATTGACAGAGGTGAGAGCTGATAAAGAATTAAAAAAGTAAATATATTTTCAAAAGAGTGTAAATGTCAACATTTTGCAACTTCGATGTTCCTTGAGCGATTTCAATGAAATTGAGACTGATGGAAGCTAAGACAAAATTAATAAGAAAACATATTTTCAAAGCAGAGTGTTTAAAAAAATGTCAACATTTTGCAACTAGTCTAATCGGAAGGTCCAATTTTCGATGACTTTTCCCGCTGCTGAATTCTCAGAAAAAGAACGTCAACGACACATTGTTTAAGGCAATAAATTGACGACGGAAACGTTGGCTTTGGACCTTTGGCAACTCATATAAGGGAAATTTGATATTTTAGAATGTCATCTAATTGGTCAGTAATTGGTCAAGAAAGGTCAACTAGTCCTAGAAATTGGTCAGTCCTTGATAACTAGTTATAAAGACTTAAAGTTTCTCAAGGTCACTCAAGGTCACGCGCGATTTTTGGCACCTCATTTATGGGAAATTTACAAAAAAAAAGATGCCATCTGAAAGATTTGTAGATACTGATAAAAGGTCAGCTAGTTTCAGTAATTGGTCAGCGATAGATTATTTTTTACGATTAAAAAAAAAAAAAAAATTCAAGGTCACGAACGATTTTTGGCACCTCATTTGGGTAATTTTCAAAAAAAAAAATATACTATGTGATAGGTTACTCGGTCATCATAAAAGGTAATTTTCAAAGTATTTGTATGTAGGTCACAGTATAGATAGTTGGCACCTCATTCGGGTAATTTAAAAAAAAAAGTAAACCATTTGAAAGGTTACTTAACGATAATAAAAGGTCAACTACTTTCAGTAATTGGTCAGCCATATATTTATTTTTATGAATGTTATATTTTTTTTTATGTAGGTCACAGTATAGATTTTTGGCACCTCATTTGGGGTGTATTTGCATAAAATTTATACCATCTAAAAGGCCAGTAGATCGCGATAAAAGGTCAATTAGTTTCAGTAATTGGTCAGCCATAGATATTTTTAATTAATTTTTGAAGTTTTTTTTCAAGGTCACAAAAAAATTTTTGGCACCTCATTTGGGTTGTATCAAAAAAAAAAAAACATACCAATTGGAAGGCCATTTAGCGGCCATAAAAGGTTAGCTAATTTCAGTAATTGGTCAGTCATGGACGTTTTCGTATGAGTTTTTGAATTTTCGTCAGTAGTATAAGACAATATTAGTAGCTAATTTTGAACATGAAACCAATGCCTAGTCATGCGCAAACTACCTATGCATCTGCAAAAACAATCTAGTTGTTAAAAAACCCTAGAAAAAAATACTTCGACGCTAATAAGAGCTTGGCAATGGTAATAATCGAAGGTGTCGCCTTGCCATCAATTTTTTGCATTTCCCATAATGAGGTGCCAAAAATCGCTATGACCTTGAACGAAAATTCAAAAATTCATTAAAAAAAATCTATGGCTGACCAATTACTAAAACTAGCTGACCTTTTATATAGATCAAGAGATCCTTCAGAATGTATGCAATTTTCCCAAATTTCCCATAAATGAGGTGCCAAAAATCGCTATGACCTTGAAATTCAAAAAAAAATTGTTAAAAAAAAATCTATAGCTGACCAACTATTGAAAATAGCTGACCTTTTATATAGATCTAGAGATCTTTCAGATAGTATATATTTTTGCATATTTCCCATAAATGAGGTGCCAAAAATCGTTATGACGTTGAAATTTTTTTTAAAAGAAATTAAAAATTTATAAAAAAAAACTATTCCTGACCAATTTCTGAAAATAGCTGATCTTTTATGACCGTGAAATGGCATTTCAAATGGCATACTTGTTTTTTTGAAATGACCCAAATGAGGTGCCAAAAGTTTTTTTTGTGACCTTGAAACGAGTTTTGAAAATTCATAGAAAAAAAAACTATAGCTGACCAATTACTGAAAATAGTTGACCTTTTATCACTATCTACAAATCTTTCAGATGGCATCTTTATTTGTAAATTTCCCATAAATATGGTGCCAAAAATCGCGCGTGACCTTGAGTGACCTTGAGAAACTTTAAGTCTTTATAACTATAGTTATCAAGGGCTGACCAATTTCTAGGATTAGTTGACCTTTCTTGACCAATTACTGACCAATTAGATGACATTCTAAAATATCAAATTTCCCATATATGAGGTGCCAAAGGTCCAGAGCCGGAAACGTTGGCATAATTATTCTACCTTGATAACTCTGATGGAACTGGTAAAAACTTCTCATTTCGTTGATAATGGCTTCAATTTGTACCAAGATAGCGGGTACGTATGTCGGAAGGCTCACTCGGCGTTGAAATTTTCATTGATTCTTTGAATGATTGACTTACAAGAAACATTTTAAGAAACTCTGCGTTGGAACAGGTGTTGAAAACTTTGCAAAATTATCATGGGATAAATGCGAGCATTCGAGGTGCTTTTTTTGACTTACAGACCACAAAAGAAGTTTGGACTACCCTTAAGATGATGAAACACAGTGCGAGTGATCATGAAAATAGGGAAGGATTTAAGAAGAGATTGTGAAGTACATTGGTTTTGAAGTTCAGAATATAAAAATGAAAGGAGAAAATAGAGATTGGTTAAGCATTCCACATTCGTTTTATACGGCTAATATCGGCTTGGTCAAACAATCAAATATTTGCGTTTTCGTGAAATTATCGTTTTTTGGGCGATGCGTTAAAAAGTTGCAGTTGAACACGAAAATGCGGTTTGCGGTGCAGAAATATCCATCAGTCGATAATTTCTCAAAACAACTACTGTTGATCTGGTTGATGTAAATATAAAATTAAACCCGCCAAATGTTTATGAAATCACATCATCGAAGTATAAGAACTTTTTAGCAAAGTCTTCCCAAATATCGCGTACTACCCGTGAACTATTGATATTAGCTGTGAAAAATATTAAGTCAATGATTTGGATCTGATTAATCAAATGACATCAGCTACACTACATTCTTTAAAATCGAAACGATGTTCACTGGGTCAGCTAGTTAAATATAAAAATAAAGATTTCAGATTCCTAATCCTTGTCTTCCAAGCCAAAAAATATCCTTCGTCAAACATTTCTATTAGTTTGACAATCACTCGAAAGAGAACAGGACCTATTAATACCCTTTCCTTAATAATCATAATAACACTCTGCCAGCCATAAATAAGGCCTTGACTGGTAAACCACATTTCTAAAAAAAACCACTGAGCCTGACATCGTTCGGCATCGTATCTTCCACTTCTCTAACCATTATTATATTGTGATAAGCTAATTGGTCCCATTCACTAGACATTTATTCATCAACCAATTATATGCACAGCAAAACTATTTTCCCTTTTCAATTTACATTTTTAAGGAGGAACTTTTGTAGATATACTTTGTTCACAGGGGTGAGGGAGGGTTTCACAAAAGGACGATGACATAAATATCCTATTTAGTTTCTCATCGAAAACCCGTTTCTAATTTTTTATTTCTTCCTTCCTGTTGCTGCTGATGCTATTCTATACTTCCGGACGTCTGTTGATGGATGTTGAACCTTCTTGCCTATCCCACTTGTAGTCTAGTTGTGGTAATAAGTCTGGTTGCATTTCTATGCCATGGCATCCCAACATCACAAAAGACACCAGAAAACAATGACACCCAACTGCCACCCCCGATATCTGAGCTTCTACCTTCGACAACCCAAACAGCAACAACAACAATTATCCTTCCAAGGAATGCAACATTAGACCTGATGGTTGATGGCATTGGGTGAGTATAGTTTTGATAAAGCATTCTTGACAATTCCTTTCTATCTCGTAATTCGTATAGTCCTTCGAGGGTGACATTTCCGTCCAGAAACCCAACAACACCAATCATTTCACCACAGCTAACCGCATCGCGTATCTATGAATCTTTTCGCACAATTACTCCAACAGATAGCAATGATGACCCCTTTAGGACGACAACCACCCATCGCAGTCATAGTTCGAGTTCCAATGGAACGACATTGATGCGCAAACGGACCGCATCCAATGATTACCTTAGCAAGAACATTTCAATCATCCTCGAGAACTTATTAAAAAGCTACGAGCAGTCACAATTGCCAACTCACGGAAAAGGTAAAAAAATCAAGTTGAAGGAAGAAGAAGAAGTGATGGGGAAAGTCCTTTCGTATTGTTCTTTTCTAGGTGTCCCGACAATAGTCAGGACGAACATCCTCATTCGAAGTATGGGTCCGGTATCCGAGTTAGACATGGACTATTCAATGGACTGCTACTTCCGGCAATATTGGCGAGACAAAAGGCTAAGCTTCAAAGGACCCATTAAAAGTTTGTCACTCAGCATAAAGGTGTGTGGTTTGCTCAGCAGAAGATAGTGCTCTATTGCTGGTATTGGGGGTTTTATGGGGGTAACCCTCTTGTTCTTTTTAACTTTTTTACAGATGCTTGACAAAATCTGGAGGCCAGATACTTTTTTCTTCAACGGAAAACACTCGCACATTCATACCATCACAGTGCCAAATAAATTGCTGAGACTTAGTCAGGATGGAGATATTTTATATTCAATGAGGTTGGTTATCTATATTTCTATCTGCAATAATGCATTATAAAACATACATACTCGTACGTACATATGCATGCATTTGAATATGGAATTTTGAAATCCATTAAGCTAATTGCATTTATACCGCCCTTCAACAAAAGGTTGACGATAAAAGCTACATGCCCGATGGAATTGAAAAACTTTCCCATGGACCGTCAGTCGTGCCCGTTGATAATTGGAAGCTGTAAGTTGTGTTTTTTCTGTTTGTTTTATTTTGAAAGTTTATAGAAGATACTTAAACCACATTATGCAAACAGAGTTATGCTCATAAATGTATATAGCTGTGTGAGGATGCCAGAAAGTTTTCCTGATATCTCAGACGATATCTTTAGTTTGAAATCTGCTCTCTCAATCAAATTCAATAAATAATATAAGTTCTTTAACTATTTCAATGCTTAAAGGCATGTAATTGTTTCATACCAAAAAAATATGTATTAAATGCTTGCATTGTTGGCGAACTAGTCTTAGTACTAAACATATTTTGATCAGGCTTTGAATTTTAAAAGGCATTTGACCTGTTTTAAGGCAGGCGCGAACAAGGACTAGTAGCGTTTAAGAGTGATAATGTAGCTGTTTACCGGGAAGCAATGAGGAGCATACAAAAATCTGTTAAGAAATCAACATAAATCACCGGATTCAAATATCAATCCTGACAACCAGGGTTGCAATTAATTTTTTTTTTTAGAAATCTGCAATAATGACGAAAAAAAATCTATAATGCAGTATTCGTAAATAAACATTTTCTTCTAGACAACAATGACAAAAAATAACATAAATAAATTTCATAAATTAAAATAACAATGTTTTTTTTTATGCATATATTTAGTAGAGCCACATTAAAGCATTTCATAATTTACCAAGTAAATGCAGTTATTATGATTTGATTTTATGGAATAGAACTTGAAGCGATGAGAAGCAAAACTCTCCATTTCCAGGCTCTGAACCTTTGGCACCTCATATATGGGAAATTTGATATTTTAGAATGTCATCTAATTGGTCAGTAATTGGTCAAGAAAGGTCAACTAGTCCTAGAAATTGGTCAGCCCTTGATAACTAGTTATAAAGACTTAAAGTTTCTCAAGGTCACTCAAGGTCACGCGTGATTTTTGGCACCTCATTTATGGGAAATTTACAAAAAAAAGATGCCATCTGAAAGATTTGTGGATAGTGATAAAAGGTCAACTATTTTCAATAATTGGTCAGCTATAGTTTTTTTTCTATGGATTTTCAAAACTCGTTTCAAGGTCACAAAAAAAACTTTTGGCACCTCATTTGGGTCATTTCAAAAAAACAAGTATGCCATTTGAAAGGCCATTTCACGGTCATAAAAGGTCAGCTATTTTCAGAAATTGGTCAGGCATAGTTTTTTTTTAATGAATTTTTAATTTATTTTAAAAAAAATTTCAAGGTCATAGCGATTTTTGGCACCTCATTTATGGGAAATTTGCAAAAAATATATACCATCTGAAAGATCTCTAGATCTATATAAAAGGTCAGCTATTTTCAATAATTGGTCAGCGATAGATTTTTTTTAATAATTTTTTTTTAAATTTCAAGGTCATACCGATTTTTGGCACCTCATTTATGGGAAATTTGGGAAAATTGCATACATTCTGAAGGATCTCTTGATCTATATAAAAGGTCAGCTAGTTTTAGTAATTGGTCAGCCATAGATTTTTTTTAATGAATTTTTGAATTTTTGTTCAAGGTCATAGCGATTTTTGGCACCTCATTTATGGGAAATTTGGGAAAATTGCATGCCATCTGAAACATCTCTAGATCTATATAAAAGGTCAGCTAGTTTCAGTAATTGGTCAGCGATAGATTATTTTTTACGATTTAAACAAAAAAAAAAATTCAAGGTCACGAACGATTTTTGGCACCTCATTTGGGTAATTTTCCAAAAAAAAATATACTATGTGATAGGTTACTCGGTCATCATAAAAGGTCAGTTAGATTCAGTAATTGGTCAGTCATATTTTTTTTTTAATTATTTCTTAAAGTATTTGTATGTAGGTCACAGTATAGATAGTTGGCACCTCATTCGGGTAGTTGAAAATTTTTTTAAATAGATATAGATCCAATAGATTCTGAGAAAATCATGGTGGATTAAACCAAACACTTTCTTTTTCAAGATGGCGGTCATTCCCTTACCCCGGCACCTCAAAAACTTGGTTTCTTAAAGAAGAGATGCAGCCAAACTCAAATCGTACCCATCGATTATGGAAATTTTAATAAATTTTTTGACAAAATTTAATCCACCATGATTTTCTCAGAATCTATTGGATCTATATCTATTTAAAAAATTTTTAAATTACCCGAATGAGGTGCCAACTATCTATACTGTGACCTACATACAAATACTTTAAGAAATAATTAAAAAAAAAATATGACTGACCAATTACTGAATCTAACTGACCTTTTATGATGACCGAGTAACCTATCACATAGTATATTTTTTTTTGGAAAATTACCCAAATGAGGTGCCAAAAATCGTTCGTGACCTTGAATTTTTTTTTTTGTTTAAATCGTAAAAAATAATCTATCGCTGACCAATTACTGAAACTAGCTGACCTTTTATATAGATCTAGAGATGTTTCAGATGGCATGCAATTTTCCCAAATTTCCCATAAATGAGGTGCCAAAAATCGCTATGACCTTGAACAAAAATTCAAAAATTCATTAAAAAAAATCTATGGCTGACCAATTACTAAAACTAGCTGACCTTTTATATAGATCAAGAGATCCTTCAGAATGTATGCAATTTTCCCAAATTTCCCATAAATGAGGTGCCAAAAATCGGTATGACCTTGAAATTTAAAAAAAAATTATTAAAAAAAATCTATCGCTGACCAATTATTGAAAATAGCTGACCTTTTATATAGATCTAGAGATCTTTCAGATGGTATATATTTTTTGCAAATTTCCCATAAATGAGGTGCCAAAAATCGCTATGACCTTGAAATTTTTTTTAAAATAAATTAAAAATTCATTAAAAAAAAACTATGCCTGACCAATTTCTGAAAATAGCTGACCTTTTATGACCGTGAAATGGCCTTTCAAATGGCATACTTGTTTTTTTGAAATGACCCAAATGAGGTGCCAAAAGTTTTTTTTGTGACCTTGAAACGAGTTTTGAAAATCCATAGAAAAAAAAACTATAGCTGACCAATTATTGAAAATAGTTGACCTTTTATCACTATCCACAAATCTTTCAGATGGCATCTTTTTTTTGTAAATTTCCCATAAATGAGGTGCCAAAAATCACGCGTGACCTTGAGAAACTTTAAGTCTTTATAACTAGTTATCAAGGGCTGACCAATTTCTAGGACTAGTTGACCTTTCTTGACCAATTACTGACCAATTAGATGACATTCTAAAATATCAAATTTCCCATATATGAGGTGCCAAAGGTTCAGAGCCCCATTTCCATCACAGAAAAACTCGTCACAGCCAGATGAAGTTTTTAAAGCAGATTTTTGAAATTCAAAAGTCTGTTGATGGGTTGAAAATCTGCAAAATGCATAATAACGCACTTATGGCAACGCTGCTGACAACTCTGTTATGACTATGACTCTATCAACCAGTTTAAAGACCATTTCCGATCTACGATCTTCTAAACAATTTTTCAGTTTGAACTTATCAGTACCCTACTCTACTGCGTCATCCTATTCAAAGACTTTCCAAGTAGGTGCCCTGGTGTTCATTGGCTCTAGGTGACCCAGGCACCTTATACGCTAATGTCATTTAAAACGGAACTAAGACGTTTATGGGTTTGCATTACGAAAATCAATAGTTGGGATATTAAATATGAGAAGATCGCGGAGTGCTATTAAATTAGAGGGTGCATTTTGGAGAGGGGGGGGGGCAAAAACACCCTTTCAGGTTTTTGCATATAACTAGAAAACGAAGCAAACTTTCGAAATGATACATTCAGAAACAAATTTGAGTGAAAATCGACCGAGAAACGGTCGCTCAGACTAAGCTTTTATGATTTAAAAGTAAAATATTTATATGGGATTTATGGCAATTTTAGGGGAAATTGGGTGAATGATTCATTTTTGACCATCAAAGTAACAATAATAGAAAAATAATTTTTTTTCGCAGTTTAAGGTTGCCATTTTTTTCACTTTCGATCGAAAAACTCGTCTGGCACTATTTGAAATTTATATAAAAAATTATCAAAATCCGTTCAGCCGATAAAGTGAGAAAATTAAAAAAAAAACGTTCGAAGGGTACTATTAAAAGTTGCTAAGCGTAATTTTGTATAATTTCTGGTAGTAGATCGTAATAGTTTGAGCATACGGAAAAAGGTTTTTTTTTTTAACAATCGCAGACCCGTTTTCAAGAAAAACAATTTTTCTGAACTTTTTTTTTTTTTTTTAAATTTGTATTACCATTTTTTCATTAGATTTAAAATTTTTCTTGAAATATTCTAGTAACAGTTAAAGAACCTTTAAATGCCGAGTTAAAAAAAAAGAACGTGCAATTTTCAAAAATTTTGATTTAAAAAAAAAATTAAACTATTTATATTCAAAAGCTTCTAGTTTTGTATAAAAAAAATTATTGACATCAGAAATACAATTTTGAAGAAAATAAAAAAAAAAATGATTCTTTGGGAGGTCATATTTTTGATTTTCTCAATTTTTTGAAATTTTTTAGTATCCAGTGATAAATACTTCCTGGTAAATTTCGAAATGTTTTGGATGGATTTAAAACAAATATACTTCATAACTTGTTTTTTTTTTTAATAAACTGACATAAGAGTTGAACAAAACAGCTTAAAAATGTGAAAAATCGCGTTTGATTATGAATTGGGCGAAAACCGTTATCCACACAAAATAAATCGTTAGCTAAGTTTTAACAGTTAAAAATATTTGCTTGAACAAAAAAGATTTTCAGAATCGGTTGGTAAAGAAAGAACCTACTTGTAAGAAACGGGCACTGAAATAATACAAGCCGTTATAACTTTTAAACGATGCGTAAACGAGAAAATTTACTCATAAGTTTTTCGACTGATTTTAATTATTAATTAATTACTTCTGCGGCGATGATTGTAAGACACCCATATACCTTATAGGTAATAGCAAAATAATGAATAAAAAAAAAGTAATAATGTAGAGCCTACGATCTACTTAGACTTAAAAAATTTAAATAAATTTAAAATTTAAATAATTAATTTTCAAAAGAAAAATCAAAATATGCACTCACTTTTAAAAAAGGATTTAAAACTTAAATTTATAAAATCACATTGACATTTTTTAATACATATTTTTATATTTTTGAAAAGTACCTACATCAAAAAACGTTCAAATTTAAAAAAAATTGTCCAATTTGAAGTTTGTTCAAGAAGTTATGAGCAATTAACAAAAAAAAGAGCTATATTTTGAAAATTCGATTTTTTTTGAACGGCATATCAAAAAAATCTCAAAATTTACCAGAAAGTGAACACTTAAAATATTAAAAAATTGGGAATATCACAAATCCGAATTGGCATGGAATGTCCCATATATACCTACCCATCTCTTTTTTCTTTCTTTATTTTTTTTTATAAAACCTGTCTCTTAACACTTCTGAAGCACTGACTACATTCACAATGGTAAATAATCCGATCAGAGTGAAAATTTGTATCTGAGTTATTGAAATCAACTTCGAAAGAAACCTGGATCCTTGTTTAATACGTGCTAAAAAATAACCTAGACTCAGACCCGGAGATAATAAAACACAGCCTTTGTTCAAACTTGGTACATTGCGTTTTTTGATCATTTTTTAACATTTTTTCTGGAACCAAAAATATGGCATCTGCCATTCAATTTTTTTAAATCAATCTTACATAATCGATTTTTTCTTAAAAACGACTTCTCCAAAATTTCCAAAAATTGGTTTTAATGACACCTGCCAAAGAGCCATTTTTTTTTTTAAATTTCGATTTCTTTTAAAACGGTATGACTATTTTCAGTAATTGTTTTGCCCAGAAACTCCTTTAAATTATTAATATGTAGTATTTTCTTCCAAATTTAAAAAAAAAAACAAATTTTGTTGAATTTAAAAAATGTTTCAATTTTTTGAAAATCAAATATTTCGAAATTGAAACTATCAAAATTTCTTTAAACTGGATATGATGAGTATTCAAGCACTTTCTAAATTATAAAAAACTTATATGAAAAAATAATGGTAGGAATCATTCATACAAATTTAAAAAAAATTTATTTTAATTTAATTTTGTTGGAGGTAAGACCCCAAAGTTTTCTGTAAACTAAAATTACTGCAATTTATAATCAGAAATTTAAACATTTTTCACTAGGCAACTGTTAATAGTAGGTACATCTCATAGAATGTTATATTTTATTTTTAGTTTTCTCATTTATTGGCTGAACGCATTTAGGTTAATTATTAATTTGCAAATTTTAAATAAGTTTCAATAATATTTTGTATCAAAATTTTCAAAAAACAAAAGATATTTTTGAAATTTTAATAAAGCTTCAATTTTTTTGAAAATTCAATAACTCAAAAACGGGTTGTTAATTTCTTGGAAATTTTATTTTTATATGCACATGCTTATGATTTGCATACCAAAATTTGACCTTCAGATTGTTTTAAGTGTTTAATTTAAGAAACCGCTCAAACGATTTTATTTTTTTTAACATATATATTTTTTAAGTCATATTTAATCAAAAATTTAGTTGGCTCTATTTTATCTACCCCAAACTATATATTACATGCTTATTTTTAATATTTGACAGTAAATCGGAGTTTTCAAACAAAAATATTGAAAAACCTCTTGCAGTAATTTCTAAATGTTTTTCGGTTTGGGATTTTTTGATCATCCATTTTCAACCATATATATATTCACAAGTTTCATAATTCAGCCCAGACAAGGGCAATTTCGAAAAAAAATTTATACAATCATAAATTCCTTGCTTTTTTGTATTCTTTGCGCAGTCAATTTTATTCTTTGGATTCTTTTAATTCGTTAATTACTCTTCTAGTCAAAGGTGAATTTGAAAATGTTAGTATTAAGTTCATAAATATGGTCTGACGTCTGAACTTAATACTTACAAACCTTCAATTTTCCCTATGAATTTTGTGAATTAAAATACTGTTTTTGAATTTAAAAAGAATTTTAAACATACACAAAATTCAAAAGAATGCAAAAGAGTGCAGAAGAATGCAAAAAATGCAAATGAATACAAATAATGCAAAGTAATGCAAAGGAAAGCGAAAGAATGCAAGAATTGCAAATGAATGCAAATAATGTAAATAATGCAAATAAATGCAAAGAATGCACAGAATTAATATCTTTTTTATTTTTAAATTTTTCGTTTCATATAAAAAGGAAAAATTAATTATTAAAAGTAATTTTGAAATATTTTTTAATATTTTTTTTGATTCAAGATGGATATACATCGCGACAGTTGGTCTACGAATGGTACAGTGATGA
This sequence comes from Dasysyrphus albostriatus, assembly GCA_946251815.1. Taxonomy (NCBI): domain Eukaryota; kingdom Metazoa; phylum Arthropoda; class Insecta; order Diptera; family Syrphidae; genus Dasysyrphus; species Dasysyrphus albostriatus. Next base: position 26,660,011 of record OX276336.1, on the reverse strand, counting down.
TGCAGTCAATTTCGTTCCTGGAATGACATTAAATCAATTTGACTTAATAAGCATGTCCCACAGGAATTCAACTTATGAAAGACGAGAAGGTGAATTTTCTGTTCTGCTTGTGGCATTCAATTTAAAAAGACATACAGGATACTTTCTCATTCAGGTAAATCTAAGTAATTTATTTATAAAGAGTATTGCACGCTAAGAATCAAAATATTTGAAAAAATTGCCTCTTCATATTTTTTTATAGAAGCCTAATGTTAAGAATTAATTAATTAATTAATTAATTAAACTGAATAGTTTTCTTCTTTCATTTGTTGCCATTGAAAAAAAATCATTATCGTAAAAATCGTTTGAAAAACTGAAAGAAAAAGAAAATTTGAACGACAACACTTTTATTTCATCAAAAACCTTACTTACGGTCACTCCCAAAATTATTCGGAAAAAAAAGTTATTTTTTTTTAAGGATGAGGATTTTTTGTATTTTAACGATTCTTTAACGAAAGAAAACTTAAAATTTGATAAATTTAAAGTGTTTTTTTTTTGTATTCGGTAACAAAATGTATTAAAAAAAATTAACATAAGAAAACATTTTAAGTTTATCAAGTTTTAAGTTTTCTTTCATTAAAGAATCGTTACAATAAAAACTCATGCTTAAAAAAACTTTTAACTTAAATTTTATTTTAATTAATATTAAAACTTAAATTTTATTTTAATTAATAGCTTCGTAAAGTTAAGGCCATTTAAGCAATCAAACCTAGTTATTTTTACTTTAGGTTTACGTACCATGCATTTTGATTGTCGTCCTCTCCTGGGTGTCCTTTTGGATACACCGTGAGGCAACAAGTGACCGTGTCGGCCTGTGCATCACAGCTGTGCTAACTTTATCAACCATCAGTCTGGATTCTCGAACGGATTTGCCCAAAGTTAAATACGCCACAGCTTTGGATTGGTTTTTGCTGATGAGTTTCTTATATTGCATTGCAACATTACTTGAGTTTGCTGGAGTTCATTACTTTACAAAGGTATTTTAATTCCAATGTCATAATTTTAATAATTTTTATTTTAAAATTTAAATAAGACCGGAAGTGGAGAGATCCCCGTAAGTGAAGATGAATGGGAAGATGTTGATGAAATGGCTGAGGAATCCGATGGAATTATAACGTCCGAGCATAAAAGCACAGAGTCCATAAGAGGTTCACCACAATCAGTATCGGGAGCATTTCGTAAACGGAACTCAATGATTTGTCCAATATACAATGTAAAGAGTAACCTTAATCTTTCATAAGTTCCCGAAATAAATTTGATTTAAATTTTATTTTTTAGGATCCAACACTTATCTTCCAAGCACCTTCATCTCATGCCTCTACAATGGAAAGGACAACCCAAACCGAACCACCAGTAACTTCGAAATGCAAACAAATTTGGTTGTGTTTCATTGGAGATGATAAATTTCGAAAACAACGAGAAAGAGATGCAACTGTCAAAGGTATGTAACGAAAAACAAGTAGCTATTTAAACAAATAAATAATAATTTTTTTTACAGGTGCTCGCCATATGAACAGTGTTTCTCTGATTGATCAAGTGGCGCGTATTGCATTTCCAGCATCGTTTATACTATTTAATTTACTGTATTGGCTGGCATATGGAATGTATAAAAAGGATTTTCCATGGTAAACTGGAAACCAAAGAAGTCAAGACTTCCGTCAGTTGTTGTGGTAGCAGATAAATTGCATTTAGTTCAAAATCAGCGTGATTTTTTATTGTTTGAATCGAAATAAATTGTATTTAGATTTTTGTTATATAATTAAATATCCTTGTTGCTTGTTGATACGAAAATAAAAATTTTACTTTAAATACATGAATTATGTTTGTTAGAAAATTTATTAGGTACTCAAATTATGAACAAACATTTTTAATAAAGACACACAAAAATAATGATAAGAAAAAACAAGATAAAAATGCTTTTTTTTGTGCCTAGAATTTATTATTGTTAGCTTTGTAGATATAAATGCTAGATAAATAAAATAAACATAAATACTATATACGTAGATAAATTTTGTTAAACTAAAAATGATTAGTAATATTTTATTAAAAATACGACATTTTGACTCTGAAAATAAGTTTTTAAAAATATCAGCTAAAGGAAACAAAGATGAAGACAATTTGGAAGAAATACAATTCTGTTTAGAAGGCTTACAATTATTGTGTCTTTCTCATAGACGAATAAAGTTGTGCAATTTTATAATTACATAAATAGCTAGCAGTAGAACCTAGAAAATTCACCAACCCATTTTTGAATTATTGAAATTTCAAACAAAAATTTAGTATCATATTAAAGAAAAAAATAATTTCTGAATTATTCAAAGTTTTGAATACATTTTTTTATATGAAAATCAGTCGGGCTGTTTTGAAAAAATGAAAAATACAAAGAAGCACTTAATATGGCCGGTATTGTAAGTAACAGTCTTCTGTAATTTTTTTTGGCCAAAAATAACAATTAAACTAATTTTATCAGAATGTTTACAGCCATTTTTGAGACATAAGAATCTTTTTCCCAATGGTTGTATGTCAAGTTACGCTTATTCTGCCAAATAAACTTTGTATTTAATTTTTGTTTTATCTTTGCCATCTGCCATATATTTTTACATGGCTTGAATATATTTTCATATTTTACATGTTCTTTATTAAAATTGGCACTGTTTTTTAATTTTTCCTTCATTAATGTATCATTTGACTTAACTAGCCTCGTTAAATAAATTTCTCGTCATTGATTTCTTGATATTTTCGAAAATATAGTATACATGGGTAAAATGTTTTGATTTCATATCGGTATATTCATTAAAGCCTAGTTTACATTTCAAAGCAAAAACAAAAGGGTTTTCAAAAAATAGTTTTCGTTATAAGATTTTTTTTTGGAAAATTGCATTCAGATGCATTTGTTTCGAAGCGAATTTGTCCCTCGTTATCGCCAAAATAATTCCATTTAGTTTTTGACAGTTTTTCACGCCTAGGAAAAAAGCATTTTTTTATATGAAAACTTCACTTCACATGGATGTATAAACCAGGCTTAAGATTTAAAATATAGAAAAGGCATAAACAAAAATTTAAGATAAATGTTTAATAAGCATTCTGAAAAAAGTACTTATACGCCTGAGTGAACGGACAATTTTGTATAGCTTCCACCAGACAAAAATCGGAAAAGCAAAGTAAAAAACTGAAGAAAAAATATTTTTCACTTCGCATCGATTTTCATTTACTAAAAATTCATAATAAAATTTATTTTTAATATAACCGAACCCCTTTTTAATAAATAATTAAACTTTATTACAATAAATAGGGTAAAAATTATAATATTTTTGTATTCATAATCTTAGAAAAATGGTTTGAAAGATAAAAAAGTGAGGAAATTTCACTTAAAAGAGAACAAATGACTGTCCTCTTTCAGAAAATAAAATAAAGATGACAAAGAGGACTGTCCTCTAAAATAGAGGACTGATGGTCACCGTACTTATTTATCAAGCAATCAATGTATAATTCCATTGTGGGATGTATGTGATTTTTGTGGACGAGTAACAACCATTTTAGGAGAATATCCGAGTAATATTTAGGGCTACGCAGGGAAATTAAGATAAAACTAAAACAAGGATGTACTCGACTGACCGAGAAATAGCCTCAGACAGACAAAACGCGTAGGTGTATTGTCATATAGGGTGCTGTTTGAGGATCTCAGTAAAATAAAATATTAAAATAAATATGAAAGTAAGTATAAAATAATTATTAGTAATCAATTTCAAGTTTGCAAAGCAGAAAAAAAAGGAAATGTTGAAGTTGTGGGCTCCGTGAAATAACTCCCCAGTGAAATAACTCGCAAATGAAATAACTCCCAATTAAATAACTCCACAATGAAATAAACTTCCCAAACTGAAAATGAAATAAGTCCCCAAAGATTTCTTATGAATTTTCTTATTTAACACAATAAGAAATTAAATTGTTACTTCAACAATATGGACAGCTTGAGGCCCTTCCTTTCTTTACAGGAAGAAATAGATATCCCTTCTTTATCATGAAATATAGTTGCATTGTGATCTCTACAAGAATCTGTTATTATTTTGTGGTGGCACTCGAATCATAATCAAGCATAATAAACTGGGAGCCCACGACATAAAAAGTCAAGTCGTAACATTGCGTAACATTGTAGGTCGATATTTTCCCATAAGAATGTATTAAGCGATATTCTTAAAATTTTAAATAAAAATTTTTAAAAGCCTCTTTTCAATTGTTTTTTTTTGTGTATTATGCAGTAATAAATAATTTTTTAATGGGATTTTGAGTTGAACATCCCGTTCCAAATTTTTGTACTTCTTTAAATGCTCACATAAATAACTGAACAAGAGGTTTCTTCGATGCCTCTAAAATTTTTTAAATGTCGCTTAATACATTCTTACTGGAAGGTATCGTTGTCAAATCAATACTAGTCTGACTAACTAAATAAATGTCAAACAGGTGTAAGATTTGACGTACATTTCTGAAAATCAATTTATTTTAATGCCTCTTGGACGGAGAGAAAAAGTGTGTATGAGTTATTCTACAAAAAATTGAATAAAATGATAATAATTTCGACATAACATTTTTGGAAGTTTATACTCGTAAAAAAAACTAAATATGAACTTTACAACGTCACATAATTGAAAACAGCAGCTCAAAAAAATTCAAACCAACGATTTTATGGCCTTTTTTGAAAAAGGTGTTTCAGGGAACAGAACATTTTTAAATTTTTTTTTTATTTTAAGTCAGTTTCTTAGAAAACCGTACCCCCGCTTTAATAAGGAGACATAACATTCACACATTTTTTTCTACTTTTGGCCAAATCTGGGCCCTCTAGCGGTTTTATATAATTTATGCAAAGCACCGTGTGTAAATTATCTTTAAATTATCAAGCCACTTGAAAATAGGAATAAGTTAATGTGACTGAGTCGTGAGCATCGTTTATAGAATCACCCGCATACAAAATATATTTGGCTTGAAATTTTGAATAATTGTTGTCATAGGTCAAACTCTCTGAAGTTAGTCCTTTTAAAGATATAAATCGACATATTTTTCGAAAAGTATGGAATTTCCTCCCACCTCATGCAGTTGTTCCCCAGGGATCAATCTTAAGTCCTCTTCTTTTTACATTGCTTAACAAGGACTTGTCTTCGGTTCTCTATTATTGCAACTTTCATATGTAGTTACGCAAATGACGTTCATATAGATGCAATTTTGCGTTCAAGCAGTTTTCCAATACTTTCAGACTTACAGACTGGATGACTGGACCGATTAATACATATAGGACTTGACATTTGTTGCAAGGAGTTTTAAATTTGTCATGTAGTACCAAACAAAAGTGTTTTTGGCTTTCAAAATGATAAGAAATACAAAAGTTTGAATGGCTATATCTCTGTCAGTTTTTAGTAAAAAGGTCTCTTTTTAACAGCCTAAGCCACGTTAAGAATATAAAAAATTACCAAAAGAGTGGAAACTTCACCATTTGAAATCCAAAAAGTTGTATTCCCTAAAATTGTCAAAACTGTCTTTTGCGACATTGACCGTTACATTTTCGATAATCATTTGGGATCTGGAGGTGTTTTCACATTTTTTTTCATGTTCAAAATATAAAAAATTAAATTTAAATTTAATTTAAAATTAAAAAAGGTTGAAGTACGGCATTTTGACATTAAGAAAATTATGTTCTTGAAAAGTGAAAACATTGAGATTTAAACCGAAGATGCGACTTCTTAACACCTATTCTTAAAATATTCATTTTTATTTCCCAGCTTGAGTTTGGCATTAATGAGCGTTTTCGCAACTTTTTTATGTTCAAACTATTAGATATGATCAAAAAAGCGGCAATCCACAACGTTGATTTAAAAAAGGATATGTTCTTAAAAATGGAACCACGAAAATTGTACTCGAAAGTGCATTTACTCAAAACCTGTTTTATAAGACATCAATCGTTATTTTGCCCATGGAAATTTTCCAAGTAATTTAAGATTTTTGTTTTTTTTTTTAATTTACCATTTTCCACAAGTGGTGTGCCATTTTTGAAAATGAACAGGATAACAAAATTGATTTCCGAGCTTAATTTCGCTTTTAATGTGTAAGGAACAGTCATAAAATAAAGGTCCCCGCTAAAAAAAATGCACAGGATTTGTTTTTCTGACCGGACTAAAATGAGTGCGAACGGAAATAAATATCTGCTCCCACATTTCCACTCATTTTTTTTCGAAATATGTCATGACTCAAAAATCGTAGTGTTATAGCAGACTTCTAATTTTTTTTATCCAGAAAAAGAAAACGTTTATAGCACATGGGAAGAGTATAGTGAAAACTGAATAGAGGGTGAAATATGGAAAAAAATTATAGAAACAAATTGTAATTATAATCAGGTGATCCGGAATAAATAAACTCCAAGTTATAACTTTACTTCATTGGAGCCAACAAAAGTCCCCTGTCTTTAAGTTCCTACCTAGAGAGCCTTTATCTACACATAAATGCAATGAACTTAAACTTGTATAAGAAATTTTTCTGAAAATTCTAAAAAAATGAAAGGAGAAAAGTGTTTTCTGCTACTTCTACTAATAATTGAAATTGAATTTACTAATTTTACGAACTGAATATTTTATTTAAATATACTTAATTTAAAGCCCAGTTACATATAATCAGAAAATTTTAAATTATATTTAGTAAATTTGATTGAATTTTGTGTTATTTTACTGGATACTAAATAAAAAATTTAGTGTCTTAAAAACGCCTTAAATAATTTGGTGTAACAACTAAGATACTAAATCTTAGTTGTTACACCAAATTATTTAAGTACCAAAAGAATAAACAAATCATTTAGGTCCTTTTTATGTAAGTACAAAAAAAATAAATATTTACAAATCAGCATCTATTTACTCGTAAAACAAAGACAAAAACAATCACCCTATTTACAAGGTTTATTTGTGTTTGGGAGAATATCTATGCATGTTCATATTTATATTTACTTTCAAACTTTGCAAAAAAGGCCTTTTAGCATTCGTACCTATAGTTTTGCACGTACATCACATTATATAGAAATGTGCCTAAGGAACAAAACAAAAACTTTTTTCTTAAAGGAAGCATAATATCTAGTTCCATATAAAAATCTCCCACAAACAAGACGAACCGAAAACGCATCAAATACAATATAAGTTAAGTGAGAAAGAGTTGACAATGATATTACACCCTTAGGGTATGCAATAAAGTGGACAAAATGGAAAAAACTTTCAAATACTTACGCACTTTTTTGCTCAACATGCTATTCATGTTTCGGAGATTTCTACTCTTGTCTTATAGTCAGGGAAGAATTGTGAAATGTGTGTCGTTTGCAAAAACAAAATTATAACACTTGAGAGCTTGTATATTTGGGATTAAGAGGCCTCCAGACAAAATTTTGAACTCAGACTGGAAGATTTTTATCTTCGAATGAAAAATGAAAATATAATTTTTTTGACATTCATTTTCGAAGAAACGCCATCTTGTTGCAATAAGATGTACTAAAAATGTAAAAGTTTTGAGTTGTTCGGTTTATTTTTTGAAAAATTGGAAAATTGTCAATTTCCAAAAGCAAATACTTCAAAAATAGTGACGAAATTCCAAAGGCCTCGAATAGATTGAAGCTTTAATCACTGCTTTTAAAATGATACAAATATGTGTTATACATATATGTACTCTTCTACTTTTTCCCAGAAGTTGGAAATCCATTTTTTCAGTTTTACGTGCTTTCTTTAAACATGTCACCAGATTTTTGTAATACCTAAAACAAGAACAAGAAGTAGTACCTCGTGGCATGATGGTTAGTGCGTTGGACTGTCATGCCGAAGGTCTGGGTTCGATTCCCAGCCGCTGCCAAGCGTATACTTGTCATGAATAAGTGCTTCTCATCTAGCCGTTCGGAATCGGCAAAAAATTGTAGGTCCCCTCCATTCCTGCCAATAACACGCACACAGTAATGGTTGAGAGTTGTAAGTCACTAGGCCCTGGTTCTCCACGAGCTGTTGTGCCACCAAATTAATTAATTTAAAACAAGAACAAAATCTAAATTCAAAATTGAAGCTCAAACATTTTGAGGTCAGAATTTCATTCTTTCATATGCAATTTAAATTTTGGCAATACAATGTCCCGTGATTGAGATCTTTGGAAATCCATTTTGCCTGTTTTACATTAACAACAAAAATTCGTCCGGGAGCCTCTTAATTCAACCTCGTTAAACTAAATTAATATTTTGCCACTAAAATGAATTAAGTGACATTCTAAAAACATTAAAAACTGTTTATTCTTACAAAATAACTAACTAATCATTTTGAAAATTTGCCCCTTTCCCTTAAATGCAGTAGTAGAGTTCTTTTTTTTATGATTTTCTAGCTTGCAGAGATATAAGAGAGCAACACATACCTCCCTGACTATCAAGCTTTGATGTTTACTCTCCTCTGAGTAACATTTTCTAGATTTCTATTTCGATATGACGAGTATATTGTCCTCGTAGTTTACCCTTCGCGGCATCAACATTGAAAACTGAAAGCACTTTCTCGAGGAGCAAATATAACTCTTAGTAAATATTATGATTTTATCCACTTCAATTGCATTCTTATTGTGTGAATTGAATTTATATATTTTTTCTTTTATTTTTTTAGTGACTTTTTTTTTGTTTATGAAAAAGGCCAAATACATTTATGTATTTAATACTGATTGTATGTTCTTTTATTTAATAACAATTCTAAATATTTGATATAAGGAGAAAACAAAAATACTGTCATGCTTTTTTTTTTGAATAAAGAATCAGTAAACTCAAATATTTGACTTTTTAATTTTGATAAAATCACAACTTGATTATGTAATATGTAAGTTTTGGAGTGTAAAAATAAATTTGCACATGCAAATGAGATGTTAACTTTATAATGTAGGTAGGGGTTTTTTTTTTGTATTCACGGGGAATTTTGCGTGGAAAAAGTTTATTTTTCATGTTGAAAAACTTTAGTGCAGATTTTATATACTTTTGTTGTTCTTACACGTGAATATTATGAAATTGTTTTCATTTTCTTTATTGTATGATTTAATTTCATTGTCATCACTTAAACATAAACAAGTAAGTGAGAAGGATAGTTGGAAGTTTAATAACGTTGTCTAAACGATGTAACACCGAGAAAAGAGATGAAGTTTATCATCTCTTAGAGATAAATTTTGTCAATATTTGAAATGGAAAGAATTTTTGTCCTTCAAGTTGTTGTAGTTCCGTTTCTTAAAATCACACTACTTCTTAGCTTAGAATACTAAATCAGAGGAATAATTATTTCGTTAGTGTTTATTCAAAATTTGATTAGTTTGCAGGCTTTTTATTTCTTCAAATGGAAGTTAAGCTTCAGATGGAAGTTAATATTAATAGTTTTGAAAGGTCTAGCTGCGACAAAAAAGAAAGGAGATTTTAAATCGTGGTATTTCATACCCAACCCACAAATACAAAGGATCAGGATTGGTTTGGTGTATAATGTGAATCAATTTATTGATATAGAATATTTTTTTTAAATCCACAGTGGTTCTGGGGGAAAAAACAACTGCATTTTGGGTGAAATTTCACTGCATATAGGAAAATTACCAAAAAATTTAAAAATGGAAGACCTTTGAACTACAAAGTTGCAGACAATGATAAATAATTGGCCTTTGCAATAGCCAATCAGGAAGAACGCGGTGTAGAAGAAGAACTGTTATTTTCACTCCAATCGTTTTAAACTGTTTTAAGCGATATTTCTGTAAAATTGTTTTTCTAAAGTAAGAGTAAATAAGATCTAGCAGTTTGTTAACAAAGGCCAGTAACAAGATCGGGTAGTTTTTTTTGTTAATCTCAGAAAATTCCGGTTCAATTCCAAGAAATTTTTTGTTTGACTTTTAAGGATTTAAGTTAAATAATGCCCTTAAAGCCGAATCCTAAGCTATTTTTGGAGTAAAATGCAGTTAAATAAAAAAGAAAGGAAATATCGGGTTGTTCAATAAGAGCATTCCAATAGTTTTTTTTAAATAAAACAAAAACGGTTTTGGATATCAATGAAATTCTTTATTATTGTGAAAGTACGTTCGATGCCATTATGTATGGAACTCGATTTCTTTTGCATGGCCACCACGGGCACGCTTGCAGAAGTCCAGACGCTGAACCCAATTTTCGATGGCTTTCAAGCATAAATCGGCCGATACTGTTGCAATTTCACGTTCTATATTCGTACGAAGTACGACTGGAATATTTCGTGAGATAACACGTTCTCCAAACTTGCTTTCCAATAAATTGATTGTGACATTCGCTGTGTGGCTTGTGGCGCCATCCTGTTGGAACCACATGTCCTCCAAGTCCATGTCATCCAATTGGGGCCAAAAATATTTGGCTATCATTGAACGGTAGCGATCCCCATTCATAGAAACGTGCCGGTCTTGATCATCACGGAAGAAGTACGGCCCAATGACGCCGCCGGCCCATAAACCACACCAAACCGTAATTTTTTTCGGGATGCAATGATGACTCATGGAGTACGTGTGGATTGCTGCCTGACCAATACCGCATATTTTGTTTATTGACGAAGCCATTCAGCCAGAAATAAGCCTCATCGCTGAAGATGATTTTTCGATGAAAATCCAAATCATTTTGAAGTTGTTGCTCAGCCCAATTCACGAAGATACGACGCTTCTGGTGGTCAAGCGGCTTCAGTTCTTGCGTCAATTTAATCTTGTAAGTATGTAGGCCAAGATCTTTTTGCAAAATTCGCCACAACGATTTCACAGAGATACCCAACGCTTGAGAACGTGAAAGACACATTTGGGCTTTCTGCAACTGAAGCCTCAGCGGCAGCAATATTCTCGACACTACGGGCACTTCTTTCTCTCACTGGCACGGCATAGTTTGGTACTGTACCTATGGATTCAAATTTTTCCACTAGATGCTCAGTTGTTGATCTGCTAAGACGATTATAATGACCATAAATTGGACGTAGCGCCAAATTTCGGTAGTAAATTTTAATAATTTGGACTCGTTGTTGGCTCGTATATCTTTCCATCATGAAATGGCAAACCTTACTGAAGAGAAATGTCAAAAGAGCGGCAAGAAATATGGCGTCATTTGCTGTCCCTGTTGCTCTACTTTTGTAGCGTCCCTTTTGAAAAACCCTTTACTTGGAGGATGGCTTTGGGCCCAAGCATTTTAAATGTGTAGCTATTTATAGGTTAAATGGAGGATAAATTGGCAGAAAGCTTATATTTATTTTTTCAGTACTTTTAAATTTGCAAGATGAGTGTCAAGTTGGCAAAGCAACTTTGACGAATCGTAAAATGAGTAGATGGATACTTTGACGTTAATTAGTCATCAATTAGTTGTGACAGTTTCGAATATGTCTTTCAATGTTTTCTATGTTTTTTTTTGGGTGCTTTGCTAACTTGACATGTTTTAAAAAGCAGTAAAAAGTTTCTACACTTGATGTTTTATGGCTTACAAAATTGTTAATTAATTGTCTTTAATTAGTTGTGCAAAATTTAATTTAATTGTGCAGTGTTTTTATGTTTTTTTTTTCCAGTTTAGTAGCATCAACTAAAAATATCATACCGCATCTGCTTATTCCTAAAAGTATGTAGGTTAATAGTTTTCCTGAACTAGTTTTTAAATAGTTTTGACATTTTCGAATTTGCCATGAAATGATTCCTATGTTTATTGAGTTTTTTGCTAACTGGACATCAAGTTAGCATAGCACCGCATCAAAAAGCAATACAAACTAATAAAATCGTATGGTTTTTGAATAAATAATTTATTGTCAATTCGTTGTAAGTTTTGACAATATTGAATTTTTATTCTATGTTTTCTATGTTTTTTGTTTAATAGTCAAAAATTCTAAAATTTATTATTTTATTGCGTAATAATTTAGCGTTAATAAGTTGTGATAAATAAATTTTGTGTCTGCGATTTTGTCGGCAAATTTTTTTCACCGTATATAATTACCTCATTTGACGAAGTGAAGATGTAATAAAGTAATAATTTTGAGTAGTTTTGGATAAAAATCTTAATTTTAAACCCTTTTCGAATGTAAATCAAGGAATTCTTAAAAAAAAAATATTAATAATATTTGACGAAAATGCTAAAATTGAAACATATAATCAGTGGCTAATTAAATTCAAATTATAAATTAATTCAAATTTTAGTATTTAGATATGATCAAAGAACTTTTCTGGAGTTCCTTGTTAAAACCATATGATTTTATGGAAAGAAAAAAAAAGGCCATAGAAAACATCGCACAAAAAGAATTAAGACTGCCACAGCTAAACGATTACTAACTAATGGCAAAAATTAAGCAACAAAATGTTGTGTTTTAAAAGTTTTCCACTTTCCGAAAAAAACATAGAAAATATAGAACAACAAAATCGAAAACTTATTAATACCAAATAACTAAATGAATAATCATCATCATCATATCAATCTAGAAAAGGACCCAAAAAACATAGAACAAAATTGCACCATTAAATTCGATTTTCCCCAACTAATTAAAGATAAACTAATGGATAATTTTTAAGCCCTAAAAGATAAAGCATAAGAAGTTTTACCCCTTTTTTGAGATATGTCAAGATAGCAAATCAACGAAAAACATAGAAAATATAGAATGACAAATTCTAAACTGTCACAACTAACGACTTTTTTAACAGATTATTATACAGTTTCGCATTTTTCTATACATCAAAGTTGCTAACTAAAGACTCATATTTTTAAGGGTGTCCTTAGCACTAAATATTTACCAAATTACAAACTGAAACAATATTTTGTGAGTGAATTATACATAGAAAACAAATAACCTAAAAACACACACAAAACATTTCATGACAAAATTTGATTTCCACAACAAATTAACATTAAATTATTAAGCAGTAAAAATATTAAATTTAAGAAGTTCTTACCGCTTAAAACAAAACATAGAAAATATAGAACGAAACATTTGAAACTGTCACAACTAATAAGTGACTTAATAACGAGAAATAACCACTTTTAAAAAAAAATTACACAATAGACCGACAAATTACCACTTTTCACAAAAAAAAAAAAAAAACAAAGAACATAGAACAACAAATTTGAATTGAAATTTTTTCAAATTACACACTGAAACAATATTTTTGAAAAACGGTAAGTGACTTAATTTTCAGATAATCATTCAAAATTAAATCTTATAAATAAAAAAAACTGTCATTCGAAACGGCCGCTTGTAACCTAAATGTAAGTTATTCAATGCAGTGGTCATAGAGCTACAACCCCACATATTGTAACCACTGTTTCCGTTAACACTTTTTGAGACTATACAAATTCCTGTGGAGAGTCTTTAAGACCATTCTTTCTTATTTTTAGCCACTCGTGGTTAAAGTTTTTTTTTTAATTTTTGACATGGGTTTGTTTGTTATTATACATTGGAATTATGCCATATTTGGGGGTTTAATCATTCCTAACCTGGGACTGTAGTACCTCGTAGTGAAATATTCAATACGTGGGACTACCACCTAAAAAGAGAAATGTTTTTCCCAAAGTACTGCCTCTTGCGAGGAACTGAAAAATCATCCAAGAGTATACTTGCCATGAATAAGTGCTTCTCATTTAGCAGCTCGGACTCGGAAAAAAATTTTAGATCCCCTCTATTCCTGCTAACAACACGCACACAGGAATGTTGCTGAGAGTTGTAAATCACTAGGCCCTGGCTCTGCACGAGCTGTTGCATCACCAAATTTATTTTTTTTTTTTAACCTGGAACATATTACTCATCAGAAAATTGTTCACCAATAATGCTTCACTTTAAATACTAAATCAATTTAAAAAGTTGAATCATAAAGCCAAAACATATCTTGTGTTTAAATTAAATTAAATTAAATTGAAACAAATACATTCGAATGTGATCACTGTGGCGTATACGTGCTATTTTTTCATACTAATCATATTTAAAAAAAATGTTGACTAATATTTTCAGCAAACGTGTACCTATTTTCAAATAAAACTGTCTCATAACATTCAAAGCATATAGGGATTTAAAATTATCTTAGACCCCACACACAGATGTCGCAGCAAATTTTATATAAAAGCTCTTATTTTCCACTCTCTTCCCAATGCGCAAAATCTTAAATGCCAAAAAGCTTTTCCCTAGCACCTAAACTTCATTTCTCTACAGCATCCGACATCCTCTAGACAGAAAATTATTCTCATTTACTCATCCACGAGCATAATAAAAGTAACTTTCCTCTCCATTTTGTCATTTTTATTCCAAATTCAAAGTGCGTGCACAATAATAAATACAAAAAAAAAAAACAACAAAATAAAAAAATTATCTCGTGAAAAAAAAATCGAAAAAGTAAAATGCGCACATCCATCACTTCATTATCGTTTAACTGAGTTCTTTCGCATCATTTTTCATCCTGTTATCAAAGCAAAATCTATTCGTTAAATAATGTCCTTTTCTTCACTTCGAGCATCCTCTCCGTTATAGCTACGTACCTCTCGGGAAAAATGTGTCACGGTTGAACGAACGAAAGAAAAAAAATAATTCCGACACACTTTAAGTAAAAATGTGAAAAGAAGCGAAAACGGGTCACATAATAATTTTCTATGAGTCCAAAGGAATATAAGTGAAAAAATTATGTAAAACAGTGGTGGATAATCTTCACTTCACTTTAAAGTGAATAATACAGTAATTTTGTGAGTCCTTGAAGGATAAAATGAGAGCAGTGTGAAATTAGGGTCTTGAAAAAGCTGCGAATGTTCGATGGAAAAGACAGCAGTTCGATGCCAGGAAAAAGTTCACTCGAGAAAATATTGAAATTACCTAATTGTCCTTAATTTTTTGAATGCGCTCTCATGTGAGTGTGTGTGTGAGTGTGTATTATACAAGGATGTCACTCTCTAGTGCTTGATCACTGTCCTGCATTGTCGGTCCTGTCGCATTAAAGAGCGTACTGTTGCTGGCACACATTAAATGGGTCAGTTTAAGTGCGGTTAGTGAAATAATTTTCGATGTGATATACTCTACTACTACCACTGATACAACTAAAGATAACAACTTTAATCTTCTACTGTGGCATCAAGTGGCTTCCCACACACAAATACAACCACACACGAGCAGTTTTTTTCTCCTAAAATTCTTATCTGCATGCCGATCAAGGATTTTATCAAGTGCATTGTTTCAAGGAGCAAACTTTAGGACATCAGTTGAGAGTTAAATAAAATTGAGAAAAATAGTTCCCAGAAAGGACGAAGAAAACCCTAAAAATAGCATCTATCTATATTCAAGAGTTAAACGGTGATAATACACGTTTCTGTGCAATCAACCCTTTAAAGTATTAAGCAAGAGGAAAAGGATAGACAAGTTGAGAGTGGTGTGGGTGGCAAAAAGGATATATACGTTGAGTTTAGAATATCCTTTTATCCTTTCGTGTTTCTTCTTCCATTTTCTTGTTTTTTTTTTGGAAAATATTTAAAAATGTGTGTCGAGTGATACGTCATTTTAAAATCACACTCATTGTGCCCCGTTCCTTTGGCGGGGCTTTTTTTATTGTTGTCGATGGTCGTCTATGTGTGAGAGTGTAATAGTTATAATTGTTCATATATTTGTGCGAAATCGAAATAAAATTTATTCGACATACCGAGTGCATCATTTTGCAGAAATATAAAGCCATTGGTGTTATAATTTGATTTTTGCTATTTTGGGAGGATAATTTTGAGCGACAAACGACGATGATTCACATTCATGGAATAGTTCAGAGGTGAGTGGAATTTAGGAGAATATACATATATGGGGGAAGTGGGGTTCTCAAAAACTCGTTAAATATATTTTTTTTTTGTGAGATATTTAATGGAAATATAATTGTGATTGGCAAATTGGCAAATGTCAATATATACATACGTAAGAGCGACAGAGTATTTTACTTATTAGTTTTGATGGATGTAGGCAGATTGATTGAATGCTTGAATGACATAAAAGGATGTTCGATAGTAAATTCGTTTTTATTGAGCGATGCGAGTGCGGTTGATGGTTTTTGAATGCTTCATATGGGTCAATGGGCAGATAAAATAATGATTTTTTATTTTAAGTCACTGCATTTTTAAATAAAATTTTATTTTTGACCACTTGGTTTTAGGATATTTATGTAAATACACAATTTCAACACGTTTGTGAAATTCTCAAAAATAATCAAATTATAAACTTGTTGGATTAAAAATTGAAGCAGCTATTAAGTGTTATGATTTTTAAAAAATTATTTTTAGATGTTTATTTAACGTATCCACAAATAACGGCTAAGTTTTTATTTAAATATAGAATAACAAACAGTGGATTAACCAAATAAACAAAAATGAGTATTCTGTTGAAATAAATTTTGAATATAAACCAAAAAATAAAAAAAAAAAATAATATATTATTTGCTGCAATGTACAATCATTTTTAATGATGAAAAGAACATATACTTTTATGTACAGAGTTCCACTTGAATTGTAAGATTTCAAAGTTAAAGGAATTTAATCAAGCGACTCGAACTTTTGCATAAGGTTACCCATGTTCAGGATGATTTGGCAGACAAATTTCAAATTGGTGGGGGGTAAGCATCAAGCAAGAATTTTCATGATAAAGGACCAACGAGACATAAAACTTCAGGATAAAATACTAGAATCATAACTTTAATCTATAATCATCTTTAAAATAATCAAATATATGGTTGATTCTCTGCCTACTGTGAATATTTAAAAAAAAATTTAGAATGAAGACTGCATTGAAACAATTTTTGTTTTGATTTTTGTGGCTTTATTAAGTATCAAGTCCATAAAACACAATAAGGGTATTCATGTGACGTCGAAAAATTATTATAAACATCGTCATCGTCGGAAAGTTTACTATGTACATCGTAAACGAACTGTCAACATTTGTATGAGAAATCTTTTCAAACAAATCGTAAACTTTTCTACATGAATTTATATCGTAAAAAAAATGGTAAACGTGGTAAACTTTTAAACTATTCTGAATAAAAAAGAATCCAAAAGAAATAAAATTGAAGCACCAAAACGAGAAAAATTTCAATCAAAATGGCTGAGGAAAGATATAATTATAAGGAAAATAATAAAAATAGAAAACAAAATTGGACGAAAGTATCTTTTCATTTGACGCTAAACAAACAGCTTACGATGTTTACACAAGCCGTTTCAAAAGGGTGTTCATGAATCGTGCATCGTAAACTAGAAATAGTTACTACGTTGAAAAGCTTACATCGTTGCATTAATACCCTTAATATAAAGTGAAATCTACGAAAACTCGAATAGGCAATAGTAGCATTTTTTTTTTTTCTTTTTTTATTTGTAATTTATTCTCTCTCTTTTTGACACTATTTCTGTTGATATTCTGTAACCTCTTGAAATATCTACTGCCCTTTTTTCCTTTAAAAATAATCTGTTTTTCATTATAATTAAAGTCTATTTTTCTGGAGGGCAACCTTTTTCACTGTGCTGGGTTATTACTAAGTTTTTATTGTACGGAATAATTTTTGTTTGGTATTATATATGAAGAAAATTGGCAGACAGTAAATATTATTGCCAGAAGTTATTTAATTTATATTAAGTAGGGTTTTGTGTGTAAATGGAAATTCACACAAATGCAGTACACGCTGCAAAATATACATCAATTTAAATTGAATAATTTTTGAATGAACAACAACAACTTGTGTGCTTGTACCACCAAGTATTATAGGCTGGAATTATAGCTATTTCACGAGTGCCAACTCGATTATCAGACTCCTTTAGTGGGGCTTAGTCTGGTAATGCTCGTATTAATTGAAAAACACTTTTGCCGTCATCATTATTATTATTATTATTTAATTTATGTGCAATAACGACTTAAATGCCACGGTAATCACATCCACGGTCCTGACATTTAGACTGTTTATGTTACCTCACATTCTCAATGCTACCTGCAATAATTACTTTTCTAGCTATCTTATTTATCGTATCTTTCTCAAAACAGCTCCACAATTTTTTTTTTTTAAATCCAAAAATTTTTTAAAGTCGGTATTAAACGGTTTTTTTTTTTAAATTAAGTGGGTTTTTGCGTGTAAATGGAAATTCAAACAAGTGCAGTGAATCATGCTGTTAATTATAAATACATCAATTCAAATTGAATAATTTTGAATGAACAATAACAAATTGTGTGTGTTACTCCCAAGTGTATAGATTATTTTTTAACACTTAGAATATTTCAAAAAATATTTCACTTTTATAGAAAAATATGTTGTATGTCCTTTTTAAATTATCTTCTCTACGATTTTAAAATTTGTTCTCCTATGAATTCGAATTTATTATGAATTTGAATGGCATTCCCTCAATTTAAAGAATTAATTCCATGCTTTTAAACATTTTTTTTTCATAATGTCATAATATGCTTGTGCTTATAGCATAGTCTTAAGGTACTTCCTACGATTTTTATTAAACTTTTTCTGTATGCTAAAATTAGTGCGATATATTACCAAAAATTATAAAAATTTACAAACAACAACTATTAACAGTGCTTCTCATCGAAGGTTTTTTTTTCTTAATTTTGAATTGCATCATTATTGGCTGAATAGATTTAGATTAATTTTTTATATACAAATTTCAAATTAGATTAAAAAAAAAAATTGCATATCAGAATCATGAAAAAGTTTTTGAATTTTTAAAAAAGTTTATTTTTGTTTAAAAATTTGACATATTTTAAAAACGGGTGGACAATTCTTGTTGAAATTTTATGTTTATGTGCACATTAATAGATATACTTATGATTTGCATACAAAAAATTTTCCTTAAAAATATTTTAAGAATTTGATACATAAAAATAAAAATTTTAGCAAAATGCTCCAACGTTTTTATATATTTTTTTCCATACTATCATATACAATCATGAATTATAATGGTGTTCTTCTTTTCATTTAAAACTTTGAAAGAATTAATATTTCTTAATTTAAATATCGTATTCCATACTTTTAAACATTTTTATCTCATCGCCCTCAGCGTCTTGAACAAAAGAGCATGTACGTGCAACTCAGTCGCGCATCTTTTTTTTTTTAATTTCAAGTTTTAAAATTATTTTTTTTTATTTTATTTACAAGAAACGTTTTCTTTTTAGATAATCTATGAATGGAATTTTGGCTTTCAAAAAAGCTACAGCTGATGTTATAAGCATTGCCGTTGTTTTTTGATAATATTTATTCGAATTCAATTTGAAGTAATTTTTTTTGTAAATTCCTACTTAAACGGGTTAAAAAAATACGTCTGTGAAGTCAGCAGGGCAACTTATGCCCACGCAAATGGGACCTTGACAGGAATTTGCAATGTTTTTGCATTTTGTTTGCAATTCTATTCCCGATTTTGCAGTTCTTCAAATAGGGGTGTAATCGAGTGACCTGCTTACTTCACAGTGAAGTTAGCAGGTTGCATAGTGTATCTCAGCAACCATGCATGCATGCTAGTGACTTGTAGTAAGGCTCCAAATTAGCAGTTTTTTAACATTTACACGACTAGACTAGGTTCAAACTTCGAAAAAAAAAATCATACTGGCCTACTAGCTTCACAGTGACCTGCTTACTTTACTGTGAAGTAAGCAGAAAAAAAAAAATATTAGAAAACCACTTCAAATTTTGAATATAGCCTATCGTTGAAGTGCAAAAAAACTGCAAATTTGAAACCTTACTACAAGTTCCTAGCATGCTTGGTTCCTGAGAAATACTATGCGACCTGCTAACTTCTCTGTGAAGTTGCAGGTCTCTCGACTACATCCTTATTTGATGAACTGCAAAATCGCGAATAGAAATTGCAAAAAAACTGCAAATTCCTGTCAAGCTCCCACTTGCGTGGGTGAAAGTTGCCTTGCTAAATTCACAACCCTTGGGTTCGGCGAAGCATTCTCCAAAGTTCCGCGAATTTCTTGAAGTAAAAACCAAACATTATTTTCTTTGGTAGTTACGAGTATTATCAAAAAACTTTCTATTGACTTTTGGTAAAAATTTCTAGTAATTTTTTTTTTCATTATTCAAACCCATTTCGAAAGTTACAGCAGCCATTGCATTTTACATTGAAATGCACTTCTTGTTTTTGGTGAGCCTGTAAACATTGAAAATTTTGTGAAAAGGTGTCCTTTTGGCCAAAAATATTGTATGTACCTAGTATAAAATCCGATGGTTATCTTGAGCTTATTTGAGCTCACAAAAGTTTTCCGACTGGAAAAAAATATATCCTCATCTGAAAATGTTTTGTATTGTATTATGCAATAAAAATGTATGAGAAATAAAGTATAAAATTAGCTAATCTTTTAGAAATCCTTTGAAAATTCAACAAATTGCTGCAGATTTACAAGAAAGATCCCCAACAGTATTTTCACCAGAGACAAACTGGCAACTTTAAAAAAAGGATAATATTGAATGTTTTCCACGTTTAAATGAATGTTTTCAAGGAAATGTGGTTGAGCTCCGAGCTGATATTCGCAAAGATCTTGGCAACATTACTTCCCAGGTCTGTGCTAATTTTGACAAATTTTGAATGCGAAAGCCACCTACGATCCTAAGTTAACAGAAAAACGCAGCTCTGATCCTTTATCAACAAAGTTCTTTTTTATTAAAATAAGTTTTTTGTCCTCTCAACTTAATAAAGGTCGAGATTGGTCGCTCCGAGGATTTCCGAATACAGTTTTCGGCCATACAACTAAGTTTAATAATTTATTTATCAAAAAATAAAACTGTTTCATTTTTTGCACTAGCTTTGATGGAATATCTTAAATAAGAAATAGCTAAACAGATTTTAGAATTTTGTGTCTTTCATTTTTGGCTATCGTTAATTGTTGGGGCTCCAAAATATATTTTGACCATTTTTAGAGTTCCAAAGCTAAAAAAGTTTGGGAACTACTGTACTATGGCACAGTAATTTTTTTTCGGATTAAGTTGAATAATATCAATCAATAGAAAAAAGAAAACTATCACCAGAATTGTAGATAGTTCAATTTTGAACAGCTTTTATAACGTGTATTTTTTATAAAGAGTTGAAAACAGTCTAGGTACTTATTTTAAGAAAAAACTTATTTTTCTAAAATCCAAAACGACACCTTATTCAAAAGAAATAGGAGGCCAAAAACTTTTTTTAAGACCCTATGAATCCCCCTTACGAATAAAATCAAAAAACACATGCTTTGCTCTTTTAAATTTTCTAAAAATCGACGTAAGAAATTGCCAAATGCATTTTTTTCCTTCATTCAATGAGATTTATTTACAATTTTAATAACATCCCCTTACTAAGGTGCACATAGAGAATACTCAATTTTCTATTTTGAAAACTCTCTTTTATTTCTGAAATCATTCTTAAAAAGTATAGGTTCGGTTCTTAAGTGACACCATTTTTGTGGTTTAAACTCAGAGTGAGTTGTATGGGTGCAGCAATAAAAACACACCACTACGCAATTATAATAATTTCCACAATAATTTATGAATGACCTTTTTCTTCAATAATAAATTTTTCCAGCACTACATGCTCCTCAAATATACTCGTATACAAGAAAAAAAAAAACACTATTTAAACTTTTCAACGGAACAAGAAAATAATGAAAAGTCCTTCCATCAAGAGGATAATTTTTTCATGAATTTCTACACTTTCAATGTTCTTTGCTGTATTGTATAATTATCCTAAGTGACTTCCCGAGCAAGCATTTTAAGTTTTATTATTTTTTTTTTTAAACTAAATTTTCTATTTGCACCCAAGTAAATGAACATTTTGATGAAGGAATAATCCCATATTCATAGTTTGCGTCCCCTTTGCCTCTTTTCATGGTTAAGTATTGTAGCCGCACCAAAGTGCTATTGCCAAATACAAAAGGATTTCTCCTACGGTTGACCGCAACAATACGTTGTCCTTTTCAAGGAATTTACTTTTTGCATCTTTTCTATTGTTTTGTTGAAATAAAATTGCTTGTGGTTGTTTTCATCAAAATGAAAATAATATTAAGGATTCGCTATAAATCTTTGTTTGTGTTAAAAGCTTATCACTGCAGCGTCCCTGAGGGTTGCAGTGTATAGGCTTTTTTAAATTGTGCGTGGGAGTAGTTTCTGCAGCAACAACAGCATCAGCAAGCAGCAGGAAACAATAATATTCACCGCCATTTTATTAATCTAGGACAAAAAGATTTCTTTTACAATTGTGTTATTAAAAAAAGAATGTAATGGAATGGAGGAGAATTTTTTAGTCCTTAATGCAATAAGGGGTGGTGCCACTTGGATTCAATAACAACTGGGCTGAGTGGCGGCTTCATTGTGTTGTTCCTTTTAATTTTTATGATTTTTTTTTTTGAATCAGTGTGTGATTGATATACAAATGTGGGACAAGGACAAGTACCAATTGTTAGGTGATTGTTATTGATTGTCTGCCAGATGTCATCATTCTGTTCTATTAGGATTTTCTATACTGAGCTAACAGAAAATTGTTGTTGTTGTTAGGAATTCACTTCATGGTTTCAGAAATTAGTAAATTGAAATGGATTTACACTATTGTAAAATCCTTTGCTCCAACCTATTCGAGCAATTTATTTATTAATAAATATGAGATTAGTAAGTGCTACAGAAGGCAAATTTTGGATTCATAAGAATATTACAGATTTTGCTCATAAAGTAACGAGTAGGGCACATTGAAAAACAAAAAATGACCAAGCATGGCTAATCCATTGAAGGTGGCAAGGATCTCATAAGTACCTACATATACTACCTACCTTATTTGAAATTTTCAGAAATGGTACTGCTGAGAACAATCTACAACAATTAGAAGTGACTGAGGTAAGGAAATTCAAAAATGAATGCAATTGAGAGATATTGTACAAACTCTCCAGACTTAGTAGATTATTGCAAACATATGGCATAGTGTTGTCCCCACAAGTATGCGACTAGGTGGAAGAAAATAAAAAATATTTGTAGGTTATTATTACTTAATAAATATTTTAAAAGACGTTTTCATCCATTCTTTAACTATTTCTACATACCTGGTGGTGCGTGGTTAATAGACCTTTGAAAAAGTTATTTATTAAGCTTTTAAAAGCAGCTATAAAATAAAGTACTTTCTCACAAATACTTCGTGAAGTAAAAGAATTATTGCATGTGCATTAAAAAGTGTTAACGTTCCTTAAACACTTGCATGATAGGTAGATTAGGTACCGTTATTTTTGCATAAAGTTTTTTTTTTAATATCGTAAAGAGTAATGACACATTCCAAGCGAAAAGTTAAAACACATCATTTCCAAAATATGTATTGAGTTTTCCAAAAAAACTAAATCGAAAAATTTTGTAAAGTTCAAAGAATTTTCTTTAATTTTGCTACGATTTACTCGTATAAGCTTTTTTGGAAAAAATTCTGAATCTATGTACAAAAATTGTTATAAAATTCGGTCAGGAAACCAATTTTGTGTGATTTTAGGGGGGGATTTTGAAAAAATGGCGGCCAATTTATAGTCGGAAAATTTCAATACTTAAAACAACGGAGTCTTGAAAAGTAGGTGTTGAGTATACTCACTTTTGGGAAAAATGTCAATGCTACCACTTTTCAGGTGTTTATGATTTTTAGTGTCATAGGCATGCTTCACTTCACAATTTTTTCTGATTTTGGTCACTTTTTAAAATATGCAAACAAGAGAAAGGTAAGAGACTTATGCCTTGATTAAGAATTTTGGGGTTTCAGACGATTTCAGTGTCGCCACTTTTAATAAAGTACTCTGAATCCGATTCGTCAGATGAATCGGTAAAATATCGACTTCACTATAAGGAGAGTCACCTTCTTCGTATTTTTAAAGTGAACGATATTCATGGCATTGATTAACCAACAAGGTGATTTTTAATTGGTAAATAAAAACAGTATAACTAAAGTATATTCCAAGATCTCTATCGTGGGCTTAAAATTTGTTCAATTTAAAGTTTTTGTGACCTTTTTTATTAAATAAACAGCACAAATGCACTGTAAATTATATAATCTAGTGGAATTCGGTTAAACTCAGACGACTAGATATGGATGATGGTGAGGTCTGGCTAATTTCAGGCATATATGTAGTTGGGTATAATGGTGGCACTTTAATCGTTTGGAACTCCCATATTTGTGAAAGGAAATTATGCCAATTTTCGAAAAACCATTCACATGGTTAATGGTTATACGTTTCAAATCAAAAATTTATTTTTCGTCCTTTTGAAGTAGGGTGTGGCACCACTGTAATCGTCTGGGACCCAAAATTCTAAACCAAAGCATTGATATCTGAATTTTACATATAAGTTGTAGTGGTGTTACCTTCCTAACCAAAAGCTGATTTCTCGCCCCTTTTGGAGGTCATCAGGTTAGTTGCTTTGACACTGAAATCATGTGGGACCCCAAGGTGTAATTTTCTTTAGTTTGCCAAAACCAAAATCTTGATAATCACCGCTTTCAACTCCCCTCCTCTAGCCCCGGCGACATGCAAATTCTGCCAGGTGATCAATTTTGAAATCGAGACCTCAACACCTCAACATACACATTCACGAATTTTGTATACGACTTCAAAACCAAAAATTTGCTGTCAGGTCTTAGACTATTAGCAAAGCAACGATTGCATTAGAACAGATGACGTGTGAGGAAATGGAATCCTTTTAACCCGTGAAGCACGTGCTATCCGAATATATTGCTATCCAAGGAAACTGTTGACATTGTGGATCTACTGTGAATTTTTCTAGAATCTAGAATCTTCCTCGTACCTCGTGGCATGATGGTTAGTGCGTAGGACTGTCATGCCAAAGGTCTGGGTTCGATTCCCAGCCGCTGCCACCTAAAAAACAAATGTTGTAGGTCCCCTCCATTCATGCCAAAAATACGCACACAGGAATGGTTGAGAGTTGTAAGTCACTAGGCCTTGGTTCTTCATGAGCTGTTGTGCCACCAAATTTATTTTTTATTTCTTAGAATCTTCCAAAATGCTTTTAAGGACACGAATATTTGAACTAGAAAAGTTAAAATACCTAAAGGTGTGTATATAGTGAATTAAGCAATTGAATCACGAGATTGATACATCTTATTTTGGGAGTTTTCTCTTGGGAATATTTTTTTTCCAAGAGATCTTGTTTTGGGGATTTTATTTTTATGTTTTTTGATATAAAACAAACATATATAAATTATTTTTGAAGTATTAAGTAAATTGCAGTTTACTCTTATAAAATCAATTTTTTGCAAAAAGGTTAATGGCTTTATTTTGTAATGAGAGTCCTAAAGCTATTCGTATTATGTCAAATATAAACTTAAAATTAAAATAAAATAAAATTAAAAAAATGAACGACATTGTTGCTTGTACGCTCTTATGCTTAAGAGCCTAAGGGCTTAAGAAAATTGCGTATAAGGACATGGCAATTATGAGAGAAAACTGTTTAAAAGCATGATATAAATCTTATCAAAATTTTCTAAAACAACTTATTGGAAGTGAAAAAAAGAACTCCATTTTAATTCTTGATTATTAATGATTGTATGAAAAAAAAAAATTTAAAATCGTTGGAGTGGCTTTTCAAAAATATTAAATTTTTATAAATAAAAGTTCTTAAAAATTTTGAAGAGTGTTGCGAACTAAATAAACCCAGTTTTTTGCTAACTATTTTTTGCATATATAAGACCGGTTTTTTAACTTTTATCAGATTCTTTGTTTTATATAACTTTTTTTTACAAAATGGTTACTTGTAGGCCATAAACTAAAAAAAAAAGAACATTTTTAAAAAGTAACTGATTTCAACTTCTAAATTTATATGAATTTTCTGTCAAAACATGCCTTTAATTTTATGATTATACAGTTATTGAAAATCGTAAGTAATAAATTGAATAAAAAATACCGTTAGGTGTACAAAATTAAAAAATTTTCTTCAATAGTGCCCTAATAAAAATATGGAATTTTATGTTGTTAAACATTTTTTTTTGCCAAAACTGCTTTAGGAGCATTCCGTTGTTACATTCGTTCGAGAAACTCATGACGAATGGTTAGCTGGATTTAAAACTATTTAAACGGTCTTAATGATTTTTTCCTAAAAGATTCATCAAAAATACTAACGCTATAGAATAATATTTTTGGAAAAATTTCAAAGCATCTTGGCGCAATGTCAATTTTGCTGAGCACTACGTGTGGGGACATCAAAACTAACATTATTTTAAATATCTGTTGTTGAAGCACAAGTTTAGCAATCGTGCGGGGCAAGAATAAAAATTAATATTTTAAGACCTTTTATTTAGAGCCGTTAATTCGTTAATAGTCAAGTAAGCAGAGCAAGGTGAGCAAAATATATATTTTGTGATGGCATTATAAAGCGCTAACTAAAGGCTAATTAAATGCCCGACAATAAAATTTAATGCTCAAGTACTTTTGGTCAAAATCAAAGTTCTGCTAACCAGTGGTGTAGCTAGGACATTTAAGGCCCGGAACGAAACAATAATTTGTCGCCCCATTCGGTCTTACCATAATCAAACGTTTTGTTTGCAAACTAGTTTTTTAGTTATGTAGTTAAGTGATGGGCACCTTCATATCGTTGGTTTTAAAGTTGAAGATTAAATTGATTAAAATATTTATTTTATCATGAACAGGAATCATGAACGGGCTAACTGCTAAGTGACTGAGTGAGAAAATCTACAAACACTTCTTGTCTTATCTAAGTATCCGACAACAAAGTTGCCACTTTACTGAAACTGCAGTTGATCTAATCTAAAGCAATTTTTTGGAAACTAGTCCACTGATTCAAAATAAAATCTACCATACTTGATTTTACCAAAAAACTCAACTTTCAAGCCTTTACAAGTAAATAACTTACACATTTATTTTTATACTAGTTTTCCTTTCAAATAAAAAAAAATAGAATATTCGTATTGTTCTTATTTCCAATTTCTAATTTCAAACAAAGATGATGTTTAGCGCCAAAAATTTGACTACAAGCTAATCTGAGTTTTTAAATATTTTTTTTTATTTCCAACATGAACAACGCCAGTGTCACCGCTATTGATTTGAATACAACGAATATTTAAAATTTAAAAAGAAAATACTTTTTTGTTTATTTCCAACTTCTGTGATAAACAACGATGTTGATTCTGTGCCCCTAAATAAAATAAATTATTAAATGAATTATTAGTTAAACCAAAATTAAACTTTTGACTTCTCATGACCAACGAGGATCAATTGGCGCCCCCAAAAATTTTAATAGTAAAAATTGTATTTTCTTATAAAAATGTACCAATTAAATTTTTAATAAGAAACGAGGATGATATTGCCACCGCTAACTCTTGGCGCCCGGGGCAACCACCCCCTTCACCCTCCCTTAGCTATGCCACCGCTGCTAACTTGATTTAAAGTAAGCGGCGCAATTTCCTGAAATTGTGAAGACATTTAGTACGAAAATTGGGTTTGTACCTATATTGAATGCTCTTCGAATAAAAAAAATAAAAAAACACGATTTTCCAAATAAAAATGAGGAAGGTACATATCAAAATTTTGAAAAAAAAAATAATTTTTATTTTATTTTTTGACTCAAATCATTTTTATTATCCAAATAAATGCTTGCCTTAATGCGATTACATGGTCTAATTTAGAAATAATTATTTTCAAAGAGAATGTAGCTTAAACTACATTTTACATTTTAATAAATAAAAGATGTTATTTTTAGCAACTTAAAACACAAATTATTTATATATTTACTTGCTTAAATGTACATTTTGGAGGCTATGCTTCCATCGTCAGTAAGCTCTAATTTGTGTTTTAAGTTACTAAAAATAACATCTTATATGAATTAAAAACCGATTATAATTTGATGGTTTTAATTTTTCTCTATTCAAAATATGCTTGACTTTATTAAACAATTATTAATTTGATCATAAATCATACTTTATTTAAAAATCAACAAAATAACTAAGAATTTGTTAAAAGTTTGGTTGACGAAGCTTAAGCACATTTTTAAATTCATAAAAAACTTCAAAAATATTTTTTTTTTGCTAATATGTATTTAGAGACGAAAGTATTTTTTTTCAATAACTATACCTTATCGATAAGGCATATAGTCAATTAGGTTGTCAATTTTATGTATGGTTGCAATATTCCAGTCAATTTGTGATTGTTGAAAAATGGAGCCTAAATTAATGCATTTCGTACCATTAATTATCTGATCTAAAATTTCTTTGACTATAACTAAGGATCCTTTTTTATGTCCCTGCCCAACTAACAATTTCGCTTCTATATTCCTCCATAGATGCTTTTCGTTTTAATTCAACCCCTGCATATAAGCATTGCATAAAACTCCATAGAGTGAAAAAGGTGATCTTTTTTTACTCCTATTGTACCTTAATGGAGTAAATTATAATAGTCTTAAAGAAGTTCACATTAATAAAATAAAAAAAAACTTATTGCTAGAACCAGGAATCGAACCCGTGTCCCTCTGGATCAATTGCCTTACTCGCTAACCACTCCACCAATCAGATATACAGTGCAGTGCAGTTAATTGGAATCACTTTTATCTAGAATTTTCTCGTATGAAACAAGAAGCTTGCATTAATAATAAAAAACTTTCTTTAAGAAAAATATAAAATAATCGATTAGTATGTGTATAACAAACACACATTTTTAGTTAAATAAATAGAGATATAATAGATTAATTAATTAATTAATACTAACCTTAAACATTGACAATAATAAGAAATATATGTGCTCAGGTGGTAAATTGCATATAAATTATAAAGTGGGCGATTCTAGCTTGGCGTGACCATATTCACTAATACAAGCAATATAGAAAAAAAGACTAACATAAAGATTGTACAATAATTTTACGGCATAACTTTTGAAGCGAAAACATCTTGGTTACTTCATAAGAGCATTATAGAGAGATTAAAGAAACATTGGTACATCGCTTCTTTCAAGCTGATATAATTTGCACCAGAAAATATTTAGGGATTCAGTAATGATCCAATAAGCTGTTTACTTTCTTTCAGAGGGCTAAATGGAGCGCTATAGAAACAAATAAAACTTTAATGTCTGAAATGCGAAGCAATTTTGTTAGTTGGGTGATAGTTATTTTATCTTCGTGACTTACGGTTTTAAATAGGCTATCGCCACTAAGGACTAATTTGACATATCCCCAAGCAAAAAACCCAAGCTTTTATTTGTCAAATCACCGTTTGACTTATACCGAATCAATGTGTTATTGATTCACCGTAAGTGCAAACAGACACTACTTTTTCTTTTAACCCATTGAAATATTTACTTAGATCCGTTTTATCACTTATTTAGATATTTATTCAGTGAATGAATAAATATCTAGTTCGGGCCCGATAACAAAGTAAGAAACAGTTTAATTTAAAGTTGGTAAAAATTGACAAAATACAGGCGAGTTGTTGCTTAAATAAGTTACTTGTGCTTTATTTAATTTTTTGCACCTAATGCGCTCTGAGTAATTTTGTTGGTTTTGATAGAAGCTAAGAGTAATGATAATTGTCATTTATTCTGATTAGAAACAAATTAAAACCACCAAATTATCATGGATTTTCTTAATTTTCTTTATTTTTCTAAAGAGATATAATATTGCGCTTATGTTTTGGCCAACATCGTGTGTAAATAAATGTGCATTGTGGTTACCACATAAAAAAAAATGGCCTTTAAAGTAATTTTGGTGCAAATAAAGATTTTCAAAAGTAATTATGATAAAGTTTTAAAAAGCATTTATTAATTTTTACAATTTACTACTTATAGATAAGATTTAAAATCATTGATCCCAATATTTGTGTGTTTTCTTTTTTAGGTAAACTGAAATGATTTGTCTTACGTGCAACAATAAACAACAAAACAACTTCCATGACTAACAACAATTTACAAAGGACGACATCGCCATTGCAACATGTTAAGAGTTCTGGGTCTATTCTTTGCATGTACTGTAATCATGATGTTCACACCACTCGTAAGGTGAGTTTTTTTACTTTGAGATTCTTTTGTCTTTGTTTTTTTTTTTTACAGTATCTACTCACTACATAATACCACAAACTACCTTTCTAATTATTTCTCGAAGCAATTTTCCTTTAACATTATCATCTAATTAAAATCAAGTAATTTAGTAATTTTTTTCAAAACAAAGAAAAAATCATTAATAACAAAAGTTGCAGGATAAGGAGCTTGTTGATAACCATTCAAGTAATAATCATTTTCTTTTTTTATTATTTGTAGACTTTGGTAGTAAATAGTAGTAAGTTAGTATTTGGCGTTAAGTAGTGGGTGATATCAAGATAATTTTAAATTCTAGAACATTGATATCATCAGATAGCAGGTTTTTTTTTAAATGTAAAAACTTTATCAACAATGTAAATGGTTCATGATTTTAAAGAATATATTCCAAGGAAAATTCTCTACAATTTTAGTAATCAATTTTCTCTAAAAGTTTTGTTTTTTTGAGAATTCCTCATAAGCTTTAGAGGTGCTCTGTCCTTTGATGCAGTATTTTTTTCACTTACTGTCATATTGTGATGTTCTACAATCTAGACTCTATTATCTACTATGTATGTAAATTATTAAAAAAAAAAAACATTCTTCTATAGGTTCAAGGAGAAAAGAATTCTCCAGCACACACATAAATTCCATAGAAATTTATCAAATATTCTAGCCTTTTAGCACCATAAGTTTCACTGAACTCTTTCAAACCTTTTATGAAAGGATGAAACTTTTAAAAAGTTTTTATTTTTCTCTTTTCATTTTTCATTTCTGTTGTTCTTTTTAATATGTCATCCTTTTGTTGCTGTAATTTTAGATGCAAGAGAAAAGAAATGCCAGCCGGTCGTTTGGAAAATGTTACGCAAACTATATCAAAAATTCTGGAAGGTTATGACATAAGGTTGCGACCAAATTTTGGTGGTGAGTCACAAAGGACATACTTGTATTTAACTTAACGAGGAAATGTTTCTTTGTACTTAATTTTCGTTTAAGGAGACCCACTACATGTGGGCATGGATCTGACCATAGCCAGTTTTGATGCAATTTCCGAAGTGAATATGGTGAGTTGAGGTATTTTAAATAAATATTTTTTATTTTTTTTTTCGAGTGTTCTTTTCTAAGGATGCTGGCAAAAATATTCTTAGTTGAGTATTTATAACAGAGAGATATTTTAATAGGAGACATTGTATTTTTGAATAACGATATCCTTTGGAATGTCATAAGTTTGTGTGTTTATTTATCTTGCAAAAAGGAAGTCCTTTGACCTAATGAGTTTGCTTAGTTTGTACATAAGTTCAAGGAATCTTTCAAAACTCTTCGTTTGTATTCCACAGTATCCATTTCCTGAGCGGAAGTAATAAAGCAACTTAAGCTTAATGAATCACAACATTTAAAAATCTTGCTCCCATCGAAAAAAGATAAGAGACATAGGGAATAATTTTAGTAAATGAATCGAAGCAGGAGCTACGCACGAAAAAATTTTGAGGCTGTTTAACAAAAAACTCCTATAACTACTTTATTGTAGATATTACTACTCTTATCAGTCAAGTCAATTGGTGACCGAAAAGACTCTAAGCGAGCAAATTGTGGGGCAGTTTTGATTTTTTTTGTGACGCAACATGGAAGAAAAATGCAAAAAATGGCTAGAAAAGTACTAACTATTCGAAAATTACATCAAGGTACTATTGAAAGCATATACAATATCCAATAAATCTCTGTTTAAGGTTTTTTGTGCTACAATTCATTTGGACTCAAATTCTAGTTGAAAATTGACGTATTTAACTGTTTTCTGAAATCAACTTAAAAGCACTACGAGTAACTACTTTATGTAAAAAATTTGAATTTTTGTATGTCACATGAACGAAGATATGGTTGATTCCAACTGTGATTCCTTGTGTCCAGTACTTTTTTTCATATTTAATGTAAAATTAGTATATATTTTTTATTTGAGTTGGATAATTGACTATTTGCTATAATCTACATTTGATATCAAGACTAAATTTGCTACTTATTCCATATGTTTTCCAATTAAAATCCTTTTTTTTAATGAAATACTTCCTTGAATAGAAATGTTGTTCTTAAAAAAATTTAAGTGCAATATTTGCTTAAAATTTGTTTGGAAAAATGAAGTCAAAATACTTATTGCTGAAAAAAATAATAATGGATGAATGTTGTCTCAGGATTTACTTTAGTTTTTGAATTCAAATAATTTCCCCGTAAGCCGCCATTTTCTTTTAGTTTCAAGACGTTCGAATGGTGGTATTCTAAAAGAAGCAATATTTATGTATAGTTAACAACAGTTGTTTTATTTTTAACGTTGTTGTACTTTAAAGGTGATATGTCTTCATTCGAAAAAGTGTGTCACAAATTTATTTGTCAGTACCGTGGTAGTATTTCTTAAAACATGTTATAATATGTTTTTGTTTAATAATCAGAATTTTTTATTTCTTTTAACGGCTTATGTTGAAATTATCCCGGAAATTATTTTTTCTCATTAGCGTAGCGAATTAAAGTCACATTAACTATATAAATGTCAGTACCGTGGATGTCAGTACCTTGTCATCATGAACCTTTATGAAATTATTGCTTTAAATAATATTTTGTACCAATTTTCTTATATTTATGGTATCATTACCTAGCATGGGCCAAATAAAAATTATCCGCGCAATAAAAAGTAAGTAATAGCCCAGTACAATGAAAAGGGTTGCCATTCAGAAGAATAGACTACAAAAACGAGAAAAATTATACATTTTTAAAGAAAATAAGGGAAGTATAAATATCGGGTTTTTCAATAAGAGCGCTACAAAAGTTTTTTTTTTTTAAATAAAACAAAAACAGTTTGGATATCAATGAAATTCTTTATTCTTGTGAAAGTGCGTTTGATGCCATTATGTATGGAACTCGATTTCTTTTGCATGGCCACCACGGGCACGCTTGCAGAAGTCCAGACGCTGAACCAAATATTCGACGGTTTTCAAGCATAAATCGGCCGATACTGCTGCAATTTCAAGTTCGATATTCGTACGAAGTTCATCAATCGTCGCTGGCTTGTTGACATAGACCATAGACTTGACGTAGCCCCACAGCAGTTAGTCTAACGGCGTCAAATCACACGACCGAGGCAGCCAAGCGACTGGACCATTTCGTGAGATAACACATTCTCCAAACTTCGTTTCCAATAAAATGATTGTGATATTCGCTGTGTGGCTTGTGGCGCCATCCTGTTGGATCCACATGTCTTCCAAGTCCATATCATTTAATTGGGGCCAAAAATATTCGGTTATCATTGAAGGGTAGTGATCCCCATTCACAGTAACGTGCCGGTCTTGATCATCACGGAAGAAGTACGACCCAATGACGCCGCCCCCCCATAAACCACACCAAACCGTAATTTTTCGGGATGCAATGATGACTCATGGAGTACGTGTGGATTGCTGCCTGACCAATACCGCATATTTTGTTTATTGACGAATTCAGCCAGAAATGAGCCTCATCGCTGAAGATGATTTTTCGATGAAAATCCGAATCATTTTCAAGTTGCTGCTCAGCCCAATTCACGAACATACGATGCTTCTGGTGGTCAAGAGGCTTCAGTTCTTGCGTCAATTTAATCTTGTAAGGATGTAGGCCAAGATCTTTTTGCAAAATTCGCCACAACGACGTCACAGAGATGCCCAACGCTTGAGAACGACGTGTGAGAGACACATTTGGGCTTTCTGCAACTGAAGCCTCAGAGGCAACAATATTCTCGACACTACGGGCATTTCTTTGCCTCACTGGTACGGGAACATTTTGTACTCTGCCTGTGGATTCAAATTTTTCCTCAAGACGCTCAATTGTTGATCTGCTAGGACGATTATGACGACCATAAATTGGACGTAGCGCTCTTAACCTTGAGGCCACTGACTCCGAATTTCGGTGGTAAATTTTAATAATTTCGACTCGTTGTTGGCTCGTATATTTTTCCATCGTGAAATGGTGAACCTTACTGAAGAGAAATGTCAAAGGAGCGGCAAGAAATATGGCGTCGTTTACTGTCCCTGTCGCTCTACTTGTGTACCGTCCCTGTTGAATAACCCTTTATATGTATGGTTGACCAATTACTGAAAATAGCTGACCTTTTATGACCATGAAGTCGCTTTCAAATGCCATACTTAATTTTTTGGAATGACCCAAATGAGGTGCGAAAAGTTTTTTTTTGTGACCTTGAAACGAATTTTGAAAATTCAAGGAAAAAATCTATGAATGACCAATTTCTGTAAAAAGTTGACCTTTTATCACGATCTAGAGATCTTTCGGGTGGTATACTTTTTTTGTAAACTTCCCCCAATAAATGAGGTGCCAGAAATCGCGCGTGACCTTGAGTGACTTTGAGAAACTTTAAGCATTTATTAAAAGTTATCTAGGGCTGACCAATTTCTAGGACTAATTGACCTTTTCTGATTAAAAACTTTCCAATTAGATGACATTCTTAAATATCAAATTTCCTATATATGAGGTGCCAAAGGTTCAGAGCCTAAATAATGTGGAGAATATGAAACAATATAACAAAATTTTATTTTTCTGAAAAACATCTTTTCAACTTTTCTTAACAAAATCTTCTAACTGCTTTTAGTGAAGGCTGCGGGCATCAATATAAATCGAAAACCATTTTTCAGGAAAAAGGTTATTAATTGAAGTATGGTGGGGCAGTTTAGACGTTAGGGCACTTTTGACTTTGACGATTATCAAAAGACAATTTTTGAAATAAAACTTTAAAAGAGAATGTCGGTTAAGCTACTTTCACTTATTGAATACAAATTTCGAAACGTCTTCAAAAAATATGGTGGCTAGACCTTTTTTTTTAAATTTTATAGTAAACTTGCTAAATTTTTCTTGAGCCAAGGCAAGTGGTATTTTATTTCCTGCTAATGGAATTTATTGGCAGTCAAATTGAAGTGTTAGTATTTAACATCAAAGGAAAATTTCTTTAACTTTTTATACAAATTTTTTCATGAGTTTTGTAAAAACAACTTTATTTTATAAAAAATAGTACATGGGACACTGTTATCGAAAGCGCATGGGGCACTATTGAGTCGACAAAGGAGGATTCGAGATAACAATCAAACCTATGGCATTGTGATGAAATAGAATACAAACAAAGTGCCAATTCTGTCTGTCTTTCTGTCTGTTCGTACCTGGACTTACAGCCTTAACCACTGAAGCGATTTTCTTCAAATTTGAATTTAAGGCTTTTTTTTGATTCTTCAGAGAGAAAATTGAAATTTTTTTAGTTTCATAAATGACGGTACTTGCAAAAGAACCATTGAGTTGAATAGCTTAAACAAATTTTGATGAAAGAAACTTTAAAAAAAAGTACCATGAACCGTAATTAACGGTTGATACGTGCCATATAATTTTTTTTTTTTGGTTTTTGATTTCCTCATTAACAAATCAGCTGATTTCAATAAAAAATTGCATGCGAATGCTTCTTTAAATTTCAATTAAAATTTAAAAAAAAATGACTTGATTTAAAAAAAAAAAAAAAAAAATCCGAAATGGGTTGATATTTTTTTTCAAAATTGGCAGACCAAATCTGTTTTTTTTTTTAAAGTAACTAAATTTGTATGTATAATTATTAATTTATAATGTGATGCGTTTTTATCGAAGAAGCTTGTCGTAGTCCAGGGTATTCCTGAAGAAAGTAAGTAAAACTTGGGTTAAGAAGGAAAAAGAACTCGGGAATGGTCACCAGTTATATAATTTTTGAATTTTATTTACAACCATAAAAGAGGGGATTTACAATTTTACAATATTTATTACTTAATATAAATAACAGGGTACTTCATAAACAACTAAGCTTGTTACGGTAGAGCTACAGGAGCTCACTCGGGGCATAATTTTTACTTAGAAGAAGTGAACCAGGGACACAATACGGTAGGAATCAGATTCCAGCCCAAGGCTAACCCAAGGGAAAATTGCTTTGGCGCCCATTCTCTCACTCAGAAGGAGCGAGTAGGGAGATTACGATAGGAATCTGATTCCAGCCCAAGGGAAAATTCCTTTATTTTCAACGGCGGAAGCCAAAAAGAATATCTTTAAATGGCACACGAATGCACCACAAAAAGTAACCTGAGCTTATCAAAGTTGCTACACACAGAGATTTAGCTGGAACCTTATGTCCTTATAATTCCGAATAATAAATTCAAGATTTTCAAGATTTCGTACCTCTTCATCTTGATTTTTCTGCCACAAGGCAATATGAACTATAAGGAAGACGAATGTAAAAGTCGTATGACATTGTGTGTGTATGTGATTTAATTTGTTGTAGATGTTAGGTGGTTTGGCTATGCAGGGTGATGGTGTATAATATGACTGGTCTATGGTGGTAAAATGGTGATGGTGGTTGGTGTATTTGGTTACAAATAAACGGTGAAGGGTCGCTGATGAATCGCCGGTCGGTAGGTGTGGGCGAATGAAAAGTGTAACACTTCGTTACAATAAAAAAAACCCGCTCCAACGATTTAATTTTTTTTTTTTTGCATAACCATTCATATTCTTTCAAGTAATCAAATGGTAATCAAGTGGTTTTTGAGCTCTAAGTTATTCAATGGATTAGAAATAATTAAAATGTTTTTTCTTATACTTTTTCTATAATTACTTGGATGTTTTTAAAGTTCTTAAGCTCTAAGCAACTTGAACATAATAGCAAGTATGTACGATCCAGTCCTACATTTTAAACTTTAGTAGGAGTCTCCTTGAGGCGAAAAATTTTCAGAATTTCCGTGCTAGATAAATAGTTTTTACCCGAAGATGCTGGCTTTGAAATAGGTATCATGCCAATTTCGTTTGTGTGCTTAAAGATTTATAGACATTTAGAAACACGAAAAAACAACTAAATCAAAAACGAAGCCAATGACAAACTTTTGTGATGGTTAATCCAAGTTTGATTGAACTTCATACTCAATTTTCTGTATCATTTCTCAAAGCCTAGAAAAATTTCAATTTTCTTTTGTATTTTTGACAATGGCTGAAAAATTATAGATGTTAACAAATCTAAGTTGAACAACAAAAAAATTGTTTAAAATTGTTCTCCTTTCACCATCTTACTGTCTACTATAAATGAAGGGGTCCATCATCAAGAAGAAAAATAGGAGAAATATAAATATCCTCGGAGCTCATATCAAAACCACACACTTAACACTCTTAAAAATGAACTTATATACATTTTATAGTTAACGATAAGGGTATTACGATGAGGGGGAGTCAGCCAGCGGAAGGAAGGAAAAGGCCTATACAACGAGAGGAGTTAATGTTTTCGTCCTTGGCACAGAATCTCCTCTGAATCACCTGCTTCATTTTGCTTTAAACTAACCCAACCATCACCATCACCATCACCCAGGATACAAGATGATGGGGCTATAGCCCTACCTATAGGTAAAGGAATATGCAGAGGCATAGCCGTCGTATAGCTTGAAGAATTTCAAACACAACCTTATTTACAGAACACTGTTTTTACCTACAGAACACTTATACACTCTGTATACTTATACTAAATGTCCTTTTGCTCCTATTTCATTCCATGTTGTTTACATACGCTGCACCATAACATCACTCCCCCTTGACGCCTTCAAAAGGATTACACAATCACAATGTACTTGAATCAATACTGGAGGGATGAGCGTTTAGCGTTCAACGCCTATGGGCCGTACTACGATGACGACGCCGACGATGATGGTGTAAATGATGTTCTCACGTTGTCAGGTGATTTTGCTGAGAAAATTTGGGTGCCGGATACGTTTTTTGCCAACGACAAGAACAGGTGAGTCCTTGATCGATATGTGCCAAGATGAGATATCCTTAAATAAGAAATTTGTTTTTAATTGATTTTATTTTGCATTTCTATTTTTTTTTTTTTTTGGTTTAATAATTAATTAGCTTCCTGCACGATGTAACAGAACGCAACAAACTTGTGCGTTTGGGTGGAGATGGTGCTGTGACATATGGAATGAGATTTACTACAACTCTAGCGTGTATGATGGACTTGCATTATTATCCATTGGATTCACAGAACTGCACTGTAGAAATCGAAAGTTGTAAGTTGAATCAATAAATTTTAAACCATGATTTAGTATTTTTCATCATGAATTTTGATTTTGATAACAAAATTTGGCTTATTTTTTTTTTACGTGTATTCTAATGTGAAAATGGTATGGTGTGCACTTAAAGTTGACGCTATTTTTCTTGCCGAATATTATCGATAGAGTAAGAGATTATAGTGTCATGCATGTACATATGGCACGTGACTATCTAAGGTGGTAATGCTTCTTTGTTTATTTGAAGATATTTTCTACCATGAAGTCACTTCGCACGTTATTCTTTACTATATTAATATTTTCTTTGAAAAATAAGAGGCATAAAATAGTCTCATGGTCGTGGATTCTTAAGGTTTGATTGAGTTTCTTGAGTTGTATTCGATTTTCCTGTCATTATCAACTAATGGTAAACTGAGATATCATCAATTTATTCGTAGGCAGGTATAAATGGTGTAGACAAAAGCCGTACTTGAACCTTGTAGTGGGGCCCTAGGTAAAACCAAATATGGGGCTGTTTCCCAACTACTACCTAATACAAATGTTAGTCAAACGAATTTCAACCAAAATGTCTGGATTTGACCAAAGCGAACTCAATAATAACTTTAGTTAAATCTACTTGCCATGCTTTTCGATTTTCAACTGATTATTTACCTACCAATTCAGCCCTTAGTCCATCCTCGCAGCCTGGGACAGGGCTACCTTCTATATTCTATGTTCCCAAACATGCTGCTTCCAGTTATCTATACTTATGGCTTTCTAGCATTTACGATGGTCTTTAAACTGGAGGTGGAGGTTTGGCTTTCTTAATTGCCTGAATCTGGGGCCTGGGATTCAAAGAACCTTTTGGCTGATGCATTATTGCCTATTTGCTTGATGGAACTGAACCAATGAATTTTCTGATCCCTTCTCCCTCCTTGTACACGAGGTCAAATATCTATGAAAAAAAGATTCTTTCGAAGGAGTCCAGTATCATTTCTCCCTTTCTGCTAATCGCTATAAAGTAGTGCTGGCAATAAACGAGCTTTATAGAGCGTGCACTTCATATTTTGAATGAGGAATTTTGAACCCATCTATTACGCTAAACCCAAATAGCACAAGTTTGCTAGGGTAATTCTTCGTTGGACTCCACAAAGAGATCCTTAATTGGTTTAATTTTTACTTCGAGCTAGATGAGATTCTACGCTACTTCGAAGCTGTTGCTATCAACAGTGACGTTGGCTGATCTTTTATTTTTTAATTTTTTCCAACGTTGGTATATCAGGGATATGCCTCGATACTTCTTGCAGGACATAGAATCACCTTTTTTTATAGATGGGGCATATTGAGCTGATGGATCAGTTATCAGACAAGCTTCCTTCCACACCCAAACTAGGTTGATGAGCTGATGCACGCATCCTTGCAACAAATGCCATGCGAGCTTGGAGTTCTCCGCAAGCGCTGGTTAACCATCAGATCCACCGACCTTGTTGTTCCTGAGCTTCTTCAAAGCTAAGCCTACTTCTTCTTTAACTGTACTTGGTGGTGGTACTGAGTTTAAATTGACTGGAGTTGGGCGCTCTACTAGTCCTATTTTTCACTGTAGCTGATACGCATTTAGTATCTGCTGAAGTCTGCTTCGGTGACTAGGCTACATTTTTTTTTTCAAAGAGTCTACGTTCATGTTTTAAAGCCAGCAGAAAGTTGCTTGGGTTTTTTATAAAACGTGACTTTTTGATTTTTTTGAGCTGACAGGCTGCATACATCCTCTTTTTTCTACGCAGAGCCTTTTCTCCTCTCTTGCTCAATGCTTATCTCTTACTGCTATTGTTTTACGTTGCAGTATATTCGCATGTGCAACCTTCTTTACCTTTTTCCATCTGTACGCATTCATCATCATATAACGGGTTCTTTTTCAGGGGTGGCTGATGTTTATTTGCCGTGTCAACCGAGTGCTTCTTATCACTATAAGCTTCTAAAAAGTCTATTAGTCGGAGGCTGATATCGTTTGTCTCCTGGATTGCACTAACGGTGTGAAGGACTCTCATGTTCCATACTAAATACTGCCCAAGCATTATCCGTTGACGTGCCGGGTCTTGTAGCTATTTGAGTGTTTTCATTATTTGAGACTCCTCGCGTCTGTCTCATAACCGAAATTTGTTTAGTTGGTAGGGAAGTTATTCCGACGACAAAGCCCCCAAACCCTAGAAAACCAGGTCCTAACTAGGCCCCAGGCCGGATAATCCGATGCTAGTGGCCCTCTGCCGTTTCATGAGGGCTGCTGATGGCCCGCATAAGGGATTCAGCCACCAGTATTTTTTTTTAGCACCCTGGAAAGTACTGATAATCCTTACTGACCTCATTACTTAGTATGCTAGAGTAGCTCATGTTAGGTCTCTGTCTTCTAGACTGTTGGGGACATTCTTGATACTTTAAATTTCAAATTCATCGCACACGTCCAAGACCTCAGGCAAGTTATACAGCCAATCATTTCTGACAGAAGATTATAGTGCTGCTATTTTTGTCTTTTGTTCAACACTAGCTCGTATACCTACCTACATATAAGTTTAGCAATTCAAGTCTTGAAGGACGAGACCAATATCCGATGGTAACCACGTGGAGGTAAAATAAGCACAATCGACATGTAGTACTTGTTGGTTCACTGGACATCGCCATGTTGACGCCAATCGGTGGCTTTATCCCGCTTCCTTCAACCAACCATTAAACTATTATTTTTCTTATCAAACCTAGTTGCAGCATTTTTCTTAAAATATTTTTTTTTTTGTATTTAAAGATGGATACACTGTAACGGATGTAGTAATGTACTGGAAGCCAACACCAGTACGTGGTGTTGAAGATGCCGAACTGCCACAATTTACAATAATCGGCTACGAAACGAATGACAGAAAGGAAAAACTAGCAACTGGCATTTATCAAAGGCTATCGTTATCTTTTAAGTTGCAACGGAACATTGGATACTTTGTGTTCCAAACATATTTGCCCAGCATACTGATTGTGATGTTATCCTGGGTGTCATTTTGGATAAACCACGAGGCAACTAGTGCGAGAGTTGCTTTAGGTAAGATTACAAAATTTTTATACAGACGTTTCATATTGTAATCGTATTTTGTTTGCTTTTTCTTCTTCATAGGCATCACAACTGTTCTTACAATGACCACTATTAGTACTGGTGTGCGAAGTTCCTTGCCAAGGATATCCTATGTGAAAGCCATTGATATTTATTTGGTGATGTGTTTTGTGTTTGTATTTGCTGCACTATTAGAATATGCAGCAGTTAATTACACATATTGGGGCAAAAGAGCGAAAAAGAAACTGAAGAAAGTTAAAGAAACTGACAAAAAAACTGGTATTTCTTTTTTTATTCAACAATGTACATAATTTTTTTAATTTATTGAAATATTTTTTTTTTGTTTTAGGAAAAAGCGATAAATCCGAAACGTGTTCAACTACTGAGGATATCATTGAGTTGCAAGATGTTCGAATGAGTCCTATTCCCTCGCTGAGGAAGGGCAATTACAATAATACAATTGGATCAATAGGATCTGAAACATTAGATTTGGCTAAATTTCCACCTAGTTTTAGAATTGCTAGAAATTACGGAACGAATCGAAATAATTTACGATATAGAGGGAGCAGAGGTGAGTTAATGATAGTGCAACGTTACTTCTTCATAAACTTATTTAAGGGAATCAAATATTCTTAAAATGAGTAGTGAAAAGAGAGAAGAAACAATGATTAGTGAAACAGAAAGAACAGCACATGGATACTATTGATAAATAAAATTAAAGCTTAGATTAGTTTATACCATTTTCGGGAGAATTAAGCAAATAAATACTTTTAATAGTATGCAAAGTACGAGTAGTTACTAGTTCCAGTTGTGGACTAAGAGGGTGGGTGAGGAGGGCGCTGCACCCCGGGTAGCAGACTATTAGGGGGAGCTATCAGTAATAGCAAAATAACAATTTTACACTTTACACAAAAAAAAAACACAAATAAAACAATACATTTGTCTCCCAAATACCTGTACACATTAATTTCGTTTCTGAACTATTCCCTTAAGATAAATATCTAATTTGGAAATAAGAAAATCATCATCGGCTAAGAGCAACAATCAAGCTGCGCACTTCTGTATTCTATTTTTTCTTCGTTTCATTTTCGGAGTTCAAAAACTAACCTGGCAAATTAGTCCAAAAACTTTGTCTACGCCATATGTACACACCATTCTTTAAGCCTTTGTGGAGTTCACTCTTTGAGAAGCACTCCTTCAAGAACGACGTTTTTTGGGACAGTGGAAAGGAATACTTTAAAAAAATTTTTCAGCATCAGAGATATTCTCGTTAAAAATTAAGGTGTGTCAGTCAAGGGACTTGTAAACACTAGATGGACCACTAATCATGAGGCTGTTAAGCCATTGAAGGAAAATTTCTTGAATATAGTTTCAATTCTTGAACGCCTTTGTGATCCTCATTAGTACTTTGCTAGAAATTTCTGGTTTGGCATTGAAAGAAATGTAAGGATACAGTTTTCACTGAACTAACTCATCGGTCTAGGCCATGGGAGATATTTCTTCAGTTTTTTAAGATCTTCAACCAAAAGTATTGTTGATTGAAAGAAAGAAGAACTACATGCAGTTGCTCCAATGCTTATCTTGACTTTGATAGAACTAACAGACAACAATATCATATTAGAAGTCAGGCAAATACGGTGTCGGATAGTAACTGAAGAAATAAAATTGAAAGATGCAGATATTTTGGATAGCCTTTTAATTTGCCAGCTTCATTGTTAAGTAAGACTCGTTACCAAGTCTCTTATTGGCCATGAAGATTTATTTAACAATTGAATTCCCAATTTCGAAAAGGTCACATCTCGATTTTTTTCATATCAATGTAATGATAATGCTTCCCTGCACCTATTAAGCTAAAAAAAAGACATCTTTAGTATATTTAGTGTCATTGTCATGTAACTCAAAAATAGTTTTTTTTTAATTTTAAACTAGGCTTTTAAAAATAATTAGTTGTTTGCATTGCCTGAACATTTTAAATTTTCAAAGATGTGACCTTTTCGAAATTGGTCATTCAATTTGTGTCTCAGTGGCATCGTGTGAAAGAAGCTTTCCAAAATTAATATTAATTAAGACCATAAACAGCAATAATTAGTTGACTAATCTGGCTTTTCTTTCAATCAAAAGGAGCACACAACAAATATAGGCCCAAAATATTAAACTGTCTTTTTTTAAGGGCTAAGCTTGGTAACAATATTCAATTTAATTCAATTCAATGTTTAAACCTTTTCTTTCATTTTACTAACTTGTATCAAACTAATTCCATTTGATTAAAAAACCTTTTTAGGGCTTTAAAAACATTTTTAGAGTTTAAAGAAACTTTTTAATTTCATGAACATTAAGGGTTTGTGCGTAATTAGTTAATTATTATTTGATAAAAAAATCGAATATTTGTTGTAAATAAGTATTTAATGTTAATAATATCGTTTTAACTTTATTGTTCGCAAAAAATAAATAAAAAAAAGTTGCGTACACCCACGATTCGAACCCTGAACCGTTCGGTTTCATCCTCACGCATCGATCACAAAATCCCAATCAACACAAAATCTTGCTACGAAACTTGTTTTCGATGTCGATATCGAAAACCATATCAGCCTTAAATGATAAAGGCCCAAGAAAAATTGTAGGTTGTTCGTAGCGATAAATGATTTTTTTATCTTCGTGCATTAAAGCTTTATTAATTCACTAGGACTGGTTGTTTAAACGTGGTTTAAATTTTGATCCATGGTTCAAACGTTTTTTCTGGCTGATTTAATTGGAATTACTCCGGTTCAACTATGGTTCAGGGTTCAAGTATGTCATAGGAGCCAATTTAATGAATTAACTATCTTTGAACCTCAGTAAGTTTGCTGAAGTCAGTGAGTTAAAATTGCTGAACTACGAGTTAAATATTTGAATAACTGGCCCTTAGCATTTTTTTTCATTTAATTTACGCAATATATCACTCAATTCTACTCTAAAATACATTTGCCATGATATTATTTTTGTGGAAGAAAATGACAGATATCATGGATTTAGCACGATACTAAAAAAACTAAATTAAAATAGCCATTTTATAGTTTAACTTTAGTAAAATGTTAAGAGATAGTATGATGCTAAAATCGTTTAAGATTAGCAAAATGTCCTTTTTTTAACTTATTATCATGTTAAAACTGCTTTAGCATCGTACTAAATCCTTTAAAATTTTCCGCCATAGACTTTAATGATTTAATAGAAACATTCAGTACAAAAAACTCTAAAGCACCTTTTAATAAAATCATTATTCGTGTTTTTCTTACATATTTTAAGGGGTGTGACCTAGCTAATTCTTTCTAGTTTTACTGCATTTTTCAAGTTTGAAAAAACTAGCTCATTTTTATTAATGAACGTCAATTAGGTATTTTTCTCCTCCAATTTAAGATCCTTTGATGGTACTGAGGATTTATTAGCAGGTCTGGCCACGATACCAGAAAAGTCTCGGTATCGGTATCGGTAATAGAAACGATACCGAGACGATACCAGCTCTGAACGAAACCGAGACGATGCCAAACGATACCATATTTCTTGGACCGAAATTTATCGTTTGATATTTTATTATCGGTAGTATCGTTTGATATCGGACGAGAACATAGTTTTTTGAATATTATTATTAATTAATGGTTTCTCGGAAAAGGCTCTAATGATTTAGATGACATTTTCAGAGCTTTTCTTTTTAGAATGGCGGAGGCTTAGTCAGTAATTTAAATTACAACTTC
The DNA here is from genome assembly GCA_946251815.1 of Dasysyrphus albostriatus. NCBI lineage: Eukaryota > Metazoa > Arthropoda > Insecta > Diptera > Syrphidae > Dasysyrphus > Dasysyrphus albostriatus. The sequence goes on along the minus strand of OX276336.1, from coordinate 26,615,118 downwards.
CCACTGCCACGCTCATTTAACTTGTGCTGGCTTTTACTGAAACCAACAATTTGGATGAAATTTTCAGACTTGGTTCTCTTAAGTGAGAAAGTGACTTACGTGAAATCCATAAAATATTTGTGTTAATTGTTTTCCTGTTAGTTTATGACCCCGTGACAAAATTTTGTGTCGAATTCCTTATCGGAACTTTACATAGACATTCTGAAAAAACTTAAGTCAAAAAAACTTCAGTTAGTAAAATTGTCTTTTATAATAATGATTTTTGTCTTGAATCTTGAAAATACCAAGCGAGTTTAATAACTACATCAAGAACATGTTACGAAGCCGTGCATTTTATTCTGGTTTGCGACTCAAACCAGATGGAAACCAGATGAGACCGATACTGATATCAATACCGAGATGAGATTCTGTTTTACGAGACCAAACGAGACTGAGTTATACGAGACCGAGACCGGTACCGATACCGAGACGATACTGAAATTTTTCAATTTTGACGAAACCGAGACGATACTAACAAAAGTATCATTTGGTTTGGTATCGTGGCCAGCCCTTTTTATTAGTCCAATTTCCTCTGGAGGTCTTGAATGAATGGTTTCTATTAGTTTCAAATAAAATATGCTGTTCTAACCCGAAAATGCTTTATTGACATTTCAAATCGCTGTGATAAAACTTATTCAATAAAGGAGATTGTGTTCTGGTGTTCTAGTATGAATAAAATATTTTACCTTGGCTAAATATGTAAGAACTGTGAGCTGTTGCACCTGTTTTCAATTTACAATTATAAACTTGTACTTGTGATCCACAAATCTAGTATTTGAATGTTTGTTGTACGAAAAGTTTGTCAGCAAATTTGTGAAGAGACCAACAAATTTTGAGCTTCAACTATAACTTTATGTTTACAATATTGTAAAAGAATTAATATACGATCACTAACCTGTAGATTTTTTTACAAAAACAGAACAAAATTATGAAAGAAAATATCACAGTTTTAGCTTGTTATTTAAAAATACAATGCTTTATTGGTGAACAAAAAAAAACAGTTGTCTACAAATATGTGACACAGTTAAATTTTGTATTTGAAAACAAATAAAAAAAATACACAAAATCTGAAATCTTAACAACATTTTGAATACAATTCTGTAATTGTAATAACAATTTTCTAAGAAGATGCAATGGGCCACTGGTGTCACGAATAAAGACGAAAGTATGTCGTTGAAAATGTAATTAAATTATCTATAAAGCCGCCTTCATATCAATTTAAAAATTGCGTTGCGCACCGCGTTCGGCGGAAATATTTGTGCAGATTCAAAAAAAATTTGTCAGTATGGACGTCCCGGTGCACACACATTTTTGTGTGCCATTCAAGGCACGCTTTCCGATATTGATCAATTTTCGGCTCACGCGAAAAATCTACGGCGCACAGGTGTTTTGATGTGAACTCAAGCACGTCATAGTACGTAAAAATTTATTTAAAAATAAGTTTAAATTTTCGGAGAAAATATTTTTGGCGAATACGAAATTCAGGCCGCATGGTGCCCAACGTAAATTTGTATTGATCCAGGCGTGGCTTAATAGTTATTAAGGCAGTTCAGTACAAATCACTGTAGAAACAAAGTTCTTCTGCACTTGTATTATGAAATTTTTGATACAAAATGGAATTAATACATTTTGGACTGAATTCCGGATTTCAATACTTTTTAAGTAATATTTCAGTCAAAAAAGTCAAATTGTTTTGTACGTCTTGACTTCTGTTCCCTTTGACATCATAACAATTTTCTCGTGGGACACAAATCTGTAATAAAAGTAATTGGGAAATAAACAATACAAATATTGAATGTAAAAATATCGAACGTGCAAAATCACGAAGCAAACATTGTCATAAGACGTACGAATCACCGAGTCGAACGTTCGAATGTGATTTTGAGACTCGCCTAAATTAAGTTCGCCTTAAATGGCTAAAATTTGGAAAATTTGAATATCATTTAATACCTTTAGCAAACATTTGCTTCAATTGTCAACGTGGAACTGTATTTTTTGGTGACCTTGAACAAAAAAAGGACATTTTGAAGGCTGAATCTTAAACAGGACTTAGAACTGTTTTTGGTTTTAAAAATCACACGTGGGATTTTAGCCATTCGGGATTCTGTCTATTCGGAATTTTGGCATGGATTTTTTTGTATTTTTGGCATTTTGGCAATAAGGATTTTTTTTAACGGAAACTTAAATATACTTTTTCAATCAGAAGTCAGAAATATTCTAATATCACATTTGTGAGATATTGCCGTAGGGAAAACTGAAGAAAAATTTTTGGTTGGTTCTGATGTAATTTTAAAACGTGAGCTAATTTTTTTCCACAGGATTTTTTGAGAGAGCTTAATTTCTTCTTTTGAAATCTTTCTGGTAAAATATTTCTAATATCTTTTTTCTTCTCCAAGAAATCTTAAGTTGAATTAAATGTGTTTGGCATAGCACATATTATATGTATATCAAAAGTAAATTTACTGGCCAAATAAATATCGGCTGTCAACAAGACTCCTTGGAAAAGAATAAGGATATTGAAAATATTCAAACAGAATTAAAAAGAAAAAATGTAATTTTTTCAGAAGTGATACAGTTATTGTTTAACCTCATTTTTTAATATAGCCTCAGAAATAACGAAAAAAACTTGTTTTTTTTTAAATTTTCAAACTGTAATATCTCAAAAACTTGTCTTAATAGCATATTTCTGAACTTCAATTCGAGTTCGGCACACTAAAAGCCTTTTAGTTAATGTTTCAAAAAATTTGCTGACCAGTTTGAACAGAACATTTCTACATAATTCCTCACTAGAAAATCCATTTCAATGCAACTAATTATTGTAATATAATTGTATTAATTGAAGTGAAGTGGTATTGTAAAAGGCACCATTTGAAAGGAAAATTGGTTATCTAAAAAAAGTTCAAAGTAAATTTTTGGACAAGAGTGATTTTACCAGCTATAATATGAATATCTTCAATTATTTAAAAAAAATTCTAATAAAGTTTAATAAATGTATGATAATTTTATCGAAATAGTTTGACTGGCTGTAGTTTCAAATCGTCTGGATTAACAATAAAATATATCAATTTTTTTTTGTAGAACGTTTAATTCTTTAAGAAAAATACATGTAGTTGTTTTAAAAACTTGTTATTATTCAGTTGTTAAACTCGAAACACAAACAGGTGGTGTTTTCTCCCATACAAATCGTATGGAAAACTGAAATCTGTGATGAGGCATGTTTCACCAAGAATTTTAAAAAGCTCAAATTTTCAGACATCTTTATCCGCTTAACTGAAATTTCTGAGCCTGTTTGCAGGACAACTTTTTTTTAAACAATCTAGTGTTTATGTACAAATATTTTCAAAATTAATTCTTACATATATTTTTTCTCATTTTTTTAGCGACTGGTAACCAAAAACCTCGAATGCTTCATGCTCTCAAAAAGGGCGCATCTGCACTCAAAGCATCAATACCAAAAATCAAAGATGTCAATATTATTGATAAATACTCCCGCATGGTGTTCCCGGTTAGCTTTTTAGCCTTCAACCTTGGCTATTGGCTGTTCTACATTTTAGAATGATAGCAGTTGTCAACACTTCACGCGAAATAGCTCAGTGGTGTGTAGTGTTAGAATTTTTCAATTAAATAATAATCAAAAAAATAAAAAAAAAAACAAACAATAAAAAATGAAGAAAAAAAACGAAATTTAAATCCTCACCCGTGTAGGTAATGAGAGTGGATTTGACCCATACTTGAAATAAAATAAAATCATAGGAAAAATTGGGTGAACAAAAATTAAAACTACAAAAACTCCAAATCAAAATTTAATTCAAAGAACCAACCAAATGAAATGGCATCATTATGACCACAAATGAGAAAAAAATCAAAATAAACTTAAAGAAAACTGAAATTACAAAAAAAAAATAATTTTTAAAAGGAAGTTTTTGATAAAATAAACTTAAATTCCATATCACAAAATAAAAACAAAATTTAAGCTAAACAAAAACAGATCAAAATTAATTAAGAAGATTTGAAAGTCAAAGAATTTAAAAATTGGCAAATTTGTCGAGAAAAATACTAAAAGAATGTAGAAAAAAAAAATAGTACTAGAACCGTTTTGTATAAACAAAAATATTAGCCTACATAAATACCTTGTTATTCATAAATCTCATACAACAATATTTTAACATGCTGTTAGAGTCTATAAAGAGAATTAAATAAAATTTGTTAACTTTTAACCAATTATAAGAAAAAAAATCGAAAATATTAGAAAAAATAAAAATGTAATAAATTAGGAGAAAACTCGAGAATACTTTTCAAAAACACAAACAAAAATAATAGAAATAAATTTAAATCAAAATTGCTTTAAGATAAAACAAATTTTATAGCCATTGGTTCTCAATATTATGTATACTGTATATTGTATAAGCATAAGGAAAAGATTGACTTATTCAAAAGAAAATTTAAAATTAGACGAAAAACGTATTTATGAAACAAAAAATTAAATTTAATTCTGCTTATAGGAAAATAAATTTGGAAAATACTGAAAAATGAAAATATGAAAAGAAAATAATATCCCTCGATGGGTAGATAAATGGAGATTCCAATGTTTCAAGACTCATTTTTATAAAACGAGATTTTTTTTCTAGGTACATTAGTGAAATAAAAATATGAATTTAACTCTTTAATTGTAATTGACTTGTTAAGATTAAAAATACTTTTAGGAAAAACAAAACAATTAAAAAAATGATAAAATATTTTGATTGCGTTTCAATTTTTTGTTTCTTTTATTACAGTAGATATGACTGTGATCGGCTTGCATTTTCAATATTTGTTTTAAGTTTTTGAATTCTTGAAACTGTTGATGAATATTATTTCCACTTTGATTTTACTACAGAGCTGGATGAAACTGGCATATGTAATCCTTTCAATTTGGGTAACAGGTAGACGTACAGGGCAATTTTGTTAAATTGAACACAAGCCTCAATAAAAAAAGGTGAAGTCTAATTAATCCAGTTAGTTTATAGTCTAAGTAATCCAGTTTATTTTTACTATTCGCTCAAAACTAGATCCGCAGATCAAACTTGGGAAAACCAAAAAAAAAGTGTTTTCCTTCAAAAAAGTACTTTTACTTTTTTCAATTTCTCAATAACTAAGATACATTTTAATATCTGGTTTTCTGTTTTTTATTGAAAATTAATAAGAGCATTAAATTTTGAAAATAAAAATTATACTTATTGGCCTACAATTTTGAAAAAAAATTATTTGAAATTTATTTTTTTTTCAAAATTTCGAGTTTGAAAATTAATTTTTCAAAAACTGTTCACGTAAACAACTTAATTTAAAATGAAAATCAAAGAAGAGATTTCTGGCTTTCTAAAAAAGTATAGCATGGTATTGTCAATTGTACCGTTGTTTTTAAATATATTTTTTTTATGTTTTAACTCATTTTCTTAGAAAATTGCCCCTCCTGCCTAAACGGGGGGAAATAGACCCCCCCTCTAAAATGATTTTTCTCTTGTCTTAACTCAACCTACTTGCTCCGGCTTTTCGGTGCACCTTATACCAATCACCCTGTATATGAAGTCCGCTTTAGTGACTCACATAAGAAAAAGAATTAAAAAATTTGCAAGAAATTATTTCTCAACTTCTGAAAAAAAATGAAAAAGTAAAAATGTCACCTTTTGTTCCTTAGCTCCTTAATTCTAGAGAACACCTGTAGTTTTACGATACCATATTTTAGAAAAAAATTATTTCTCGTCAGAAGAGACGATAATTATAGGTATGATTTATTAAAAAACAATTGATTCACTAATTTCGAAAAGGTCACATCACGAATTTTTTCACAAATACATTTTTTCTTATCAAGGTAATCATAATGCTTCCCTGCACATATTATGTTCTAAAAAAAAGGATATCTTTATATTCACTGTCATTGTCATGTAACTCAAAAATTATTTTTTTTTTAATTTTAAACAAGGCTTTTAAAATAAATTAGTTGTTTGCATTGGGATGGGACCTTTTAGAAATTGGCCATTCAATTTATTTATTGAAATTTAATCGTTTTTTAAAGTGTTTACTTGTGTATCGGTCTATTTATAGCCTTTTGAATATACATTTTAAAAAAGAATAATTGCATGCAAGAGCTTTTACAATGGAATAAGTTTGTTTGGCCCACACACTGGCCACTTTTCTATATTTTCGGTATAACTCTGAAACTTAAATCATAAGAAATTAGTAATTTTGGTTGGGTATATCTATGTAAATTTTGAATAAAAATATATAGTTTTGATCATGCCATATTTAAGCCTTAAGTCTCTACTTTATTTTATCAAAATTCAACAAAATTCTTATAATTTCTTAAAAGACCCACAAATGCTACGAGTATTATAAATGGAATATGAAATTGTTCAGCTTTGCACGGTGGTAAAGATTCGAGTATTCCAATTTTCAATACCAAATTGTTCCAACCGAATTTGAGTGATGGACAAAATTAACTTTGTTAACTTTAATGACAAATGACAGCCCTAAAACTGTCAGCTCTGGATCTACGATTTTTTGAACAGAAGCAAAAGGTACCATGAATTAACGTTGAGCTAAATAACACCAAGTTTCAGAACTAAAACTCCAAATAAAACAATAAATTCAAAGCTTCTTTAAAGCCAGATTCCTTAAATGTAAAAGAAACTTTGCATACACCCAACTTTGCACCTACCCCAAATTCTAAAGTGAGCCCAAGGATTGCAGGGGGACAGAATGCCCCCAAACATACCTCACTGTTTATTCGCCGTAGTGCTGGATGCAATAGTACTGTATTTATGTAAGGCAAAGGAAGTGTAAGAAAGATCTCTTTGAAGCAAATGGTAAAGAATTTGTAGTGAAACAAGTAAAATATTATCAAGTTCTAATAACGACGAATATTTAGTCCACATATTTATTTTGTCATATCATAGGAAGTAAGAATCAAAAAAAAGTCTATAAAAATATTTGTAGTGAAAGGGTGTTTTTTTTATGAAAAGGAAAATTTTGGAGTACTCCCATCCCCATCTCCAGTACTTTGAAGACTCAAGAATCAAAGTAGGATTTCCCATTTAACATTCCAAACAAAATCGAAACCAAACAACTTATTTTCAAATTTTGAGAAAAATATATTAAGGTAAACCAATATAAAGAACACATCTAAAGTGCCTTTCACATTCACAGCTTGCGGCTCATGTGAAGGGCACTTAAGAGTTAACGAAAAAACTGTAGATACAAAATTCTTCTTCTTGTTGTAAGATACGGAGATAATCAAAAAAAATCATACGTTATCTTTCGTAAAAGTGTATTTTTCGGTATTTTTGCCTCCATCAGTTCTCTATAAATTGCGATGCTCATCGCAATGTGCAGTGAGATTTGTTAAACGCATTTTCAATGCACTATTTAATTTCGGGACCATTTTCTTGAAGGGAGTGCTGCAGACAAAAATAAACGCTTCAAAACTACTGAACATTTTTCATATCATCTCCGTTACCGAAAATTGACGAAAATTGTTATAAAAGGTGAACTATATAAGTTATTGTTATATTGATCCGCATACATTCAAAGAAAAAATGAGGTATACCTAACCAATTTCTGGTTTACTGTACCTGATTTTCAGGTATGCTTAACCAGATACCTGATTTAAATGTCGTGTTAAATCAGCGTAGGTTTCAGGTAATATCTGCATGACATCATGTAAATTTAAGGCTGCATTATAATAGCATGACTGTAAATTTGACCCGAAAATCTTGCTAATATTACCTGTAAATCTAATTAACTTTGCCTGAAAATCAAGTTAAAAACATGAATAAAATGCTCAATGTCCTGTAAATTTAACATGAAGATCTAGTTAGTTTAACATGATTCAATGTTGAATCAATCCTGTATCCAGTAATTATTAGTCTTGCATCCATGCGTTTAGTTCCCACCTCTAACGCTGCTAACTCTCCATTTTCCATTATTCTGAAAGCATAGAAATTTATTACTATGTAAATTATTTTAATTTTAAAATACTTTGTGATACTTACTTACTTTTGAATTGGGAATCTCTGAAACATGAAGTTAGCACACACCCCAAAATGGGTACTAAATATCAATAAGTTGAAACTGTTTTGTTTGGATGACTTGTGTGTGTTTGTGCTTTAACACTGGTGTCACGTTGAAATGAACTGGCAGCTTGTTTCTTTAACGATGGCTTGTGAGTGTGTTTCAATACTACTGCTACTTTAACAGGCGGCCAGGTTATATTCAAATAATTTTATTTGCATGGCCCGTTTGTGTGTGTTTTAATACTGGTGTCACGTTGAAATTAATTGGCAGAGTGTTTCTTTTATATAAGGCCAGGTTAAATTCAACCAGTAAACATTTTTAAAACAACCATATAAAAAGTTACTTCAACCTGGTTTGTGGTAAAATAAAAATTCATACCCTACAGTGTGAAAAAAACTGATCTCAGTTAAAATAAACGCTATATTCTGATCAAAATTTCTTGTTAACAAGAATTTAGTGTTAAAATAACAGGTCATCTTCATAAATCAACTTGAATATTTAAATATAGGCCACCAGGCTGATTTAACACTTTGTATAGGGTTATAAAATCAGTTAAATCCGGTTATTAAAAACAGGTTGTAACTTTATATGGGATTACGCATCTTGTAAATTCAACAGGGCCCATGTTAATTATTTGCCTGAATTTTTTCTCTGAGTGTACAAAGCTAGACTTGAAACATAGTAATTGTGGATTTTTCATAAAGTTTAATATTTAATAAAACAAGGTAATGGAAAAGACAAAATTGCAATTTTCTCTCCCAAATTTCAAAAAGGTTTAAATTTCTTTGATCTCTAACCCTAAAAATGATCAAGGTTATTTAAAAAAAATTATGTGTAAAATTTTATTGAAATCGGTTAACCTCAATACGTGGTAGCGAGAACTTCAATTTTTTCATACAAAATATGTACATGGTGTTTTGACAGTCTTTTTATTGAAAGTGTCGGTCAAAGTGTAAACGTTGATGGAAAATCTTTGAATTTGACACAACTACTTAGTAGCATGAAGAGTATACAAATATATTTGTTTTAATTTTTTAAAACAACAGCCACTCCATTAAAAATAGCAATAAATACACAAAAACAACACAAAAACAAGCGACAGGTACAGCAAACGACGCCATATTTCTTGCCGCTCTTTTGACATTTCTCTTCAGGAAGGTTTGCCATTTCATGATGGAAATATATACAAGCCAACAAAGAGTCGAAATTATTATGAAATTCGGAGTCAGTGGCCTCAACGATGAGAGCGCTACGTCCAATTTATGGTCGTCATAATCGTCCTAGCAGATCAACAATTGAGCGTCTAGTGGAAAAATTTGAATCCACAGGCACAGTACAAAATGTTTCCGTGCCAGTGGGACAAAGAAGTGCCCGTAGTGTCGAGAATATTGTTGCCGCTGAGGCTTCAGTTGCAGAAAGCCCAAATGTGTCTTTCTCACGACGTTCTCAAGCGTTGGGCATCTCTGTGACGTCGTTGTGGCGAATTTTGCGAAAAGATCTTGGCCTACATCCTTACAATATTAAATTGACGCAAGAACTGAAGCCGCTTGACCACCAGAAGCGTCGTATGTTCATGAATTGGGCTGAGCAACAACTTGAAAATGATTCGGATTTTCATCGAAAAATCATCTTCAGCGATGAGGCTCATTTCTGGCTGAATGGCTTCGTCAATAAACAAAATATGCAGAATTGGTCAGGCAGCAATCCACACGTACTCGATAAGTCATCATTGCATCCTGAAAAAATTACAGTTTGGTGTGGTTTATGGGCCGGCGGCGTCATTGGGACGTACTTCTTCCGTGATGATCAAGACCGGCACGTTACTGTGAATGGGGATCGCTACCGTTGAAAAGAATTTCATTGATATCCAAAACTGTTTTTGGTTTAATTAAAAAACCCGATATAATGAAATTTAGAACTAAACGAAGGATGGCATTTAACGTATGTTGGCTTTATTAAAGTGTGCAAAAAGAAATGAATTTCATATCTTGAGGGCACGCGCAGAATTTAAGCCTTACGTTCAAAGTCCGGAATTTTTTAAATCATACGTGTCGTCTCCGTTATCGTCTATTTTTTTGTACAGACTTACTAAATTTGATTTATTTTTTGGTCAAACTTATGAATCATGTACTTTGTGATGAATTCTCAAATACAAATGAGTTTCATGAAAAACATTACTTTCCCAACAAGAAAAAGATCAGTACAAGTATCCAATTATTTTCTCCGTTACTTTAAAATGGCCGTTATGTAGTAGATGGTGAAATTGGATTGATGGTGAGACTCTTTAAATTTTAATAATATGAATATTTTTCTAACTATTTTTGTCTTTGTGTTTTTTGTTCCATAATGATTTTTTTCTACCCTCTTTCTGCAAGGCGAGGGGAGAGAGAAAATCAATAATATGGTTTTATGGTTACAAAAGTGCTGAATCCAACGAGAGTTCTCTGGTCCTCGTCCGATTTCTGGTTCTCGATTTATAGGCCAATGTATGAAAAAGGTGGCAACCCTTTCCTTATTCTTCTGACAGTGTTGCCATTTTGGCAACACTTCTGAAAAGTAAAGTAAGGACATGAACTATAAGTATTTTGGGGCTCAACCCGTCAGATCAAAATGACAGGTATGTCCTCATATAGTGCACTTACACCCCTACTATAACAACTGTGAAGTTAGCAGGGCAACTTTCATCTGCACAAATCGGACTATGGCAGGGATTTGCAGTATTTCTTAAATTTTTTTTCTCTTCTTTTCCCAATTTTAGAGTTCACCAAATAAGGGTGTAATCGGATGACCTGCCAACTTCACAGTGAAGTCAGCAGGTCAGTATGAAATTGTTTTCAAAAAAAGGACTTCAAAGTTTTGAAGTAGCTTATTTTTAAATGCAAAAAATCCTCCAAATTTGGACCCTTATCGCAAGTTCCTAGCATGCTTCATTCCAGAGATACACTATGTGACCTGCTATCTTCACTGATGTGAAGTTGTTAGGTCACTTCATTACGCCCTTGTTTGGCGAACTGCAAAATCGGGAATGAAATGCAAAAAATGCAAAATAAAAAACGTGTGTGAAAGTTGCCCTGTTACTTCACAGATGTCCTACTATATATGCCCATAGAAGGTGCGAATCAAATTCCTCCAAAACTGAGTGGTTTTACTACCCTAAATTCGAAATTTTTCATTTATGTCATTTTTATCGTTGAAAAACAGTTCCCTCTTTATTTCAAAATATGTCCGTAGTTCTCACAAAGAAGTGGACTACTTTCTCACTTTGCCTGGGAACTAAGTCCACTTCACTAAAGTTGATTTAATTCTCATTAAATGAGAACTCAGTCCCTTGGTTGACTTGGTTCCAGGGGACTTAGTTCCTTGCATCTAATTAAACTACGAACAAACTCATCTCCGTTTTAAAGTTACAGTGTTTCCATATGAATTTTACCAACGCTTGAATCAAAAATCGGTTAACAGTTAGAACAAACAAAGCAATTTTTACTTTAGCCACAATATTTTTGAAAAATTGTTGAATTTTATTGAGCTTTAAAAAGATGATGCTTAAGCATTTAAAATATCAATTTTCGCCTTCACAAAAATAAGCTCCAAAATAAGGTTGGACCACTATCATGATTCTCATGACCTCATTATCCATAAAATGCTGATTTTCACAAATTTCAATTTTAATCTTAATTTTGTTTTATTCAGAAAAAACTTCAATCTCTTTTTTCGTTTTGTACTACTTTGTTCACAAAAAAAGAAGAAAATGGTGCACTATGTTGATCTATATAATTTTTTTCGCAAGAATGTGTGCACATAAAATTATTTTAAATTAAATTTCTTATTCTATTAAAAACACCACACGAGTTGTGTTTTTATAGCTCGTCATTATACGAGTATCTCTCCTCATTAAAAGACATTCAAAGAATCTCACACTCGAGCATTATATATACCTCTGTGCTTTCATTCAGAATGAAAAGAAAAGTTTTTTTTTTGTTTATTTAAATCTCATTTTCATTCAAGAAATATAATAGGATTAAGAAAAAATTGATGGAAGGCAAAGTGAATGAAGAACATCACATTGAATGCCATTTTCCATAACCACTATATCTATATCTATTAAAAAACACACTGGACTTTGTCACTTTTGATACAACATTCATCATTCACAGACACACAAACACACAGACACACAAAAAACACACAAACACACGCAAAAACCTGGAGTTGAATTGAATAAAAAGTGAAACTTCATTTCATTGCAGTACTCCGCAATTGAAGTTTCCTAACCGAAATGTTTCAATGGAAAACTAGATTCACTCGGGCGTATACTTGCTTTTTTTCGTCTTATTTTTCATTGAGTATCTACAACTCCTCGTACATACATACAAACGTTACTTCGACTCAATGAGAAGTTTAACTTTTATTTATTTTTAGATACATATCTCAGTGGCTTCATGGCCATTCATTGTCCCGATGATGATGGCTGCCAATATGTTTGGCTGCTGGCACCAAACGCTGCTGCTGCTGCTAACTTCCATTTTGTCTTTTTTTTCTATTTTTACCCTCTGCTGCTTCTAAAGGACGACTGACTGACTATTTGTTTTCCTTTGGAAACAAAATAAATCCATCTGTTTACTGGGTTTGTTAGCTTTTTTTTTTATTATTTCTGTCTTTGTCTGCAAGGACTTCGAAGTAAATACTCACTTATCTCCCACGGAAAAGTTCTGTTGTAATCATGTAAAAAGAAGTAGGTTGTTATTTAACGAGGATGAGAAAATCTGGAAAGCTTTTTGCTAGAGATGAATATTTTTTTTTTTGCTCTCTCGAAAGAGAGAGTGTTTTACACTCTTGAACAAATGATAAAACGAGACCAAAGATGCTTTTGAAATAATTTTCGAAAATTATAATTTCGGAGATATGTAGGTAATGGAATTTTATTTCTTTCTTATCCTGAATTTCGATGGGAAATTACTATATGGGTGCGGTGGATAATGAAATGGTTGATGGGATGATTTTGTAGCAATCAACTATGACACATTCTGCGTAGGTTTTTTATTTATCAATGAAACGAGAGTAAGTAAACAAATCTGTAAAAGGGAATAGGCGGTTTTTCATGGGGGAGAATGGGAATTCGATATAGGTATTTACTTTTTAAATCTTTTCATAAGTAATATTGATTTTTGTGAAGATATTTTTCTATCTATTTAATGCATAATGTAATAAAATCTAAAAAAAAAAAAACAAACATTTGTATGGGAAGTTAATTTTAACTATTATTAAGAATTAAAAGTAGGTTACTTATTAGTTTAAGAAAAAAAAACATTACATTTTTAAACTACTAACTTATTTATATTATTTCACCTGTAATTTGAACAGCAGACAGTCTATTGTATGTGTTAATTAATACTAAAACACCATTCCCAGCTTTTAATAATATATTACCTCTGCTAAATATAGTTCTTCAATAATTTTTTGAAGTTGTTAATTCCATTTGGTTTTCTTAGGAATCGGTAACATAACGTGTATGCAAAATTTTCTCTCAAATGGTTGAAGATAACTGCTGTTAAATTCAATTCCAAAACTAAGCCCGAAAATGCAAACATATACACTACCAAACCAACAAACAAACACCGCAAGTTAACTTAAAGTTTCATTTAAATTTTTCTAGTGGTTACATGGTATTTAGCGTAAAAACTCCTCATTTTGTATTCTGACTTATTAAACGAAATACTACATTATTGATAAGCCAACATTTACTAAGCAAATGAAATAAAGCAAAACATTTGTATTCGTTTACTTGCCTTATGAATCAAAAACATTTTGACTGATCTGATTTGTTTTCAGGCTTATCAAAAATTAAAAATTGTCAAACTTCATATGCCACAAAACTTGGTTCATTCGAATAGTACAGGAAACAGAGTCGGCCCTCACGGCCGATTTGTAGAATTAATTTAAAAGAAAATTACAATACATAACGTTGTTTTAATTTAGCATTCGTTTTCAAAAAAAATTATCGTTAAAATTATTTTTACAAGTCAAAAGAAAATTGTACAAAAAAAAAAATATGCTTGGGACTTCAAAATATAAGTATTCATTGGTTGTGTTTGTTGAAAGCCATTAGTACTAATTGTACTATTAATACAAGATTCATCCTGAAAAATTTTCATGAAAGTATGTTTTTCTTTAAATGAAAAACGAAGGCGAGACTAAGCAATTTATGTAAATAAACGTGGGCTCCATTTATTCTAATTTCAAACCATAAAAGAAAGAAGAAAAAATGAAAGTTAAAAATTTGTGTCTAAAATGTGTTATTCTATGTTCGAGATCAATTTGATAAAAAAATGGGAAAGGGCTAACAAATTTACATGTTGGCCTTTGTTCTTTTTAAATGAAAAAAAAATTAAGGGTTGGTGTTCAACAATTTCACATGTAAGCTGTTTTTTGCAAGCTTTAAGGAAACTGAATAAAAAAACCATGTTGGAGATTAGCAATTTTCTTGCAAACCTTGTTTTTTTTTTAACCTCAGGAAATTGGTTGGTAGAAAAATAAATAATATGTGACTTTTACTCCAAGTGCATTTCAGCCATTATTGCCTAGGACAAAACGTCACTGTTGGTAGCAGTAATTTTGAGGTTGTCAAGGTGTTCACCTACTTCGGAACAAACATCAACCCCACGAATGACACCTTAGTGGGAATCCAACGATGAATTACCCTAGCGAACCGTTCGGTTTGGCCAAACAAATGGGTCCAAAACTCCGCCCCTGGAAGACAAAGTGAACGCTATACAAAACGCTAATTTTACCAGTTGAACTCTACGGCGCTGAGTGCTGGACGATATGTTAAAAAGGGGAATTTATACTGGGCACTTTCAAGAGAAAAATTCTTCGGCGGATATTTGGTTCAATATGCGAGGAGGGCGATTGGAGGAGAAGATTTTACCGTGAATTATACGAGCTCTACCAAGATGTGGATGTAGTCCAAAGAGCCAAAACAGCAAAAAAAAATCATCGAATCCCAGCCCCCAGGTTCGAGACGACCAGGAAGACCGAACCTCCGCTACAGGGATCAGGCGGTTTCCGACGCAAGAACGCTTGGTCTCGATGACTGGAGGGAGCGTGCGAGGGACCGCAACCGATGGAAGTCCGCTGGATAAGCATAAGCATTTCAGCCAGATACAACAGTTGGTCTCATAAGTTATATGCTATTGTACCCTTCGAAGACGTGATATATTTAGTTGATGAATACCGACACATATTAAATAAACAGCACAAAAGCACTGTTAAACGGAAAGAATTCTTGGATCAGATCACGAAAAATGAGATGCAAATTACGAAAATGAATCCCGATTTACACATTGGCTTCGGATTTCTTAATTTATGACTATTTGTTTGCAATTTTCGAAACTGACCAAAATGGTCCTTGGATTTGAACTCGCAACCTTCCTGTTGCGGAGCGAGCTACCAACCACTATGCCAATTAGTAATATAGATCGTTTCTGTTACACATTAACGATTAGATACATTCCATCTTGTGGTGCTTTATCTCATCAAGAAGTAAATTGCGACAGGATAGTCGTAATTTACGATTTTATGATTTGCAACTATTCTCATGGAGTTGCAAATAGCGAAGATAAAAATTGTAAATCAGTGATTGTGCAATTTAAATTAAATTACAACATATTTATCGCATATCAATATTTTAAAATGCTGTTTGGGAAATTATTCTTTAGGAAAATAAATTACGCCAAAAAAGTTGTATTTTGCTATGAAACGCTTGAATCATTAATATTAATTGCAAATCACGAAAAACCAAATTTTGTAAATTGAATGTTTTGAATGTTAAATTACCAATTTTTCTATTAATTTGGGATCAAAATGCCTTGATTTACGAATAAAACATGATTCGTAAATTGCAACTGCAAATTTTTCAATTGGTGATTTTTCAATTCTTTCCGTGTGATTATACTATAAAGTGGTATTTGCTTAAATTCAGACGCCTGGAAATAAATCGTCTAAAAGAGTATAACAACATCTAACTGATAAGCCCAACTGTTTTGCCTGGGTGAAATGCATTTGGGCTAAATGTCACATAAGCTTTAAATTAAATTTTATTTAATAGTCCAAAAAAAGAAAAATAACGTATTTTCTATTTTTTGCATTCTTCTTCATCTTCTGAAAATTTTTTATTTAATAATGTTTTCAGAAAATAATTGAAAGACCGAATAATTGAGTAAAAGATGCAATTATTTGCCTTCTTTTTATATTATTTTTTTTCTGTAAGGCATGCTATTCTGTTTTTTGGTTGTTTTGAGATCGGGCCAATTTTTTTTATCTCTTATATTCTTACTTCTTTATTTTTTAAAATATTAAAACCCTAATTCATTATTGTTATGCTTAAGAACGATTAAAAAAGTAATTTTCGGTCAAAGAGCAATGCTTTTTAAAAAAAATTAGCAGTAATTATAGTAGCAATTATAGCACAAAATTACCATGCAAGCAATTTTATCTCAATATGTTTGAAATTCAGATACGTTTTTTTTCTTTTTAACACGACAACTTTGTGTTTAGTAGAACGAATTTATTCTATCGATAATTATAGATATAGATAAAATTTATCTTTAAGGATCCTATTAAACTTTACCTCAAGTGTAAATATCACCTTTTTTCCTCGTCGGTTCATATATTTTGGGCTAATCTGAGCCCAGAGAACTTTTAGAGCTTACAACTCTAAAAACTGTGTATCCGGCATCAACAAAATCGAATTCGATTCTTTTATGAAATTCTTCGAAGAATTTTCATTTATTAGTAGTATGATCAATGTCCTCGAAAATAAATTATAAACTTTTATATGAGGTGTTTTAGCAGCTCAAAGATATTTTGGAGATTGGCTCTTTGGCTTCTATAAAACAATACGATTTCAATTCAGTAAACTTGAATTTTAGTTTCTTAAATGGACCAAAATATATTTTCTGATGGTTTTTGATTTGTTTAATTCTAATCAAATCTCAAAATAGCTTTAGCTTGTCATGTTTTTGAGATATTTGAGTCTAAAGTTTCAAAAAATGGCGTTTTACATGCGAATTTTGTGTTACCTTTTTTATTTCTCTTGATACATTTTTTCAAATACACTTTTATAATTATTCTGAAGTATGAACATTTTTCTTCGAAATTCTTTTTACATGTTTCAAATACCTTTATTCATCTACGAGATTATTCAAAAATATGCCAATAGTCCAGTCAATTTGTGCTTAAAAGGGCCCTTAGTAGCAAGCTAATTGGGAGGTCGTTTTGACTTTTTTTGTTCTAATTTGTATTTTCGAGAGTGCGGAATCTTAATCTGAGGTTTGAGACAAAAACTTCATGACGCAACACGCACAAATCGGCAAAAAGAATGTGACATTTTCCCTGTAGTACATAAAAAATAAGCTTTTTGTGCAAAAACTTCCAACAAATGATAGAAAAGGTAAATGTTGAATGTCTAAGTTATGTGTCAACTCGGTTGGCTAACTCGAGTCAACTCGAGTTGCACTTAACAGTTTGATTTTTTTTTAACTCGAGATAGATTATACCTGAACCGAAAGATCGCTATATCTCTAGCAGTTTTAAATTGAAATAGCCTTTAACCTCTTCTTAATTTTATTTAGATAATGGCTGATATGCATTAAACATAGTAAATGCTTTTATTAGAGAATTGTTAAGCATATGCTATTTTGGAAATGCATAAAAGTGCAGTAAATGCCGAAATTTAAGTATTTACTTCAGACCACAGTATAAACATTTTTTGGATGAATTCTATTAGTAAACTCTATATTTTGTATGCATAAGAACTAGTAAGTACTTTTATTTCTCGAGTAAGTACTTTATTTTTTTAAAGCAGCAGAATAACATGAAAATATCATAATACATATACTTTTTTGGTTTTAGTCCGCAGTTAAAGAGCTGTAAAATCAAAAATTAACAGTTTTGAGTTTTTTTGAGTGTTCAGAGTTATATTCTAAGCAACTTTATCGTTCTAGAGCTACCTGTCACTTGGATCGAAATCGCATTCAATTTGAAAAAAAAATTAATAAGAAATGTTTTTATTTAGACTAGAGATCAAATTTTAACAAAATACTAACCTAATTGACACATGGCTCCAAAAATAAAACGCAAATTAGTCGAGTGACTTTTCTCGTTTTATTAAACTCTGTTTTCTCTCTTTTGCCTTTTTTTATTGTTGATCTTGATCCTGATCTTAAGTTCAATTCCAGTTTAAATTTTTTTTGGCTCATAAATAGTCCCAAATTAATATTCGGAGGCTCACTTTGGCTAATGTTTAATGTCATAGCCGAAATACAGGGTGTCCACCGGGAAGTTATACTACTTTGTTTGTATATAATTTTTGATTAAATGAAAAAAAATGGATCTTATGTTGATAAATGTTTTATTTAATGTCGGCAATTATGTATGGAGTACAATATCAGGTAAATGTCCGCCTCTGTTAGTCTCACAAATGCTAGCCCTATTGATCACTTTTTTCTTTATATTCTCACACATTTCATGCGGTATTTCATTAATTTCAACACGAATATTTTGTTTGAGTTGCTCAAGAGTTTTTCTCAGGCGACCGTGGAGGCCAATCAACATCACCATTTCTTGAAATAACTTGTTGTGGAAAGGGGTCTCGTTGTAACCCTGGCTGTAAATTGTGGCCAAAGTTGTTCTTTGAAGACCAAGCTCCTGAGCACGGCGTCGAATTGAGGTTGATGGATTGTTTTGAACACTTCCTTAAGCAGCAGTAATGTTTTCAGCCGATCTTACAGTACATTGTGGTCCATGCTTGGGCCTATCACCTACCGACCCTCTTTCTTCCAAATCATTCACTACACGATTAATAGGGCGTTTTGATGGCACGTTGTTTCTCCCAAAAATTTCACGTAACTTTCTCCTCGTCACGGTAATTTAACGATTAAAACACGTTGGTTTATCGAATATTTTTTTCATAATAAACTGTTAAGACTAATGTTTACCAAAATGGAGGCAAAAGTAGTATACGTTCCCGGCTGGCACCCTGTATAACGATCAGCTATTTTACACGATAATTTTAATTTAAAATAAGTATTTACTATTAATTTCCGATGAACCTAAGTATTCATTTGGATGAATCATCTATTTTCTGAAAATATTTGCAACCTAGTATAAACTAATGTTTATATACATACGAAATGCAGTTAGTACTTCAAATTTTACTACTAGAACTTCTATAGTAATTATACTTAAACCTTTTACTTCTAGTAAGTACTTCCATTTTATGCATATCACCCAATGTCTTGAGTGTGTCCTTACTCAAAAAACATGTATGAACAATTAGTACAAAAAAATTTTGAAAGTTTTTACTATACGATTAGCTTTGTTAATCGGTTTTATTAACTTTTCCCATTAAAATTTTTAAACCATAGATTTTCATAGGAAACTAAAAATAAACCGATAAGTTTCCAAGTTTTACCAAAAATACTTCAAAGTGGCAAGTGTGATCATTCTTTCAGCAACGCAAGGCTAAATTTAAAGCGTATTTTTGGTTTCAAGCAAAACAAACATAGTCAATAATAAAAACCCTTAAACGTAAATGATCCCTTAAATCTCTAATTTTCCGGTACACTCAGTAGACGTTTACTATGTTTTTGCTATTTTACTGTATTCTTTTGAATCATACTTATATTACAATCATAAATTTCTACAATAATCTCATCCATCTTCACTTATAAATAATCATGAATGATTTTAAAAATATCCTTGTCAATTATTGAGTAGGTGTGTACCAAGTCAAAACAACTTAATTTAGCAGCTATTTCAACTCTTTGCGTCAAATGTCCGTAATTTCTATAAATTGTCGAGCGCCTAAGTAATAAAATGTCAATTTATAAGACACAAAAATAACTCATAATTGAATTGTTTATGTAAAAAAAACTACAAATATAAACGTAAATGTACATCCAATTATGCACTAAAAATAAATTATAAATATGTATGTATGTAATTATGAAAATGAAAAAGCTGGATACAAATAAATACAACAAAAAAAAAACACCCACATTCAACGTATTTGTTTTTTTTTGGTCTTGAACTTTATATAGGTACCTACAAAATATTTCTTCTTCTTTTTATTTTCGGAAAATGCACGCAATCGAATTAAATCCATACAAATTTACAATGAATTGCTCTATAAATAGAAATTAATAGAATATCCTTTTTCTGTTATTTCAGTATCCTTAAAGCCCACCCACAATCAAGGTAAGCTCAAATTATATCTCCAAGAATGTATGTACGTAGGCAGGTTAATCAAGTTGCATTAAGAAAAAATTACCAATTAGTAAGCAACACATAAAACAACAACAACAACTTACTATATTTTATAAGATTGGATATATTTAAAAAATATATCCAAACATAAAATAACACATATTTGTAGCTATAATACTGCTCCTGCTGCTGATGCTTCTGCTGTTGATGATGATGATGATGATTGCTAACGTCAAAAACTCTCCACAAGAATAAAGCTACTTCGATGAATAATTTTCCTCCTACCTACAAGAACATAAACAGACAAACTACCACCATATCGTGCGTAGGTGGTCTACGAGTATATATGTAGATATACAGATACATACCTCATCACCGTGATGGTACAAAAAATCCTGCGCAAAGCTATTTCAATTATTATCATCAATGGTATAGCAAAAATAGAAAATATCCTTGAGCAGAGCATCCATATCCAAAAGCAAAAGCATCCACAACCTTCCACATCCACAAATCTTCTATCCAGCATCATCGCATCGCACTCCTCTCGACCACCGACGACCGACCATACTCGAAAAAAGCTCTTTTGTCGAAAATTTTTCCCATACAGAGCGCCGTTGAGGAAACTTCAGTCGTCGCGAATACGAGTTCTTGCACTGTTATACATCAGAAAATATCTGTTTAAACATACATATTTGCAAAGGATACCATTTTTGCTTTTTAAAAATCATCTGAGTTAAATTTAAGGATACAAATGAACTGCCTTACTGGCTTCTAATCCTTTATTGTTTTCCAATTATTGTCAAAAATCGCTAAAAATCTGTTAAACAGAAATCAAAATTGTGAAGTGAAATCTACTTTTGATTTACATGAATTTTTCTGTGAAAAAAGGATACATTTTTTCATCAAAAAAAAAAGAAGTATCCTCCTCTCTCAAGTGAAGAAGAAGAAGAAACAAAAAAATTACATAAAACCAAGGCAAACAGCTGCTCTCATCCTGTGGGCTGTAGCTTAGGTTATCATTATCCCACAACCATCTTTCGTCCTTAAACAAAAAAAAAATCTGAAAAAATTTAATATACCAAAATGGAGTGAATTAAAAGTCCTTTCTCTGTAATACACACCCAACATCAGTTGTTTCACAAATCTAATTGAAAAAATATTTTTTAAAAAAACACAATTCAGGAATAAAAAAGTATTGTGCGTATTTCAAAGAGATAAAAGGATGCATAAAGTGTGGAAAATTCTACCAAAGGATTCTCAAATACGATGAAACGGGGATACAAAAGAAGACGAAAGGGCCATTGCCGATAAATTGCTTCGGCCAAACCCATTTTATTTTCTCGGTTAAAAAAAAAATTATAAAAAACAACAACAACAACAGACGATATCTTTTCTGGAAATAATAACAAATAATAAGTATTTCTAACAATTTTATTATTTTCGACAACAAAAATTAAAAGGATATTTGAAAAAAAGGGAGTAAATAAATTCCAACAACAACTGCAGATCCTAACCAAACCCTAAAAAAGATATTACGCAGTGAATTTATTCGCGAAAAAAAAAATATTCCGCACTACAAAAAGGATATTCTTTTAAATCATAGCACCCTCTCTACATCCCACCATCTCCCTATCCACAGTAAAAAAAAAAATTTATAAAAATTCAAAATATAAGTCGAAAGGAATAATTCTTGGATCATGCTCACTTTGGTTTCATATTTAATTTGGATACGAATTGGTAAGTTTCGCAATTTTTTTTCCCTTGAAAAAAAAAGAAAGGATAATTTAAGACCACCTGTTTGGGAGAGAGCCAAAGAAGAGATGTATTTTTCTTTTAACCTACAGCAGCTATCTTTGAAACAATATGGCTGCCTTCTGTTCATAAAATATAGTTTAATCCTAACAAAATTAACAAAAAATTAAAAATTGACCAATTATCTCCCGTGAAAGTGAATTCAAAAATTTTGAATTATTTTCTTTTTATTTAGGACTTCTAACTTAAATGTCTTGGTTTTAAGTGTTTTTTTTTTTTCTTAAAAAGTTTATCTATAACTTTTTCTTGAAAGTTCATCAATAACGCCCATGCAATATTCTGTTGGGATTTTATTATTTATCCAAAAATTTCTCTCTTCTCTCTCTCTCTATTTCCATTTTTCTCTCGCTCTCAATATTTTTGGATTGTATTTGTTTTTTTGCTGTGGGAAATATATTTTTGGACAGCATAGTGTCTCTCTGGAGCTTTTTTTTTAACATTTTTGAGAAGATTCTTAGAAACTGGAGAGCTGAGAGGGTGGCAATAGTAAAGTTAATCTTTTTTGCTTTTTTTGGAAAATTCGAAGAAAATTTAGTAAATCTTTTGTTCTTAGAGAGTTTTTGTTTTTGATTGTGTATTTGAATTTATATTTTTAGGTACTTATTAGAGACATATTTGTGAAGTAAGTTTTTTTTTACTTGAAATTGGTGTTAAACATATGTTTAATGTAATATTTAAAATTTAGAAAAGTCTGTGGTTATTTTCCATTCAAAATTCAACTTATTCAAAGTAGTTATGAAAATATTATTTCAGATTAAAAATAGATTCAGACTAAAATATTTGGATCTCGCCCTAAGCACTCCTTTGCTTAGAGAAGTTAAAAATGTGTTTAGCTTATTTCTATTTTTAAATTTAATCAATTTTTTCAATTTGTTTTGTAATATTTGATTTTGCAAGGGATTTTTAATTCACAGTAAATTGAAAATGTTTAAATTTAGGGAGTTTTCAGCTTGAAAGCTTTTAAAGAATGAAGATTTGTTTATTTAAATTAATACTAGCTGACGGTTCCCTGTATATATTGAAAATCGCTCGAATGACAACATTAAGCATAGCATATTCAGAAATATGAAAGATTGGAGAACGCAAGCAGTTTCAGAAAAATAAAAAGGAGTCGAAAAAAATTCGCTCACACCATTATGAGGAAGGGCGTACGCAGGATGTGGGTTAGGGGATTAGAGTAAAAAATTAATATTAGTGTAGAATTCTAGCTTTGAGATGCATTCAAGAGAAAACAAAATGAAATGTATAAAAAGGTTTTATCAGAGGGGGGTAGGTTCCCCTCCCAACACCCTTGTGACCATTGATTAAGTGATTTGTGCGAATATTTGATATATTATTGTAAAAAGGTTAACCGATTTTTTAAGTTCAAGTCATTGTTTTTTTTTTTAATTTATTTAGCTACAAATTTACAAATAATTATTAGCTTTGAGATTGAAGAGATCTTAAAAGTTCTTGTTTTAAGCAATAATTTGAAACATTAACTTCAATAACATTAATATATTTATTAAAAACTGTAGATGCAGCAAAGAAATATTACTGAATAGCCAAGTCGGAATGTATCGGGATGTTCAAAAAGAGCGCTACAAAAGTTTTTTTTTAAATAAAACAAAAACGGTTTTGGATATCAATGAAATTCTTTATTCCTGTGAAAATATCATTTGATGTCATTATGCATGGAACTCGATTTCTTTTCCATGGCCACCACGGACACGCTTGCAGAAGTCCAGACGCTGAACCCAATTTTCGACGATTTTCAAGCATAAATCGGCCGATACTGCTGCAATTTCACGTTCGATATTCCTACGAAGTTCATCAATCGTCGCTGGCTTGTTGGCATAGACCATAGACTTGACGTAACCCCACAGGAAATAGTCCAACGGCGTCAAATCGAACGACCAAGGCGGCCAAGCAACTGGACCATTTCGTGAGATAACACGTTCTCCTAACTTGATTTCCAATAAATTGATTGTGACATTTGCTGTGTGGCTTGTGGCGCCGTCCTGTTGGAACCACATGTCCTCCAAGTCCATATCATCCAATTTGGGCCAAAAATATTAGGTTATCATTGAACGGTAGCGATCCCCATTCACAGTAACGTGCCAGTCTTGATCATCACGGATGAAGTACGGCTCAATGACGCCGCCGGCCCATAAACCACACCAAACCGTAATTTTTTCGGGATGCAATGATGACTCATGGAGTACGTGTGGATTGTTGCCTGACCAATACCGCATATTTTGTTTATTGACGAAGCCATTCAGCCAGAAATGAGCCTCATCGCTGAAGATGATTTTTCGATGAAAATCCGAATCATTTTCAAGTTGTTGCTCAGCCCAATTCACGAACATAAGACGCTTCTGGTGGTCAAGCGGCTTCAGTTCTTGCATCAATTTAATCTTGTAAGGATGTAGGCCAAGATATTTTCGCAAAATTCGCCACAACGACGTCACAGAAATGCCCAACGCTTGAGAACGACGTGTGAGAGACACATTTGGGCTTTCTGCAACTGAAGCATCAGCGGCAGCAATATTCTCAACACTAAGGGCATTTCTTTGTCTCACTGGCACGAAAACATTTTGTACTGTGCCTGTGGATTCAAATTTTTCCAATAGACGCTCATTTGTTGATCTGCTAGGACGATTATGACGACCATAAATTGGACGTAGTGCTCTTATCGTTGAGGCCACTGACTCCGAATTGCGGTAGTAAATTTTAATAATTTCGACTCGTTGTTGGCTCGTATATTTTTCCATCATTAAATGGCAAACCTTACTGAAGAGAAATGTCAAAAGAGCGGCAAGAAATATGGCGTCGTTTGCTATCCCTGTCGCTCTACTTTTGTAGCGTCCCGTTTGAAAAACCCTTTATAAGAAAAGTGGCTGTGGCATTAGGAGGCTTTTATTAAAACTAATTTGCTAATTTTTTTCTCGCCCATAAAAACAAGTTCTGAAAATTTCAGAGAAATTGTTGGAGCTGTTCCTGAGAAACAAAGGAATGAAAAAAGTGGGAGTGGCAGTGGGTAGATTTTACTCAAACTAGTTTGACCATATTTTCTCGTCCATAAAAACAAACTCTGAATATTTCATAGAAATCATTGCAGCCGTTTCGGAAAAAAAAGGATTAAGAGTAGTGGGCATGGCAGGGGGCGGATTTTACTTTTACATTTTTCAAATTTGTTCTCTGGTCTTTATAACAAAACATGAAAAATTTATTCCATATCGGTGCAGCCCTGTCTTAATAAACCAAGATTTAAGAAAAGTGGGCGTTATACCGCCCATGCAAGGTGTAGGTGGTTGACAACTTAGATTTAAGTCGTATTCCTACCCTCGAAACGACCTGCAAAATTTCAGCCTGCCGCTATTTTTTTCCATCTACAATTCTAATTTTATTGTTCTAATAGTGATTTTTGGTAATTATGCCCACACGTTTTTTTCAATTGTTTCTTAGAACTAAAAATAACGGTATCTGTCATACAATTTTTTTTTGTTGGAATTTTACATAATCGTATTATTCTCAAAAACAGCTCTGCAACTTTTCTTTAAAAAAAAATCAATAAATTACTTTTGATAAAGGCTTCCTTTAGGTGGAAAATCATTTTTCAAAAAATGATTATTAATGATACCTCGCAAAGAACCATTTTTTAAGTTTTGATTTTCTTCAAAACAGTATGAATGATTTCAATATTTTTTTTTTATATTTTTATACAGAGGCTTCCAAAAATTATAGATATTTCTGTGTATTTTCTTAAAAAAAATAATTTTTTGGAATTTTAAAAAATGTTTTAAATTTTTGTTTGAATTACAAATATTTCGAAAATGATATGATCGATTTTCTTGGAACTCGATACTTAAGAGTTTTTAGTACTTTCTTAAATATTTTTAGAAAAAATAAACATGCATGAAAAGTAATGGTATTTCCCATGAAAAGTTAAAAAACCGGAAAGGAAAATAGTTTGTTCTCAAAAACGACTGCTACGATTTTGATTAAACTTTTTCTATATAGTAAAATTAATACGATCTACTACAAAAATTATACAATTCTGCACTTAGCAACTATTAAAAGTAATAGTGAACTTTCTCATAAACAAATTTACATATATTATTTTATATACAAATTTTAGATACGATTAAACAATATTGTTTATCAAAATTATCAAAAAAAAAGTTTTTGAATTTTTAAATTTTTTTAAAACTCGATATTTCAAAAACGGGTTGACAAATTTCTTCAAATTTTATTTTAATATGCACATAAGCAAATACTTAAGGTTTGCATACCAAAAGTTTTCTTCAAAAATGTTTTAAGAATTTTATATATTAAAAATTATTTTTTAAGAAAACCGCTCCAACAATCATATTCAATAAATAATTAAGATGGTGATATTTTTTTTGAATCGGAAAAGTTTTTTTTATCTAATTTATGTATCATATTTTATGCTTTTAAACATTTTTATCTCATAGTGCGACCTAGCCGTGCATTTTATTTCTTTATATTTTCTTTTTAAAAATTCTAATTAATAAAAAAAAGTAATAGGCAAATAAGTAAAAAAAAAATAAAAATAAATAATCTTTCATGACCCTGAACTTTGCAGGCGCAATGAATATCACATTTTGGACTGTCACCAGTTGCGTTAAAATGGTTCGATTTATAAAAATGTAACGGCAATCGAATTGTCATGACAAAATCCATTTTTATTTATTTTTTATTTACCGTATTAAAAAAGTTATGATGAATTGAGTAAGACTTGCCGAAAAAAAATTAAAATGGTGTACCGAGATTTTGTTGTGACAAATCAATTACCATCTCATTTTTTAAATCGATGCAGTCTTACGGCGCTGGCGGTAGTCCAAACATTTTTGAAGTTTTTTTTTCAGCACGTCTTACTCTTTTTGTCATAACTTTTTTACTACGGTAAATAAAAAAAAAAAAAAATGACGTATCGAGATTTTGTTGTGACAGATCGATTGTCATTTCAATTTTCAAAATCGGCGCATTTTTACGGCGCTGGTGACAGTTCAAACATTTTTGAATTTATTTTTCTTGGCACTGCATAATTTTTTCGTCATAACTTCTTACTACAGTAAATAAAAAAATTATAAATGGCGTATAGAGATTTTGTCGTGAAAATTTGATTGCCGTTATATTTTTTAAAATCGATCCATTTTTACGCCACTGGTGACAGTCCAAAATATGATATTCAAACCGTCTGCAAAGTTCAGGGTCATGAATTCTCAGCTTTCCTTTTTGTACTTTTTGTTATAAGAGGTTCATTGACCATGATCTGAAATAAGTGTATTTTTTTCGTTCAAGGATTTTTGAATTTAGGACAGCTGTAAACTATTATTCTAAACTTTTGAACGAAATAAAAAAAAACAACTTAAATATCAAAATTTATCACAAAAGAAGTAAAAATAAGTAAAACTTCTACACAGTTTACATGAATCATAAATTCGCAAAAAACACTGCACAAAACTGATTTTTGAAACACACCAAACAAACCATTATTATATCAAGAAGAAAACACAAAAAGTGTCAGCACTAAATTTGAATTATATAAGTTCACCTTTGGGTATGTTTAAATTTTTGAGATTGGATATGTGTTTTGCACCTATAGGTATGCAACAATCTTAAGTATTATATTTTTTCTAGAATCTAGAGTTTTAAAGGATGTATTATAGGTTTTGTAGATGAAATTCACAAAATCTATAGCATTGCTAATAAACTCGATTAGATCAATAGAAAGCAAAAGTTTCCTCCAATAAATTGATTGTTTCACGATGCGTCTCGCGAACCAAACAATTATTTTTGCAATAAATTTTAACGATTTGCAGACGTTGTTCAGGAGTTTGTCTATTTTTTCTCAAATGGCAAACCAAACTGAGCATACATCAAGCAACACCTGTCAAAAAGACCAACTCCGAAGAAAGTATTGCCAGATTGAAAACCTCACTTCTAAGAAAACACCCTTTTTAATTACTTATTTCTATTATGGGTGCAAATAGATTCATCAAGAATCGCCCCCTCTACTTCTTTCTAGCCCAAGCTATAAAATAGCCTTGAAATGAAATAATTCTTTCATTGTGATCGTCTGGCAACTGTACACCATCATGAACTCCCTTCAAAAGGTGTTTTTCTTTTTTAGTTCAGAGTAGATTCCGAACTGTCAAACAAAAAATTGTGCTTCTTTTTTTTGTTCAGGTGTGTTTCCAAAACAATTCAGAGCGCTCAGAGCACGCTTGGTTCGGAACAGAGGATGATCAGATGCTCTGTTCAGAGCTCTATTTTGAATTTAAAAAAAAAAAAACGCCTAAAGACTCATAGCCCCTTGCTACCGATCCTAGGAATTTGAATTTGAATTTTAAATGCGGTACAGAAATGTCCTAGTTTCTTCACTAGATGCATTTTGTTTTGAACATATGTTAAGAAAAGAGATACATAAATGATAATTCAGTTTGGAAAACTCGTTAAGATCAATGGCCAAAAATAGTATTGCTAAGAAAAGTTACAACTTTAATAATTATTCTTCGGTCTTACTTGCTAAATGAAATTATTAGCTATATAAAATAGAGATGTATGTCTCCATGAAAAACGACTCCTTACAGTTATATAATTATTTAACAAATCTGGGTTACCAGTCGCCTGCGCTTCAACAAAAGTCCTTGCATAAAATTGAAATTTCAAAGAAATATGATTTTCCAAAGGATTTGTTTTTTGTTTTGTCTTTTCAAAACAAAAACCATATTATTGACTTAACTTTCGACGAATCTGAGTGTCTATATAGAAACAAAGTTTTATTATTTTTTGCTGTCGATTGCAATTGAAAATCAAGAAGTTTTCAACTATGAACAAGAAAACAAAACAAAAAAAAAAACTCACCATGCAACATATGGATAAAAAGCATACAGCAGCCGTTGCGCCTACAGGGGCATAAGGATTCAAATATATCTCATTCGCATACAAAAGGCAAAGTCAGAGGTTAACAAGGCGAACAAACAAACATTCATTGGCTTTATTATTAATCTGAATAAGGCTTGGAGCGTTTTTAGCACAACAACAAAAAAACAAAAATAATGCATATTCAACCCCTTTTAGAAGATCCCCGATATAAAGTAGTAGATTGTTATGTAGGTATAGTAGTATAATAGTACGAGTCGTTAATATGGGTCGAGGTTTCACTATTTATTGCATTCTCTTTTATTTGTTTTATGTCTGCCTATTTTTTTTTTTTTTAATTTACAAACTAATATCTTTTGCAGAAGATGAAACTTTAAAGTTAGGTTCTTGAGCACAAAAACCTTGTTTTGGGATAATTAACTTTCTATATATGAAAAAAAAAATCTCTGGTTGTGTATTGCAAAAGCAAAATGAGTGGCAAAACACTCCGTATCACTGGATTGAGGCTAGGTTTTTATTGCAACCGATATAAATTCTTTGTAGTGCCTCGTGGCATAATGGTTAGTGCGTAGGACTGTCATGCCAAAGGTCTGGGTTCGATTCCCGGCCACTGCCACCTAAGAACAAATGATTTTTTCCGAGGTACTGCCTCTTGCGAGGGACTGACAAATCCTCCAAGAGTATACTTGTCATGAATAAGTGCTTCTCATCTAGCCGTTCGGACTCGGCAAAAAATTGTAGGTCCCCTCCATTCCTGCCAACAACACGCACACAGGAATGGTTGAGAGTTGTAAGTCACTGGGCCTTGGTTCTCCACGAGCTGTTGTGCCACCAAATTTATTTTTATTTATTTTTTGGCCACAATACCAAAAAAGTCTCGGTATCGCTTGGTATCGGTTTGGGAAACGATACCAGCTTCTAAGCACCCGAAACAATATCGAGAGCAAACCGTTTTCTTGGGACCGAAATTTACCGATTATTTTAGTAGTATCGTTTGGTATCGGTAAAAAAAAATATTTTTAACTATATATAATATAATATAATATAATATAATTTATTGCAAATAAAAAGTTCTCGTATCGTAATTCTTGGAAACGGCTCTTAGGGTTTGAATGACATTTTCACAGTTTTATTTCTTTACCAAGGAGATGGTCTTAGCAATTATCTTGATAACAACCACCCACTTCCACGCCCATTTTTCTTTTGCTTTGTTTCTCTGAAATCAATGATTTGGATGACATTTTCATTTATTTTGCTTTGGTTCTCTGAAACCAATCATTTCGATGATGTTATCAGACTTATTTCTTTAAAGCTGGCCGAAGTGACTTTAATTAAATCCACCATCTCTCATATTTTTTTCTCATATCTTGGTTCCTCGGAAACGGCTCCAATGATTTTGTAACTAGTATTGTTTTTTTGCTATAATATTTTCACAGAATTTATGTTTCGGTTAACTGATTAGAATTTTAACTAGATATGTGAAACAAGCCCTTTAAAATTTAAAACATTTGGTTTGGTATCTTGGCCATTTCTAGGTTTCTTATAGTTTTTCGCATATTTGGCCCGAAAGAATTTGTTTTCGGTACTACATGGTAAATTTTACATTCATGAAAATATATGAACTCCTGATTTTGATCGAATATGACACTTTGATTACAGAGAAATATAATTTAAAGAGTACGAAAGCCTGTAACTTTATTATCCGGCTGTTTTCAAATACTTATAGACTCACAGATTGAATGGCTGAGCCGATTTATATAAGCTTTGGGAAAACTGCGACACAATGTAAGAAATTGTATAGTTTGAATGGCTTTATCTCTATCAGTTTGAATCTAAATTGATATTGGAACATGTCATATTAAAGTTTTTAGCCTCTACTTTATTTAACTTAAACTTGTCTTGAACGTATTTTTATTCCGAAAAAATGTTTGGTCAATTTAGTGAACGAAATAAGAAATCTTTTATTAAATCTTGATCTTCTGTTGGTTGGTTTTCCTACGAAGATCTCTTATAAGATTATTATCATATAATTATGTATCAACAATTTCAATTGGAAATCCATTTGTAAACAAAAAATGGTAAGTGTAAAAAAAAATTGTATTAACGTTTGGCAACGTCTTTTTTTTCAAATTGGTAGGCAAAGCAACGTTTCCCACCAGCCAGACTGTCTTCAAGCGAATCTAAGGAGTTACAAAGAGAGAACATTTGAATAAAAAATCCCAGTAGCATAAAGATAACTCTTTGAAAACTTTGCTAGCTCTTATAAGCCAGTCCCAGTCGGCAGACGTTTTTTTCTTGCAAACCTATTCTTTGATTTTTATGATTAAAATTGCTAGATTAATTTTTGCTGTGTCAGTGACGAAGCTAGGATTTGGTTCTGTAGGGGGCCTTCCAAGACAGGACAAAAATTTGATTTTGGCAGCTTTTTGTGTATTCAATAATTTCAAAGAATTTTAATTAATATTTCAAAAGTCGAAAAAATCGACCTTGAAAACGTGGAAGCGCCGTACGTCTGCCTCTGCCTCTTTGATATGCCGGTCGGACTACATATATAGCTTTTGCTATTCAAAATTAGCAAATGCAGGACGTATAGTTTCTCTAGAAATAACGGAATTTCTAAATATGGCCAGAAAAGTGCCCAAAAAATATGAATTCTGTTGTTTTTCAAAGCTTAAATAAACATAGTTTTTACAAAAAGAAGGTGTCTGCCCCTTTGATATGTAAATCCTGAATTTTGAAAAAAGGGCTTACAAAAGCCCCCTTTTTCCAACTAAATTGGGGTATACATTTTTCAAATCAGAGAGAGGTCACCATATTGTTTCGCAAAATACATTTAGCATTTTCTTGTTTCGCATTAGTCGTTTAAATATTTCTCTAAATTCACAAATTCTTTGATTGGAAATTTGTTTTGTTTTCTTTCACTTATTTCTATTTAATCATTTCGCAGTCCACATTCAGCGATTTTTTTTTTCACTTTTGTTTGAAATTATTTTCAACCATCTCGCTAAATTTATTTTGGCTTATTGTTGTTAAGTCAGTCTTTTTTTCTGTTTAATTGTTTTTTATTAACAGTTTTTTTCACAAAATTACGTTTCGCCGTTGTATATTTTTGCAAAATATCACCAAGCCGTTTCATTATCTTGCTGATTATCGGTTTGCATTTTAATTGCTTTGCCCTTCATTATCATTGATTTAATTTAGCAACATTTTTTTCTGAACTGTTGCTCAATAAATTGTGTTTTTTGTTATTACTTTAATTAGTTGACAATTCTTGGTGTAACCGCTGTGTCTGGTTGCTTAGTTCTTAATTGTTTTGCTCAGTTTTGATAACAGAATATTAAAAAAAAAACTTATGCATACATATATCTCTAAAGTCAAGTATTAACAAAGATATACTGAGTATCGAAAGATATTTGTCCGATCTTAAACACACAAATCAAGATGCAAGATTTGGCATTATGTTTTGCTTTTTATAATTTGGCATTCAATTATTTTGCGAGTTCTTACTTCCATGAAATTATATTTGCCTTAAAACTTTGCGCGAAATTGAATGAACAGTTGAATTCCAAATATAAAAGAGCTAAACAACAAAATGCTAAATAAGAAAATGCGAAACACCGAATTCTAATTTAAAAAAGGCAAAACAGCAAAATGGCAAAAAAATCTTCATAACGTTAATCAAACGAAACACTAAATGAAAATTGCGAAATGAAAAATGCAAAGTACCTGATTTGTCATTTTGAAAATAAAAACACTTTACCATATGTGTGTGAATATGTTTTTTTAAATAATATATACTATACAGCTTATGACATCAAAGAGGCAGACAAATTGTCCAAAAGAAAATCTATTATTTGATTTAATTGAAAAAAGGGTAAAATGTGTAATTTTTTAATTTACAAATTCCGTCACAAACAGGTGTATGAAAGCCATTTTGTTTCGTCAAATGTTAATATTAAAATATAAAAACCTGAATGTCTTTCTTGAAAAAAAGTACATTTCTTTACTTGCGAAAAATAGCTCATTTTTTTGGGAATTCCGTTGCTCATAAAAGTAAAACACCTGGGCCCTTTGTCTGCTGCTTTTATTTGAACAAATAATTTCATTAATTTTGACATTTATTCCAGAAAATCTATTGAACGCACTTCCACTGTAACTATAGTTCTACACCTACTCATGACAGTGACTCATCATATTATTCTTGATACTAGACCAAATGATTGTGTTGTAAACAGATGGAACAAAAAGTAAACAATAAATTTATTTATGTGTTGAAGCTATTTTTAGTTAAAATGCAAAGGAAAACAATAAATTATTTTTGAAAAATAATAAATAATCTCCTTTTCTTAGGCTTTGTGTTGTGGAAAACTCGCTATGTTGTATTTATTTAAGTTTTGTTTTAGCTAATGGACATTTGAATCGTTCCGTTGTTTCAAAAATAGTCAACATTTTTAAAACAACATCGAATATGAGATGTAATGTAAAGTGTCATTTCATGCTGCATACAAAGCGTCCTTGTAAGATGAGTAGTATCTCGTGCTCCTAACAAGGTCGTGTTTTCTCAAAAACATTTTTCTTTTCAAAATTTCGTTTGCAAATTATGAACCATAAATATATTTATCCTTATAAAAGCGATTCGCACTTAATTTTGTATTTCGGGCCAGGATTTTTGTTTTTTTTTTTTTTAATTGTGGCCTGATTCTAATGACGCAAAGTGTATTTCCTTCCAAATGGGGTTTTAACGTGTAAATATGCATAGTTGTTGACAAATATACTAACAACATGAAAATAGAGGTGCTTCAACACTCTCTAGCTGCTACAAGTGCCTAAAGGCAATTGAGATAAATATTATAAGAGTTGTAATAAGACGGTGTACCTACATGTGAAGGCTTGATAAACTTATGCTGTTAGAATGTTTTTATTTAACAAAATACTTATACCTACACCAAGGACGCAGGAAGGAAAAGTATGTAGTTGCACTTAAAACGTGTTATTTTTCATAGTGTAGAAGTGAAAATTGAAATGTTTTGTTGTTTTGTTTTGGTCATTTATAATGATTTTAACTGGTGGTCAAATATTAAATCGTTGGATTTCTGTCAATACCTCGTAGTAGGCTATTGAATAAACCTTGTTATATGGTAAATTTATTTTAAAGGATTTTTATGATTGAATATGTTTGTTTGGTATATACAATACACATAAGCATAAAATGCTACTAAATTTAAACGTGTATTCCTAAGTGAATGGTCACACTGGTCGCTTTACAACATAATTTCGTTTATCTCGGAAACTAAGCTGATCTTGATAAATTTTGCATTCCAAAATTTTACAATTTTGAAAAGTTACACTTTAAATTTAAAGTTTTTTTTTTTAATTTTGAGTTTTAAATTAAATTTTTTTATGAACAAACTACTTTGCATAGATTTTTTTGATTTCAAATCTAGTTTATAGAAGAGATGATTTGTTTAAAAAAAAAGGGTATTATAATTAATTTTAAGTATTACCGTTAATTTTAATATTTTTACATAAATATATATTAGTAATCGTACTCATGTCAAAAAATTAATCTAAATCCGTTCAGCGAATAGTAAGAAAATTCAAAATAAAAAACACATTCTTGTATATATTTATATATGTATTTGGTTTCTCGGAAACGGCTACAAAGATTTGGATGAAATTTTCAGAGATTTTTCAACTCAACAAGAAAAATATTTAGAAATTAGTTTCTCCTAAAATCCGACCACTAACACGTCCAATTTTCTTGGTTTACCTATTCAAAGAGATTCATATTTGCTCTGTTTTTCGGAAATAAGTAAAATCATTTGGATGACACAGCTCATTTTGACAAGAAAGAAAAAAAATCAACAAAATCCGCCTACTGCCACGGCCACTTTTAATATTTTTTTTTCTCATAAATGGATTTAACTATTGGGATTAAATTTTCAAAGTTGGTTGTCATGAATAATAAAAAACCTAATTTAAAAATTAATTTTCATAAAATCCGCCTACTGCGATGTCCAGAGTTTTACTATTCATTGATTTTTCAGAAGTAGCTCAATTTGGATGCAATTTTTAAAGTTTGTTTGTACAAGCAAGACAAAAATTTGTAAGGTTATTTTATACAAACCCATCTACTGCCACGCCCACTTTTCTTATTACTTATTGCTTGATATCTCAAAGTCATTTGGAAAGATTAATATATATATACATATTAAATTCAAGTTAAAAGTTAAAATGAGCTCAACTCTATTGCGTTTCGCCCAACTATTATACCTGGGCGCCCAACTATCTTACCTGGGCGAAACGCAATTGAGATGAGCTCATTTGAACTTTAAATTTGGATTTGATTCAGTCGCTGGGAACATTTTATATTAATCTTTTCAGATGACTCTGAGATATTAAGCAATAAGTAATAAGAAAAGTGGGCGTGGCATTTGAACTATTAACCTGAATAAAAAATAGAAAAGTTTTTAGAAAACAGACCTCGCACTGACACGCCCGCTTTTCATATTTTATAAGTTTTTCTGAAGCGCTTTCTAGATTGGGATGACAGTTTGAGAGCTTTTTTGTATGAGGACAAAATAAAATTGAAAAGTGGTTTTATTAAAATTTGTCTACTGCCATGCTAACTTTTCAAATTTGTTGATTTATGGCCCAATTTGTTCTTTTTTGTAGATTATGATTCCAGTGATTTGGATGACATTTGCAAAGTTTTTTTTAACAAAAATTGAAAACCAAATCTCAGGAATATATTGTTTTATTGATTGTATTCTCGAAAACAGCTCCACAAATTTGTTCAATTTCTCAGAAATGACTTGGATGATATTTTCAGAGCTTATTGTTGATAAAACTGGCAAAAGACATGTCATGCTCTCAGTTAAATCCTAGCACTACTACGTCCGTGTCTTATTTCTTGATTTTCTTCAAATGGATAGCTGTGGTATTTGGTAGAAACATGATGACTCCATTTTAAAAAATGCGTCTTTATGTCCATTTTACATCAATCTAGAGCCTAAACAGATGAACTGATTTTCTTCAAATTTGAATCACAGCTCCTCAATGATTATGTGTATTTAAATTCCAAATATGAAGAAAATCGGTAAGTCCGTGTAGTTTAGGTGGAGACCATACAAAATCATATGCGATTTTGCATTTCAAAGTTTCGGTACTTTTTTGCGCGAGGTGCAAAAACAAGAAAACTCCAGTACAAAATTGGGATTTTCAATTTAAAATCAAAAAAGCTGAGTTAAATCTACACAGAACAGGGCGAAATTTTGTATATGTTATTTCTTAATACAAAATTTATTCGTCAAAAAGTTGAGTTACCTGGTTTTTGACCAGGATGCCTGGATGCTTCAACTGACTTTTTCCATTTGTCTTTTGTCTTTTATATGTTGGCAGATATTTAGCGTTTTAATAGTGATACAAAAAAAAGTACTTTCAATTAATTAGTATATGGCAAATTATGATTTCGGTTAAAAGAAATCGAACACGAGATTTTGATAAAACCTGATATTTCATTGATGGGGAATCCGTTTGTCTGTCTATCAGGCAACAGCCTAAATAGCCCGGGTCAACATTTTTAAACTTGGAACATAAAATTTGTCACTTCTCCCTACTATTTTTTCACTTTTTCTTAGAAACAAAAATAACGGTATTACAATTTTAAACCAATTTCAAAATGTCTTAATTTTCTCAAAAATGCCTCTTCAAATTATCTTAAAAAATTATTAAGAATTCTTTAAGTAAATGCTACCAATGGGTCAGAACATATTTTAAAAATATGGTTATTAATGGTAGATACGAGTACCTCCCAAGGGATAATTTTTCGTAGTACTCGATTTCATTATTTTAATAACTTTTTTTAATGTGAAAGGTTTTAAAAAAAAACATAAATCTTATTTTGGGCTCAGTGAAATATAACTTCCCCATGAAATAGTTACTCCCCTATCAAAAAACCGATCCAACCAAATTTTTGCTTGAGTATAAATAAGTCAAAAAATACTACACTATTCCAATGGTAGCACAACTTCTGGTTATTTGCAAAAAAACATTCGAAATAGTACCTCGTCTTCCGCTCCAACACTTGTCTTCAATGAAACTCCCTATATGGTAGCTCAATTGATAAATCCAATTTGCTTGTAGGACAGTTTGATTAATATCGACGCTGCCAGAGATTTCCACGACTATGACTCCTGCTGTACTTGAGGACGCTAATAATTTCATGAAACGAATTTTCTTTCACAAATCCACTGGCCCTGATAGTATTCCACCCATTTTTTTTTTTTGAAGCAGTGTTCTTCAACCCTGGTAATACCACTGTGTATAAGCTTTTCCATCTGTCCTACTAAAAAGGCAAACCTTCTTGTCCCTCCAACTTCCATCCAATTGCACTTATATCCCTTCCTTTGAAGATCATGGAAACCCACATTAATCATCAGCTAAAGATATATCTAGCTTCTTAATGGCAATGGATAAAATATTTACATCATTTTGCAGAAAGTAAAGCATGTGACTGAGTTTGGCATCAAGCACTCTTATCAAAAATGCGTACATAAGGTATCGATGAATCTCTCCTTTTTTGGATTATAAAACTTTAATTCGGACCGATTCGTGTTAAACGGCTTCAAGTCTGAAATTCATAAAATAAATACTGGTGCGCCCCAGGGTTCCGTTTTGACTCCGATTCTCTTCCTTATAGGTATTTATAAATTATCTTTTTTATTTAAACTTCTAATCCATTAGATTTTTTCCTGATGACAACACCCTCTGGTTTTCATATTCACTTCTAGATTCATATCATTGTGCTTCGGATGTGAAACTTCAACGGCATTATATGATAAGTGCATTAATTTCAGACCTTGATAGTACTGCTCAATGGAGAATCACAAAACATGTACAATTTAATGCTTTAAAAACTCCATGCTGTCTTCTGTTGTTAAAGCAGAACCCCTTTCTTAATATCACTGTCGAGTACGATTCTCGTATTTTGGCAGGTGCTCTAGTGCCCCACCAGGGCATATTGGATAGGGTTCAATAGAGAGCTTGAAAGTTGATAGGCGATTAATCTATAAACGAAACATTTGCATCTTTTGAACACCGCCACAGTATTTCATGTCTTAAGAATATTTTCCGCAATTTTTTAAAAGCAGTGTATTAGTCAAATAGAAAGTTGCATTCCTCCCCTGAATTAATTCAAACGTATTACTCGTAGGAATGTTCATAAGTTAGCCCGTATGGCCTTAACAGAATGGGAGACGGATTTTGCAATAGATGTGAAAAGTACTGCAGTGAAAGTTAAAATTTATTCATCTATTCCAGCTCCGTCTCCCATTCTGTTCAAGCAGTTAAGCTCAACTTCGGACATACTGTGAAGTACAGAGATTCTTTCTTCAGCTGCACTAAACGAACTTGGATTGTGGAAGGCTTTATCTGACTTAATTTTTTCCTTCTATTGTGATAATCAAACATTCAAAACCAATATGCGTCGCTTTATCCTTTAAAATACTCACCAAATTTTCTAGAGCTCGCACTGTGCTTAATACTTACACAAATAAATACTTGCATACCAAAATTTGTTCTTAAAAATGTTGTAAGAATCCGATCTTACAGAATTTTATACATAAATGATGCACTTCGCTAATGCGTGAGGAGAAGCATCAACATTTATTTTTTATTTGAAAAAGCTATCAAGTATTCGATATATTTCATAAGCAATTCAAAAATAAATTCTTACAAATAAAAATTTTTATTCCAATTTAATTTCACCAAATATATATGTAGATCTTTACTCGTACATAACTCCTTGAAAAATAACAACATTCACTCTTCAAATGTAAATGTTAGAGCTCTAAAATATAGAAATGATGATAACCGATACCAAGGTGACATTGGTCTTTCGCAATAATAATTAATTTTCCTTCGCAAACAAAATATGACTACAAGTTATCATTTTGTCAACTTCTGTAGAAGTTCATTGTTAATGCATTACGTCGTCCGTCGGTTGTTCTCCTGATTACCACACCCATAATTGCATTACAGGGAAAATTTTGAATCAAGATGATGGAAAAACGTATTATGGCAATCGCAACCTGAAACACCCCCCCCCCCCATATCGCACTGTTGGAAAAACCAATATTCTTTGTATGATTTGTCATCTCTTCTTGAATTGAACTGAAAACTCATGTAATTTAGCCTGATGATGGAACTGATACATGAGAAAAGTTTATAAATATAAAACTCCATCAGTTAGTATACCGTACTCGTCCTTACCATTCTCTACTCAATCTCAAAAAGCTTCTCATAGGTACACAACTATAGATGACTCTTTTTTTTATCTATTAACTTTTCTCGGGCGCACCCAAACTCATATAAGATTTTCTCGTGAGGTAGGGCAGGACACATGTTACAAGAAGAGTACAGGACGCAAGCATCAGGATCAGGAGTAG
Source organism: Dasysyrphus albostriatus (assembly GCA_946251815.1). NCBI lineage: Eukaryota > Metazoa > Arthropoda > Insecta > Diptera > Syrphidae > Dasysyrphus > Dasysyrphus albostriatus. The sequence goes on along the minus strand of OX276336.1, from coordinate 26,575,615 downwards.
AACTCAGGAGTTTTGGATTCAGGACTCGAAAATTTTTTCGACTCTCTCTTTATTTTTTGGTGTGTGTATCTCCATTTTGAATCTTTATTATGCACGCAATGTTAAATGTTGAGCATGTCACGCTCTTCGTCGTCTCTTCTGCCGCCCTCATTCATGTTGAATTCACTGTGGCTGATGTGTATACGGCCTCTTCTAGTGGTATGGCCTTCATTTTCATCCTTCTCGTTCTTCAATGTAGATTTTGATGAATGAACAAAAGCTTTTTCATCGTAACGCATGTGTAGAATCACAACGTTTATATTGACAAAATGTACCCAAAGCATTCACATACCTACCTAAAGAAAAATTCCTGAAGTTTTAGAGGATTTCAATTTTAGATGAACAGCTTTAGTTTCAAATGCTTATTTTTAAATAGCGAGCGATCAAGAGGAATGAATATTCGCATCGTATTAAAAATGAATATTAATTTTACTTTGTATCTGCTGATTATGATATTGCTCTAGCCGTTAAAAGCTTCAACAAGTTGTATCACAATTCTGACTCCTAAAGACTTGTATATTCAACTGAAGTGAAATTAAATTTTTAACTTATATCACACACCACCATGCTAATGGAATTTCCGCTAAAATATATTAGTGGAGAGTTTTTTTTAATAGTAGTTGTATAGGTACACAACAAAACATAGCCTTAAAAATTCATCGAAGGAATTAGCAAAACAAATCAAAATTATGCAGAATTTAAGCTGGAAGTAACCAAAAAAGGTTAAATTTTCAAAATAATTATAATATCCACACAGAAAATAATAATACTACCTAAGTACACAATGGTAGTTTGGATTTGTGTGTTGTTTGATTATTATATTTGTTTAATGGACTTTATAACATTCTAAATTGGTATTTAGATAACAGACTTTTTCATATAAGACACGGAAATGATTATTCTAATTTCAAAGAAATAGTGGCTGGGATACCACAAGGGAGTGTATTAGATCCAGTTCTGTACCTTTTATTTACACGTGATATACTTCAAACAATAGACACTATCGTAGCCACGTTTGCTGATGATACTGCAAACTGCAATACTAGCAGTAGACAAAGCGATTAGCGAAGCTACAATTAAATTACAAAATGCTCTTAATAATGTTAATGATTGTACAAAAACCTAGCGAAAAGCGCTCAGTGAACAGAAGTCAGTCCACGTGGACTTTACATATAAAAAAATAAATAGATTACCCGTCTTTCTTAATACTGCACGTTTTCTATTTGCCAATGAGGCAAAATATCTGAGAATGACTCTAGACGCGAAATTATAATGGAAGCTGCACGTAAAAAAGAAATGCGAAGAACTAAAAAGTAAATTAAGAGATATGAACTGGCTACTCGGTTAATATTCAAAGCTTAGTTTATTTGATACAAGCTGGTACTTAAACCTGTTTGGACTTATGGCATACAACTTTGGGGTTGTACTTGTGATATAAACTTAAATAACTTACAAACGTTTAAGAATAAATTGCTTAGGTCATTTGTAAATGCTCCGTGATATATAAGAACCGAAGATCTTCACAGGGATCGCGGGATACCTACGATCCGAGACGAAATAACAAGTTTCGCGCGAAAACATAGAAATCGATTTTTAGAACATCTTTATTCAGCGATTTTTGACATTCTTGACAAGTCGAATTTATTATGCCTTCTGCGAAAAATAAAACCTTTCGACTTGGTGCGTTGCATGTTTTGCACCTACCCAAGGGAAATAAATAAAAAACATGTAATACCTTATTTAAATGGTTTCTTGGAAAGATTGAAGAAAATTCAGGGTTTTTGAAAAAAACTACTGTTCAGCGATGTGGTATATTTCTAGCTCAAGTAAAACTTCATTAAGCAAAACTAATGAAGTGCAACCCGACCTTTACGACTGGAAGCCACTTCAACCTTAACTAGCTGAATCCAGAGAGATTCAACAACTGCCATAACATCCAATTAAAACAACGGTTTGGTGTGGTAAATGAGCTGGTGGTGTTATTAGTCTAGTTTGGTTTCAAAAATGTAAGAACGTATTCGTAAATGGCACACAAGATAAGGAATATTTGAAGGTTTCGGTTGATAGATGGTTCAAGCAATCAATAGAAAATTTCGGGTATTGAAATATTGTGAGTCATATTTTTTGTTAATCAGCAGCTAAACTCTGCTGCTGATTAACAAAAAATATGACTCACAACCTCACTAGAACTCACTAGAACCTGCCTAAAGTACGACGTTCAATTTTGCCTGAAGAACTCAATACTCAAAATGAGAAGGTTAATTGGTGAGCACAGCCTCCATAAAGAAACAAATGGTAACGGCTTCCGACTATTAGACTTTTCAGAAGCTTATAATACGGTGATAAGAAGCACTAGATTTGCCCTAGATCCGAATCCGATTCGCAGCGAATCATTCACAATAGTACAAAATATGACAAATACACAACGCTCCGCATTCGCGTTGGTTTGGGAGAGCCCTTATACAAGAGCAATCAGAGAGGAGTATAGAGCAAAAAAAAGAAGACCCTGTACAGAAATAAAAAGGGTATACGCAGACTCTTAGCAAAAGGAAATCGAAGCGTCTCGCGATGGAAACAACACCAAGAAGTTTTATAAAAAGCCAAAAAACTGGCTGCTGGATTTAAAAACGAAACTATGATGCACAGGGAATGGCAGATGTATTCAAGCCCCTTTTCCAGCAGTTACTTAATAGGCATCAGGAAGAACGAGAAATAGGACAACAGAATAACCCAACTCTAGTTAATGAAGACCCAGTACTACCCCCCATTATATAAGAGGAAGACTTAGCTATAAAGGAGCTCGAAAACAACAAGGCCACTGAATCTGATGGCTTAACAGTGGACCCCTTCAAGCACGGAGCACGGTGGTAAGTGGAGACACTCAACTAAAAGTCTTAAAGCCAACGAAATAAAAAATCAAGTTTCTTACGAAACATTGTTACTGATATCAATTAAAGCCATTTAATGGTCGAACCAATTAGTCTAAAAGCCGACAGCTGACTTTGGGACTGGATGTAAAACCGAAATCTGAGTATGAGGGTTTATAAGGGCGTGTATTGCAATATCAAGTACCAAAGTTTGGCAGGTTTTTTTCTCAGCCTTTGGGAAGCGGTGGAGGGTTGAAAAGAGTCAGATTTTCTGTCAGGGTTGTAATCACTTTAACTTATTTATTAAAAAACAAATATGCTGCTCTATATTTTTTCCTAGGCATAAACACCTCAATCATAATGGTCCTATGAATAGAATTCAAGATATAACTATTTTATCAGAACATTATCACTTCGTTTTTGGAGATTTCAAACAAAGCAAAAAATCAACTAAATAGTCTCCAAAAAAAGTTCGTAAGGGTTAGCTTAAAAAGCTTATATCACGGGCCCTATTGATTGAATCAACAAGATAAAAGGCGTCAGGCTTAAAAAAAATGACAGAGCTATATTTCTTATTTTTTAAAAGTGAATGGAGGTATTAATGACCTTAACACATAGAATGGAAACCAAGCTGGTTTTAAGCCCCCACCTTTATCATAGGCTGAGAAAAAACATGACAGTCTTTGGTATTTGATATCATGATTCATGAACCAGTACCTATAAACCCTCATTATCTGATTTTGGTTATCTATCCACTCCCAAAATTTGCTGTCGGCTTTTATACTAAATAACCGTTTATCTGCCTACCTTAACAAGGTGTCGAACAGGTCTTAAATTTGAGGTGCATTTTTTGCATCGATTTATTTCAATACCTTTTGGTCGGAGGGAAAAAGTGTGCATACAATAAATATTTAGCATGTAATTTTGAAAAATTGTTGTCATAGGTCAAACTCTCTTGTAGCTAGTCCCCAAGAAGCTAGAGAGCAATGAAGTCTCCAAAAACCACTCAGGTTATGTGTTTACCTAGTGGTTTTTGGAAACTTTATTGTTCTCTTTCTTCTTAGGGACCTATCACAAAAATTGTACAAAATTGCAAGCAAAATATTTGTTAAATGCACAATTTTTCCATTTGACCAATAAGCATTGAAATAAATCGATATAAAAAGTTTAAGTCAAATTTTACACCTGTTCGACACATGTTTAGGTAGGCCTACAAATGGTTATTGGTTCAACCGCTTAAAGGCTTTCATTGATATGACTTTAAATGCTACTCAAATAACTTAACTTTGTATGTTGTGGCTTTCGGTCTGTAAGCTTAGGTGGTAGGAAGCATACCTTTCCCATCAGCTCCATATGTGCCATCTACAAGAAAGAAGTTCCGATGTCCTGCAAGAAGTTTGACAAAAGTTCACTGGTGAAAGTAATAACTTCGATGTAGTTAAGGCGATTTCATTTACCTCGGAGTAAGCAATAATCCCACGAACAACATCTTAGTGAAAATCCAACGAGGAAGTAACTTCTTACAGCAGACGGGTTCAAAGCTCCTCACACGAAAGACGGAGTCCATGCTTTATAAGACCTTTAGGCTACGATCACACGGCAATGTATCACTTTTTTTTTGCAGTATTACTCCAAACGGCAGTATAAATCCAAACGGCAAACGTACAAACGTCGTCGTATGAAAGGTTCAATGTAGAACGTATTTGCCACTGATGTCCCTCAAGTTAGCAGAGCAAGGTGAGCAGAACATATGTTTTGTAATGGCATTATAAAGCGCTTATTAAATGCTAATTAAATGCCCAACAATTAAATTTAATGCTCAAGTACTTTTGGTAAAAATCGATGTTCTGCTAACTTGATTTAAAGTTAGCAGAACAATTTCCTAAAATGGTTTAAACATAACGTACGAAAATTGGGTTTGGACCTGTATTTATGCGCTATTTAAATGCTCTACGAATCCAAAAAAAAATTTGAAAAAACTTGATTTTTACAAAAAAAAAAAAAAATTACCATCACAATTTTCAAAAAAAAAAAAAAATTAAATACTTTTTTTTCATTTTTCGACACAAATCATTTTGATTAGTTAAATGCATTTAGTTGCATTTATCCATTTTTGAAACAATTTTCGAAGATCTGAGCAAAAAAAAATAATGCAATTTCCCATACCTTGCCATGTTCTGCTAACTTAAAATCGAGTTTTCTCAAAAAATTCCAACTTTTTCGACTCAAATATTTTTGATTAGTTAAATGCTCCCCTAAATGCAAGGAATTTTTTGAGAAAACTCGATTTTAAGTTAGCAGAACATGGCAAGGTATGGGAAATTGCATTATTTTTTTTTGCTCAGATCTTCGAAAATTGTTTCAAAAATGGATAAATGCAACTAAATGCATTTAACTAATCAAAATGATTTGTGTCGAAAAATGAAAAAAAAGTATTTAATTTTTTTTTTTTTTTGAAAATTGTGATGGTAATTTTTTTTTTTTTTTGTAAAAATCAAGTTTTTTCAAATTTTTTTTTTGGATTCGTAGAGCATTTAAATAGCGCATAAATACAGGTCCAAACCCAATTTTCGTACGTTATGTTTAAACCATTTTAGGAAATTGTTCTGCTAACTTTAAATCAAGTTAGCAGAACATCGATTTTTACCAAAAGTACTTGAGCATTAAATTTAATTGTTGGGCATTTAATTAGCATTTAATAAGCGCTTTATAATTCCATCACAAAATATATGTTCTGCTCACCTTGCTCTGCTAACTTAAGGGATATTTGCCACTGCCAATTCACAGGGATCTATATTGCCAAAAAATGTGCGGTGCATTGCCGTATGAACCAGGTCTTCTACTACCAGTCTTGCTTTATGGCACCAGGTGCTGGGCGATAAACAAAAAGGCTATGAGTGGTATCAAGATATAGTCGAAAAAAAAAAACAGAACACGTCGGCAACATTTTCTCGGCCACATCGATGGAATGAACAATTATGCCTTAGCCAAGAGAGTCTTCCCAGTCCCCGGTTTCGAGAGGATGAAGATGACAGAACTTCTTCCGGCTTGAAGACCAATCCATCACAGATGCCAGAAAACTTGGTCAAGCTGATTGAAAGCAACGTGCTTAGGATCGTAAAGGTCGGAAGGCTGCCGTGGAGAGCCCAATGAGATTATATTAGTAGTTAGAATTTAAGCACCACTCTAAAAGACGGTATTTTTGTCTGTTTTCAACCAACCGTGGAATCTTGTAATAAAAGACTCTCTCTCCCAAAAAGGCCTTAATGAATACCTATTATATCTTTGTTCTTTTTTTGTAACGTCTTTTTTCATGAAGTCACTATCAATACCTAAACTCCTCTAACTAATTTTAATTTCTTCTTACTATTTTAGTATTTGTGTTGTGTGATGATCAAGCGACGGTGTTTCCGAACTCAGAGATATCAGATGGAGAAAATTCGAAAATTGGAGTACGACAAGGTTCGGCGCGGCAATTTCTTGGTTCGAGTTTTGTTCGAGATGACCGATCACCTCTGCTATCACTACGATATGGCCAGCAACCACGGCAATCACGCCGAGGCGATCGACATAATATCGACCATGATGATGGAATAGTGCATCACCAGATTGAACATCATGAGCATCAATCAGAAGATGGCAATGATGACGATATGCTATCGGGACAGTATGAACCGCATCCATCGGACTTCCCACCACATCCCGATGATTATTATTTTGCACAAGATATCCCGAATTATTTGGCACAAGAGATTTACACAACGGAACCCCTGCAACCAGGTAATGGCGGTGGAATTGTAAACAATGGCGGAGGATATGATAAATCTGATCCACGGTATCGGGCTGCTGTTGGTGCTCGAGGGCCTTTGGTGAGGGGTGATTTGTATGGGGTCAAGGAGTCTGGGGATCGTAAGACCGACACCCAACGGGGCACCGAACGGTTTTTGGGTATTTTGAACACCCGGGACAGAATATTCAGACCACACATCCCTCTAGTGAGTGATATATTGTCTCCGAATGATGGATCTGTCCATGAGTGTGCCAACAGCTGCAAAGACACTCAATGGACTTGTTCGCTGTCTTGTTCCTGCATACCAAAAAGCGAACGCTGCGACAAAGTGAAGAACTGCGACGATGGTACTGACGAACAAGACTGCGATGGTAATGACGATATGATAAGTAAAATTCAAATAACTTGTGAGGCCAGTGGTGACCATGCCATGTGTCCGAAGACATATCGATGCATTAACAAGGAGTGGCTCTGCGATGGTGATGATGACTGTGGTGATTATTCCGATGAGACTCATTGTGGTAAGAAGATACTTTTGTCGAATTTTTGAAGACCTCAAAACCTCCTTTGCTCTATTTTTTATCTTCAACAGGTAATCGAAGCAGTTGTACAGACGATCAGTTTGAGTGTTCGAATGGTTTTTGTGTTCCAAAAAGTTGGGTCTGTGATGGCGAAAATGATTGCAAGGACTTCTCCGATGAAACTAATTGTTCTAGGATAACGTAAGGATAATTATTTGAGTAACTTTAAGGTTAGATTAATATTTGTTTCTATTCTTTCGAATTTAGTTGTTCCCAAGAACACTTTCCATGCGAGGATGGTTATTGTGTTTCTTTGGCATTTCGTTGCGATGGAGAAAAAGATTGTGCTGATGGATCTGATGAACGCAACTGTCAAGCTGTTATGAATAGTTGTCCAGAGGGAGAGTTTAAGTGTCGTGGTGGTTTGGGTGGTGCTGGCGGTCCTGGGGGACAGTGTGTTTTGAATCGATTCCGCTGTGATACCGATAATGATTGTGGCGATTGGAGTGATGAGGAAAATTGTCCAAAAAAACCATCAAGTTGTACGTCGAATGAGTATAAGTAAGTAGCCTTTTCGCCACCGTTAGAAATTTCTTTGATTCCAACAATGAACTCATGTAATATCAAACCATTTTTACAGATGTGCTGATGGAACATGCATCCCCAATCGTTGGAAATGTGACAAAGAACAAGATTGTGATGGCGGAGAAGATGAAAAAGATTGTGGCTACATGAATGGAAGTCAACCTTCAACCTGTGCACCTGACGAGTTTACTTGCCTCAATGGACGTTGTATATTGGTAAGTCAATTGATGTTTTAAATTTTAAGCCAAATTTGAAACATTCAAATTCCCATAGTCTACCTGGCTTTGTGATGGATATCCTGACTGTTCATCTGCCGAGGATGAGGTTGAGTGTCATCTGGCTTGTGATGCTGGTCAGTTTTTGTGTCCTGCAAAGAAAAACATAACCAATTTAAAGTAAGACTCTAAATTACTGAAGCCTCTTTAACTTTTGTAAGCATTTTCGTTTGAAATTCTAGAATCTGTGTCCATCAAAAACACGTTTGTGACGGCCAGAATGACTGCCCTCTTGGCGAAGATGAGATTAACTGTCCGATAGTAAAAGAATGTGCAAGCAACTCACGCTGTGAACAGCTTTGCATTTCATCTACATCTCGTGATCGAGAGGAGTGTGCCTGTCGCCTGGGATATGTTATGCATAGCAACAAGAAAAAGTACTAAAATCTAGCAGAAGACCGAACTTTTGTCCAATTAAATCATCGGAAAACCTTCTTTTTTAATCTCTTACAGCTGCACCGACATCGATGAATGTCAATTTATTTCGAATCCCGTTTGTTCGCAAAAATGTGAAAACACCCTTGGCAGCTTCAGATGTTCCTGCGAAATTGGTTATGTCCTAAGACCAGATCTGCGAACGTGTAAGGCCTTAGGTGGAGCTATGCAACTACTTGTGGCAAATCGCTGGGACATTCGAAAGGTCACTCTGAGCAATAACCGATATACAGCTATAGTCAAGGGTTTACACAATGCCATTGCTCTGGATTATCACTTCAAAAAGGGTCTGATGTTTTGGTCGGATGTATCGACGGATGTGATAAAAATGGTCTATGTCAATGGTACTCGAGTGCGAGATGTCATTAAATGGGGACTAGAGTCTCCGGGTGGTATTGCTGTAGATTGGGTTCATGATTTGCTCTTTTGGACGGATTCGGGAACTAGAAGAGTTGAAGTATCAAACTTTCAGGGTAATTTAAGGGCTGTGATTGCTGTCAATGATTTGGATAAACCAAGAGCCATTGTTGTGCATCCTGGTGAAGCTATGGTATTTTGGTCTGATTGGGGTAAGTTTTGAAAAATTGAAATGAAATATAACACTGAAACTATTTTTTTAAATTTTGTTTTGTGCCTTAGGTCCTAATCCTAAAATCGAATATGCCTACATGGATGGTTCACAGAGAAAAGTTATAATCACCAAAGGTGTTACCTGGCCAAATGGTCTTACCATTGATTATCCAAGTCGAAAATTATACTGGGCAGATGCTAAACAACACGCAATTGAAAGTTCTAATTTTGATGGAACTGATCGAGTTAAGGTAAATGATTGAAATCTTTATTTTTTTAGTATTTTTCCATTTTTCCTCAAAAATGGCTCCATATAGGCTTTGTAGGAAAAAGTTAAATTATTAATTTTAATAGCGGCTAGTTGAGAGCTTTAAAGATTCCACAAGGCTTAGCAAAGTTCTTTTTGAAGAATATTGTGGCTTCCTTGAAAAACCTGATAAATCTTGGACTAGAACAGCTTCTTTGATGGAGTCCTTGGATCTTGGAACTGCTGATGACGACACGCTATTTATACTTTCTCCCCATATAAGCCTCAAGTCAGGAACGAAATTCTGCCAATCACGATCCAAAAGCTGAAAGATGTTATAATCCCTCAGCCGGGGAAGGAACTATGTACCAGAATTTTGGAGAAATATTAAATCCAAAAAGTAGGCAGGTAGCAGTACCTCGGAATGATGGTTAGTGCGTTGAACTTTCATGCCGAAGGTCTGGTTTGAATAGCCAGCCACTTCCACCTAAAAATAGAAATGTTTTTCCTGAGGTACTGCCTCTTTCGAAGACCTGACAAATCCTCCAAGAGTATACTTGTCATGAATAAGTGCTTCTTATCTAGCCATTTGGACTCGACAAAAAACTCTAGGTCCCCTCCATTTCTGCCAATAATACGCAAACAGGAATGATTGCGAGTTGTAAGTCACTAGACCCTGGTTCTCCACGAGCTGTTGCGTCACCAATTTTTGTTTAAGAAGGTAGGAGAGGGCATCCATATTAAATGTAGAAGGGGAACTTAGCAACGAGGTAGCCAAATCTATTCACTCGGTGCCTTTGGGATAGAGCAGTGTTCTGTCACCAGTTCTCTGGTTTTGAACAAATGTATTACTTACCAACATACTTATTTATCCCACTGTCAATCCATGGGAAGTCGCAGCCTAAGACACAGCGGTCTTCCATCAACTTTTCTTCCGAGAATTTGCTTCCAGTCAGACCAAGGTCTAGACCAAGGTTTCTGGTATTCGTATTGAAGGTTTGGTCTTCTTCGTTCTCTTGAGCCTGAAGTCTGGAGCTCAAAGATTCTCTTGGCTTAAGCATTAATGTCCATTGGCTCGATGTGGCTGAGCCTATCAAGTCAAAGGTGTTATGATTTTCTGGACAACATCCACATCTGGATACAGCTCATTGAGTTCGGGATTGTATCTTCTCTTATGTACATTCGCCCTCCTTGGTCACATGAACAAATACCCTTCGAAGAATTTTTCTTTCGCAGGAGCCTGCTTATCGTCCAACACTCAACGTCAAAAAGTAGGACTTTGAGTAAAAGGGATCTATAGAGCATGCACTTCGTCTTCCGTGTGAGAAGTTTTGAACCCATCTGTTCCGTCAAACGAAAGTAGTACAGGTTTGCTAGAATAATTCCTCGTCAGATCTCCTTGACTATATCAAAGTTGATGCTATCGTTTGCATTACATATTAATTTGGTCTTGTCCCTGCTTACTTCATGGTCAAAAGTTTCACCTGTTCTTCAATTGCCGTGAAGATCTTTATACCTGTTGGTAGTTGCTGATGATGTCGATATCCTCGGCATACCCTAGCCTAGAGGTAAACAAGATCTGTTGAAAAGGGCGAGATTGACGGAAACAATGTTCAAAAGTTGTATACTGTATGAAGTATTTTCCAATGTCACGCAACACAACTAGATCAGTTTTCCTAGGATTCCAAGTTCCAGCCATCGCCTTTTTAAAACTCCTGACAATTAATGCTTTGGGGCTTTAAAGAATAGATGAAGAGTCTCGACTTGAAATTCTCTGGTTGTCTCTGGGATTTGCCTGAAAGTGAATATTTGGTCTATGGTAGATCTGCCTGGCCACAGGAGTACTGGCTGATTATAGTGTGGCCTAAGATGCTCTCACAGTATGTAAGATAGGATCTTGTTTTCAACGTTTATCTAGGATATGCCTCAATAGTTGTTGTAGAACATAGTATCGCTTTTATTATAGGTAAGCTGATAGATCATTCATCCAGAAGCCTTATTTCCCACCCAAACTTGGTAGAAAAATCGATGCATGGACCCTTTCAACAAATCTTCCCCTGCTTAAACAGCTCCGTTAGTAAACCATCACATCTAGTTACCTTGTTGTTCCTGAGCTTTCCTATAGCTTAGTCTACCTCTTCTATCCTAGGTAGTTCTGGGTCTTCAGTAGCTGGAATTGGATACTCTTCTAGTCTAATATGTATTCTACCAAATAGAAACGACCGCTTTGATACTTAACAAGAGACTGTTTTATTTCAGAAGTAAAGCTTAAGATTAGGTTGTGCATAAGCACATTCAATATTAACAATGCAAAATATGTGCTCTCATACAATACATAATAATTCACCCTTTTCTTATTTAAAAACATCGTTTTGTTTATAATATTTAAATGACAGATTAAAATGTAAGGAATTCATTATATTAATTTTAAAATTTATTTATTTTCAAATATTCATATAAAATAATAAATACAAAAAATAAAATAATTTACAAAGTCAAATAAACTTGTTAGCTTTATCTTAACTTAGTATTTGTAACTTATTTTCTTTTTATTCAAAATTTTCTTGATTCTTTCAGACGATCTTTTTGGATATAAACTCTTAGTGTATGATCGTTTTTTGTTTAATGTTTTATTGGCATCGCCGTGTTTGCTCGACAAACCTCCTCGTATGTATAAATGCTCTGAAGCAAACGCAACTTTCTTAAACCTTCTTTTAATTTGGTTTACATGCGCTTGTCGTAAATTGTCCTTGAACTTAATAAGATATACATATGAAGAAATTTGTTTAACGATCACCGCTGGATACCATTTAATGTATTTTTTGAATTTCCCTTTATAATAGACATCTTCCCCTTTTTTAAATATTGATACACAATTTTCTTTATTTTCTTTATGTTTGTCTTCTTTTAGAATGTCTAATTTAGTTCTAGGTTTAAAATTAAATATTAAACTAGCTGGAGTTTCAAGCGTTGTCGTATTTGGTGTATTCCTGTATTTTATTAAAAAATTATCCACCCTTTGCTGCGGCGAAAGTCGTTTTGTCTTTGTGTCAATATATGATTTTTTAAAATTATTTTTAACTACTTGGACTAACCTTTCAGCTTGACCATTTGATTGTGGGTGGTAGGCCGGTGATTTCAAATCTTCAATACAAAGTAGTTCGCAAAAATGTTTATACTCATAGGAATTAAATGGCGGACCATTATCTGTAACGCATTGCAAAGGAAGGCCGTAAATTGCATAATTTGTTCTTAATTTTTCAATTAAAGAACTCGCGTTTGTGTTCTTCATTATATAAACATCAACAAACTTACTGTAGCTATCTACGATTAAAAGGTATGTTTGTCTTTCAAAGAAAAAAAAATCTAAATGAATCCTTTCGTAGGGAAAACTTGATTTTGGCCAGTCTTGTAACTTATGTTTTGAATGATGATTTCCTGTAACTGCACAAGTTTCACAATAATTAACATAATTTTCAATGTTTTCATCAATTTTAGGCCACCAAACTAAAGAACGAGCAAGTTCTTTCATGCGAACTATTCCGATATGACCTTCATGCAATAATTCTAAAATTAAACTTCTTAAAGAATAAGGTATCACAATTCGCATCCCATAAAAAATTACCCCTTTTTCTAACTCTAAAAGATTTCTTTTCAAAAAGTATGGTTTTAACTCAAAACTTTATCTATCAGGCCATTTGTTAACTTCCATGTAACTTCCTCTTTAATTTCGCTTAAAATTCTATCCTTTCCTGTCTCTTTTCTTATTTCATACAAGTTTAATGGAATTTCATCTGAAAAATTGAAAGTGTTTATAAAGAATTCCTCAACTCCTGATTTATGAGGCAATGGCAATCTGGACAGACCATCTGCATTCAAATTATTTACACCTTTTTTATATAGTATGCAATAATCATACATTGACAGTTCTACAACCCATCTTTGTAACCTTGAAGCTGCAACAGGTGGAGTAGGTGTTTTCTCCCCAAAAATTTGTTTTAGTGGCTGGTGGTCTGTAAAGATAGTTATCTTTCTGCCAAAAATAAACTTTCTAAATTTTCTAACAGCAAATATAATACTCAGGGCCTCTTTATGCAACTGAGAATAATGTTTTTCGGAGGGACTCAACGAACTGCTAGCATACATGCAAGGCTTTTCTTTACCATCATCAATAATTGATAAGACACATCCTATGCCATAGGGACTTGCATCGCAAGATAAAGTTATTTCCTTGAGAGGATTAAAATGAGCGAGCACTTTGTCACCTGTCAGCAAAAGTTTGGTCTTTTCGAAAGCCTCATCGCATTTCTTAGTCCAACAAAACTCGACATTTTTCCTTAGCAATCCATATAATTCATGTAGCTCCGAAGATAAATTCGGCAAAGAATTCGAATAATAATTTACGAGGCCTAAATAAGAACGCAGCTGTGAAACATCTCTTGGCCTTGGAGCTTTTAAAATAGCTTCAATTTTGTCTGAACAGGGATGACGTCCCTCTGCACTAATAATAAATCCCAAATACTTGACCTTACTTTCATAAAATTTACATTTATCAATGTTAATTTTGATGTTATGCTTTTGTAACTTTCCCAAAACAACTTCTGTTTTCTTAACGCAATCTAAAAAACTTATACCCTTAATGATTATATCATCTATGTATCCAGATGCATAAGCCAAATCTTTTAAAATTTTGTCGATGACTTCCTGAAAAATTGAGCTAGATGCTTTCGCTCCATAAACAAGTCTAGTATATCTTAACAGTCCTAAAGGTGTATTCACGGTAAAGTACTCTCTACAAGAGTCTGTCAACTTAAGCTGCTGAAAAGCACCCGTCAAATCAAGAATTGTGAAGTGAGTATAACCACTTAAATTTGAAAATATATCCTCGGGGTGAGGAAGCGGATAGTGCTCAGTCTTCATGTATTTATTTATGGAGACTTTGCAATCCATACACAACCTCACTTCACCATTCTTTTTCATGACGCCTATTAACGGACTTGCCCATTCACTGTGCCTTACTTTTTCCAAAATGCCAATGCCTATGAGTCTCTCAAGCTCTGCAATATATTTTTCTCGCAATCCGAACGGGACTGAGTATGCCTTATATAGTATTGGTCTAGCCTTTTCATCTAAAATCACATCGGCCTCAAAACCCACAATTGGCTTTTCCAAATTCTTATCAAAAACACTCGCGAAATTATGTTTCAACTTTAAAATTATGTCATCACTTTTTTTAGAGATATCATTAACTTTACATATGTTTTCCGGACTTACTGTTATTTCTTGTGCAAAAAACGTTCTCCAGTTAGGATACAAACGGTCCAACCAATTTCGCCCCAGCAAAGGAGTAAAATTATGTTTGCTTTTGATGACCAGCATTGTCAACTGCATTGGATTATTCCATCTCTTTGATTCGACCATAACCTCTATACCGCCCAATACGACCACGCGTTCACCAGTTACAACTTCTACGGATTTAGAAACATCTTTCAGTTCAATATGTTTAAAAAATGATAAATAATAATTTTCAGAAATAACAGTAGCACATGCACCTGTATCTAATTCATACTTAACAAACTTGTCATTAACCAATAACTTAACCTTTAATGTACCCGAAACAACCTCATTCACATAATTCAGCATACCCAGCCAAGCCTCATCATCAGAGCTTTCGTCAGCCTCCGGTCCATCTACCTCCGGACCATTCACGTAATGTAATCTACGACCAGATCGATTTTTTAACTTGAAACAATTCTTTTTCACGTGGCCATACTTTTTACAGTAATAGCACTGTACATCTTTATCTTTGGCTCTGAATTGTCGTGATTTTGACCTCCCTCGCCGTTTAAATTTGTCATGCTTTTCATTTTTCAATTTATTTTGTCTAGTAGAGCGATGAATAGCATTGATCTCTCCAGATGCCATTGTCCCTGGCTGCACTACTTTCATTTGTTTCTTTGCCATTTCATCACCCTTCGCCAGATCTACAGCGTCTTGAAATTTTAGAGTGGATTTTTCAAGCAGTTTTGCTCTCACGCGGTTGTCTTTGATTCCAAGCACGAATCGATCTCGAAGAGCATCGTCTAAGAAAGTGGCAAAATCGCACGTGTCGGCTAGTTCTCTTAGGATTATGACGTAGTCACTAATTGTTTCATCTTGGTGCTGATTCCGACTACCAAATTTGAAGCGTTCTGCGGTTATGTTTCTTTGCGGGTTAAAATGACCCCTTACCTTCGTTTTTAAATCCGCATACTCCACATTCTCAATAGTGTCTGGTCTGGACACATTTCTGATGACTTTGTACAGATCCTTACCTCCAAGATTCAAAAGGTAGGATTTTTTGTCCTTATCGTTGATGATTTTATTTAAGGCCATTAAATTTTCAAATCGTTCCAGAAACATATCAAATTCATCTTCGGATGGATTGAAAAATTCAATCGCCCCGATAAAATTGATTACGTTTTGCGACATGTGATTTTCGTTTTTTATTTTAACCGAGACCACCGATGCACTGCTTTCTGATTCGGATGACATATATGTATGTACTTTTTTTTTTTTTTTTTTTTTTTTTTTGTACTTTTGTCCTCGTCGCCAATTAATATGTATTCTACCAAATAGAAACGACCGCTTTGATACTTAACAAGAGACTGTTTTATTTCAGAAGTAAAGCTTAAGATTAGGTTGTGCATAAGCACATTCAATATTAACAATGCAAAATATGTGCTCTCATACAATACATAATATAGTCCTAGTTCTAGCTCAACCTGATGTCCATGTATTCAGCTGCTGCTGGTATAATGCAGCTTGAATACATCTTCTATTTCCTGTGCTTCAGTGACTAGGTTTTTTTGGGGGGGGGGGGGATTCCCACATTTCTACATAATGTATAAAATTTACTCCATTGCATGATTTTTCAAAGCCAAATAATGAACCTTATTTTATCTAACAACACTGCGCTTTCATTTACAGATTCTGAGTAGCCACCTACCACATCCATTCGCATTGACCATATTCGAAGATACCATGTACTGGACCGACTGGAATACCAAGACTGTTTCAGCAGCAAATAAAATTTCTGGCAAAGGTTTTCGTTCCGTGCATGAAAACTTCCATTTCCCAATGGATGTTCATGCTTACCATCCAGCAAGACAACCTGAATACCCCAATCGTTGTCAAAAGGATCGACGTGGCCTTAGAGGTGGATGTTCTCATTTGTGTCTTCCGAATAAGACTTCAAGGCGTTGTGGATGTCCAATTGGACTCACTCTTAAGGATGATCAGTAAGCTTTATCCAGAAGATGAAGGATAAATCTTCTTCAATGGTCTTTTTTCTGTTGTTTTTTTTTTAGAAAAACCTGCAACAGTTCTCCGGACAAGCTTCTTCTAGTGGCTCGTAGAAAAGATATCCGTCTTCGTCAACTCAATAGCAAACCCTCTACAAGCAATGATATCGACATGATTGTGCCAGTGGACAACTTGAAGCATACCGTTGCCCTAGATTGGTGCAGTGAAACCGATTTCATCTATTGGACAGATGTTGAACGTTCTTCGATTAATAAGGCTCATCTCAATGGAAGCTATCAACAGAGGCTTGTTCATTCGAATTTGGTTTCACCAGCTGGTTTAGCTCTGGATTGGATAACCCATAAAATCTATTGGACTGATCCAGCTACAAATCGTATAGAAGTTGCCATGACAAATGGACAAATGAGATCGATTTTGATTTGGGAAAAATTAGATAAGCCACGAGATATTGTTGTCAATCCAATTGGTACTCTCTTGATCATTTTTGGGGTAAAGTTTGGAAGAAATTAAGGGAATATTTTTTTTGTTTCTATAGATGGTTTGATGTTTTGGTCTGATTGGGGTGATGTGCCAATGATTGAAAGATCTGGAATGGATGGAAAAAGTAGAACCGTGGTTACAACGCGTAACCTTAAGTTTCCCAATGGCTTGGCTGTGGATTATGATAATCAGAAAATTTACTTCGTAGATGGTGGATTTAAGACAGTTGAGAGTATGAATTTTGATGGAACAGCTAGAAAGGTGATCATAGGTAAGAGAGTGTTAAGATTATTTTGATTGGTTAATTTCTAAGAATCTTCTCTAATTCCGTCAATTCTCACATCCTCAAGTTCGACAGGTTTTTTAAAGATAAGAAATCTTTCTATCTACTTTTAGGAACTGGATTGGGACATCCATTTGGATTGGACATAAATGAAAATAAGATCTTCTGGACCGATTGGGAAACAAAATCAGTTAAAGTCGCTGACAAATTGACCGGACAAAATATCAAAACCGTAATTGCCAACACAAGTGACCTGATGGATGTTCGAGTATTTCATCGTTCACGCAGGAGGATGCAAAATACTTGTGAAAATTTTAACGGTGATTGTTCACATTTGTGTCTGTTAAGTCAAACGGGATATAGCTGTGCTTGCCCGGTTGGTGTGAAACTCTCGGTAAGACTTTAAAATTACCTCAATTTATAGATTTGAATGACTTTTTCATCTTCTTTTTTGTTTTTAAAGGAGGACATGAGGACTTGTTATGATGGCCCATCAACTTATATCCTTTTTGCCCATCGAATGGATATTCGTCAAATTTCATTGGACTTTGCTCATATGATCGATGTAGTCCTTCCCCTTCCTCCAATTTCCAATGCAGTTGCTCTGGATGTGGACAAACAGACGGGTCTGATCTATTGGTCTGATACGGTGGAGAAAGTTATCATGTGCTCGAGTGCAGATGGTCTTCATGTGACACAGATTATTGGAGAAAGCTTAGATAATGCCGATGGATTGATAATTGATTCTGTTGGAAGAAATGTAAGTTCCTCATCGATTCTGATTGTGTTTAACTTTAAGCTTATTTCAAAACCAATCTTCCTATAGATGTACTGGACTGATGCTGGTCGTCATACTGTTGAAGTTAGTAATCTAAACGGCAAGAATCGTCATTTGATAGCTTGGCAAGATCTAGAATCACCACGTGGTCTCGCTCATGATTATGATGCTGGGCTACTATTCTGGACGGATTGGGGTCATTTTCGTAAAATTGAAAAAGCCCATATGGATGGAAGTGAGAGAAGTAAAATTGTCACAAGCAAACTTGGCTGGCCAAATGGACTCTCTGTGGATTTAGAAGCGAAAAGAATCTTCTGGGTAGATGCTCAGTTGAAAACGATTGATTCGTGTGATTATACTGGAAATCAAAGACAATTGATTATGGCAGCATTGCATCATCCATACGCATTGGCTGTTACACCTAAACATATCTATTGGACGGATTGGAAATCGAAAGCTCTACATATGGCCGATAGGAAGGATATATCGATAAGATCGGATGTTATAGTCAATGTTGATGGTCTTATGGATATAAAAATTATAAAGGTAAGTTCTGTTCTCTAATGGTTTTTCTTTGACATTTTTTGTGGAAGTTATATCCCAATCTGAATGTGTATACCTATTCCTTATTTTTTCAGACCAATGTTACACTGCAAGAGAACGTTTGTGGCAAAGACAATGGTGGATGCTCTCATTTGTGTTTGAGAAATCCTATTGGATATTCATGCAAGTGCCCAATTGGATTAAGATTGAAAAATGACAGCTTAACCGAATGTCAAACATTGCCAGATGTAAGTTTTTTTGGTCAAAGTATGTGCATTCTACAATATTGAAATTCCCCATAATATTTAGGACTACCTCTTGATTGCTCAACGTTCGGGTATTGGTATGATTTCTTTGAATACCCCTGATTTCATGGATGTAGTTCTGCCTATCAAAGGAATACATGGGGGTGTTGTATTGGACTTTCATCACAAGAAATCATTACTCTTCTTTGCCGATGTTAATTTGGATATCATTCGAAGAGTGAATCTTTTGAATTTCACCGAAAATAGTGTTATCATAGATTCTGGACTCATTACGCCAAATGGACTAGCTGTAGACTGGATTGCTGATAATATTTACTGGTCAGATACTGATAGAAAAATTATTGAAATTTCACGATTAGATGGTACATCACGGAAGGCAATTATATCAGAAGAACTTAACGATCCAAGATCTTTAATTGTGTATCCGAAAAAAGGGTAAGAATTTTTGAAGTTTCTTCTAGAGGCAGAAAAAGAATATTGGAGAGTTTTTGTTTTTTTGTAAGATTCCTCTTTTGGGCTGATTGGGGTAGTCCACCAAGCATAGAGAGATGTCTTCTTGACGGAACCAATCGAACTCCAATCGTTACCACAGACCTTGGATTCCCAACTGGATTGGCTATTGACTTCGAGTAAGATAACAATAGTCATCATCATTCAACAATATTTTCAATATACATAAATTCCTGTATCCTTCTAGAACTCGGCGTCTTTATTGGGCAGATGCCTTACAAGATCGAATTGAAATGGTTGACTTTTATGGTAAAAAGAGATCTCAAATCATTCCGTTTGCAACTCATCCATTCGGATGCACTGTGGTAAGATCTTAAAGTGCACTTAATCAAGACCTCATTCAGCTTAATATTAATGGATTTGCTTGATGATAATTTTTACAGTTTGACTCGGCAGTATATTGGACTGACTGGTACAACAAATCTGTTTATCGAGCTAAAAAGACCCCACGCAATGGCTATACGAATATTGGTGAAATACGACATTCACTAAGTGGAGCCCTTGATATTCGATCAGTTTCGGCTAAACGTCAGCCAGACGAATGGAATCAATGTTCATCTGATAATGGCGGTTGTTCACATCTGTGTTTATTCAGAGGACACGATTATGTTTGTGCGTGCCCTGACATTCCTGACAAACGAACGTGCAAGCTTGCTCCAGCTTTTATTGTTCCTCGAAGATCTGATGATACTCCTGAATATCTAGATGAAGTGACAGCTGGAACGAGTTCGGCTGAAGAAGATTCGGTGATTGATCAAAGGACAGCACAAGAGCGTTTTGTGATAGTAGCAAGTGGAGTAGTTACAGTTATGATAATATTGGTCGTACTTGCTATTTTAGGTAAAATTTTTGAAATTTTGGAATTTTTTTATTTTTTTGATACTATTGGATATTTTGAATTTCTTTTACTTACAGTATTAGTATTGAATTCAAAAAAGAACAAACCAAAGAGAAACTCAAGAGGATCAAGTCGATCGGTGTTGACATATTCGAATCCAAATTATAACGTTGATGGCACACCTATGGAACCAAAGACAACAATTTGGAAGAGATTTAGATACGAAAAGTCACACGTAAGTTTAAATTTACTACTAATAACTTTTTTAATTCTGTCAATTCTATGCTTCATCTTATAATTTTTATATTTGAATATGACACACTAGGTTTGTTTCTTAACTTTTGGGATAAAGCTTGGGAAAAAGTTTGGGGATGAGCGTTTTGATGTTGTTGTTGTAATGTTTAACCAGAAATGAAAAGTAAAGAAACGCATTTTGGATGTTTCTGGTTTGTTGCGGTGTAAATTACCCATTCGACTTTATTGCTTGTAGGCTCAACGCATACAAAATTATGTAATTTCAATTCTTAACATTTGCACTTATCATTTTGGGCTCTATTAAAAGATACCAGAAGAAATATTTTAATCTATATTTGACTCAATTGTATCATTTTCATTTAATTTATTTAAATTAAACCATTTTATATACGCTACTTGACAAATTTAATTTAAAACGTTTCGATCAGCTGATTTCTTGTTTGACAAGCAAGAAAGTGCCGGAACTAAAATGTTCGGGTAGATTCTTGCTGAAGGGGAAATGAAAACAAGTCAAAAGCTCTGGCATTTTCGTGTCAGAAAATAGTAAAGAAACACGTTTTGGGTAGATTTGGGTTACTTTGGGAACCCGCGGGCTGGTAAAGAAACAGACCTACTGTTGTTTTTGAGAATGACATGAACAGTCAATATAAGTGATGCCAGATACCAATTATATAAGATTGTTTGTTTTTTGTTGTGGCTTTAATGGCGCTGCGCAGCAAATCAAGAAACAGCGACATCATACAGCGATGAGTTGCATACAGCTCTTGAGTGAATCTGCTCCCATAAGAATCTGTTTAATTCAATTTCGCTGCATGGAAAAAGCTGCACATCTGTTTTGGCCATATTATAAACATTCTCTTCTGCACAAAACTACCCATTTTTGGAAGTGTGGGCACAGGATCTTATTTGGCAAAAAAAAATTTAGCAATCTGACAGTTTTGGGCAGGGCCGCTTTTATTTAATTTGTAGACAGGAGATTTTAAATAAGAAGTATTAAGAAGATTTTCTCTTTTTAGAACCAGCACTAGAATGTACTGAATAAAAATTATAAAATAGAATAAAAAAGAACAGACCCAAAGTTAGTTTAGATTTTGGATGCGTCCAAAATGCTATCGCATTCAAAACGTGTGCTTGGAAAGTGTTAATTGTTGGGTTCACAGGATCAAATCACACTAGCCGTTTCCCTTTGGAGATGGCAAAGTACTCAAGTAGATGAAAACCCTAATCCCAATTCTATCAACTACAGACATGCTCTCAATGGCAAGTATTTAGAAACATATTACATGGGAAAGCAGTGTGATCCATTGAAAAAGTACATATGGGCAGGGTTGTGACTTTACTGCTATTGCAGAAGATCTACTTCATTCTTTCAAAAAATTTCCAAAAATATAAACCTACTGCCTTAAAATAAAATCTAATGCACTTCTGGTCCTATAAAAATTCGGTTTTCATTTGTCTATAGACAGTTTAAAAAAAACAATGAAAAGCTAGCGAGCTAGCTAGCTACGATATATTTTTTTCTTTTTTTAATTGAATCGCCATTTTCGAAAATGTCACATCTCGAATTTGTTCACACACACATTTCTTCATATCAATGTGATCATAATGCTTCCCTGCACCTTTTATGCTAAAAAAAATACATCTTTAGTATGTTTTTTTGTTTTTGTCGTGTGACTCAAAAATATTTTTTTTTAATTTTAACTCGGCTTTAGAAAATAATTAGTTCCTTCCATTGCCTGAATATTTTAAATTTTCACGGATGTGACCTTCTCGAAATTGGCCATTCAAATTTATTTTAAGAATGAAAATATGAAACAGTTGAATATACTGCGACTTCTTTTCAAATCTACATACGAGATTTTTATAATAATAAGTAGCCATCTACAAATTAAAATGGCTACTTACAATAATTATTCTCTGCCACTCTTGAACGTTATTTGATTTCAAAAAGTTTTGCATTGCGATTGTTTGTATCAAATGCATGTCTACAATAATTATTGTTCAACAACAACTGCCAATAACACAGGTTTACAAATAATTGTTGGATACGAAAAACCCAAAGTGTTTGTTAGCATACTTTTGGGTGCTACCCTCAAATCTACTATCCATTTTCCGTTATCAGCTCAATTTTTCAAAATATTCCCGTTAGAAAATGAAGGATTCAGTATTTGCTATTTTTGAAGCTATGCAACGAGTGAGGTAATTCCTTCAATTTTCGTATCAATTTCCTAAAAGTATTAGATTTTTTCTTTAAAATTCAATTTTAATCATTTAAATATCTCTTATACTCTCCCAGAAATCCTTAGAAATGTTGGTTTTATTATTTTTTAGCTATAATTGAGGCTACCACATAGTTATTTTTTAACAAAGTTTGTGGTAGTTCCTGAAAATACTATAATCTCTTTCTTTCTTTCTTTCTTGAAAATTCAATTTAAATATTTGAAATTACTCTTTTACTCTCAGAGAAATCTTTTGTTGAAATCTGTGTTTTAAGCACATTGCACTATATTTTTAGTTTTTTTTTTTTAACTATGTGGACTTAAGTGAAAACTAAGAACGAATTTAAAATTTCTCTGAGAGTAATGGAGATGTCCAGTAGATTTGAGCTGATTTTTGAAGGTGTAGATAATATATTTTCAGAAATCGTTGCTATTTTTACCTGCGATTTTAGGTAGGGACTTAACTACTTCCAATATAATAAAATTACTTGCTTAGATATTGATCAGACGATGATGGAGAAGACAAAAAAAACGGGTCTCACAATTCTGTTTGTCTATCAGACCGTTCAGCTACAGACCAAGCAGCTGGAACGATTTTCTTAAAACTCGGAACATATTAGTTATTTTGTAATTTTGCTAACACGTTTTATCTTTTTTCGTAACTAAAAATAATTGTACCTGCCACATAATTTTTGTTTGTTAACAATTTCGCACACATTCTAGTCTTTCCTTAAAACGGCTCCACAACTTTTCTTAAAAAAATCAATTTCTTTTTAGATGGGTAACGATTTTTGAGGATTTCGATTTTCTTTAAAACGATATTTTTGATTTCAATGTTCGTTTTGTTTACCTAGCTTCATAAGTTTCCAAACATAGTTTTGGATTTTTTATAAAAATGTTAAGAAAATTTTGTTTGAAAATCAAATATTTTGGAAACTTCATAGTCGATTCTGATGAAAGGGTGTTTCTTAACACTTTTTAAAGAATTTTAAGAATAAATTTTACTTTTATGAAAAAACACCTTACCTACTATACAAATGTTACTAACCGGTAAGGAAAATATATTTTTTTTCTCAAAAACGGCTCCTATGATTTTGATAAAACTTTTTACCAGCACTTAATTTAGTGCAATTTACTACTAAAATCTTACAAATAGCTATATTCCATTTTTATATGCACATAAATAAATATTTAAGATTGAATACCAAAAGATTTCCTTAAAAAATATTTTTAAAATTCAATAATATAATAAAAAAATTATTTTTAAAAAAGATTTCTTTTTGTTTACAATCATATTCAATTTAGAACTAAGATGGTGTTCTTTTTTTCATCTCAAGCTTTCAAACAAGTTGTCTTAGCTAATTTAAATACTGTATTGCATGCTTTTTAACATTTTTCTCTTGTAATTTACATGTCTTCACATGAAATTTTCAATTACGTGCGACCCAGTTGTGCATATTGTATCAAAGCCTTAAAAATAGTGCAAAACGTTTTGTCTGCATTCTCAAACAGGATAATATCGATGGGGAAAAACAGATTATGTATTTGAATTCAGCACCCAAAATTACCTTTCGAATGATTTTGTTTTTAATTTCCCATCTAAGCATGTCTGATTATGTTTGGACCATCCTCACATCTTGAGATAAGCTTTCTTCATCC
Organism: Dasysyrphus albostriatus; assembly: GCA_946251815.1. NCBI lineage: Eukaryota > Metazoa > Arthropoda > Insecta > Diptera > Syrphidae > Dasysyrphus > Dasysyrphus albostriatus. The sequence continues at coordinate 26,551,150 of OX276336.1, read as the reverse complement.
TTTGTTAATATCCACATCTTAGTCTTCTTGTATCAAGTCACTGTTGTGGATTGCCAGATTTGAAACTACCTACTAGTTGCAATGCCGAGAAACAACAGATCGGTTTTGATATTTAATCATTGTTATACTTTCCTTCGTCACAATCCCACTTCTGACACCAATTGTTATGCTTATGGCTTGACGTTAGAAAATCAAACAATACGAGTAATTCAGATGATAAATACAATTAATTTTTTTTAAACATATTACTATAGGTTTTATATTGCTTAATATATAAATTCGTTAAAAAAATTAGGATATAATCTAAGACAAAGTTATTTTTAAGCTAAGTCCGCAGATTGAGCAAAGACAAATTTTATCTCTATATTTTTTTCGCAAGACGAATTCTGAAGGTGAAGAGATAAAAGAAAAGGCAAATGAGAACAGTAGCGCTGCTAGAAAATTAAAAAAATTATAAGATTCCCTTCAATTCACATAAATTTGAAAATATATATACGGATATCAGATTCTTTCAAAGCATTTGCAGACCAAGAAAAACTGAGCCTGTGCTTGATGAAAAACAATATATAATGTGAATAAAATAAAATACCTAAAAATGTCTAAAACGTTAATTTTGGTACTACACTAGAAAAAAGCAGATTTCAGAGCAATTGGTTAAGATTAAAATGAACTTTTTCCATCAAAACATAGTTTAGTTTGTTCCCCATCTGCCAAGCCATTATCTGTCAAATTCCATAGAAGGATTGCTACCATATCATTGGCTTAAAAAAACCCTAAAAATTCTGAAACTTTTGAAATCTGAAAAAAGTGATTTTAGGGCGCAATTGGTAGAAATTGGGATCAAAATAAAAAGTTTTCTACTGCTCCAGAAATCCAATTGAATTTGCCAAATCAGTTTGCAGATTCCAATTCAGTTTAGAAATGAAGTTAGATTTAGAATTGAAGAAAATAATTTCCGAGTCTGTATACGACCCTTTCGTACCCTTTCTCATTAGCTACGCCACTGCCTAATTTAAAACAGCTGTTCTATTTATTCTAATCTCAATTCTTATGTCATGATATTTTTTAAGCACTTTATATTATATTGAAGTCATGCGTCCTCAAAACGGATTAATAATGGAAATAATGAAATAGGGAGATGATTTCAAAAATGTATCCGGAAAAATAGTGCTACGAGCATTCTTTTTTCAAGCAAAATTAAGTGTAGAGTTTCTTTTACCTTTTCATGTGTAGTGGTTATAACTATCAAATTTTGCGCTTTAGCTGCGTACTGCTTGGAAAAAAATACGAATAAAATATTTGTCCTAGGAAAAATTTTATTTGGGAGATAGGTAATTTAACGTTAAAAATCGTTTTGTAAGAATGCCACAGTAATTTTAAGAACGAATAATTTTTCTAAACTTTTTTTTTTTAATAGTGTTAAAGAACTGCTAGCACCAAAGTATCAAAAAACTAAGGAAGTTTTTTATTTCGATCTACATTTACATATATCAAATATATTATGTTTACTGCTATATTATTTTTGTATTAATTCAAAAATGAAATAAAATTTAAGTCTTGCATTTTCTTAAACAATTATAGGAACGTGTCTACGAGGAACGAAGTTTAACAACGGAGACAGCATCGACAAGTCTCTTTGTTGCCACTCCATCACCTATGGCATCACCGTCAAATAAAAATAACATACAACTTTCAACTATAACATAAATTAATATTTTTTATCATTTTAAACAAAAAAGTATTATGTTTCTGTTATCAAATACCTAATATTAATTTGTATATTTAAAAAAATAAAAACAATATTTTTGTGTCTCTAAGATCTTAAATAAAAATTCTAATTTTCTATATACATATGTATATTTAAAAACAAAAAAACAAAAACTCCCTGTATAATAAAATGAAAAATTAAATGAGCGGCACGGTTGTTTACTAATAAAAAATAAAGTAATTATGTCAAACCAAAATTGTATTTAAAACCAAAAAAAAAAAAAACAAACATACATTTTCGGAAAATATTGCAAAATTAATATACGTATTTTTGTACAACAATATGAAAATTAATATATTTATTAAAACTAAAAAAAAAATACAAATTAAAACAATTTAGGCAATTCAAGGAAATTATTTTTAATTTTATTTTAATAAACTGGACGAGTTTTATTTTCCAATTTTATAAATTTAATTGAAATTATCAACAAAAACACTCATCAATAATTAAAAAAAAATAAAACATAAACAACTTCACTTGTTAAATTGAGTAAATGTCAACACTAACCAAAAGAACAACCAATGATTCCTAACCAACAGAAAAAAAAAATTATATTTATCAACAGAAATAACAAAACCAAAAAGCAAAAACCACAAACTATAAACAATATAACGGAAATAGATGAAAACAACCAAAAACAGGTACCTTGTGAATTGTTATAAATTAAAAATGTTTTATTATTCATGTAAATATTTGTAAATAACACATTTTTATTTTTTTTTTTATTTTCTTAAATGTAAATGTAAATGTTAATTATTTTTTGTTTTAAAGTATTCTATTTGAGAATAACATACTAAGAAACCAGAAGGTTACACAAAAATAAAGAAAACTTAAATTGAATACAACTGTGAATTTCAGTGCCAAAAAGGGCTTCATTATGAAAACCATAAAATATATATATTTAAAAAGTAATATTAAAAGAAAACCATACAAAAAATCTGTAAAAATAAAGTTAAGAATGTTTTTTTTTGTTTTGATTTTGTAAGAAAAAATATATTTTTAAGTCAAATAAGTTCAAAGGAATTAATATTTTTACTTAAATTTAAGAAATGTAAGAAAGTGTATTAAGCATACATAAATAAGTAATAAATATAAAAAAAATATAATATATATTTTTTAAAACAATTAAATTAATTAGATGCGTGGTGAGTATGAGCATGGTTTATGGTGTTATTAGTTTTTAAGGTAATTTATTGAAAACTAGAAAACCACAAAAAAAAAAACTTAAATGGGGAATTTTAATTTATAAAAATTTTAAGCGTTTTAGAAATTTACAAGAAGTTGTGATTTTGTTTAATTTTAAATGTTGTTTTATTTATTTGGATATTGATGAATAAATAAAAAATTTATAGACCCTCTGATGGGCTTAGGAATTAAAAAAAGATACAGTTGCAAATCGTGAACTCTTGTGTATAGCTTTTAATTGACACTTTTTGTGTTAAGTTGTACTTAAACATTCATATACAAAAATTAATATAACATCAAAATTTGCCATAATTTCTTACTATTCATACAGAGCCCACATTAAAAGCCTCTTACAAATCAAATCTCTATTGTGACCATTTGCTGGTAAGAAACCAGAGCTTTTGAAAATTTGTTTGAAACTGTTGAAGATTTTTTAGTTAAAGAAAAAAAAATATCCTAAAACAATATCGTTATAATAAAGACAAATAATAAATACATTTCATTCAAATCAGATTAGTAATTTTTGAGATCATTGAGGACAAAAAGAGGCCGAAGTAATATGTTACTCCCAATGGATCGAGTTCTTGCTCACAATTTGAATCTGTGTGTCTCAAGTTAATGTGCAGATCTTCTTTCTATTTTGAACAACTTTTGAAAATTAAGTCTGCCTTTGGATTGGTAACAACTTGTCTGGCCAGAAGCCACACTTATAGGAGTCGATCAGATCGTTGAAAAAAAGTTTTGAGCAATCATATGTATGTATAGCCAACAAGATTTTATACGCGACTTTTTGGGAGACTTATTCTTCTGTAGTTCGAACAGGTGAGATCATCTCCTGTGGATGGGGCACTCTAATTCAAAGTTCTATTCATCTAGCATACTTGCATACGACAAAATTTTGCAGATGAGTTGGTGCATGCTCTTTAACAAGTAATATCTCGCTGCTTTGAATAGTTCGGCAGAGAATCGATCCGCACCAGCAGCTTTGCATGATTTAAACTTGAAACCGCATTTTCTAAAGGTTCTGGCTAGACGAAAATGTTGGCCATCATCGTCCAAGTTGAATGGAATGCCTAGCAGTAGAATATTGGCTAGCTTCGAGCTTTGAGCTTTAGCAATCTAAGAACTACCATGTTCACTTTTTTATCTTCACAGACTTTCCTTCTAGCCTTGGATAGATGGCTTCACCCATTGGTAGAACTAACAAACATCACTATTTTTTTGTAAGACCGACTGAGCAAAAAATAGACAGAATTTCCCCAAAATTTCGACTGTAATCGACACTTTACGAATCAAGATTTGAAAAGTCGGTATTTTGAAATTCATCGTCATCGGTCACCTGTCTCAAAATTTGCAGAATATTCTTAAACGCAAACTGCAAGTCTTCTGTTCGAAAAAAGGTAACATCATTAGAATTTTGACTTTTGTTGAGTAAATATTTGTTGTTGTGTTAGCATGCATTTTTTCCTCACGCTCATAGCCATTTTTCATTTCTGATAATTTCAATTTCAATTTGTGGTTGTTAACATGTGCCATTTATGTATTTCTGACAATTCCAATTTTTACAACCTCCGGAATACAACAAGTATTGGGAAAAAATATCGACAAATCGATAAAAGTCGATGCTATCCTCGAGTTTCTTTCAAGGCAGCTTACTTTTAGTCTTATCTCGAATAAACCGACATTTCAGCTGCTTAAATTGCCTTTTTTTGTCGGGGTCAATCATAGGTTACCTAAATATTAAAATATGTTGATACTAGTTTTGATTTGATATAAAGACAGTGGAAGTAATACGATTTAATATTCGATTATTTTTATTACATAATTCTGAATTATTTGTAGCGAAAAAGGCGGCTTCTTTGAGCTTGTCCCAGGTGTTCTTAGCGCTAGGAGCGGCCCTGAGGCTGTGGTGTCTGAACTTTCTGAATAGATGTAGGAAAGTTACCCCGACGCACAACCCCAATCTTAGAGGACCAGACTCCAAAAGTAAAGAACCGGTTAAAAACGTTCCTATGTAATAGGCTTAAGCTTCTTATAGTCTTAGTAGTCTTCCTATTCCGTCAATGCTACAAGCAATTGCAACTAAACACAGTTACTGCCCTGCAATAACTGTCAAAAAGTGACGAACGTGCTATTTGTGACGTACGTAAAAATGCAGCTGTTTGGTAGAGCTTTCTGTTATTTGCATGGTCAGCTGTTTGCAAGTTTATAAAACAACAAGTCATAAGTCAAAAAAAGAGATTTCAAAACTCCGTTCGACCCCTATGAAGGTTTGTCTTTTTTAGATCTAACCATAGCACTGACACTGAGCTGTCAAAAGAAGATCTCTGTGTTTTGTTTTTTGGCTCTGAGCTCTTAACTTGTGTTTCTTTTTCAATCAAATCTTTCTCGGAGTACGCGTTCCATGAGCTCAGAATTAAAAGACAAAGAAAATGAAGCAAAAGCGTTCAATTCGGCGCGTTCGACAAACCGGATTATATCGAAAAGTATACAAGTTCGGTGCTTAGATGTGTTTCAAAGTTTTATCGGAGAGCTCTGATCATACTCTGCTCAGAGCTAACTTCAATCACTTGACCTCTGCTCCATGCTCTGCCAAGAACTCTCATGTCCTGCATTGAGTTGAAATGAACTCTGTTCGGCAGGATCGCATTCCCTATTTTTTGCTGCCCGAAAGAATTAAAAGTTGTTTAAATATATTAATTTTTACTTTAATTTAAATTTCAACAATTATATATGTAGGTATTTTTTAATTTAAAACATTTATTTTTAAAATATTTATTTTGGATAACAAAAATATGTTTTTTAAAACTTAAGATTTAATACTTAATATGAACTAAATTTAATTTTACAAAACATTGTTTTTTTAAAACTTAATATTTAATACTTAATATGAATTCAATTTAATTTATTTATTTTTGTAAAAAAAGACATTATTTTGCATAATTTAAATTAATTTCTATACCTACATATATTTCTTTTTTCCCACAGTGTTTACTCAAATCTCGATTCAAAACTTCTACTACGTAAAAATATTTTCTAATTCGCTTTAAAAAATGAAAATAATAGAAAAACGTAAAGCGCTCCTTACGAAATATTACAACAAAATTAAAATTTCCCATAAAATCAAAAAAAAAAAAAAAAAAATACAATAACACTGTAACATAGCAATTATATCGAATATTTTAAATTAAATTGAATTAAAAAAAAAATAATAAAAATTGTTAAAATAGCTTATAAGAATCTAATTGTATTAATATTAAAAATAAATCAATGTAATTTTTTTTCTCTACACTAAAAAGCAAAAGAAAAAATAATGATTGAAAATCCTAAAATCAAAAATAGCAAAGGGTTGTAATTTCTTAAAAAAAAATAAAACAAACAAAATTAATATAGAAAATTCTTCACTGAGAAATATTAAAATAATAATTAAACAAAAAAAAACAAACAAACAAAAACTACAAAGAATAAAATAACGACGGGTGTTTTGATATATTTATCAATCCAAAATTGCAAAAAAAAAACAAGACAAAAAATAAGTAGCTTAGACATATCTCCATCCAAAATGACAAAAGAAATATTTAAAACAATTCAAAAAATTAAAAATCTTATTAAATGTACGATAAACAAAGAAACAGCATTTATCATACATTTGTATAAAAAATTTAAAAAAAAATTATATACTAATAACAAATTTTGTGTATATCTTTATTAAGTAAAATGAAATCTTGCAAGAGATGCAGATCAATAAAGAGAAAAGAACAACAAATGCATTTAAATTTAATATTATTTATTAATTTTAAATTAATTTAACTTAATTTAAATGTTAAATTTAATAAGTTATTTAATTAAAAATAAAAGTTTGGCAATAAGACTGATTATAAATGAGTACAAGAAACCAACTTTTCATATTTATTTTTAATAATTTAAGTCAGTAAATATTTTCAAAAATATTTATTTTTAGTTTATAAAAGAACTTTAATTTATTTTTGCTTCAATCAAAAATCTTAAAAACTAAATGTATTTATTTCATAAATGATTTTATTTGAATTTTCAAAGCATACATTTTAATGTGAATAATTTGATTTTTTTTTTGTGTGATACAAAAAAAAAATTTGTATATTTTTGTTTTATTAAGAAAATATTTTAAATCCGTTTTCATATCAAAAGTTAAGTGCGTTGAATAATTTAGCTTAAAAATTATTATTATTAATATTTCAATATACATATTTTTATAAAAGAATATTCAATTTTTGTTTTCTATTTTTTTGTTAAAAAAAAAGTTATCATTAATTATGGATTAATATTTCATATATACATTTTTGTTTTATTTTTGACTCAAATAAAGAGTACGCCTTTTATTAAAATTAAAACAATTTAAAAAAAAATATTAATCAAACTTCATCTGGGTAGAAAATTTTTTGTAAATATAAAAAATAATTTTCGTTGGTTTAGATTTTAATTAGAGTATAATTAAAAAAAAATTAGTCGTGGAGCTATTTTTATTTTTTTTTACTGTAACTATAACAAATAAAATATAAAACGAAAGCATCTCAAAATATCAAATAATTTCCAAAAAAAAAAAAATAATATAAAAAAACTACTCATAATGTGACATTTGATTTTAAAATAATGTATAATGATAAATTTAATGGTAAGACATTTTTTTTTTTTTTTTTGTTAATAACATTTTTGAAAGTGCTAGTGTTAAAGTATTAGTGTAATAAGTTCGAAATTAAACTACAATTATTTTAATTGTAAAATTTGACAATATAGTATAATAAAAACTAAAAAAAAAAAAATAAAAACAAGAAAATATTTTATAAACAAAAATTAAATTAATTAATTAATTAAATTATATAATTTAATAAATATAAAAAAATGAAAATAATCTGTTCATAAGGTTTTATATTTAAAAAATAAAAAAAAAATAAATTTTAAGTAAAATTATAAACGAAACAAATTAAAATACACAAAAAAAGCCTTCCATTGTTTGCATGAAGTGTTATTGTAAATTAATGTATATTTAAAAATTTTTAACAATATTTCTCTCAAGCGGTTATCGCCTTTGTTTTTTAATTTAATTTAAAATTTTAGTTTTGTATTTTTATTTTTCAATCACAACGATCCTTTTGTATAAACTATTTGTTGTTATTTTATAAGGACAGGATTTATATATTTTACCTTAGATTTATGATGTTTCTAATAGTCCCGAATGTATCATGGCCTAAGCCAACAAGAACAAGCCCATCAATAAAATCCAGCTCTTTTCTATTTAATGCTGCTGTCAGGAATCAGGAACTGTTCGAAGTTTTTGTATCCAAACATCGAAAGGTATTGATGATTGAAATCGCTAATTTTTATTTCAATCGATCTGAATCTCAATCATTTCGATAATTTTCGATATTCGATCCCAATATCAATCATTTCCATGAATCTCAATTTTTAAAAAAAAAAATGCTGGTTTTCCTTGAATTGAATTTGGCAGTTGTTGATGGCTTGATGGCTTGATAGGGATAGAACATCAGAATATTTTGACTGAAAAAGTGAATTTAGATCCAAATTTAAGTCTCTTATATCACCTTTTAACACATTTTAACAGAACAGCTGAAATTCTTCAAAAATATCTGGTTTTTGCGCTTTTTTAACCCATCGACATTTAGCCGAGGAAAATTAGACAAAAAAAATGGCAAAACTACGAAAAGCTTCCGACAAAGCTGAATTTTGGTAGAGAGCTTTTGTTTTGACGTCTTAAGCATTTCCTGAAAAGTTCCTAAAATTTGGGTCGGGGCTTAATATTTTACGGGCGGTTAAAGGGGTAAGATTCATGATTTTTCTGTAAAAGGAGATTTCAACGAGCTTTTGAACAAAAACCAAATCACTTTCTTTTTCAAGATGGCGTTCTTCCCCTTACCCGGGGCACCCCAAAAACTTGGTTTTATAAAAAGAAGATGTAGCCAAACTCAAATCGTACAAAAACTTTAGCCCATCAATTAATGAAATTTTAATAAATGTTTTGACAAATTTTACTCCACATTGAAATTCTTGCATGATTTTCTCAGAATCTATTGCTTGTATGAAAAAAGTATTTTAATCTTTTTTGTGTAGAATGACACAAGCTACAATTTGTACCTTCACATGTTTTCAAAAACACTTATAGTTTTCGAGAAATTAAGAAAAAACTGAATCTTACCTCCATTAACCGCCCCTAAAAAGTTAAGCCCCAGATCAAATTTACGGAACTTTTCAGGAAATGCTTAAGACGTCAAAACAAAAGCTCTCTACCAAAATTCAGCTTTGTGGGAAGTTTTTCGAAGTGAAAGTCTAATTTTCCTGGGGTAATTGAAGCCATCCTTCAATGGAATTTGACAGTTGATGACATAAAAAATGACAGATAAACTATATTTTGACGAAAAAAGTGTATTTCAATCCAAATGTCAATAAATTGACTTAAAATTCATCTTTTTCCGAAACAGTAAAAGGACTGGCAAGATTTTGTAGAGCTTTTTTTCTTAATATTTACGAAAATTTCTTAGTCAAACAAGAAAATGTTACTGCAAGTTATGTACACAATTTTTTATTTATAAAAAATATAATCAGGAGTTTTATTTCTACGAGTACAGTGAGATATACTGGAGCCGATGTATTCGCAAAAAAAAAACCAAACAATACCAAAAAATACATTTAAAAATAGTTGTCAGGTGTAAATTTAGATTAAGGCTTTTAAATAAGTCCGATTCGGTCCATGAAAAAAAAATGACTTGACTAGTTTTATTGATTTCAAATTTGGATCAAATTGTATTCGAACAAAATCAAATATTGTTCAATTAATTAAATTTGGAGAGCTGGAATTTCATCGAAATGAAAATCTAATCGGAACCTCATTGAAGAATGAATTGAGTGAAATGAAAATGATCGAATTATAGTTTAATTGAAATTATTTAACCATTTTGGTGATCGATTCTTGAACAATTCTATCATTTGAAATCAACGATTTACTAGTATTAAGCTTAACACTCTTCTGCGCACTGGTTAATTCGAAACTTACAAGGCTACTGTATTTGTAATTTTTTGTGCATCTTACTTATTCCAAAAGCGCAGTTTTCTCTTTGAGCAATCTCGCAACAGTGATATGAAAGTTTTTTTTTACAGATATCTAAGGTTATGTACACCATGCCGATCCCTATTCGGGATAATAAGTATTTATAGTGAGGATAAACTTTAAAGTAACAAAAACCTGGTTGAGTACGAAATTTCGCATTCAAAATTTCACATTATGAAATCTCGTAATTACAAAATCCTGTTTTTCATTATCTTAAAAAATCCCATTTTAGCAATCTCGCACAATAACAAAATTTTGCATTTTAGAAACACTCAAACTAAATCTTGTAAAATTTAATAACAATACAGCAAGTATAAGATTTGCGAAATTTTGATTTTCACGATTTTGGTTGGTATTTGCGAGATTTTTTGGTGTGATATGAAAATGCAATGTTGTTAAACCAAACTTTTGTAATTGCGAAATTAGTATTATTAATTTGCGAGATTTAAAAAAAGAAATGCGAAATTACGTAAGCGAGATTCTAGTTTGTGAGACTATGGGGTATAAACGCACTTTTTTAATGAACTTCATAAACATGAAAAATATGGAGACATTTTGTATACTTTCTATCGACTTGCAAACAGTTTCAGACCCCAAAATCAATAATTTTTATTTGCGATTCTGTTTCACGAGTCAAAAATTATACTGATTCTTACAAAAGAGAGCGCTCTCATGAGAGTAGACAAATCGTTGCCAGATTTGGTCCGAGAAATTCGTTGTGACTGTTTTGTATTGGAAGTCAAGTGCAAGGTCCAGGGGCCAAATTCCTCAAGAGTGAGTTTTTTCTGTGTACACAGAAAATCGTGTACACGTCAATGAGCACAATCAGTCAAATTTATTCACACAGAAAATCATTCGCACTTGCGGAATTGTTTGAATTAAAAAAAATTAAAACAAAAAAAAAAACAAAAAAACTGTTAATTGGGGGTTACCCTAGTGTTACTTTTTATTTTTATTTTAGTTTTATTAATATTTCAGTAATCAAATCAGTTTCTTCAAATGAATGTGTCACCTGGCGAGACTATAAAAAAGAAATGTAGTAGTGCAAATTTTGTTACTTCCAGTATTTTGTATTTTTTTTTTTAAGGAACGAATTCATGTTTCAGAATTTTTTAATTAATTATACGTAATTATATATATGATTGCCCTACGGTAGCTCTACTCGGGTTATATCTTTTGACATGGTCCAAATTATTCCAAACTGTTCCCAACAGCTTCGATAGTTTTTCTTCTCTCTGAGAGCATTTTATCCCCACTTCTCACAATTTGACATTTAGACCGAAATGATGCGAAGAATTTAACCAGAATTAAAAGATCTGCGTGAACTGACAATACAGCGCTAATTTCATGTCTGTTTTTCAATGATTTTCAGCTTTACCAGAATAGAGTGCCGCAACTGGAGCTGCAGCTGCAACTAGCTGTCAAAAAATGCTGTACGTGATTTTTTTATCGTCAAAAAAGCTGCATCCAAAAGTTAAAAGTTGGCCGATTTGGCCAGCTGGGTCTGCAGCTCCGTCTGCAGATCCGTCGTGTTTTGCTCGTATCATTGGATTTGTGTGTATTCAACATTTTGACAGCTATTCCAGTTGCAGCATTGTCTCCATTCTGTTCAGGCAGTTAAGCTTATCCTTAAGCCTAATACATTCTTGAGAATCATATCGTCAATTCATACAAAATTTAAATTTTTGCTCATCATTGAATAAGCTTGTGAAGCTGTGTGGAGACAAAAGTGGAGATTTTTAAAAATCACCTCAGCTTACTGTTTGTAGGTACTACAATTTTTTTTTTCTTAAACTTGCCGTTTCCGATATCTTTAGCAAAAACCCATTTTCCCAACATTCCCCTTATAACGAACCTAGCACCGATTTTCAAAATGTTTTTATTTTAAATTAAGTGATTTTTCGTAAAAAAGTCATACCTTTAATTTCAATGAAAAAAATAATGTTTTTTTTTTCTAAATTTCTTGTATCATTTCGCAAACATTTATATTTTTCTTTTATTTCTTTTCTCAATCCCGCTACACATCATAAAATAAAATAACAGAAATAAATAAATAATAATTTAGCATTAAAAATAATTATTGCACGTTCTAGTGCAATAAAATTAAGATGCAAACAAATTTAAATTATTTTTTATTTTAATGAATAAAATAAAAAATATAAAAATTACTTTGACAAAAAAAAAAATCAAAGTATCATGAAAAATATATTAAAATCAAATAAAAATATAAAAATGTTAAAACAAAAATTTATTTATAATATTTTTTTTTACTTTCTTAATAAAAAATATTTTTTTACTTAAAGTTTAAAACAGAAACAAAACAACACAGAAGAAACATAGCCAAAACATTCCTAAATGATTAAAAATAAAAATTTATCTTAAGTGAACCGGAGATTTGTATATCACATAATTTTTTTATATATATTTTAATGAAAAAACAAAAATACAACAAACCAAACTAAAACAAAACATGTTGCATACTAAAAATAAACATCCATTTTTTGTATTGTTAAGAAAATAATAATATTTATTATATACTTAATATATAAGAGCAAGAGAAATAAAAAAATGAACCTCGAGAATTATTTGTTTTCAATATATAAATAATAATAATTTATTTTATATAGTTTATGAAACATAATTAAAAAAAAAAAACTGATATTGTTGCATGAAAGGATCTTTCAACAACAATGTCTCCAATTTTGTTAAGATCGTTTCAAAAAAATAAATTTATAAAAAAATAAAAAAAAAATAACTAAAAACAAATACACTTATGACTAAAAGAGCAAATGATTACATATAATGTTAACTAGAATTTAAATAAGAAATGTAATATTTAATTCAATTAAAAACAAAAAAAAACAAAAATAAAAATTTATATAGAGAAAAAAAAAGAAAACAAATATAATAATACGTGGTAAATTTTTTTATGTTTTTATAGTTATATATAATTTGCATGAAATTCAATAATATTATAGAATTTTACAATGAGAAAACAAAAATTGATTATCGTATAAGATTATTAAATAAAAATTTAAATTAGATACTAAAAGAAATAAATCTCATGTTAAGACCTAATTAAAAAAAAAAAAATTAATAAACTGAAAAAAGGAACCCACAAAAAAATTGAATTGATACGTGAAAAGCGAGAGAAACGAACGAAGAAATAAATGTATTTTAAATGTTAAAATAATTTTAGTGTGTTTTATTTTTATTAGATATATAATATTAAGGGTGTACACACAAGTTCGTAAAACCCTAGATAATTTAACAAATAGGTTGCTAATTTTATCTTTTGGTAAGTGAACTGTCAAATTGTGTATGGGAAATGATTTACAGTTAAACTTATCTAAATGTCATTGTGACTACTCTGATTGAATTACCTAGCATTAATTCAAATGTATATAAATGAACACCTCTAAGACTCTGCTTTTGACACTTCATCTGTGGGATATTCGAAAAAAAATGTATACCATCAGAAGGGCCACTCAATTGTCGTAAAAGGTCAATATGTTTTAGTAATTGGTCAATGGTTATTTTTTATAAATGACCTCGAACAAAACTCAAGAAATTCAATAACAAAAATTCGATAAAAAAAATAATTTGACAAATAAACTCTTACTAGAAGTGGAGAAATATTTATAATAATCGATAGTTTTCACTGTCGGAAACAGTCGAAAGTTTTTAACCAAATTCGAAAACATAAAATTCATAGCATAGCTAGTTCTGTTTTCGAAACCGAACAGTTTTATCCAAATGTTCAAAACTGCAAAAATCTTGTAATCAAAAATACAGATGGTAGCAACTATCGATAGTTCTCCACCACTAACTCTTACCGTGAGGCACACGAGCAAGTACTGGCAAGCAAGTTTTCAAGATTCGTAATTTGCTTTCCACTTACCTTCTACTTGCTGTCGACTTGCATTCCACTTGCTTGTTTCCCTATCCCTACTTGCTTCTCAACTTGCTTCACTATCTTAGGAAAATTCTCTCCAAAGAGCCAACTGCCTTAGGTTCCAAGTGGTCGCTGGACAGAATCATGCAAAGAAACTCTGAAACTCTCTGCTTATGCTCACCGGGAACAGCTCCAACCCGAGCTATAACCAAGAAACTGCGATCTTTACAGAACACAGAACACCGTCGGATATTGTAACGGAAGACACGATTAAATGGGCTATTAATTCTTTCTTCCCTTATAAATCCCCGGGACTAGATGGCATTTTTCCAATAATGTTACAAAAAATTAAAAACATCATTACTTCGCACCTGAAAAACATATTCTCAAGTAGCCTCAGATGGGAAGTCAAGGTTGTATTTATCACGAAGGCTGGTCAGCCCAGCCACATGGAAGCTAAAGACTACAGACCAATCAGTCTCACGTCGTTTACTCTTAAAAGCCTCGAGAGATTGTTGCTTGTTGGATATCTATGTATGTATATTAGCTGAACCCGGAGGTAATTTCTCCTATGTAGCATGCCTATACGAAAGGCTTTTGCTTTTGCGTAGAACGATGCAGTTAAGACTAAGATAGTCCTTGTAGAGTTGAATATAGAAAACTCGATTATAAATTGAACTATGTGAATGTTAAAAACAGGCATATTAATACAGAACTTGGAAAATTACGTTTAATAGGTTACACATCCAGAGGAACATCTCGGGGTAGGGTGATTTCTCCGCTCCTTTAGATACTAGCTAGTTATAAACGAAATTTTTGTAGAATTAATTCAAAGAAGTAGCCTATGCAGATGACCAAGCACTTCTTGCGACACATACATTCCCATCTACTATTAGGGAACAAATTGAGTATGCCCTGTCAAAGGTCAACACCTGAACAAAGAATTGTGGTCTAATGATCAATCAGAATTGGTTCTCTTCTCTAACAGAAGGAAAATATCAAAGTTTAGTTTATCACTAATTGAAGGGACTATACTTAAAACATCGGATGAAGCCAAATACCTGGGTGTGATCCTTGATAAGAATGTGAACTGGAGTCTCTCTCAACACTATTCCTGCAACAGGATTTTTGGAAAATATTGGGGACCCAACCCAAAAAAGGTAGATGTACACGTTAATAGTTAGACCGATACTAACTTACGGTAATTTAGTTTGGTGCAACGCGACTAGAAAGCAACGAACCTGAAAACCTTAACCAAAGTTCAAAGGTAAGCATGCGTAGGTATTACGGGGGCATTGAAAACCACTCCCAAAGCTGGACTGGAAGCAATACTCAACTTGAGACCCTTAGATCTATTCAATGCAAGAATCTGCAACATACAGTGCCCTGCGCCTAAGCCAGACTAACTGCTAGAAACAAAGCACAACAGCCATACTCAGATTCTGCTGAGATAAGTGGGAAATAATGACTATACAATACCTCATTTTAACTTCAAGAGACCCTTCCCTAGCTCTTTTCTTAAAGGAGAGGAGTGGGATAACAACCAAACTTTCAGTAATGAATCTACGATAACTGTCTTCACTGATGGTTCTAAGATGAACACTCTGGATTTGGTGCAGGAATTTTCTCGGAAACTCTGGGACTGGCTAGCTCCTTCAGACTTTCAGTCCTTTGCAGCGTCTTTCAAGCCGAGGTCTTGGCAGTGGCAAAAGAAGCTACGCAAATATCAATGATGGCGATACCACGAGCTGATATCACCCTCTTTATTGATAACCAAGCAGCAATAAAAGCTATTTCTGCCACCGAGATGCAATCGAAGCTTGTAACACTTGCTGTTGCAAAGAGCTTAGGGTTCTTAGCATGCAGCATACAATTAAGGGTCTGCTGGGTTCCTGGTCACAGTAATGCACATGAAAACGAGATAGCTGATAAGAGAACAGGTTCGTCACTTGATTCAAGTCAAGCCGAACAACATATCAAAGTACAGGGTGTCCACCGGGAAGGTATACTACTTTGTTTTGCCGCCATTTTGGTAAACATTAGTCTTGACAGTTCATATTTGGCAGTCATGAAGTAGACTTGTGGCAAATTTATTATAGAAAAAATATTCGATAATCCGATAATTTTATCAAAATCAATCATCGATTACTGTGACGAGGAGAAAGTTACGTGAAATTTTTTGGAGAAACAACGTGCCAACAAAACGCACTATTTATCGTGTAGTTAATAATTTCGAAGAAAGAGGATCTGTAGTTGATAGGCCTAAGCAGGGACCACAACTTATTGCAAGATCAGCTGAAAACATTACTGCTGCTCAAGAAAGTGTTCAAAACAATCCATCAACCTCAATTCGACACCGTGCTCAGGTAACTGTGATTGGGGAGCGATATCGTGATATGATTGAAAACTTTTGAACGCCACAACTGCATGCTTTGGGCTTGATTAACATGTGGTATCAACAAGACGGTTCCATCACATCGCATACAGCCAGGATTACAATCGAATTACTGCGAGACAAACAAAGTAGTATACCTTCCCGGTGAACACCGTGTACCAACATGGACTATCAAACAGGATATTGGTAAAAAAATATTTAAAAAAAAAACAATGAAAAATGGAATTTTCTTGAAACATGTGGCGCTACTAAAAATGTATTGCCAAATTTCAATAAGCAGAAAACAGACAAAACTACCCAAATGAACAAGAAACATCTCCGTTCCCTTTGATAGCAAAATCACCGGGCACAACCTACTGAGATACCACAAAATGAAAATGAGGCTCAGTACTGACGATCTATGCAGAGGGTATTACGGGGGCTCAGCACTCTGTCATTTAAGAAAGAAACACCTAGGAAATTATTTCTATGACAACTTAGAGGAACTTTCTAAAACTTTGGCTTATAGTCTTCTGAACTTCATCAACGCCTCTAAATGGCTTTACTGCTAACAGAAAACAAAGGTTTTACATTAAGTGGAATACAATTTCCTAGGGGGTCACAACGAATCTATGTACATAGATCTAAGTGTGACGGTAACACAATCAACTGTCAGCCCTTCTACCTAACCTAATCTACTGGCCTTAAAAATTCCATGAGGAAGTTTCTTGGCAGCGTATGTGTTAGTGAACAAATGTGTATGTATTGTAACTTTCTTGCCAGAACTTGCCAATATGGTCTCGGGGTTACAAAGTCTTAGTCCACAAAGTTAAAAAAAAAAACTATACGTAAACACCTTGATACACCTCAATGGCTTAGCCATTGACATGCTTAACGCAGCCCTGTGTAACGCAATGCGTTGAAGCATTATTTCATGTGCTCTGAAAGTTGACTTAAAAGTCTTTGGGAGTTACTTGGAACTCAAATTTCATTGGAGAATGGCTACGATCTTGATGGATTAAAAAGCCTCTGAAAATTAAAAAAAAAATCTTCTGAAAATTCAAAAATTTATAATATCATTTTTTTTTCAGAAAAGGGTCAATTTAAGTGACTTTAAGGGCCAGTTGTACAAATATTTATCTCGTGGTTCAGGAATTTTAACACACTGACTTCGGCGAAATTACTGAGGTTCAACGATGGCTCAAGCATTAAGTTGGTTACTATTACATACTTGAACCTTGAACCATCGTTGAACCTAAGGAATTTCGCCTAGTTCAGCCAGTAAAAATTTTTGAACCACGGATCAAAATTTGAACCACGTTTGTACAACCAGTCCTAGGTGAATAACATTTTTGTCAAAATATATCTTGCCCCCATCTGCCCAGTTCATGAACCGTAAATTTTATATATTTCAGTATATATATTTTTTTGGGCTTCGAATTTTTACTGCTACTAGTCAAAGAAGTGATGCAGGAACGTCATGAGAATCAACCTGCTTTCTTTGAGGAATCATTTGGAAGTAATACTGAAAACTTTTTTAGCTTTAAACGTTTCTGTGAAGAAGGTGTTGTCGAGACACTTTTATTGTCTGGATGAAATAAACCCTACATTTGTGAAAATGCTTCTTCTATTATATACTTTCACACTTGACGTGTGTGTCTTAAATATCAGAGTTTCGATTGAAGTGGAAGAAAGCTAAGATCAGCTTAGTACCTTAAAAACAACGCTGCAATTTTAAAGAATTAAGACCATCATCTATATTCGAAGGTTTTTGAAAATTTGGTCATATCAGTAATTGCAATTATACCTAAAAGCAGAAAACCATTTTTTTTTTTTCAAACCGAATTGGGCTTCTAGGCCAAAAAAGTTACAAGACAGCTCCAATCAATTACAGTTGTTGAGAAAATAAGAAATTCTCTCACCTTGTTGTTCTAAGTGTTCTTTGATTTTTTCAAAAACTTTTAACACAATTGATAATAATAATTAGACTCTGTGTAGAAAGCTAAAACTGATTTCAAATTTACAACGAGTGCGATCAAACTGATTTATTCGTATCAAAATACGAGGCAGCAATGTGTCACAGCTAAAAAAAAAATAGTCAGACCTATTATAATCAATGCCTTTACGTAATCGTGTTAGAATTCTAAATACACTATTCGAATAAAAAAATTTAAAGAAGAATACTTCAAGAAAAGAAAGCCGCCAGTTATCGCCATCGCACAAATTGTTCCAAATAATTCCACGTGTCATCGTGATCATTATTATATTTTCGGTGAAACAATTCGCTGCAAATAATTTCAGTGAAATTGAATAGAGGACCCTTATAATCATCCGGCCTACCAGAGGCTATCGTTTATAGTTAGGGTGGCCATCTGTATTCTATTTCATATTAGAGTTTTTTTTTTGATGAAGTTGAAGAGAATATCTTTTAAATATTTCGAAAACAGTTTCTTTTTTTTAAAATGGGCCTTAAACGTTATTTCAATTAAGAGAACAAAGTCTAACAATTTT
Source organism: Dasysyrphus albostriatus (assembly GCA_946251815.1). Classification (NCBI taxonomy): domain Eukaryota; kingdom Metazoa; phylum Arthropoda; class Insecta; order Diptera; family Syrphidae; genus Dasysyrphus; species Dasysyrphus albostriatus. The sequence continues at coordinate 26,532,318 of OX276336.1, read as the reverse complement.
TTTTTTAAATACGATTTTGTGTTGGAACTGAAATTAGATATGAATTTTTAAAATTCTATTTATTGAGTTCTAAAATTGACCTAGCCTTGAGCAAAGTTTTGGTCCAAAGAAAATTATACGCAATATTCTATTAAATAATTAAGAAATCTTTGATTTTCCGATTTTTTGGCTTCTTTAGTTAATTTTTAAGCATATTTTTCTATAAAATCATTTTAAAAATGGAGTTTTAATATGAAATTTAATTTTAACCAGAAGTTTTCAAGGGTTAAATAATCGAATTCAGTTAAGTTTCCGAAAGTGTGACCATTCTCTCAGAGATTGGTGAACTTAATAGTGTTTTCGGTTTTAAGCATGTTTATACCCCAAACAAACAACATCAATAATAAAAACCCTTGATCTTAATGGTTTCTTATTAAAATGAATATTCAATAGCCTAATAGGGGTATTGACTTAATTGAAAATGTTTCCTTGAGCAATTTTTAAGTTAGAAAAACTATCACTTTATAAAACGAATACAAACAAATATGGCAAGGTAACCCTATTCGTAATCAATGTCTGTGTCGTGGTAGTGGCGGCTTAGATAATGGTAACAACTAAACACAAAAAAAAACTCATCAAATCTCTACGTGCAAGTACGCTCACACACTCCATGCATGCCACTCTTTTATCCTTGGAGGAACAAAAAAAAAAACAGATATCCACTATCCCCATACCAAGCCATTTGATAAAGACGCAGATCTTGTAAAAAAGACCGGCCTCAAATTACACAAAATAAAAATTCGAAAATGCCTACCACGGTATACAGTAGAAATGCAAGCAAAAAAAAAAATGTGCATAAATGAAACTAAAAATATAAATTTACAAAAAAAACCAAAAGCAAAAAGTTCTTAACCAACCGCCTTCGATGAAAAGATTTTATATTTTTTTTTCACTAACTCACTTTGGAGTCTGAAATTCTGAGGAATGCTGCTCCATCAAAAATGGAGCGTATGCCCTAAACAAGACTTGCTTCACACGGGCTTTATTATGAGCTAAGAAAAAACTGATTGTTTGGTTGATGAGAGGAGGGGGTGGTAGGACGCCCATTTCCGCTGTGGTGGTGGATGTTGGTGGGGTGTCCTGATGGCAACAATTAAAATACCTTGAAAATGTCCTTATGCGAATAACTATATGCCACTATTTATGGTATAATTGTTAACATCATCTTCATTGCCACCATTGATCGCAATCGCACATCGTCAACATCATCGTTGTTGTTCCATATCATCATTAAAATAACAACCTCGTCCTCAGTATCGTTGACTTATTAAAAGCAATTAAATTTATATAGTTCAGTTCATATGAATTTTGAAATGGCTTTAATGGTGGCCCAAATGCTTGGTGGGTTCATACCTAGGAGCCCTAAAAAATTACATAAATTCGTTAAAAATTTGCAGAATTAATAAAATGTGAGTGTGATATGTTGACTTTGAAGGCCGAAACCGAAACAGAACTTGTCCAGAGAGTCCAGGCGGCTTCATCTTAATAAGGGGGTACCTATTCACGATAGGTTTAATTTTACTCTCTTTCTCTAATGTTGAATGGTGGCGCTACAGTCAGGGGTGAACCAGAGCCTCAACCAACAAGCTTTTTCTAGCCAGCTTGCATGTGTCACTTGTTGCTCGTCCACTACGCTGTCCCACGGGGTTGGTTTCAAAAACAGGATGGAGCATTGATTTCCTTTCGCAATCCCCTCCCAGTGGCGCTGTACGATTGAGACCGAAATTCCCCCGGAGAATTTTTCTCTCAAAACAGCCTAAGGCCTTATTCACAAGGCAATGCACCGCATGTTTTTGTTGCAGTATACACAGAATCTTTCATCAAGGTTTTGTATGGAATGTAAATATTTGCCAGTTTTCATTTCCACGTATTGGGTTTTTCAATAAGAGCGCTACAAAAGTTTTTTTTAAATAAAACAAAAACGGCTTTGGATATCAATTAAATTCTTTATTCCTGTGAAAGTACGTTCGATGCCATTATCTATGGAACTCGATTTCTTTTGCAAGGCCACCACGGGCACGCTTGTAGAAGACCAGACGCTGAACCCAATTTTCGACGGTTTCCAAGCATAAATCAGCCGATACTACACAGGAAATAGTCTAACGGTGTCAAATCGTACGACCGAGGCGGCCAAGCGACTGGACCATTTCGTGAGAAAACACGTTCTCCAAACTTGGTTTCCAATAAATTGATTGTGACATTCGCTGTGTGGCATGTGGTGCCATCCTGTTAGAACCACATGTCCTCCAAGTCCAATTGGGGCCAAAAATTTTCGGTTATAATTGAACGGTAGCGATCTCAATTCACAGTAACGTGCCAGTCTTGATCATTACGGAAGAAGTACGGCCCAATGACGCCACCGGCCATAAACTACACCAAACCGTAAATTTTTCGGGATGCAATGATGTGTCATTGGAGTACGTGTGGACCTGACAAATACCGCATATTTTGTTTAATGACGAAGCCATTCAGCCAGAAATAAGCCACATTGCTGAAGATGATTTTTCGATGCTGTTGCTCAGCCCAATTCACGAACATACGACACTTCTGGTGATCAAGCCGCTTCAGTTCTTGCGTCAATTTAATCTTGTAAGGATGTAGGCCAAGATTTTTTCGCAAAATTCGTCACAACGACGTCACAGAGATGCCCAATGCTTGAGAACAACGTGTGAGAGACACATTTGGGCTTTCTGCAACTGAAGCCTCAGCGGCAGCAATATTTTCGACACTACGGGCACTTCTTTGTCTCACTGGTACGGGAACATTTTGTACTATGCCTCTGTGGATTCAAATTTTTCCACTAGACGCTCAATTGTTGATCTGCTAGGACGATTATGACGACCATAAATTGGACGTAGCGCTCTTAACCTTGAGGCCACTGACTCCGAATTTCGGTAGTAAATTTTAATAATTTCGACTCGTTGTTGGCTCGTATATCTTTCCATCATGAAATGGCAAACTTTACTGAAGAGAAATGTCAAAAGAGCGGCAAGAAATATGGCGTCGTTTGCTGTCCCTGTCGCTCTACTTTTGTAGCGTCCCTGTTGAAAAACCCTTTATTAACACTGTGAAAAAACTTGCGCAGTGCAATGCAATGAGAACCTGGCCTCGGACCTTCAAGATTATGAGTGCCTTTTACAGAGACACCTGAGTTGCTCAGGAGAGGGCTTTTCTATACAATTTATTGCATTTTGACCGGTGAACAAAAATGCAAATTTTGTATAGATATACGACATGACTCACAAGTACATATGAACTTTATAGGCTATATCCCAAGGCAGTGATTGACAATAGTAATTCTTCATTTGATCTCTGATATTATACATGGAGTTTATTTGTGGACCACCTTGAAATTAAAGCTGTCTATGGTTACGTTGTGATCGAGACGTCAGTGTTGGGTATTACTATGATGAAACAGCGTGCATTCTCCACTGCCATATCCTGTTCAAACAGAAGAGTTTGAGGGCTCTGAACCTTTGGCATCTCATATTTGGGAAATTTGAAATTTGAAAATGCCATCTAATTGTCAGTGATTGGTCAGAAAAGATCAACCCTATATAACTTGTAACAAAGGCTTAAAGTTTCTCAAGGTCACTCAAGGCCATGCGCAATTTCTGTTACTAACTAATTAGATGGCAATCTCAAATATAAAATTTCCTATATATAAGGTGCCAAAGGTCCACAGCCGAGTTTGGGAGGGATGCCAAAACTAACTCTATACAGTACATCGCTATAGATTTTATCACACATTGTCTTGAAATCGATGAAAATGCGGTGGGTATCGATTTGAAACGTCTGGGTTTTTTCCAAGAGCTGACGTAATGCAAATGAGGGAAGATCTTGTAGGCGATGTTAAGGATACTTATGCCTCAATAGATGGTGCAATCCAGAGGACCACCTTATTTTTTGAGGATCGGGCAAATAATGCTGAGGTTCCATCAATCGGGCATGCTTTCCTCGGACCATATTTTGGACATAAGCTGGTCTATACTCCTAACCATAACCAATTTATCACCAGCCACTTTGAACTGCTAGGTCACACGGCCATCAGTATGATATAAAGCTTAAGTTTAAGTGTAGCTATCTTCACTTCCTCGAGATTTAGGATGGAATTTTGGGCCAACGCCTTTTAGTTGACACAATTTGAAAACTAGCTGAATTCAATTTGTCGTCGCTGGGCCTTGGGGTGAATATTTTTTTTCGAAGTGTCCAACCAACCATTCACAAAAATATATTTGACTCACAGCTGAAACTGATTGGTCTAGAAGTAAATGAGCACAAGACCAAGTACATGCCATCAATAAATAGTGGATGCTCAGATCTGTCAATCAGCTAAAAAAAACTAAAGTTGCTGGCAACAACTTCAAAGTAGTTAAGGAGTTCATTTCTCTCGAAAAAAACCTTGAATCCCAAAAACGACATCTTAATGGATATCGGACTAAGAATTATCTACTCTCAGAAACCGGTTCCACTTCAGTTTGGCGCAAGAAACCTTAAAACACCTTAACCATTATATTGCCGTTCCTGATTAATGAAATAGACACTTAGATACTGAGCTCTTCCAAAAGAAAAATACTTTGATGGATATTTGGTCCTGTATGAATGATGGAGAAAATTCAACTTCAAACTCTATGAGCTATATCAAGATATGGATGTAGGTCAAAAACTCAAAGCACATCGACTACATTGGCTCAGCCTCATCAAGCAAATGGAGAATAGTGCACCACCTAAAACAGTCTTTGAATCTTATATATCTGAGCCCCAAAAGGTTTGAGGAAACAAAAAGGACCAAGTCTTCCGTTCAAAGACCAAAGCCATCGGAAGCAGCATGCTTGGGACCGTAGATGTTGGTAGCCTGCCATGTCTCAGACAGTGATCTTTCATGGATTAAGTAAGTAAATTATTCAAAAAGTCTGCGTTGACAACGATCTTGAGTTTTTCGCGATATTTTAACTAGTGCTATCGAGTTTATTGTTAAATGGAATATAATGAAATTGTAGTAGACTTAATCAAAGTCTGAGGACCTTATCAGATAATGGTTCAAATTTTTTATTGGTAGCATTCTGATTAAGCTCCAAATTTATTATGTGTGTGTGATATATTAGTTAGGCCCTCAGATAAGATTTGATTTAAGATTGCACACTATTTAATGCGATATTTCTTATTCAAAAATTAATAAATGCACGTTATTTTCCCAGAATTCCACACACCGAAGATTGTACAACCCATACGCACTTTTCCTATCTTCTACCGAAAACATTTCTGAAATTCCTCTTTTACCTACAGACCACCTTCAATCACTTTACACACTACTTCCTAACAAATATTCCGGTCTAGACGAACCCATAAAATGATGACGCATTCCTAAAAGCAACAACACAATAATAGTCCCCATGACTCTATTTTTACGTTCATTAAACGTGTTGCTCCTAGAAATAGAAAAGAACTACAGTCAACCCGCGCTCCATGAAATCTTTTCCAATAAACAAGAAAAAAGTTATAATAATAACCCACAAGTGCCGCTTAGTCCAACAAACCCCCGTTTAGCTTTTTATAAACTTCTTTATACTTACAAAATAAATACACATATGTAGGTAAAGGTATATGGCTTCGATTGAAAGAATAAGGGACTAACAAAAAAGGAGTCCTTGGAATTTTGTATTCGATCATTGAAGCGAGTACTTTGCAAAATAATTCACACAATTGTTCAAGAATCAAGACCCTGCAGCACCAAGGCCGGGTCGGTGCGGTGGCGGCGGCGTTCGTCATTGGGCCTTAAGGAGAAGATGATGAAGATGGCGAGGGCGGACCAGCAGAAGTATAAAGAAATGGAATAAAAAACAAATAGAAATAAGCAACTTTGAGTATAAGAGTAAGAAAAATCGAGAGACGACAAGAAAAGGAATGCAAATACAAAAACTACTACTACTATATAACACTATATCAACTGGTCCTGAATGATTCTGGAATCTTGATCTTGGAATGTGAAACAAGAGGCATGGACGACTGACGATGAAAAAAAGGACGTAAGAGGAACGTTCACTTTGTCTGGTGCAGCAAGTACGTTAATAGTTTTATTTTCAATCGGCCACCAGGACCAGATATTGGTATTTTTTTTTAGGTGGACAAATTTCACCAGCTGGTATTGTTTTGAGGAAATTCCTACAAAATTAGTTATTTTTTTAATAAATTGAATACGTACTCATATGTTGATTATCTCGTGGACTCAGAAATATGCGTAGACTATTAATAGAAAAGTCTTTGGAAGAACTACTTACTCTGCCCAACAAAAATTATTGTCAGTTCAGGGAAGATAGTAGAAGATAGTAGTATAGGATACTACTATAGGATAGTAGTACCTCGAGGCATAATGGTTAGTGTGTAGGACTGTCATGCCAAAGGTCTGGGCTCGATTTCCGGCCACTGCCACCTAAAAACAGAAATGTTTTTTTCTGAGGTACTGCCTCTTGCGAGGGACTGACAAATCCTCCAAGAGTATACTTGTCATGAATAAGTGCTTCTCATCTAGCCATTCGGACTCGGCAGAAAATTTTAGGTCCCCTCCATTTCTGCCAACAACACGCACACACTGCATCCGTTTTCGCAACGCATTCAACGAAAAATTGATTAAACACATGTTTATGGCAACTGATAAGCGACGTACACTTCAGTCGCAACGAACAAAGTAGTCGAACTTTTAATTTTTCCACTCGGGTAGATGCGCTGACAGCAATTTTTTTGTGTTTTTGAATTTTAGGTGGTTCTTATGTGAATGTTAACGCATTCATATGGGTCTCCTCAATCCGTCGCATCCGGTAAACGTCAACCGGCACCGCAACGGACGAATGGGTTCTATCAGTCGGGGCTATGGTGTGTTTACAGTTGTCATAAGTTAAAGCTCTGATACTTTGAAATCAGGTTGGATTCAAGCCAAAAACTCGAAGAACTTAATTTCAATCTTCAGCTGCTCAATCAACATCAAAGCTCTCTTCCTCCCACTCATGTATAATTAAGGCCATCGATTGTCTGTGGCTGTCGTGAATGTAGTAACACAATGCTTGGGCTATTTCTCTATACGGCATTCTAATTTCTGACCTCTGATGACCACCCAATACCAAACCAACCTGACAGCCACCTGCTTGACTTATAAATGTCCCCACTGATAGCCATCCAGAAAGTTTTAGCCCACATCTGTAAACTATTTTAATATTACGAGAAATCCTTATTGGATTGGAACTCATGCCCCTTAAGAATTTTATAAATGAGGAGGGGAAGTACAAAGTGGATTTACAATACTAACAAGTTGTACCGTCAAGTACTTGTGAAGGGACTTTTTCTAATTAGTTGTTTAAGCTTAGCCACCGCTCAAGAAATGTCTTTAAAAAGTCTAGCTGGGACTACCATTTACTTCAGAATTAAATTGAACAATAATTCCGTCGTTGAGTAGTTCTGTCACATTCAGGTATTGTGGATCGGGGTTGTCACTCTTGTTGCCGCTCAGTTATGATGATTTTGACTAGCGCCAGCATTTATTACTTATGTATTTGTCAAGAGATGTTAATCCCGATGCCACGTAGAATTACTATTTTGGTCACCGTTGGTTATGTGGAGTCCCGTGCAAATCCGAAAGATCCCCCTCTCTAACAATTCCAGTTTCCACAAATGCTGGTTTTGGAAATAGTTAACAACAAGGCAGGAAAGCAGTATGTGATGATCAGTCGGAGAAGTTGCTAATAGAGAAATAACTTTATCCTTTGGCTAGATTGCTGTCTTTCAATGTTTCGCTGGTCTTCTGAAGTAAGCCAATTTTGATTTGGCCTGTGTTTACATTGATGCCTTATGATGTATAGAACTCCCGCAACCATCTCAACTGCTCTTCCACTCTTAAGGCTTCAATCGCTGTTGATATGGATTTTTCGTGTGTTGGCGAATCATCCCCATAGAGTAAATTACGACCATTGCTGCGTTAAGGTTGATCCGACGTGAACATTTTCTAGAGGTGCAATCCATGTTTTAAATCTTGAAGACCACTGCTCTCCTTTTGGTTGTTTAATCTGCAATTAAGAAGACTGAAAATTACGTTTGATTAGTTTGTCTAGGAAGCTAACCATTTTTTTTATTTTCAGAACTAGGCCCTGTATCCAGAAGCTGTCGACTTCTTTCTCTATACCCAGAAAACATCCAACAACCTGACCTGACAGTTATTGAGATTACTGACAACTTAATTCTGGAACCTCAACAAATGATGTAAGGTGGTGTTTCTCCCGAAATCCAAACTGCATGTCAGCAATGATGATAATTTACATCTGTCCGGTTTGATTTTCAAACTGTTTGTTCTCTAGGTTGAAGGTGCCAATGTTATATTGATAATCTATGGTGCCAATGGTTACTTTAAGCTTTGAGAGTTCATATTTACAAACCTTTACATTCGAAAACAGTGTGGTAGACGTATGTCGTCCCTGGTGGAGTCTTTGTACTGGCAAGAGAGGGGCTCCTTGTTTTGACGATCCCTTATAGGAAATGTTTGAAGTAGAGGTTGTGTTATAGACGTCATCCATATCGTACTGGCAACAGTTGCCGATCCTATATACTGCCCACAATCTCGTAAAAGCCAGATCTAGAAAATTTCCGATTGCAATCAGCTTGGCAACAGTGCGCGATCTGGCTTATTTTGTGAAAAATTATAAACAAATTTGATAGCCACCATCTTTTTTTTCCAGTGAAGTATTGATTAGGGCAACGATACCAGTTCCAAAGCATTTGAAGCGATACTGAGACGATACCAAACGATACCGTATTTTATTGGGTCATAATTTACCGATACTTTAGGTAGTATCGTTTCGTTTGGCACCGGCAGAAAATATATATTTTTGAATATTATTATTAATTTATTACAAACAAACAATTTTTGTAATTGGTCCTCCCCGAGAGCTCTAACGATTTAGATGACATTTTCAGAGCTTTTCTCTTATGCAAGGAGGAGCCTTAGGCAATAATTTTATTTAAAACTTCTCAATGCCACGCCCATTTTACTTATACTTGCTTTTTCTGAAACCAACGATTTCGATGAAATTTTAAGACTTGGTTCTCTTTAGTGAGGAAGTGACTTTTGTATTAAATCTTTAAAATACCAAGCGATGTCAACTACAAGCAGGCTAGAAAGTTTGTGCTAATTATCGGAAATTGGACTTTTTTCCGGATAAGGATAAATTATTGACCTAACGGGTAACTTAGGAAAGAGCAAACATTTTTTTCCTTGAATATTAATCAATATTATTTATAGAACAGGTGAAAAATTATTATGAGAATCTTAATTTTGTTTACCTACGCATGGAACTGTAATTTTTGTTTGCTTTGTGATCAAAAAATTGATTGAATTTTCCGTTGCTTTTGAAAATAAAAATTAATTGTGATTGAAGTTATGAGAACACTTTTTTTTACTGTTTTGAGCTACATTTTTGGCTCCGATTTTGGGCAAAAAAAAATTCTTAATTGGGCATCAAACTTGTTCAAGACATTATAACCCTGACAACTGAGACCAGACAGAAACCAGACGAAACCGATACCGAAACAAGACTTTGTTACGAGACCGAAGGAGTGTGAGTTGTACGAGACCGATACCGAGACGGTACAGAAATTTTTCGATACTTACAAAAGTTTCGTTTGGTTTGGTGTCGCGGCCAACCTTAGTATTGATTGGATCGCTGGATCACGTTCTGTTTAAAGGCCTTAATTGTTTCCTTTATAACTCAAAAGCTTACAAAAATGTAAGCACGAGATTATGTACACTATAAAAAAGCATTGAAGTGAGGGACTGGGTAACATAAGAATCTACTACAAGTGTTTCCGGTTACTCTATTCAGTTAGGACTTTGGTGAGTGGACTTTGAGGTCCGGCAGTCACACCATTCCGTCTCCCGTCGTTCTTGCCAATTTTTGTCTTCAAAAACTTTTGCTTCCGTGATCGTCATTTCCACTCCGAATTTCATTTTCTTCGCTTAGACAATCTTTCGTTAAAAGCGGCTAAAAGATCAATATAAGCGTCATTCCTACAACTATAAGGCTCCGATACAGTGCAATAGGAACTACTTACATGCAGAGCTATAGTCTTTGTTTAAGCCGATCTACCCATTTTTGGCTTCCGTATAAGAAGATTGCATATTCTTATTCCCACACAAGTATATTACCGCGTTGCACTTGATAACTTTGGTGTTGATATAGAAGCACTTCTTCGGTGTTTTCAGTAGTCTGGAGCCAGCCCGTATTCATTCATCCTCAAGTTTGTTTTTGGATGGTTTGGTTCAGTTTTCTTTGATGTCTCTTCGCTGTTAACACCGTGTTGACGTCATTTGCGTGTCCATATTGGAGAGAATCTCTGGACATCTCCATTCATAGAATTTCGTCGTAGGCGATATTTTGAAGGTCTGGTCTACGGATATATCCCTGTGCTGCTCCGAGCGTGATATCCTTTCTTCTTAGTCCTTGTATTGATTAGTAGATTAGTTCAAGGTCTCTGAGGTTACCTTTTGCTACCCGCAAAAATACCATGAGATGAAGAATCTTCTTTCGAGTGGTGCTCAACTGATTTGAATGCGTTTCAGGCATCCAGTGTTGCCAGCAGTACAATTTGCCTGAACGAGTGGCTTCTATGATGGGTTGTTTCGGTGTGATACTAACTACTTCTTCATTCGTCCTAGTGTGGATTAGTCTTTTCCGAATACAAATTTCGTAATCAGAGTCAATCAAAAATTTTTCGTAATAGGGTTCTAAGGTTTGATGAATCTACTTGCAGTATTAGCACTTTTTCAATGGAAGCAGACTAAAAAGACTCTGCATGTTACTTGAGAGGACCTGTACCTGTAAAACAATATTCCTGGCAAAATTCACCTGAATTCCAGAAGGACCATCAAGCGAATAAAAGTTCACATGGTCATCATCAGGTTAAGGCGGTTGGCGGTGGTGGTGGCGCAGAGTAGCGTGCCAATGGTGGTGGCCGGTGGCGCATGAGGAACTTCAATTCAGAGACACAGTGTTGGAGCATTGGGGAGCAACATCAAGGGAGTGTCAGAATAACGCTGTGTATACTTTACGTAGGTATATAAAGCCACTGATGAAGGTTTCTTATTGTTGTGGTACCAATCGATTGCTGCAAAGGATGCTGCTTCCACTATACTCCACTATGTTCCTACCAGGGCAACTATAAAATGTTGTAATGCCACAGATTTTTTGTTTTTTTGTCTGAATATTCCGGTGGTGCCTGTTTTATTTTTGGGCAGTCAGTCACTTCCAGGAATTCATGTGGAGGAGAACAAAAAGATTCATCCGCCACATATCGCGGATATGGGCATAACGAAAATTATTTATTTCATCTTTTTTTTGTCTTTTTGTTGTTGTTGTTTTTATTATTTAAACCTGAGAGCTTTGTCCTTAGCGTCGTCATTGTCGTGGTCAATGAAAGACCGCACAAAAAGACTATAAGCAGCAGCTCGAGTATAGAAGAAAAAGAAGAGCTCCAATATGACCAACATTGGTATACCAGCACCACCAACGCCGCCACCACCGCTGTTCCAGTGAATATGTGGTTTTCCTTGGGCATTGGACGGCAATTCTCTACAGGTCTTCGGTCTTTTACATGCCTCACTCGCGATATATCCATATGGAAGAACCAAGTTTTGAGCTTCACAGGAAAAGACTCAATGGGTTGCACGAGAAAGGAAGGATGTTCGTTCTTCAGCGCATCAGCTCTGTCGGATGATGCGGTGCACTTGAGTAATGAATTTTCGGACTGTAATCGCATGATGATGGAGATCGAACCATTGTCTGTGATATTGTCTGTCCATTGGCGCAACAAACAATCAAAAACAACAACTCACCAAAAATAAAAATAATAAAAACCACGATCGAAAGGACAGGAATGAGAAAAGGATGTAAGGTTCCTTTTTGCTTATAACTTAGAATTCCATAGAGTCTATTTTTTTTTTTTGCTTCATATTCCATCGATTGGAGTGCGATGGACAATGTTCTTGAGACAACAATAATTCAACTGAAGAAGAGAGTGTGTATATGAAGTTTTGTTATGAAGGATATGTGGATGATGATGATGATAGTGGTTTGCCCGGTGAATTGGCGGAGATGGGAAGACTTTTAAATTGGAATGTTTAATAGAATCGTGTTGAAGTGGAATCTCTACTGTGTTGAAGAATAATGGACAATACGGGAAATTATGACATTATGCAGAGAATGCTTTTGATATATGAATGATTGATGACTTGGTATGATTTATTAATTGAGATATACCGATAAGATGAAATGAAAAATGTTTACATTTAAGTCCAGGACGGAAGAAAAAAAGAGAATTCTTAATAATGTTAATCCTTACACGTCTTTTGAGAAACATGCAATGTATTTGGAATTATAAGTGCTAAAAACATAATTAAATCAAGTTGGAATAATAATGTGTTTCTAAAAATAAATATAAACTATAATTCTTTGAGGAAAGTTAAGCTGCATTTAGACTTAATAAGTTTTATACGCTGTTCATTGTTGATCGATATTGGAACAATTATAGTCTAAACTCTAAATTATAACAACGAATAAGAGCAATGAAAAACTTCAAACCTTTTCTGAATTTTCGATGAACTTTGTTTGCTGTTCGGGCTTTGAATAACAACATTCACCGAATAAAGAGTGACCATTTTAATCCAGCCTTAGTCTAAGTTTAACTGAAATTAAAATTCCCTAACAAAATCAGAACTTCTTGGTTTCTGGTATATTTGAAGCACCCTCCCCACAAACAAAAAACGGACAGTGAAATACGAGAATGTAAAAGCAGAACAGCTTGCTGATAATACCTTGCCAATGTCAAAGCCGATGTAAAAGTGCTCCAAAAGATGCGATGGAATGGACCGGCTGAGAGGAAGACATCAGAAAGTTCCGATTTTTATTATGAGATGTGTCTACTAATAAGCGTTTGTTTGTGGATTTGCTTTCAGAGAAAACTTATGCAAAAAGTTTTAAATTTTCGGGATTCCAGCAAGAAAGTGCCGACAATCCGTATCAATGCCAAATTCCACTACTTGAGCCTCATCAGCGAACGTACCTAAATGGAAAAGTAAGTTGATACTAACCAGGAAGAATTCAACGCACTCCTCGCCATAATTTACCAACATGCCCCAAAAATTACAGTAAAATACTTTTGGCAGATTTTTATGCCAAAATTGGTAAAAAAAGACATATTCTATGGTAGGATTATCAGAAAACCATAGCCTTCACGACATCACTTCCGAAAACTTGCTCAGACTTATCGCCTTCGTAGCGGGAAAGAACATTACAGTGAGTAGTACTATATTTCCCCATCTTGATGTTTACAAAGGCCCTTGCCAGGCTCCCAATGATTGAACCTAATAGCATACTAGGGCCTTTTTCATAAAACTACAAGACTAATTATTATTTGCGAATTATATTTTGCGATCGGACTCGAAGCAAGAATCTTTCAAAGTCTGTCTGACCATCAGTAAGGTATAGAGGAAAGTCTAAGCATTCATTTGGTATCTAATTAAAAGAAGTTCCTTATATACTTAGTCGAAAATGCAACCCGAAAAGTGTATTTTCTAACCTTAGCAACCAAGAAATCTTATCCGACCAGAGGTTTTGTAAGTATTTGGAAAAAAGTTCTCGTTTTCAGGAGCCATAATGAGATAAGAAATCTTAAGGTCGTCTCTCAAACTATAATTCCAAATAATTGTTAGTTTTCTAGTTTTATGAAATAGGTCCGTGGGCGTTCGCACATACAGGTCAGCTATTATTGACTCGTATCACTATGTGGTTAGTGCCAAGCTAAGTATGCAAATATCTATGGCAGCTCTTATAGGTAAAATTAACCCTGGAGAGAAAAATCAATTAGAAGATTGCAACTGGAAGAGACAATAGCCTATGCCGACAAAATATTCCCAGAGCTTGCGAGAAAACCTACTACTGATGAAATGGGCTTAGAAGCCTTTTGGCAGAAATGCCAACAAGATGGAAGATGCTGATTTGACATCGAATGTGCTGGGGTAAGCAAAGCCAAAACGGTTTCTTACAGATCATGTCAGCATACGATAACAAAGACTTCCCGTCAGCTTTGACAAGGTAAGGGATCACTTTTTTAGAAAAAAAAATCATGAGTATAGTGAAATCAAGAATATCCAGAGATGTTTTAGCAGAAATCAGGTGCGGAATTTTGAAGTGAATAGTCAAAAAAACATCAACAGGATTCACTAGTCACTCTGAAGCTTGTAAGGATAAGCAAGTAAATACGATAGTGGGAATCACAGTAGATGTTAACCAGCTGTTAGCAGCAATGTAGGCCAAGATTCCGCCAATGAGCAGCAAGGAGCGTACGCCAACTTAAGAAAATATGGTGGGAGGAAAGTATGTCGGACGAGTCGAAGTGATATTTAAAGGACGTCTGTGAAGTTAGCAGGGCAACTTTCACCCACGCAAATGGGACCTTGACAGGAATTTGCAGTTTATTTTTTGCATTTCTATTCCCGATTTTTCAGTTCGCCAAATAAGGGTGTAAAAGAGTGACCTACTAGCTTCGCTGTGAAGTTAGCAGGTCAGTATGAATTTTTTTTAAAAAAAAAGGACTTCAAAATTTTGAAGCAGCCTATTCTTAAAATGCAAAACGGCAGCAAATTTGGAGCCTTACTGCAAGTTCCTTAGGTACTATGTGACCTGCTAACTTCACTGCGAAGTTAGCAGGTCGCTCGATTTCACCCTTATTTGGCGAACTGCAAAATCAGGAATAGACATACAAAAAAATTGCAAATTTCTGTCAAGATCCGTGAAAGTTGCCCTGCTAGCTTCACAGGCGTATTTGAAGGACTCATACCTCTTTAGTTGGTGCAGAAATAGGACGATTACCTTTTTTGTGCCCGGATGGAACGCCCAATTCACAAATAAGATGATCGCTTTATCTCTGCACCAACTAAAGAGGCATACAGGCTCTCTCAAACCAACGTGAATGCGGAGCGATTCGCAGCGAATCATTCACAATAGTATTTACAAAATATGACAATTATACAACGCTAAACAACAACAAAAATTCGTCGTCGCACCGCATTCACGTTGGTTTGGGAGAGCCTTAAGTCTTTTAAATATCACCTTAAAGATCCTGGCAAGCGTATTTTGCGATCGCTTGAAGCCATTTACTAACGAACTGATCAGCTCTTATCAGTGTGGTTTTAGGCATTGAAAGTCTACCGTCGATAAAATCTTCCCACTACGCTAAATCCTGGAGAAGACCCAAGAATTTAATATCGATAAACATTATCTTTTCATGGATTTTAAAACATCTTTTAACAGGGTTGCCGTGCAATGTGGATGTTTTGGTACATCTTTCAAGCTGGAACCCCTGATAAGAATAACTTTGGAGAATGCTCGCTCCTTCGTCAAAATTGGAAAAGAATTTACCGAAACCTGTAGCTGCTTCACTTTCATTATTGTTCTTAAGAGAGTAGTGTGCAACACCCATACCAACACAACCGGCATAATTTTTAAAAAATCTAAACAATATCGTATATCTTGAATACGCTGGGCCCTATAACACAGAACAACAAGTCAACTATTCAACAATTACTTGTTCAACTATGTTTGTTCAACAAGTTAAAAATTATTTCTGTAACTCAATAAAAAATGCAACAATTGCCAATTGAAAAAAATTCCCTCAACTTGTTGAACCACTTCAAGAAGTATTTCTTACATGATGGATGAGTCGTAAAGTCTCCGAAAATAAATATTTAACCTAAAATGAGAATAAAAACTTAAACACTTTATAAACTAAATTCCTTACCACTTAATAAATTCTAAACAATCTTCCCGATTCCATCACTTCTTGATAAAATACTATTGCAAGCGTTTATTTCTTACTTGTTGACTTTGAACAAGTCCGCAACCGTCAGTTGAAATTTATAAACTATTCAACAAGTTTATTCTTCTCTCTATTCTTTGAACTCTTGTTGTTTTCAGTTTCAGAAACGGTAGATTTATGAAATATCGCACTTTTTGAAAGACACCAAAACAATTGTTTAAGGTCTCCTAGACTTGATGTCTCGCGTTAGACAAAATTTTAAAAGTTTTTGAATTTCGCTTTTCTAGAAAAAATTCAGAACCAATCGAAATGCGTCTTATTATCAATGTTATCAATGAAGACTTGTCGTGAATAGGTGCTTCTCATCTAGCCGTTCGGACTCGGTAAAAAATTGTAGGTCCCCTCCATTCCTGCCAACAACATGCCACACAGGAATGGTTGGTTGAGAGTTGTAAGTCACTAGGCCCTGGTTCTCTACGAACTGTTTTGCCACCAATTTTTTTTGTTATTAATGAAGAGAAGACGAAAAATATGCTGTTATCAAATAAAGTCTTTTCCCATACCAGGCTTGGTCAGAAATCAGAATGTGAATATAGATAGATAAAACATCGAGGTGGTCAGCAAACTTGTCTACCTGGGCACTGCTGTGAACTTTGCAAATGACAACAGTGCGGAAGTTAAGCATAAAATTACTCTTACTAGACATTGTTTTTTTTTTTTTTGCTAAGTAGCCAATTGAGGAATATGTCTCTATCGAGAAGTATCAAGGAGACGCTTTAGAAAACTCGGAAGCATAGACCCTCTCCCAGGAAAACACTATGCGCTATGAAACACACATTCCATTCAATATTTTTAAGTGCCATGAAAATAATGGGAGCCCCCCATCCTTGTACAATTTCTGCGCTTGGGACTGCATACAAATGCAAGCCTCTGATATACATCCCGTGTATATACCTACATAAGTATACTTGACCCCCCCAAAAAATTTCAACTTAGTTTTGGCAATTATCATCTTACCATGGTATTTGCACAAAACTCTTCAAAAATACCGTTGTGATACCAAAAAAAAAAATAACACTTATCTACATAAATTCAGTTAGAAGAACTTCTCTTGACAGTCATGATAAAATAATATTCGGGTATGACAATTTGTATTCAATACTACATTCCAATTTTATTCTCCTATGAACAACCAATTATTGATGTTCCTCGAGTGGTTCATCAACAAACCCTGTCCAATCGCCAAATTCTAATTGCAAACCATTTAAAATCAAATTCCACCAATCACGTTTATCAGACTTTTTTATGGTCACATAAATTTTTGGCGGTTTGGATTTGGCCATTCAACAAAAACAAAAACAAACATTCAGTTCTTCTAGAATCCATAGAACATGAACTTGGAGGAGTCGAGAATTCTCATCACAAAACATCATAAATTACAATTCTGTCAGTCAAATTCAAAACGTGCTTAGCTTTGCCAAAAAATATAAAAAAACAACAAACAAAAAAATTTAAAATTATTCACGAATAATAAAAATTCCACCGAAAATTTTTGTTGATGGACATTAAATTTAGCAATTGCAGGCAGCTCAGAGCAAAGAAGTAGAAGGCTTCCTCTTGGTCAATTCCAATTCCAATTCTAACTCAATTCGATATCAACGGCGATCATGATCAACCTGCGGTCATTGATCAGTTTGCTGGCCATGCCGACGCCCCATCGCCAGCATAATCATCAGCATCTGATCGTTATGACAGACATGGCTGGCCATAGTGCCTTGCACTTTGTGTGTGTCTGGTGCCATTCATTCATAAATGCTGGTTCTCCAATTCCAGGAATTGCCAAATTCTCCATCACTATAAAAAGAAGGAACAGCAAAAAGACAAAAAACTGAAAGAAGAACAAAAAGATAAATGATTGAAAGGATCGCCTGAATGCAAATTGCAAAGATCGGTACCCGTTTGAAGTGGCTAAGAAGAGCAATTGAAGTTTTTGCAACACTTTACAACGTTTCATGCGTTGCCAGCCGAAGTAGAGGATCATAATCGATGCTTCAATTTCGAGAGGCGTTGCGTCGGTTCTCGATCTCGCCCAGACTCAATGGTCAGATGCAGCACGCAATTCAATAACCAAAACCAAATCTCTGAAATGAACATAAAAATGTTTAAGCGTACGAGCACATGTGTTGTACAACAAGCAGGCCGTGGCGGTGGCGGTGTTGGGTGTTACAGCGGCGGCAGCGCGGTGCAGCGGATGCACCGCCAAGTGGCATCTCATCATCTCTGGCATTAACTACTACCGTCCCATCATTATAGTCGTGATGGTTGCCGGTTGCAGTGGCAACAGCAGATCGGTTTTGACTTGGGCGGCTTCGAACTGGCAATGTCATTAAAAGTAAAGCTTACGTTCGCTGCTTACGTTTCGCCAGTTTCATCGCATCGTCTTCGACTAGTACACCGTACACACGCTTCTCCGCCGTTTTATGTGGTGGTGCCGCCGCAGCGACCGACCAACAAAACCAGATAATGGAAGCAGTATAATTCGCGAAACACCAAAGGGTGATGGGCCAACCGAATTTTCGGTTCGTCGCACGGAAATTGGGAACGAGCGCGGCACTTTAATCAGTGACAAGGGAGGCGCCAAACATAAATTTAACTGCTGCAGGGTAGGCAGAGTTGCCTTATACGTTTAGGTGTGATAAATTTGATGGAACTAAATTACTGGTGGAATGGTAATTATCGAAATGGTTCATAAAATTATCGATATGGGGAAAGTATGAAATATAAAAAAATCTTACATAATTTTGCAAATGACTCAATAGGTAAGGCAAAAGAGAAAAAATTATTTCAAAACTTTCAAATTATTAAAAAATTAAAATTTCCGTTTCAAATTAATATTAATTTTTAATTAGACACTAACCCCCAGTTTCACAGTCTCGTTTGAACCTTGAATTTAGTTTAATATTGTTCTGCTGATATAAAGTTTAAGCCAAAATTTAAATTTAAACTCCAATTGGGGGTAAGAGCAAAGAGCCGTATGCTTCAATGTATTGTAGGTTCTTTTTAAGTATATCGTAACAATATTTATTACATTTCAGAATCTGATGCTTTGGAGGAACTTTAACAACAAATTGAATTCCCGGGTGTCAAATTACAAGAAAACTAGTTTTGTTGTCAAGGCCTGATCAAGGGTGGGGCAAGCCGGGCAGCAAAATTTGGGGTGGCAAAAATGAAAATTCAGAGCGGTTAACGACTACTAAAAAATAATGTTATGAATTTCAGTATTGATCAAGGCATACATTAAACATAATTATTTCGATATAGCTATTTATAAAAAAAGGCTCTTCAGTAAACTATTCATTGAAAACTATTCAAACCCAGTGTTGCCATATTTTTTAAGATGATTGGAGCCCAATTTTAAAAATCTTGGAGTCGAAAATAGCCTTACTCAAAAATTATGCACACAAATTAGTGAATTAAAAAAATTTCGTTTTAAATTTAAATTTTTCAAAATTTGATTGAACATTTTGCATGCAATTTTAGAAGTCAAATTTGCATAAATTTTTTTATTAATCAAGTCATAAATAAATACATATTTTTAGTCACAAAGTTTCCTTGAGCTATTTCCAGCTGACTAAATTCTGTGCCAACTTCCTGTAACTTTTACATCGATAAAATTATTCGAGAAGAGATCAAAATTGAAATAAAATAAATGATTTGTGACATTTTTCAACGTTGCTCGAACGATTTAACAGGTGCGAGAGTTTCAGAACGTGAGCACTGATTCGAACTTAAATTATTGCTCCAAGGGTCCCATTCAGAGATTTTCAGTTTATATGTACATATCTTGTAGATTCCTATACTGATAATATCTTGTCCTAAATTATCAAGTTATTTGTTTCGTAAGTGTACAATGTGCGAACTGAATCAACTGCTTAGAGTTGAGAGTGTGGATACAAGCAAATATTGAAATGTAAAAAATCCCAACAGATTTTTCTAAAAATTAAAGTTCTCATCTACAAAGATAATGGAAAACAAAAAAAAAAATTATTTTTCCTGCTCAATTTTTTAGAAGCGTTAAATAGCCCAACTTCAAAACTAAAACACCCAGTTTGGGATTTATCGCAAATCACAATTTGAAGGAGCGAGTGGAAAGTTCGAGTAGCTCAATTGGCGATAAAGAGCCCTGTTCAAACTGCTCATGAAGCTAAAATCTAAAAAATACTAAATTTAAATTTAATGTCATGTTAAAGGTGTCAGTTTATATTGTTTTCGACCAGGGTGGCAAAAACGCCGGATCGGGGCCTGCTTGTTGTTTACAGTTTTCTCAAAAATTATCAGATATTAAAGCAAGTTGCTAAAATATTTGGTTAAATATAAATAAGAGTATAGTTAATTTTTACTCTCGATAATACCAAAACAGTTGTTGTTAGGCATTCGGGATTCTGTTTTTCGAGATTTTAAGTATGTTATACATATGAAAGGGTATGCATTTTTAAAAACAATCTTTTTCGAGATTCCGATCGAACTTTTATCTACGACAGTAGAGAAAACAAAAAAGTTGATCTCACAATTTCGTCTGTCTGCCTGTTGTCCTGTTGAGCTACAGCCTAATTGGAATGATCTATTTTCTTGAAATTTGTATAGTCATAGTGGTTTTTGGTGATTTTGCACAAACATTTTTTTCAGTTCTTGCATTTGCTTAAAACAAAAATAACAGTACCTGCCATACAATTCTTTTAGCAATTTTAAAAATCTAATATTTCTCAAAAACGGCTCCACAACTTAAAAAAAAATCATTAGATTTATTTCAGTGAAGGCTACCTTTGAATGGGAGACCACTTTTCAAAAAATGGTTATTAATGGTAACATTAAATTAAATAACAATTTATTTATTTTCAATTTTCTTCAAAACGGTTTTGAAAATTAAAAATATAGTTTTTCATATGAAATTTTCGAAAAAATATTTTTTGAGTTAAAAATAAAAATAAAATTGAAAATCAAATATTTTGAAAATTACATGGTCTATTTTGTTGAAACTTGGTATTTGAGGTTTATACACTTTTTGAAGTTTTTTTTTAAGAAAAAAAAATAATTTTATGAAAAAATAACGGTTCCTTCCATTAAAATGTTAAGAACCCGTTAAGGAAAATATTTTTTACTTGCGATATACATATGTAGGTACTATAGGGCAAGCTTTGGATTCGTGCAAAAAAAATGTTGAGATAACAAGCAAACATGGCATTACGATGATAGAGAACACGAAAAAAGTGTGTGGAACAATTCTGTCTGTCTGTCTGTGCGTATATCGATATCGACTTACAGCCTAAAAGTATAACAAGAATAGGCAGAAGCCAGCGAACGTGGTCGTATGAAACCAAGCGAAAACAAGAAATTCATATGACGCACGCATAATTGCGAAGTTGTACTCTTCGTTTAGTTTTCGTTAACTTTTGCCATCGGGAGAGAGAGCGCTCACCAACCGCTGCTTCGTAAGTGGACGTATACAAAATTATTTTTATCTATCTATCTATGTATACAAAATGAGAATGGTGGAAGTGGTGTAGAGTTTTCAACTGTTTTATTTTCTGTTTGATGTATGAGTGAAGTAAAATCTTTATTTTTTGTTTATATTAATTTTCGTGGTTTTGTAAAAGAAATAATTGAAAGCCTATCACTCTGAGCTGTGAATAAGTAAAAGAAAATTAACATTGAACAAACAACTATATACTTTTTTTTCACTTTCCACCACTTGTGCATTATGGGTCACTTGTGAAATTGACGCTTCGGAAAGCTACTTTTCGGTCGGTTTTGACATAAGCTTCCGACAACTACCGCTTATTCTAGTTCTACCTTAAGCCACTGCGGCAATTTTCTTCAAATTTGAAACTTAAGGTTTTTTTGTAACTCTCCAGAGTTGAATTTTCGTTTTAGCACCAAAAATGACGATACTTGCCCTTCAACCGTAAATGAAAAGCTTATTTATCTCAAAAACGACTCAAACAATTTTTATAAAAAAATCAGTGCATTATTGTAGGTATGGTGTACTTTTTGATGGAAAAAAAATTACCAAAAAGCCGTTATTAATGGTATCTGCCGTATAAGGTTTTTTTAAAATTTTCGATTTTCTCACTAACGGTTAGACGATTTCAGAAAAAATTTGTATGCAAAAGCTCTTTTAAAATATTAATAATATTGCATTTCAAAATTTTGAAAGTAATAAATTTTCGATAATTCGAAATTTTCAATATTTCAAAAACTATTCGTTGAATTTTTTTGAAATTAGGTTTGAAAATGTATTTTAATATATGCTCAAAATTGGCATACCATTTTTTTTTTTAATGTTATTAAGATTTTATATATGTATAAAAAATTTATTTTTAAGAAAACCGCTCCAACGATTGTATTTTGTGAAGTACCTAATCAAATGGCTATGGCATACTTGTTTTTGAGCTCTTATTTTTTTGGCAAGTTGTTTATACAATTAAAAGAACGATTTGTATACTTTTTTTATATTTTTATATTTTTTTATAACTACTTTAAAAAGTTCTTAATTCAAAGGAACTTGAACATAAGAACAAGAACATGCGATCCAGACGTGCATTTTATTTCTTTTCTGTATGCTAAAATTACTGCGATATACAATTTAAAGTGAATGGTTTTATTTTTCTAATTTTGAATTTTCTTATTATTGGCTGAAAACATATAATTTAATAGTTTGCAATAAGATTACAAAATATTGCATATCAAAATGTCCAAACCAAAAGTTTTGAAATTTTTAGAAAAAAGTTAATTTTTTTTGAAAATTCAAAAGCTTAAAAACGGTTTGATAGTTTAATCAAATTTTATTTTTATATACACATAAATAAATACTTAAGTTTACCAAAAGTTTTCCATAAAAATGTTTGTAATATTTTATTTAAAAAATATACTCGTATTTTTTTTAGAAAACTGCTCCAACGATTTAAGATCCTAACCCTTTCACTTTCTACAAATTTGAGAAAATTGTCGTATGATTTTCTTACAAATAAATTTTTTTTCTTTTGTTCCTATTTTATAATTGATTTAATAACCCTGTTTGAAGTAAGAAACCCTCAAAATTTTACGAATTTTGAAGTGATGGTACCTACCTATTTTTGATAAGAAATAAAATGGCATTTGCCATGAAAATGGCATGATATTTTTGTATAGAAGATGAATCCGTATTTGTTTTATTCTGCTGTATTTAGAAGTACCAACCACAGAACCGGCTATACAATAAACATTACCTGCATGTTTTTATACACAAAATTAAGCAATCCTTGCGTAACTTTAATAATACTTAATCAACTAATCCTATTTCCCGCAATTGAATAAATATAAATATTTTATCCAATACCAAACTTAAAAGCAACATTGTTTGTTCTTGTTACTTCTCAGAGTTCAATAACTATGTATTCTTTTAGTGTAATAAAACTCTAAAAATAATCCTTCGAAAATGTTGTTTCATCGTTACAAGCCTTCTTTTTGTATTCTGTTTTGATTTTCAAAAACAACAAAACCTACCTAATTAGATGCTAGAATACTCGCCGAACACTTCAAAATCAACCTAGATACGTACTTTAACAACAAACTATCCAGGCCAGCATTGAAGGGCTTCGTCCGCGTTCTTATTTTTCATATTTGCATCAGATATTCAAATAAGTGCGAATCTATTTCATGCGATGGGTCATACTCTAATTTTATTAATGTTTATTTACAACGCTGCCGTCGCTGCCACCACCAGCCGTATAGAAGGTAGTGTTATGTTTGAATGAAATTAATAGTCACCGAAGTAGAGTTTGAAAGGATGGAGTCATTTTACTCCGATCATAGTTTTAAGTGCTATTATAAGTTTTTCAATCTTATAATAGCACTTAAAAATCTTATCTTAAACTGTAGCGGGATGACAATTTTATATGAATATTTTGTTCTTCTTATATCTGATATTTCTTTCATTTTTATTACCAAAATTTTTAAAAGAAAAATAAGAAATATTCGATATAAACATTAATTTTAAACTTAAAAAAATATTTTTGTAAACTAAAAAAATGAGTTTGTTTTTCAATAAACAAAACAAAATCTCAAATAACTGAATCTCGCTCTTTTAAAATAGTCTGTTTTAGGATTTTTAAAATTTTCAAAAACTCGTATTGCCAAATTCTATCAAAATTGTTTGTATAAAGTTTATATTGAATAAACCGACAAAAATCGAGGATGGCTCATCCTAATAATGCACCTCTACCTCTTGGGCTATACAGTTTAAGAAGTTATTTTATAAAACAAGAACTTTTTCAAATACCGAACTATATTTGCAATAGGGACATTATACCTATACCGCTACCTTTGGACTTGAGCTACTTCTTGAGACTTCTTTGCAATAAAAAAAAGGTTTGTTTACCAACATTGAATTGAAGGTAGGTATGGCGTATGTTTGTATGTACGTACCTTTTGTATTTACAATTATAATTTTATTATTGTTACATTTCTTTTTTTTTGATTTTTTGATTTTATTCAATTATTTTTTCATTGTCTCTCTACGCATGGTTTTTGTTCATGTTTAGCATTTAATATTCCATCAAGTTTTCAAGCCCCTACTGTTCTATATAATAAATGAATAAATCACAAATTGAATGAAATAATTTTGAAGGAATATGTTATTGTATATGATCATTGTATTTTCAGCCATTTATCATTGGTGCGGCGTCTTGTCATTAAAAAATCCACATTATTGGAAATCCAGAATTTAAACTTTTCGAGCCGTTACTTATAACGGGTGATTTTTTAGCTGGTTTGGTTTTGGCAACACTGGTTTTGACAGCTGACGTGTGTTTAGTACCTTGTGTCACTGTCAAACAGCTTCAGTTTGGTTTGCAATTTACCCATGGATCGTCTTACAAATGAACAACGCTTGCAAATTATTGAATTTTACTATCAAAATTCGTGCTCGGTTCGAAATGTTCATCGCGCGCTGCTTCCATTTTATGGTCGGCATTCTCGACCTTCTGAGCAGTCTATTCGGAAGATTGTGACCAAATTTCGCACCAAATTTACTTTGTTGGACATTAAACCACCAAAACGTTTACGTACTGTGCGTAGTGAAGAAAATATTGCGGCCGTATCAGCTAGTGTGACAGAAGACCGCGAAATGTCGATTCGGCGCCGTTCCCAGCAGTTAGGCCTTTGTTACAGCACTACGTGGAAAATTTTGCGGAAGGATTTGGGCGTAAAGCCTTTTAAGATACAGCTGGTGCAAGAACTAAAGCCAGCCGACCAACCACAACCCCGAATTTTTGGTGAATGGGCTCTTGGAAAGCTGGCCGAGGATCCGCTTTTTTATCGAAAAATTGTGTTCAGCGATGAGGCTCATTTTTGGTTGAATGGGTACGTAAATAAGCATAATTGCCGCATTTGGAGTGAAGATCAGCCAGAAGCATTGCAACAGCTACCAATGCATCCCGAAAAAGCCACTGTTTGGTGCGGTTTATTTGCCGGCGGCATTATTGGGCCATATTTCTTCAAAGATGATGCGAACCGCAGCGTTACTGTCAATGGTGAACGCTACCGAGCGATGATAACAAACTTTTTTTTGCCCGAAATGGAAGTTCTTGACTTGCATGATATGTGGTTTCAACAAGACGGTGCCACATGCCACACAGCACGCGAAACAATGGCGCAATTGCGAGGCGAGTTTGGTGAACGTTTCGGGCCGGTCAATTGGCCGCCTAGATCGTGCGATTTGACACCATTAGATTATTTTTTGTGGGGGTATGTCAAGGCTAATGTCTATAGGGACAAGCCCGCTTCGATTGACGCACTGGAAGCCAACATCCATGCATTCATTCGTGAGATACCGGCCGATATGTGTGAAAGAGTATGCCAAAATTGGACTCAGCGGATGGGCTACCTGAGACGCAGCCGCGGTCAACATTTGCATGAAATTATCTTTAAACATTAAATTGCAAGGTTCAAACTATCGATTCAAATAAATATTTCATTAACTTTTTCGAATTTTTTGTGTTTTTTTTTTTTTAAAGTTCTAAACCTCTTAAAAAATCACCCGTTATAAGAGTGTTATTATTGCTTAGTCGTTAGGAGTAGGTGGGGGTCTTAATTATAATTTTCTGGATTCCAGCTCATTTATGTTGGGCGCCACTTAATTTTTCGAAATGTTGAGTTTCTTCACAAGCGGCTTGCAGATTAAAACTTTTGTCTGCTGGTTTAACCCAGTTCTCTATTTATTCAGCGGAAAGAGGAGATGGTAAGCAAAGTTGGCCTTTTTAAGAATGTGGGTTGGATCTATCACAGTACACATATTACAGGCAATATCATTAGAATTTTGACCTTTGTTAGGTCAATATTTGTTTTTGTGTTTATGTGTATTTTTTCCTGAAGTTCACAGCCGCTTTTTATTTCTGACAGTTTCAATTTGTTGTTGTGTTGACGTGAGCTTTCGCCCTCACGTTCACAGCAATTTTTTTATTTCTTACAACTTCAATTTTGACAACCTCCGGAATATAAAACCTTCTAATGGTTTACCGTTGGTTTAATCTCAGCAGCTGGTCAAAATCGATGCCTAGGTACTTGGCGCTGCGTTTGGCTGGTAATCTGGTTCCATCTGGAAGTGCTTAGAGCTTGAATGATGCACCTGCAGCTTGCAGCTGAGCGATGCGTCTGCTACCTGGTTTTCTGAAGCAAAAAAGTCCTGATTTGGATGAGTTGATCCGGATACCCAATTTGACGTTAAATCAGTCAGCTATCAACAAAGAAAATTATGGGCAATATGTTAGTGAGTCATCAGTGAAGAGAAGGTTCTCACATTCACTTGAAATTGCTTGGTCAGAAGTCATGATGTTGTAGAGAAGTGGTCTGATACTCTTCAATGTCGGTTTGCAGTTCTCCAGTTTCACAAAGAAGTTCCTGGAAGAAAGAAAAGATAATACACGGAAAGAATTTTTGGATCAGATCACGAAAAATGAGCTGCAAACTACGAAAAAAGAATCCCGATTTATACCTTGGCTCGGGATTTCGTAATTTACGACTATTTGTTTGCAATTTCTAAGCAAAGAGCAAATCAAAGATATTCAGAATTAAAAAATCCTAAATCAACGCTCTTAAGTATCAATTATTTTATCGAGTGAAAACAAAAATTGCGAACACCAAATCGAAATTATTCCTCAATTGCAAAGTTTTTAAATTTGCAAACAACATTTTTGATCACCACTTTTATTTTTTGAAAGATCAATCTAGTTCTACCCTTCATTTGCAGGTATACGCATTTAATTTAATTTATTTGAGATAAATAATTTACTCTTGACTCTACTTTCTAACCGCCGAAACATAATTGAAAACGGAGCTGCAATAGATGTCAAAAATGCTGCAGTGAAAGTTGAAACTTGTGATCTGTGACTTGACATCTAACCGTCTCCCACTCTTCTCAGGCAGTTACTTATACGGCTTTCGGTCCATGGAGGGTCTCTGCCTGAGATATTTCGGTTTTCCATCGGTTGCGGTCCCTCGTCCCTCTAGTCATCGAGACCAAGCGTCCTTGCGTCTGAAACCGCCTGGTTCCAGTAGCGGAGGTTCGGTCTTCCTGATCGTCTCAAACCTAAAATACTTCTATGTGGGTAAAATCGGCGTTTTGTATATCGTGCAATTTGTTTTCCGGGGAACGAGTTTTGAACCCATTTGTTTGGCCAAACCGAATTAGCAGCGGTTTGCTAGGGTAATTTTTCGTCGGATTTCCACTAATGTGTCATTCGTGGGATTGATTTTTGTTAAGTGGACTCCTTGACTACCTCGAAATGACTGCTACCAACAGTGACGTTCTGTCCTAGGTGATGAAGCTTGATTGGTTGATAGCATATACTTTGCTTTGTCCCCATTTACGCTTGACTGTACTCGGATTTTAACTCGCAATCTCCCAGTTTCGGAGCGATCATGCAACCACTAGCCAATATTTGCATTACAGATCGTTGGTGTTTTGGTGCTTTACCTCTTCCAGAAGTAAATTGCGAAAATAAAGTCGTTATTTAGAAATTTTTTGTTTGTGATTTGCAACTATTCTATAGGTGCAAATTGCGACAAAAAAAGTAAATCAGTGATTGTGTAATGTTAATTACTAAATATTTATCGCAAATGCTGTTTTTGTGAAATTATTTTTTTGGAAAGTAAAGTACGCCAAAAAAGTACAATCTTGAATCATGAATTTTAATTGCAAATCACGAAAAACCAAATTTTGTAAATTGCTACGTTTTGAATGTTAAATAACTAGATTTGTATTAATTTTAAATAAAAATGCCTTGATTTACGAATAAAACATGATTCGTAAATTGCTCGTTCAAATTTTTCAATTGGTGATTTTTATGTATAGTTTTTGTTAGTGCTAAAGGAGAGCTTTCAATCCATACACTGTCGAATGCTCTCTCGACATCTAGGCATGTTGGACCACGTGAATAATTTAGACACTATAAAAAAGATTTATTAAAAAGTATTGCTAACGCGTTTCGTCTTGGTCAAGACATCTTCAGGGCACTCAGAAACACTTAGGAACTATATTTAAGATACTGGAAGCTAATCAGCGTTATTTATGAGTGGCAAATATTTGTTTCCCCGAAATTTAAGAAGCTATTATGACTTTCGCCTGAATTTCTCTTGGCCTAAAATAAACAAAAAACTAGTCAAATTTCTGTCAGTTTTAAAAATTGAAATGCTAATAGCTCAACATAAACGTTAATGAATCAATATGTCTAGTTTTGTCAAGGAACATAGGTTTAGATTCAAATGTTTTAAATCAAGTTTTTTTTTTTGTTCGTTGGTCGCTTTAATGTCAGTTAAGAACCTATTGCTTGAAAAGACAACAGATGCTTGCTTAAAAAACTAAGATGTCAGAGCTCTCAACTAAATTTGAACCGTTAGAAAACTGAGCAAGCAGATCCAACATTTTTTTCCTCAGTACCTAGCTATCTACTTTAACAGCAAAACAGACATTTTGCTAAGGAATCCTGTTCACGAAACTGGATTTGCTGAGGACTCTGAGATCTAATTTTCTTGAACATGTCTATAGAAGCAGTTTTTGTAGATACACCCTTGTCGCTCAAAATTGAATACAAAATGTTTGTAATCGTATATCTACAAATATGTTTGCTATTTGACTAATGCTGGTTTTGCTAATTTATTTTCCAACTACCTTCATGTAGACGAGGCTGTACTTTTACTGTTATTGAAGACCAGAAGTGTTGTCATTTGCCATCATTTTAAATACCTACATAAAATGCAACATGCAGTCGAAAACATAGGCAGGTAGGAAGGTACCTACTTACAAGTTAATAGTTTAAGTGAGAAATATATTGTAACACCTGTCGCTTGGCTTCACCAAGCCATCACCATACCTTCGCACTCATGCACATTTTTATGGCAACCAGTTCCTGTACTCATTTCCTTGGTCCTGTCTTGGTATTTAAGTTGTATGACTATACGCAAACACAAGGCATCATATCCTTTGTGCATTTAATATTGAGGACAATGCCAACAATATTAACAAAGAAAATGACAGATGCACCTGCAATAAGAAACAAAAGAGTGTATAAGTACAGTCCCACTCATCATTTTATACTCCTTCCTTATGCCAGGAGCAAAAGTCTCGAGTTAATTATGATCATAAGAAAAGTGAGGTCAAAATATCTTCGCCGACGATTCACCAAGATCTTACAAGGAAATAAAGAAAACG
This sequence comes from Dasysyrphus albostriatus, assembly GCA_946251815.1. Lineage (NCBI taxonomy): Eukaryota > Metazoa > Arthropoda > Insecta > Diptera > Syrphidae > Dasysyrphus > Dasysyrphus albostriatus. Next base: position 26,502,683 of record OX276336.1, on the reverse strand, counting down.
ACAGCGCAACGAAGAGTCCATGGAGAGTGAAACTAACGCGATGTCTTACGATGGTAATTGCACCAACAGAAACAGCACGTGTTGCACTTACCTATCCCTTTGAAAAAATTATAAAAATGCCTCGCATCTGGGATTAATGCGTGTAAATAAGGTCCATCTGGCTTTGCTAAGGAGAATACAAAAAAGGACGCGTGTTTTGATTTCCTGCTCAAAACAGTTACAAAACTTAACGTAGATTAATATCTCCAATTTTAAGAAAATAAGTTATTGTAGGAAACGGAAGGTAGGTGAGTGCATTTTGCTTTTATTCTCATATTTATTTCTTTAAGTTGAAAAAAAACAAACCCACCCGTATATATTAGGTAAATTAATTTGCCATTAAAATCATTAACAACATCCGAGCTAAGCTAAAAGATGCCCGATATATCGTCCAATAAATTTAAATTAAGATTATAACATCAACATTTTTAATAGTGTTTTTTTTATTCATGTAATTTTTTTTGACAATATTAATGCACAATTATTTTCAGCCTCGAGCTAGTAAGGAAAAACAAATATTTTCTTTTAATTTGTGATCGGGGATCGCTTGATTGCATTTAATTTTTATCACAAAATTCATAATAAAAATAATAAAGACATTCTCATTATGTGGGTGATTCAGTTTTGGGTATAGTTTTCAAAGATGGTAGCGATAACTAATGCTTTTGACTCACGTGAATTGTTAAAACATTCATAACAATTATTATTGTTATTATTTCAGGACTTTAAGAAAAGAGGGGTCGCGGGCGGTTTAATTAGAACATTTGTTTCAATATTTTTATTAGCTCTACTCGATGATGGTAACCGTTGTTGGCGTGAAAGAATTGAGGGTGAAATATTGCAGTATAGGCATACTCGTACTCACGTTCCTACTGGAAGGAAGTTTGTATGTTAGAAAAATTCTAAGTACGGGAAAATTTGTGCAAAATAAAAATGTCCTTATTATTTTTTTTTTCGAGAACTTTTGTACACAAAATACGAGTAACTCCCATGAGAAAATGTATTAACATTTCGTTATGCTCAATGATGATCTTTCGTATCGATATTGAAAACTTTCACTATCTCTATTGGTTGTCCAGAAATATCTACTTAAGGGTTCCTAGATTGATTCGTTTTGTTTCTGCCGTATTGGTCCTTAGTCCAACGATTTCAGCTTCTCCATCTTTTTTTCTTGTTATATGAAGATAAGTGAGGCACGTCATCCACGAAGTCTAGATGTTTGAGGTGTGATTGCAGATTTTATTGAATTTTCATTTCCAGTCGACAAAGCAACATAATCATAGGGAAAATTATTGGTGACAATATACAACCTTGTCGAACCCCATTTTGGATCTCAAACTACTCTGACAATCAACCTTTACCTACTCACAACGTGACATTTGGATCAATCATAAAGGTAGCCTTAATCCCGACGCCCCACGGGCTAGTACTGGCAAGCAAGTTGCAATACATACACATTTGTTCACTAACACAAACAAATCCAAGCAACTTGCTCATCAACTGGCATGGGATTTTTGAAGCCAGTAGTGAAGCAAGTTGAGAAGCAAGTTGACAAGCAAGTGGGAAGCAAGTTGAAGGCAAATGGAATGCAAATTACGTATTTGACTGGCAGTGTATGTAGCCAACTTGCTTGCCAGTACTTGCACGTGTGGCCTCGGGGTAGTAGCCCGATAAATTTGGCCAGTTTATATTTGTTGAGCGCTCAGTATTTTTCCTCAATTTTTTGATAAAGCAGGAAAATTAAATATAAACAGTATTCCTCACATAGAAGTCAAAACAACTCTCTTTTTCTTTTCTTCTTATGTAATTTCTGTGACAAAAATAATCGAGCAAGCGAAGTGGGGAATTTTTGAGAGGAATCTTGTTTATATTTCTGAGCGCTCTGAGTCCTCTGAGATCTCAGAAATATAAACTGGCTAATTCTCTACTAACATTGTCGAGCGCCTTTTCAACGCACTATTCGATGATAATACGCAAGATGTTTTAATGTGGCAACGCAAAAAAATCCAGTGTCGAGCGTGTCTTCGATGTGGCCTTTTATTCACTATACACTTATACACGGTCCAGGACGATTTTTGTTATAACTTTGCCTACAGCAGGCAGCACGCAAACTGCTCTCCATTTTTCACACCGTGAAAGGTCTCTTCTCTTTTGAAACTTGCCAATCATTCCTTTTTTCCACTTTTCAGGAAAACTCTATGTTTCCCATGCTCTCTCAATAAGTTGGTGTAGCGTGTAGGAGCTCTTTCGATGTTGTTGGCAATGGTCGTAATAGCTCTGCCCCGTCAAGTCCAACCGCTAAGTATAGTCCTTCAGTGATTGCGATTAATATTTCTTCATCAGTAGAATACAGTCAGCGATGCCAACCAAGGCTTTTTCTTGCCTTTAAGGAATTATTTCCCAAGCTGAGGCTTTGAGGCTTTAAGGCTTCTTTTTATTCAAAAAGACATCTTTTTTTTTTATTTGAAATATTCTTAAAAAATCTAGGGCAAAAAACGGGATTCTGCAACAAGTCACTTTTTAAAAATAAAAAAAGATCTTTTGGACTAAAACTATGTGTATTTTGTATTCAATATTTTATAACTACTTTTGAAACTAAAATGACATGCATTTCGTTCCTGCTTAAAATGTTATTGTGTTATTTGATAATTTAAGTTATTTTTTGAAAAAAAAACATCTTTTTATTGAAAAAGGCATTTTTTTAAGTGAGGCATTTTTTCTTCAAAAGTGGTTGGCAACGCTAAATACAGTGCGTTTTCTGGAATTCGTTACTGCGGACGGGTTTTTGGGTGCTATGTTTGCTCCGCTGGCGAAAACGCGATAACATGCCTGAGACCATTATTTTTATTCAAGTCTCCCATTGCCATTATGATGTCTCCACACGAGATCTACTTTTAAGAGCAGCACTTAGCTATAAAAGGCCTCCTTTTCAACAGAAGAGAGCTCTGTTGGGGTGTAACACTATTATGCTGGTGACGCAAAGCACTCTAGTCCGAAACCTATTTAAGAAATCAAGCTTTTGAAAGCAATTCAACGCCAGATTTACGATAACTGCCATATGCTTTATCGGAGTTGCGTAGTACAGTGCTACGAGTTGTAGACTTAAACTTTCCCGTGCCCAACCATCATTTTAAGATGTCGATTTCATAGCGAATCAATTACTTCTTTAATAGGAATTAAGAATTGGGCATTTTGAGAACCTTCAATTCCCTTATCTTCACATTCCAGAAACCAATCTTTGTCCAGGTGCAATAGGCAATAACCGTCAACGTGTTATTATTTCTTACCTGAGGCGGATTGTCGGTTTTGAAATCTCACCTCCGTAATCCATCCCAGAAAACTAGGCCTTTGGCACTTGTTTTTTTATAAACAACTTTAAATACACAAACTATATATTTCATTGATTCAATAAATTGATTTCATTGATTAATGCTAGCCACATTCGATGATAAATGAATGCAATGCAAAGCATTTTGTCATTGAGTTTTACTTTAAGGTTCATATCTCAGCAATAATAAATCATTTACTTTGTGAAAACAGAAAATTTCGATGTGTTTTAAATTAATTAAAAGAAAATATAAGATTTTACTTCACTCATACACAATAAAAGAGTTAAAAACTGTTATGCACCAAGCGTTAAATTCGTTTAAGTTTGTTTTCACCATTTTAATTTTGTATACGACCACTTACGAGAGAGCGCGGATGGGGAGCGCTCTCCCGTCCCACGACGCGACCGCAGACTTGCCAGATTGGGCTATTTTTCGGAAATTGGGCTATCTTTTTCGGAAATTGCCGACAACCATTTTAGTAGGACAGCCCAATCATAATTGGGCTACTAATAGCCCAAATCCAATCTTGGGTGATATTTTGTTTAGTATAAATAAAACATAACTTTCATAATTTGTCACCACTTTTTATTCACTGAATAGTCCACTATTACACGATGATTCTTTACATCTAACTCTTTTCAATGGAAATTCGCAAAAAGTCAAACCCAAAGAATAGTCGCGTTATAGAGAGGCATTATACTAATTTTTTTTGAAATTTCAAATCAACCCTTCACTTTAAAATCATTCAGTTTCTCTGTTGTTTCCAGAATTTCCATTTAAAATCTCCTTTCTTTTACGAAGAAAATATTTATTTTATTTTTCGTTGTTTTTTTAAATAAAAATAAATTGTGATTAAAGCTGTGACATTTTTTTATTGCTTTTGGGCTACTTTTTCGGCTCCGATTTTGGGCTACACAAATTTCTAAATCGGGCTATTGAACTTATTCAAGACATGGCAACCCTGGACGCCACAGCAAAAGTTAACGAAAACTAAACGAAGAGTTCCACTTCGCAATTATGTGCACGTCATATGCAATTCTTGTTTTCCGCCTATTCTAGTTCTGCCTCAATATTGCGGGCATTTTTTTTCGACTTAGAGGGCAAAAATGGCATTTGTGATCGAAGTCGTGGGCACATCAATTTGAAAAGTCTGGCATCACTGATGCCATATGTGTCAATAAAATATGTTTGATTAGTTTTTCATTTTGTTTAATATTATCTATCTTCGTGTGTACTTACTTTTGTGACTGACTGCAGGTAGGAGCCTGCGACCATATTCACTATTTCCTTCTTTCCTTTGATGAATTAAGGCACCTACAAATGTTTCTTTTGCTCATTTTCTTTGACACCGTAATATCAAGTTGGGTTAAAATCTCAAGTTGGATTTATTAAAGCACCCAAATTTTCTCTTTTTTTGCTGTTATCGAAAGTAAAAGATTTGTATTTTGGAAAATCACTATCAGACAAAAATCTCTCACTCCTTTTTTTACCTCATTTTGAACAGGTCGCACTCGCAGGGTCTGAGATTAATCAAAGAAAATGAAGTGTTAGTGACTCTGCTCGTGTCGTCAATTGGCATCTAAAAAAAAAACAATTTTCTGTAAAAAAAAACATTTAAATCCAAGCCAACAATATGGATCGCTTTTTAAACTAAAATTCAAATTGATAAAGGAAAGTACGCAGTAAGTATTCCAATACAGTCCTCATCTATATTTTTATTCCTGTTAGATTTATCAGAGGTTCTATTATATAAAACAAAAACTATTGAAGGATAAACTATATCATTTTAAGTATTGGTTTCTCCAACATATCTGTATAGGAGACATGTAATTGTCAAAACGATATTATTTGGTCAATTTGTTTTGAGTTTTAAATTCCCAAGACCTTTTTTAAACTACTAAAATACTTTATTCCATCTGACAAGAAGCTTAAGAGTTGAACACCAACTAAAAGTAACGCATACCAATTAAAGAAAACGTGGTATGCTCTCATAAGAGCAAATTAAAACTTATGTATTCCTAGCTTGTAAAGGTCCATTTATATTTCATTCGATTGGACATTTCATAAGATAACACAACATTATACGACCTTCATTTTATTTTGGAACAATGACCCCCTTCTGACGGTTATAAGAATTCACACGCTTGAGATGATGTCAAAGCAGTATAAGGCGAGTATCTTCGAATCTAACCCGTATGGACAAAATATAGCAGAAGAAGACCTCCTTAAGAGGACCCCCACAACCAGAAACGGTCAAACTTGACAGACATATTCAAAGTTCAGACCGGACTTAAACACAATTTACTTTCATTCCAATGTTCTTCGAGTAGATCACATTCTGGCTATGCAATTCATCCCCATTGACAAAAAAAAAAAAACATTTCAGCTTATAATACCCTCTCCAAAGCGAAGTCCGAATTACGACCCAAGGTAGGTAAGTACTACATCATAAATCCACTCAAGGAGTTCTAAATCTCAAAATAGATTTATTATTTTATTCCTGAAAAAAAGTTTTCCAATAAAAACAAGAAAAATTTTGGTTTCTATTTTTTTTGTTTATATTTTTTTCATCTTTTTTGTTGTATTTACGTTTTTAGTTAACTATTGTTTACTAATATAATAACTGAAGTTATAAAATTAAAAAAAAAAAAAAATAGTCAAAGCAATGCTAAACTGATTTCTACAAATTTAATTCCATTCTCTCTGTCCCTCTCTCTTTCGTTTTTTTTTTCTTTTGCATTTGCGTTTTTCATAAAATAATAATAATTAAATGAATAATAATAATAATTATAATTCTATGAACTAGATAATAAGTAGAAAAAATATTTATATGTATTTATAATTTTACAAACCATGTTACAAGTAATAATAATAATAGTTATATTGTTTATTTATATAGTAATATATGTGTAATAGTAGTAGAAAAATAAACAATTTTTGTTATTTTTAATAATTCAATTTTCTCACATAGGTACCTACATATATTTTTTAATTATTATTTCGTTTTTTTTTTTAATTTTATTATTTTAAATGATTCTTTTTTATCGTTTTTTGTGTTATTAATGTACAAGTGTGTTTTTTTTTTTGTTGTTGTTGTTAAGATGGTAAAGAATAAGCGTATATGAATAATTATGAAATTTATTCTTTTAATATTTTTATAACTAATTTTTTTTTTACAAAATAAATCTTTAGAATTTTTAAAAATAATAACTCCTTATAAAACTAAATCTTAACAAATTAATTTTAATTTTACATATTCTTTATGTTTTATTTAAATATAATTTGATATGTTGCATTTTAAATTTATTTATGAAAAAAACAATGCAATTTTTCAACTATACAAATTTTATATGTTTCACATTATTATATTTTTTTGTTTTTATTAATTTATTGATTTACATGACATTTAGGTATTGTGATAACATATATGTATTTAAATAATATTTCGTTTTCTAGTTGTAGTTCGATTTGAATTTTGTAGCCATATTCCTTTTTTTTTTGGTTTCGAATTTATCGTTTCGTTCTTCTTATATAACAAACAACCTGGCATTAATTTTTGTTGTTGTTTGAAATTGTGTTATTTTTAAGACAGATTTTTTGTTAATTCAATAAATAAAATTTCTTAAATGTTGCACATGAGTGTTTTTTTTTTTTTGTTTTGTGAGAAGAAAGGATGTTCTTTGGTTTTTGTTTATAAAAAATGGCAAGAGGTTTTGTTTCTTTTTGCAACGAAACTCCTGCTGGGATTTATATGTTTTTTTGTTTGTTTTGTTTAAGGAATGACTATGTAGCGTGTTCTTTGCAATTAAATATCAGTGAAACTTTTATTTATATATTTTTTTTAAGGAAACAAATTTGTTTAAATAAATATTTTTTTTATTTATTGTTAAAAATTAAAGCGAGGTCTTTTACAGATCCTTAAGTCTCATTTTCATTATTCATATTTTGTTAAATATTTTATTAAACACTCAGGTGCAACATCGTTTGTGTGACTTAAAAATGTTTTTTTGAGAAGGGTTAAACAAATTTGTCATTTGCCACTTAAAAACCCTTCTTTTAATTTGTTGTATTTTTGTAAAGCGTAAGGAAATGCCTTCCCCTTGATATACAGGATTGCATTTATTTTTTTTTCTTATATTTGTTTTATTATTTTTAAGTAATTATTTAACCATTTGCTTAAAGTTTTATTTTTTTTTAACTTTAAATTATTATTTTTAATATTAAAAGCTGTTGAACAATTTATAATAATTTTTTATATCGTCGTTTCATGCAGTCATTGTTTAAAGTTTTTTTTGTTTAATTTTTAATTAGCGAGGAATTCAAGTTCCATATTGTTTTTTTTTTTTAAGTTTCTATTATAATTTTTGTTTTTATACTTTTTTTTAATGTTTTTTTTATAATTATATTTTCTTTTCTTTTTTCATTGAGATTATTTTTTTTCTGTTGTTTTACTAATTGCATGCAAGCTTAAATTAAATGGAAACAAAATTTATAATTAAATAATAATAATAATTATAATCAACAGGAAAATGTATAATATAGAAAATATATTATAAACTTAAAACTTAAATATTACATGCAATTAGATTTAAATATATATATAAAAAAAATAAAGACAAAAAATAATATACAAGTTTTTCCTTTCAGATACATGGATGAATTTTATTTTTTTTTTTTAATTTGTATTCATGCAAATGCATTTTAAGTTTTATATTTAATATGTAGAAAAAATATAAATATATATTTAGGTACGGGTTCAGCAAAACTTTTGTGTGTTTTTGTAAGGAAATTAAAAAAAAATTGTTTAAAAAAAAAAACAAAGTTTGAATTTTTGAAGTTGTTTAAATTAAATAATTATTTTAGTCTATTTTATATTTTAAAGTATGTATATTTCTAGTGGTTTATTTTTTTTTTTTTTATAAATTGAGTTAAGAAAATAGAAATTATGTTCTTGTTGTTTTAGGTAATTATTTTGAGTAAAAAATAAAGTTTTTTTTATTATTTTTGATCCCAAATTTTAATTAATGGGTTTACAGCCATTTTTTACATTCGATGAAACTATGTTTTTTTTGTGTTACCTATCGACCCCCAGATCCTTGTTTCGCGTTAAACAAAAAATTTATTGATTTTCGAATTTAAATTTTCTTTTTTTGTTGCCATTTTCCAAGATAATTAACAGCCTATTTGAGACTTTTCATAACCAAGGAATTAATTTTTGCTGGTGCTGAGAGTATTCGATTATATATAATTGAATTGACAAGAAAACATTATTTTTTCTTTTATGATAGTTTGAAGACCTAACGATTTAGTTCGACATATTTAAAAAAAAATCGAACTTTAAAATTTGCATCAAAAATTAATGTATTAAGACAAAATAATTCGTTTTGGATTGTCTGCGTATAAAGAAGACACTTTAACGAAAAATGAAAAAAAGAGTTTTGGGAAAGAAGATAAAGAATTAAAGCCTTCGATATTCATAGCAAAACAAATGTGAACTAGTCCTAGTTCTGAACGACTAAGTTCTGAATGACAAATTTCCGAAAAGACAAAACATAACAAAGGTTGTTATGAAAATTGGTAGACGCAAAAATTTTGACACAGGTAAATTAGGGGGAAAGTTTGTTTTTTTTTGTTTTGTATATCTTACTTTTGACATTTTCAAGAAAGTGTTACTTAAAGCGGAAACTCGTCAAAATTTTGAAAAGCGTTTAAGATTTGAGTTGGTATCAATAGCTTTATTCAATTTTTACTATGTCAATATCTCAAATTCTTGTACACAATCAAGTTTAAGTTCTTTTTTGCCCGAGAACTAATAAGCCTGTACCAAAATAATAAGCTTTCAATATTTTCTAACTATACCTCTTTAAAATTTTGCCCTTTCAAAATTTTGTCCTCTCAAAATTTTTTTTCGAACTTTGTCATTCAGAACAAAACCTAGTCCAAATCGGGGTTTGCCATTTTAATGTCGATCTTTCAGAAAGAAATTTTTTTTTTATTTTTAATCCATAGCAAAATTTGCAACCCAAAACGAAAAAAAAGAAACAACTACAGATTATAAGATTTCAGTATGAAGGAAAAACTGAATTTTGGCTCCTATTGTACATAAACGGTCATAACTCATAACTTTGCTGGATTGTTTCCATTAATATGTACCTCATTTTTTTTCGTAAAAAATAAAACTACACGAGTGTATCAAGTAAAATTTTAACTTAAGCCCATGACCTCAAGTTATTCTTGTCGAAAGGTAAAATTTTCTCTTTCTTTAGTTTTTTCAAGAAACTACATTTGGACATCTTAAGTTAAAATGACCTATAAGTCCGGTCGAATATTACCTGCAAGTGCCTTTTTGATATAAGAACTACTTAGATATTTTAGCAAAATGAGTACGTTTAAATTATTTTCCAACTGTACTTAAAATTCCTCAAAACGATTGAGGACAAAATTTGAAATTCAAAAATTAATAAGTCTTATCTTTGCAAACACAAATTTAGGATTTTTTTTTAAATCAAAAAGTAATGCTGCTATCGAAAAGAAAAACCTTATCCGAAAATCTATTTCAAAAAATTATTTCAAATGCGATATTTTTTGTTTGCTATTTCCTTAACTCACTTTATAATTTTGTATAGCAGTTGAATTGAAAAAAAAAATATTTTCCAATCAATTAAATGCAAGTATTGTATAAATGTATGTAGTACCTTAAATAAATAAGTTATTTTTTTTATAAATATATTTTGACAGTCTATTGTTTTGTTTGTTGTTTGTGGTAGGTATATGTTTATTCTATTTCATTTGTTTTAAATTAATTTTTGTTTACAAATTTTAGTTTTAATTTATTTATCTCAATTAGAAACTATTTTAAAATTTGTTTTTATTTAAATTGTATCCGCATTCAATTTATATAATTTTTATTTTATAAACAAAAAGAAAGAAAAATTATTTTTGTTTTTTAATTTTTTGTTTAAATACGTAAATTATTATAAAATAATATATATTTAACTTTATATTATTTAGTAGTAGATTGTAGTAGAATAGTAGTAGTAGTAGTAGAAGGTAAGCGTGTGAAATTTTCAGTCTATTAATTGTAAATTGTTTTTGCTTCTTTTTGTTTCAAACATCAAAATAATCATTATATTTTTTTTTATTTGATTTTTGCATTCTAAGTTTTCGAAACAATTTTTTTTTTTTATCAAACAAAAAAATCTGTAAATCACATTTTAATAAATTTAAATGTTTTTGCGTTGCGTTTTATGTTTTTTCTTTTGTTGTTTATTTTGAATTCTCAATTTTAAAATGATTATGTATTTCACAAACAAACAAAAAAAAAATTGATTCATAAAAAATAGTTCTTATAATTTTAATATTTTATTTGTTTTGTTATATTTTTATTTTTTTTTAATGTTTTATAAAAATATATAAAACAAAACTTAAAAGAAAATTCTGAATTAATGATAGTTTTAACATTTTTTTTTTGTTAAATATTTGTTTTTTTTTTTTTGACTTTTACCTCTCGCATGGTTTTTCTTTTTTATTAAATTTTACATTTTATCAGTTTAAAAATTTTCAATTCAATTTATTGTGTTACTAATTTTGTTTAGTAACTATATATATATATTTTGTTTTTATTTATAAGTATGTATATATAAAAATACAATATATATTATTTATATACATATAAAATAAAACTAAGTAATAATTCTTATACTTTTTTTTTAAACATTTTTTGAAGTTGAAGTAGACAACTTTTAAAAATATTCAATGTTGTTTTTCCAAAAATAACATGGAAAATTTTCTTTCATTTTTTTGTTTGTTGTTGAATGATTTCACTTTAGTAAAGTTGCAACTTTTTTCTTATATATTTTTTTTTTCAATATAATGTATTAAAAAAATAACGCGTGTAAAAAAATCTATACAATATATATATATGTATATATATATAAGTTTGAGCACCAAAAAAACTTTATAAACTTTAAATTTAACAGTTTTGTTTCGAAAAAAAAAAATATTAGTAATAATAATCTTTATAAACAAAACAATTTGTATGTAAAAAAAAACTTAAATGCTTCACTTTTGTTGCTAAGACTATTATACGATTTCAATTGTTTTTTTTTTTTATAATTATTGTTATTTCCAACGAAAAAAACAATAAAATCAACAATATACATAATTATGTAACTCATTTGTTTTTTTTTTTTAATATTTTGTTGTTTGTATTTTTTTTTTTAATTTAATTTTTTAATTTTATGTGAGATGTTTTTTGTTTTAAATCATGTTCGAAATAATCATTCGCTGCAGTTGTTTATAAATTATGGTAGTGGTGTGTAGATAAATTTTGTTTGTATAAATGTATTTTTTTTTATGTTGATTCAGCAGGTATTATAGATGTGGTTGTTGTTGTTTTTTTTATTTTGTTTGTTTGTTGTTGTTTGTATAGTTTAAGAAAAAAATTTATTAAAATTTTATATCATGAATATCTTTTTGATTATTAGCTTGCATTTTGCAAGTTTGTGTTAAATCAGGTAAAATGGAAGAATTATTATTGTTACCATTCATTGAATGATGATGCTGATGCTGTTGAGCATCCATGGTAACGATGTAGGGTGTCAGGTTGCGACTATGTTCTTCGAATATTTGTTCCATTCGACTCATGCAATCTTTAAGGTATTCCTGAAATAAAGAAAAAAAAAAAAAAAAAATTATTTTTAGTTCAAGTCAAATTATGTTTATCATTTAAAGTAAATATGTAGATAATTGGCATGGTATTCTACTAAATAGAGGGAGATTGGAGGAAAATCGGACCGTAAAAGGTTGAGCAATTAAATTTAAAAAATAAATCATTCATACTACTTCATACCAGTATTGCGGCTGAAAAACTTCAAAAGGTACCCAAAAAAGGTTCCTGAGATTAAAAATTGGGTCCAACATTAAAAAAATAAACAGTTAACAGCGGTATTCACAAAGAAACTTGGTAAAATTGAATTATTAAAAAAAAAAAAATTGCAAATTTTAGGAGCTTTAAAAATTAACAACACAATGAAGAAACTAATATGCCAATTTGGGAACTTAAAATGTCTACAAAGTTTCATACAACTGATGAGGTTTTTCTATGCTTTCTGGCAACGACTTGTGGAAATTTGCAAGAAATTATAAAAAAAACCAAGGAAAACAAATAAAATGGAGCCAATCTACCAAATTTTAAAACAAATTGGAACAATAAGTCGTGAACGGTACCAAATAATAGCAGTTTGGCTAGTTTTGATTTGTATATTTTGTTTACTAGAAGAGGAAGGTTTAAAAAATTTCACTAAAAAAATTTGACAGAAAAAAAGCGTATATTTCTAATTTGTCTTACTAAATTGCTCATAACTCGAAAACTAAGTCAAGTTTGACGGTTAGGCACCACTTATAGCTATCATTGAAACTCATCGTTGAAAATTTTAATGATTGATTTTGAGACATTTAAAAAGCAAAATCATTTATTATTTTGATGGACAAATAAAGCTTAAGACTTAGTCAATATTTTTAGCCAAAAAAAAAATTCAAAAAGGCCCTACTTTTCACATAAAATGACTTTTCTTTTTCAATCATTGAACTACCTTACCAAAGATCATTGGAATCTTTAAAGTCATTTTATGTGAAATGTTGGGCCTATTTTTTTGACTAGAAATATTAATTAAGTCTTGAGCTTTATTTATCCATCAAAATAATAAATGATTTTGATTTTATAATTATCAACAATGAGTTTCAACGATAGCTATAACTGGTGCCTAACTGTCAAACTTGACTAAGATTTAGTAAGAAAAATTGGAAAAAAACGTTTTTTTTTGTGTAAATTTTTTTTGGAAATTTTTAAACCTTCCTCTTCTAGTAAAAAAAATATAAAAAAATAGATAAATCAAATCAAAAAAAAAAATTGAAAAATTTAATATTTTAATTTTATTTGAAATTTGTATATAAAAAATAGTCAAAATCTATTCAGTTGATAGTGAGAAAATTCAAAATTAAAAAAAAAAACTTTCTATGAGAATGTAAATTTTTATAATTTTTGGAGGTAAATATATCGCACTAATTTGAGCAGACAGAAAGCTTAATAAAAATCGTAGGAGAAAAAAAAATATTTTCCCTAACGGTTTTTTAACATTTATATGAAGGTACCATTATTTTTGTGACCCTGAACTTTTCAGACGATTTGAATATCATATCTTGGACTGTTATCAGCACTATAAAAATTGATCGATTTTGAAAATTGAGATAGCAATCGATTTGTCACCACAAAATAAAAAAAAATAAAAACTGCGTATCGAGATTTTGCCGTTTCATTTTGAAAATCGCACCATTTTCACGCCACTGGTGACATTCCAAAATATGATATTCAAATTGTCTGCAAAGTTCAGGGTCATTTATTTTTTCATAAAAGTAAATTTAAAAATTTGTAAATTTTCTTAAAAACTTTTAGCCCAGTCAAATTAGGAATTTAAATCGCATTTAACGATGGACAAATTTTTTTATGGAATCTGTTTGTGTACGCCTCCTCATTATAAAAATAGTTTTCGGGCTTAGGGAAGAGTCGCCATTTTGAAAAAGAAATTGGTTTCGTTTTTATTTATCATCTCTTTGATATTTCATTTTACAACAAAATGTCCAACTTAAATCTTATCGAGGATAAAATTATCTACAAAATAATCTTTTACCGATTTCTGTAAGTTCCTCCGTCTTTATGTTATAGTGGGTCAAAGTTCACCTATTAGTCATGTGTTGGGTATGGTATGACGTTTCTTGTTATATCGCGCTGTCTTTTGACTTTTTTGGATAATGATCACAGACTAATTTGTAGATTAAAAATCCAAAAAAAAAAAAGAAAATTTTAATAAGAAAAACAATTCTGTACATTGTGCTTCTGTATAAAAAAAATTATTGAAGTCAAAATAACCGTTTTCAAGCAAATTGGAAATTTAAAAAAATTGTTCTTTGGAAGGTATTATTAATAAACATTTTTTGGAAAATGGTTTCCCATCCAAAGGTAGCTTTTACCAAACAAAATTTATTAAATTTTTTTTAAGAAAAGTTATGGAGCCGGTATTGAGAAAAATAACATTTTGTAAAATTACTAAGAAGAAAATTGTATGGCAGGTACCGTTATTTTTAGTTAAAATAAAAATTTAAAAAACTTGTGGGCAGAATCACCAAAAACTAAAATGTACCAAGTTCCAAGAAAATCGATCGAGACGTTTAGGCATTAGCCGAATAGACAAACAGACATACAGACAGAATTTTGGCACCCACTTTTTTAGTGTTGTCTATTATCGTAATGTCATGTTTGACTGTTATCTCGAATTTGTTTTTGCACGAATCCAGAACTATACCTGTATCTATATCGCAAATAAAATTAAACAGAAAAGCTAACAAAAATAAAAAAATCCACAAATTTTAAATATTTAACTGAATTGCGCATAACTGAAACACTTAGCCGAAATTTGACAATTTAACACTTAAAACTTTTTGTACAAAATTAAATTTCCTAAAGAAATGGATGAAAAATTTATGAAAAAAAGGAACTAACAGAAAATATAAAAAAAAAAATTTTGCTAACCCAAGTACCCGTACTAGTGCCGAATTTAGTACTCATATCGATAAGAACTAATTTCTTAATTTCAAGTACTAAGCTCTAGTCCTGTCAGTTTGGAACCGAGTATTAGTTAGGACTTGGTACTAGCAAGCTCCTTAAATCGGCTGGTTATTATACCAATTGCTAGTACTCATATCGGTACCGTGTGATTTTTTCACAGCGGTACCAAGGCCTAGTCCTGTGAGATTGATACTGAGTATCAGTTAGGACACCGTATCAGGTACAATTTTGAATTCGATAGTCTAGCACTGTTGGTACCTGGATCGGAGTGAATTTCACTCGCCACAAATGCAATTCACTTTTTTTAATTTGTGAAACGTGGAAAATGTAGATTATTAATAACATTTATTTAATATTTTTTAATACAAAATTAGGTTTCCTTTATTTAAAAAAAAAATATAAAATCAAAGATTTATAATATTTTAACTAAATGGAGAATAGCTAGCAAAGATAGACTCAAGACATACTTAAAAAAAATCGTTTTTATTTAAAACTGATAAAACAGATGGCATACATGCGCATATAATTCTTCCCAGTTTTTGTCAAATTTCAAATTCGTAAAAATATTCGAAATAAAATGAAATTATTAAAAAAAAACTTTTAAACGAACAAATTTGGTAGGCAAAACATTTTATCAAAAAAGCAAGACACGTTTTTTTAATTGACTAATGGCTTCACCGAATTCGAACTGTTTGTAAAAGTATGAAGAATAAAAACATAAATAATAGAAATTTTTATATTTGTTATTGTGAACTATTGAATATAAATATAAAATTCAATTTCAAAGTTTTGTAACCTTTGGCCCCGATGAACACAATTGTCGTACTTGGGGAAAACGCATTTCGGCAAAAAGTTACAAAAACTTTGAAGTTTTTTTGTTTGAAAATGAAAAAAGTTCTCTGAAATTTAAAATATACAGTGGGTACCAAAATATTTTTTTAAATAATTATCTCAAAAAAGTCAATTCTCTTCCAGTAATTAGTCTTTTTAAGGTCAGATTTTTTAGGAAATGTGAAGATCTTCAAAAAAAATTTTTGATAAAAGTCGATTAACCTCGAGACGCCTTATATAGCTTATGAGTTCTAAAGATCTCTTCATTTGAAAAAAAAAAAAAAAAAAATGCAACACGTTCCTAAAAATCATTTATCTTCCGACTTTTGTTCTTATCAACATCAAAATTGTTGACAATGAAAATTATCAAATAAAAACATCTTCAATTCTAAACCGATATACAATAAATTACAGCATATACAAATTTTTACCGAAACAAATTTGTTTGAAGGAAACACATTTTAATCGAAAACTTATAATTTTTTTATAAAAATAAGATTTCGAAATGCTAATTTTTGTGTCAAAGTATTAAACAAAATAATTTTCATTAAGACGAAATTTTCTCTAATTTCAATATTTATTACTTGAATGAAAATAATTTAAACAATTATATTTAATGCAAACTGTACAGTGTTTTAGTGTGTATCTCATTCGATAAGGTATAATCAAAATCATCAGCACTTGGGGGCTTATTACAAAATTCATTCAATCCATCACGGTTGATCCCTCATCACTTTCGAAAGACAAATACAAAAAACAGAACTTTATTCATGGCTGTATAACATTTGGACAGAAAAAAAAAAAAAAAACATCACACAAAATATCGTCTGTCTTGAGAATCAGACTAATTAAACGGATGCCTTTTTCAATTCTTGACGAAGCGGCAAAATATTATCAATAAACTTTAAAAACTATACAAAAACAACACGCCCCATTTCTATTAAGTCGATGGGTTGAGAAAAAATAATTAAAAAAAAAAAAATATCAAGATCAATACAAAAAAAAAAAACAAAATATTGTATTCGCAGAAAGCTCTGCTTAATGTTTCTGCAATCAGTTAATTAATCCCATGGAACTAATTTTCCTTTTTTTTAAATTTGAATATTTCTTGTTGTTGTTGTTGTTGTTGTTTCCAGACATTTTTTGAATATATGTGCAAGTATTTAAGAATTTTTTTTTTGTTATTTTATCTTAATTACTCTGGTAAACGGCACTGAACCCCACCGAGTCAAAATCGAGGAACGAGGACGACCGATGCGATGATGGCGGTGGTGGTGTAAGCGGAGGGGCATAATATTTGGATCGATTTTCAAGTCTTAATACTACTCTCGAGGTTAAAATAAAAATGTTTGTTTATTTTTTTGTTTTGTTTAATAATAAACAGCTGTTTCGAGTGCCAGACAAACAATTGCGACATTTGGACCTTTGTAAAAGACACAAAATGTTCTACAAGTTTGGTACAAATTATTTTTCATGTTTTAAATGAAAAGTGCATCTTTACTTTTTGTAGCATCTTGTCTTTTTTTTGTTGCTGTTGTTTTTACTAGCGATATATAGGTCCTCTATGGCAAGTTATGCTTTCGTAAAAAAATCGGATTCTCATGATTTTGATCAAAATAATTGTTTTTACGACGAAAAAATGGGTCTCATAATTCTGTCTATTTTTCTGTCAGTTGAGCTTTAACCTAAACGGCTGAATCGATTTTCTTTTTTCTTTTCAATGTCGATACAAAACTTTTTTTTGATCATTCTCATCCCCAGACAATTTTTTTTAGCATGATCGTATTTTTATCGAAAACGGCTTCACAACATTTCTTTAAAATAAATCAAAAAATCACTTATAGGAAAAGCTATTTTTTGAATTAAAACCATTGTTCAAAAAATGGAATTAATGCTAGGATCTTTCAAAGAACAATTTATTTGATTTTCGATTTTCTTGAAAACTGTAGAACGGATTTTGGTGACTTCTTTGTGTGTAAAAACGTAAAAGTAATGTTTTGTACCAAAATTTTCGAGCAAATTTTTTGTTGGTTTTTTTTTATATACATATATTCCATTTTTTTAAACTTAATACTTTTTCGAAAACAGCATAGTCAATTTTTTCAATATCAATATCCAAAGAGTGCGAAGAAAAAAAATATGTCACTTTCGCACTAATTTATTTTCAAAATGAGTTCGGAATTAATCTTGGCTTGTTCAAACTTTTACTTATGCCAAATTGTGAACGCTTTTTCCAGGTATTCTGTAAACAACAAAATGTGAGCATGAGTATTTTTCGTATTTTTGGACAAGAGTTGCCATTCTACTGTAAAGGTATTCCTTTTTTTAAACAACGTCAAAATTTCTTAAGTCCCCAGTAAATTCCTCATTAAGTATAACAAAAAAGTTGAGTGTGAGATAGTTCACAAAAAAGGACAACAATAATTACAACTGAAATAATAAATTACCATGATGAAGTCATTTAAAGTACAATTTTTTTTTTTTTTTTTTCAAATGACTCAACAACGAAAGAAGTTCATCTTTTTTATTTTATTTTCTTTCTCGTGCGTACTTAATACTTCTTTCAAGGTCATGTCAAAACATTTGCCTCAGCAATTTACATTAATTACAAAAAGGGTAAACAAAGCGACCCGACCCGCAAGAATCAATTTTATTACTTGAAATTAAAACAAAATACAAAAAAAAAAAAAACAAAAAACACCCCCACTTTAGGGCCCGCTGATGTTCTGAGTCATTCAATTTCCGTCTTGTTTTTTTTTTGACTTTATTTGTTCTTCATTGGGCTGTCACTTGACTGTAATCCTTCAATTAAGTTGATTTCTTTTTTTTTATAAAGAAATAAAAAAGAAGAACACAAATTTCTCAAATGCGGTGTGAATAGTGGAACCAGTGATGGTTGAGTTCCTGATGGGTTAATGAAAATGCTTTTTAAATAAAATATCTGTCAAAATATTAAAAAATTGTTTTTGCGGGAACATAAATTTTTATTTAGAATAATTATGATGAGGGAAGGTATAATGTAAAGGGGAATTATGGGTTGGCAAAAAAAAAAAATTGCGCACTTTATACTTCTTGACGAACTAAGAGCCCGTAGAAAATTATGTAATAAGTGGCAAAAGTTAAATGTTAAAATAAAATGCACGACTGAGTCGCACGTACTTGCTTATATATTTTAGGGGCATTAAAACTAATAGTTTAATGAGAACAAAAAAGAATGTTATCTAAATACTTGATCAAATATGAATATATGGTTAGAAAAATTTTAAAAATCGGAGGAGCTGTTGTTTAGAAAAAATAGTTTTGTATACATAAAATTAATAAAATATAATTAACTACATAATAAAATTTTCGTTTTTAAATTTCCATTTTTTTTTTTTTTTTTGTAACTTATTTATATGAAAAATTAATTCAAATTCGTTCCAGCATTGAAAGAATTCAAAATCAAAAAAGAACTGAACTAATGGAGGTACTATGCATAAATAGTTATTTTTGCAGTTGCTGTTGAGGGGAGGAGAAATGCTTTATGCATTATAAGGAGGTCTTTTTTAACGTTGACCATCTCCTTGTGTTCGACTCCCCTTTAAACAAAGTTTACGTTATCAAGATTCGCCACCCTAACTTTCGGTCTCTGACTCTCCCCGGGACCACTCTTTCCATTACTTCAGGTTAGTTGTAATCATACACTCTTTCGGGATCGCTCTATCACTGCTCTTCTTCTCTTTCGTTTCTTCTGAGAATTTTTAGGCTGTATATGCAGATTTAGTTCCTCCATTTTTGTTCACTGGTTATCCTCTTTTTAGTTATGTGGTCTGGATTGATTGTACTGATTTTTCTCTCCAGGGGGTTAATTCTTGATCTGTGAAACTGTGAAATGAAAACAAAGTTATCATTTCAGTTCTCACAGAGTTTGAGAAATAAATGATAAAATGATTATCACTTCACTAACACGATCAAGGCGATTTCCGAACTCGCTTTGAAAAACAACTGCCAAAGAGAGTACTAAAAAGTAATAAAATGAGAAATGCCTCTCATCTCTCATAGTAAAAGATGATTGTTGTGTCATAGAGAGAACAAGATGGCGACTTGGGTGCATCTAATAAGCATAAATTGTTTCTCTTTATGATTTATCTGTTCACAGGTTTTCACAGAGTGAATTGGTTGTGATACAAAAATTATCATAAGAAAACATTTTTTTTAATTTTTCAAACTTCGAGATTGTTCTTCTCTTTCCGCTTCCCATCTGCTACAGGCGAAGAAGGTATGATGCACCTTGTCGTGCTCCTGGGGGTCCCCGTACCGGCAGGCTTGACTGTTCGTTTAGCCAATTATGTGCAGAGAGGTGTTAAGTATCCGTGTCCTGATGGCATTTCTGGTCATTCCGTTTAGCCACTCTCTGCTGTCCTAGCTTCAAGCTCTAGCACTTTCTGTTTCTTGAGCTCCTTAGCTTCTTCCGTTGCCGTTTCCATTCCAACTTCCGTCTCGTTGACGAAGACCTTATTCCTTTCTACTGCTAGAAGTCTATTGGAGACATTTCTGCGACAACTAGAACGGCTGGTCATAACACCGTTCGATATGAGCTTGCTTGCTTCCATTTGCTTTCTGTACTTTCCTTGTCGAAGCTCGTCTGCCCAGATCTTACATCCGAAGAGGAGAAAGACATTAGTTGTCGACATCAGGAGCCTTCGCTTGCTGGTCGTTGGACCAACTATGTATATCTACGTTCGCTATCAGGCTACTCAATGAAACGGCCACTTTCGAGGCTCCTTAAGCCAGGTTCTACATCTTGAACCAGAAAGTAAGTTTGGTGCTGATGGTGCACGAAAGTCGTCTTCCTGGGGGTCCCCGTATAGTCCACGACATCCTTGCCAATTCGGAAATCGATTAGAAGCAGGATGCTTTTCTATTTCAGAAGGACTATTTCGTTATTTTTTTATATCCAGGCCGTACTCGTGTTCATTCTTCATCCAAAAGTTAACCCATGGAATAACCTGGGGCCGAATCACCGCACCAGTTTTCGTGGAACTCGGTCAATTAAGCGATAGTTCGGCCCATGGTTTAACTAACTTAGCGCACTTTCGGTGTATTTTGATGTTTTCGATGTTATCTGCATATCCCACCAAAAAGTCATCTTCTGGGCATCTCAATGAGAAGAACGCCATCTTAGGAGATGTTCCAGACATTAAGGCCTAGATTGATTTGAAATCTTCGTTGACCTTTTGTATCCTAGTAGATAAGCTCTCCCGGTCCCCGAGATAGTATTTCTCGATCCGGAAGTTGAATTAAAGTCCGTAGTTTCTAGCAAAATGATCTGTCTTGAGTAAATGCTTCTCCGTTGGACGATTTGGGTGGCCTTAACTATACTTCTTCAAACGCTTCGATCGTAGAGCTACCTTTTCAGAGTCCATACTGCCTTTCTGACAGGTCTCCTTCTCTCTGTACTGCCACAGTTAATCATCGGTCACGGTTTCGGCATCTTCGCCAATAGTTTTCCTGCGGTATTCAGCATACAAAAAAATCTCTACACTGATGCGAAATATGGGTCTTTCTTATCTTTACTGATCAGCATTAGTCGTTGTGTCTTCCAGCTTCTGAGAAAATTCCTTCTTCCAAGTAGCTGTTACACTTGTTCAGTAATAGTTAGGGGCATGAGGTGGGCGATAAACTTAAGTACTTTTAGCGGTATTCCATCAAGCCCAGGCGTTTTTGGACTTAAAACTTTTCAAACACAACTCTTCTTCACTAAAGGGTAGTATTTCCTTTCGCTTCGGCCAAAATGGTGTCGGAAGCCTGACGTATTGAGTTGGAAGAAGTGTGTCTATTATACCTTAATTTTTTATTTTGTTTAGAGGAGGGTTTACCACCTGAACTCTAAGGGACTAGAGGGACTACCACTTCCATTTTTTGCTTGCATTGATGGCCTCCTTGAGCTCGGATCTTTTGATTCTGAACTTCTCTAGAGTTTCCTCCATAGATTAAGCGTATCTTTGAAGAAGATTGAATTAGGTTTACGGGACTGAACAAAAAATTATCAAAATCGTTTAAGCAATTTTTGAGAAAAAAAATTAGCTGACGGTTTGTTAAACTTAAAGAACAGATATTTTTTATAAAACTTAAAAGTTTTTTTTTTTTAAGATTCTAAAGAGTAATAAAATATTTCTAGAAACACAATATTTAAAAAAAAAATAGACCACGTCGTTTTTGAAATGCATAAGTTTTTTCAAACACAAAAGTCTCCAAAAATTTACACAGAGCAAGCTTTGCAAAACATAAATTTTGTAAAGCCCATAACTTGGACAGCTTATCCAACAGCTGATATTAAACTTCACGTGGCAATGACGTGATGGTTAAGAATTTATATATTCCTCAATTAAAAGCCGAACTTTTTATCTGACGAGACTTTAAAACTCCTTTGCTTTAATTTATATCTGCACTTATATGAAAACGCTCAAAGGTCAGAGTTCCTTCTTTCTTTCTTCAATATAAGCGTATGCCCACCATAAATTTAAATTCTCTCTCATCCCATTTGACACACAGTTTCCTGTAAAAAAAAATGGTCTCATTCAACGATGATGAACCAAAAACAAAATAATAATAACAATAATAATAATAAATAAAAAAAAAAACTATTCGTGTCTCTGACTTTGTTCATTTTATATTATTGACCCATTGAGAAAAATAAAAATTTCTTTCTCCGCTACTTTCATTTTCAATGAACTATTTTCATTGGGAGGATGGTGGAGTGGTTGGGGAGTAAGGAAGGGTTGGACAAGCGAATATGTTTAACTTGAACAAAAACAAATTTCTCCAAAGTCATCAAACGCATGAGAAGAATTACTTAAGGCTCCAATGAATGACCGACCGACCGGGGCCAGCAATGAAATTGATGATGACGAAGAATACAACATGTGCGTAAAGTACCTACACATAACCACCACAGTCGTTGATCTTTGTTAACTCAAATTAAAAAAAAAAAAAAAAAACAATAACAATAACAATAAAAAAAAAGATGATCAGAGTCTGTGTAGTTTGTTTTATTTTTTTTTAATGTCATTTTTGCAAATAACGACGCCGCCGCCGACCTTTTTTTTCATGCGACTTCAATCTCCGTATTTAAGAATGAGAATGATATCATCTTACGAAGGGCTGAAATATTTTGTCAAAAAAAAAATGAAGTAAAAAATATAAAATATACAATTCGGTTGTACAAACTTGTTGTTGTGAGAATTTTTGGGAAAATATACTTTTGCAAAACTGTAAAAAAAACTCCACGGGAATAGTTGTTTTTACCAACGAAAGATACCTAAAGATCTTTAGAAAACATTTTTAAAAACATTTTAAATCTCGTTCCGTTTAATTTTTTGACTAGCAACAACTTCAAAACATTTTAAAGGAAACATTTTGGTATTTTTTAGATAAAAATTTTATTTCTAAAGATAAATATAACCTTTCTTAAATTTTTACTTTTGAAAAAGTGCAAACATTTGATAAATGAGACGACGGCGACGGGATATAGTAGAAGTTTTTCAGAATAACAGAATAGCTTTAAGAAGGCATGTATTGAGTATTAAATACATTAAGTGCGGGGTTCTTTTTCCATGTTTTGTCTTAAGCTGTGTTGAACACAAGAACAACTCAATATAAAGAAATATAATATAATAAATATGGTCAAAATAGCTTTTTATGGCCTTTAGTCCTAAAAATTGGCGTTTCGTCCGGCTTACTCACTTGGACTCATCAGTGACTTAGTGAGGGCCTTGTCAGTTATCAATTTCGTTCATGGAACAGCGTACTGCAGAACCAAAAGTAAGACTAAATTTTTCGTTTATAATTTCGCTGTGTCATTTTTGTATGGGATTTTTCGTTTCGCATCAGCAGCGAACTAGGCTTTAATTTTAAATATAGCTTGAGAGCCATTTTTGTAATCCAGTCGCTTGGACGCCATCATAAAAACTTCAGCTGGGTTATTTCCAGTTAGGAAACCAAAATTCTTGCTTCTTTGTGGTAATCCTGTAGCTTGGGCATCATTTTTGACAAAATAAAAAAAAAAAATTATTTGAAAGCAAAGAAATCGACTAAAAAAATACACTAATTTAACGATTATTGACATTCTTAACGAATAGAATTTAGTACGCCGTCTGCGAAGAAAAAAACCTTTCCGACTTGGTGCGGTGAAGAGCTGCTTTAAAATCGCGGAATAAGCAGGAACTTTCGCCGGAAAGTCACCTGCAACACGTTACTTAACTTCGTTTAAAATAAATTGAAATTTATTTAGAAATTGTTAGATAATTTTTAACTTAGTTGCATTCGGGAAGTGTGGTTTAAGTGCAGTACGAATCTCACACCCCTATGAGCACCATTTTCGGTCCTCATATAGAGCCGTATGCGGGACATTGCTGCATTTTGCATTTGCACCAACCCACGGGAAAAAAAAACTTGGAAAATTTCCTTGATCAAAATAACGATTGATGTCTTAAAAGTTAGTTGTTGAGTAGCCCCATCTTCGGTTTTATTGTCAATGCTCCCACTTAATAATAATAAACTTTTTCTATGTTCAAAAGGTGGGACTTGCCGTTCTTTTGGTAATTTCCAAAAGTACTGGGAAAAACTATCTACTAAGTCGATAAAAGATGATCCTTTTCTCGAATTTTTAAGGTAGCTGACTTTTTGTCGAGTCAAGAATTCGACAAGTCGAAATTTAATGAGTAGTAAAAAAGTAATTTTTTTTAACTTCCAAAAAAGTCGATATAAGCCGATATATGAACTGTTTTTTTCGGTAATTCGTACGCAACCTACTGAAATTATTGCCCCAGGTGCTCTAAGGGCTAGGAACGGCCCTGAGTAGACGTACCATCGGGTAAAATGTCAGCATTGCCACTATTTGGAAATATATTGTTTTCTATGTCAAAGGATGGGACTTTATTGACAATTTTTAATAATTTGAACATGAAACAAGTTGCGGAAACGCATACAGATACAAAACACGTGTTGGTAAAATAACTGTTTACGTCTTAAAGATATGTGTTGAGTAGAAGCATCTTCGATTAAGATGTCATATAGTTGTTGAGTAGTCGCACCTCTGTATAAAATTTCAGTGTTACCACTTTTCGGGAACATACTTTTTTTAAGTGAAAGGATAGAATTTCAGCTTTTTGGTAATTTTTAGTATTTTGAATACAAACAAAATGCAACTTATTTCCCAATACGTGTTTGATATCTGCAAGCGTTTCCGCAACTTTTTTCGTGCTCAACATATTAAAAATTACAACAAAAAAAAGTGGAGGTTCTACCCGTTGACATACAAAAAATAAACATAAGGCCCCTAAATAGAAAGCACAGAAATTTCGGTTTCCTGTGCTCATTTTATTTAAGTCGTGATTCATCGGCTTAAACTTTGCGCCATTGCAGAGTACAGCAGTATTTAAAGAATAAGTTAAATTGTTGTACAGGGTGGCGCACGAATCGTGCTACATAAATAAAACGTAATAACTTTTTTTCTGTGTGAGTAATCGGCTTATTTTTTTTTTTTATTTTGTAGGTTACTATTTAGATTTATAAAAATGGATGCTTGGGATACGGAGAAAAGAATTTGGATAGTGCAACGGTACCATGCTTTGCAGTCCGTCATTTCCGTCCAAAGGGAATTAAGGCGGGAGTTTGGCGGTAATCCCCCGAGTAGATGGACCATTATGAGGTTTGTAAACATGTTTGCCGAATCTGGAAGCATCGCACGAAGGCCGTACCATCGAGATGCCAATGTTCGGGTTCAGGATACAATCGCAGCAGTAGCATCTGCAATACAGGCCAATCCGAGCGTTTCGATCCGAAACTTATCGGGGCAAATTGGAGTTAGTAGACGGTCATTACAACGGATACTTCATGACGATTTAAACTTGTTTCCATACAAAGTCCAAATTACTAGCAAGTTAAACCCTCAGGATTTGCCTGTTCGCCTGGAATTTTGCCAAAAAATGATATCAATGGCCGAAGAAGACAACACATTGATCAATTGTTTGTTCATGTCTGATGAGGCCCATTTTGATCTTAACGGCAATGTAAACAAGCAAAATTGCCGTATATGGAAAGAGTCTAATCCAGAAATGCTCCATGAGACGGAACTGCACCCAGAACGAGTCACTGTGTGGTGCGCAGTTTCATCAAGGTGTATTGTCGGGCCGTACTTCTTTGAAGAAAACGGTGTAACCGTTACTGTCAATGGGGACCGTTATTTAAAGATGTTGAAGGAGTTTTTTTTACCCAGAACTGCGCCGAAGACGTATACCATTCAACAGCGTTTGGTTTCAGCAAGATGGAGCAACTGCACATATAGCCAGACCAGTTATGGCGGAGCTAAACAAAAAATTCTCAAACAAATTAATTTCTAGGAACTCCACTCTTCGCTGGCCCCCAAGGTCACCTGACCTGACTGCACCAGACTTCTTTTTATGGGGTTATGTCAAGCAAGAGGTGTATAAAACGAAGCCCAGGAATTTAACTGAATTAAAGCAGTCCATAACGACAATAATTGAGGCGATCCCAACTTCAACTCTTCAGGCCGCAATGAATAATTTTTTGATCAGGTGCCGCATATGCGTGGGAGAGCGTGGAGGTCATTTGCGGTCTATAATCTTTAAAAACAACTAACTATTTAAAATAAAATTTAATTTTCTAACCAATAAAAAAAAATAAATGAGATACATCGATTAAAAAAAAAGTTATTTGAATTTCTTATTGTAGCACAATTGGTGCGCCACCCTGTACCTGAACGAAACGCATTTAGACTAAGGCTAGGACCGCACTGCGATTTAAAAATCAGTATCGCAAAAAATTATGGTCACGTACTCAATTGCGATTATCTATCGAGCGATTCTGTAGCATACAGCTTTTAATGTGAATGCACGCACATGCGTTTCATTTAATTTTGCGATTGAAAAAAACGCTCAAAAAATAGATGTGGTGCAGTTTTTTTAATCGCTGCGATTTAAAAGTCGCATATTTGCGCAACCACATTTTATTTTTCGACAGTCGCCCGAAAAATTGAACAAATTCTCGACAATCGTCGCGATTTCTTGGTAGCATTCCATTTAAATTAATGTGTTTTATTTCTGGCTACTGAATAGTCGCGCGATCAAAATCGTAAATGCAGTCCTAGACTAAAAGTCACTAAAAAGTTCTTTTAGAATTTTTCATTCAATTAAAGTTTAAAAAAAAATACATTTTCTACAATTTTTACTCATCTTCTTCTTATTTTAAATTAAAATTTAAAACAAACACAAAAAGGAGAGCGATGTAAATAATATTCATTCTAACATTTGTTTCGAGCTGTGAGTGATAGAATGCTTTCCAAATCCAATAAAATTAAAAAAGAAATAAATATTTAACAAACAAAAACTTAAATTAAAGAAAAAATAAATTAAAAAATATAAAAATATCTCACCTGTTCGACACTTGTTAAATCTGTCAATTGATTTAATAGATAACGCAGATTCTTTCCAGTTCTCAGATGCCAGTTAAGGCCACTTAATGCAGCTGCAATACTCGATGCAGCAATGGTACTTGCAGAATATATTGAAAAATAATGCTCTAAAAATAAATAAATAAAAAAATACAAAAACAAAAATTAACAAAAATAAAAACAAAATAATTAAAAATAACATATAAATAAAATACAAATAGGATTAAAATCACAAAAAAAAAAAATAGACAAACAGAAACAAAAGAAATATCATCAAAAAATGAACATACCTAACCAAAGGATCTTTCAAGGATCATTTTCAATGGATATTTATATTTATTTATCAATTGAACAAAAAAGGCTAAGCCAAGAATTCCTTTCAATTTTTTATTTTGATGAAGACACAAACATTTTTCACTCGATACATTTCACTATCTATTTTGCACAGAAAAACAGGAAACAGATGTGCATAGATATAGAACGCCATCAAAAAGAACCCGCATATCCTTTCAAAAAAACACATTTTTTGTGCATCAAATTTATTATTGTTAGAAATAATAATAATCCTATCGAGCTGTTCATTTTAAAATCAAATTTATGTGGGTGAAAGTCTGGACGATTTTAACTACTTTCACGCAAAAATGGTTTAAAATAGAAATAGATCGCACACCATGCCAACATTAGAAGGCGATCGGTGGTGTATCCTTTTTTCCTTTCCACTTAAATAAAAGAGATACAATAATATCTATCATTTACTGGTGCTGGGTGCTGGTTATTGTGAGATCACACGCATTTTCTAGTTCATTGCCATCTGTGTCTGGCGGATCAGTGATCTTTAATTTATTAGTACTGAAAGGCAGTTTTTCCTTTTATTAAAAAAAAAAAAAATATATTAAGCGGAAGGAGGCGTACAATCTCTGTCTGTCTGTCTGCTGTTAGTGGAAAAAAGTGTTAATAATCATAAGGGATGGAAGGAGGTCTTAATTAGTGCCAAAAAGGAATGACGACTACGACGCCGCCGGCCGCCGACGAACCGGCTTAACAAAAACATTATTATTATTATTTTTATATCAACTGTAGAGAGAGTATCACATTGCAGATCTTCATTAAAACGAAGATATATATCATTTTTGTGTTGAGATAAAAGATCGCGATGCGATCCCATTTTCACACATTTCTCAATTGGATCGGGTTATTTATGAGTGCAATTTGTAGGGGTTGATAGAGAATGTCTGTCGCAGATGGTTTATTAGGTCTTTAAAATTCTATAAAAATCCCGATTTGGAAATTATTAACCATATTAAAGGAGAGACAGAGAGAGGAAGAGAGAAAGAGATTTTTCACACAATATTTATGAGAATTTAAAACTTTTTTTTTTAAGAGAGAAAACAAATTGTTTTAAATGATTTATTTTGCAAGATCAATGTCTTTTTCAGTCAGAAATAAAAATTTGAATGTTTTGGCTGTTTTTTGTTTGTGAATGTGGTAGTTTTTTTTTGTATATATACTTAGAAGTCACTTGACTATGTGCAAAGCTAAAACAATCGATATAAAAGAAAACAATCTTTGAAAAACACATCTTTCTGAGAAAACTGATATTCCATTAAACAGAGTTGATAAAGATTGCAATCTTTTTCGAATGCAATCTTTAGTGACTTTTATTTAAAGATTGCATTCCATACATTATTTTCTTGGAATGCGACTTCATAAAATTCAATCACTATTATTTTTTCATTGTTTCATTGTCACTATCACCTGATTGCCATCTTTTTGGACTTCATATCCATTCTTTGCATTCTTTTTAAGCCCTTTTGAATTCTTTTGCACCGTTTGAATTGTTTCGATTTTTTTAAGACTTTTGAAGAATGCAAAACACCTTAAGAAACTTCAAAAGAATTTAAAAAAAATTCAAAGAATTCAAGAGACTTCAAGAAAGAATTTAAAAAATTCAAAGAATGCAAAAGAATTTTAAAAAAATCAAAAAATGGTTAAAAACAATGAACAAAATTATAAGGGTGCAAAAGAATTCAATACTTCAAAAGTATACCACAAAAATGTAAAGAATGCACATGAGGCAGAGATCAGAAGTAACTTTCAACCTTAATTTTCAATCGGTTTCTATCTGAGAGTTACTACATTTATCGGGTTGTTCAATAAGAGCGCTACAAAAGTTTTTTTTTTAAATAAAACAAAAACGGTTTTGGATATCAATGAAATTCTTTATTCCTGTGAAAGTACGTTCGATGCCATTATGTATGCAACTCGATTTCTTTTGCATGGCCACCAAGGGCACGCTTGCAGAAGTCCAGACGCTGAACCCAATTTTCGACGGTTTTCAAGCATAAATCGGCCGATACTGCTGCAATTTCACGTTCGATATTCGTACGAAGTTCATCAATCGTCGCTTGCTTGTTGGCATAGACCATAGACTTGACGTAGCCCCATCGAAAAATGAGCCTCATCGCTGAAGATGATTTTTCGACGAAAATCCGAATCATTTTCAAGTTGTTGCTCAGCCCATTTCACGAACATACGACGCTTCAGGTGGTCAAGCGGCTTCAGTTCTTGCGTCAATTTAATCTTGTTAGGATGTAGGCCAAGATCTTTTCACAAAATTCGCCACAACGTCACAGAGATGCCCAACGCTTGAGAACGACGTGTGAGAGACACATTTGGGCTTTCTGCAGTATTCAGTATTCTCGACACTACGGGCACTTCTTTGTCTCACTGGCACGGGAACATTTTGTACTGTGCCTGTGGATTCAAATTTTTCCACTAGACGCTCAATTGTTGATCTTCTAGGACGATTACGACGACCATAAATTGGACGTAGCGCGCTTAACGTTGAGGCCACTGTCGGTAGTCAGTTAATAATTTCGACTGGTTGTTGGCTCGTATATCTTTCCATCATGAAATAGCGAACCTTACTGAAGAGAGATGTCAAAAGAGCGGCAAGAAATATGGCGTCGTTTGCTGTCCCTGTCGCTCAACTTTTGTAGCGTTCCGTTTGAAAAACCTTTTATTTGAAAAGGTTTTGGTTTCGGTTGGAGATTTATTAAAAAAAAAGTATAAATTTAGGTTATCGATCGCGATTTATTTTTATTTTTATGAATATCTTTCAATGGTTGATGGTTTTGGTGGTTTTTTGGTTGGTTTTTTCACGAAAAAATAAATGGAAAGGTTACCTTTAACCCTTTTCGTTAAAAATAGATCAAAAATTGTTTTCACTGTATTGCACCTAATCACTCAAAGTCTACAAGCTGGGATTCACCGATGACTAAAACGCATAATAAACTGCCCGGTTTAATAGAGGGACTACAAAATATAAACATTCATACTAACCAGGCTTGTAAACTTTCGAGTGCAAGTACCAGTCAAGTACCCAGTACCTTGAACTATAGTCTCGCCATAGTCATCCAAAGGTGATTTTCACTGTTTTCCTCTCGCTGCGTTTTCGCCGAGACCGTTTACACAGAAATCTGTCTCGTGGTTTTCTCGCTATGTTTTCGCTTTGGTCTCGTCGTGACATTTACACGTGTTTTTTTTCATCATCTTGCTTTGGTCCCGTGCGGTGCATTATCCAACGCCACCCAGCTCTTGTGATAAAGTCTCAGGTCTCTCTTTCGTGGTGACGAGCACGATTTAAACAGTTTAAAGCGTTTTCAATGTTTTTGCTTATTTAAAAAAATGTTATTTACAAAAATAAAACTCTGGCAATACTATATCGAGACAAAAGCGAGATGAGGGAAAATCATTTCAAATGCCAAAAACCACGTGAAAATATCAAGGCTACACCAAAGGGAAAAAACCAAGACACAGATCTTTGTGTAAACGGGTTTGGCGAGTTCACAGGAAGACACGAACACAGTAACCAACACAATAAAAACTTGCTTGGACTTTTAACTACGTTTTAAGCTTATTTTAACCTTTTTAAAAAAAGGTATTTTGAAAAAAAAAACTTTAACGAGCACATAGCGAGACCAAAGCCAGATGATGGAAAAACATTCTTAATGCCAAAAATCACGTATAAATGTCACGGCGAGACTAAAGCGAGAAAACCACAATACAGATCTCCGTTTAAACCGATTTGGCGATTATTTTAAATATAAAAAATGTAATATACTTTAAAACTCTGATACCAACGAGGATACTGATTGATGGAGTTAAGATTTAATTTTTTCTCTCAGTGATAAATCTCGCTGATTGACCGAAATATAAAAATAAATAAAAATAAAAGGATATTTTTTGGAATAAAGGTTATTGAGTAGCTTTTATTGAAAATGACAGCAAATAAGAGTGTTGCGGTAAAATTTACCACAACAAGTTGCACCTGCCTATTCTTTATCATTAACCATTTTTAGTCTTCCCTTTTTCCGTTGCGGCTCCAAAACACTTGTAGAGTCAGTAGATACCTGGCGTCTGAGACCTACTTTTAAAGTATTTTGGAAAAGTAACAAAAACAGGTTTCGATCGATTTGTGATTTGAGTGGAACAGTTGGTTCCAAAATCCACGAGCTTAAATTACCAAGAAGACGGGCGGTCTCTTGTCGAGGTACCAGCGGATGGGCTGAAGCAGTAAGCGAGTCAGCGGACTCTTTTATCTTAATAGACCAATTTTCAAAGCATCTTTAACTCATCATCATTTATATTTAACTTAACGTAACGTACTCGTAGCTTTACATTGTTGTCAGAAAAATGGGTTGTTAACGTGTTCTTAAATTCTAAAATCTTAATGTTAATAAATAGTGAAATAGATTTATCGGAATTGACACGCGAGAAGAAAAGAACTGAGTAGATTTCAGGATTTAAAGAAATGTATTCCTCTCTCACCTCGAGGGATTAGTTTTGGAAAGATTACTTCGCGTTTCGAATCACGCGCGATTGTTTTAGAGTAACTAGGAGAATACCTAGAAGAAACTTTTTCTCGATTTTAGTTCTTTTAAGTTTTCTCGGAATATTTAGTTCAAGGGTTCTGAACTCGGCCATTTGGATTCGGCAAGTTTTGGAAAGACATCCAACAACTTGCTGAATCATTGAATGTGTGTGTGAGAGTAAAGTTTCGATGTAATTCGACAACGGAGGAACTGAAGTTTTCGAAGAGAACACGTAGCTTTCCAGGAGGCCGTGATCCCGTGACTGAAGATCTCGAAAACGATTGGCTGGTTGTATGAATGTGTGAGAGACTGGAATGGCCGAGGTAGACAATATGTTTAGCATGGAAAGTTCACTTCTTTCAGTTTTTTACTAAAATCGAATATATAATATTTAGTTCTGAACAAATGCTATATAAAGAGAGACCTCTTAAACTTGTAAAAAGGAAGTAGCTCCTTTTAAGCTTGAATTCACATCGCACATAAATTAATTTAAAAAAATTCTTTTATGATCACCGCTATATTCAATACATTATCATACAAAATTTCATTCAACATAAACACATACATTTTCCAAAGTAGGAACTTCGCTAAATCTCAGATTTCTTAGAAGAAACCCCAAAAAAACAAAATCACACAGAACTATAACACGCAATTTAACTTTCTGGTCGGAGGCGCTTGCCCTGAAGAAACAAAAAAAATAAAAAAAAAGAAAACATTTCTAGGGGCGCATAATTAAATCATATTGACACCTGAGATGTGTGTGATGTTCGAAAATTCCAACAAGACAAAAAAAAAAAAAACGATGCAAAAACACAATAAAAAAAAAATTAGTGGCAAAAAAGGTTTAAGGCGGTTGAAACATTTTGTCTTTTCTTAGCCTAAAAGATATTTCTTTCGTTACCTATAATCTGCCTTTACCCAAGTCAAAGAAGAAGCTTACACTAAAGCAGAATAAACAAAATCAAAACTACTCACTCTGACCTACAGTGGGGCAGCACAACATAGTTCAGTTGGCAAAATTATACTGATCATTGATCAAGCAATATTATGATCGCAATTGGTAGGAGATCGTAGGTGCCACTGAGTATTCTATAAAAAATAAAGCGGCTGTTGGTCTTGATGCTGTTGTAGCTTAATCTATTTGCAATATATTGAAGTTTAAGCTACAAACGCAAGCTTAAGCTTAATGTAGCTTAAGAGAGATTACTTCAAAGATACAGCCTAAACGAAGAGACAAAATGGTAATGGCCTCCGTCTAATAGACTTTTCAGAAGCTCGTAATATGGTGATAAGTTGCACAAGGTTTGAACGGCAAAGAGTTCGAAAACCATTTTAGACGTGTGTACTTTTGTACGTCGAGGGGCAGACGTCGACTCTGACCGGCAAAGTTTAAAACTCGACTGTCAAATGAAAAGAACCTATGAACCACCTAAAAAGGAAATACGCTTTAGCATACCTGAAATCGCCAGAGCCTACAACAGAAAGCATCTGAACGAGAAGCTCTCCGCTGTAAATTCATCTGCCACAAACGCCAACAACCAGTTTAGCAGCCAGCCAACCAGGAAGCAGCCGAAACCACGATAGGCTACCAACTAACCCCGAAAAAGAACTCGTGGTATTGAGATGAATGCCAACAGCTGAAAAACATGACAGAAGAGGCACACACGAATATGCTGCAGCGCAAAACAAGATTAGTGAGAGAAGACTATCGAACATGGAGAAGAGAGGAGAAGAAGACCCTGCGTAGAAAGAATAGGGCGTACGCAGTCTCCCAGGTGAAGGAGATCGAAGAGTCTCGCGATCGAAATAACACCCGAAAGTAGTATTGAAAAGTCAAGCAACGGGCTGCTGGCTTTAAAACCGGTAGTTAACGTGTTCAAGCAGCTTTTCCAGCAACTGCTTAATGGGCATCAGGTAGACCGAGAAGTAGAACATTAAGAGAGCCCACCTCCAGTCAATGAAGACCCAGTACCACCACTCACAAGAGACGAGGTAAAATTAGCTATAAAGAAGCTCAAGAACAATAAGATAATGGGTTACCAGCGGATCTTCAAGCTCTAAGAGATTATGTTGAAAGGGTGCACGCATCAACTCATCAACCAAGTTTAGCTGGAAGGAAGCATGCCCGATGACTGGTCTATCAGCTCCATCTGAATTTCAAGTCGAGACTTACCATCTATTCATCGTCTTCAAAGCTGCACATAATAGCATTCATCGTCAGGAGATCTATATGGCGAGGGCTGAACTTGGGATCCCGGGGAACATTGATCCAGTTATGTGGCATGTAATTGAAAAATAAGCGATGCAATGAGCAACTAGGGGAAAGCTCTTCCGAAATATTTTAAACGTGCTCAGGGTTTCAGCAATCACTTTCATTTTTTTTTTTTTTATAGTGTAAAGAGCAGGCGTTAACACTGGAAGGCAAGGTCTTCAAATCTACATGCTATCAACAAACAATGTAAGATTTATCAACCGGCTAGGACAGAAGTCACTGCTAATAGCAACAACTTTGAGGAAATCAAGGAGTTCATATACCTTCGAGCAAACATCAGTTCTACAATAGACATCTAAGTGGAGTTTTGATAAAGAGTTATTCAAGTAAACCCGAAATACTTCGGTTTGGCGCAGGCAAAAGTGTTCAAAGCTCTTCGTACGTAAAACGAAGGGCACGCTGTAGAAAGCAGTTATACCTTATGACACCTTAAGCAAAAAGGGATGGCTGATACTGGGCTCCTTCGAAATAAAATTCTTTGACGGATCAGCATCAAAGTCCTGTGTGCCAGGAAGTCGAATGGAAGAGAGGGTACAACCATGAACCCTTTGAGCTGTATCAGGATGTGGTTGTAGTCCCGAAAATAAAAACTAGTCGACTAAATTGGCTCAGCAACATGAAGCGAATTAACAATTAAAGATCGAGCCATCGTGGATGCCAGAAAGTTTTGTCTAGATGACTGGAAGCAGCGTGCTTGGGATCGTAGGGGATGGAAGGCTGCCGTGGAAGAAAATGAGTTATCAAAATAAAATAAAGCACTGGATCACAGAAACTTGTGCCTATAGTTCAAGTTCTTCGAATTTCACAATCTGGAAGTCCATTTTCGACCAATTTTTCTACCTCACCCATGATTCTATTGATTGATGAAATTAGAATTTTTATTTAAATTCTGCCCCAATGTGTGATAAATTTGACCTAAGTGTGGGAACAAATCGTCGCGTTGGCGTCTGTCACCGTCCGTCGGTTTGTTCAAAAACCCTGGCTTAAGTATTTTTTAAAATCCTTAACTTATGAGTTAATAGCGATTTAAATTATGTTACCATTAGTTCCCGTCAGTCGTTCCGATGAAAGAAATGTACAAGAGCAAACAAAAAAAAAAAAAACCAAACTCGTTACCGTTAAAATAAAATGCATGAATTTGTCGACTTAATTTCTTAATTAACTCGAATCGATGGATGCAAAAGAAAAAAAAAGAAGACATTTTATATAAAACTTTACGATCTTCGTGAAAAGCAGGATTCAAAGTCCTATGAAGTATAACGAATCCCGAAAGGCTATCATCATATCACCAATGAGACAGAATGCCGTCAATTTGCATGTGGAACTTTGAAGATGGCGAAAAAAGGTTTTTATGTTATTTACGATTATATTGGTTCGAAAGAAAAAGTGAAAAAAGACATGAACAAGAAGAAGTTTTTTGAAAAGAGTATGGGGCGAGGACCGACTCTTTTCCCAAGACCACCACCATCGGACAGTGTCTTCCTTTATATCTAGTAGTTGTTGTTAGTGGGCGCAGAGATTTTTTCACTGAAATTTGATAACAGAAGGTTTTATTTTTTTTTTGTTTGCAGGCCAAAATGGTGTGTGCCTGTTGTATAAATTGTAACTGACTTGCTGGGCAAAGACCGTTGCAGAAATCTTTTTTAACTCATGACAACAAACGACACGACGCAAAAGACGCTGAAGCTCGATGGCAATGAAACCTGATTTTCGTTTGTTCTCTGATCACTTGTTATAGGTATAGGTACTTTAAAGGTAGTAAGGAACTTAGGTACTGCTATATAGCAGCTCGTATTGGGTCGTAATTTATATTTAATTGGATTCAATTCCATGGAGTTTATCAACTTTGGTATGGCAAATAATATAAACTCATGCATTGCGAACGTTAAGAACTTACACAGAGGATTTTCTTAGGAAGTTGGAAGTGGTTGACAATATTTTATTGAACTTTTTTAAATCAATATTTAAGAGCCAAGGGCGTGAAAAAAACTGAACACAATTTGATGCCACGAATGATTTCTAGTAAATAAAATTTGATGAAAGTCAAAAGCTATTGAAAATGCTTTCAGGACAAGATCACTTTTACACAAAATAATTAAACATAGGTTTGAACACGCTGCACAAACGTGATTTGTGACCACAAACGTTAATTTGGCCACATTGAAAGTAGACTCAAAATATGCGCCATCTCAGCCTTTCTACCGATTTCTCGAAATCAAAGATTTATTACCGCGTTTAGCTTCCAGACCTGATTTTGTAACAAAGGTTCTTGTACAACTTACAAACCACGTAAGGTTAAACAGCGGAAGTACATATAGAGGTTCAAAATGTGCGTCTAGTCGAACTGTTTCTTCTGACACCTTGACATCGAGGACTAGTAATTGTTTTAAGCTCAAAGACCTGATTTTGTTACGAAGACTTGTAAGTAAAAAGCGTAAATAGGTTCAAAATATTCGTCTAATCAAACTTTTTCTTCCGACACCTCCACATCCATCGCTTGTTACCGTGATAACCATGGAAGCCTGATTTTTGTATGTGAATCTTTACAAAAAAAAAACGTGAGGTGTAGCTTTGTTGCTCAAATTTTTTTTCCGACACATTGGCCCGATTTGGTAACGATGACTTTTAACAAACAAAAAACAAGTGTGAATTTACAATTGAAGTAGGCTCAGAATGTGAGTCTTTTTGAACCATTTCTCTTTAAACATAAACATTCAAGGATAGTTACTCCGTAAGGCTTCATAAGACATGATTTTGTTACGAAGACCGCGTGAAGTCAAACAGCTGAAGTAGGCTCAAAATTTGCATCTAATCAAATTTTGTCTTCCAAAACGTTGACATTTAAGGCTAGTTACTACGTAAGGCTTCAACACCGGATTTAGTTTTGAAGACCTTCGACAAAAAATAAAGAAACCTGGTGAGGTGCTACAACTGAAGTAGGCTCAAAATGTGCATCTATATCTTCCGATACCTCGACATTCAACAGTAGTTACTACGTAAGGATTCGAGAACTGATTTTGTTACGAACACTTTTGACAAAACAAACAAACAAGAAACAAGTGAGGTGTAGCAACGTAAGTAGTCTCAAAATGTGCGTCAATTCAAACTATTTCTTCCGATACCTTGACATGTGAGATCAACTACGGCATTTGGCTTCAAGACGACATTTTGTTACGAAGACCTTTAACCAAAAACAAAGAAACCACGTGAAGTGTAGAGACGTAAGAAGGCTCGAAATCTGCGTCTACTCAAACCATTTCTTCCGACACCTCAATCTCACAAATAAAATAAAGCGTTAAGCTTGCAGGCCCGATTTTGTAACGATGACTTTTGACAAAAAAAAACATGTGTGGGTCACAATAATAGATAATGGAAGTAGGGTCAAAATGGGCATATATGTAAGTACTCTATCAATTTTTTGCTGACACCATTACCCCTACGACCCGTTATATAGTTTTCATATTTTCTTGAATGCACTTAAAAAACACAGAAGCTGGTGCAGCTAGTCAAAGGTCAGTTGACTTCTGTAAACAGTATTTTAAATGGTGTTCAAATTGAAAGCCTTTTGGACGAGGTCTCGTAGGGTCAGGCAATTCTACCAGTGAGTCGTGTCTTGTCCATTGCCATGTCAGGAAGTATAATCTTTCAAAAAAAAAATCATCAAGTTTTAAGCACCGTTTTGGTAGATTTTTCATCGTTTGCTTGCAAAAGCTTCGCAGTAAACGACCCCATGTGATGTTTTTATTTTAAAAAAAAGGTGATGAACTGAAAAAAACGAAACAAAAAAGTACAGAAACAAAAAATATCCATAAAGCAACTGTCTACCGAGATCCAAATACGACATTGCCATGACCGCACGCACCATCAGCAGCTTAAGTGGTGGCGGCAGCGATTGCGGTGGCGTCGTGTCCAGACAAACAATGATCCAGTCGCGTCCACACACATCGTGTTGTTGCTATAATTCCAGACGTTTTTTTTGCTGCCGTACTATTGTCGTCGTCGTGGGACTATGTGTGGCAGGGCTGGCTGGTGGCGGTGGCGGTGGCGGTGGCGGCAACGATTCAGGAGAACAAAACATAAAACCAAGAAAAGACCCTGACATACCGAAGCAATTTATAATTCAGCAATCGCCTGAAGCTAGGCATCACACAGAGGCTGATGGAAGCACAGCATCAGCATCATCATCCAGTGATGGTGAATTCAACTCTATTCACAGAGATGGAGCAACTGAATCAGCAGCTGATGATGATGTGCCCACAGATGATGATGATGATGAGATGATTTTATTTTTTGGTTTAGTAGGTGCCCCTCAGATACATTTCATGAACATGAATTGAGGGTGGTTCTGGTTTGCTAGTTGTGCGCTTGCACTGATGACCTGCAAATTGTAGACTCGCTCACTAAATTCAATTTTCAATTTCAATTTCTTTTATTGAACATAATATTTACAATTTGGCTTATAACTAATATTATTACTATGATCTATGATAATTTTACATTTGTTGGCACATAGGGGGCCTAACGTTATACAATGTCTTAAGTTTAACAAATTATAGGAATATAAATTACATGTCAAAATTAATTTTTAAATTAAAAGTCGGCTGACTTAATCGTCCTCAGGGTGTTCATTCCCGGTTGTCAATGGTGTTTTTTTGGTAGGTTGGGGGAGGTGTTGGCGTTTAGCCGCGGTAGAAGGCTGACCCTAAGTCAGCGTAGAACGAGACTGCTTCCTCGTTGTCCATGAGAATGTTGTCGTCAAGAGTTTCCATTACACTGAGGTACCTTGGCTCCGGATGTCGTTGTTCGGTGGTCATCCTTCTCATTAGCTGATTCGGGTGGTCGATGATGTTCTGTACTAGTCTTTTCGCTGAGAGGACTAGGTATTTGTCCAGCGGGATCATGTTGGCTACGGAGTAAAGATATTCGTTCCTGTAGTGTTTCTGCCGCTGCCGGTTGTAGTACAGTCCGGTGCAAACCCTGAGAATCTTCCTTTCGAATACTTGAAGCTCCTTCATGGCTGTCTTCGAGATTGAAAACCAGACTGGGAAGGAGTAGCTGATGACTGGTCGTAAAAGCTGCTTGTAAATTAGTATCTTCGTTGGCTGGCTTAGTCCTGTCCTTTTCTTCATCAATGGGTGTAGACGGTGAAAGGCCCAACTGGCTTTTTTGAGCACATTTCTCGAGTGTGGGTTGAACCTGAGTAACTCATTGAAGAGAATTCCCAGGTACTTCACATTCTTTTTGGCAGCAATGGTGGATCCATCAGGGAGTCCCAAGACCAGATTTCTGCAGTTGGCTGCGGAGCGAATACCTTTACCGGTTGAGGGCCTCCTGAAGCAGACAAGTTCCGACTTGGAAGTGTTGATTCGGATGCCCCATCGCTTGTAAAAATTAAACAGTCTGTCGATGTGTGCTTCTACTTTCCGGACAGCGATGAACGGTGACATTGAAGAAGCATAGGTGAGCGAGTCATCAGCATAAAGCAGGTTCTCGCATCCAATTGGGGCAGGCTGGTCGGATGTCATCAGGCTGTAGAGGAAGGGGCCAAGTTTTGAGCCTTGGGCGACTCCGGCTCTGATACTCTTCATGGTTGACTGACAGTTGTCCAGTTGAACGAAAAATTTCCTGAAAGAAAGAAAAGAAAAAAGAATTTTTATTAGTGGCGGTGGAACCTGTAAAAGATGAAGTTTATGTATTAGCGCTTCAATCCAAACGCTATCAAATGCTTTCTCGACATCCAGAAAGCATCCGACGGTGACACGATGACTGTTAAGGGAGGTGGTAATATCGTGTTGGAACTTCAGCAGCGGATGCAGCGTTGAGTGCTTTTCTCGAAAGCCAAACTGCATGTCAGGGATGATTGAATTTTCACTGCAGAAATTCTTCAGTCTCCGGAGGATTATTTCTTCCAGCAATTTGCTAATATTGTTGAGAAGTGAAATTGGCCTGTAGTTGGTTATTAAGTTGGAAGCACCTTTCTTTGGGATAGCCACAATCTTTGCTGTTTTCCACGTCTGGGGGAAGTAGCAGTTGTTGATGCAGTTGTTGAGGATGATTGTGAGGAAGATCATAACTGCTTGTGGAAACCGTTTTAGGATGTAATTAGACACGCCATCTGGTCCAGCTGATTTCTTTGGCTTAGAATTGCCGATGATCTCTGCTACCTCCTCAAGATTGCATAGATGTGGACTATCGGTGGGATCACTTGCTGGATTGGTGTCATCAAAACTGATTATATCCGGATTTGGCTGTAGGGTCTGTTGAATTGATGCATCAACTTCTTGTAGGAAGGTTGGGTCAGTAGGTGGGTTCGGTGTGAAGTTTCCTTCGAAGTAGTTGGCGAACGCTTCCACCTTGTCCTGGGTTGAAGTAGCTTCAATGTTGTTGCTGATGATGGCATCAGGCATCTGTGGCTGTTTTCCAATGATCCTATTGATGTTTTTGAAGGCATCAGGACCCGGCTTAATTGCTTTCAGACGTCTCTGGTACTGGATATTGTTGTGGTGTTGAATAGAGTTCCGGAACATGATGTTGACTTGCTGAAGCTCATTCCAAACTGTCTGGTAGTTGATATTTGTCGTATTTAGCTCACTTTGATGGATCCGCTGGAGTCGTTTTCTTAGCCGCTGTCTGTGAGCATATAAGCTCTGGATGTACTCAGGAAGATGTTGGTACCTGTCCTTAGATGTCCTAGGCCGCTTTTGCTTCTCCAGGGCTTCAGATACGGCATGCTCAAGGTTGTCAATGGCTGCATCAATTTCACTATTCAGCAGATTTCTATTTGAAGGTGGGAGACTTATGTTGTCTTCAATGTCCCTGTGAAGTCTTTCAATATCCAGCCGTCTGAAGTTGATGAAGTTCTCCGGAGCTGCGGTTGTTAGAAGTATGGGTTGGTTGAGGTTGATGGATAGTTGAACAGCTTCATGGTCCGAGTCACTGTGCACAATTGTACAGATATAATTCCGGATTTCTGGAAGAATATGTACGAGGTTGGAGGAGGCCAGGAAGAAGTCCAGTGTTGATGGCGTTCTAGGGAATGTGGGTTTCGGTTGGGATATAACCACCAGAGAATGGTCATTGCTGTTTAGTTCCATCCAGTCAACAATTGCTTTGCCTTCGCTGCTGATTTTGGAGTCAAACCATAGGTGATGTCTCGCGTTGAAATCACCTCCAATGATGCCGTACGTGCTTTGCTTCAGAATGTTGTTGAGGATGAGCAGGTCACTATGTATGTTCCTTGCAGAAGATGTGCACTTGAAGTATGTGCTGATGACCGTGAGGGTCTCACCTCTTCCAAGGGACAATGTGATGGCGGTGGCTTCACTAGTCTGTAGTCCTGGGATGATGACTTCTGTTGTATTGGGGGAGAATTTGTCTCTTATGAAGACTGCTGTTCCAACACGATCATCGTTTTTGTCCTGCCGGTAGGTTTTGAATCCTTTGATGTTGATGTTGTTACGTTTGGTTACTTTCGTCTCACTGATGAGGGCAATGTCGGGGGTGTTGTTCTTCATGAATATGTTGAATGACGTCCTCTTATCTAGGCTGTATAATGAATTAACATTATACGTCAGGATGCGGAGTTTCTTCAGTGGCATATTTCGAAGACGAAGGCGGCCAAGACCGCGGACTTGTCTTTATCACTTAGTTGATTGTAGTTGGATGGGACGGCATTCCGGGCTTTATCCATAATGGAGATGAGGTTGGACCCGAGGAGCCGCTGGACTTCAAAGTTGAGGTTCATGGATGGGGAAGTTGCTGGGGTTCTGGTTGGTTTAACAGGCACTGTCTTCACAGGGATGGTTTTGGTTGGAATCCTTGGCTGCTGTTGATGCTGCGTTTTTGTTGCTGATGGTCTGGGTGTCGAACTTTGTCTGGCCATTGCTGCATAGCTGACTGATGGACGGGTAACCACACAGGCTGATTTAGCGACAAACTCTTTGTGTGCCTTCTTCTCAGCTATCACCTTGTTCCTCTCTGTCAAGCGGGCCTTTAGAGTGGGGCAGCCCTTGAAGCTCGCAGGATGTCCTTCTTTCTGGCAGTTGGCACACCAGACGTCCAGTCCTGTGTTCTCCTTTCGCTTGCATTGTCCAGGCTCGTGGTCTTCCTTGCACTTGACGCACACGTATTGGCGGCCACAGTTGGTGGCTACGTGTCCGAAGCGCTGGCAGTTGCGGCACTGAACGATGTCGTTGTTCTTCATTCGCTCCCAATGAACCCTCTGGTTCATTATAAGGGTCTTGGAGCACACTTCATTAAGGTCGCACGTCTTTGAAACTTCAACGACAAAGTTGTTGTACTGCTTTGTCTTTGCCTTCTTGGATTTGAAGTGTGTGACTGAGATTATTGGGAGTCCCTCGATGCGAAGCTCATCTTCGACTTCTATGGCTGAACAGGTAAAATGAATACCTTTCAATAGAAGAAGGTTCTTCCTGTCTTCCCTTGGCGTAAAAGAGTTGAACTGTATCTTCATGGTTTTTAGATACTTCTTGATGGCTTCGAATGATGTTCTGTCCTGGGCGTTGATGATGGTGGTCTTTGTGCTCCTGTTTTTGAAAGTCACCGATATGTTACTTGCTTTGCAGTGTCTCCTTATCTCGGCGACACTTCCGGAGAAGCAAAATATCGGAGGCATTCCAGGACCTTTGCTTGGGTTGACGGCGCCTATGTCAAGGGTTGTCTTCGGTGTCTGTGCAGGAGCAGATTTAGAGGCTGCTATTGTCTTGATGGCGGCCGATGATGTTGATGCTGTTGGGGTATCTTCATGTTTGGCTGGCACTTGCTTCTTTGTCTGGATTTTAGGTGACCCTTCGTCCAATTGGGGGCGCTTAGTTGTGACGTCCTTCTGTGCTGTTTTCCCCGCTTTCCGTGGTCTTTTCTGACCAGGTAAAGGAGAATCGCTGAAGTCGTCCTCTGAGCTTACTTCCGAAGTCTGGCTGGGTGGAAGTTCTTCGCTAACATCTTCTTTATCGCTCTCTTCAGAGTGCTCCTCTGAATCGTCGTAACTGGATGAATCACAGCTAGGAGAATCTTCTATCTCCATACTGTCACCTTCTTCGCTGTTTTCTTCGATATGTTGTTCCTCTTTACTTTTGTTTGGGATAACATACTTGCTGAAAAGCTGGCTGAGCCTTGGTTCATAATCAGGCAGGTGGGTGACTATCCTGGCCAGCATTGCGTCAACAGAAGCAAATGCTGAATCCGGATTAAATGGTTCATCCATTTTCGGCTTAACTTCACTTTTATTTATTTTTGTTTACAACACTGACAACA
Organism: Dasysyrphus albostriatus; assembly: GCA_946251815.1. Lineage (NCBI taxonomy): Eukaryota > Metazoa > Arthropoda > Insecta > Diptera > Syrphidae > Dasysyrphus > Dasysyrphus albostriatus. The sequence continues at coordinate 26,458,990 of OX276336.1, read as the reverse complement.
CGCAAAATATTTATTTTTAAAAAAAAAAAACCTTTATTCCGCGAATTATTCAGGGTAAGCACTTGTTAACCGCAGGTAGCCCGCAGGTATACCTGAGTTACACTAAAATTTTTATTTATTTCGGGGTGGATTTTTTTTTTCTTCCGCTTAACATGCACACGCACTGAACGATGTACACTGAATGACTGTGTTATACTGTGGACTCGCTCACTAACTTACTAACTCACTCTTTTATAGGTACATAGGTAGGTACTTGAGTTTCAATGTTTTTTTTTATTTTTTTGTTGATTGGATTTTTTATTGCGAATTATATAGTTGGTGGGTTTTGTTTTGTCGTGATGTGTGTTGGTAGTTTAATGCGATGAACTACTCGGAAATGAGCTCGCTCCACCGCAGTGCGAAACCCTATTTTTAGAATTCATATAGAAAAAAAAATTTAGGGAAGGGCAAATCGTTTGTTGTGATTTTATATTTAAACGAAGAAACACTGATTATACAAAGTTGTTTCAATGGCAAAAACCCAAGCAAAAAACACAATCAAAAATCTTGTATTTTTTAAACCTACACTGAAAAAAAAACTCTTAATACATAAAAATAAATAAATTCTTTAGCTGGAGCGAAACAGATAATGGCAAACCAAAACCTAGTGTCTTATATCTACATCTCTCAAGTCTCAACTACTTCTGGAGCAGAGCTACACACAATCTTCTGTCGGGTCCTAATGGCCACCAACAGAGATAGTTTTTCACGGCAAGTGATACAATTGAAGGATATTTATATTTTTAATTTTTGGTTAGCATAAAGGGTAAGAATCGATGACCAGACCTTTGACGTGTCAATGCACTTTTCATTACTCCATGATTAGTTGTAATGAGCATTGAGCTCCCAGGCCTGGTTTTATTGGAAAGACCTTTAATTTGTCCAAGAATAAACAAAACAAGCCGTGGGAAGTATAACAACGTATGTGAGCTCAAAATATGCGTCTACTCAAACCAATTCTTCGGACAACTCGACCTCATAGTCCCGTTATCGCGTTTAGTTCGGAGACCAGAATTTGTAACGAGGACTTCTGACCAAAAAACATTTCAATTTTTCAAAAATTTTGCTGAGATCGATCTCGTGGAAGTTAAACGATCGTTGTTAGGGCTGTTGATTTTTTTCTATTTTGCCACACTTTAAAAAAAAAAATTGGCTCCACTTAATCATTTCTTTCATATAATTTGTTTTCGTCTTTTGAAATAGCAAATTACACGCTTTAGCTTTTGCTAATTTATGAAAATGCTAATGGCTCGTCTGCCTTAAAAATTAATAACTTCCCTAAATATATTAAGCCTGAGTTAACTCAATAGGAGCTTTTCTAGTGTTGGATTAACTTCAAACTTCAATTGCCAAAAATTATTTTAAAGTCTTGGTTCGACACTATGGATTTTGCTTTTTCGCCATTAAAACTACCCTTTTTTAAGATTTCAAAAGATTTTTCACAAGCTTCTGACGTAAATATCTGTTCCTTGAGTTAATGCTGGTGTCAATTTGATTGAAATCGCTGAAGGAACAAAGAAGTTCACGTTATTGTTTGTTGAAACACCCTGTTGATAGCATTTTTCCTTTTTTGATATTTTTTTAAACACCCTGTTTTGAAAATGTTTGTTGTTTTTTGGTTCTGTATCAGCTATCACCTGTGTCAATTTCATAGAAATCGCTCAAGGAACAACGAACTTGCAAAGTTTATTTTTACTATTAATATCACGACATACAGCATGAATTTTTTAACCTACTTTGAATAATTTGTGTACCTACATTTAATACCTCTACTGAATTTTGATGTCAAAATCAGAACTCAATCAATTAATCAAATTATTGCCGTTGAAATTCCACATCCGAAGAATAGCGATGTAGTAGTATACATCGGTAAGAAGTTTCAAATAAGAAATCATTTATGAATATGAGAAAAAGAATTGGACTCAAAATGGAGCCTTGTGGCACACCATATTTTTTTTTTTGTATTAATTTCATACTGCTTGAAAACTAGTATAGAACTTCAGAGCGTTTTTCTAGTTCAACAAAAAAAATAGGTTTCGGCATTGATGCCAAATGAGTACATTTCTGAAGATGGCAAATAGTTTTTGAAATGAATTGAAATGAAGGGATTGGAGAGGATTGACAAAAAAAAAGAGACTAATAATGGTCTTAAAGCTAAGTTTTTTTGACTTTTCTTCTTCTTCGAACTAACTTTCTTTAACGCAAATTTAAAAAAAAATAAGTCTGTTCGAAAGATTCTAACATTTTATAAAAAGTTCTGTATGAAAATTGTTGTTGTCATTATCTTTCATTTTCCTAAAATAACCGAGTTAAAATTTTGTCTAGTTCATGGAATATCGCTTAAATTAAAAAAAAACATCATCGAAGTGAAAAATTTCCATTGTAACAAATCGGATTCGACTGTAGTTGTCTTTATTTATTTCTTGCAAAATTCCATAAAAAAAAAAAGTCACACTTAAAGAAGGAAATCCGCTCAACGACAAGTGTTACCAGCTTACGCGCTTTAATTAGTTAATTTAACATTAATACGATGAAACTTGTTCTATCAATTAGTGACAAATTAAATCTCATTCATAACATAATCTAATTGACTTGATGGTGTAAAAGTAGTCTCACTTAAGTCTCACTTGTCGGGGCCGACGCCATAGTTTTTCCTGAAAGACATCACAGACATTTATGTTGTTGTTTTTTTTTGTTTTAAAGACTACAACTGACTGTTGTAATCGTAGACAGAAGCCTGAAGGTGAAGATATAATTAATTTCTTCAACAAAATTTCATGAGATATTATATTTTTTTTACATAGGCACACTCAAAGATTTAATCAGATTTTTGTTGTTTAGGCTTTTGTGTGTCTTGAAGTGAAAAAAATATTAAAAAACGTTTGTATGACTAATGGTTTGTTATTATCAAAACTCGTGTCGAAAATAGTTCTTGTTTTTTAGTTTGAGAGAATGTCCTGAAGGAACGATAGAAAGGAACGAGGTCTATAATTATAGGGTGGTGTGAATGGTTTTGCCTAATCTAGATTTGGGTTGCTTCTTACTTTAGGCATATTATGTGTTATATAACAAGCCTTTTTAAAATGAGGAGAGTTGATTGAAATTACAGAATGGGTTATAAACTTTAAGCTTTAAGACTTATGGAAAAGGTTTAGCATTTTGTAACTAACTTCAATAAATAAATAATGACACTTACCTTTGGCTGCTAATGATATAAATGCTTGGGCATGCTGTCTTACTTTTTCCACATTTAAATCGGGACATTTGTTACTTCTAATTGGCAGGCGGATTAATAGTAATTCTAGAAAATCTAATGGTGTCACTGATGATAGATCCCATTTTAGTCGGCTCAATACGTACAGTTCCCATTGCTAAAATTAAAAGAAGAAAAAAAAAGAAAAAATTACTTTTAAATTAAAGTTATAATATTAAATAAGTTTTTATAATAAATATTATGTTTTTTTCGTATATGTTTAAGTTTTAGCAATTGCTTTATGTGGTATCAATGAAACGGAGCACCTGATCAAAAGGGCGATTTTTGGGGCGAAGCTTCGTTTGGCATTAATAAAATGTCTTTAATACTCCAATAATCTTCATAGAATTTACTCAGCTTTATATGTGGAGTATCTGCTTTGAGCATGCCCTATTGTGCTCTATTTTATTAATAACACATTTTGTGTTCGACTAGTTGCTTCATATGGAATGAATAACATTTCTTATAAGCATTCGAATAGAATATGCTCAAATCTTTATATGGAATATCAGCTTTGAGCATATGCTCTATTTTATTAACAATACTCTTTGTTATCGCAATAGGTGTTCTATATAGAATGATTAAAATTATTTGTATACTAGCTATTTCATACCACATAATCAACTTTGTATACATGAAGCATCTGCTTTGAGCATGTGCTTTGTTTAATTCATTCTACTCATTATTTTCGGAGTAGTTGCTTCATATACAATGAATAACATTTCTTATACTTAGTCTAGTCATATGTACTAATGCACGAAAAAATGTATATACAAAAATAGTACGCTGATATTTGGTCAAGGTATTAGGTACATTTTATACTAAAACATCATTCTAAATGACCACCATTTTCTATAAGAAACGACATGAGACACCCTGGTATAAATAAGTAAATAGTCCTCTGCATGGACAAGGGCTCGCTTCTGTGACTTAATTTTTCGGTGTTGAGAAGAGCAGGCTTTATCCTCTTAAATGGACCACAGCTTGTAATTTAATGGATCGAGGTCTAGAGATGCTAGCTGCCAAATCATCTTGTAAAATGAAGCTCGCAACATTTTGTCTGCCATGTGAGTTGGAACAGAATCTTGTTGGAATTCTCGCCGTCTGCTGGCGAATGTTTTTTTTGGTTAAGGGACTTGACAAATGTTTCAAAACAGTTTTTCGCTGACCGACACGTTTAAACTGCATTCTCATAAAGTGGAGGTCGGTAACACCATCACAACTTACTCCAAACCAAAATACCATAACATTTGTGGAATGGTGGCATCTTTCAGCCTTCGAAATAAGCTCAGATGCTACCTTTGATGCCTGGTCATACACTCAGTCGCTCTTTTTTTTTTAAACGGTTGTTCAACGGTAAAGATGTCCTAACCAGTGTAAAGATTTTGTGACCATTTTCTGTGTACTGGCGTATCAGAGCTCCCGATTTGGTATGCATTCCTTCTTCTGTGCGACTGAGAGCAGATGTCAAGTGTGTCTTTTGCGTGCGTTGAGTCCCAATTCTTCTTTAGTGATGCAAAACATGGATTTTTGGGAATAACTCAATTTCGTGAGAAGATTTTCTGGTTTTCTTCTGATTTGAACATACACTGCTTTTATGATACTAGCAATCCTTATTGTACGTAAATGGCCGGATCTTTGGCAGTCTGTATCAGTATTCTCGTAGAACCTCACCATATACGATACACAAAACAACGTGTGATTTCAAGTGGTCACAGGGTCCGAAAGCAAAGATATAACCATTTTCCATGTGAAACTTGTAAGGGCGAACAATACGGTTTTCGATTTGAACCTATGTAATTATTGTAAGGGACTGAAAACAAATTTCAAACCTTTTAAACGTGTGGTTTCTTTTTGACAGCTGTCACTTGGAAACTAAGCCAAATTTGAGAACTTACACTTAAAAAGTAAGTTTTCTATTAAAATTGATGGTTTAAAAATTTTATAAAAAAAGAACTGAACGGTTGGGTCGATCAATGTAAGACTTTGGAAAGGGTGTTTTTTTAGACGTGTGGTTTTCAATCTGACAATACTTTTTTCGGAGTTGGTCTTTTTGACAGTTGCCACTTGATTTATGCTCAGTTTGTTTTGCCATTTCATAATGAATAGACTTACTCCTGCACACCGTTTGCAAATCTGGCAAATTTATTACCAAAATAATGGTTCGGCTAACGCGACGCATCGCGAAGCAATCAATTCATTGATGGAAACTTCGGGAGAGGCACCGAATATTCTCTTTCAAGGCGTCAATCGTCTCGGGCTTATCTGCATAGACAAGCGACTTCACATGAAATAAGGAGAAAGTCCATTCATTATGGAATAGCAAACCAAACCGAGCATAAATCAAGTGACAGCTGTCAAAAAGACCAACTCGGAAAAAGAAAGTATTGCCAGATTGAAAACCACAGGTGTACAAAAAAAAATACCCTTTACAAAGTCTTATATTAATCCACCCAGCCTTCATCAATTTTCAACTTTTTAAGTTTAAAATTATTAATTCAGCTTAGTGAACAATGTGATTTATAAATTAAGAAAGAAAAATCATTTGTCGATCTTTCATTGGTTGGTCCTGATTGACCGGTGGTTTGAAAAAAAAAACACAAACTTGGCAATTATACTTTTGAATAAATTCGTTCCTTCACCTGGTTCCACTAGATTTTTTTTTAAATAATTTAAACAAAAAACTTGAAAGGCTAAACTTTATTTTTTTTCTTCAAAATTTGTAGGAAGAGCTTTTCAGGCCTAAATATGTACCTCCAAAAAAGCCGCATATCGTTTGTAACAAATTTTTAACGTTTACATTTTTGAATTAATGGAAGTCTTACCTCAAACAGGATACATCCCTCCATTTAAAGCTACAGATAATTTGGTTCACTCTTAATTCTGCCAACAATTTGCTGGTTTAAAAAAAAAATAATAAACTCTCGCTACTTTAACCAGCTGTATTTAAAACTTTCGCTGGTGATGGTTACTTTTTTTTTCTTTTTTTCTTCATTGACATAATTCACTTTGCTTTACCTATTTGCTATTTCTGATTAAATCATAAAAACAAAAAATTATCTTTGATGTTGTTCAACAGGGTGGTGCAATTTAATTGTTTAAAATTTATCACAATATATGAACATTTTTGCGCTTCTAAATTTCACACTATTATTTTTTTTTTTGCATAAATTGCAGTGATGAAATATATAAAAATACATTTTTTGTTATCTTAAATCTTAAATTAAAAAAATTGTATGTGTCATAATCACTTGCGTGCATCTTAGTAATATTTAGAATTTTTTTTGTCTGTCAATATCTAGTGATTGTGGGTGTATAATGATCAGTTGCAATAGTTTGGCAAATTTATGTCGGCAAAATTATTATTTGTTATGAAATGAGAAACACAAGAAAAAGTGTCATCACTCAAGAGCCGATAGAGCCCTAAAGAAGTTAAATTGTGTAGAAAAAAAAAAACAAAGTCTTAGGCAATTTTATTTAATGTTTTATTCTGTCATCTGAATTTTTCGTAAGAATAATTTTAATCATAGAAGTTGAGTGTTTTAAGCTCAATAAACGCGCCTTCAAGGTCAAGGTGTATTATCCAAAATAAATCTGTAACTTAAACAAATTTTTTCAAACTTCCATTCGTAACTGACGGTTTCTGTTTAGTCCTAGGAAAAGTTATGGCTTGAAATTATAGAGCTTCTAATAGGTAAGTACATTGCAGCTCAGATTTTTAACGAGTTAGATGAAAACCTATCATCACATCAGTAAAAACAGGCTTTAAAATGATTACCTACATAAATCCATGCATAGAGTTGCCAATGGTTTAACAGTAAAAGTAAAAAAAGAAAAAACTATTTTCAAATAAATTTTTTTGCAAAAAGTTATAAATAATATTTTATGTTCTTCCTCCACATAATAATTATAAAAAAAACAAAAAGAACGAAGTAATTTTGTAGCTCAATTAACCTTAAACCTTATGAAGGAAAAAAGGAATGTGTTTTCAATAAAAACTCGCACTTAAAAAATAGTAGAAAATAAAAAAAAAAACAAACCATAAAAATTGCATTAACTTTACAAACGGACTTCCGAGTAAGATAAAGCTGTAAGTAAAAGAACAATAACAACAAAAAATCTACTAAGGAACCTATACGTTGCAATTGCATCTAAGTAAATATTTGAACGTTCCCCCTATTTAATGTTTTTGTTAGTTTTTTTTAATTTTGTAAGTATACGAATAAGCGCGTGGAAAAACCAGAAATTTTATGCACGATTTTCACAACATGCTTGAAAACGCATAAAAAAATAATAAACATTTTACAAATAATTACCTTCATTACTGCGATCGGTATTGTTGCAATTGTGTTTGCTTGAATTTTTAACTTATGGATATGGAAGGTGCATTTTTTTTAAGGATAACAGTAATGCATTCGTAAAAAAAAAAATAGAATTTATTAATTTTTATCTTTAAATTTCTGCTTAGAGGTTTAGACGTTTTGCACATAATTGTTAGATTTGATGCTTTAGTAATTGGTTTTAAAAAGGTTGGTTTAAGGTTCAATCAGAAAAACCAATTTGTCAACTCATTGTTTTAGACAAGTTTATACCATTCATCGAAGAAATCATCTTTGTTTGTGTTGTGTTGTCTTCTTAGAACAATATGTAAAATATATTAATATTAAAGCAGTTATATTCGTCTTGTAGTGTGAATTAGACCAGTTACATTTAAATTTTCGTCTATTTTGTGTGTTTAATAAATTTTTTCCACAATTAGGTGATAACTTAAAAAAGCGTTTCCAAGTTTTCGTGTTAAAACAACGTTTGAAAATACTTCGGAAATTTGTTTACTTTGTGGATAAGAGTTGTTTTAGACCAGTTTCTACCGTGAATTAATCTACTTCTTAAATGTATATAAAATAGATATAAAGTAAGAGTTGACAATTTGTCAACTTATTTTTGTTTAGACCAGTTTATACCAATCATTGACAAAAATTAACAACAATATTTGTAATGCTCTCATAAGCAATATGTAAAATATGCAAATAACAGAAGTTTTTATATTCGTCTACAACAGACGAAAACGAGAGAATTAGACCAGTTTCGTTTAGAATTCGACTACTATGTACATTAGACCAGTTTATCATCCATAATCAAGAATAAGCTCAAATAAATTATATTCATGATCCCATGTGAAAAACAACACCATTTTTAAATGGTAAAAATAACATTATTATTCACTATGGTGGCTGTTTAGATATTCGACCGAATTGAATCCGTACGGACTAAAAACGGCCAACAAAGAGATACCGAAATTGAAAACGACAAAAAATGGCGAATTGGGGACGTTTTCATGTGGGGTTTCTCTTTGTTTTCTATTTTCAATCCGCACGGATTCAATTCGATCGAATATCAGAACAACCGTGTATGTGATTTATACCAGTTTTAACCAATCACTGGATAAACCATCAAAAGAATTTGATAATTTCGTGAAAGTATTCGCCTATTGAGTGTATTAGACCAGTTTCTACTTTTCCAAAATTATTTGCGATATTTTTGAGAAAATACATAGAATATATCATTTAATTTTTCTAATAGTTTTCTATTTAGACCAGTTTATTAACTATTCGTCTACTGCATTAAATAAACACTTCAGTTTTTTGTTTTCGTGTATTGAACAGCAACATCAATCATCGAAAAATTCTGCAGATCTTTATGATGTTTTTGCAGAAGTTAATTTATTGATAATTTTTTTCAATATTTGTTGACTAGTTTCTATTATTATTGGTCTACTGTGTATTAGACCAGTTTTTATTACGATCAGCGAATAGGTCAACAAATTATTTGTGATGTGGACAAAATTATTAAAAATAAAAAATAATCGTATTCTAATTTTCGTTTACTACATGTGTTAGACCAGTTTCGTTTACTACATATTTACTATTCGATCATTTTATACCACTATCCACAATCAGTGGATTTTCGTGGCACAATAATCAACAGTTTTTTTAGGTTTGATCAATTTTTGACAATTTTTTGATTTAGACCAGTTTCTACCAATCATCAGAGAAATCAAAAATGTTTATGATGTTTCCGTGGAAGACTAAATAAAAATCAATAATCAATTCTTTTATATTCATCTTCTATTTATGTACATTAAAGCTGTTTTTATTACTATTTCTCTACTGTGCGTATTAGACCAGTTGTTACAGAAATCTCAGGGTGAATCCACGACTTTTCGATGCTTTTAAGGGAAAATAAGAACAGTGTATTGGTCCTCTTTTATCATCTGCTATTATTCGATACAATCAATTTCATTAGTAAAACGTCTACTTTGTTTTTTAGACCAGTTTCTACAGCAATAAGCAGATACATCCACAACGATTATTGGCGATATTTTCGTTGATGCATATACAACATATATTTTTGTTTGCCTACTATTCGTCTTCAAGGTGTCTCAGACCAGATTAGTCCTCATTTTATCTTCTATATATATTAGACCAGTTTATACCAATAAACGAAAAATCTGCGAAAATATCTACTAGATATTTTTGCCAAAGAATATTATAAAACATATAGTTTATTTGAATTAAATACGTTTATTATGTGTATTAGACCAGTTTCACTAATTAGTTGATAAACTAAACAAACCCGATGATTGATCCTTTTATCTAGATGTACTCACTAAATTTTACCACCGATTGCAATGTAAAAAGTATACATTTTCGGAACTGATGCCTAGAAATACGATTAGACCAGTTAAATTAACTCAACAAATGCGAGCAAGTACGTGTGTTCTAGTCATTCATTTTATTTAATTATTATTAAATGCCAAAGGTGTTGAGAATGCGCTTTATTAAATTATTTAGTTGCACTTATACTGACTGCATCAACAATACCTATTATTATGTATCTGGATATACCAACCTACATTTTGTGTGTCTTATCATTATGACCTAAAACTACAATTGAACACACATTTTTGCTAAATTATAGTTGTTCTTTTTTTTGCACACAAGAAATTACCAATAGGATAGATACTTCCATCTACAATGTCGTCTGTATAGTGGAGTATTACATGGAAAATTAACTATCAGTTAATGTGTAACACGGTGCCCCTTATGGAACGCATTAATGTATAATTATTGCACGCATCTAAAACACACACATAAAAAAAAAAAACAAAATTAAACTTAACTAATTACGATTTTCACATTCAGTGTTTAACCTCACATCAATGCTGTAAAATGCAACGAACGTTCATTATACCAAACAGCAAAGTGTGATAAGGGAGGGTGGTTAATATCTACACTTGGGATGTGAGAAACTATTTGAGGAACGTGTATTGGACCCGAAGAAAAAATCAGCTTTTACAGTAAATTTTGATGGACAAAAAATAAAACAAAAATCCCTGTGCAAAATTGGAAATTTGACTTATCCGGATAAGGTTGTATAACTGCATAACAAAACACAACGTATTTGAAAAATACGATATTATCCGGGAGTTATCCGTTTATATCCAAGTTGGAAAAACTATTGGTAGTATCTGGAATTACAATTCGGTGTTATGGAATCCAGATAGATTAGTTAGGTTTCCGCTTTATCTGGATAGTGTTTCACAATTCTGAACATTAGGTTATCCAAATTTCTAGATTTATTTAAATATTCGTATTATCCAGGTATTTTTTGAGTATGAATTATCCAGATATCCGGATATAGCAGCTCTTTTCGAAAATTGTGTGAAAACTAATAGTATCGTATATTCTTATGATTCGATTATCCAAATTTATCCGGGTATTGACGAAAATCCAGGTAGAATCGTGTATTCAGGGCATCGGTTACCCAGATATCCGACTAGTATGGAAAAACTGAATACATAGTACAATGTATTAAATATGAACTAATCTATCCATATATTCAGGTATTCCATGTTTCGGTTATCCAGATATCAAGGGATATCTTTTTTATCCAGATAGCACGCAAAATGTATTCTAAATATATTCTTTTATCCAGATATCCCAGTTTATTTGAATACTGTTTGAAGACCAAGTAGTATGCATGTATCCGGAAGTATTCACTTTATCCAGATGTTATGTGACATCCAAATAAAATTTTCTATCCCAAATATTTTCGGCTTTTCAATTTATTTTGGTTCAATCTGAGTATTGCGTAATCTGAGTATGTATATACATTGGGATGGTCGTTTAAAATAAAGTCATCTTGGATGGACCTATATCGACTCTATATAAGTTTTAAGAATTGCCAATTTTTTCAGATTTTTATTGGGATTTGTTCTATAGGTACTAGGTGATTCGCGTAAAATCTACAAATTATTGCAGAGCATATAGGTTCGAAGTAGACAAGAGAAAAAACGCACGGCAGGGTAGTAATATTTCCCACTTTTGATAGGAGGGGCAATTTTATAAAAAAAATTATATTGAATAAATAAAAAAAAATATTAAAAAACAACGGCAACACCTTACGTAATGTGTTGCAGCTTTTTGAAAAGCCAGAAGTCCATTCTTATTGTTTATTTTCAAATAAAGTTTTTTTGAAGAAAAGTTTTTGGCAAAAAACTGTTTCAACTCAACATTTTGAAAAAATAAAATATTTTTTCATTTAAAAACAAGTTTTGCAGATTTTTTTTTTTGCTGATTTTTTTTTTTTTTATTAAAAGAACTTGTTTTGATAATTAACCATAAGAATGAATTTCTGACTCTCCAAAAATTCACAAAACAATACTTGCCGTTGTTTTTAATATTTTTTTTTCTATTTAATGTAATTTTTTATAAAATTGCCCCTCCTGACCAAGCAGGAGGAAACATTTTCCACTCTCATGGGATTTATAAAAATACAAATCAGCACAAAACAAGCGACAAATAAAAACTCAACAAAAAAACAAAGCATGATAACCACCACCTTAATATACATATCTTTGGTGACTTATAGAAACCTGATTATTCCATAAAATAGTTTGCGTCTTTACGTTCACTTAACATCAATCTTGAGCCTAAAGAGATTGACCAATTGTCTTTAAATTTTAAATATTTATAAAAATGTTGGTACGCAAATTATCTCATGTTGTTATCATGCTTCTACCAAGTACTACAGATATGTATTCGATTATCCAGGTTTATCCGAATACTGTTAAAATTCAGGTTTTATCGTATATTCCAGGTATTATGGGTTATCCAGATATCCGGGAATATCCGCTTTATCTAGATTGTTTGCCAAATTGTGTTCTTAATAAATTCAGTTACCCAAATAGCAAAGTTTATCCAAATACTGTCTAAAATTCAGGTAGTACCGTGTATTCTCGATTTATTTGATTATCCAGATAACCTAATTTATCCGAGTTTATTTCTTTTATCCAACAAAATGTGAATATCAAATTAAAAGCATAAAATAAACTAACGTTTACCTACTGAGCAGTCAAAAAGAAACCTTCTTTGTTCCGAAGATGTGTCCGTGGTGAATTGTCAAAATTTAAATTGTCATAAAAGGGCAAGATTCCATTTATCCGGATAGGATAACCCATTTTAATTTTTAGAAAATTAACTTAAATTTTTATATTGTTTTATTTATTGAACTTATCCAACGGTAAAAGACTTTTTCAAAATCAGATATTAAATTTTTTAGAAGGGACAAAAAATATTCAACAGTAAGCAAGACATTACAACCCATAAGTGAGTGTTACACCTTGTACAGCACTAGAAAAAAAAGGGGACTAGTATGCCGTGGCAAACTAAAAAAGAGATGACTTTTTTAGCGCCACTAAAATGCATAAGCGCCAGCTAGCAAGCAAACTAGTCAAAGTAGCGTTTGGGTCAAAAAGGAGCACCTTGCACATAGAGTGCACATTGTAATTAGCGTTTTTTTTTTTGTCTGTTAAATGCATAAATTTAGTGCGGGGAAAAGATTAGATAAATATTTTTTTACCCAATGCAAATGCCAAGAGAGAGATTGAAAGTTACACCTGGAAATGTGGTTTGTTGTCGCTGATGTTGTGGTTATTTTGCGTTTTTTTGTTCACCCACTTTTTATACTATGTGTAGTGTGTGTCCAAGGACAATTATGGTTTTTATAATTTTTTGTATCGTATCAAGTTAGTACCTATAGTTGGTAAATAGTAATTGCTGTATATACATGTCTTTTTTTTTTGTTGTACTTTGTTGGTCTATGTTATTAGTTATTTTAACTTCCGATAATTAGTTATCAGTTTTAAGGTGAACAAAAAAAAAAAGTAAATTTAATCAATGGAACCCATTCATTGATGTTTGGTGACCACGTAACATACAAAATTAATGTCGCATATCATTTAGTAGGGTAAATAGAGAGTTTGTATAATGAAAAAAAAAAATGTGGGTAAACAGAATTTTATCACTTAAATGGATTTTCTTGGGAAAAGTTATACACACATGGAGAGGGCACTTGTTGTAAAAATTAAATGATTACAATGAATTTTTACAACAATCATTTTATTCAGGAACTCAAATCATAAATAACGAATAAGATTGCAGACAAAAATTTTTACAATTCCTTATAAAAAACGACGCAACACTCCTGTATTTTTTGTGTTGAAATTTTAGGAAAAAATTCAAGGTGTTAAAATTTTTCATAGAAATTTGTAGTCAAATTGACTTCAGTCACTTATTTAAAGCATTTAGAGTGATTTTAGGAGGTGACAGAAATAATATCATATACATTCCCAACCATAGCGAGAAAGTGCTGAGTTAACTCTGGGTTAAATCAGAGTGAACTATAGTAGTGCCTAGGTCTGTTTCGACTACTTTCTCATTTTTTTTTTGGTATATTATTGACTCAATATTTTATCAGAACCACCCTGTACTTTCAAACTTAAATATAGGTATCCCTTACAGTTTTGAAATCACGTTTTTTTAAATTTATCACCCAACAGTTCAAAGATCAGTTAAATATACACAAAGTTTAAGCATTCATTCACATTTCAAAAATTAAATTCTCAAATTCCTTAACAGGCTTACTTTTAAAATTATCACCGAATACCTACCCATACTTAATCAATAATCGCATATTCCTGCTAATCGAAAGGAACTTGTTCTTCTTGAATTGAATCATTATTTTTAATTATTATTAATCGTTTAACTTCAAAAACAAAAAAAAAAACTAAAAAATATCACATTTATTTCCTACTTTATATACGACAACAACAAAATGTATCTGCCTACCTACCTACTACCTACTTTGTATCTTTATGAATATATATCTTTTTTAACGAAATTTAATTTCTTCTGTTCAAGGTTGCATTTTAAAAAGTGTTTTATATTGTCAAATAATTTTTACATTTTACTGTCACCTTTTAGTCTCGTTGATTGCAGTTAACAAATAAAACAAAACAAACAAAAAAAAAAGGAAACCGGCATTTTTTTCTTATCAGCATCCCAAAGCGAACCAGATGCAAATAATATGCCATAACAAATGTGAATCTGATAAAATTGCACACAAATTCCTTGAAAATATTCTTTAACAGAAAATCAAAAAAAAAAAAAAAAAGTTATTAATAAAGTTTATATATCTTGGGAAAAAATAAGAGTGAAAACATGTCTGGAAGTATTATGATGTATCAATGGATGACATCAGGGACCTGCTCTCTTAGTTTTCAGGACAAATAATAAAAACTTACTCTTTTTCAATATCATTCAACATTGAAGAGCAATGTGTTAAAATGTGTCAAAAATACTTACAAGTACCGTGTTTCAGTAAGTTAAGATATTGTCTTCAAAAAAAATTGTTAAACCTTTTTTTTTCTTTAAGTGATCTTGTAAAAGATATTGCCATTTTGAAAAATATAAAAATATTAAATTTCCACATACGGCTTACTTTTCGGACTTGACGGGTCGCTACCTGAGACATGACATGACCTTCTATCATCTACGATGCCGAGCAATTTGCTTCCAGTCACTTAGACCAAGCTTTCTGCCATCCGCGATGACTTGGTCTTTAAGCCGGAGAGGTTCAGTATTCTTCGTTCTGTGGAACCTGGGGGCTCGATGTGGCCGAGTCATATATTCAACGTTTTATGATTTTCTGGACAAAGTCCATATCTTGATACAGCTAATAGAGTTCGCGGATCTTCTTCTCCATTCACCCTCCTGACACACAAGACCAAATATCCGTGGAAGAATTTTTCTTTCAAAGGAACCCAGTATCAACCCTGCCTTCCTGCTTCTTGCCCAATACTCGGTGCCAAAGGGCAAGAGGGCTTTCTAGAACGAGCACTTCGTCTCACATGTGAGGAGTTTTGAAACCCATTTTTTGTCCCCAAACCGAAGTAGCACTGGTTAGCTTTTGTTAATTCTTCGTTTGGTCTCCACTAACATGTCGTCCGTGGGATTAATGTTTACTCCCAGGTAGATGAACTTCTTAGCTACTCCTATTTGGACATTTTGTCCTACCCGATTGACAGATCTTTTACTGTTAATTGATAGCATGTATTTGGTTTTGTCCATGTTTACTTGATGACCAACAATTTTCGCCTGTTCTTCAATTGCCGTGAAAGCCTCTATTATAATCTTTTGGAATCGGCTAATGATGTCGATAGCATCGACTTACCCTGGAAGTTGGATTGAAAATATATTTGAATATAATTGCCTTCAGTGTAAACATCAGCCCCCAGCACTATTTGCCCCAGAACGAGATTAAAGAAATCACATGAAAGTGAATCTTCTTGCCAAAACCCTGGACATGATTGGAATATTTGGAAACAGCTTTTTCTTTAGTTGTACGATGCATCGTATATTTTCCAATGTCAAGCGATAGAACTGGATCAGTTTTCCCGCGATCCTAAGTTCAGCCAACGACATATAATGTTCCTGAACATGAATGCTATCACATAAGGCTTTGAAGTCAATGAAAAGATGGTGAGTCTCGACTTGAAATTCGTTGGTCTTTTGTGAATATTTGGTCTTTGGTCGTAGACACACTGAAGCTTATCGATTATAGTGTTGCAGAACGCCCTAAGACACTCAACACAGTACGTTGAAATCGATCTTCAGATACCCTTGATAGTTTCTTGCAGGACATAAGATCTCCTTTTCTTGTAGATGGTATGTATGGAGCTGATAGATCATTGATTGGGCATGCTTCCTTCCACACAAACTAGGTTGATCAGTTGATGCATGCATTCCTTCAGCAAATCCCTTTCTTGCTTCAAGAGCTCCGCTGGTAAATCATCAGATCTGGCAGCCGTGTTGTTCTAAGCTTTTTTATTGCTAAGTCTTACTCTTCTATCCTGGGTTGGAGGTCAGTTTTCTTTTTATCCTATTTACGCTCTACCTGATGCCCATTTAGTAGCTGCTTCAATGACTAGAGACTAGACTTCGCTGCTTCGAAGAGTCTGTGTTGCGGTTGCAAGACCAGCAGCCAATTGCTTAGCTTTTTTTTTTATAAAATTCCCGGCTGTTGTTTCGAATACGAAACTCTTCGACCTCCTTTGACTGGGAGGTATCGTACACCTTCTTCCTTTTACGCAGGGTCTTCCTCTCCTTGCTGGTCTCTACTCTCTTGTTGCTCTTGTTGCGCATGTGCATTTTCTGTCACCTTTTTCAGCTGCACGCATTCATCACCATACCCACGATTTCTTTTTCGGGGTGGTAGTTTCAGCTGCCTATTTGATGATATCGCGATACTAGGACCACTGGTTGTTGGCGTCTGTGGCAGGCGAATACATAGTGGAGAATTCTCGCTCATGTGGTCACTATGGGCTCTGTCGATTCCACCAGGTATCCTAAGTGGATCAACTTCGAAATCTTTCTTATGAATGAATGAATGAAATATTGGGGGTTGTTGCACTTCGACCTTAAGACCTATTGTGCCCCCACCTGAGACCGGATGAGGTTGCTCATTCTACAGTTTTTCCTCCTATTTTATATCTCTACGAAATTTAAGTATTTATGGAGGACTTTTAGAGAGGAAAGATCACTCTCTTTTACCTGGTATTTTCCCAGGTGTTTTTTCCTTTAGTGCATAGTTGAATCACATTATCCTAGTATATGGACTGGTGTTTCCTCATGGGTGCATCAAAATCTGCATGTTGGACTGCTAACTACACCAAGGATATTCAGGTGTCTTTAAAGTTTACAGTGCTCAGTGAGGAGACCAGATATTTTCCTAAGGTTGTTTCAAGCTAAGGCCCCGACACATAAAATCCGTGCGTCCGTCGCTGCGATGGATTCATTGACTTTTGACGGATACGACTGATTGAGGTGACCCAATGAATGCGTTGCTTGGTTCTAATTACCAAGTAATAGTTTTGCCTGCCTTGGCTTGGCGAGTTCTTTCCAGTTTTTGGATATTTTGGCCTCCTCTAGTTCTTTAATTTTGTGTTTTTTTACATTTTCTCCTAAGCCACGATAGAATTCAGGCCCCATTAAGGGAGTCATTGCCCCAACGTGACCAGGTACTCAATGAAGTGTGACACTGTTGTACTTGCGCAGCACATTCAGATTGTTCACAAACTTCGAAACTACTTTAGTGCTGATGGCATAAGAGCTCAGTGCTTTGAGTGCAGCTCGACTGTCTGACATAACGGGAATGTTTTTGTTTCGGTAATTCCTTTCGAGATTACGCTTTGCGCATTTTGCTATAGCGTGAACTTCCGCCTGAAAGATTCTAATAGACTGTCCCATCGGTATGGAAAGTTTGGTTCAAGACCCAAAGATTCCAGTCCCGTCAGTTGTTCTCGATCCATCAACCACTTGATGGCATTTGGTTTGAGAGTATAATTTACTGTTTCACCTACCCTCTCCTTGTTCTAACTTAGCTTCATTTGAAGTTATTCTCGAAGTTGTATTTCTTAATCATGCCATCTCTTGGATTTCTTAAGGGCGGTTCGTAGTTTTTTTTTTCATTTGGCAGTCGAGTTTTAAGCCTTTGCTTCAACAAGAAAAAGTCAGAGTCGACGTTCGCCCCTCGAAAAGTTCAGAGAAGTGTCTTCCGTCGATTAGCACATGATCGATTTGTTCACTATTTAAAGCGCACCAGCTTGATTTTGTGGATTTTTAACTGTGATGGAAATCTAGTACCTACTACTTATGTATCAACGTAATACGCAGTTTTAAAAATTCTATTAGTTGAAGGTCGTAAAAATGTGAATTTAATTAATTTTTTTTCGCTTGTCAAACTCTTCACTTTTTTGAAAATGAGCAAAATTGTAACAACTTTTTAATGGAAGAAAAGAAAAAAGGGTTAAATTATACAAATTGTCTGTGACAGCTGATTTTGACATTTCGAAAATGAATTCGAAGAAAATTCGAAAACTTGAATTCCCTCGAATCGCTTATTCTATTTCAAGTGAAATTTAAATTCGTTTTCAATAAATTTTCATTCGAAATGCATCAGAACACGTGTGTGCTCGTACAGTAAAATTAAGTGAAATTACCTCTCCTTTTGACACCTTGACATTCACCACCCTTTTTTTTCAAATCTGGATCAGTGTTTGACACCTCATTTTATTTAAATTTATTGAGTGTAAAAGCTTTTTTTAAAAGGGATATTAAATACTTAAATAATGAATACCCATACATACACATACAAAATGTGTATTATGTTAATTAAACACCCTGTGCAATTAACCGTATAAACAAAACTAAATCCAATCAAATTAATATAAAATCAAATTCTCTTGAACTCGTCCTTCACCCATCACATTACGCGATTATTTCGAAGGTCAAATGCAAAGCACATAAGCTAGCATTCTATTGCTTGTGTTTGAAAGAAAAAAAAAAAACAAAAGTGCTCATCTTATAAATAAATCCCAGCAATATTCAACAACAACAACAAAAAATACAAAGCAAGACAGTAAATCCTATAAGTACGCGAATTAACACTTTCCAGACAATTTTTGTGTTAGCAATAAATTTCACAAAACTCTTTTGCACTCAATGTTAAGTTTATTATTCAGAAACAAAAAATAAAAATAACAAAAAATTTAAATAAATAAACAAATATAGGGTAGGTTTACAAAGTTCACACACGTTGCATTGTTTTTCCTATAATTTTTTTTTTTTTTTTAGCTTTTTTATTGTAAGTCATTATTCTAGTGCAACATTGTAACTTTAAACAAATTGCATAATAGAAATGGAAAGATCAGGTAAATTATGCTTTAATTTATTTTTTTAAACAATATTTGTCACATTGTGTATTTTGTATACATTTTTTTTATAGAGTTGACAAATGTTTACAAGGAAATCCCTCGGTTTGTATCTCTGAAATCAATATATTGTTAGAATTTCTAAGAAAACAAAAATCAACAACTCAGCACTTATTTGCTTTATTATAGATAAAGTATTATGTACATGTGCTTGAATGGTGTTTAACATTTTTTATAGTAGTTACACGTTGGGGTTGGAGGGTACGTTTTTTTTTTGTAATTCATTGAAACTTCTCAGGCGCCAGGCCTGGGGGTTGTGTGTTTTTTTTTTTTTGTAGTATCTGCCTAGCAATTATCACAATTTTTGAAATATTCTGTGAGTCAAGTTATTTTAATCGCGGTATAATAGAGTTCGGTGCATTAATGATAATTTCCATTGATTTATTTACATATTTTATGGTTAAAAAAATAATAATAATCTTATAGGTACGAGTAGGTAGAGATGCTATAAAAATTAAGATAAAAAAGATACTTGGGCGAAATTCCTAAGAACCTGGATTTTGTATGATATTTTATGGTCAACAAGGTGTTTTTTTCTTGCAACGAACTATAGAAAGATTAGCTTTGTTTAAAATTGACAGGAGGCTTTATGAGAAAAGCCTTAAGTCAAGGTTTTTGGGACACTATTTTGCCTGGCGAGATCTGTCATACAAACATTGGAAAACGTGAATATTGATCTACTCATAAATCACATAAAAATCTCTTAAACTATTGATTTGAAAGAAAAGTTGTTAAGAACAAAGTTTTATTTAATGGAATTAATATTTTAATTTGTGATTAAATTAATTTCTTTGGGGCAACATTTTTGACGTTCCCAATTTATGTATTTAGATCGATTTAATTTTTATATTTTCCCGTTTTTTTCGTTTTCGAGGAATCTAACGTTAATAATTGTCATAACAAAAATGTAGAGCACGAATTTTTCATTTTTTTAATGTATTTTTTATGATGATGCTACAGCCCAGTCCAAAGTTATGGCTATGGAAAGTTTGTGGCGCGGAGCTTTGTGGTTCGGACAAGAAGAGAATACCAGATATTTAGAATATTTTGTGAAATGCAGTTTGATGAAATAATAGTAAAGTTAAAAGGAACAGATTTTTTTTTATAAAAAAAATTTCTTAACATAAAATTTTGAACATCAAACTTGATTAAAAAAAGTTTTAATTTTTGGGATATTTTTCCTCTGTTAATCATATTAAAACAAAAAATTAAATTTTAGACAAAAAAAAATAATGATGGTTGGAAAAATTTGTATGAATTGAAAATTGTAAATTTTTTTCAAGTCAAATTCAAAATTCATGAAGAAGATAATCTTCCCCATTCTTCCCCGGTCAGACTTATGAAAGATATTTTATACTAAACCATTAAAACATGATTGCAAATTATCTGGTCAACCTTCAAAAACACTTGATTTATATTTTAAGACCTCTAAAAATTTAAAAAAAAAAGCTCTTGAGTAACGTTTTTCAAAGGAATTTCAAATCCTTCCCCTAAACATTGGAAAAACCTCTTTTTAAATTATTTGTGGAGAGTAGATCTTTGTATTTATTTATATTATTTATTAATAGAACATTTTTAAGGTAGCATAAAAAATCCAGTATATGACTTCATAATGCCATGGGATTATCGTTTACGAAATAGAGAGCTTTTTTCTGCTTAGTTTTTGTATGGCCTAATTTTTAAAAAATGGCATTTCCTAATACGAAACTATTAAAAAAAATTATAAATATTGTCAAAAACGCCCTCAAAAGTGGGCGTGGCAATCATTTAACATCATTCTTTTCTTTTTAACGTGTTATTAGAGCAATTTGTTTTTTTTTTTTTTTCATAGAAGTTATTCATAAAACAATTTTTTTGCCCAAAATACCCCCAAAAGTGGGCGTGGAAAAAAGTTTTCAGGGAAAAATTATTGCAAATTACATGTTTTACAACTTTTTTAAAGAACGCATCCGTCATTTATATCAACTTGAAACGATTAGATGACCTATTTTGAAAAGTGGGTGTGTCAGTGGGCGCACAGTATTAAAAAAAAAACTTATTTAAAGATACTTAATCTTATACTTTTTTGCATTTTTTACGAGGAATTCGGATATGAAAATGATTTTGGGGTTAGAAATTAGCTTTTAGTCAAAATTAGGGTTTGAAACGAACCTTTGAAATTTTGAGCCCAAAAAGTACTTCTCCAACTTAAGGATTACACTTACAGGTTTACAAACAACTGTTATCTTCTTGACACGTCAAGTGGAGAATGTTTCTATTAATTCTTTTGGGTACTGAACTCAAATCCATCATCTATTTTACGCCACTATCTCGAATTATCGAGATATTCACGTTAGAAAATGGAGATATTACGGTTTTTAGCTATTTTTAAAATTAGTTAACAATAAGAAGTAATTTTGATTCTTGAATTTTCAATTTTGAAGAAGAAGATTATTTCTTTACAAATTTTAATTAAAAAAAATGGTACAGCAAAATATGTAAGCTCAAAAGTAACAAAAAACCTAATTTTTTAAGTATTACAACGGGAATATTTCAAAGCCAGAGCTGTTGGCAAAAAACATTTGACAGATTTGAATTAAGCGCCAGAAAATATTTTCAGAACAATAATCTGTGTTAGAGCATTTTATAAGAGTTTTTCCAAAATGTACATAATAAGAAGAGAGTAGAAGTACAGTTATAGCAGGTATGACAGTATAGGACCTTCTAAAGTATTACCAAAGAGCTTCTACATGTCCAAGGCTCTAACCAACATCTGATGGTAAAAGACACAAGACGGATTTCTCCTAATTTCATATGAGGACCAGCTCAAAAGGTGCAAAGAGCACCTTTCTGCGGTTTTAAACCACGTTTTCGACAGTAAAGCGAACCGAGCACCCAACGACCCTTCCATAGTGATAAACTCCTGCACCCAGTAGAGAAGAAATCTTTAGTACAATCAAAGCACTGAAGAACAACAAAGCGGTTAAACTTGAGGATATTTCTGCAGAGCTTTTACGATCAGCGCCAAAAACATCGAGTGAGCACCTCTGATGCACCCTTTCATTGAGAAGGCTTGGTGAACAGAGAGTTTCTCTGAAGAGTGGAAAAAAAGGAATGAATGTCAAGCTCCCTAAGGATGGAGAAACTGGAGAGAATTTT
The DNA here is from genome assembly GCA_946251815.1 of Dasysyrphus albostriatus. Classification (NCBI taxonomy): domain Eukaryota; kingdom Metazoa; phylum Arthropoda; class Insecta; order Diptera; family Syrphidae; genus Dasysyrphus; species Dasysyrphus albostriatus. The sequence continues at coordinate 26,436,389 of OX276336.1, read as the reverse complement.
CTGTCTGCAGTAGCAAAGAACCATCCTGGAGCTGAAAGTACATGATCAAGTAGATAAACTCAACGCCGAACAAAACCTGTGTAGAACCTATAAACAACTTCCGGATTATCATCGAACAGAGCGTTGAACATAGATCAGGACTTCACATGCTGTTCATCGACTTTGAAAAGGCATTTGACAGTGTCAATTGAGAATTCATCTGGTTTGCTTTGCTGAGAAGGGACATCCCGGATGAGATGGATCCACATCTGACGTTCTGAATAAAGGAAGGTTGTCAGAGGAATTTGAAATCGCTGGAACAAAAAGGATCAAACTTGGCAATTGGCAATGATTCATCCAAGAAGATATTTCTGGGAAACTGTAGAGGTGGTAGAGAATATTCAATATCTTGGGAGTATTGTCTCTAATGGAGAAACTCAACTACATAGAGAAAGAGCAAGTCCAATACCTGAACTATTCCACTAATTTATTTTGAAAATAAATCACTTAATACTTACATTTTTCATATCATAGCCTGATGCTTATAAATTTGTTTTAATAAGTTTTTACTAGAAAGGGCCTCACGAGTACTTGACTCGTTCTAATTTTACATAGGGAAAACCCTCTAGGGCTTTGACTAAACTTGTCAAAAACTTGCCATTTCTATTAATCTATTTTAAATCCAGAACTCTAAAATTTATTCAAGAAAATGATCACCAAAACGGATAAACATTTACGACTTTCAGCTGACTCGTCAACTTCCTACAACCTTGAACAATTTTCTTCTTGTCAAACAATAAACAAACATAAAAATCAGTCTGCCAGACACAAAAGCAGAAATTATAGTTTGTTTACATTTAGATTTCAAAGATCATAATTTCATCAAAAACAAAGAAAATAAACTTTAAAATTCTCCAACAATCTTTCTATCAATAAAAAAGAACAAAAATAAAAATCATAAACCCTTTTGCTTGAACATGGTTCAAGACATCTCACCATAATATTGGCAACAGAAAAAAATTTCCTTTCCCACATCATATCAGCGCCATAATAAGACACACACTCACACATCTCTCAAGTTAAACTAATGGCAAAACCTAAAAAAAAAAAAAATAGCAATGCAACAAGAAAAAACTAAAAGACCAAACAAACTGTTTTTTTTTTTTTTAATTTATTTTTCACCATTAAGATCTCTTTCTTGCGAGCCAATCAGTGCCTTTGGTTGTCCAGTTTAGCCCGACTATTCATTATGAATAAAAAAAAAAAAAAAAAAAAACATTATACGTATGAACGCGCACCCTCTATTTCCGCAAGTTGAAATGGATTGAAATGGACCATGATAGACAACGATGATGTGTTGACTCCGGAGCTTTATGTCAATATTGATAATCACTCTGTGATCTGTGATAAGTTGTGTGATGGCTGGTTCTATCGTTTAGATTTTTTTTTTGTTCAAGTTAACATCGCGCTTCGCTTGTTGGAGTAATAATTAACGAAGAACTATTTATGCAAACAACTTCCTGCTCTTTTTCAGTTCTATGTTTCCATATCCCGTTTGTCTGTTTGAAATGCAGATTTGTATATAAACTTGAACTAAAAGTCTTGATTTTCTCCAGAAAAATTGAATAATAACACAAGCCCAGCAAAGTCCAAGGACCACCAAAAGTTCAAAGGTTTAAAAGACGTGCAAAACAAAAAGGTGAAAAAATGATTACAATGTTGCAGCAACATTTTTATAGAGAAGCATATCAAATTCTCTCTTCTTCAGATTTGGTTTTATGAATGAAAGTTAATCTCTCACGGGTTTATCTGGGATAGCAAGAACAAGAGGAAAAAAGAGAAGAAACGAGACAGGAAGGGCGTCATTCTTGCACCCTGCGGTCATTAAAAAAATAACAAAACACAAAAAAGTATACAAAAAAAAAACATGTTGCCAAAGGAATGTGAAGTGAAGTGCAGACACATGTTAATTCAAGACATATAGTGGGTAAGGCAAGAAGGGTGCGGCGCTGGCTGCAGCGGTATTAGCTTTGTATAAAGAGTCTGCACCTTCGAGTGAGCCGAACTTTATTATGACTAAAGGCGTAAGAAGGCGCCAATCAGTGTATACGACTTCAAAAAAAAAGAATACACAAATATACAAAAAAAAAACCTATATCCCAAAGAGGAATGCGAAAAAAAAACGAAGATGAAACCAAGAAGAACATGTGATTGCGGGATAAGAAGAACGAGGTCCAGCACAAGACCCCACAGACTTTTTTTTTAAATTTGGCTCATCATGTGGCCCATTGCCGCTACATGTGAGTGAGTTTGTGTGTGACAAAAAATGCAAACTTGCGGGTTTTCCAATTTAGTTGCAGGGCAACGAAGACCAGCAAGTCCATCGTGGTCCAAAAGATTCAAACGATAGAAGGGAAGATAATACAAAAAAAAAAAAATAAATAAACCCACGACTCGACGAGACGCTCCTTAAAGATGCCAGATAGATTTAAGGCAATTCCCTGATACAGGGTGTTTCCAGTTTAAAGCTTGATACACTTCTAGTCTACTTAGGTTTTCAAACTTCATATTCCAAATTATATAGTTTGGTAGAATTAACATTTCATACTTCTAGGAAAAACAATCCCTCGAAATACCCTTTTCAATTATTATAAGATACAAAAAAATTGTTCTAACCCAACAAGTTCTTGCTATCAAGGGCCTCACGAGTATTTCACAAGTTTTCCTCAATTATAGATTTTCCCAACGAAAAACTTGACCAAACTTGGCAAAAACTTACTATATTCTAGGTGGGTGTTCATAAGCTGCGAAATGTAAATAAATGTGAATATAAAAAGTGTTATCTACAATTTTAAAAAAGAAAACACGGTCTTAAATTAGTTAAAATTGTAAAATTTTACGTTTTTATATATTTTGAACGACACCAACCAGATATTTTTTATGAACTATCAAACGGTAATTCACAATCTACAACATTCGCATGCATTCCACAATGCAGCGAATGAAAATTTTCTCTATTTAAACTTCGCATTTATTTAAACATTCATTTTATTGACCGTGAAACTTTTTTCAATTATTAACCTGAAATGAAAAAGTATGTGAAATCATTTTCTAAAATTTTTATGTCAAGAGAATTTGTTTAAGTCTCTACTTTCGCTCTCGAAAATTTTTGACAATCGGCTCTTTCCTTTGTTATTTTTTGATCAAATATTTGGAAATATGGCTATTTAAAAGATTGTGTATTGTATTTTTTCTTTCACAAGAGTAAACTAGGCAATTGTTTGTGTTCCACAGATCGTTTCAAGAAAATGAGAAAGATGGTGGAATTTTAATTTTTTTTACTTATTTAATTTAATATTTTTTGTTACACTGAAATAGTAGGACTAAGCGTGGATATGATTTTGGTACCTATTATTATATGAAAAGCGTGAATTTGGACATTTCTTTCATGTGACCAATTTTTTTGGTCGCCGACAGATGCTTAATGTCATAAATTATGACCCATAAAATGGCTGCAGAAAACATTTTAAGTGTGGAATGCGTTCTGGTGTTGTGGGTTGTGAATTAGCGTTTGATAGTTTGGAGAGAATATTTTGTTAGTAGCGTAGAAAATATGAAAATGATAAATTTTACAATTTTAAACAAATGTATGCCTTGTTTTCTTTTCGAAAATTGTAGATAGGATAGTTTATTCACTTTGTAGAAAAGTTAAAACAACAATTAGTTGATATTTGCATTTAAAATTGCCTTTAAGCGTGGAAGCGTATGTGGAACATACATATTGAGAATTTCAGCCGAACAACATTCTATCCAGAAAAATTGACATTTAACTTTTCACCTATTTTGAATTTTACCCGAAAAATCTTTCATATTCGAAAAATCCTCTTATGTGCTAAAACTTTCAAATATTTTTTCGAGAGAAACAAAAGAAAAATAAGGTGAAGGTACTGGCATTCTTCGGGCAAGTTTTTTTTTTTTTGTTTTATTGGATGAGAAGTTCGAGCGAAACTCATAATAGCCTTTAAAGGTGAACAAACATTTTTTGGGTGAAATATATTTTTAAAGGAACTCACAAAAAGATTGATTTTTTTATCTCAATTTTAATTTCAGAAGCATCAAACAAAAATTATGAGCTGAAGTGAAAAAATAAAAGAATATTGCGAAAGATATTAGCGGGAAAAAGAATGTGGAACCTAACTTTGAAAATATGAGGAATCCCTTAATTTTTCATTTCACGGGACGAGATTATGGTAATTTTTTGAAACACTTAAGAACATAAGAATCAAAAAAGGAAAGCTAAAAATAAAGCATGGGCATCGTTGTGGAATATATTTATTTCATTTCATTAAGAATTTTTTCATTTCAATAAACGGTAAATTAAAAATGATTAAGCATATTTGTTTTTCTTTTCACGGAACTTGAGTGGCTTTTTTTTACCAGAATTGACAAGGAGAATATTGCGGAACCTATAGCGTGGAAAAGTATGTGGATCGTATAATCTTTTTTTTATTTAATTATTTTTTTTTTCATTTTACTGAACGAAATTGAATAAGAACAAATTGAAATATTTTATTGACAATATTGTAGAATTTTTCAGTCACAAAATGAAAATTATACAACACATACATTTTCTTATTTCACAGGAATTTGATTTGTTTCGACTTATATCAAGCGTAAATGTAGAACCTACGAAGTTTTCTTTTTTCGGAAAGTAATTTGTTTAATAATTATAAACCATTTCGATCGTTGTTAAGGCAAATATACATTGTGGATTGTATTTATTTCGTTGTACCTCTTGAGAAGAGGAACGAGGCTGTTAACTTTGTGGAACTTATTCATTTTTCATTTCACGAGGAAAAAAATGTTTAAGTCTCATTTCAAGTGGAATGATAAATGAATACATTCCACAATTTTTAGCAAGAAATATTTACTTTCTGAAAAATGTATTCCCGACAGGTACTTATGTACGTATATATCAATTCCGATGAAAATTTTCCGCTATATTCACGTAAACGGTAATATTAACGGAGACTTTTTTTATTTTTTCATTGAAGACAGGGGGTTTAAGGATGTGAAATGTATCGAATGTAATAATGGCCGGACTTCGATCCAAAGTACCGAAGTTGGCATTGTTTGTATCAAATTAACAAATCATAAATACGATAAAACGAAAAAATTCAATTTCAAGTTTCAAATTTTCAAGAAAAAAAAAGAAACTATTTGGCGTCAAAAAAACCCGATAACAGATGCCAAATTTTAATGTTTAAATTTATTTAAAAAAAAAAGAAAAAAAAACCATCTGTAGATTTTTTTAAAATAATTTTTTTGTATAATGTGTTTCCTTTTGACTAACCCCACCTTATCAATTTATTTATGTTCAAAATTTGTTTAAAAATATTTTTGATTAAAAATTTGACATTTTTGTTGATAACAACACCCTAAAAAAAAACTGCAATCGCAAAACATAATTTTTTTTTCAAAATTAATTGTTGCAGAAAAAAATATATGCCAACAGCTGATTTTAATATAACAACTTGGAGCATGGTTTTGAAATTTGTATGTATTTTATTTTTAAAGCAAAATTGAAAAAAAAAATGTCTACATTATGTTTATGTGTAGGTACATCGAAAATCAGAAAAAAAAATAAGCCAAATACCTACATTATGATCCCTTGTCGAACCTTTTATGAGCCAGAGGAGAATGTTCCCTTGATTTGATAAAATATGAATATTATTTGCATTTGTTTTTTTTTTTTATTTTTTTTAAGTGTCTTATCACTTGAGGAAGTTTTATTTTTAATTTGCTTACGCAAACCTTCTTAAATAAGGGCATGTAATGGATTTGTTAAAGAATGATTGAAAGGAAGATTTAATTCTAATGGTAAAATTATAGCGCTACAGTTTTTGGGCTATAACACACTTCCTGCACGAGATACAGACTTAAGCCCATACAAAAAATAATAGCACTCATTGATACTTTTCTAATGGAATAGGTCTGGAAGTGTTACAACATATTTGATGAAACGCCGCACAGTGGGCAGCTTGCATCGTAGAGTGGAAAAAATTCCTTTTAACCCAAATTACCGACTCCGATGGGATTTTCAATCATGACAATTATTATGAAGAGAAACCAACGCAATAAATATCCGCCTACTGCCACGCCCACTTTCTTAAAAAACTCATTTTTCGTAAGCTTTAGTAAAAAAATATGAATGTACCCAAATCTTACACATTTCTTTTTTTAATTGGCCTAGCAAGTATTTTCAACGCCCATTTGTGAGGGTTTTTCGATTTTTTGAATGGAGCCAGTCTTGATTCGATGAAATCTGAACCAAATTATCAATTTTGATTACATTTTGGACAAAATTTCAACTAAATTCTCCCATGCATTTCAGAGGAAATGATCACACTGACTACTTTTCATCATTTTTAGCTAGCTCAGAAACTAAGCTCGACAATTTGACAATTTTAACCATAAGACTTTTTGTTGAAAATAAATTTAATTGTCAGATTTCACATTTCGGTACAATATTCTTGCATTTTTTCAAACTCTCTAATTTGAGACTAGGGCTTAAACAAAACAACTTTTCCACCATTTCTAACTAAAAATTTAGAATTAAATTTTTGCAGAAATTAAAAGTTTCTTTTTATTTTTGGAGAGTTCAAACTGAAGAGGTACAGGGTTAATGAGTTTTGTGTTGGAACATTAAATTTCATGGTACATAATTTGATATTCCGGTTGGTTATTTTTCACATTTGATCCAAGAGTTCAACTGTTTTAAGAAATCTCGATTGTTTTTAAAAACAAGACTTTTAAGACTTTTTTTCAAAATTGATTTTCATATCGAAATGGATGATTTAAAATATTTAATAAAACAAAAATAAGCAGCACAAGTTAACAAAAACTGTAACAAAAGAAATTAAGAGAAGCAAAGCAAAGAAAAGCTCAAGATGTGACTAACGATATAATATTAAGGCTCAAAGCTTCAAAAAGTCTTTTATATTTAAAACTGACAGAGATATAGCCATTTAAAGTTAACAAATTTTGAAAATTTTTTGTACGATATATTTATATATTTTTTTAATAAAAGCAACATAGGAAAGCAACTTTATAAGACCCCGATGGCATATCTGTTTATTTTCTTGGATTTATCAAAAAAAAAAAAATGCTGCCGGTGTTTGATAACGTGACGATTGGGAGATACCATTTAAATACTATACGACGACCTCTGTGACCACACATCAGTGACAGTCCATTGAGAAATATGTTTCCTTTTAGAATGCAAATATTATATTTTAATTTGAATGAATGAAATCAGGAACAAGAATGTCTCTTCGTTTTTTTGAATGAAAATGAGTAAGAAAAGCAAGCTGCAGTTTTATTTTTTATATTTGCTTAGGGTCAATACAAAAATGATGACGGATTGTTGGTCTGATTTTGAAGAGTTGATTTTTTTTTTTTTTTTTCTTCACCCGATTTACAGAGGAAGCTATACAAAAGATAAACATAAAGATCGTGTGTAGCGAAAGAAATTGGGGCAGATTTACAAAAAAAAAAAAAACTACAAAAAAAATCAATAAAGACAACATTCTTCTGGGAAATAAAAAAAAAAAGATAACTGATGGAGTTAAGAACTATAAAAAGCCTAAGAAGGAATTGGAAATACATATTTAGTTCTTTAGATTTTCTATTTTGGAATTAGAACTGAAGACATTTTTAAAGATTATTTTGTTCGGCTAATTTATTTACTTTCCATTTTTCTCTGCAAGCTCCCACAATTTTAGCACCGAAAAGCTTGGTTTTGTTGTGTTAACGAAAAAACGTATTACATAAAAACAAAGGATGGTTAAATTTTAAAATGGTGGACATTTTTGTAAAATATTCAGGAACAAAAGACGAGGAAGATACGACATTCATTGACACTTGAAATATTTTGTTTTTTTGTCTGTGCTACCAGTCTTAGTATAGAAGAACATTTTTGGAAGCGTTAAAGCTCGCCTGAAGTAGGCTTAGGATGTTTGAAGAGGTTTTTCAAAAAATCGAGAACAGAAATAAAAACTCATATTTTAGAAGGTCTTCGCTCGCATAAAGGACAAAACTTAATTGCTTACACTGCCATCACGGGTGTCTGGCTGGGCCTAACCTGGTGAGAAAAAAAATCATAAATTGTAGGTACTAAAATTCTCCTAAGCCAAGCTCACATGCAAAAAAAAAAAAAAAACAACATATTCTCACGCGCACATGCCTCAGCCCATTTTTAACGATGATGACGACCCGCTCAATGTTATTGAAGCCTCTGGCTGCTGCCGCCACCACCACCAACGCCATTAACAATTCTCCAATCGATAGACAATTTCTCAAAATTTATTGTATTTTAACATTTTCCACTTGCCGCTAATCCTGTTGGCCACAAGAAGACGCAGAGTTCTCCTTTCAATTGAAACGAAGATCCTTTTTTTATTTTGTGTTTGATCAGAGAAAGATTCTCAAGCCCGATTCAAGACAAACACACACACAAACAGTTAAAAAAAAAAAATGTTACCATTCTCAGTTGGCATGTATAAATTATTTCTAATTGGCACATTCCTACGTAGGCCAATTGCCTTTTGGCTGCTGCTGCCCTGACGTGCTGCGCAAATCTTGTTTCCAAAGACTAAAAACAAAACAAAAAAGATCGATTGGTTTTGCATTCGATTGGAGTCGTCTTCTTGGGGGCAGTTAAAAGCCAGCGTTCCATGGTCTTGAAAGTCTTCGTCGGTTTTTCTTGAAAAAAAGTACGTCACTGCTGCTCCACGCCAAACCGGCTGATATACAACAGTGGTGTATAACTTTGTGTAACAACAAAGTTTTTTTTTGTTTTAAGTAGAAGGGTGCCGAAATCAATAATTCCAAAACAACAGTTAAAAGGAAACACACAGAGTGAGTGCTGCAAAGGAGATACCAGGCTTCAAAGAAAATCCTTGAGAATTGTTGCTGTTTAAATGTCTGCATTTGGAAGTGAATTTGCGTGGTGTTTTGTTGGTAAGAACAATTACAGGGTGGGATTATTAAAGTGTTACTTGCATTAATATATTAAAACAGAGAGCGTTTTTCAACAGAAAGGCCAAATGAAGGTTGGAAGAACATTGAAATTTCGTGGAAGAATTTTGGCATTCCGATTTCTTTGAAGAGTTCTTAAACTCTTCAATTAGAAGTAAGGGGCTCTACAAAACTGTTATCTAACGATGCTTCTTAAAACACGTCTTCTTCCAATTTGTTTGCTGAAGAACAGTGAAGTATAGATATAGTTTTAATGTTTTAAGTATGTTTTGGAGAGTTAAGATGATACCTTGTTGAAGAACATTGTAAAATCGTGGAAATTAATTTTCACATCCATAATTTTGTAATTAAAATTGTCATTTTTCACATCTCGTTGAAGTAGTCTTGTGCTTTTTCAATCTCTCCACTTGTAGACGATGGGTTAAATCTATTAATAATTTCTTACTAAAAATTGAGCGAAAATTCGTTTTTGGAAGTTCAAATTTCAAAGTTTCCGGGTTGATGAAGCTTGAAGTTTTGTGTTAGAACCTTAAGTTTCCACATTCGTTATTTGAAGTCCGGTTAGTAATTTTTCCACATGTAGTACAAAAGTTCTTTTGTTTAAAAAATACTCCATTTGGAGACTTAAAATAAAACAAAACTTATATCTCACGATTGTTTTCAAAACAAGTATCTACTAATGCTTCATAGGTACAAAACTTCCAGGTTTTTTTTTTGCTGAATAATAATAACAAAATTGTTGGTGTATTTTGTAGAGTTCCAGACCTTTCCAATTTTAACAGGTATTCCCAAATTCTAAGCTGTTACAGTACAGGGACTGTTAATAACCCAAACGGGCCTGTTGAAAACGTTTGAAGGTATAATGAAGCAGATTTTTAAGGTTTTAAGTGTATTTTGGAGAGTTCCGATTGTACCTGATACAGATATTTAAAATTTGTGGAATTAAATATTCACTTTCTTGATTGTAACACTTTTTTTTACATTTCGTTTGAGGGCTTCTGTGTTTTTACAAACTCTCCAGTTGGAGACTAGGAGTTACAAGAAAACTGATGTCTCACCAGTCTTCACAGATCAAGTGTTTTCTAGACTGCATGCAAAATAGTTCTTAATTTTCGTCTGAATTTCTTCTGACAGAATTCAAAGATTTTAAGTGTATTTAAAACTGTGTATGTAAAACTCTCCAGTTACTAACTTGACGTTAAACGGAACTGTTTTCTGACGATGCTTCTCAAAACAGGTTCTTATAAGGTTGTATATGCTTAACACACAAAGATTTTTGCTGAAACAATGTTCAAGTAATTTTAAAAATTTTAGTTTATTTTGGAGAGTTCTAAATCTACTTAAGTTTAAAAGGTACCGTGCGGTTTTAATTGTACGGGGACTGTTTAAAAAAGGAAATGACTTGTTAAAAATTGTTTCAAAATCAAATAAAAGAGAATTTCAAGGTTGTTAATGTGTTTTGGAGAGTTTTAGACCTTCCAAATTTCTCTAGGTTCAGGGATGTTAAGAATGATAAAATGTTTTTTTGAAATCACACCGATTCTATTAAAAAACATACTAGGGAAACATGAAGAAGGAGGTAGAACTTTAACAAAAAAATAACAAATGTTTTCGTATCAAAGGAAAATGAAGGATAATTTTAAGGTTGTTTATGTATTTTGGAGAGTTTCAGATCTTCCCAACCTCCCTTGGTTTCGGGCGGTTTATATTTGGGCCAGAGTTGGTTTCAATCGCATCGGGTCTGTTGAAAACTAAACCAAAAGACATGTAGGAGGATGTAGAACTCCCTCAACAAAAAAAAAAACACTGCTTATGACTTTATAGATAAGAACACTTTTGACCCTCCGTACCGTGTGAGTTACATACTTAATCTATTAAGAACTTCCCAACCTTCTCATCTACTCGGCTAAGTAAATTCTACAGACCGTTCTAGATCTGTTGTAAGTTTACCTTGGGAGGATTAGAGAATTTGAAACTCTCCGAAAACAGTAAATACACTTCTAGGGATTTTCTTAAACCAAAAACTTGTAAACCTATGTACCCTCCGAGTTAATCCTTCAAACAACTTGATCTTTCCAACCAGCAGGAGAGGTTTAAAATCACACCGGGCTTATTGAAAGTCGTACCTACGGAGATTTTGAAGATCTTGGAACTCTCCAAAGTTAAGAACTAAGGTTTTTCCTTCAATAACAAAAACTTTTAATCCTTTGCACCCTGTGAGCTCCACCTTAAATCAAATGGAATTTCTTGTTGCACAGAGAAAGATACAATTGTATTTTAAGATTGCGCTTCGGACTCTGGCTTTTTAGCAGATAGAATGACTCTTGGCTGGGACTAACTTGCGGCTTGAAAGTGGAAGTTGGTTTGTTTGTTTTTTTTAATTTTTATTTTGGGTGTAATATACTCGTCGCACATTTATTATTTCGAGAAGCTCGAGAGAAATCCTCATCTTCGTTTTTCTTCTTAAGAGTTGAATCGGTGGACGTCTGGGAACAAGGTTCTATATACCATAATCATGCTTCAGCAGTCGTTATCCCTGTTCTTGTCGTCGTAGTCATCGTCGTCGTGGTCGTAGTCGTCGTCGTCGTTATTTGGCGGTGGGAATGTTTTAACTAAAATCTCACCAAAGCATGTTGTATAAGAAGAAAAACGAATAAAAGGAGGAGGCATTTTTCAAGAGAGATGATGATCGAATTCCTGGAAACTTACTTGCCTCCAAGAGATATGAAAGATGTGCGGCATTCGTTTTAATGTTTCATTTGATTTTTCTTCTTGTTTTTTTATTTTTTTTTTTTATTTTTTTTGTGTGGATTTCTGAATTTCTGGCTTTCTCATGCAGGAATTTTGTTTTATTTTCTTCTTTTTTATTTTTAAATTTGCCTTTTCCTTGAGACAAGGTAAACGAATAAGAAGAAAAATTAAGAAAATAAGTGAATAAAGTTTAACCATTTGATTATGGGTTTCTTGCGTATAGAGTGAGCACAGAGCTAACAAAAAAAAAGGATTATTTTCTTTCTTGGTGGAAAGTGAAGTTTTCATGGTGATTCTGATGGGTATAGAGGATATGTGGAGAGAAGTTGTTTGGTATGCTGTTCAATTTGATTTCAATGAAGATATTTTTAAAGTCACAGTTAGTTTTATGAAGATGCACCAACAGGATCTGGTTTTTTTTTTAAGTCCATCGTTCTCAAAGCTTAACTTATTCGAATCTTTCAAATATCGCAGTCACTCAAAATAGCTGGTTTTGATTTTCTATCGTATGTATTTAAACTTTTTAAACCTGGATGCTAGTCAAATTATGTTTCATTTTATAGTCATTTAAGGGGGTTTGACTGCCTCGAACAGGATTAAGATAGTTAGGCCCAGTTTGTCCACAGCTAATCAATATTTGTCATGGATAATTATCATTGCAACTGGTAAATCATTCACATGTGTTTCTGAGAGAGCAAAATTTCAATCAGTAATTCCATAGTTTGATCTTTAATCATCAAATTGGCTTATCAGCGCCATTTTATAAGAACAGGTATTGGAATTAACGTGCTGTGAACAAATTGGCCCTAAAAAACCATCTCTGAAGATGACTATAGGTTAAAAATTGCGCTCAAGGGTTTCTCACTTACTTATCTAACTTGGCGCTGAAGTGCGGGGTGGACCAGGGCCTCAACCAACAATCTTGCCTCTGTAGTTGGTGACGTCCAGAGGATCGCCGTTCTTGAGGATCGGTCAAATATTGCTGGGATTTCAAATATCCGGCATGTTTTTATCCGACCAAATTTGCAGATGAGGTGGGAATTGTACACAAGCTTTGAACAAACTTTGGTAAATCAAAACATTTCCGGTCATATTCCGAAATAATTAAAATCTTGTATTGCCTACTAATTATTAAGACCATGTTAAACACATTACTGGGACTTTCAAATCCTCGCCTTATTATACCTCAAATACGTGTCCCAATTTGAGCCAGGTATATAATATAGCCTCGGTAAATGTGTTAAAAAAAATTGCCTATGGTCACGTTTATTTCAAACATCAATTTGCCGACACTTTACGCGCTTTCCCCATAAACCAATAACGTCTCAGATATAATCATAGAAAAAAAAAGTTCGAAGTCAAAGAGAACACACAAAAAATCGCTTGAATTCCACGCAAAACAAATTCAAAACCTACCTGATGATGGAGTCCCAAAAACAAAGTGCGTAATTTTTTTTTTTATTAAGTGTGAAGTTGGCTTAAAAATTAAAAAAAAAAAAACTAATTTAGACTTTATGACAGGCACATAAAAAAACTGGCGAAATATTCAAGGAATAGTTATAATCAGTCGGATGGTGGTCAGTGCAGAGAAAACCTTGAAAAAGTTCGGACACATTGGTGGCGATGGTTACGCACTTTGTTAGTTGTTGTTGGCATGGCAACAACAAAAAAAAAACACATTGTTCCTATACGTTACTTTTGTTTATTATTTAATTAATTACTTATCGATGAATGAATAATTTATAAGTCAGACAGAAAAAAAAGACGCAAAACACCAGTCAGTCGCAATGGCCTGTGCTGAATCTTTGTTAGGTTTTTTTTTTTTAGTTTAACAAGACTATTCCGGCCGAAACAAAGGAAATGAATTATGTGACATGGTTTTTGTAGACCGCAACAACTTAAACACTTTCGGGTGTACAATTTACCATCACGCATAATCTCTACACAATCTTTAAAGTGGTATATACGCCAGGCTTTGGTGTTGTTGCAATTCCATGACAACAGGCTTTTGATATATAAAAAAAATATGAATTCCATTATTATAGGGTGTTTCGGAAAAGTTTGTCATCTTCAACATTTGCATTTATCTGTTCATTTTTTTTTTTTTTTAAAGCAGAAGGGATAGAGCTTTGAAGCTTTTTTTGAAGATTTTTCTCTGTGATAAATCGTTAATGGCTTCATAAATTTTTTTTTATATTGTTGCATACTATTGTTCACAGTACATCATGCTGTTTTTGTAAAATATTCAGAATTTTTCTACATAAATATTTTAACTCTGAAAACAGAAATAAAAATACTGGAAACAAAATTTTAAGTAGTTTCCTTAAAAATAATGAATGGTGTTCCACAGGGTTGTATTCTTGGACCACTTTTGCTTAAAATTTTTAAAATTTCCCTTTAATAAGAATTTTAAGGGATTTTTTGAATAACTTTCTCAGGGTACAGCTTTGTTGTATTGAAATTTCACTTTGTTTGACTGCACTGTCAAAATTGAGATCGATTTACAGAAAATAAGCCATAAGTTTGCATTACACAAAGCGGATCAGCAATGAGAAAACAAAAGATTCTTTGATAACACGTTTAATTTCTTTAATTCTTTGTAACTAGATAAAATTTGAATAATCATAAGAGGTTTTGTTTGTATTTTAAGTTAAATGGAGCTGCAATTTTTGTTTTTATCATTTTGGCCGGACAAAATTAAATTTTATAAAAATATAAAAAAATAATTAAAAAGCAAAACTCAAAGTACTTGCACTGAAAAATGGAGTAAAAAGTACATTCAAAGTAAGTTCTATTGGGTTAAAATATTGACATAAGATAGTAATTTATGGAAGAAAAAACTCAATTTTGTAAAAAAAATATACAAAAGAATCAAATTACGAAAATTTATAGTTAAATTACTAAAATTACTAAATTAGGTACTCGTACTAAAAAAAGAGTGAACCTTTATTTCAAAGTACTTTAAATGAAGCTGAAATTTATTTTGTCATCATTTTGACAGTAAATATGGAAGAAAAAAAATTAAAATTTTGTAAAATACGAGTATAATTAAAAAAGCTAAGATTACTCAAAGTACTCGTACTTTAGAAAGGGGTCAGCAGTTCATTCAATTCATTCAAAGAACAATCAATGTAACTAAAATCTATTTTGTAATCATTTTGACAATAGTTATGAGAGGAAAAAAAATCAAATTTTGTAGAAGATATATAAATTAATTAAAAAAATAAAATAAAATAAAATAAAATAATTAAAAAATAAAATAAAATTTTTAAAATATATACAAATAAATGAAAATAGCAAAAACTACTCAAAGTACTCCAATTTAAGAAAGGAGTCAAAATTTCAATCAAAGTACGTTTAATGGAGCTGAAATTTATTTTGGCATCATCTTTATAGTTTTTATGGGAGAAAAAACAAATTAAATTTGTTCGAAGAAATATAAAATACTTTAAAAAAAATAAACAAAAACTCGAAGTATTCGTACTCAAAAAAGGAAAAAAAAATTATCAAAAATATTCAATGGAGCTGAACAATTATTTTGTCATCATTTTGACAGTAGTTATGGAAGAAAAACAAATCAAACTATGTAAAAATATAAAAAAAAAAACAATTAAAAAGCAAAACATGACTCAAAGTAGGTACTCGTAATTAAAAAAGGAGTCAAAAGTAAATCAAAGGAGGTACGGTCAAAGCAGCTGAAAATTATTTTGTCATCATCTTCATAGTTGTTATGCAAGAAAAAAAATCAATTTTTGTCGAAGAATAATTAAAAAAAATAAACAAATACTCAAAGTACTCGTACTTCAAAAAGGAGTCAACATTTCATTCAAAGTACCTTCAGTGGAGCTGAAATTTATTTTACCATCATTTTGATAGTAGTAATAGAATTTTTAAAAAATATATACAAAATAATGAAAACAGCAAAAATTATTCAAAGTACTCGAATTTAAATAGGAGTCAAAAGTAAATTCAAAGTACGTTCACTGAAGCTGAATTTTATGTTGTCATCATCTTGAAAATAGTTAAGGAAGAAAACAAATCGAGTTTTGTGAAAAATTAATTAAAAAAGCAAAAAGTTACTCAAAGTCAAAGTACTCGTACTTAAAAAAGGAGTCAAAAGCACATTCAAAGTAGGTTCTATGGAGTTGAAACTTATTTTGGCATCATCTGACAATAGTAATGGAAGGAAAAAAAGATAAATTTTGTAAAAGAGACCTATACAAAATAATTAAAAAAGCTAAAATCACTCAGAGTACCTACCTACTCGTACTCAAAAAAGTGGTCAAAGTACTTTCAATGGAGCTGAAATTTATTTTGTCATCATTTCGCGAGTAGTAATGGAAGAAAAAAACAATGAAATTATGTAAAAATATAAAAAAAAAAAAACAATTAAAAGCAAAATATGACTCAAAGTACGAGTACCTGTACTTAAGAAAGGAGTCAAAAGTAAATCAATGGAGGTACGGTCAAAGGAGTTGAAATTTATTTTGGGATCATATTCACAGTTGTTATGGGAGAAAAACAAATCAAATTTTATTAAAGAAATACAAAATACTTAAAAAATAAACAAATACTCGAAGTACTCGTAGTCAAAAAAGGAGTCAAAATTTCATTCAAATTACGTTCAATGGAGCTAAAATTTATTTTGTCATTATTTTGATAGTTACGGAGGAAAAAAAAATCAAACTATGCACAAGAAACAAAATAATTTAAAAAAAACAAAAATTACTCGTTCCTACAAAAACGAGGTCAAAAGTACATTTAAATGCTTTTTCAGTCCATATGCCAATCAGATGCTTAAATAAATGAAAGAATATAAAAAAAAATCTACTAATAATGACATCTTTGCCAACACCAATCCATCACACAAAGTGTCATGATGAAGAACTCAGAAAAAAAAAATAAAATACCGTCATCTCCTAATCAAGTCGTCTGGACTTTGTGTAAAGTACGAGTATTGGACGAAATCAAAAGTATCTAAGATTTTTTTTTAATAATAATTTTTTTTTCTTTTATCTGAACTCTTCTGTCTGTGTACATAATGACAGCATATTTTTTTATACAAGAAAATGGTGGTTAATGCTGGAACTCAATCATGCACACAAATCCTTGCTTGATGGTCTTCGTCATCGCCGCCGCCGGCCGGCCGACCGTCCGTCACCGTGCGTCGTTAAGTCTCATAGTCGTCCTCGCGCCCGGTCTCGTGGAGCGATCAGGCTTGTCTTAAATTTATTTACTTAGTGTGCCATTCATAAAATGTTTGGTTTAGGATTACAAATTCTGCATAAGAGACCTACATGATGTTGAATTTGATGGAATCGAAGAGAAACCCAGCGAGAGAACATGATGACAGAACGGTTCTTACACTCTTGGAATAGCACAAACATTATTGTTTGACATATAACACTCGAAAACGGCCACCATGGAGATGCCTTTAACAGTCCTCTATATGCGCACCGCCACCACCGTCATCGTCGCTGCGGCTGAGCGAAGTGACCACGTTCAGTGACCTTCATCTGGGAAGGCGATCGCAACTCAGCGTCAGCATACACCAGCCACACAGTAAAAAACACAGAGGGGTGGTGTTCATTAACAGAGAAATTAAAACATTTTACATGCGATCACTGAATAAATATAAAGTAATAAAACGATGATCGTGATGATGATCATTGGGTTAACATCGCATGACCGACCAAGACCATCGCATCGCCAGGCATTCAAGCTCCCCCTTTACTATAAAATAACGCCATCCCATCAGTACCAGGCCCAGTCCTAGTCCCAGGCCCAGAGACCCCCAGACTCATGAGAGAGCAATCATTGCAATCCAGATCCACTATCCAAAGAAGAAGAAAAAAAGGAAGGAACAAAAAATGAATAACTAATGTTGAAGTAACTCGAATTCGCCCCTTCTGGGCTGAAGGAAGAAGCTCTGGAGATTCTTTGAGAAGCAAGAACTTGAAGTTATAATTTATAAATCCATTTTTTTTTTGTTCATCCTGCTTCTTTGTTGTGATGATAATGTTAAACATTTTAAAGACGTTAAAAAACGATCGGAATGAGGATCGTGTGTTCGGAAGGTGGCGGCACTTGGGCTGGGTTAGATTGCGGCTTGCACTGGGCAAGCAATGCAGCGGTAACCACACATCAAAAAAAAAAAAAAAAAAACGTACAAAAAACCACAACCACTTTACTTTTGCAAAACGATAACAAGACCAAGAGAATTAGGGGGGGAGAGAGAGAGACCAAGAGGAAGATAGACGACAACGAATACCAAGACGATCATGGAATATGCGGAGAAGAACCAGCCAGCCACGAGGAATAAGTGAATATTAATCTTGAACATTGAGTTCCAAAAAAAAAAATACAAAAATACAAAAACAAAAACAAGATCAAAAGCAAGTAACAGAACATAACACACACATAAAGCAACCTTATCCAAAACACAACTTTTAAATAAACCACAAACAGGACCCAGAGTATAAGGAATTTATTTCAAGACACATCTTCTGTCTTTGACGTGTGTTTTATTTTTAATTTGTTCAGAAAAAAAATGTACTTTTTGGTCAAGCGGTGTGGTTGGGTGGTGGGAAAGTATTTAAAGAATTCGATTAACAAAAATAACAATATTTTTCGAATGAATTTTCTCCACTAACAGGTTTATGTGTATTTTTAAAAATAAATTGAAAGGAACAAAATGAGAAAGATCGATTTTATTCAAACATTATTTGAATTTTAATTGAAACAAATGTAAAGGTAAGATCGCAAAACCTAAAAAAGCTCGAAAAAAGCTCGATTTAGAGTGAGCTTTGTAGAAAAAGTTTAAAAATTTGGCATGGAAAGCAAAATTGAGTTTTTTCTAAATTTTTCGAAAACTGACCATTCGATTTAAGATGGGGTACATTAGGTGTGTTTTTTTGCAAACTCAGGAGAATCGGACGAAAAAAATTACATTGGAGCTTAGCGACGCCATCACGGAAACAAGAATGGAATTTTTGTACAAACTATCGATAACAAGTATTAAATTCGTGTCGGTAACAGAGTTTTTATTTAGGGTTAAGTTAAGCCCCGAAAATTGTCTGGGCTTAGCTTAGCCCAAAGGGGCTTAGTTGTTTTTGATGGACGTCGTTTTTTTTATCCAGGCTCATTCGGGCAGGGAAAAAACAAATCTATTGACTCACACGGAACATCCCTAGGCAATCATCGGCCGATTAAGAGCCACCTTTAACCTTTTCTTCGAGGCAAAAGCTCCCTTAGCGTTGGTAGGTTAGAGCAGTATTTATATTTATGCGGGGATATAAACACTGATTTACTTAGATGCTTAAATAATTTACCGAACTTTTACTAGCAAATGGATGAACATTTCTAGCCCTATAATAACTAACTTGCTACAGTTCTCTCTCGTATCTAGGTAGTCACTGATTGGCGTCAACATGGAGACGTCCAATGATGAAGTGAACTCTACAGGTCAATTGATACTAGTCTCGTCTATCCGAACTTGATTTGCAAAACTTTTAATGGCAAATGTTGAACAAAAGACAAAAACCCAACTAACATTTCAGTTTCTAAATATTAGCTTAGAAATATTGATATGCAAGTTTGGATATGTATAAGGCTTCCATACAGCTTTTCTCTTATAGAAGTCATGATTTCAATAACTGCTTCCTTAAAATTGTTTGAAAGCTAGATACAGAAAATTAAACGAGCCTAGCATCTGCTTTCGGATAGACCTCTGTTAACAAATTATTATAAGGGACATGAAGCTACGACTCTTAAAAGATTCTATAAAGCTTTTTTATTGAAGTGGCTGTTAGTCAGTCTTCAAAAGGTTTCTGTAACAATTTTTTATAAGTTTTATTGGAAACTTCACTTTGACGTATGGAATCTTAGATACAAACCATTAAAGAATATGTCAGTTTATATTACAACTTGTAAAAGCCATTTATAAGAAGCTTTTAAAAAACGATTAAGAAATACATAACATTATTTCTTCCCCCAAATGAAAGGGGCCTAAAAGCCAATTTTAAAAGTCGTAAGCAAATCTACAGCTTGTTTCCCCTTGAGTACGGGTTTCGAAGCTTGTATAAGTTTTAAAAAATATTTTGCAGTTCTAAAAATGAAAAAAGCTAATTAAATTGTTTATCTTCCAGATCATATCTAAGATGGCCGAGTGGGTAGAGTGCTGGACTATCACATAGGAGTTTAAGGTTCGATCTCTAGAATGGTTAGATTGGTTTCTAATACTTTTCAACCCCTTTAAGAGTTGTATCTTCTAGTAGATATTATACAACCTATCCATATAAACTGATAACAAGGACTTACTTTAGAACTTTAATAATGTTCTCCTTTTTACGTTTAAGGAAATCTTACAAATGTTTTGCAGAAACAAGAAAGTCTATTCAGTTAGGCCGAAACGAAGTTGAAATATAATATATATTATATATATTATATTTATAATTTGCTTTCAGAAATGACTAGCGATACAATTCCGATCAGGGGAATATCGTGGTAGAATCGCAGTCCAAGCTGAGAATATGGAAAAGTCATTTCTGGAAATTGTATAAGGACGATGACAATTTGAATTCCAACATTCCAACAAAGGACGTCGGCCAAAAATTCCTTTCATCCGATTTCGACGAAATGAAGATGGCTTGACGTAATTCAAGTTTTATAATGCTGCAGTAGCTGCAGGCCTTGCGGGCAAGCTGTTCAAAGCGGCTGACGCGATGAGTTTGTTAGGAGCATGCATCAGCAAAATATGGTCAGAAGAAAGCATGATCGATGAATTGACAGTCCAATCTTCAAGGAAGGCAATCTTCTGGACTGCACCAATTTCAGAGGAAATAGTCTTTTTAACATCGCATTTAAGATCTTCTTCGCTATACTTTTTTAACGCCAGAAGCCATTCGTTAACAACTTGATAGGTTCATATCACTAAGGTTTTAGGCCAAGAAATACGATCAAATACTCGCACAATAGGATTTCAACTCGATACCCACAAGCTTTTCATCGATTTCAAGGTCTCATTTGACAGCATCAGCTGTCAGCTATATGGAGCAATATCTAGTTCTGGCATCGTTTGTGCAGGATAAGGATGGATAATGCATGCTGCTCCATCAAATTCGTCAAAAACCTTTAATGTAAAAAAAAAGTTCTAAGTATGGCGGCGGACGTGCTATCATGCGACATCTTTAAATCGTTCTTGAAAGAATGCTCTTACATCAACACTAGAGGCACAATCTTTCAAAATCCATCCAAAAACTCGCTTACATCGACGATATTGACACTATCGGACAAACAAAGCGTGATGGCAGTTGAGCTCTTGTGAATATTGGGAAGGAAGCTAAAAAGATGAGTTTATCGGAGAATTAAGGCAAGACCAAATATATGGAACGACACCATAGACAGCTATAATTTCGAGGTGGTCAAAGACTTTGTGCAACTAGGCTCCGAGTTAGTACTTAGTGAATAAAATTAGCGCTGAGATCAAACGAAGAATTGATCTTGCCAAATGGTTTTTTTTTTGCAAAGAAAGCAATTAACGAGCAAAGTCCTCTCTCGAGCAACTAAGGTGTCCCCTATCTTCTCGGTCCGTATGGTATGATGGTGAAGAAGAATGGGAAAAGAATGTAAAAGAAGGGCTAAACAGCGACACCGACATAGATACCAAAATGAAAAGCAAACGACTTAAGTGGCTCGGTTACCTAGAGCGAATGGACTAGACATCAATGCTTCTGCTCGGAAAGGCTTTAAATCCTACTCCGTGGGATGGCGCAGTAGAGTAGACACAGCGTAACACCAAGCGCACGCAAGTGGCAGTGACCCTCAACCAATTTGGCATCAAAAAATGGAGACATCTAGCTTAAGACCGAGCTGGCTGGAAGAGCTTGTTGATTGAGGCCCTAAAGGCCCCTGAATTATAGAGCACCGTAAGTCGATAGATTCCATATTCTATGATCCCAAGCAGGCAGCTTTCAGTCATGAAGACTAAGTGTTCATTTGAGAGATAGAAACTGAGGGCTCTAACTCGAAGAAAAAAGCCCTTGAAAAATTTTTTATAGTCAAAGAGAAACTAGAAACAAGATTTATAGTCCCTACCTACCTACCGCTAAGAACTAAATTCTTGAGAACATTCTCACGACTCTAAAGCCCCAAAGAGTAACTATTGCTAGTAAATTATCAACAAGATTAAACAAGGGTATCACATGGTGAAAAACTCATTCATGATTATCCCTTCAACTCTGATTTGTTCTTCAATCAGATTCAATATTTGCTTATATTTTGTAGGCAACACATACATTCATACCTCTACTCGTATAAATATGCTTAAAAAATAATCCTACTTTTATGACCTTTCAAACCAAAAGGATATATCTAAGTGCCAAAAGGAACAAACAAATTGAGCAATTCAACCATTTGGGAATGCGGCAGTGGCGCAAGGATGAAAGTAATTTTTTTTGTTTTGGGTTTTTTTTTTCAGACACTTGTATTTAGAATAAAATGAAACTGCTGGTCCTTCTAGGAATTTTTGTTGTGTGATTCTGTCGGATGTTATTTATTTTTCCTCTAGATACTGTTTTTTTGTCATTTGCAGAGAAATATCTAACAAAAAAAATTATCAATTGGTTCTTTTTTTTTTTACAAAAAATGTTAGGCTCCTTCCAGCTACAGGTATAGTTTTTTTTTTTTGTTTAACTAAATAGCCTTCTTGAAATTTATTAGATAGAGGACAGATTTACCGTTAGTTATGGGTTTGTTTATCAATGATAAAAAAGATTCCGATGAATAGTTTTTTTCTTTTCTCATATGACGTTTTCCTATCATTCGATTTAGATGAGTTTGAAGGAATTGCTGTCAAAGATCGTCCTTTTGACTGTTTTTTTTTTTTTTTCATTGATGAGAGTGTGAGAGCACAAATAATATCACAAGCAGCACTAACAGCAGTGTGGTACTTTCTTTCTTTTTTGAGTTGTTGTTAGTTTCAGTGAGGACATTAAATGACCCGTAATTGCACTTTTCACTTCAAAATGGACATCTTATCTCATAATATACGAGTAGGTATGTATTAAAGTATATAATATTATAGGATATTGACGGAATGCATTTGAGTCTTCATTTTGTTCCCACACACAGGATAACACATATTATGAGGTTTTTTTTTTTGGTTTCTTTCATTTTCGTCATCATCTCACAATACTTGTGTGGTATATTTGTATCTTAAAGTAAATATTCGATGTGTCGACTGGCGGCACGACGCGCGGCGGCAAAGAGATGGAAATTCTTGGAAAAAATCCTTCGGAATGTATTTTTATTTTACTTATTTTGCTGAAGGATAAAAACCTAACCAAATAGAAAATTTCTCATAGAATTTCATCGAAATAGTGGGTGATTTGAAGAAAAAACATCAATTTAAAAAAATAAATAAATCAGCAAGAAAAATGAAAGTCAAAGTGTGGAAATGAAAAAAATGTTGATGGTATGTCAGAAGGTAAATTAGTTAATGTTAACAAAATGCAGCATGTAAACCTAGTGCTAAAATTGAAAAGGTTTTTAGGAGACGAATCATTTATGAAAGTGATTTGGACCGTACAGATGGCATACATTAATTGGCAGTCATATGTGCATATCAACGTTAATAACATGAATATAGAGTTCGTAATGTAAATGCACTATTCTATGTAATCATTACATACGTTTAAATACTCCTTGGACTGATACATCAAAATGCGTTGGTTATTTGTGAAGAGTAATATTACTGAGTAAATAATAATATACTGAGAACATGATAATTTACTGAGTACACGATAATTTACTGAGTACACGATAATGTACTGAGTACACGATAATGAACTGAGTACATTATAATGCAATAAGTACATAATAATGTAATGAGAACATGATAATGTACTAAGAACATGATAATGAACTGAGTAGATTCATATGTTTCTGAGTATATGTTTATGTAATCAGTACATGATAATTTACTGAGTAGGTACATGACAATGTATTTAGTGTATGATAATGTACTGAGTAGATTATAATGAACTGAGTTACTGATAATGTACTGAGTACATGATAATGTACTGAGTACATGATAATGTACTGAGTACATAATAATGTACTGAGTACATGATAATAACTGAGTACATGATAATGTACTGAGTACATGGTAATGTACTGAGTACATGATAATGTACTGAGTACATGATAATGTACTGAGTACATGATAATGTACTGAGTACATGATAATGTACTGAGTACATGATAATGTACTGAGTACATGATAATGTACTGAGTACATGATAATGTACTGAGTACATGATAATGTACTGGGTTTAAGATAATGTTCTGAGTGAATGATAATGTTCTGAATACATGATAATGTACTGAGAACACTAAAATGCCATAAGAACATGATAATGCCTGGAATACATGATTATGTATTATGCAAGAAATAAATTTGTACTAAGTTAAATTTTTACAATTTGCTAGAACCAACACAGTTTTTTAGGTGAGATATGTACCCAGAATATATTTGATATTTCATAATACAACGATGATGATGATACAATGATGAATGCAGTTTTTCTATTGAGATGTGGCGGTTTTAATAATAATGAAGTCATTACATTGTTCACTGTGATGATACAATACAGACATTAAAACGTTCTTTGTACCTCGTTTTAATCACATTCCCTTTTGTAATTATTAACTTCGATGACTGGTGACACAATATTTTTCACGTTGCTCTTCTTGTTCAGCACATAACTTCCTGTGATGAATACATATATTTTTGTATTAAGATGGTGCGATTTAAGTATTTATGCTAGTACAACATATTTAACTTGTTGTGTAAAGGGAACAAACCCTTTGCACTTTGTGACTTTTAACTTAGTACTCAGTACAAATAACATCCTGTAACGAATACATTATTCTTATTGAATGGTTAATGACACGATACAGACGTTAAATGTTCCTTGTACTTACTACATTACATCTTGAAGGGTCTTTCAAAAGACAGACTCGATGTTTAAATGTAAACAAAATAAATTCCGTGTGAATTATCAACAATTTGTTTTCTTTCTTTATTCAAAAGAACATTTAATGACACTTTCAATGGAATAGGTATATCGTCTTTATCAGCACGTGTTCGGGAGGTCAAACTTTCAAACTTACGATCTTAACTGTGGCAGCACGCCTTAGTAATTGTTGTTGCTATTTCAAAGATTTTCAAAAATATTATTTCATTCAATATTTTTGCACTTGATTTGTAATTATTGATTTGCTAAATCTATTTTATTTTCCTCTATAATCAGTTATTTTATGTAAAAAAAAAAACAATAATTAGCTGCAAAAATAAAGCAATAAAAACTGATATCGGCCCAGTAAATAAATCAAAGCAATAACAAGACGCCATCTGACAATTCCAAAGTGCATTTTGATTGCTATTTAATGTTGTGAATTGCTTTGCAAGAAAAAAAAAATACAAAAAAAAAATATTTCATTCGGAAATGAATGATTAAATTAGATTCTTCTCTTTATGCATTCTCCCCTCCTCCAACCATATTAACACGTACAAACTGACCAAATAATTGAAATAATTTAATTTTTATGTTTTTTTTCTTTTTTTTTTGGTTCGCTGTGTGTCATAAATTTTAACAGATTTATGTATCTGCGGCAATATACGCCTTTTGAAAACACCGATTATACAATTATTTTTATTATAGGCGATTTAATTTATTTTATCTGCGACCAAATATATATCATTTTTTATTTTTAATGTTACAATAAAATCTTTTTTTATGAACACTTTTAAACAATTTGTATCACAAACAAAATTACTTCTTAATATAAATTGGCATGAAAATGATCAAAATTGAAGTATACCCCTACGTACATCATTTGAAAGAATGTAATTTATATTTCTTGCTAATTTATGGATTTGCATCAATCAATATTAATTTTAGGGGATTTTTTTTTATTCGTGTTAAATTTTCTTTCAGAACAAAATATTTATCAGATTAGCATGAGATTTTTTTTTGGAAATAATAAAAGTTCCACATGAGGTGATACAAAATGAATCAAGTCATTTTAAAGTTAAGATTCTTTAGAAGATTCCAAGGTCAGTCATAGGTATGTAGGTGGGTTGGGTATGGACGTATGGTGCTGGTAATAATTCAAATGAATCATGTTTTTTTACAACTGGTACTGAACAGGCTGGTAAATAATAATGTAGAAATGGTACAGCTACGAGCAAACTTGATGGGTGACCCTCAATTATCCCAGGCCTATAAGGAGCGGATGATACGGCTCCCCGCTTTTGAAGCTGTATTTTAAGGGCCTGGTACTCTAGGTTGGAGGTCGTGGCGTGCGTCGGAAAGACTTTCCGGCTACGTTAAGTTATTTAGATGCAAAGTCTCGGATACTGACGGAACCAGCAAACGAAATGAGAACAAAGAACTTCGGAGCTTTCCGCAAAATGTTCTGCCTCTATAGACAACGTGCAGCCAGAAGCAGAAGCCCTAGGCTGCCTTCAAAGATATAACTGCCACTCAAGAAGTTCGATGGGATGGGCCAGGCAAAATAAAACTGAAAGACTGCGACATCTACTACGGCGCGTGTATATACGCATGCCTCCAGAAGGAGAAAGATGATGACATTGCAGGGACAAGTTCTAAGAGCCTGGACCAGATATATGAGCAATGCCCTAGCTATGACAATAACATTGTCTTGAGTGATTTTAATACAAAACTAGGAAGAGGAATAATATAGCCTGTACGAGAGCACCCCCAGTATCGGTCTCAGGTCAATAGACTTTGCTGAGGGGCGAAACGTTGTTGTAGCTAGTACGCAGTTCCCACATCTTGATATCCACAAGGGGACATGGTGATATTCTAGTCAATCAACCGGGTATCAGATTGACCACATTGTGATCGATGTAAGGCACTCTTCCAATATCAAAGTTGTCTGAAGGTTCTGACGATCCAACGTTGACTCAGACCACTGCCTCGTTGTAGCCATAGTTATGCTTCAGACAGTGATAAAAACCGACGTCACACGGCTAAGGTCCCAAGAAAGCGCCAGGTCATTTTCCGATCGACCCTCTTTAATAGTCTTTTGCCTTCAAATTTTAGCACCAAAAATCAGTGGAAGAATTGCCCGGAAGCCATCAGAAATCCCACTTCTGATATACTGGATCCTGCACGACAAAAACAGAAAAGCTCCTGGTTTATCGAAAAATGCCGAAAAGTACATACAGACAAACAATTGGCATACAAAGCAGGGTTACCTATGAGGACCGCAGAGCTGCTCTCGAGCTCTACGAGCAGAAGAGGAGAGAGGAACACCAGCTTCTCATAAGGAAAAAGAAGGAGCATGAGAGGTGCATGATAGAAGATTTACCAAAAGGTAAAAAGAACCTCCCAAGGACCTTCCAAAGGACCGAAGCCAGCAAGGACGATCAGGGGAGCATCGTGTTAGAATCGCAGTCGGTGTTTGGGATATGGAAACACCATTTCTGCAAATTGTATAGCGTCGATAACGAAATAAGATCCACTGCCATGCAGAGTGCACTATTCAACCTGGACAATGGGACGCGAACGCCAACAATTTCGTCCAATGAATCTCAACGCAGTGAAGTAAGCTATGTCTTAACTAAAGTCTAATAAAGCTGATGGAGCTGATGGCTTGCAGCCGAGCTGTTCAAATTGGCTGGCAATAAACTGGTAAGGAGTATGCACCAGCTTATTTCCTGAATATGGTCGGAGGAAAGCATGTCCGATGAATGTAACCTCAGCATTGTTTGCAGTGAACATGCTAACATGGGACTTTTTCAACATCCTTCTTGAATGAAAAGTACAAAACTCTCACGTCAATACTAAACTCACAATACTTCAAAAGTCCGTCCAATTATTCGCTTACCCCGACGGTATTGACATTATCGGACAAACAAAGCGTGATGATTTCGTGAGTATTGGGAGTAAACTAAGAAGACGGATTTAAGGGTGAAGGAAGGCAAGACTTAAAAAATGTTTTCAACAAGAAAGGACATTCAACACCAACGTCGCAGATAGAACATGACCATAGACAGCTATAATTTCGAGTTGGTCAAAGAATTTTTGAACCTAGGATCCGCAATTAACTCAGTGAATAGTACCAGTGCTGAGATCAACCGAAGATCTACTCCAAGGCCCTTTCTTGAGTAATCAAGATGTCCTTGTATAAGACAATTACCAACCGGTCCTGATGTATGGTGCAGAGGCATGGACACTATTAACGTGGATGAAAAAACGTCACACGGACAATAAATAGAAAGAACTTACATCAACAAACTGTACGGGCGACACTGATTTATCCACAAAAGTGAAAACCCAACGACTATAGTGGCTGGGTCACCTAGAGCGAAAAGACATCAATGCTCTGGCCCGGAAAGTCTTTGTATGCAACCTCGTGGAAAAGCCCAGTAGAGGAAGACAGCGTTAAAAGTGGCACACGGAAGTGGAAGAGTAACTAAACCAACCAAGTTTGGCGTGCGAAACTGGAGAAAGCTAGCAAGGAACCAAAACAGCTGGAAGAAGGTTGTTGGTAGAGGTCCCGTTTCACTTCGGAATGCAGCGCCCCAGAAAAGTCAACCTCAACTGACTAGGCGTGCGAAACTGAAAACACCTTACTACAGACCAAACCGGATAGAAGAACCTAGTTTCGTGAGGTCCACTCTGGATTCTAGCACCATCTTAAGTAAGAAAGTAAGTTGAGACCAAAATCGTGTTTTTAACACAACGGTGCGGAACAAATCACTTATTCAGGAAAAAAACACAGTTCATGTTAATTAACTACTTAAAAGGCAACCCGACCTTCCAGACTATTATTATATGAGACAATAATGAAGAATGCGCCCTTGTCAAAACGTGCCAATTTAAATTTCGATTCGATTCATTGAAATTGTTTTTTGTTTTTGTTGTTCAATTCTGTTTGTCATTGGTCATTGTATTTCCTTTTTCGGTTACAAATCTTTTGTCATCACGAAATTCCGTCATCAAAAAACAATCAACTCGTCCTTGCACAACAAAATACAACAAAAAAGTACTTGTTTCTTTTTTTTTATTTGCAAAACACACAAAAATCCCTTCGAGATCATAAAATCAACCTACAAGAGAGAGAGAGACTTGATTTGCTTTTGTCTCCAGCCAACGACGATCGAGCTACGCCTTGAAACTAAGTTAACTATTTCAAGCAACAAAAGTTTTATTATGGTGATGACTGCTTCACAAAGAACCCCAGAGTCTCTTGGCTCGTCTGGAAAAGCAAAAATCTCTCCAATCCCAGATCAAGTCTCGAACAAAACAACAACAACAATAACAAAATAATAATAAAACAACAGACCAAAACCCGATGACGACCACCACACCACTATTATACGATCATGTACGATCGTTTGTCTAGATTACCTGGAAAATGAACAAACGACCTTGCAAAACTATGCATTCGTTGTCTGCTCCTGCTGCTGTTGCTGCCACAGAAGGGTCGTAAGTCTATAAGGGGAAAAGGGTGGTCGCATATTGTATATGTATGACTCTACAACACAAGCTCCATCATTTATCTCAAGACTCGGCCGTTGCCTTCGGCGCAACGAGGCAGTCGTCGTGCATGTCGTCCGCCGCGTTGGTCGTTTAGTTTAGTCGGCTTCCTTCTTGCAAATTCTATAATGCACATGAATGGGTAAATAGACAGACCCGGTAGAGTGGTAGTGTGAGGCATGATCTAGCCACCAGCCGCCACTGGCTGGCCAGAAAGTACCACCAACAAACACAAATGATCGAAAAAAAAACTGGACTGGACTCCTTTAAGGAATTCACCACGACTGCAACTGCAACGGACGACCGACAGACCGAGTAGAGCAGAGGTGATCGTGCGCGCATTAAACGATCATGGGAACCGAACGAACGTCTTTTTGTCTGGTTGCGATTATTTAGCTGCGCAACTATTTTAAAAAAGCTAAATACAAAAAAACAAAACGAAAAATCACTGCAGATCACCAGGGATGTTATATGAAAGTTATGCTTTTTCGAAATAATGTTAAATCTATAAAATTCACTAAGCCATTTTACGCAGTTGGATGCAATTTCGAGATATGATAAGCAAAGTTTGAGAAACAATAACACGAAATTTCCACCTTCTGACACGCCTCTTTTTAAAAATGTTAAATCAACAAAAGTAGATGGGAAGAGACGTGATTTTGGTCTCTTCGACACAAAGCCTATAGATACCTTGTATTCTTTTTTCAAGGATTTGGAATTAGTTTTTAGTTTATGCCACGCCTACTTTTGAAGGGCGTTTTTGCTCGTTTTTTATTTTCGTCGGCATACACATCCGAGTAAAACAGCAATAGATATAAAGTCTTTAGCCACACTACTTTTAAGTCTTCCGTGAAGACACTGATTTGATCTATTTTTTTTTACTATTGAAGCTCTTTTAAAAACCTTAAAGATACGCCTGGTAAGCATTTTCACAAAAACGAACTGCCAACTTCATTTTTTCTAACCCCGATAACTGTAATAAGAAATTTTGTCTTCATAACAGTAAAATCAATCCATTTAAAGAATCTATAACATCACTGGTTTAAGATATCCTTATAAGGACTGAACTGGGAGTGTATTACCTCTGCTCGATGGAACTTGCTATGCTAGATCACTTAAAAACGCACCATCAACATACTTGATTTGAAATAGTTGCTAGCTATATAGCTGCCGTAGATAGTATTTTGCCTGCCATTCTATATGACTTACGAGTTTACGACGACGACCGAAGCAGCAACGCAATGACTGAACGCAGTACGGTCGGTGCGCGGTGATACTAGACAAGGCGGCGAAGTAATTGATTGAGATATTTTATTAAAGGTTTATTATTTTGGTTTTTGTTTTTCTCTAAAATACTAGCTATAGAGTCTCTGGACATCATTATCATCTTTGGCAGCACCGATCTTCAACACCCAGATCGTGATACGACAGCGAGAAAAACGACGACGACGCACGGCCGGCGACGTGTATATACTTATATTCCAATTAAACTTTATATGGTTATTTGATATTAATTCCCAACTATTTGATGGTAATAAATAAACACTCAAATATATCCTTAATCGTTGTTTGTTAATTTTTAAAACATATACTCGTACAGCTATATCCATCAGTTAGAAACCCATAAAATACCAAGAAAATCAAAATGAAAAGTGAAAAAAAAAACAACAACAAAAAATATTACGCGATGTTTTGAAAAAAAAAGGATCGGGGATCTAATTAGGAACAGATTCGTTTCTGTAAACATTCCTTGGACTGGTTTGCCTTGCGGATTTCTTATGAAAAAGGCGTCACTCGATTCCAATATAGGTAGAGGTAGAAGTACCTGATGATGATATAATATTGGGATGCAAAGACGGTGTAATTAGTTCACGAACAAAAAATGAGAAATAATTAATCTGATTCCTTTTTTTGTTTTAATTTTTTTGAAATAATCTTCAGGTTAAGAAAGGAAATCAGTCATTAAGAAGGCATCAGTGAAGTGCTTCATGTTATTGTACAGTGATGGTTAAAAATAACCTTAGAATTGGAAAAGAATACCCCAACAAGAGATATCTAAAAATAGAAAGAAGTTACTTTTTAGTGCTGGGACATAAGTTCAGTACTTGTATTCCCAACCCTCCCAGTTATTTTGTTTGTTTGTCTATCCGGCTCCCATTCCATGAAGGTTCGTAGTCTGAGACACAGCAGCCTACGATCCCAAGAACGCTGTTTCCAGTTATCTAGGCCAAGCCTTCTAGCATCCACAATGACTTGGTCTTTAAACCGGTCTTATATATTATCTTAAACCGGGGGGCTGAGATCCAAAGACTCTCTTGGCTGGAGCATTATTGTCCAGCTAATAGAGTTCGAGGTTGTATCTTCTGTTCCACTCACTTTTCTAGCACACCTGACCAAATATCAGTCGAAAAAATTTTGCTCAGATCACCACTTAGATGTCGCTATGTCGATATCGACGAAGTTCGACAGATCTGTTATAAATGGTGCCTTAAGTTAACAGCTGCCCCTGTCGCACTATTTTCTCCATAAAGAGATTGAAGAAATTACATAAATGTTTGGAAAAGTTCGGAAGAGCTCTTCTCTAGTTGCACATTGCATTGCGTGTTTTCTAATGTCACACGACACAACTAAATCAGTTTTCTTGTAATCCCAAGTATAGTCATCGCCATATTGAAGTCTTGTTGATTTGAATTCGATGAATAGATATGGTGAGTCACTATTTAAAATTCGTTGGTCTTTTCCAGGCTATGTCTGAGAGTGAATATTTGGTCTATGGGCGACCTGTCTGGCAAGGAGCCACACTGGCACTTACAGAACGGCTTCAGACGCTCATACAATACGTTGGAGAGAATCTTGTATTCGACATTTTTCAGAGATGTACCTCGATAGTTCTAGCAGAACATAGGATCGCCATTTTTGTAGATGGGACATATGAAGTGCTGATATACCAAACCAGTTTATATATTGATGCATGCACGCTTTCAACAAAATTCCTCCGTTCTTGAAAAGCTCCGCTGGTAAGCCACCAGCTTGTTGTTTTTAAGTTTATTTATAATTAAGCCTACCTCTTCTATAATGGGTGGTGGTACTAGGTCTTAACTGACTGGAGGTGGGTTCCCTTTTCGTCCCATTTTCCGCTCTACCTGATGCCCATTCAGCAGCTGCTGAAAATGCTTCTTGAATATTTCTACTATTCTCTGTGCTTCGCTGACTAGGTTACCACCGCTGTTTCAACGAGCCGGTTTATGGCCAACAGTCAGTTTGTATATTTTTTTTTAAACTTCCGGGTGTTGTTTAAATCACGAGAATCTTTCACTCGAGACTCTTTCTATAATAGTCTTTTGACCTATATTCTCCTTGGTTATTAGTTCACACGGCAATACACGGCAAGATTTTTTCGCAAAAACTCGTGCGAGTGAGCAGTGGCGTATACATCTTACATAGAACCTTTCACGCGACGTGTGACCATTGGATTTATACTGCGAAAAAAAGTTCGGTTCGTTGCCGTGTGGACTGGGCCTTACTCCATTCTCACTGCCCTTGTTTACGCTGCACTAAATTCTCATGTGCAACTTCTGTCACCTTTTTCAGCTGTTCGCATTTATTATCATACCATGAGTTTTCTAGGGAGTGGTTGAAATTCCAGCTGCCCTCCGGCTGTGGGCATTTTTGGCAGTCGAAGAGCTTTAGGTATGCAAAGAAAATGGTAAGAGTTAAAGTTTTTCCTTCGAAAACTATGCACGTCTAAGAATCTTGAAGGCGTATCTCTCTTCGATTAAGGCCTAGCTAGATGTGAGCATGGACATTATGCTGTCGAAGATGAATTAAAAGTCTTGAAAAACAAACGGTTTCAGTTTTTAATATTCAAACGTTCTCGATAGAATTTTTAAAAGCGTTAATGTTAAAAGCACTGCGAAGCTGCAGGCACGTAAAGTGGTTCAGGTTGTATGGAGAGATGGACTTAAATCTATAAAATCTAAGCCAGTCTACCAAATTGGATGAAATTTTCACGCAAGTGATAAGTTATAACGCAATATCCACCCACTGACACGCCCATTTTTTAAAAAAGGCAAATTATCGACAAAGTTCATAAAAATTTAAGTTATGTATAAAAGAAAAAAAAAACAGACATGTATGTTTTGTTTATAATTAATTAAGTACTTACGATTAAATCATGTTTAATTATACTATTATCAGTATAGTATACTAATAAATCAGCAGACAACGCCCTACAACTTGGTTCGCGTAATTTTGATGCTAATAATAGGCAGGCAGCAGCTAAGATTTGTAGGTGATTTTTTAAAACTGATTTTGTTGATAAAAATCTGTCCATATAAATAAGTGCAAGCAGAACGACTTCTTCTTGGCATTTTTGTTCGGCGCAAACCTAGAAATAAAAAAAATAAGTATGAATAAGTTGCAATTTATTAAATAAAATGATAACTTTTACATAGGAATTAGACAGAGATATGCAAATGAAGGTTTTTTGCTGTCAAAAGATTTTTCACATCCGAGAAGTTTAAGTTCATTTGTAAATGAATAGAAGGTAAGGAGTACAAACATAAGAAAGATGGTCCACAGTGGATCCCTTGGGGAATACGATCTAACGATATAGGAACTGCTATAAGAGCAAAAGTTTTATTCCTTAAGCATTGTACACAAAAACGCAAAAAAAAAAATTCGCTGATATGTTCACCAAATTTAGAAAATAAAACAAACAACAAAAAATGCAAAAACATCACAAGCTGCATTTAAAGACTCAACAAAAATAAACACAAAAAAAAAAAAACTAATATAATTTTTTCGCAAACAATAAATAGTCTGGGTCTGTGCCAAAAAGAGTGTAGAGTTCTCTAAATAAATCCTCTATACCTTTTCATTTCGTTCGTCGAACAGCATACTGTCTTTTTGGTTTGCGTTTTTCAGTTTCTCATCAGCTTTAAGATGAACTTATATTTAATTCGAGATTTTCTCTTTGATATTCTTTCGGAGTTTACGTCTTTGCCTCCAACTCTCTTTGGTGGCTTTGCGTCTCAAGTATCTCGTATAGGTATCTCGTGTATCTCATGTATCTCGTTTGTCTCTGTATCTCTGTGTCACTATGTCACTGTATCTCTGTATTTCTGTATCTCTGTATCTCTGTATCTCTGTATCTCTGTATCTTTATATATCTGTACCTCTGTATTTCTATATCTCTGTATCTCTTAATCTCTCTTTCGCTGTATCTCTGCATCTCTGTATCTCTATATCTCTGTACCTCTGTATTTCTATATCTCTGTATCTCGTAATCTCTCTATCTCTGTATCTCTATATCTTTGTATCTCTGTATTTTTGTGTCTCTGTGCCTCTTCCTGACCCTGTTTTTTATAACTAAATTTAGTTCCAACAATATAATTTAGCACTACATAATCTCTTAAGCCTTGAAAATTATTCTTCGATCATCATTATTTGTTCTCTCAACTTCTCAGAATTCCGACCAAGTAACACTAATGAAAGATTTTCTAGGGATTTATCGTATGTTTTTATTTTAATTTGTCACGCCTAATCGGACTGGTTGAAGATCTATATGTCAGTTTAGTTAGATTTAAATAGTTTCTATGTTAAACTTTGTTAACTGAAGTGACTCAGGGATCAATATTTGGACCACTTTTATTTTTCTTTGATTTATTAAAGATTTTACTAGCGATTTTCCGTATTTTTCTTTTCATAACTTGTCATTTAATTGAACTGGTTTTAGATCTATCTGTCGGTTTAGTAAGATTTAAATTATTTCTGTATTAAACTTCGTTAACTAGAGTGCAACAGGTAACAATAATTGGACTATTATTATTTTTCTTAAATTAATAAAACATTTTTCTAGGGATTTTTCGTATATCTCTTTTTATAACATGTCTCGCCCAATTGAAATGTTTGAAAATCTAGTTGTCAGTTCAGTAAGAATTTAAGGCATTGTTTTTGTTTAAGACTTTGACTTTGGAGTACCACAGGGGTCAATATTTGGACCACTTTTATTTATCTTAAGTAATAAAAGATTTAACTTTTCTTAACTTATCACGCCCAACTGGACTAGTTGAAGATTCAATGGTCAGTTCAATCAGAGTTCTAATTGTTTCTATATTAAACATTTTTAACTGGAGTACCTTAGGGATCAATATTGAGACCAATTTTATTTTGCTTATTTTCACCAGATTTTTAAAGTGTTTGAGGGCTGCTTCTTCTCATCTTTCTTTACCTTAAATTCAACTAGCTATGTATATATAAATTTCCCCACTACCATTAAGTAATTGACACATTTCATCTAGACACCCCACACAATATTTTTTTGCAAACGATTAGATCACAGTATCGATATGATGTTACCGTAAGCGCAATTATTTTCTTTCCAACTCCTACTCCCAGAGTCCTATAACCCATTATCCATCTATTCTTATGGTGCAATACAACCTATTCTTCTCAACACCAACCCATCTCAAGTTCAAATATGTCAATTATAAACAACTTATTTTTATCGCTTTGCCACCAGTCGTAGCCAAGAAGTCTTTTGGGTAATTTATAACTTCTTAACCATAATAACCGGTTAGAATCAAAGGTTCCATTTAACTATAAAACTCGTATAAGGTCACCATTTTTACGATCAAACAAATAAAATATTCAAACAAAAACCTAAAAACTTTAGTGTTGAAAATCTATCAATTGGTTTTATTATCATCCAAATACCGTTAAATATACTACTTCTCTTTTAGTTTTAAATGAATTTCCAACAACAGCAACAAGTTCTTCTCTCCCAATTGCCCATCTGATTTGTGTATAGGTAACCATTGAAACTGATTTGATGAGAAACAGTTGGTTATAATGGGTATCCCCAAATACAATTATTGCATACAAATAAGTCGTATCCTATCAAAGACCAAGTTAAAAGAACAATTTAAAGCACGTAACTCTTAAAACACTTTAACTCAATTTCCTGTGGCTATGTCACGTAAGATATAGTATCTTTCTCTTTCTGTCTCTTTCGCTCGGTGTCATTTATTCTCAAACTAACACTACACCTAAACCTACTCTAAACTAATGACTGGGTGGTGGTGCTGCTGCTTTTTGGCCTGACTTGACTGGACTTTGCAATTTAAATTTCCCATCGAAAAATCATTTCCCACAGTGATGCGGCTTTGAGAAATTCACACTTAAGGTACTCTTCCCGAAGTCATCTTTGATAGAGAGAGAGAGAGGCTATTATACTAAAACCACTTTTATGGATAAAATACTTTATAACTTTTCTTCTTCTTGACTTTCAGTGAATTTTCTATGTGTATAGTTCTCGATGTGATGGCAAGAACCACAAAACAGAACTAAACTCATTTCCTATATAAACTTGTTGTTTTTTTTTTTTTTTGCTTTTAAGATAATTGACACGCGGTTTGCTTGGTTAGTGCAAGAGACACAAGAAAAATAAAATAAAATATCAGCTGATTGGAATCACAGTTTTCCAAAAGCCATTCGATTCGATTTTATAATTGAGAAGTTTCTTGTGAATTCGTTCCGCATCGTCTTGTATAAAATGTGACATTGCTGCTATGACCAATGCCGGAAGGTAAGTTTATCTTACTTTGTATAGCCAGTAGTCAGGAGCGGATTCAGAAATTTATTTACAAACAAAAGAGGGGGATATAAGAAAACTTTGACGCGGAAATAATAATAGCTACGTGTAAAATAAAAAGAAAAAAGGGTAAAATAAAAGAACAGAATATAAGATAAAAATGGGGGTTGGGGGCACTGACCCCCATCATCAGTAACGCAGTATAAAAGAACTATTCGAAGAAAATGCATCAGCAAATAATTTAACTGTTCCAAGAAAGAAAGAACCATAAGTTTAAAAAGTTTGATTGACCATTCTTCAACCCTCCCCCACCCCTTCTCGAAATCCACACTCTTCCCTGTACCCGAACCTGACAATATTGCAGATAAATCTCGAATCGACTCGCCACCTTTTTATATCAATTTAAAGAGAGAGACGAAATCTCAACATCACCTAATTCTCACATAACACACAACAAACGACCTTAAGTAGGTCAATAAATTCTCTCAACTTCAAGAGAACTATCACGCTAAATCGACGCGACGACCGTCATTATTGTTTGTCATTTTGTCGATGGCAATCAAATTAAATAAATTTACCCTGAATCTGGGAATTATCTCGTGCTGTGTTGTGCGGCTGAGAGTTGGGTAGATCAGTGATCATCATGCGATCACTATCAAAAGCACCGCCCGCTATAATATTGACAAAAATAAGAGAACAAAAAAAAAATATTTATAAACTTGAACGAGAGGATAAAAGTGTATCTTCAATACAACAAAAAAAAAATAAAGAAAAATACAATATTTTCAATGCCATTCCTTGTTGAGAGTTATAGTGGTCAGTTTAAGTTGAACTGGAATTTGTTTGCAGTGTGATGGTTGTGATTTAGTTTTTGTGAAATGAATCTCACAAAAGGAAACTCTTAATTATTGCCTCTACCTGATTCCAAACGAAGCGCATATCTTTCCTATATTTTAAACGAAGGCTAAAAAAGGTCGTTAACTGGCGAAAAAAAATTAACTTAAAAAAAAAATACAGTAGAAGTCCTCTAAGTCGGAGAAAGGAAAATTATTTTAAAATATTTTTGCGAGATTAAAATAATTTTTGAAGATTTTGATTAGATTGTGTTCATCAACTGATTAAAGGCTGACTAACGATTTCGATGGTTAATGACTTAAACATTCATGATTTACCAGTTTCAATAATGAAAATTTACTAGTTATGAACAAACTGGCCCTTAAATCCAAGCAAACTCAATTATAAACGATTTTGGTGATGTTGTGCTTATTTTGTGTGTTTTTTTTTTTTTTTTAATTTAAATAACATGGTTTTCATTCAAGGAGCTATTATTACCCCGGTATTATCTAATATGGTGTTATAGATATGAGGAAAACCGTGGAATCGACAAAAAGGGGAGACCATAACGTGGTTCTTGGGCAGCGGAAAACCTTTTAAAAGCGTTTGGATTATAACTTAGGGCCAGTTTTTCAGTGCGGAATCATCCTATTCTTAATCTGAGTTAACTTCAGAAACGTATTTTTCGTCATGTCAATTTTGATAATAAAAATTAATGATAGTGCAATTCCTATTGTGGCGCACATCTCTATTGCGATATTCACTATCAAAGGCGCAGAAGGTTGATATCCAGTGTCACACATCGCTTTATTAGATTTTTGACAACTGAAAGATTAATTAATTCTCAACTGTTAAACTGTGCCTGAGTTAACTCGGGGTTAATTTATTTTCAGGACTTGCCAACTTTTATTCCACTCAGAGTTAACCCTGAACTAAAAAAGTGGCCCTTAATGTATCAATCTTCGCTACAAAGCTTAGATTTTGCTAAAATACCTCCATGACAGCTCTTTAGTTTGCGTTAGAGTTCCTTGACTGTTTTGCGAAACGAAAATTTTAATAAATGACGAAATGTAAAAAGATAGCATCACATAATCCAAAAGGGCTATTTTATTCCAACACATTTTTCAGATTTCATTTCTTTGTGAAATTTTCGTGGCAATTTTAAGATTTAGGCAAAAATGTTTTATTTTTTTCGTGTGTTGCTAAATTTTTTCATAAATGGGTATGAGATGAGTGATATTTTTAGGTAAATCTCCTCATCGAAGGTGATTATGTAAAATAAGGATAACAAAAGGACCAGCGTTTTAGTATTTTCTCTATTTATTAAGCCTCTGATTCGACGAGACTTTAGCTGATATAGGTAATCTGACGTTAACAAAAAGGGCTAATATATTACATTTTACCTGGGTTTATGTTATTCTTCTTCATTTGAACTGGAAGTCAATAACTTGAGTATATCACATAAGAGCACGTTAAATCCATTGATTTAAACTGATGAGGTTTTTCTTCAATGCTTATACAAGAACCAGACAAAAAATAACACTTTTAATTTTTTTGGGTAATGAGTTTGAGAATTAAAAATTAATTAAAAATTTCGTAATTTGAGTATACGAAATTTTAAGTTTTTGTGGGGTTTTTAGTTTCCGATTTTCTTTAAACTTGTTCTCTTATCCGAGTAAATAGAAGAAAAAGATACAATTCACATTCAACACAGGCACTTGACGTCACAGAAAAGCCAACACAATTTTTTTTTTTTTTTTCATTCTAGATTTCGGTACCGGAGCAATAAATGATTTCTTAGAGGTTTTCTTATCCATCGAGATTGAAGCCATCATTCTTTAAGAGAATCAGAAAATTGGTGGCTTGACACATGAAGGAAGAGCAATATTATGACACTTCTGTCATTTTGAATGTCACCCAATTGCCCCAAGATCACTTTTTTCTGAAGCAGTAAAAAATCATTAAAAAATATGGGAATATTTTAATTAAACTTCAATAATTTGGTTCCGTTATACTGCAGGTAACAAAATAAACCGCATTTTGAGACTGAGTCGATGAAAAACCGACCCGAAGGCCAGCTTTGCTTGTTCTAAAAATTCGAATTATAAATCGAGTTGACTTTCAGTTCACTAAGAAGAAAACTTTTTTGTGAAAATTTGGACATAGTGCCTGCTGGTTAATTGCTATCAAAGACTTTAGTACTGCAAATCTATAAAATCTATACCAGGGGGTCAATTCTCGATCTGTGAAACTGTGAAATGAAAACAAAGTTATCATTTTCTGTTCTCACACAGTTTTTTTTCATTTTATCACTTCACTAACACGCTCAAGGCGATTCCCGAACTCGTTATGAGAAACAACTGCCAAAGAGAGTACTAAAAAGTACTAAAATGACAAATGCTTCTCATCGCTCTCAATCTCTCATAGTAAAAGATGGTTGTTGTGTCATAGAGATACCAAGATGGCGACTTGGGTGTATCTAATGAGCATAAATTGTTTCTCTTTATCATTTATCTTTTCACAGGTTTTCACAGAATGAATTGATTATGAAAACATTTGCTTTCATTTTTCACTTCGAGATTCGCATTTGAGGTAAAGACATTATCATATTTATCACTTCACATTTTCACAGATCGAGAATTGACCCCCAGATCGGAAAACTGCTGTGCTGTGTGTCTACTACCAGCCCGATCCTTTCCAGACTTCATTTAAAGTGGCTTTTCTTTTTGAGAGTAGGCACATTTACTACAAAACTCTCAATAGTGACTCTTGGATAGCTGGGCCTTATAGCACCAATTTCAACAATTTTGGGAAAGTGTAAGGCTGATGGCCATACATTACCGATCCAGGTGATCCATTTGACTGCGTGAGTTGGAACAGCAAAAACGATCTCGTGGCTCGGTTGTATATAGCCAGCTTAACACTCAAAGTTAAGTTATTATTGATAAGTTGTAGATGCAATAGGGCCATGGTCTCTGTGAGCGAATTTGTTGACTACGTGCACTTGCTGCACTTAATTCTCGAGAGCAGCTTGAGTGTTACTCGCAATCTTTTTACTCTCAAATGGATAAGCAAGATAGCATCAAGACAAAAAACCATTATGATTCTTTTTTAAATTCTACTCTTATCTTTTCTATTCCCAACTTTTCGATCTTTTTCCTAAAGGCCCCGACCCATAGAATCCGTGCGTCCTTTGCGGCGATGAATTCATTGACGTTTGACGGATGTGACTGATTGAGATAACCCAATGAGTGCGTTGACATTCACATAACAACCACTTGAAATCCAAACACACACAAAAAAGTTGCTACCGTAGTGGAAAAGTTAAAAGTTCGGCTACTTTGTCCGTTGCGGTTGACGCATACGTCGCTTATGGGCCGTTTCCCATAGCAAAACATGTACTCAATCGATCTGTCCGTTGAGTGAGTCGCCACTGCGGACGCAACGGGTTCTATGGGCTGGAGCCTTAATCGTTCTAAACATTCTCCGTTTCTTCTTTTACTCATTCTTTATCTTACTAGTTTTATTCCACTTATGACAACCACTTTTTTCTAAATTTTTCTTTTCTTTCTTTCTCACTAATGAAAGCTTCTTTTAAGCTGGTCTTTCATTAAAGGAATCTGGGAACGAATTAACTGGTCAGTGACTGAGTGAGTGAGTGCCATCAGTGATCGAATGAACGAGTAACATCTTCAAAATTTTTGGTATACTAGATTGCTCGAGACATGAGTGGTAATGCCAAACTCACAAGATTCAGTCACGTATTGTTCGATAACTCATGCGTTAATTCGGCCTCTGATCTCAAGAAAAAAATAACGTTTAATAGCGTTCAACAGTTTGAGAACAAAAGTTCCAAGAAGTTGACAAAAAAAACTCATAACAATTTCTCATTGCGTAAACTTTTAATTTATCAATTAAAACCAGCTGTCTTCTGTCCTCAGTCCTTCTTCAAATTTTTGACATATGTGAAAAAATTATATTCCCTCGTTTCAACACTGAAATATAATTGTAAGCACCCCCACTTGTCTTCCTGCGACTGGCTAACACATTCCGAGACGTTTGTTGTTTCTTTTCTTTCTTTATTTGCAAACATTAGTCATTCCACTTAAAGTATGTAAAAATGTGGCGCCTAAATGCAAACTAACACTTCATGCACCATGCCATTCCATTCATTGTGCCAAATGCACATCTTCTTCTTCTTCTTCAAATGTAACAATGCAAGAAAAATTAACGTTTCATGCTAGCTTCTAACGAAGATGATGTTAGTTGGAATGCTTCCATTGCAAACAACAATTTGCATGGAGATCAAGAAGAAGACAAAGGCAACAAAAAAAAAAAAACAACAAAGAAAGAAGACCAAAGAAGCCCCCATCATCCAGAAGACGTGACAGCGTAAAAATCACATTTGTTACGTGTTTGAGCACAGAAGTTGCCGCCGACGAACGAACATATGAACGCAAATGAACGAACGAATGACGATCGCTGCGCCTTGCCGCCTTCCTTGACATAACCAACTCGACATTTCCCACTGTCACGACACAACAGGAAAGATGGACGGACTGAATCTGTGAACTCTTTTCCGTTCACTTCTCTCACTCTGTGTCTGAGGGAAATTGCTTCCGGCCAGGCCAGCAGTGATGGTATTGTGGTGGTTGCTGTTGTTGTGGTGACGTCTCCATCTTGGTTCTTTGTTTGCAGTATAGTTGTGCTAACTTCACTCTCGTTTTATTCATGCTCATTGCTTAGCGGTCACCCCCGCTGGCCCTCAACCACTGCCGACACCGCGTCGCCGACGCGACGTCTTGATGTCTGGTTCTTTGCCCAATAAAATGAAGAAATGTGTGAATCCGTAAATCTAATTGAACGAACTGCGACGCACTAAAATGGTTCCGGTGGTTATTCCGCCGACCAGCCCGCCCCGCACAATCTTCCCAGTTCACAGTTTGACGGTTTCCTTTCGGTTTTATGACGTCGTCGGTCGCAGTCACGTCGTCTTCATTTTCTTCTTTTTCAATATTTCCACAAACTCTGTATTCTGTAATGCACAGGTTTTTTTGTTTTTTTTTTATTATTTGTTTGCCCTTAAATGTTGAGAAGATGGTTTAATAAAGGATTAGTCCCTTGGAGCGTGCGAATTTATCATAACATTCATCATTATTTTCTGTGTTGTGCAACAGATTGTTGCAGAAACGGAAGTAGGCTAACAGTTCACAAGGGTGAAGCTGGAATGTTGTCAGAGATGAATGCAACGCAATGGACGATGCAGAAACATGTGGTGCATCGCGAATTAATCATCTGAGTATTTTTTTTTTTTGTATAAATATAAATGGCAAAGTTCTCAGGCTAAAGGAACAAGGTCAATAATTGGAGCATTGTTGTTGGTTTTTCTATAGTCAAGGTTATAAGCTGATGGCAACTACTAAATTTGCATGGAAACGTTCATTTTCTGATGGTATACGAGATGGGTGGTGTCATAATGTCAATTGGCT
The DNA here is from genome assembly GCA_946251815.1 of Dasysyrphus albostriatus. Lineage (NCBI taxonomy): Eukaryota > Metazoa > Arthropoda > Insecta > Diptera > Syrphidae > Dasysyrphus > Dasysyrphus albostriatus. The sequence continues at coordinate 26,393,130 of OX276336.1, read as the reverse complement.
GCCATTTTGTTAGAAAATAAAATACAAATTGAATCAGTTTACACGAAGAGTTTATTAAAAGTTGCGTAGTATTGACGAAATTAAATTGAAAAAATTATATTTGTCAAATTTGTACCTCCTATGTGTCTCGACTTGTAATTAAGAAAGTCATAACTATAATTGGGAGAATAATTCCGGGGTGGAGTCTTAGGCAAGACGGTTCTAGTCAAAACAATTAACAATCGAAATAACCTTCCATAATATACGTGTAATGGTTTAGTTGGAGACATTATGCAGCGTATCCATTTTAAGAGAAAAATGACTCCCGGCAACTCATAAGCAGCTCTTAACAGTTAAACTTTTGAAATCAACTCGCATACTGGTAGACAACTTTTCAAAGTCACTAAGAGTTTTGTAATGAAATGAAAATAGGTACTCTAAAATGGAAACGCACCTTAAGATATGGAATTGAAGAGTCGAAGAATAAAGAGAAAATTTTAAAAATTTCTCTTCATTTTTCTAGAGTATTCCAGTAAATTAAGGAAGAAGGTGGTGAGATATCATCAAAGGATCGACCGACCTCGAAGGAAAACGGTAAATGTAAATGGATCGCCTCAAGTAGGGTTTGAAAAATTCCACGCACCACCAACGTTTCCCATAAAAGTTCTTTGAGTAATATGTTGTCGAAATTTATCCGGAGTTATCGGTTGGTGATTTCCCAAGTTCGCAAATTGACTCCATTTTAAAAAGAGGTTGATCATGGAGAAGATAAGCTTTAAGAGAAGATTTTAAGAGTATACGTCAGAAAGTGGTTAATAAGCCTTCCGAAAAATTAAACTTAAAGCTAAAACTGCCGAGATCTAGTTGGATTATAGTAGAATAGAGAATAATGGTATGAATAAATAGAAGAGGACCTAGTTGGTTGCCTTGGGGAATCTTGGATGTTTCTATTTAGATTTGGAAGAACAAAGTGTATGAGAAATTCTGTCAGACATTAGTTAAATCATTTCTGATAACATCAGTTTCTTTTTTTTCATTCCATTAGGCGGAGAGGGTTATTAGATACAAATCCAATGGTTAAGTTACGAAATTTAGCGAATTGAAATCTCGCCTTCGAAATTCCGCATAACGAAATTTTACCACTAAAAAATCCTACTTTTAACAATTCCACAAAAAAACAAATTCCCGTCATCTAAAATCTCGCAAATCAAAAAATTTTGAAAAATTTGATAGCATTCCAACAAATAAATTTTTTTAATCAATATCTCGCGTGAGAAAAAGTTTTTCATTTTAGTTTCTTTTTGTTCGCACGATTATTTTAATGGTGCAAAACTGCGAGTGGGGCCACTGTGATATTTCAATTTGCAAAATTTGTATTTGCAAAATTTTGATATGTAAAATTTCGGTTGATATTTGCGAGATTTTTTTTTGGTGAGAAACTGCGAGCGATATTACTTTCAGGTTTGAATTTGCAAAATTTTGATTCGTTAGATTTTAAATTGCAAGATTTCGATTGCGAGACTATGTAAAGAAGGATAATTAATTTGCGAGATTGTTTTTCGAAATATTAAAAAAAAAAACGTACGACAGTTCGTTATTCGAGATTTTGGTTTCGGGGATTTTGTACCGCTCCCAAATCCAACAAGGTAAGTGGTTGTGTAGGAAAAGTGTTAAAAACTTACAGCGAAAAAATGAAGAAAAAATGGATGCGAAAAGGAAAGTTTGAAAAGGAAAGTTTGAAAAGGAAAAAGTGCGGAAGGAATGAGTACGAAATAAAATGAGAGCGAGAAAAAATCAATGGGAAAAAAGTATGAACGCGAAATGAAACGTTATTGCGAAAAAACGAGTCCGATAAAAAACTAATGCGTGATGAAGAAATACTCACTGAGGCGTGCGAGAACAAATAATAAGTGAAAGAAAGATAAGTGGGGTGAAAAACAATATGTGCTTCAAGGAATGAGAATAAAAAGGAATCAGTACAGGCAACGAGTGCAGAGACACAACAAACTACAAGTTCTAAAAACGAGGGCCAACGAGGTTTTTCCGAAAAAAAGGATCGACTACAGAAAGAACAAATGCTTCAAGGAACTTGTGTGCAAACGATTTTGAGAATGAAATAGTGACAAAACAAATGAGTGTGAAGAAAAACAAAACTCGAAGAAAAAAGTTGAAAAAAACTACTGTAATAAAATTAAGTTGAGAAAAAAACGCTTACATCTAGATTTACATTATATACGAAGTTCTATAAACGGTAAAATTTCGATACGATAAAATATTCTTATACAAGAAACAATAAGTAAAATCACAGTAGTACCTCGTGGCAGGATGGTTAGTGCGTAGGACTGTCATGCCGAAGGCCTGGGTTCGATTCCTGGCCACTGCCACTTCAAAATAAATGTTTTTTCCGAGGTACTGCCTCTTGCGAGGTACTGACAAATCCTCCAAGAGTATACTTGTCATGAATAAGTGCGTCTCACCTAGCCGTTCGGACTCGGCAAACAAAACTTAGGTCCCCCTCATTCCTGCCAACAACACGCACACAGGAATGGTTGAGAGTTGTTGGTCACTAGGCCCTGGTTCTCCATGAGCTGTTGCGCCACTAAATTTATTTACTTTTTAAAATCACATCATCGATTCCTGATATGCTTTCACCCCTATGAAAATTTCTTATGTAAAAATATTCTATCGTAGCGAGAGTGTATCGGTATCGGCCTAAGGGATTTAACAAGTTCGAAAAAAAACGAATGTGAACAGAAACGAGTCAGGGAAGGAACAAAATCGGAAAGCTACTACCGTTCACAAAAATTAAGGTGACAAAATTGGGAAAAGAAACAGTGCGAGAAGAAACAAGTTCGAGAAGGAAGGACTAGAAGGAACGACTATGGCAAGTAACGAGTAAAGACAAAAAGCTAGTGTTTAAACAATTTTTAAAGAGAAGTTAATTCAACTCATATACGACTGGAATTGAGTATGAGAATAAGAAAGAGGAAAGAGTGGAAATGAGTATAAGCACAAAAGCATAATTTTTCTGGACTTAAAACGATTGAAAAATAAATCTTTTTTAAAATAGTTTAAAAGATAAGAGTTGTAACTTTTGATTCAATTTTGGAATTGTTCTTTTCCTATCAATGTGGAATATTTGGAGTAGAAGGAGTGAAAAGTTGTAAACGACTAAAAGAGAGCACATAAGAGAGCAAGGAGTTTTCAACAAGAAAAATTTAAATGAAAACCACTGTTTTTATTAGAAATAAAAGAGCCAGCAGAAGAAAACTATTTAATTAATTTATATTTAATTGAACTTTTTAAATTTATTGATTCGAAATAGCATTTAACAGCATTTAGACTCATATTTCATCAGAGATTTATTTGTAGTTTTGTCGGCCTAATGTCTGTTTTTTTTTATAAATTTGTGATGTGCTAACCATTTTATGCCTAATCTTAATCTTGAAATCTAAAGTTCAAGATTTCATCAAAATCCAGTTCGAACTAGCTATGGACTGACAAACAAACATATTATATTTTTTTTTAGAATTCTTTGAACAAGTAGATATTATAAATAAAAGTTCCAGTCGACACATTCAACAACATTCCTTCATGATTATGCTACAAATTTAGCACACGCGTTTTAATTAGTCAAATTAGTTGATCAACAAAAAAAGGAAACAAAAAGAAGAAAAAGATGAGACATTCCTCGTCGCTCCGCTGGTGGTATAAAATCTATTTAAATAGATTAATTGCTCTCAATGCTGAAGAAAAACACTACTCCTTGAAATGTAATCCTATGTTCGTTGAAGAGGAAAAAAAAAAAACAGAAACACACTCATTGAATTTCAAACTAATTCGATCTTATTGCATCTACTGCATCCAGCACATATGCACATCCCGAAATCATCAATGAAAGGATAGAATTAGCTCAAAAACTCAAGCAGAGGGATGTCGATTAAGAGCTGCAAAAATACAACAAGAACAACAATGCAAAAAGAGGAATAGAGAACTTTACTTAAACCCTGGATAGGACGAAGAACCATTATGGATTCATAAAACCGAGAGACAGCAGAAAAAAAAACTAAAAATCTAAATCTACATTCATAAAAGCCATTGAGGTTGGATTTTTTAACCAAACGCAGAAAAGGAAAACGCCATCATCAATATGGAAACAACATATAAAAAAATAATAAGAATAAGAATTCCAAGTACCACACACCACAGGCACTATATTCTTGATTCTCAATTTTTCATTCTTTACTTGTTTTTTTTTTTTTTTTGGTTTGGTTTGTTGTGCTCTTGGGCTTTGATTCTCTTATTCTTATTTTTTTAAAATGCTTTTTTAGTTCTTTTTACGGGTCGTCGTCGTCGTAATTCTGTGCGAATTGCCAGAAATTATAAATAATATAAAAATAAGAAAGAGAAGAAATATTTTTGCAAATGTGGTGTTCACGACCCCCCACATCCGGTCTTTGCGGATGATTCTTTAGTTTGCTTTTTGTAGATTTTTTGTTTTTTTTTTTTGTGTGTGTTCAAAGTTTTCGCGTGGAATACCATAAAGCAAGAGAACCATCATTTCTACAGTGGGGCAGTTTCTATCAAAGAGTTGGGATAGATTTATGTGTGCAGGTTCCTAAATGTACAAGTTATAAAGGGTTCACTTTCTCAAATTTTTATTGAAAATAGATTGAAAAAAACTATTAACTTTATTTTATAGCCAAACTTTTCATATAGAAGTAAAAATTTGTATTTTGTGTAAATACAATGATTAACGACCTTCAAATAGGAGAACCATCAAGAATATTTCAAGCTAAAACGTTTTGAATAGAACTATGTCATTATTATTTATTTTTGACTTTGTATAGGACAAGGATTGATGCTGTTTGGTCCAAATTTTGGAATTTCATTCAAATTTTACATAATAATGAAGATGGAAATTTCCAACAAAGTGAGTTTCGTATCAATGCCTATCAATCAGAGCCAGTGCGCTTTTGCGTCTATTCGTCCGTCAGTCTATGCGTCTGTGCGTCCACTGAGCTAGAGCCCAAACGGATAGACCGATTTGCTTCAAATTCAGTGCAAAATATCTGTAGGCGTTTGTCTACAGAATAGATGTTTTTTAAGCAATACAACAATGTTTTCATTTTTTTTAAAGCGCAGTTTTGATTAAACTTGATATCATAAAAGTGATTGTAAAAAATTGGGTTTTTATTTAAAATCAGAAAATTGCCTCATTGTTGGGTATTATGTCCATATATTTTTATTCAATCCTTTGAGTCAGAAGGTTAGGATTGAGTATTCATTTGAAGTTTATTAGAGGTAATTTTTTTAAGGAAACTTTTAGGCTAGGCACGCATTTGCGATTTTCTGTTGCAGTGACTAAAAAAAAATTGATCACAGTTTAGTAAGTAGGATTTTTTAGACTCAAGTTCATTTACATTTAAACTTATTTGTTTTATTTCTTGCAACTAAATAATTGTGCGATAGAAAACCTCAAGTGCGTTCCTAGCCTTAGCGTAGTCTCTCCGTGCAACTCTTTATGCTAGTCAATCTTAGGAATGGTTCACACGGCAATGCGCGGTTGCAGTATAAATACAAAAGGCAAACGTCGTGTGAAATGTTCTACATATGTAGAATGTATACGCCACTGCTCATGCGCACGGATTTATACTGTGAAAAACGTGCAGTGCATTGCCGTGTGAACTTGGCCTTAGTTCTGAGCCAGTTTACGGTATATTGTTCAGTTCATGGCACGTGGGAATTTAAAGCCCCTTGTTTGTCGACAAAGATGAGTCAAGTTTTGGAAACGAATTGGTGTAGGGAAAGCATTTCACCAAAAATTCAATCTTTCAGCTTACACAGAATCTGTTTGATCAACGTGAATTTTACTTTCTTGCAAACACATTTGACGTTTGTGAATAAACGCTCTCTGGTAATTTTGTCGCCAACTTGATATTTGTTTCACTGAAGAGTTGCGCCGCAATTGATGTTATCAAATATATTATTTAACAAACCGAGTTATTTTCAAAAAATATTTTGTTTTGGATATTCGAATGGTTAACTTTTGCAGCTACTGTTTAAGAATATTCCAAAATTGTTGAATTTTCGGCGCAAATGACGGTTTTGGAAAATGGCCATTTTTCTTCGTCCGTATGGTCTACTTGTCATCTTTCTTAAGAACTCTTTCTATTACTTTTTTCTTTCACTCTTTTTAGCCATCTTCTCAAAATTATGGAAGGATTTTTGTAATTTTTCTGTTCATAAAAACGGTGCAGAGAACGATGTTTCTGGCAGTCAGTCCGAAGGTCTTTAAAAGCGTTGCCTAAAACTCTCTTTATTTTTAATCACAATCTTTCTTTTTCCACAAAAAAGCAAAATCGACTACAACAAACCTTTCAGAATTAATTTGTTTGACTTAAAACGCGTAAGAATAGAACGTCATTACTTTGATAAAATCTTAAACCTTAAACTTAGAACTCAGATCATGCTTAGAGAACAGCGAATACAGGCCTATCTTTAGGTATCGTCTGACCTCATCTTTGCTACTTTAGGCGTTCCTCAAGGGAGCCACCTCAGACGTTTACTTTTTATTTTATGAGATAAACGACGTGTGTGATTAAAAATTGTTCATTTGGACAAATGGTGCAGGATGACAAGAAAACCAACAGTAATGACAAAATTTACGCTTGAACGGAAATAAAATGGTCAATTAAGCAGTATAACAATATGCCTGTTTAGTAGCTCAATATTTCTGCCAAGTTTCTCAAATTTGGGTTTTTTTCACCTAAGTGTGAAAACTTGCAAAAAATCTCAAGTTACCAAACACGTTCTTAAGGTGTATATCGCCCCATTGCTTGTTGTCAATTAATTCTTTATTTGTCACAAATGTCGAAGGACAATGACATTTTACGCCATTTGCAAAAATTATTGTACATTCACAATGACATAACTTTTTCCCATTCTCGTAAATATATTTTTAAAAGCTTAAATATTTTTTTAAGGAAACAGTGTCTTCCCACTCTTTCAGTGGGCGTTTTCAGACGCAAACAAATATCATAAGGTTGGTTGAAATATAAGTGTGAAGCTTTCTGAATCTGATTGATTTAATTCCAAATTTTGTATGCCATTCTACCCTACTGTATGTGATAAAGAAACAGCTGAAGAACACTATGGCCGTTGATGATGATAATCATGATGTTGTTGATGATGATGATGATGTGTATCCTGGCTGGTCTGAGACTCAGAGAGAATGTGAATGGCGCAGTGTTTTCTTCAAGAGTTCGGATTCGGATTCGTTTGTTTTTTTTTTTTTTGGTTTTAGTTTGGTAGTTCGTTAGCAGCACAAATTCGTGGTCTGGTTGTAGACTTTGCTTCTTCGTTTTTTTTTTATTGTTTCTTCTTATTGTAACTGCTACTTCTACTTCTTCGCTTTTGCTCTTCGTCGTGGTCTTTTGTAAATCATAAAAATGCCGGCCGGCGAAATTGAAGAAGGGAAACATGTTGATTCAGATTTGGCTTCTATTTTTTTTTTTTTGTAAATTTTTATTCACAAGTTTGTCTTTTGCATGTTGGTCGTGTTCGTGTATGTTTGTTTGTTTGGTCGTCTTCGTCGTCTTATGGTTGTCGTGGTTGTCGTTTCCTTTTGAGTGAGGTCTTTCCAGAGCCAAGCGGGGTCTTGATGATGATGATGATGATGATGATTCTATACAACATACGCACACGTATCTTTTGCATGATGATGATGAAGTGGTAGTTGGAGAGTTGTTTAAATGTTGCGGAATGTTGATCGTGGTTTAAAAATTTAACAAACACGATAGTTTTGCATCTTCATGATATGGTTAAGTTGTTAAATGAAAGAAGCTGATTATAAGAGGGTGGTTGGGATAGTTTTGTTTTTTTTATTCACTGTCTCTAAAACCACGATTAATACCTTCTAAGAAAAAGTAAAGAAACTTTCATAAAGAAGGTAAAAGCATCACGAAAAGTATTATTATTTTAATTTTTTTTAAGATTATGACCCGGAACCTTTACCTATGGCAAATATGGAAACAAAGATGATCTCAGGTCGAGATATACCAGTTGGTAAAACATTGCGATGATAGCCCCGAGATGCCACCTGCCTTTTAAATTCAAGGTAACCATAGATTCAAAGCAGTATAGAGCTTATGGTGTGGATATGGAGTTCAGCTTTATAAAGGCATCGATGAGAATTAAAATGACTTGACAAGCAAGCAACCAAATGTTTGCACTGTACGAATTTTAAAGTAATTCGGTTCACTTTTTTGAGGCTCTAGCTCGAAGTGCAGTTGACACAAAGATGAACAGACTTTACTATTGGGAATCACATAAAACTGCTCTATGCGAAATTTGTAGTAAATTGGTTCGCTTGTTGAAGCTCTAGTTCGATGTAAAATTGACGCGAAGACGTACAGAGGCACGGATGGACAGACGTATAGACGCACAGACTGATGGACGCCACGACAAAATCCATTATAATGTTAGATTTGATTAAAATCAAATTTTTTGACATTTGAAAAAAAAATTGGACCGGTGAATAATATCGTGAATTAATTTCACATGACAGTTTGGCTGGGTTTGAAGATTTGAAATTTTATTTCAAAGTTAGTAATTAAGTGTAGAGGTTCATGTTAGTATAAGTGGGAAGTAAAATTTCCCATGTGAAAATGTACACGAAGCAAAATATTTTGATAAAATATAAAGCGAAAATTTCAAAGAGCCTTTTAAGACACACTTTGCGCAGGTGGAAAAAAATTTTGCTCATAAATTCAATTCATAAATTGCTAACCTGTGAATTTCACTTACAATTAAAAGTGTGAAAATTTAATTATCATAAAAAAGTTTATCGTAAATAATACTAAAAAAAATTCACTCGAAATTTATTGCCATTTTAAGTGAATTTACTATTTTTTTTAAATGCCAAATAATTTTTTAATCAGCCTTCTTATTACAAGTGAACAACATTCCACGCGGAAAAAAACTGAGATTTCACTTTTCGACTTTTCGTCAATTGTGAGTACTTAATGAGTTCCCACTTTTTTGAAATATAACTTCTTGTGAAAAATGTTTCACATGTTTCAAATTCTCGCTTCAAATGTAATTTTTCATATGAAATATAATTTATTGTGTAATGTAATTTCTTGCGAAAAATGTTGTTTCTCTTGTGAAATGTATTTTCCCGTGTGAAATATTATTTCACTTGTAAATGTTATTTCGCGTAGAATGTAATTTCTCATGTGAAATTCATGCACCGCCACGCTTTTAAATTTATATTTACAAAAAAAAACTGTAAACGAAATTACTTTTTTTCTGATTCATGAGTCGTGTCATAAAAATTAAATTAGATATTAAACGAATGAATATATCCTCAATTAAAAAGGATGTATAAATGAAAAATTACGACAGCTATCTTCATACCACCTTGCCTTGACCTCGAGGAGGCAACGCATACATAATAGTAATACCTAAGTAGCTCCTCTCTTCACCATTTTCTCTTGGCTTTTATAAGTTGAAAGATTTGCGACTTGCATGTTCAAGTACTTGTTCAAGAAGAACTTGCCACAAGTGCAAGTCAGTGATAATTATAAATTGTCCGCTCGTATATACATTAAAACTGGCAAACCATATGAGTCGACAACGACGATGATGACGACGTACAAGCTACCACCAAATACACTTCGTCTTTTTGCATAAAGATTTATATACTATTGCTGGTTTTGTTTTTATTGTTTTATAGTTACAACAGGGTGTTTGAGGTTAAAAAAAAATGTAAGGAGCAGGATCATAAAAGCTATACGTATAAGACTTAAGCGGAATCTTGCTTCTGTTTTAAGAAAATTGGTATTTTAAAGAAGGCATAAAATTTTCCTTCCAATTTTTACTCGAATGAAAATGGACACCTTTATTATTGGCAAGATCTCAATGAGTGCTAGTTTTTTTTATATGGGCAAAAGTCTGAATCTCATGCTGGGAAAGTGAAAAAGCCCATAATAACTGTTGTTAACGGCACTTTAACTCATTTCTTGTACAGGTTAAATCCCAAGTGTTGCAACACCTTTTGACCTATATCATTGGAAAGGTCTCAATGGGTACTAATTTTTCTCGAACTGACATAAGTCTGAATCTCGTGCAGAAAAAGTGAAGGTAATTCCCCAAAATAACTTTTGCATTATACTGTAACTCTTTTCCAGTAGATGTTGTTTCCCACAAGCGTTGTTACACCTTCTAACCTATATAGTTGGAAAAGTCTCTTCTTTTCTTCTTTTCTTTTGTTCTATTTGCATTAGCCTGTTTCTCGTGCAGGGGGAATATTACGGCCCAATAACTGTTTAATGAGTTATAGCGCATTTCAACAGTTATTGGGCTTTAACACTTTTCTTGTACGAGATACAGAATTATGTCTTCAAAAGAAAATATAGCACCCTTTAAGACCTTTCCATTGATATAAGTCGGAAGATGTTTCAACACTTGGGACTTGACCTTAGCAGGATAAGAGTAAAAGTGCAGTGCAATCCGAAAAATACCATGGTACCCAAGCACCGAGTCTTTTGATAATTGGGTACTCGTGTTTCTCGGGTACCCGCATGCGTCTTGTGACCCCTCGCGTGTGTCAAGTGTATCTCGGGTACTTCAATGCCTGAGTACCCGGGTTGATTTTCCAGTACTCGGTTACTCATGTAGCTGAAGATACCCGGGTACTTGCATATTTCGGGTACCTCTATATTTCCAGTACCCGTGTACTCGTCTACCACTCAGGTAATACCCGCATATTTGAGTACCCGTACTCAGGTTTCAAGAGCTATAGTTCTTAATTAAAATTATTGGGATGGGGATCATCTGAAGGGCTCTAATTCTAACCGGAAATCCTTCAGAAAAAGATTTTTTTAAAATAAAGTCAAGAAACACCCTGCATAATAATAAATTCTCTAAAGCAATTTGCACATGTAATACAAAACGAAAAAAAATCCAAATAAAATAAATAAAAGAGAGTCTTCTTCGCCATGGGAATATTAACAACATTCTAATAAGTTTGGGTTGTTTCTCTTTTTTTTTTTTTTGTTGCTTACTTGGTTTGGCCATTCATAGTCTTGCGAGACGACTTGAGCCTCTGGGTGGATTCTGCTGGGTGATGACGGACTTGGTCGTCGTCGTCGTGCTGTGGGCTGCCATGTAGCTGTTTGATTTTATGGTGCTAATCTATTTGCTTAAATTGTATGCGTACAATTTACGCATGTTTTTTTTTTGTATATACAAAAACAACTACAAAAAAAAAATAGGACCGATTATGTACATAGATACATTGTAAACGATCTTGGTCGTTATTGTTGGAATTTCAATTTTTAAAGGGCAACATTAGAAGGTTCATTAAAGACCAATAGTTAATAGCTTTGTCCAGAAGAAGGGCTCAGGAATTTTCTTTCACAAACCCCAAGACCTTTGAAACTACTACTAAATGGCTTTTGCTTTTACTACATACGAGTAGGAACCTATATATACTCGTATATAACCATTGTTGTCTGTGATGTCTTTGTCTGCTTAAGCAAATATAAAATTCTAGGAATGAATTCCTTGCTGAAAATAAATTGCAAAAACATACAAAAGAACAAAAAAAAAAAAAACACACAGTCCGTGCGCATAGGTATTCCAAGGAATTATGATGAATATGAGGATAGTGGGATTGTGAATTGCACCGGAGTTGTTGTTGTTTAATATAAATTTCAGACCCTGGTAGTTGAGAAATCTTTGTAGATTCTTGCTCATAGTGGATTTACGATAAAACGTATGTTGCACGACGAACCTGGTATTATATGGTCAAAACTTCGAGTGGAACTCTTAAAGAAAAGGATCTCAACTGGAATGGCAACATTTCGGGACATCTCTATTATCATCATTTAAGATATTGAGGTTAAATTCTTTTACAAAGTAAAGATCCATAAGTCTCCACAGTATCGCAAGTTGTAAGTAAACAAAAACTTGTGTAAAATTAGTATTGAAAGTTCCCAAGCACCAAAAGACAAGACTAAGCCTTTAAGCAAAAATCTTTAAATAGGAACATCATTTTTAAATTTTCTTTTTTGTTTGCAGTTTGGGAAGTCAATAAACTATTAATCTTGTCTCATTCACATTCTCGTGTTTTACTGATGGACAAAAAAAAATTGAAAAAACAGCTGAAGAGGACACAATTATATACAATATCCGCCGCATATTGAGAACATCACACACAACTCGGAGGCGCTTGGCTTTTATTCAACAAAATTATGTAGCCTTAAGTAGTTCTTTGAACTTGATTGTGAGGAGCGGGGGGTTCATAAGACAAGACACATTCAGTTGTGATAAATGATTGGATACAATTTCTTCTTCTTCTTTTCATTTTTTGATTTTGCTTAATCAGTTTAAAAAATTTTTGTGAAGGCTATTTGCAGAAACATTATTTTTTTTTGTTTCTTTTTTTGTTGTTGTTGTCCTGTTCGTGGTGGTTGCTGATGTATTGGATGTTGTCTGGCTGGTTCGATGGCTGGACATCGATTACGATGGAGTTGATTTTGATAACCCAAACATATTATATTTATTTTCTATTGCCTGCACATTTTTTGTCTGCGCAAAGGTATAACTATACTCGTAGCTTTGTTACCGAGTTTGTTACCTTACTTTAAAGAAGGCGAATGGTGACCAAAAATTCATAACTAGAACAAAAATCTGGACATATCTTGATTCAAGCTACATTATCCGGTTACAAATGTGAACTTTTGGCACTATAAATAGCTTAATTAGCACTAAATGAGCTCTTAATCAACACTTAACTCATGCTTTATTACTTTTTCAATTTTAAAGGTGTTCTAGACGATAAGTGTGAATTGTCAGACTGTCTGTAAGTTTCTACAAAAAGGTGGTTTAGCCCCACCTTTTCGAAAAGAACTCAGATATCTTTGAAACCCGGTTGGTACCCTGACTTCAAAGAAGGCGGAGGGTGACCAAAAAGGAAACTTGCTGGACAAATCTGGATTCAAATTATATTATCAGCTTAAAATGTTTAACTTCTACTTCTTAGACTATTAATACCTTTATTAGCACTTAACTAGCACTTAATAAGCATGTAATCAACACTTCGTTTTAATACTTCTTTTTAATTTTGGGATAAGCTTGACGTTGAGTTAGAATTTTCAGACTATATACAAGTTCGACAAATTTGTTTGAACATCAAAAGGTGGGGCTAAAAAGTTTTAGAAGTTCCACTTTGTAAAATGAACTCAGATAATCCTTTAATTAGATCCATTTTCCTACAATAATTCTTGTGCAATTTCATTTGTTTCAATGTCACTTAATAAGCACTTAATTAGAAACTAATTCCTGCATTAAAATATATTTTAATGGTGCTAGTTTGACGGGCGTCAATATAAGTACCTACATAATACACAATAATGCTGCTATTGACATCAATTTACAATTTCAAGAGGCTTTGATTGATAAATAATTTTAATTTTTTACAAGTATGTACGTATCTATATAACATTAACTGTATAATTTACTACCGTTCTAAGCACCTATACAAAGTATTATTACACTTAAATGATTATAATGTATATCTATCACGGTTAACTTAAAGCAAACTTATCAATCAATGACCCATATATTTCAAGAGTTAAATTTTATGCAGAGATTCAAACAAAAATTTCAAGTTGCTATAAAAAAAAACAAACTTGAAGTGCTATAAACTTAAGTTTTGTATTGATCTAGAAACCTACATTGTTGTAGAGTAGAAATTCTATCTAGTTCTTTTGACTTTGTTAATGACGTCAGAACTTCAACTTGAACTAAAAAAAAAAACCTATGGAATGATTAAGTCCTTTCGAAGTTTGAAAGCGATTGACATTTTCGTCAATGTGTGCGACCTGCAGAGATATGATAGATTAGAAAATATGTGTGGTTTCCTACTAGACATGTATCCCTGTGGCTTTTGGCGTGACGAGAAACTTTATCTTGGTGTTCTTATTTGGTTCAAAATATGCTGGTTGAATTCACAGTTTTCACAACACCTATAACATATAATATAACTGAGTCACTGTGACTGCATTAACGTCAACGAAGTAACAGTTAAAAATTATGACAGTGTGTGACATTTGTTACAGTTTCGGGTATACTCTGTGTGACTGTGTTTCAATGTGATATTGCCAAGGTGTGAAAATGTGACTGTGTAAACAGACTGTGTTAGACAGTGCAAAAATATGACTGTGTAATAGTGTGACAGTTTAAAATGTGAAAGTGTAAAAATGTCACAAGTTGAAAGTGTGACACAGTAAAAATAAGACAGTGTTAAAGTGTTACTATTTTTAAGTATTAAATTGTAACGCTGTAAAAGTACGACAGTGCAACAGTGTCGCAAAAGTGTGAAAGTGTTACAGCATAACAGTGTTACAGTACAAAAGTGTCACAATGTAAAAGTGTGAGAGTGTAAAAATGTGACAGTGTGACATCGTAAAATTGTGGCAGTGTAAAATTTTGCCAATTAAAAAGTGTCACAGTGTGTCACTGTGTACAAATGTGCCAGTGTATTAAACATTTAACAGTTTCAAATTGTAACAATGTGATAGTAAGATAATGTAAAAATGATAGTGTAAAAACGTCACAAGTTGAAAGTGTGACACAGTAAAAATGAAACAGTGAAAAAGTGAAAAGTAACTATGTAAAAGTGTGATGCTATAAAAGTATGACCGTGTAAAAGTGTCACAGAGTAGAAGTGTCACAGGGTAAAATTGTGACAGTGTAAAATTGTGCCAGATTAAAACTGTGCCAGTGGAAAATTGTCACAGTGTAAAAATGACACAGTGTGCAAATGTTCCGGTGTATTCAAAATTTAACAGCATCAAAGTCTAACAGTATAAAAGTATGATAGTGTTAAAGTGTCATAGTGTGAAAGTGTCACGATAAAGAAGTATCGTAGTGAATAAATAGTGCAGTGTAAAAATGTGAATAAGTGTCACAAGTGAAAAAGTGTCACAGTGAATTAGTTTCATAGTGTAAAAATGTCGCAGTGTGAAAGTGAGTGAAAATAACTAAAAGAGTAGAGGGTCAACAGTGATATAGTAATACGACGTTAAGTGTGACCCTTGAAAGTTTGAAAAAGTGACAGTTCGAAAGTGTGACGGTTGAAGCTTGAATACGTTTCCTTCCTCTTATTTTCAGCAGGTACGCAATTTCGAGTGTGCTATTATTTTCACTTATTTTTTTTTTTTGCGGTGAAACGAAAGAAAATTAAGAAGTACTGATGTCCTTCAGGCAAGTTTATTTTGTTCATTTTATGGCAAGAGAAGTTCGGACAAAACTCATTAGGGCTATTAAAATACCGGACGAACAAACATTTTTCGGATGAAACTCACTTTTGAGAGATTGAATAAAGTAAAATTTTTGACATCGATTTTTTGCTTTTTAAGTTTGGACTTTATTTTATTTAATTTTCACTTTTGATTGGTAGGATTGATGAGAATTTATAATCAAAGTCAAGCTTGCGAAGCAATACTGGTCGATCAAAAGGTGATTTATAAGTTAAAATTTGGCATTAATTACTATTAAAAATTTAAGATTTTGTGCAATGTATTCTATGTTTTTATGTTTTTTATATAATAAGCAAAGCACTGAAAAAAGAGATTAAATCTTCATTGATTAAACTGTTTAATATCTATAACTTCTTAGTTTTAATGGTTATAAAATTCGTCATTCGATGTTTTCCATGTTTTCAGTATTTGCTATGTTTATTTTTTTTAGATTCATATGAAGTTAGCAAAGAAAAAATAATTTATTGCTACTAGTTCGACCTTAATTACTTGTAATAAACTTCAAATTTTGTTATGCTATGTTTTCTATGTTTTTGTTTTTTTTTTTTCTATTATTCATCATGGAGTAAGAAAAGCAAAGAATTATTTACTGCTTTAAATTTGACTGACTAATCGTGAATTACTTCAAATAATTTCAAATTTTGTCGGGCAATGTTTTCTATGTTTTATATTTTTTTTCTGAATTCATAGTAAGTAAGCAAAGCACCAAAGAAGAGAAAAAACTTCTATTGAATTTAATATCTTCACACTTTATTAATTGTAATGATTTTTAAAAATCCAAGGGCAATGTATTCTATTATTTTTTTTTTTGTTTCTTAAATTCTTATGAAGTTAACAAAGTAACCACTTGAAAAAATGAGTTTAATTTAAATTTGCTATGTTTTTAGCTGATTGGTTGTTAGTCTTTTATGATAATTCAAAACTTAGTCAGACAATGTTTTCTATGTTAAAATTTTATTTTCTGAATTCATAGACTTCCTGAATTTTAAGACGTTGATTAGCTGTGATTTTTGCAGTTAAGACAAAAAACGAATCAAGGGTCCCTTAAGAGTCTAAAAATATAAAATATCGCCATTTTTACTTCAAAGAATTATAATGTTAAGCCGACACGGTATACATACATAGGTGTAAACATAGCTGTTAACAATGGAATTTATGTTGAATATCCTTTAGAAAAACCGGTTTGATATTCTTCAAATGTACAAACAAATATTATAAATATTTGTTTAATTTTTATATTCAAAATTGTTACTTTGTATATTTTTTTTTTCTTTTAGAAAATCTCTTTAATAAAAACTAATGTTGCTTTACAGTTCATTGACTTTTAAAAATAAAACTAATTTATTTAATATCTGCCATACATCAATGTTTGTGTAGAGGTATTTAAAAAAAAAAAAAACCTGTCCGCTTTTATGAAGGTTAAATCTTAACTTAATCTCGTTTCAAGCATAACATTCCACACATTTTCTAACACTCAATTATATTTATGTCCAAATAAATAAATAAGACAGCATTAAAATTAATTGCATACTACTTTGATATGTAAGCATCACCACTTTAGGAATAGGTATTCAAATTGTCTCAAAAATCAAAAGGTTAGTTTCGAAAAAAAAAACTCAAACAAAATCTGAATTTATAATTAAAATCTATGTATTTTCAGCACATCTTTATAAAGAAGATTGATTTTTTTTTTTTTTCATAAATTAAAGTCAAAACATTTTTAGTAGACAAACTGGCTAAACAAAATAAAAAAAAAATTGACTACCTCAAGAGCCACACCTCCTAAAAAATAACAACAACAAAATAAAAACTATTCTCAACACACACAAAACTATTATAACAACAACAAAATAAATAAATAAATAAATATAAATTGTGAACAAAACTAACAGATAAGAATCTAAACATAAATCTATAGCATATGTACCTAAAAGTATATATAAATAGACCCCCTGAGCCTACTACATATGTTTATCATCATACAGACGCTCTATTAAAATATAACCTTGAGATTCGGCTGCGGACAGACGAAATAGTTTCACAACCAACCCACCGAATTTTATTTAATATGTGGAGCTTTCTGAGTCTGTATATGTGTGTCTGTTGAATGTGAATATTTGTGAGTTTTTTATATGTTTTTCATTGTTGTCGGTGTCATATTGCGTTGATTTTTCCTACCCGTCCATTCGTACTCGTTTTGAACTGAATTTTAACCACCACGCAATAAAAAGTTTTTTTTTGTCTGAAAGTCCCCCAAAAGCATATAATATGGGACCAAAGAAGACTCAAAGTTTCCAAAAAAAAAACTCTTTAGCCATTTACCATCACGTCTTGCCGGTCGTCTCTCTTTCATCCACCGCTCTGCGCCGGTGCACAGTGGAAAAGAATAGCTTAGAAGTTGAATCAATTAACATATTCGCATACAATAGGCGTGTTTTATTGAAAAAGTTATAGCTAGCACAGTAAAAATTTCCCTTGGCAAACAACAACAAACCCAAAATTGTCGACAAATAAGTCAGTCATAAGTTGAGATAAAGTTTCGTTAAGTTTAAACTTATAGAGTGCCGGAAGTGGGTTGAATATAAAAGTGAGTATAGCGTTCAATTGGCACTTGCATTGTTGCGCTAGCTATAAATACTAATAAAACGTACTTACGAGTATTAAATCGAGTGGTCTAAATTTTAGACTATTAGATCCTCCAATAATGGTTATACATAATTTCACACCGCTCTGAACCAATTCGATATTGTTTAGTGAACAGTCTTCTGTCCGGTGGCGGCCATGTTGTTTTGGCAG
This sequence comes from Dasysyrphus albostriatus, assembly GCA_946251815.1. Lineage (NCBI taxonomy): Eukaryota > Metazoa > Arthropoda > Insecta > Diptera > Syrphidae > Dasysyrphus > Dasysyrphus albostriatus. The sequence goes on along the minus strand of OX276336.1, from coordinate 26,375,023 downwards.
CATCTGTCAAATTTGTAGTTTCAATTCAATCAGTGATGCCAAATTTTTTTTTAATGGACAAATGATTATTCTTTCCAGTCGATTATTCAACATTGATTTGGTGCACTGAAGAATAAGTGAACTCCCGTTCGTAAGGGAAAAGTAGAATCTGCCGGAAGCATCGTCACTGCCAATGAGAATGTGCAGAAGAACCCTAAGCAGGTAAACCCTGTCAGAGAACTCTACCGATCGATGATAACAATTTCTTTCGGCCCAAATTAGATGATAAGGATGTGAACGACCAAGATTGGCCGAAAATTTTGTCAAAAAAGGTTTGGGTAGCAACATTCTATAAAATTTCTTTTATTTTTCCATTGACTTTGTCTTCTCTCCGATCAGACCTCAACACTCGAAGAATCCTAATCCAAAAAAATACAAACCACCAGGTTAAGCCATTTATTTTTTTTTCTTTACATATGTAATTCCCCTTTTTAAAAATTTAAAAACGTGTGTAAAGTTTACTGTCAGTGTTTATTCTTTACTGTGGTGTGGCGCTAAAACAATTATCGTGTTTCTTTTTTTTTCTATCCTTCTCTATTTATCTCTATTCAATTTATATAACTTTTTCTGTTGTTTAAAACCCAAAGCTCTTTGTACAATTTACCAATGCTCGAAATTTTTTAATTTCCATAATTTCTTTCCCGTTTAGAATATGAACAAAAATGAATTTTTGTTACTAATATTTATGAAACGTCAGAATCTTTCCAACGTCGTAAAGTTATAATCTTTCCTACACTCGTTTCATGAACATAGATCCCCCCTCCCTCCTGAAAAATATAGCGTTAATGGTGTGGCACACCAATTAGCTGATTAAGCAACTATCAAAATATCTATTAAAAAAAAAAAGAGTTTACTTAAGTTTACTTTTTTAATTACGACGTTTACGATACGACACAGATTCTCGTTGGAAAGTTTACGTTTATATTTGGAAAAGATTTTCTATTAAAAAATTGACACTTTGTTTTCCACCATTCAATGTCGTCAACGACACCAGCAACACAAATGCCATCTGTACTTTATTCGAAACAGAAGTTATGGAAACCCTGAACGATACAAAAATTATAAAACAAACTAAATGCCTTCAAAATATAAATCTGAAATATTCCCACCAACATAACATGTTAAGCAATTATACATATATTTCTTTCTACACACATTCTCACTGCTTATCAGTGGTTGCATTTACAAAATTTGCAAACGCATGTAAGGTTTACTATCAGTCTGGCACTGATGCTACAAGCATTCGCTTTTAGTTTTCCATCAACCTACTGCTAATCCACCATCACTTTCATTGGACAGCATGCTGGACAGCATGCGGCTTGACCAGCATCAAATTTTATCTTTTGGTCGCTTGACACACCCTTCTGTATGGAATATTTAAAATATATTCAAAAATAGCTCCAACTTAAAAAAAAAAATTTCACTTCTTTCATAAACTTTCCCACTGTACACCGGCCGAGTACGGCCGTTCGCATTTTGGCCTTGAAGTTCTTTTTTCCGGCTGATTAGTTTTTTTTTGCATAGTTTACATACTCATTTACACTCTAACCAATTAAATTTTATTCCATACATTTTTGTTGCCTAATTTTGTATTTTGGAAGCTCTCAAAGTTTCTGATATCATAAACTTCAAAAATATCGATGAACATATGGGAATAGAAATAGAAAAAAAAAAAAACATTAAAGGTGGTTGAACTTTTTTCGCACAAGTGTTATCTTTTTTTATATATTTGTATGTTAAGCGGTGGTAGTGTGTGTGCGTACCTATGGATATACATAATTTGATAATAAAATTTTGGCAAAACGTGCTACCCGACCGAACACCGAAGAAAAAGCTTTTTTTCATGCGAAAACAATAACAACACAAATTAAACAGGAAGAGAGACAAAAATACGTTCCACATTCAGCAGAGAAATAGTACATATGTACATATATTCAGCTTGTCAGCTTCAGCTCATATACCTACTCAAAAAAAATTAAAGAGATTGTCAAAAAAAAATAAAGAATGGACAAAAGTAACAAAAAAAAAATGGATTAATGACACGAAAGGGGAAAGGAAATAAAAAAGAAATAATATATCCATGTTTGATGTTGGATTCGAATTCTGAGGTTTATGATTTAAGAAAAAAAAAAATAATTTAAAATAACTTTGACTTGATCAATAAAATCAATGATCCAGCTTGAGAAGGTAGATAAGTTTGAAATTCTTCGATTATTTCTATTTGAACAAATAAGCATAAGATGTACGGTTAAACTCGGTGATGGCTGACACTAACTGGAGCGAATTTTACAACCATATAAATTAAAGCGTATGAAAGCGAACCTAAATAATTTCAATAAGCACAAATCTAGCTCTTGCTATTGACAGATTTCAAGCGGAAACAAAATTAACTAATTTGTGAGTTTATTTTTAGGAAAATTTATTTGAGAACTAGTCTAGTATAGGTATACAAAGCCGGGCGCACATAATTACGATCGACACTTTTGTCAATTTTTTTTTTGTCAGCCACTGCGATAGAGAAATTTCAAAGCAATAGGTGAATTTTTATAGCTTTATAAAGATTGATTATAGGGACGGGACATTGATAGATATCTGTCAAACCAGCTTTCAGAAATGGTAAATTAAAAAATGTATTCATCATTGGAGGAAACATAAAAGAGCAAGAAGTCAGATTATGGGGAAACATAAACACGAATCATCTATAGTCAGTGAGTTAAGTGTCAAATCTTATCAATAAATCAAAATTCAAGGTAATAAACTATATAACTCACCAAAGTACGTACATTAAACAAGTATTTATTTGAGATTAAAATACTTCTGTCATTGTTGCCAAAAACTAGAGATGGAAGGAAACAGATGCTATTAACAACCTCAAATGAGAGAGTGTATGTGCAATTCACATAAGTTAGAAATGTATGTGCAGTTTAATAAATAGTCTTTGGTAACAACAATAGAGTTCTTGTTTATTGTAGTAGATTTTCGTTAAAATTTTGAACTCAACGTGGATAAGCAGTTTATATTTTAATTGATATGAACTTTTAATTCGTGAAATAACTTCCGATAGACGTTTGAGTTAATTTGCGAATAAGAAGACAGCATTCAGCATTTTCTATCGATAAAGTTGTAAGTCTTAAATGCCCGCATATATCCCCATAAAGGAGGCCGTTCTCGAAAACGTCAACCATTGTCAATTTTACAAAAATTCTTTTACATCAACGTCACTCAATTTTCCTGCAAACGCATTTGACGTTTACGAACACGTTCTTTTTTGTCGTCAACTCTATTTTTACACTGCAGAACTGCGCCGCAGATATTGTTTTCAAACATTTGACTTTAGTAAACTACATTATAGAACTCTATGCTAGCACAGCAAAACGAATTTTTGCGTTTTTGAACAGAAGACTTAATGCAGTTTGCATTTTAGAACATTCTTGAAAGACTTGACTTGAAAGGGTAGTCTTGATTTAATACTCCAAAGAAAACTATTGTGAACTAAATCTACGGGAGTTACTAGTTTATAATAAACAAGCTATATGCTCTTCTTCTTGTTTTTAAGTGGAGAAGAAATGAGTCTATTTCTATACGTTGTCTAAAGAAACAAAATCAAACTCAAAATTTTGAGAAAAAAGAAACATATTTAAGCCTTGAAAAACCGGTATTTTCGAGATTTTACCATCTTTAAAGTCGCAAAATCTTGAAACTGAAAGCTCGTTTGGAAAAAAGTGTTAACGAAATTATGTTTTAAAAAACTTTTCCGTATAGGAAACATATAGGAAATTGAAACGGTATTTTTAGGTTTTGGAATAATATATTTAAGTGCTTTCTGTAAAAGGGTCACAACAGCTACAAATTTCATTCAAAAGTTTTCAACAAAAAACAAAATTGTTTAAATGTTGTTTACAAAAAACCAATACTTTCACTACTTCACCTTTTTGTTAACTGTTCACTATGCTTAATGCTCAGAAACGATCTACTTACTAATTCCAATCAGAAAATTGTATCAACATAATTTTTCAAGAAAAAACCTCTGACAACGGGGCTATTGTTATAAAATCTATTCTAAAAAAATTTCACCCCCAAGTAAGGAAGATTGGCCGCCTTGGAGTGTACAGATTGCATTTAAGAACATCTCAAACAAGAATCCAATAAGAAACGGTTATATAAGAAGTTCTAGACAAATTAAAAGGACTTAAAATATCATGAATTAATAATATAAAAAGCAAAGGACCCAGAATAGAATCTTGAGGTACACTTAATATAAACAAAAACCCTTAATAAATTGTTTTTTTTTGTGCACTGCTTATAAATAAATTTGTTTAAATCGTAGACAATATCTTAACAAATATTATCCTCCGTAGATCTTTTGATGCTCAAAAAAAAATGATTCACCAAATCAGATGAAATAATTAATATCATTATCAGAACAAACCGCAAATTTGAAAATTTCAATTTAGAAAAAAAAGTCTGTCTACATTTGTTTAACCTTGGCAAAAGTTATTGCCTTATCTTGTGTAAGAGTTGAATGGTTTTATGTTTAATTAGTTCACATTACCTAAGACAATTTGTCAAGGTCTTCTTTAGTTACGCATATGAATGTATTTCTACCTCAAATGCGTACATGACATTTTTTTTTTTTTTTTGCTAAAGTTCATTTAAAGTTGAAATAAAAAAAATTTAAAAATCTATTAAGGTGCGTTTTACTTCTTTTTTTTTTAGTATTTAAGTGCGAATTTATAATGTTGCGAATGTCTTAAGAGTGTAAGTTTTTTCGATAAGTTTTTATGTATTTCTTTTGTTTAAGATTTTTTTTTAATTTTAACGAATTACCTTTTTTTATAGGCTTTAATTTAAATTCAATTTTCGGCTTTAGAGGTTGAAGATCATTTTTTTTGCAAGTAATTAAGTGCGAAGTGGTGGTTGGTGTTTATCTTTTTTTTTTTATTTGTTTTATAAATAAAATTCAACAGGAACGGTTGTGTGTAGAATTTGCAAATTTTATAGCAAACACATGATGTAATTTTGGCAACCAAAAATAAAGACAAACTATGTGCAAAATTTTCCATTACGTTCGAATTCTTTGGTAAACAAAAAATTGAAGGGATAATATTTTGTACGCTTTTAACTGGGTATCATTATTAGGAGTTTCAGCAGTGTTGGTATGCCAAGCAGATTGGATTACAATTTAGAAACAAGTATTGCAGTTTTCAACAAAGACCGTGAAAATCGAGTATTTCTTTGGGTAATGTTTTAAAAATTCATTTTGGTGCAGCAGTGCAACCTAAAATCGAGAAGCACTCTCTAAAACTGGAGACACTTGTTGAAAGATTTGGGGAAATGTACATAGCCATTAAAGTAGCTTACAGAAGGGTAGACTGCTATACAAGAATACTCTCGAACGGTTGATAGTGAAAGTATACTGCAACTGGAAGTAAAACTCTAGAACCACTTAGGAGTAAAACTCACAATTGAACAGAATCATGAAATTAGCTCACAGAGTGATAATTAGCTATCCATCCGAAGTTCACTCCCAAGAGTTTTCTTGTGAATGTACTCTCAAATGGAAAAGCACCCTAGTCAAGGACATTTTTAACTGAGTATCCATCTGAGAGTAAAAAAAATATACACGAAACTCTCAGGAAGCTCTTAGGAGTAAAATTCGCAAGTGGATAATCATGAAATCCGACAACAGTTTGGTAGAAATCTATCTGAGAGTCACTATCGTAGTGAAAGTACTCTAAAGTACTCTCAAATGGAAACTTACCTTAAGACTAAGACATCAAAATAAAAGTCTTCACAAAAATCCAGCTTTGTTCCAATTTTCTTAGGCTTTATGAATAAGTATTAAAGTAAAGAAAACAAAAATAATTATCAGTTTGTAACAACTGTTAGGGTGCGTATCTAGAGAGATGCGTACGTCCACTGAACTCCAGTACTTAGATAATGTAGCAATGAAAAACTCTCCTTTAAGAGTGCGTTTCCATTTGAGAGTAAAAAGACTGTGAAAAGCTCTCAAGCAGCTCTTGAGGGAAAAACTTGCAAGTGGACATAATCATTGAAAGACGGTGAGAGTTGATATAACTTTCAATAAAAGCTCTCGATAGTTACTCTCAGATAGCTATCTTACCCGCAGTGAGCTGATTACATGACTGTATCCAATGGTGTGTTTTACTCTCGGGAGCTGCTTCAGAGTTTATCGTAGTCTTTTTACTCTCCAATGGATACGCACTCTTAAAGGAGAGTTTTTCATAGTCACATTATCCAAGTATTGGAGTTCGTTGAACGTACGCATCAAATTAAGAGTCATAACTCTAAAACTCGTATAATCTCACGCTTGAGAAAACACCGTTCCTTTTAAGCTTCAATTTAAAAAAGCTTATAAGATGCTAAAACCAACTGTTTCCGAGAACGAAAAAAGCAAAACAAAGAGTTCTGTCTTACCACCACGAGAGTTCTTAATAAAGTCATCAAGCAATCCCTGTGGAGATCTGTCTAATATCAACAACTTGTTATTCGTTAAAAATATTCACAAGGAAACCATCTCTCAAGCTCTTGAAAGATAAAAGCTTTGAAGAAGAAGTTTAAGTTACTATTTCCACCATAATTTTATTTATTTTTGAATCTCCTTAATTTATCTAATGAAATCATTTAAAAAATAAAATGGTAATTTATATAAAACTTATCTAACCGTGAACTAACCGTAGGTACATATTTATATAAAAATTCTTAGCCCGACGAATTGTTGGTCGATCGGCTTTAACCCTCTTTTCGTTTTACTATGCCACCCTTTTTGTTGTTGTTGTTTTTTTTTGTTTTTAATGAAAAACTTAAATGTTGTGCGCGCTTATATTTTATTGCTCTAGGTCATTGACGTTACACTTAATTGATAAATATGGAATGACCAAGAACCGTGAACAGAGAAGTTTATAAATATTTTGTTCACTCCGTGTGCTCATATAACCGAAGCCCCAAACAACTTTATATAGTTAAATACTCTCCAACAACCCCATATAGGATTACCTAGTGTAGTATTTTTTTTTTGTTTTTAATTAATCATAGAACAAATCTAAAAAGCCATTCAACATAGTCTAGTGATTTTAATGAAATGTGAAATGAAACCAACCAAACCTAACCTAACCAAAGCAAACCAAGCCAACATCCATGGTGTTGTGGTCAACATCATCAGAAGAATATAAGGGGGAGCTCAAGCCTCCTGTTCTTCTAGCTTACGAGTATACAGATGGTTAAAGTTTGTTATTGTGAGGCAATAACTTAATGTTTTAGAAGAAACCACGTTCGTCCACGTTTTCGAGAAGAAATAAAAACAAGAACAAAAAGAAAGGAGGAAACACTTGTGCTGATGGCCAAATTGATGATGACACATTGTGTTCCGTTCCCTGGAGCTGGTGGTGTTGGCTTGTTGCTAATAATAATTCCTATACTATAATATGCCTCGTGTTTGCGTGTCAAAGCGTTATAGAATGTTAAGAAGTGTTTCCAAGTCAGTCTATCTATTGTTGCCGGAAGAAAATGGACATAGAAGTCACACACTTCGAGGAGGCGAGCACACCGAACGACGACGACCATCAGACCAACCCAAGCAAACTTGTACGCTAAGTACCTAAGTGAGTATATACGAATGAGGCAGCAGGCAGGAAAGGTTTATTATGTCTGGAAGTAATTGACTGATGCCTGCGGTCAGTGTAGAGTTTCATTGTTTTAATAGCGTTTGGCCAATAGCATATGGCTCCCGGTCTCGGTCTCGGTTTCAGTCCCATTCAGAAGTATAGCAGCAGCAAGAAGAGAGAAGTTCTATTTAATTGAGTGTATAGTCGTCAGATTATAATTAGTTGGAATTTAATTCCCCCTTCTATTGAAGTTGTGTTTTTTTTTTTTTTTTTTTGAATATTTAATTTTAGAGTAAGTGTCAACTGATGGATTATCTCGCCTTGACCTTTTATCACTTTCAAATTTTCATTCATTCATAAAAATGTTCATCTTTCTGAGGAGGATCGTGTGAAGATGAGAAACGGTTAACATCAAGAAGTTGGATGATGGATGGGTCTCTTCGATTCGCCCACTTCTTTCTTTTGTTTGCTTTTGTTTTACTGTGGTTCTTCTTAATTTTAATTATATTTTTATTTGTTTTAGTATCAAAAGTCATTAGAAGACTGTCTTCAAATCTGCGTTCTATTTATTACTAGACTTCCAATGGGCACTTATAGCTCCTTGAGGAATTCGAAGTTCAATGAGTTTAGTGGGCTTTGAGTTTAAAATACATAATTTAATGGTTATTGTCTTCGTTTTGACACATTTGGGATAGTTCATGTAACGGGTTTATTAGGGAAATATAGTCCGAATCAATTGATTGTTTCTTTTATTATAATTGTACTAGAGATTGTTTCTTTCAGCGGGTTCGGTCATAAGCCAACTGTCCTCAGTTTCACACATCAAGTTTGTTCCTCACCCATACTTGCTGCACCACCTGTAACGCTGTCCTCCTCTTCTGTGCCTACCGACAGCGTTGCATTCAAAAACATTCCGGACCGGAGCATACATACATACTGGCACACCCTAGGTGCTCGAGAGGCATGCTCTTTTATTGCCTTCTTAGCCCAAAGAAGCACTGGTATCGTTTGCTGAATTGATAGCGGTGCTTAGGTAGGTACAAAAAGTCTTTTACCACCTCCAAATTATAGCTTTCTATGATGGCGTCCTGCCCAAGACGTGCGTCGGTGTTGTGTGTCCTTTCTTCATTCACGGCATATATTTTGTCTTTACTGCATTCGTCGTTAAACCCATCTTCTCCCCATCCTTCTCCATACTCGCCAAATCATCGATGGCCCCTCGCTTTGCTTGTCCGATAATGACAATATTGTCAGCGTAAGCGAGTAATTGGACGGACATTTGAAAAATTGTGCCTCTAGTTTTGACTTAAGAGTTTTGCACCATGCTGAAGAAGTCACATGACAGAGCATCGCCTTGCCTTGAATTTTCTTTGCGGAAATTGAGGGATTCACCATCGTCATCCTGCACAGACGGATAAGTTTGGGCGGTATGGGAAAACAAGATATTACTGCATATAGCTCGGCTCTATAGATGGTCTCATAAGCGGCTTTGAAAACAATGAAAAGATGGTGGGAATAAATTTGCAATTCCTGGGTTTCTTCCAGGATCTGTCGTAGTGGGATTATTTAGTTGGTAGTGGACTTTTCTAGCCTCTCTGATATCAACCTATTAGGCTCTTAATGAATGGCTTCAGGCGTTCACAAAGTACGGCAGAGAAGAAATTGTACGCCATGTTAAGGAGACTGACGCGTCTGTAGTTGTTGCATTCCAGAGGATCGCCTTTCTTGAGGATCGGGGAAACAATGCTGAAGTCCCATTTATCGGGCATGCTCTGTTCCGACAATATTTTGCAGATGAGCTAGTTTATACTTCTAACCAATTCATCGCCAACTACTTTCAATAGCTATGCAGCAAGGCCATCAACACCGGCAGCTTTATTAGACCTAAGTTAAGATATAGCTATCTTCACTTTGAGTTCGGGTGGACGGAATTGCTGAACTTCTTCTTCCAAGTTAAATGTTGCCGTCTGAATGGCAGCGGAACTCGATTCGTCAGCTCCGTTATACAATTTACAGAAATGATTTCTCTATATCCTTAGCACCGATTGCGACTCTACCACCAGGATCCTTTGATCGTTCTTGCAGACTTCGGTTCGAACCATGTAACCTTGGAGGTTCTTTTTAAATTTTGGTAAAACTTCGAAACTTCATTCCGGCAAAAGTATCCTTCTATTCCCCAAATCACGCATTTTCCATGCTCTCTTAGGTCTTGAGAAACCAATGTGCTTCTTTCCTCTGCACGAAGAGCTCGCAAGCAGATCTAGCCGCTTGGTATGCTTGTTGTCTGGCTGTATGTACTTGTTGGCATTCTTTGTCGAACCAAGGTTTTCGGTGTGGTTCTTGGTCGTGCACGCAGACCAGCACGTCAGAAGCAGCAGCTCTGATGGCTTCCTGGCAAATCTTCTACTGGTTCTCGATGCATGATTTTGGCGGCAAAGGACTATTTAAGATAGTGCGAGAGATTCGATTGGAAAAAGATCCGGCGATTTCTTGGACTAGAGCCGTCCGACGCCGTATTCCCTCACAGTTGTGGTTATAACTCACCGATATGACGCGAACAATTGTTTCTGGTTTAATCGCATAAGACCTACAAAACCACAAAGTAAGAAAATATGCATCGCGGCGCTAAATCGCATTATCTTGCGGTGGCCAGTTGACATCAGAATTTCATCGACAGTTTCATACTGAAACCACATGTCACGTCAGTCGTTGAATTCCATGCCGTGCAGTTGAGGCCACAAGAATTCTGTTATCATAATCCGGAAACACAAGGCCGGCGTTACTTTCCAAATTTTTGAAATGATTGTTCACAATGATAGTGCGTTTTTCTCTTGTGCAGCGCGTCATTTTTAATAATCGGAACAGTCATCATGGAGGGGAGCTGTCAAATTTAAGAGTTGCCAGTTACTCGATTTAAAAAAAAAAATGCAATATTTGACCGTGTAGAAAAAATTGAATAATGTAAAATAAATTGAGCAGGATATTTTTGTTACTCAACTGACGGAGTTGCGACATCTCAACAAAACGTGGCTTGTGTAAGTACAATTTTAGCTGCCGAAAATACCATTTACTTTTTCGAAAGTTTTTAAACTATCCATTAGGAAGATATTCCACAGCAGTAGCACAAGAAAATAAATAAAACTGTGTAGACTGTGTGATTTTTAAGTTTTTCCTTAAATATAAAAATGTTAATAAATACTTAGGGTCGATCTTCAAAAGAGAACAAAAGTCCATTATAGTCTTGTCTTTACATACCTAGAAATAAAAAAAAATAAAACAAAACTTTAAAAATATATAAATGTGGGCAGGTTTTATGTTAATATAAGAAAATTGTAAATCGAAAATGCTACTAAATTCACCAATGCATTTCTGAGAGAATGGTTACACTGTTCACTTTTCAATAATTTTAATATAATTCGGAAACTAAGCCAAATTTTACAAACATGTTCAAAATTAAATTTTCTGTCGGAATGGAAAGTTTGAAAAAAAAAATAAGTAGGAAAAGTTAACAAAATCCAACAAAAAAATAAAATTCAAAACTGCGCATATTTTTTTTTCGGACCAAAGATAGGCCTCAATTTTTTTTCGTCTTCCTTCTAATAGTAATAACAAGCTAGATCAAAATCACAATATCTTTGTGAAAACAAAAATATATCACAAGCAAAAAAATCGCTTAGTTAGCCCTGTGTAAATTAATTGGAACGGTGAAATTTTTAAAAGGTCTTTGTTCTCGAAAGGAAAAAATCAATCGAGATATTTGTTTAAAGATGGCTCTAGCTTCTTCTATATATTTTTTTCTGTTATCAGAAAACTTAACTTGGGAGCCTTTGTTGTAATACCGTCGCTTGGACTCTATTTAAAAAAAAAAAGTCGCCCAATCTGGGCTAAAATAACTCATTTTGGGAAAATAACGGTTGATGTCTCTAAAGATAGGTATTGAATAGACCCGACGACTTTGGGTAAAAATTTCGGTGCTGAAGCTTTTTCGGAACGTACTTTTTTTATGCCAAAAGTGGGACCTCCACTTTTTCGAAATTTTTTTTTTAATTTAATTTTTTAACTTTTTTCATGTGTTCAAAATATTAAAAATTATCAAAGAAGTGGAATTTTTTCTTCACAAAACCTTTGTACATATTACCAAATAGAAAACTTAAAAAAAATACTACGCCTTATTTGAAGCAATTGTTAAACTTTCTTAACCAGTTGAGATGCCCTCAAAGTCAAGTTAAAAAAGAAGATAATCAAATTAAATTATAAATATAAAAATATATATGTATGACCCACAGCTACAGTCTCTTAACTTTAGAAAGGTGTTGTGTCAAAATCTATATGCCTTATGATTAAAACCTACTTTATCTTGGTCGTTCTGTTCAAAGAATGAAACACAAGACTCAAGCTCAAAGTTCATCTTTTTCAAAGCCAGTCTTCTATTTTGTATGAACAAAAGTCGTGGACCCTTCAATTTTTACGAGAACCTTTTTAGCTCCATATAAGTGAATAGCTTATTCGGACCACTTGCTCTGTTTTATTCATACCACCCAATAAGTTTTTGCAGTTTTTTTTTTTTTTTTTATTTTAATTTTTGGTAAATGCGTTGAATTCAATGTGAGGTCTTTAAGCTTTCAACTTGATGCTATAACATTCAATTCTTAATTTGTCTTTGATTTTGTTTTCTCTAGAGTTTTTTTTTTATTTTAATTTCGAATTCGTATCAATTTTAAATGATTTATTCATGAATGAAAGATAATTATAGAATTTTTTTTTGTCAGAATTGAATGAGTTTAAAGGTCTCCGCATAGAATGATTCTCATTAACCTGTTTTTAAATGCAACCAAATTCTACAAGAATAAAATATAGAATATATACATAAATACGACTTTAACATAGAGATTACCTTATATATGCATATGTTTGTATGTTTATAAATCTGCCTAATAAATTGTAGGTAAATTTATACAAAACTCAATCACAAAATTGATAAAAATTATTCAATGAATAAAATCTTAAATCTTAATAAATATATGTACATATACCGTTTTGAATCTTGTTCGTCAATCAGTATGACTAACTTTTTTGACACGAATTCTTATATTAGTTTGAAAATTAAATAATTATTTTTTTATTTGTTTCTCATAAGTTTGAGCATTTTATTGTTCTGGTTTAAAAAAAAAAAAATTAAACAAAAAAGAACCTCGAGGCAATCCACACCAAAGCATGCAAATTTAAAAAAAAAATAAGTTTTAATAGTTACTTTTGTGAAAAGATATAAATAAATAGATAACAGATTATAGAAGAAACAGAAAAAAATTAAACTTTTTCTTCATCAGCTGTGGCATTTGGCCAAAAGAGAAATGATAAAGAATCAAAAATTACCTACATTGTATGCTAAAACTATGTGAATATCATTAAATAAATTGAATAATTTTTAAGTTTTAATTTTTAATTATTATGCAACCTTATTAGCAGACTTGGAGGTCAAGTCCATAAAACGAAAAAAAAGGAAACTTTGCAGATAAAACAGTTTTTCTTGTATATATGAATATGAACAACATATAGAGTTGGGATTGGAGACAGTTACAATTACTTGAAACCTGCAAACTTTATTTTATTATACTACTGATGTAATTGGAGAAAAAATTCAATTACAAATAACATATAGGTACCTAATTGAATTGTGTCAATTACTTGCAACTTAACTTAGGTTAATTAAATTGAAAAAATTACACAAAAATGCAATTCATTGCTAATGTTAATTAAATTTTACGTGATTTTTAACTATTTACAATTCGTGAAATAAATTACCTTAAATATAATTAGTACAGTGCTTTTCTCCAATTACTTTGCGAAAACCAATTAGAATTTTCAATTAACATGTAGTTTTTAAATAAACTTTTAAATTTAAATTACTATTAATTGAAATATATGTAACAGATTTTACCTGTAACCAACGTTGATTTAACACGACTTTTAAATAAATCAGGCAGATTTAACCTGAACTACCGTATTGAAAAACTGCAATCTGAAAATAAGGTATAATAAGCCAGAAATTGGTTTGTTATACCTCCTTTTTTTCTGAGTGTATGGAAGGTACCGTTATTTTTGCATAAAAGTAAAATATTATTTAAAAATATTCTTAAAAGCGTTACAAACCATTACGTACCGAGTTAAGAACAAAAAGACTGTTTCATTTTCGATTTATTGAGTTTAAAATAAAAAATTTCTTTTTCAATTTTTTAATCCAAATTTGTATTTAGGCGGTCTTTTTAGGCCCAAAATAGACCACAGGCACAAAACCCGCCAATAAAATCTCAAGATGGTAAATGGATCGGAAACCCAAAACAAAAGGCTGATCTCTTCGCTGAAAATCTCGCCAATGTTTTTAAGCCATTTCCAGCAAGCACAGCTACAGATCCCTTACAGTTTGTTGATACTCGTAGAAACGACGAATGTGTACCTGTAATGTGTACCTGTAACCAACGTTGATTTAACACGACTTTCCGAGCCATCAGTTGGGATTAAGAAATAAACATTCCACGATAGACCAAGTGCATCGGATTACGGATGTTGTGGAAAAGGCACTTGAAGAAAAACAAGTATGCTCGGCTATATTTTTAGATGTTGCTCTAGCCTTTGACAAGGTTTGGCACTTGGGACTTGAGTACAAACTGCATAGAAATCTTCCCAGGCAGTACTACGAAATACTGAAATCCTACGTTACGAACCGACTCTTTAGAGTACGGTACGACCAAAATTACTCGGACCTAAAGAAAATTGAAGCCGGTGTACCACAAGGAAGTGTCCTAGGACCAACCCTGTATCTGTTATATACAAGGGATATTCCAGTGGACATCAACGCTATCATGGCAACCTTTGCTGATGATACTGCAATATTGGTGCCAGATAAATCCGTTACGAAGGCTACACAAAAACTGTAAAATGCAGTCGATAGTTAGTGATTGGACGCAAAAATGGCGAATCAAACTAAATGAAACAAAATCGACGCATATAAGCTTTACAAACAAAAAAATAAACAATGTTCCAATTCTTATAAACAGTACAACAGTACCTTACTCCAATACTGCCAAATACCTTGGAATGACTTTTGATGCAAAGCTTAAATGGAAACAGCACATCAAAAAGAAAAGAGACGAACTAAACTTGAAGTACAGAAAAATGTACTGGTTACTAAGAAAGAACTCTGACCTTTATCTATCCAGAACAAACTTACTTTATATAAGCAAGTATTGAAACCCGTTTGGACATATGGCATCCAACTATGGGGCTGTATCTACAAAGAAAATAAATGCTGAACCCATCCAGAAATTCCAAAGCAGGGTCCTCCGTGGAACAATAAATGCCCCTTGGTATATAAGAAATAGCGATCTACATCGTGACCTTCAAATTGAAATGGTTACAGACGTGGTTGAAAAACACGTTGTATCACACAATCAGCGAGTGCAAAGTCATAACAACTCCGAAATGGAGACCGTCGTAAATGACAATGTTCTGAGATTAAGAAGAACCAAGCCTCATGAGCTGATGGTCTAAAAGCTGTGGGAAAGTGTTATAACTTAAACTTCCCACAATGCGATTTATAAATTAAGAAAGAAAAATCATTTGTCGATCTTTCATAGATTGGTCCTAATTCACCGGTGGTTTTAGTGGGGTAAGAGTCCCACACTACTCGGTACCGATTCTTATCGAGTGTCTTTTGAAGATTTCCATCAAATAAAAAAAAATGTTTTTCAGTCCAAAATGTTTTGTTTTCGTTCAGATTTTTTTTAAATTAAATTTTGTTTTTAATGGTACACAATACTGCCGTATTTTTTAATTTTGAGATAAACACGTTTTTTTGTTTGTATCTCTTTCTTTTTCGTTTTTTTTTTTTGGCATATCTACCCACAAATTAATAAATTGTATGACAGTATTGATTGATTCTAAAAAAGAAATGAAAAAAAAAAACAATGTGAGTGGGAATCACCACAAACTACGCTGTACCAAGTTTGAAGAAAATCGATTTAGCCATTAATTTGGGGTGTCGACGAACAAACAGACGGGATTGTGAAACCCAATTTACGATCGTAATGACAAGTCTGATCAAAATCTCGATTTAATTTTTTTTTTAAGAATGCATAAGATCAATCGTCCTAGAGATGTTGGTTAAAATGCTCTTTTCAAACCGGCAGCTTGAGCACTTATGTAATAATTTAGTTAATCATTGACGAGAGTCTAATCACCTTTTATATTTATAGATTTATATCGGCATGATTTTTTCTAAAAATAAAAACTGTTAACTGAACGTATGAGACGTATGAACTTTAACATATTCACATCGTGTGTCACAGTGATTAATGTCAAAAAACTTTACTTAAAAAAATCCATACAATCAAACCACTTCTGAGCCTTAGTATAAAGATGTTGATGAGATGGCTATACGCTTTTCATATCTGGGTGAATTCATCAATAGAATACATACCCAAGGCTATAATACTAAAAATACCTCATTGGTTTCTTTTTTTCAGTTTAATTTCAACAAAGAAGCAAATGAAAAAACAAAGTTTGAATAGATATTAAATATTTTAACTTTTTTTAACGAAAAAAAAAATTCTATAAGATGATTGATAGACAAACTTAATGAACTGAAATTAAGAAATCTATAGTTTTTTTTTTGGCAACAATGTTGGTAGGTATGTGCTATTTCGAATAGTTATCAATGTCAATTAATCAAAATTAAAATATCTTCTTCGATTTAATGTTTTCATTAACTAAAATTTTATTTTAAGTGGTAGAAGGAGGTAGACAAATTTGATACTTTAAATAAACGGTTTTATTCACCCACAAAAACAAACTTATGTCAGAAATTGTCTTAGCCGTTCAAATCTTTGATTTATTAACTCAACAATTAACATAAATAACATAAATAAATAAGTCGATTAAAAGTAAAGACTTTATTTCTCAGTCGTCAAGGAAGATCACCAATACAGACACAATTTTTTTTTTGATAATTGATAATAAAATTGTCTTCAGTGACTCTTTCCTAAAGGTGATTTAATTTTGGAACATACCGCATGAAAAAATACCAGATTTTCTTTGTGGATTTTTTGAAAGCTTTTTTTCAGGCCCTTTTTCATTTTTTGTAAATGGGAAAAAAGCCAAAAATCATTTTTGAAAAAGTGCCTAAAATCGTGGCATAATTTCCTGTGCCCAATCTGAATTTATCTAGAAAATTCTGGTGTTCCACAGGGTAGTCATCTTGGTCCTTTGATCATTGTTACTAGAGACTATTATTTCAATAAAAGAATTTTTATATTTTTCACTCGAAAACAATCACAAGGTCTTCATACCCAGAACATCTTCGGGTATTAAAATGTCCAAGAGAATGTCAAACAAATTTCGAATATTAAAAACTCGATAGAAAAGACTTGCACATTTTTTTAACTAGTTTAACACCTCTTCCAGTTTTTCTGTCCACACCAACAGTTTACTTAAGCTTTTTAATTTCTAAAAAAAATGTATTCTCTTTATTTGGAAAAAATGAATCGAATTGAATTATTGAATTATGTATGTCGAACAAATAAAAAAAATAAAACACATTATCTGATAGATTTCAAGCTTCTTTTATTTTTTTGTGTTCCTACCTGTCGTCAAAAAAAGGGGCAATAGCCGAACAAAAACTATTAGCAACAATTACCAATTTCTATGAACCGTCTAAATAATCAACCAACCAAAAATAAAATAAATGCGTGGTTGTTGTCTGTGGTCTCTCTGTCACTCTCGAGATATACACAGACATAACTTGTCAGTTTTTGGCTTGTTTTAAAAGTTTAAACGCAATTGTGAACACAAATAGATAAAAAAAAAAGATACATTAATGATTAACCAGCTATCTGTAGAGCGTTATGCTTTTTTAATGCTATTTTTTGAGTTATTTCTTCTATTTTTTTTTTTGACAACCCGTGTGTACAGTGGCGGTCAATAACCCTAAGATGAGAAATACACTCTGCAGCACTAGATTGATTTTTTTTTATATAATTTAAAAAGAAAAACTTTAAAGGGAAAATCATACAAGTTTGAAAATAACTTAAGTTAGTTTTGGTGGATGCAACAAATACAGTACTCCCCGCTTAAAAAATCTCATAAGGCTAGATTCACATTATAGTTCTGATATCGATAAAGTCTTGATACGATAAAATATTCTTACACAAGAAATAATGAGTATATTCACATCATCGGTACCTGATACAATTTCGATCCTCTCATTGTTTTGTTTACTATGTAAAAATACTTGTTCGCAGCGAGAGTGTATCGATATCGGCACAATAGTGTGGATCTGGCCTAAAATTGCAGCTTTCAAACTAAAAATATGTAAATATTTCGGTTATTTTAACACTACCCAGTTCATTGATAAAAAGAAACAAGAAAATTGTCCCTGTATATACATTAACATGTTTGAAACTTTATGCACTACAATTTGTGTAATGTGAACAATTTACGTAAAGTTATAAAGTTACGAGAAAAAATGAAAAAAGAAAACAAAAATTAAAACGAAATTCTACCATAAACATATTACTTTTCCAAAATAAAATTGTATCTTTCAATGAAATCCTCACATCACTATCACTGACAACAACTTCGGTTTTCAATAGTTCCTGAGAAAAATATCAAATCGCGTTTTCCAATCAGAAGGATCTCACAAGGTTCATGGCGGGTGTCCCAAAAACTTTTTTTTGATTTCAAAATAAGTATTTTATTCATAGAACATCACATTTTCTTTTGCTAAATGATTGTCACTTGTTTTTCTTACATTAATGGACGAATAATGATAAAATAATACAAAAAAGTCATTTATTGATCGATGCCATGCTTAATTCAAACCAACATCTTGAGGATCAATTTAATTCCCGTCAGTAAATACATATAACTTAATCCCAGAATAAATTTTACTGCTCCAAATGTATGTATTGTTCGATTCGAAGTAACGTTTGAATTTACATCTTGAGAGTAAATTTAACTCCCGTCAGTAAGTACATATAAATCGATCCTAGAACAAATTTTACTACTCCAAATCCATTTATAGTTTGATTCGATGCAAAATTCGAAATTAAATCCCGAGAGTTAATTTAACTCTCGTCATTAAATACGTATGTCGAGATCCCAAAATAAATGTCATTGCTACGAATACTTACAACTAACACATGCAAAGCTTCTTATGGCATATTTGTTTGAATGGCTATATATCCGGCTAACTCGACCTTTAAATCCAATTTTTCTGTCACATTTTCTTATTCTAATTTCAGACATTGACTTCATTTGTGGTGTCCAAGTGATTATTGTTAATAACAGACGCCTTTGATTTCGAATCTTCGGAAACACTTCCAACTATTCGCTCCTCTAGGTCTACAAACCGAAACATACAAAAAAAGGCTAACCAAAATTAAGTGACATAGAGTGTATACTCGTATGCGTAATAAAGCTTCAAAGTACCTACTTATTTGGAAAAAAATCACTCTTCGTTACACCCTACACATTAGAGCTCGAATAAAAAAAAAACTTCACTATACAAAACCAACCCACTGAACAGAAAAGACTTGAAACTATTTCTGAATAGGAGTAGATACCTACGCGTATATCATCACCTAACTATCCAAAAAATATTCATTCATAATTTCCGATTTTTACTTTACGTTCAATTTGTGTTGTAAAGTATGTATTCCATAGTAATAATTTAGAGGTCAGTTAAAAGGTATTACAATAATACCGGCTTATAACTACAATCTTGTTTGATTTATCATAAAATTAGAGTATTAAACGTGAATGATGATGTGAGAGTAAATAAAGTAACAATAAAAATAGAAAAAAAGAACCCGGAGAATGTTGTTAAATTAGGTGACATATTTTCAAAAGTATCAGAGCCTTTGACACTTGTATAAGAACATAAAATAAAGCATTTGAGGTTACTAAACCTTTTGTTACTTTTTATAAAAAAAAATAACTGCTTGGTTATTGTTTACAGAGTTAAGTAGGTGTAGAAGCTTTTTTTTCTAGAAGCTAAGAAAATTATTTTTTTTTAATGAGTTTCGGTTTTTTTTTTTAAGAAACAGTACAAGCTTATTTCAAGGTATAATACAATATTTTGATAACATATGTTCCTTTGTTGTCGTTGTTGCTTATGTGATAAGAAAACATTGAAGAATGTGGGCGTTCATCAGGTAGACATTTTTCATTCTAAATTTGGCCTAGTTTTTTTTTTGTTTAACAAATCAAGTTGACAACAAATTTAATTGAAATATAAATTTACGTCTATACAAGTATTTGAAAACAAATATGGTGATTGAGATTTGTTTAGGAAAATTTCTTTATGGTTAGGAAGCAATATTTTGGCTACTGGATTTACATAGTTTGTTTTTGTTTAAAGCGACATATTTTCCACCAGGAACAGCTAACAAACAAGTTTGTAATTTTTGACAGTTCTATGCAACTTTTTCTATTATTTTTATAATATCTAAATTAGGGTTGTAAAGGAATGCAATCTTTTGTGAATGCGCTCTTTTATGACTCTTCACTTAAAAGATTGCATTTATATGGTAATTTCTTTTAAAAGCTCCTCATTTTTGACAAGTACTTACTGATTTCAGCTCGAAATTCAAAAGATTCACTTCACTTGATAGCTTTTCGGATTATACTTGATCACTACTTGCGACATTGAATATCGACTCCAGTTTAAAATTCTTCTTGTATTTGTTTTCTTTTCAGGGATTTTAGCTCTTACTGCAGGCGATTCACCTCAGATGCAAGGTCGAAAGATTTATTGTTGCTTGGAGCATTAAATGATTGCTGAAGCTTTTAAGCATTGATATCCTGCTAAAGTTGTTTATTTTTTTTTGCTCAATCTTACTGCTTCACAACACAAGTGATCAACTCATTTACCCAAATCTTGATTTTCATCACAACCGATTCAAAATTGCAAGTTAAACGAATAGTTTGCTGTTCAAGTTCGTCAGAAACTTATTCTTACTTTGTTTTTAACCTCTTTGGCTTTTGCTGATTCCATATTGAAGTTTGGCTATTTCAGTATTTAGCTCTTTACTTTGCTTTTCAAATCGTCTTACCTCATCTAGCCGTTCTTTTTTTCTTCTTTGTAACGACTCCTTGGGCATCAGTCAATTGGGACTTCAGGTTCTGGATCTCCAGTTTCATTTCTCTTCACTCTGCTTTTCAAATCGTCTTATCTCTTCTTTTTTCTTTTTTTCTCCTTTGCAACAACTCCTTGGGCATCAGTCTGATCAGATATTTTGGAACCAGTTTTAAGTTCTACAAGCAGATGAGTTTTTCATTCAAAGTCTTGTCAGATTGCTCGGCTCTTTGAACATTGGCCCTTTCTTCTTCCAAAAGTGCTTGAGATTCTGTTCGGTCACCAAATATATCTTCAATGTCGGATATCATCTACCTTCTTCTTTTTCGGTTTATTGGAGTTTTCTAAGTCGTTGGTTGTTCGAATACCAATATGGGTTGGATGTCAATTTGTATGAGATTTATCACAAAGATGCCGATGCATTCTGTGATAGTTTATTGCGGAATTCGCAACAATTTTTCGATAACGATGGAATTCGTAATTGGGTTGATTATTAATTCCTGTGATTGCTTTGACGCATGTGCGTGTATTCTGTATTCTGTGATAGTATATTACGGGATTTGTAATAAACTTCCGATGACGATGTTATTCGTGATAGGGCTGCTTTTGCGTACAATTGCGATCACTCTGACGAATGCTTGTTAATTTTTCTGCAATTAAAGAATCACGGGATACAGATGATTGTAAGTGAGCAATAGTTTCTTGTGATACCTATTTTTTAATCGCACCAACTGAAAATCCCAAGTGCGATCCTAGCCTTGATCGCAAAATACAGCCAAAATTATACAAAAATTTTATCAAAAGAATCACCTTTTGCAGGCACACTCGATACGGTCATTCGGGCAGATGTTGTGTTTCCTTAAAAATTTTACCATTAAAATAGTTTTTTCTTAATTATTTGAAATGAAATCTCTTGTTGGGATACTAAACACAAAGAAAGTGAAATTTTACTTTTTTTTCATTTTAGTTCTCCAAATTATAATTCAAACAAAATTTTTCGAAACCTTTAATCCCAATCCTCCTAAATCTTCACAGGGGTTGTTATCTATCTAACAAAAGTTTGAACATTTAAATTTTTGCAGCCCCCTTAATTTTTTTCTTTTTTATTTGTGACGTTTTCATTCCAATAATCTGCCATGTGTTCCATATTATATTAGTATCTAGTTTTTTTTTTTATTTATTTCAATTTTATTTTTGTTTAGCCATACCTATTGTTAAATTTGTATTTCGTCACAATGACTAATTCAAAGTGAAACGATTAATTATATTCTTTAAAATCGGTAGTATTATAAAATGCCATAATAAAAAAAAAGACACCCACTCTTTTCTATCATAAAAGCTATTTTCAGTACTAAACGAAAAAAAAATCCAATGTATTTGTATGTGTGCGCGCATATGTTTCTAGCTTTTCTATCATATGTTGTATTAAGTTTAATCAGCTGATTTCATTTTTTCTTATTGAGTTCTATATCTCTATTCTATATATATATATTTTTGACAATCTCACTATCATCATAATAGGCTAGGCTAGCACTTGGTAGGTACTGGGGAATTGTAAAAAACCACACACGCATATGTACGCATACAATCTTATCTATATTAGATTGAAAACACAGTTAAACAAAAATATCTAATAAAACAAATACACACATATCTACAATAGTATGTAGAAGCTAATAAACAAAAAAAAAATAAAACAATTTTCTTCTGACATTGAAATGCCAAAATATGAAATTAAAAATTTAGTCCTATACCCACAAGGACTAAATTTTCAATCATTTACATAGATAATGGTAAGTCTCTAAATGGTAAGCCTCTTAACTAAATTAAGATACAATTTACTGACAAACTATTGCGTATTGAATTTTATAGCAAAATTTCGGCGATCGTGTGTGATGTCTTCTTTTCTGTTCTTGGGATTTTGCACATTCTATACCTAACAAAGTCTGGTTCTGGTATACGAAGAAAAAAGAACGCAAAACTTGATGTATGTATGTATGTATGTGTATGTTTGGGTTTTTTTTTCATTTTCATTTTATGTGAGATAGTGATTCACACAATTCTTTTTTTTGGGAGATTTTTGTTTTACATTTTGCGTCATGTACAAGAGTGGATTTATCTAAAGGGCAGCAGGCATACCTACCTGGGGGCAAATCATTACTGGGGGCTCCTATGTGTCTGTTCACGTTAGGTTCCACCCTTAAAAACAATCTAGTTTTGAACGGAGCCCTAGAAAGTATTACATTGGGCCTAATACAGGTCTGCAAGGAGTAGGTAACTATAGATTTTCTTTAGGGCCTCACCCGTTACCTATGTATTCATTTGCGTCGAGAGACAAAAAAAGGTCCGGAAGAATTGCAAGATTTTGTCGATTTTAGTTAAGGCCCTGAAAAGGCTTTGGTAGGGGCAATCTAGACGAGGAAAAACTTGTCAAATACTAGTATAAAATAATTGTTTTTTTGTTATATATGGGGTAGTTGTGATGGGATAAAAAGTCTTTTTCAACAAGTTTTTTTTTGCGAGGGCCTCACTAGTATTTGTCAAGTTTTCCTTGTCTAGATTGCCTCTATCGAAACCTTAACAGAGCCTTGACTAAACTTGACAAAAACTTGTCATTTTTGCAGACTGGTAACAAAAACAAAAACTTTCTCAGTATCAAATCCAAGATTAAGACAACATTTAACTTTTTTTGTTTGCTTTTCAATAAAGAAAAAAGCTTACATTACTGGTGAGGTCCTAGAAAATGTCCATAATTACCCTTAAATAAAATAAATAAATTTGGTGGCGTAACAGCTCGACCAGGGCTTAGTGACTTACAACTCACGACCATTCCTGTGTGCGTGTTATTGGCAGGAATGGAGGGGACCTAGACCGGCTAGATGAGAAGCACTTATTCATGACAAGTATACTCTTGGAGGATTTGTCAGTTCTTCGCCAGAGGCAGCACCTCTAAAAAAAATATTTCTGTTTTAAGGTGGCAGCGGCTGGGAATCCAACCCAGACCTTCAGCATGACAGTTCAATGCACTAACCATCGTGCCACGGGGTACTTCTACTACTATAACTACCCTTGCTAACAGTGTTTACTTTAAAAGAGTGGATCACAATTTCTTGGCCAATCGAAAGACGTTTAAGGACATCATTGTCTACATCTTCACAATCGGAAATACCAAGCTCCACCCGGAACTAAGAAATTTGAAAACTTCTTAAAACGTAAAAATTGTATGTCTTAAATGCCAAAGGTATCACCTGTAATACGAAAAGAAACCTCCAAATATATGAAAAGTCATCGAATTTCAACTATTGTTTTTTATTAAGAATGAAGAAACAATCCCTAATTTATTTATAACATACACAAAACCAACACACAAAAGTTAAAAATAAATATAATTTATATATAATAATCACCACCCATTGTTTAAAGCTTGGTTTATGTAGTTTCTTGCTATATGCACTAAGTTAAAGAACGGTTCAGATGGGTTGGACAAAAAAAAATAAGTAATATCGGGGGTCCCAAGGAGGTAAAAAGTTCGAATAATCATAAGGTCCTCCTATATATTTATATTTATATTTATATTTATATTTATATTTATATTTATATTTATATTTATATTTATATTTATATTTATATTTATATTTATATTTATATTTATATTTATATTTATATTTATATTTATATTTATATTTATATTTATATTTATATTTATATTTATATTTATATTTATATTTATATTTATATTTATATTTATATTTATATTTATATTTATATTTATATTTATATTTATATTTATATTTATATTTATATTTATATTTATATTTATATTTATATTTATATTTATATTTATATTTATATTTATATTTATATTTATATTTATATTTATATTTATATTTATATTTATATTTATATTTATATTTATATTTATATTTATATTTATATTTATATTTATATTTATATTTATATTTATATTTATATTTATATTTATATTTATATTTATATTTATATTTATATTTATATTTATATTTATATTTATATTTATATTTATATTTATATTTATATTTATATTTATATTTATATTTATATTTATATTTATATTTATATTTATATTTATATTATATTTATATTTATATTTATATTTATATTTATATTTATATTTATATTTATATTTATATTTATATTTATATTTATATTTATATTTATATTTATATTTATATTTATATTTATATTTATATTTATATTTATATTTATATTTATATTTATATTTATATTTATATTTATATTTATATTTATATTTATATTTATATTTATATTTATATTTATATTTATATTTATATTTATATTTATATTTATATTTATATTTATATTTATATTTATATTTATATTTATATTTATATTATATTTATATTTATATTTATATTTATATTTATATTTATATTTATATTTATATTTTCAAATTGTCGTTATATTTGAATTGTTCGCTATAAAAAAATTACAAAAAGACGTAAAACCGATTTTTGTTCAATAAATCCAGAAACAAAATACTGTTTTAGGGCATTTTGTTATATTCAAGTTATTTTTTGGAAAAATTGTAACAAACACGATAAATGTTTGAATTTCACAATTTATAAAATTATCGAAACCTCAAAATTTTTAAGTGGAAGGCTAACGGACATTTTTTTAATTTAGCAACAAATAATAAAGCGATAAATAATAACTGCATGACAAGTCGATAATTTGCAGTACTGAAAAAAAAATACGATAAATTGTAAATTTTTAAATTTTCATTTTGAACATACCAACCTACTTACATATTTTATTTGTGTGTACCTATGTATTTATTAATTTTATTTCTTTTATTATTTATTCTGTTTTTTTAATTTTAAATTATTTATTTTATGTTTACATTTTTGGTTTTTTTACTCAATTCTTTTTTTTTTTTTAATTTGCATTCATGTATTTTTATTATTTTATTTTATTATATTTCATTTCATTTTATATTATTTTATTTTATTTTGTTTCATTTCATTTTATTTTATTTTATTTTATTTTATTTTATTTTATTTTATTTTATTTTATTTTATTTTATTTTATTTTATTTTATTTTATTTTATTTTATTTTATTTTATTTTATTTTATTTTATTTTATTTTATTTTATTTTATTTTATTTTATTTTATTTTATTTTATTTTATTTTATTTTATTTTGTTTTATTTTCATCATTTTATTTGTATTATTTTCTAAAAAAAACTTTGAACTCACTTTATTATTCTATTCTTATTATAAAGGGTGTTTTTTTTTTAGACATGTAGTTTTCAATCTGGCAATCTATTTTCGGAGTTGGTGTTTTTGACTTATGTCACTTAATTTATTCTCAGTTTGGTTTGCCATTTCATAATGAATAGACTTACTTCTGAACAACTTTTGCAAATCGTGGAAATTAATTACCAAAGTAATGATTCGGTTTGCGCCACGCATCGCGAAACAATCAAGTGAGAACTGTCAAAAACACCAACTCCGAAAACCACACGTCTAAAAAAAATACTCTTTATAGTTTTATTTTTTTACTATTTTATTTTTATTATTTTTTATTTTATTTTATTTTTAATATTCTATGTTAACTATTTTATTTTATTTAGTTTATATCATTTTATGTAATTTTAACTGTTTTATTTACATGTTGTTTATTTAATTTTCGGGCATACCAAATATATTATTAGTCTCTCTTACTGCTTAGTTTCAGGAAAATCATAAATCCACCACTGGGTAGGCATACCTACAAACTTTAATGTATCTGCCGGTGTGCGTAGAAAGTTTTTTTTTCTTGTTAGTTTTTTTTTTTTTAGTTAGAATAAGAATAAGAAATTTGGCAACGGAGCAATATTCCGGTTTGTTCACATTTCTCACAAGGCATTTTTTTTTCTTTTTTTTTGCACACATTCTTTTTTCTTGTTTTATAGCTATTTACTTTGGAATTTTTTTTTGTTTTACCATATTTATCCATATGATGATGGGTACAAAAAAAAGATATCCTACATCAGCAATAAATTCCAACATCATCAAATTTTTCGGCATCCCTATATCTACCTACCTAAGCTATATACACTACAATTTGCATTCCAACAATAAATCTGTGAATGAAATTTTTTTTTTTAAAGTTCTAGACTTTAAGGAATTCCTTTATTTTCAGTAATGGGATACTTATTAAGGAATTTGTGTCCATCACAAAATAAAAAAATAATAAATAATGCTTAAACTCATTTGTGTAGAGATGATGACAAAACCGCACCCGAACACACTGCGGTCAACTTAAAAGTATCTAGATCTAGCTATATTAGTACGAATGAGTGCGGTTTTTTTATGAAAATGAGATTGATATCAGGTGTTTGTTGGTTTGGAATTGAGAATGAATGAATGAAATTCCTTAATTGTATCTCAAATTTTAGGTGCACGATATAAAGACAAGACGAAAAAAAATTACATTCAAATCAGGTTCTAGGCGAATGTCATTTAGCACCTTTGATGCAAAAATACATAAATATACACGAAAATGCATGTTTTCAAATTCAAAAAACATGAAAAGCAAACCCACGACGACGATGAGATGAGTATACGAGTATATAATGTAAACTAATTAAAATGAGATGGATTTGATTTCGTGATAAGGGGATTAGATTGCTATGTTAATAGGAGTAGTTAAAAAGCTAATAGTCTCGGAGATAGCGTTGCATTTTCGAAAGATTTTTTATCTACTAGTAAATACCAATAAACTGAATTCAAATTTAACAGACAGTGAATGAAATGGAACTGTGGCAGAAATTGGCCTACAATCGACAAACTTTACAAAAAAAAAAAGGAGAAAGAGAAATAAGATAAAATATGCTGTAAATGCCTTCATTTGTGTAGACTCTTTGTAAATTTATGTTTGATGTCTTCTAACTTTTGTTAGGTTGAAAATTTCAAAAAATGGTCTAGGTCAAAAAAGATGGCTGCTTAAATTTCCTTTGATTTAAATCATTGGACTATTTGCAACTATTCAGAAAAGTCTTCAATATAACAGTATTTCTCCGACAGCCTCAGGTGCGTTGGTCAAATTTCCATCCAGTCCAATAAGACAAAATATTACATGCATTAGTACAATGATCAATCCTGAGAAAAAAATGATATTTTCATGTATTTATAAGATTACCTTCTCCCGCGGACTACTAAGTGTCGTGGGAAAAACATAGAAACAAATTCTTAATGAAATAAGATAAATTTGTCGATGGTCCAAATTATTCTAAAACGATACATCAGATAAATCGCAAAGAGCATTGCTATTAGAGATTGTTTATATCATTTTCAATACAAAATTCCAAGAAATGTTCATATTAATTTTGTTGTGTCGGCTTTTGGCAAAAAGGCGGTTTAAATATGCTGAATTGCTTCATTAAGTTTAGTTTAGATTTTTTTTATGTTTCTATTATTTGATGAAACACATCAAATCAAAGCAATTCATCTCCGCTTGTTCTTGTATTTTTTTGTTTGTATTCTTAAAAAAAAGCATGACTAAAATTATTATTTTTTTTTTGTGAATGAAATCGAAATCGTATTTAATTGCGACACGAAGAATAAAATAACACAAAGAAATAAACAAATCGAGCATAAAGCCCAAGCAAGACTATAAATGATGCTTGTATGTAAAGTGATTGTTGTTAAATTGGACTTTCTAGGTTAGGACCTAATACCTAGATGTTGAAGAATATAATAAAAGAGAAATCGATACTTTGGTTTGTCGACTGGTTATAATATATTTTCCTTGATCGATGATTAAGGCCTTTCAAATTATATTTAATCTAATAAATAAAATGTGTCAAATGTGTTTTTTTTTGTTGTCTGTTTTTTAGCACAGGATGTTGAAGATTTCAATTTTGTCTTGGACAATGGTCCACGACTCGATTTATCTAGTTTTTGAGGGCAAAAACATCCTAGGAATAAATAATTATTTATTAATAATTTTAAGTTAAGTACCTTCATAGAAAAAAAAAATCAAAATCGTTATAGGTACATATCGTTATAATAAGCGTGAGGGCAAAAATATCGTTTAAAACTTTAAATAACATCCCTGAACTATTCAAAATGACATTTTCAGTTTATGTCAGTTAAATGTCAAACTACACTGAAACGAATGTAAGTCGACACATTTGGACGTCTTTAATTTCTTGGAAAGAAAGAGATAGCAGGAATTTTTCAAAAATCTCTTTCTTTTCCAGAGATATGTAAAGTGAAATAAAAATGAGAGACATCAAAGTGAGTCACTTCAATTGAAGCTGGTCTGAATCAAAATATGCGATTTAACATATTTTGAAAGCGTCTGGCAATCCTGGGACCTATAATTGAACTTTGCCTAACATGTGGTTTCTCGTCACAAGTGAGACTTAATTTGTATCGAAGATTTCGTTTGGACTTATAAGACTGAATTTTTCTCAGAATGGAAAAAAAATAATTTGCCACGTCTGGCAGGGTACGTATGACACGAACTTTCTTGATATTAGTGAGACTCAGTTTTTATCAAAGCTCTTGTTTGGAAACTCTTTAATAACTCAGTATTTTTTGTTCGATGGCACAAGCCATTTCGCATAATTTTTACACGTCTGGCATATTTTAAATTTTGTCTAACCCACGGTTTCTCATTGTGGAATCAATCAATGTGTGTTTGGAAGGAGAAAATTAAAATTCAAAGCCATTTTGCATATTTTTAACGCGTCTGACAGTCGTTTTGGATGTTTTGAATTAATATGACAAACGGTTTCCTTTATTTATAAGACTCAAATTTTATTTAAAATCACATTTGGAAAGTTTTTTGTGACTCAAGAAAAAAGAAAAAATAGCGATTAAGTATGTTTTTAATGGTTTTGCGGGCGCATGGGACCTATTGAAAATTGTCTGATTTGCGGTTTCTGGTCATACTTAATACTCAATTTCTATTGAAGATCTTGTTTGGAGAGCAATATAAAATTCAAAACCTTTTAACATAATTTAAGCATGTCTGGCAGGGTTCGAGGGTATTTTGAATGTAGTCTGACCGGCATTTTCTTGATAGTAGTGGGACTCAGTTTTTATCAAATCTCTCGTTTTGAAGCTTTCTTATGACTCAGTATTTTTTTAAGATAAAAGCCAGACATCTGGCCGGAATTAAACCTTGTTAATTTGGCTGACCCACAGTTTTTCATCATTAATTAGATTCAACTTTTATTTAAGATTTTATTCAGAAACACTCTATCCAATTTTATCATATTTTTAACTCGTCTGGCAGGCATAGGATGTTTTTGAATTCAATCTGACGAATGGTTTCCTATTACTTATGAGACTTAAAATTTATTTAACGTCACTTTTGGAAAGTTTTTTTATGACTCCATTTTTCTTCAAAAAGAAAAAACAAAAATCAAAGATTTTACATATTTTTAACTCGTCTGGCAGGTGCCTGGAACTTTGTTTAACATGCATTTTTTTCTCATAAAAGTGAGATTCGGAAACCCTTATAAGACTCAATCTTTCTCAGAATGGGGAGAAACATAAAATTCAAAGGCGTTTGGCAATATTTTGTCACGTCTGGCAGGGTTCGGTGGGTCTTTCTTGAATTTTGTCTGACATGCACTTTCTTGATGTTTCGTGAGTTTCAGTTTTTATGAAAAGCTCAATTTTTTAAAAGTACAAACTAAATGTGCCAAACCTCTTCAACAAAAATTCACCGATCGTATAGTGGTAAATGAAATGAGGCAAGCGGTAGGAGTTTAGGAATCTTAAGCCGTAGGAGTATTAAGGTTGGTATTTTTTTTTTAATGTTTAATTTTTTGTTAAGAAGAATTAATGTTTTGTTTCTGCGGCATAAGTTCATCACATCTGGTAGGCATTTGGCACCTTGTTTTTCTGTGTATTTTACTTTTTTTTCTATCAAAAAGTCTGATAATTTATTTGGGAACAAATTTAATTCTACCTGTACAACAAGTTTCCTAAAATTAATATTCATTTAACAATTCAGTTTGAATAGTTCTTCCGGATTTTTAAATTTCTTTGTTTTTCCTGTTGAAAAAAGTGGTTACAATTCAAATAATATTTATCAAACGTCTGCGTCTTTTCTTATTTAAAATTTAAAAGACCAAAATAAAAAAGAACTACCCTCAAACGTCTTAGTAATTGCACAAACATGACGTGACATGCAACATATGTCAAAATCAAGTCAACTCAAACCCTTTCTTCTTACAAAAAAAAAAAAAACAAAATACTTGAAGGTAGAATGAGTAGAAAATAGTTCTTTCATTTAAGTCAGCCAAGCCCCCATTGTTGTTTTGAAATTATATTTTTTGTCGCGTCGCTTCGTAGACAATAAAGACAAAAAAATTAATATTTAGGGTAGCTCCTACCTACCCTTAGTTAACAATAATAATTATTCCTTGTTGCTTGTTCATTTTAAGCAACAGGGTTTTTTTTAAATTTATATTCCTTTGATTGTATTTTCTTGCATTTTATGGATGTTGTTGTAGTTGGGCTGAGTAAAAAGAATAGAAACTAAATAATTCTTCTAGAAAAAGGTGTTGTTGTTGTTTTTGTATATCTTGCATTGTTGTTTAGATAGGTCGAGAAACTACCCCTGAGATTGCACCTTTTTACCTGCGTTTTAAAGGTAAATGTTAGTTTCTTTTTCTTCCCTTTTATCTCACTCTCACTTGGAATGAAATTCAACATTGTTGTTCATGATTTTCTTGTCGATTTCCTTGTTTTTTTTTTCATTTTATTTGTTAGTGTTGGTGTTTGTGTTTTCTTTTTGATAATAATTCGGCAAAACAGAATGAAATGGCAGCTGCAATGTCTTTAAGGGTCGTCTAAGACTTTAGAAAGAAGGCAGCAAAAACACAACAGCGACGCCAACAGTGTGGTGCAACACGTAATCTCTTTTGTATCAGCAAAAATATCAGCCAAACTTGAGGTGAATAGTTTTAGGAAGTTATATGCACGCACAGAGTCGGATTTTTTGTCAGTGCTGCAGTATAATGGGCCTGTTTAGAAGTGCCAAGAAACTCGAAAGAATTTTAGATTTTTCGGCTAAAAAATTTTGGAAAAAGTTAAAATTTTATTCTTTGACTCCGTTGGGTAAAATGAAAATAAGTTGGAACTCACCAACTTGGGAAAATAACTTAATAACTTGAAGTATCTTTCCTTTCTAACTTCCGAAGAAAATGATTTTAAAACAGAAATTTGATTCTTTAAACACACTTCACGATGTAGAAATTTTAATCTGGGGCTAACATAGTTTTTTCAGAAATGCCTATCAATGTTCCCTTCTCCTTTTTGAATAAACTGTAGTTAATTCAAATTTGTAACAGTACGTCACGAATGCGAATTTTGGTGGTCATAAAATATTATTAGAAGAAATAAGATAAGCTTTAAAATGTAGATAATTTATTTTAAGCCGCACTGCTCTTATACTCTTCCTTTTATATTTCATTCTTGCTTTTTAAAGAGTTGATATTAAGATAGAAATTTGTTAATTCAACCATACTCCACGAATGTGCCAGTACAGATCATATGGCTTCTATTCCTGTGTCTTTTATTTAACTATACTTCACGTATGCGCAAATACAGATCATACGGCTTGTATTCTTTTTGGGACCAAATATTCTAAGTTCAAAGTTTGAATATTCTAAGTTCAAACCGCACGCCACGAATGTGAAAATATCTGTAGTAAAATAGAATAATTCCTGCATTTTAGTCCCAGCTTTTGCGCATTTGAGCCTTTCTATGTACATGTGTAGAGATTAACTTTCAAGGTCGTACTACACTAATGTGAAATTCTCCATCGAAAAACCATATTTTATTTTTCTTTCAATAGTTTCACCGTAAAATGTGTCCATTTAGAACAAACTGTTACTATTTATTTGATAAAATATTACTTTTTATCAACTGGGAATACGCATTAGTTCATATTCGAGGCTGATATAAGATGAAGTGCTTCGTACACCGAGATTTTTTTTTGATATTCGTACTGCACGAATGTAAAGTATTTTACTCAATTTTACTTTGCAAATGTAATTCATTAAGAACAGTTTTGCTTATTCTTTTTTTTAATTTCCGTAGCTAGCCACACCGCTTAAAACACTCATCAGATAAAAAGAGACCCACTTAAGATGAACTTGTAGATGAAGATATTCTTTTGGTATCCGTACTGCACGAATGTTAAGTATTTAATTGAATATTTTATTTGACTTAAACATTGCTACTACTTCTTCTTTAATAATGATCACTTTTTGTAATTTATTTCTACTTTCATTTCAATTACATGTTATTAGTAATTGAACATTCAGCAATTACATTTACACATAGTTGTAATTGAAAAAACATGCATTTCCATTACTTGTAATTGTAATTGAAAAAAAATTACTTACAAATTACATGTGATTGAAAATAGTAGTGGGTTTTTGGAAGTAATTGTGTAATTTTGTTAATTACATTAAAGATAATTGATTGCTTGGACTGTAATTCGTTACATGTTTTTATTTATTAAAAATAATAATTATTATAATAATAATAGTCAAAAAAAAGGTATTCTGAATACAAAACTAATACAAATACACAAAAACGCAACGGACAAGTTGTTCATTTTACTGTTTTTCATTTAATTATTTTCAAAAGGAGATTATTTAAAAGACGACAGTTAATTAAAAACCTGATGAAAGTAAATACATAATTATTTTTTCAAACAACACAGGTTCAGAGATTTAATACTACAGGGAACCATTTGTACAATATCACGGAAAATGTAATTGACAAAAAATAAATTAATTACATGTTGTGTAATAATTACTAGAAAAAAGTAATCATTACAATTTTTTTTATAATTACTTATAAATTACATTAACGTAATTGAATTACAAGTAATTAACACTTTTCAATTAAATCTAATTAGTAATTGAATTTCTTCAATTACAGAAATCGAAAAGGTGTTCGGAGATTTCAATTACAAGTAATTTAAATTGAACTTTTAGTCATTACTACTTGCCTACTCTGTCATTTAGTAAGTAATAATGTTAAGAAGTACATATTTAAAGGTTCAAAGGTCACAAATATCTTTAATTCTAAGATTCATAGAGATTACAATGGATTTCAGGGGCCTGTATCATACAACTAGAAGTCTTGCACAAGAAGTTATTTTTAACAATTAAACAAAGTTTTTTAGCGAGAAACTTGAATGGCTCCTTTTAAACTTTATTCCTTGAATGGCTCCGCACAATCTTTACTCCGGCCCTGTTACTTTGTGTGTTTTGTGTATCTTTGAAGGATTTCTTCAATACAACTTCAATATTCGTTTTTTTAAAAAATTCAATTATTTAGTCTGACGAATAAGAGACGACATGTGGTCGACTCGATAAATATTCTTTAAAGTATGTAGTTTGTACGAAGTACATTGTACTTTCTGATGTACTACGAAGACGACGACGCCTATATAGAGAGCATGGTGGGCTTTGGCTTGGTTCCTTTGAAAATCGAGACTGACTCTGTGCTGTGTGTTTCTTAGTTTGTTTTACATCTGCCGTTTTGGTTAAGGATTGTTTTTTTTTTTAAAGTTTGGCTACCCATAACCAGTAGTAGTAAATATATTGGAAGAAACGAATAAGATCGCGTCAGAGGACAGGACGGGACGCTTTGACTCGACTCGGTCGTGTCTCAAGCAGCTTTTTTTTTTGTTTTTTTCTTAGCTGCATCATTGTTATGATGATTATTATTTCTTTCTTTGTTATTGTTTGTTATTTTTTTTGTTTTTGTTTTTTTTTATGGTTTACTGGTTGGTAAGTCTTGCAGATGGCGACAGAAGTTAAATTTTTTCTTTTTTTTTATATGCCAAAGGGTTTCATTTTCATGAGTCGGAGACTTTTAAAGTTATTGTTTTGTTAAGTAAGAGTAAAAATGCTATGGGACTTTTAATGAGTTTGACCCAGAATGCTTCCGAAGTCCTTTTTTCATGAATTTTATTTGGACCAAATTTTACTGAATCGCCTTCTTGAAATGCCATTTTTTTCGTCAATAGCCTTGGGTACCTACAGAAACAGATAAATGAGCCATTAAATATCAATTAAACTAATAATTGAAATTGGGAAAAAATATCAAGAAAGTTAAACAGCGTTTACAATAATTGCATGAATCGATTTTACTCTACCGTGAGAAGGAATTTTCAGTTAGTTTTTTTGTAATTTTTATTTTTAGAAAAAAATTGCGGTTAGGTATACATATTTATTTAAAATAAAAAAACATAATTCTTAGAACTATTAAATAGTTTTTTTTTTCAATTTTTTCTTAATATTAGAAAATAAAGAATTTTAACAACGTTTCAAAAAAAAAATAATATCGTATTTTGTTTGAAATAAATTTGATTAAATGTGCAAAATCAGTTTTTTTTCTCAGTTTTTTCTATTTTCCTAAAACTATTTTCGTATCATAAAGATAAGACTTACTTAATCTCTCCCTAAATGTTGCACATGTCAAAAATATATAAAACTACACATAGCTTATCGCTTTGTTGCGGTTGGAGTTTTGCAAAATTCATACATTTCATTATGATCTTCTATGAAACCGGAAAACAAAAATTCACTACTTCCAACAAAATTAAAGAAATAAGATTTTTTTAGAAAGAACCACCACATTACCTACCATATATGTATATATATAATTTCTAACCAAATGGTACGAGTACTTAAAACAATATTTAAAAAATGAATATTGATTTTATGAGAAACGATGGAAATGGAATACAAATCGTATGAGTTTTGGCCAAGGCCTGTGGGCAGGTGTTTTTGGTGGTAATTATCCCCCCCCCCCTTATGGGTATAAAGCTTTCCGAAAATAAATTTTTAAGCAAAAATACCTGGTTGAAAATCTCGCATTATAAGATTTCGCAATTAAAAAAAATCTCGTTTTTCGTAACCTCGTATTTAAAAAATCCTGCTTTTTACAAAATTTCACAAATAAAACTCGCATTTAAAATCACACAGTTATAAAATCTCGCAAGCGCAATATTTCACATTTAAAAAAATCTTGCACTTTTCGGAACCATGTAGGTACTTACAAAATCCCGCTTTTTCAATTTCTTAATCACAAAATTCCGTAAACATAAATCTCTTTAAAATCTGGTAGTTTCAAAGTCTCGTAATCATACAATAGCTTTCACTTTTAAAATTCTGCGCAATTTCACTGGAAAAAAAACTTCAAACTCGCAAATTAAAATCTTGCAAAATTTAATGATTGGACAAAAAAAATTTGATGTACTAACTTTGTTGTACATAAAGGTCACAAAACATAGAAATACATTAAATTTGTTTAATGAAATCTCGGACAAGATTTTTATTTGCGAGATTTTTTAAAAATATTTTTAACAGAAAAATAAAGAAAACTGCCAAACACTATAAATTTCTACGAACTTTATTTTTTTATATGAGTTTTGACAGAGCTTTGGGCTTAATTCGTGGAACTTCCTAGTTTTTGGAGGTACGCGAACAGACGTACGTAAAATACGTTTAGGAAAATGAAAAATAAAAGCCAAAGAAAATGTTTTCTTTTTTTTTTGGTTCACATGCTTTTTATTTCTTAGAGCGAAACTGTCGAGAATAATATAAAACCGTTAGAATTTAATTTGCGAAATTTAGATTTGCAAGGTTTTGAATGATGCGAAATTTAAAATTGCGGGATTTTGCAAGATGTAATGCGATATTGTACTTGCGAGATTATCAAAACAGGATTATTATTTGCGAGATTATATTTTTTGAAATTAAAAAAAAAAAAATTCGAAATTTCGTTAGCGAAATTTTAGGTTGCGAGGTTTCATACCGCTCCCAAAAAAATCACTTAGCGCTATAAAAAACAAGTTTTTAAGAAACTTTATAAAAATGTAAAACATGGATGAACGGGCTTTAGGTAAGGTCCAATTAGTTTTACTTTTTCATTACTCGGCTTAATTTAAACAAGATTTAGCTGTTTCAGTAAAGCGACGTCGACTGTAGTTGAGTTTAACTGATAAAATTTTGAATTTGACAAGCATAAAAAACGAAAAATAAAAAATAAACGTATATTTATATCTGCTTAGTTACAATCAGACCCGTTTGCTCAAACAAATCATAAATATTTAAGTTCATCATAAAACTGCGATAGTAATTTATTTTTGAAATTAATACAAATATTTAAGATTTATGTGAGCAAACAGATTTGAATGAATTTAACAACTGAGAGAGTAGTATTTATAGTTTTTATTATACTTTAGTAGGTACCTTCTTAGTGTTGAGGACTCAAGAACAAATTAAAAGTCTTGTATCTTAATATAGCTTCCCGCTCTGAAAATGTTCTTTTAATTGAGCCATCAATTACTTTATAAACTGCATTAAGACCGAACGACTCATACTAAAAAATTAACTTACGTATTGATAAACGCAAATAAAACACTAATTAACTATAGCCCGAGAGTTAAGTGTGAAAACTTATCAGTAACTCACAAAAGTAGGTACATTAACGAATAATTAAGTTAAAAAAGACTTCTTTCATTTTTGCCGAACTAGAGATAAATCATAAGACACAATAGTGACACACATGCTAATTGCAAAAAGTTCACATTTAGTGAGAAAGTATAAATGTTCAATTCAATAAATAATCCTTGGTTACAGGAGTGTGTTCGTTGATTGTAGTAGATTTTCGTTCAAATTTAGAACTTAAAGTGAAATAGCAGTTTTTATATTTTTATCAACACGAAATTTTAATTCTTGAGCTAACTTCTGATCAACCTTTAAGCTAGTTTGTGAAATGAAAACAAACCTGTTAAGTATTTCAGGATTTCTTTTCTCAAGTACTAGTACTAGGTACAGTACTTGAAAAAAAGGCAAGAACCATTATTTTTCAAGTCTTTGTGTAAAATTACCTACCAGAAGTCAAGTACTTACTAAAGTACCATACATTTTAAGCAGTACTTTCAAGTACCTGACCAATACTCTAAATACTTAATCACTGCTTTCAAATACTTTCAAGACTAAATACAGGTACTTGTACTTCAGTACCATGAACAAAATGGAAGTACCAATATTTCAAGTATTTAGATACAAGTACTAGGTACTAAGTACTTGAACAGTACTTTCAAGTACTAAACCAAGTACTTACTTCTTTATTAAGTACTTTTTGCTTCAACTTCATATTTATTATAGAATTTTACTATAAATTTCATTAGAAAAGGTTATTATAAAATACTGGTACTTGGCTTTTTTCAAGTACCTGCCAGTATCGGGTACTAAAGTATAAGTAAAAGTCCCGATTTCGGTACTAGTACTTGTACTTCAAATTTTTCAACTTCGATTTAAAAGACATCTGAGCACTTTTATATTATTTTTAATCAATGTTATGCAAAATATTATGATCTTCTGATTTATTATTGAATAAAAATGAGCTGAATTTAAATGGAACTTTAATAAATATTAAAACAAAATTTATGACGAAATTAAAATAAATTTAACAACTTAAACGTGATGAATAACTGTTTACAATTGCTTTTATGAGCTGTGAAATTTAAATTGCACACGAAATAAAATGACGTTCAAAACAAAAACAAAAATCATGATTCCAAAAATGAGAGAAACACCCTATAAATATTTGACAACTATTCTAATATTTTTGCTTAAAAAAAAAACACGATTCTTGTCCCTAAAAAATGTTAAATGATTTTATTTAAATAAATTCCATTGGAATTGATGTTAAAGAACATCAAATTAAATACCGTGACTGTAGGTTATTCCATTTTTTTTCGATCTTGAACAAAATCTAGATAGATCTAAACTGATAAGATATCAATAACCTGATAGAGTTGATTTGAACGTCGTTATAAGAACAAAATATAAAAAAAAAAAACATCTCGATTTCTCCATTAACAATCTTGATTAATGACGTCTTTGCAAATTACAAAGAATTGTTTGTCACTCGGTTTGCATACGAAAACAATAAATAAAATGAGCTTTTTAAATGCGAATTGTGCTAAGCTGGTTTCTGTTGTTTTTAATTTTTATTTGTATACACATACTTATATATGTACGATTATATTTGAGCATGTATGTACAATGAATTCAATAAAAAAAAACAAATATTTAGACCTTTCAAAATTCATTAAAGTCATTCATAAAATTATATTTGCCATAATTTTTGACAAGTTGCAAGATTTCCAGATCTCAGAAAGACTTCTTCGTGACTTTGATATAAATGCCTACATATAAGGTAAGTTGCTTTCAGAAATTGAGGAACTCTCCAAAGAGTTTGAAGTTTTGTATTCATTTCTCCAAGCTTAGTTTCATTTTATCAAAATTAAAATTGGAGATATGTTATTAGCGAGACCTGTATAAGGTTTTTGTTGTGTCAAATGATTTAAATTGTCTCACAAATGAAACTTTGGAGACTAAGGCAATCTCTTGAGACAGCAAAAAAAACTTTTGTGAAAGGAGTTCTCAAGTTGTAGGCAATCTGTATCTTACGAGATTTCCGAAGTTTCCGAAGTATACAAATCGGGAGACCTCAGCTATTTCCTGAGACAACAAAGACCTTATTTAGAGCAGTTCACTAATTTTCTGAAATTTTTATTTCAAAAGATATTCAAGATGAAACTCCAGACACTACAGAGTTCTTCTTTATCCTATATCCACTATATCTCTTGGGAGATTTCTGTAGTCTACGAAAAATAAAATTTAGGAAACTTCAGCAATCTCCTGGGACAACAAAAACCTTATGTTAAAGGGGTTCGCTAATTTTCTGAAATTTGTATGTTAAGAGATATTCCTAGTCTCCATAATATGATACTTCGGAGACTAAGGAATTCTTCTTTTAGGATATCACTGCTATGTCCAAAAACACTGCAATATCTCTTAGTAGATTTCAGAAGTCTACGTAAAATGAAACTACAGAGACTTTCCCATTCATTGAGGAAAGAATATCCTAGTCTCCACAGTATGAAATTTCGTAGATTACGAAATTCTTTTTCTAGAATACATCCCTTATTTTATGTTTATAAATATTCGAATATCTCTCAGGAAATTTGCATACAATTAAAGAAACTTTGGCAACCTCCTGAGACAGTAAAATACTCACCAAGGGGAGTTTGATAACTGTCTGCAATTTTTAATTCGAGAGATATTCTTAGGCTCCACAATATGAAACATCGGAGATAGTCTCTTCATATGTCCAAAGATAATCCAATATCTCTCAGGAGATTTACGAAGTCTATGAAAAATAATAATTACGAGAACTCCGTGGTCTCCGAAATTTTAAAAATTTGGAGACATTAAAAATACCCTTACGCAATAACAAAAAAACTCATAGAGAGTTTACTTATTTTCTCTAATTTGTTTTCATATCTCATGAAATTTGACAACATTGAAATTTTGGAGCAAACAAAAAAAAAATACAAGTTTTTCGTTATTCTATCAGTAGATATTTTTGGGTTATCTCTCTTATCTTATATTATAAATGTATATTCAAAAGCATTCCAAGATTTGTGTTAGAAATGGCAACAAATATTACACCCTTAGATACATACATATTTTATTATGTATGTATGTAGGAATAAAGCGCCTAACAGCTGATAGATCAAAATCTAGACTCTTTGTATATATAGTTATCAGTGACACCAATTTTTTGTTAAGAATCCGTCACCGACTGATAAAGACTATTGTGATGGTTAATACTTTGTTGATACTTTGGTCTATAATTTCAAGTACATCATAGGTTATTTTCTTTGAAGAATTAATACACAAATAAATATTGTATAAGAGTGCGTACCTACAACAATGTTGCTTAGTAGATAGGTACAAATAGATATACATATATTATTATGATAGTTAACTGAGCTAATTTATTTATTTCCCGGTGGGTTTGATAGGCTTTTATTTTTTTTATTGAGAGTTTAGCTCTAATAATAAAAATGATTTTTTTGTTTGGATAATAAAATTATTTCGTTTTTTTTTTTGTAAACATTGTTTTTTGTTTTATGAGTATCTCTTTTTGTTAAAAAATGTATATTTATATAACTATTATAAGAGAATTATAAACAATTGAAAAGTTTGCTCTTCTTAATCTCAGTTCTCAGATAGTGATGTAATAAATTATGTGATTTAGACTATTTGACTAATATATTTACATAAAAGTTTGAATGAAGCAACGTGCGTAGGTAAATAATTTTAATAAGAAAGTGCCATTAACCTAAGAAACTGATAGAGTTTCTATAAACTCGAAAAGACCTTCAAAGGAAATAGCGAATTACTTTAACCTTTAGGAATTAAAGGGCGAAAAACAGTACATACAACCGTTGACAGCTAATAAGAAGCAATTATTGTGATACAAAAAATAAATTATTTTCTTATTTAATTCATTAAATATTCAAATTTATTTATTTGAAAATAGATTAGAAATATTTTTTTTTTTTTAATATCACAATATTTATAAAAAATTTGAATATCGTGATATTTTTCTAATTCTATGTGCAAATAAATAAATTTGAATATATTCAATCAATTGAATCAGAAAATATTTTATTTGTTGTTTGACAAAAATCGTTTCTAATTAGCTTTCAACGGGTGTTGCGATGATTATTTTCCCAAACTAACTTTAACTACACATTTTAATAACTTTTTTTTGTTTTTTACTATTTATTTTTAATTTTTTTATTTTATTTTATCACTTTTTTTAAATTTTTTTTATTTTTTATTTAATTTTTTTGTAGGTATTTTTTTTATTTTTATTTTTTTATTTTTATTTTTTATTTATATTTTGTATTTTTTTTTATTTATATTTTTATTTTGTGATTTATTTATTTTTCAGTTTATTTTTTTTTTTTAATTTTGTTTTTATTTATTTATTTTTCTT
Organism: Dasysyrphus albostriatus; assembly: GCA_946251815.1. Taxonomy (NCBI): domain Eukaryota; kingdom Metazoa; phylum Arthropoda; class Insecta; order Diptera; family Syrphidae; genus Dasysyrphus; species Dasysyrphus albostriatus. The sequence continues at coordinate 26,333,326 of OX276336.1, read as the reverse complement.
GTGTTTTTTTTTATTCTTGTTATTTAAAGTTTATTATTCTTAATTTAAATTTTTTACTTCAGCGTTACCTTAAATAAACAAGAAATAAATAATTGACGCAACTTTTAATCTTAATCAAAAATCATAATTATCTTAATTAAAAAAAAAAAAAACATTTACACCGGTATTCATAAACGCAAACAAAACACGAATCGTCTTTAGTCAGTGAGTTGAGTGTCAAATCTTATTAATAAATCAAAATTCAAAGTAATAAACTAACTCACCAAAATAGATACATTAAACGAGTAATTAAGTTAAAAATACTTCTGTCATTCTTGCCAAAAACTAAAGATAAAAAGAAACAGACGCTAGTGACACACATGCTTCTTACTATCGGGTTTATCAATAAGAGCGCTACAAAAGTTTTTTTTAAATAAAACAAAAACGGTTTTAGAACCGTTGAAATTCTTTATTCCTGTGAAAGTACGTTCAATGCCATTATGTATGGAACTCGATTTTTTGAATGGCCAACACGGGCACGCTTGCAGAAGTCCAGACGCTGAACCCAATTTTCGACGGTTTTCAAGCATAAATCGGCCGATACTGCTGCAATTTCACGTTCGATATTCGTACGAAATTCATCAATCATCGCTGGCTTGTTGGCATAGACTATAGACTTGACTTAGCCCCACAGGAAATGGTCTAACGGCGTCAAATCGCACGACCGAGGCGGCCAAGCGACTGGACCATTTCGTGAGATAACACGTTCTCCAAACTTGGTTTCCAATAAATTGATTGTGCCATTCGCTGTGTGGCTTGTGGCGCCGCCGCCGTCCTGTTGGAACCACATGTCCTCCAAGTCCATATCATCCAATTTGGGCCAAATATACTCAGTTATAATTGAACGGTAGCGATCCCCATTCATAGTAACGTGCCGGTCTTGATCATCACGGAAGAAGTACGGCCCAATGACGCCGCCGGCCCATAAACCACACCAAACCGTAAATTTTTCGGGATGCAATGATGACTCATGGAGTATGTGTGGATTGCTGCCTGACCAATACCGCATATTTTGTTTATTGACGAAGCCATTCAGCCAGAAATGAGCCTCATCGCTGAAGATGATTTTTCGATGAAAATCCGAATCATTTTCAAGTTGTTGCTCAACCCAATTCACGAACATAAGACGCTTCTGGTGGTCAAGCGGCTTCAGTTCTTGCGTCAATTTAATCTTGTTAGGATGTAGGCCAAGATTTTTTTCGTAAAATTCGCCAGAACGACGTCACAGAGATGCCCAACGCTTGAGAACGACGTGTGAGTGACACATTTGGGCTTTCTGCAACTGAAGCCTCAGCGGCAGCAATATTCTCGACACTACGAGCACTTCTTTGTCTCACTCGCACGGGAACATTTTGTACTGTGCCTGGGGATTCAAATTTTTCCACCAGACGCTCAATTGTTGATCTGCTAGGACGATTATGACGACCATAAATTGGACGTAGCGCTCTTAACGTTGAGGCCACTGACTGCGAATTTCGGTAGTGAATTTTAATAATTTCGACTCATTGTTGGCTCGTATATCTTTCCATCATTAAATGGCAAACCTTACTGAAGAGAAATGTCAAAAGAGCGGCAAGAAATATGGCGTCGTTTGCTGTCCCTGTCGCTCTACTTTTCTAGCGTCCCTGTTGAAAAACCCTTTACTTTAAATGAGAGAGTGTATGTGCAAAAGTTCACATTTTGGCAGAAAGTATATGACATGCAGTTCAAAAAATAGTCTTTGGTAAGAGCAGAGTTCTTGTTGATTGTAGTAGATTTTTGTTAAGATTTTTGAACTTAACGTTGATTAGCAATTTATATTTTTATTGAAATGAAATTTTAATTCGTGAACTAACTCCTGATTGACTTTTTAGTTAATTTGTGAATTAAAAGATATCTAAGGAAATTTTGTTGATAGAGCTGTTGGTGTGGAAATTTATTTTCCAAAATAAAATGAAAATAAAATTTATTTGTTTACATAAAGTTTTTATAAATTTTGTATATGTATAAATATTGCGTGTTCTCGTACTCACTATTAAACAAAAAACAACAATTCTTGTTTTTTGATCATTTTATTAAAAATAGAATCGGTCCGAATTAAGTGTGTTCTTTAAAATTCACCTTTATAATGGCATTTTGCCAAACCACGGAAGCAAATGTCAATGTCAAATCAACAATACAAAAAAAAAAAAGTAAAAGAAACAAAACAATTATTAATTTCTTGTCAGAAAGTTTTATTGCTCCCAATTTCGATGTTCTTAAATATTTTTTTATTTTCATTAAAAATATACGAGCGGGTCGTGCGAATATTTTTTTTTTTATCGCAGATTTTTTGTTGTTCATTTATAATGTATGTAGGTATATTATTAGGTCAACTAAGAAATACTCTTATAAGCAGTTAAAAAAAAAAAACTATGTAAATAAAACAAAAGAAAAACATTATTTCTCTTCATCTGTTGTAGGTATTTGTTGATAGATTGATTAAGATAAATTGATTCACGTAAAAGAATTTTTTTTATTTGTAAATCAAAAATTATTATTATTTTAATCCTCTTATCACACATGCTGAACTTGATCATTGAATTTGCGAAACTCAAAGAACAAAAAATTATATAATATTTTACTGATTAAAAAAAATAAATGTTCGCAAATGTACATATGTACATTGAATATATTTATACAAAGGAAGAAAATTGTGCTCATAAAAATGATATCGCAAAATATATGTAAAAAAAATTTGTTGTTTTTTTTCGGAAGCGGAAAAGACTAATTTGAACCATAAACGAGGGATTGGAGCATAAATTTCCAAGAATCCCACTGGATGTATTTTTTGCAAGTAGGGAAAGTCTTAAATAAGTTCATGAGGATATCAGTTTAATCTAAAAATAGTAAATTAAGTTATGAAAAATACAATTTTATAACGAATTTTGGGTTTAATTTTGATTTAATTTTTTTTTTCAATATAACACAGCATTTAAAAAAGTAAATACTCAACATTGTTGTAGAAAGAGTTAGGTATTGAGGCGTGAAACAAAAAAAAATTTAAATGTAAAGTAATTGAGCTGAAGACGAGCTCTCAATGTAGATTATGTACCTTATGAAGCGATTAGAGAGAATTCAGTTTCAAATTCCTCACGACTATATCGTCTTAAACCCTACAAATTCTCTTCTAATTAGTAAATCAGTTAGGGTTGCTCCACATCTATGAACAAAGAAGATAAATTGATACTCAGTGGAGTTGTGATAATTGTCGTCAACCTGATGACTTCTTTTATACGCTTGATAAAACCTCCACTTCAAAAAATCATCTCCCAAAGAAAAAAAAAGTAGAACCCATCAAACTAGCTGATAATATTGCTACAAAAATAGGGTACCTATCCAAAGGAAGAACCGACTGCCGAGTTTTCAATACCTACCGAAGTTCATGCTTAGGCTAAGGTGGAGATGAAATGGAGATAAGCAAGTGTGAGTGTTTTAATTATTTTCCCACGAATGTCCCGTTCTTGTTATCAGGATGAGGTTATGTCGTGCATGAGGATTAAAGAAACAATTTTTCCGATACTTGCCGCACGAGTGGTTTTATTTTATGATCTGCAGCCCGGATAGAAAGAAATATACAAAAAAAAATGGAATTATGGGGGGCATTAGACATTCTTTATAAAGAGAGCCTATTAAAGAGGTTTTGACTACCCTTAAAGTGATTAAAACAGTGCGAACGTTAGAAAAATAGGGATGGATTTGGGGTTCTGAATATCAAAATGGAAGGAGAAAAATAGAGCCTGGTAGAGAAAGAATTTCTGAAGTTAACAGTACGTCCGAAGTTGGCCTCAACGGTAAAGTTAGGTTAGGTTAGAAGGGATGATAAAACGGCGAGTCGCATTATCTCACTTGGATCTCGTTGGATCCATTGCGCTCCCCAAGGTTAAGGTGGGAAGTGAGAAGGGAGAGAGAGGAGGTTAAGGGAAAGTTTTAGGTGTGGGGGGCCTCCCTGAACCATCCTGAGTTCTGAATGAATTTTAGGATGTTTTTTAGTGGCAAGACAGAGATATCGCCGAGTTCGTCGAAGAAATATTCTCCTAAGGCTTCTTTTCTGGTTCTAGCTAGGCTGGGGCATTCACACAAGAAGTGATAGGAGCCCTTCTCCGCCTCTTCATCATGACACCCTCTACATAAATCCGATGAGCTGATGCCCATTCTGTTCATGTTGGTTCCATTGAGTTGTGGCCCGTTAGGACTCTAACTATGAGAGATAACTTAGGCCTACCTAACTCTTTCTCTTTCTTCAACATTTTCTTTCCAGTTTAGTTTACGAACAAGAACAACAAAAAGATATTTGGCAGTACCCGAAATCTGTAACGGTATTCCGTTAATGGTCGGCGGGTTTATGTTTGGAATATTATGATTCCTTTGTAAACAGCATCAGTTTTGTCTTCAGTGGGTTAAAATTTAGTCTACAACTACTGGCCTAATTTTAGAGCTTGCCCAGGGAAGTTTGTAAGAACTCGCATAGAGTGGGAACAAATATGTTGGGATTTCTGTCCACAGGAGTGAGTGCTATAATGACTCTTAAGTCTCGGAGCAGGAGTCTGTGCAGGAATTATCAGGTCTTTTTAGAAATCCCGGAGGGGCTCAACGGCAAACTGATGAGCATTTCTAAAGGCACAAGTATTGTGGTTGAATTGTTCAAGGGGATAAATGCAACTGGCTATTTCTCTAGAAGACTGCTTATAAGAATTAGCTATAAAGAAGCCCAAGAGCAATAAAACCACCTGATCCTGAACCTGTTTTACATAAATCAACACATCAACCAAGTTGGGGTGGAATGAAGCCTGCCCGATGTCTATCAGCTCTATACATAACCCATCAAAAAAAAATTGATCCTAAATCCTACAAGAGCTATCGAGGCATATACCTGATAAACGTTGCATTACAAGATTCTATCCAACGTACTGCGTGAGAGCCTTAAGCCGTTCTGAAACACTATAGTCAGTGAGTACCAGTATGGCTTCCTGTCAGGCAAATGACCAAAGTCGACCATAGACCAAATATACGACGACTCATGGAGAACCAGGGCCTAGTGACTTACAACTGTCAACCATTCCTGTGTGCGTGTTGTTGGCAGGAATGGAGGGGACCTACAATTTTTTGCCGAGTCCGAACGGCGTGTTGTTGGTAGGAATGGAGGGGACCTACAATTTTTTGCCGAGTCCGAACGGCTAAGTGACAAGCACTTATTCATGACAAATATACTCTTGGAGGATTTGTCAGTTCCTCGCAAGAGTCAGGAAAAACATTTCTGTTTTTAGGTGGCAGCGGCTGTGAATCGAACCCAGACATTCGGCATGACAGTCCAACGCACTAACCATAATGCCACGAAGTACTGCAATTTGTAACTAGGGAAAAGCTTTTCCGAACTATTCTAAGCATGTGCAGAGTTTCAGCAAGAAGATGCGTTATCATGTAATTTCTTCAATACCGTTGTGGAGCAAATAGTGCCAAAGGCAGATGTTTATACTGAAGGCATTGCGGTTTTAAGACCAAGCTGTCGCGGACTCCAGAAAACTTGGTTTATATGGTGTGCTCTGGATCGTAGAGTGGAGGGCCATCATGTTTGAGGCTGCAAAAACTGATTGGACAGACGCCAAAAAAAACAACATGGCCACCACAAACTGTCACATCAACCCGTTCTTATATTGGAAAACCCCCTTTTCCGTCGTTTAACAACTTGGGGACGTCCTGGTGGGCATGAGATTGAGGTGCCTGGAGAGGCATGTCACTTGAAGCCAATAAGAGCATCAAGATTAAAAGTTCCAACGAAAGGAAAAGTAAAACAAAAAACTCAACGACAATACAGCACAACTTGTTACACTATAAAACTTTCTGATCTAATTAAGACCTTGTCTCGAATAGAGATTCCTAAAAATCATGCTTTTAACCTCAGCCTTCATTTAAAAATAAATTTATATACCATTAAAATAATCCACCCTCAGAAAAACCAGACGTCAATCAGATGTGTGGCCCACTTTACAACCACCTGAATTCGTCATCTAATTCTATGTTAACATAGATTTTGTATTATAACCGACAGACAAAAAGAAAAACATAAAACTCGAAGGGATCATAAACTGTCAACTTGCAGACAGGAAGTACTTTCCTGGATTGAAAACATCTTCTGTAAATTTTTTGTTTTGTTGAAAGGCAACAACGAAATAGGAGGTAGGTACGTTCTATTTAATCTTACATCACAATGGGGTAGCTTTTTAAATAAAATTGCAAATTTATTTCTGACGTCCAAAAAAAAAAGCTGTTTTTCAAGAATCTTTTAGCACACAATTTAGGACGCTACACTCGAGAATAAAGTAAGAAAAAAAAAAAGAGAAAAGAAAGAAAATATACAAAATCCAAAAGAATTTATTTTATTGTCATGTTTTTTTTTTTTTGTTGTTTTCTTTGATTTTTTTTTTTTAGTGAATTGGATCATATCCAAAATGAATGCAAAATTTTAAATCAGCCAAGCACATAAAATAATAATAAAAGAAAAAAAAACCGGATAATAAGGAACAAACTAAGGCGGACAAATGATAGAGTTATTGATACAATAAAATATTACCGCCCATCACGCACATGTTGCAATTTAAATTGTGTATTTTTTTTTTAAATTAATCGTTTTAATCTTCTTTTGAATTAAATTAGAAAAATGGAAGAATGCTTAGTAAAATAATTTAACAAATTTTTAATGTCATTTTATAAAATTGTGGTAACCCAACTTTTTTTCAGGTGTTTTCTGTACTCTTTAACAGGGTGTTGCAGAGTTAATGTTTTTTTTTTTTTTGAAAAGAAAAATTAGGATGTAGGTAGTTGAAATGAGGATTGTTCAATCGAATCGTCTTACGCCATATGGGCTCTGGGCCAATATTGAATTTGATCGAGCTGGCATGGTTTAAGAGGATGACGTGAAATTAAGGCCAAACAAAATTGGAACAACTCTCAAATTTGGCCTTATTTTACTTTGAAAATTTCAAATCCGAAATAAGGCCAATTTTCGCATTATTATTTTCAAGACTTTGCATACACCCAACCTCACCAAATCCAATAGTGAGTTCAAGCAGGGGGGTTTGCATAACGAACTAGAAATAAAGCCATCACTGTTTATGAGCCGTCCGTTATGCTGGGTGCTAGAACTGTATTTATATAAGGCAAGGGAAGTGTAAACAAGATTTCGAAAAACTAGTTTCTTTTACCAATGGTAAAATTTTTCTAAGTCAACAGTACCGGCCTGCAAATGAAACATGAAAACAAAATAAAGCCAAATTGGCCTTATGTTGTTTTCTAAAGCGAAATAAGGCCAACTCTAAAAATTGGCGTTATTTCCACATTGAAAACGAAATAAGACCAATTTTTTTATTTTGGCTTTATTTCTTTGGGCCTTATTTCAGAGGAAGTTTACAATGATATTTGGGCTAGTATGTATGGATTTAGTGCCAAGAGTAGTAATGAGTTTGGTGTAGCACAATTTTTAACAACCTGCATTTTCCTGCTCTGAGCTGTACCTGTTTCTCTTATCTGCATACCAACTCTAAGTGTTTTTCCTTACCTTTTTATAAAGAAAAATAAAACTTTCAGTTCAAAACACCCAGTATGGGTTTTTTATTCAGATTTAATAAAAATATAAAAGAAGTCAAGTCAATGAACTAACTAATCACAGCGAATTGTAAATGTCTGTTTTTTTTCTCTCGTTTTTAATGTTGTCATAAAAAATTAAAAAAAAAAAAGTTTCAGCTGAATAATTTTAAAATTAGTGCAGAAAAACTTCACAGATGCCATAATGCCAATCAAATTGATTGATGATGAAGCAATAAAACCTATGTAAGTTAAAGAAGTTCACAAGGTCATGCTTGTGGAACAAAGAAAACCATCACTGTTGAAATAACTTCCAGGAGAATATTGTGTTAGCTCACTTTGTAGTCGTAGTATTTTTTTAATCTGCCACAATTTATTTCTAACTTATGATGGTGCTACACTCCGGTAGAGACCCAGCGTGTATCCTATATAAATTCAGTTTTTTTTTAAATAGGCGGTTATCTGGAGTTAGCTCTGAGTGTTATAGTCTAAGAGCCAACGACATAAAAAAAATCAAGTCATTTGCATACTTTTGTAATTCATATCAATAATCGGCTTTGAGGGGTTGTACCAATAACCGTTTGTCTAAGAAGATAGAGAGAAATGAAGTTTCCAAAAATCACTCAGATAAACACATAATCCTGAGTGGTTTTTGGAAACTTCATTTTTTATGTCGTTGGCTCTCAGTCTATTATAATATGATCAGAGCTCTCCGATATAATTTTGAAACACATCTGAGCACTGAACTGTCAGACGATTTCGATGAGTTCAAAGCACCAAAATTTCAGCTATTTGCCTCCATTCGCTCTGTCTTTTTATTCTTAGCTCATGGAGCGTATTCCGAGCTAAAGCTCTGTTAAAAAAGAAAATGTAAGTTGAGCGTTCTGAGTGCTTTGATCCTAAAAAGTACACGTTTTTTTTGACAGCTCAGTGATATGCTCAGAGCTAAAGAAGAAAAACGCTCATGTTTGTGCTTTGAAATGAGTGTTTGGCATTGGTAACTGCCGTGACTTTCGGAATAGAGCTCTCTCTTTCATTATCAAACGTCAAAATCAGCATAGAAGGAGATTTTTTTTTATATCGACATGTGGGCATTTGATAATGAATTTTAATGTTTCAAGTTGTGTTCGACAAATTGAAATTTTTGGTAATTAAATAGTGGTTAATTTTCATTCGGAGATTCAGTTACTTCAACTCCTTCAATTGCTAGTTTAACATATTCGATAGAAATGGAAAAGTTTCAAAAACTAATAGGAAAGAACATAAAGCATGTTTCATTGGAAAAATTATAAGTATTGAGTACATAATTTTCCTTAGTGAACCACTACAAAAGGCGTGTTTTATTGAAAAATTTATAGCTAGCACAGTAAAATTTTCCTTGACAAACAACAACAAATCCAAAAGTGTCGATAGATAAATCAGTAAAAAAAGTGTATATAAAAGTTGAGATAAGGTTTCGTTAAGTTTAAACTTATGTGGAGCCGAAATTGGATTGAGTATAAAAGTGAGTATTTTATGTCGTTTTCGATTGGATTTTCTGACTGTTCCACTCCTTTTTGATTCCGATCAAATATAAAAGCATCAAACTTACACATACACGCTACTTAATAACGCCATTTTACAAAATGCGTCCTTCAAGCATTTACCACTTTTGACAAGTAGTCCGACGAAAAGTAGTATACGTATGCGTGTGTTCCAAATCTACTCCTTCTTGAAATTGGGAACAGATAAAGACTCCGAAAACAGTAATCCGAACACTCAAAGGCTTTTGGAATAGTTAGAGTGAAAATGGAGTAGAAAAGGAGTACTCCGAACGTCCATTCGAAAACGACATAACCTTGCTTAGGTTCGAACTTCGAATGTTAACTTTTATTCCTACTCTGGCAATGTCATGGGTATTTGTATAGAAAACTTAACGAACGTCAAATTATTTTAGAAACTGTCTAAAATGGAAGCCATTTAAAAAGTTCGTTATGGTAAACAGTAGATGAATAAGAAAAATTTCCACGTCGTTAGCCACAGGTATTATATTGCTTCATCTATTTAAGTCACTTAAGTAAATTGCCAGTGCTCTAATTTTCCCAGTGTGTAATTCAGAAAATAAAATCAATAAATTGTTTCTTATATAGGAAATAAGGAAAATTGTTCCCAACTCAAAATTTCCAAACTATTTTTCTAAATAAAAATCCTCTAGCACCCGTTTTACTTATAAAAAACGCTTATAAAATATTTTCTGTATAGCTGATAGGGATAGCCATTTAAATCTACACTTAGAAGAATGACTATGGTTATTTGACAATATTTTATAATTAAATTAAATTAAAAACAAAAAAAGAAATGGTATTACCGATCATTGATTCCATCATTTCATCATTGATTGTCAATTTATCAGACGTTTACGTCTTAATTTAATGGTTGTCTTTTTTGTATGCTTATTTTTATCATCATGTTGTCATAACCGCAAATTATTGCAAAACATATGCCGCTGAACAAATTGAAAAAAAAAAAAAAAACATAAAATAACCACAACAAACCTACAAATCCACAAATGTCACTTCGAGAAAAAGACGACACAATCATACTAGCTATCATCATGCTCTAGTGACTTTTAAACTATACATACATACATAGGTACCTACTTTCATACATGGCCATCATTGTCATCAGTGAAAAATGAAACCCCAATGCACCTGGTGTTTTTAACTTTTCTTTTTTCCGTTCGTCCACTAGTCAACAATAAAAAAAAAAAATTGTGTCAACGGTCGGTGTCCTAAGGACAAAGAACCTTTGTGTCACTAGAACAAAAAATGCGCATTCAAACGTTTGGCCTTTTGCTCCTATACGAAGCTAGCGGCTAATTACCTTTGCTGCGATGTCAAAATTTTAAGTGTCATCATAATGATAACCACAATATAGGGAATGCACTCTGCAGCTTGATACCTCTTCAGTTATTATTTTTTTTGTTTTAAATTTGTTTATTATTTTATTTGTTTTTGTTATTCTCGTGAACTATGTATGTTTTTCTTTGTCTTCTTCTTCTTTTACTTCGCGATTTTTTGATGACCATTTTCACTTTTGTTTTGCTGTGTCTTAAGGAAAAGTAGCCCCCCAAAGACAAAAAAAGGCCAAGTTCAATGTCTCGGCTATTCGGCCGGTCACACAGAAATTATTAAAACAATAAAAAAGAAAAAGAAATAAAAAAAAAAAATATTAGTAAAAAAATAATACTTCATCGTTAAAAGAAAAAAAATGCTTTTTCAAGCGAAACTCTATGCCTGCCTGCCGCTCACGTTGTCTGAATGTTTGTTGTTGTTTTTGTTGGTGGATAAGTCCGCCGAATACCAAAAGCAATTCGAACTCGTTGAACTCTGTTTTAAACTTTGGCAATGACATCAAAGGTATTTTTTTTTTAATTTTTTTTTTTCATTTTCGACAAATATTTTTTGCTACCCCTATACATTTTTTTTAATTTTTTATTTTTATTTTTTAGAATTTGAATAAATGTTATTAAAAGAGTTATAAGCAAAAAATCAGTATACCATGGGGTGACCATCAGACCTGTATTTTTTTTTTTTTTTTTTTTTATTTCTGTTTGTTGTAGGTATGCTTGAAAAAAAATCTAATTGGTTTAGTTTTTGTTTTTAATCCCAGTTCATTGCATCATGTGCTCTACATTCAGCACCGTCTGCTTGCTCACAAAATGTAAGAATCATTTTCCTTCGGAAAATGTTCTGTTGCAATTTTCAAAAGCTTTTGCGCCATTCGCTCATTCCCAACTGGAAAAAAAGGTATTCTAGTTTTTAACAAAGCCCTAAAATTTGTTTTAAAACATTTTTTTTAGCGAGGGCGTCACTAGTATTTGACAAGTTTTCCTTGTTCAAATTGCCCCTAGCGAAGCCTTTTCAGGGCCTTGAATAAACTTGACAAAAACTTGCAATTTTTCCAGACCGGTTTAGATGAAAGAAGCTATTTCTCTGATTTACAAAATTATATTTGAAATTTGTCGTAAAAAATGTCTTAACTAAATATTTTAACCTCGACTCTACCTGGCTAGGGCAGGACCATGACGAAACTAGGATTTAAGATTCCAAATATATTTAAGGCGTAGTACAAAATTTATAACCCTTTTCTTACTTCTTTAATTAAAGCCGTTGTATGTATTTTGATTCTTATAAATCATACAACAGTTCATAGAAATTGATTTTCGACTACACATTTACCTTTGCTTACCCTACTAAAAAAAAATGGAAATTCAAATAAATTCCTTCTTAGTGGGCGTTTTTTAAAATTTGCTTAACATGCATTACCTTTTTTCTTTTTCAAAACTCAATGGATTCCATAACAAAAATTCATCCCGCTAAGAAATTTTTTTTTACTTTACTGCACATTTATCTTTGTTCACCCTATTTAAAATTCGAAATTCGAATAAATCACTTCTTTTAGGATTTTTTTCATTATTCTCTGACTCACTGAACTAGTTGAGGGAAATTACCATTAAAATATATTGAATTTTTTAAATCGATTTGACTCCACAATGCGTACAAGAAGATTCACTTCAAATTCAAAAACAACAATAGCGATGCACTTGACTCAATATAACGGGTGATTTTTTAGCTGGTTTGGTTTTGGCAACACTGGTTTTGACAGCTGACGTGTGTTTAGTACCTTGTGTCACTGTCAAACAGCTTCATTTTGGTTTGCAATTTAACCATGGATCGTCTTACAAATGAACAACGCTTGCAAATTATTGAATTTTACTATCAAAATTCGTGCTCGGTTCGAAATGTTCATCGCGCGCTGCTTCCATTTTATGGTCGGCATTCTCGACCTTCTGAGCAGTCTATTCGGAAGATTGTGACCAAATTTCGCACCAAATTTACTTTATTGGACATTAAACCACCAACACGTTTACGTACTGTGCGTAGTGAAGAAAATATTGCGGCCGTATCAGCTAGTGTGACAGAAGACCGCGAAATGTCGATTCGGCGCCGTTCCCAGCAGTTAGGCCTTTGTTACAGCACTACGTGGAAAATTTTGCGGAAGGATTTGGGCGTAAAGCCTTTTAAGATACAGCTGGTGCAAGAACTAAAGCCAGCCGACCTACCACAACGCCGAATTTTTGGTGAATGGGCTCTTGGAAAGCTGGCCGAGGATCCGCTTTTTTATCGAAAAATTGTGTTCAGCGATGAGGCTCATTTTTGGTTGAATGGGTACGTAAATAAGCATAATTGCCGCATTTGGAGTGAAGATCAGCCAGAAGCATTGCAACAGCTACCAATGCATCCCGAAAAAGCCACTGTTTGGTGCGGTTTATGGGCCGGCGGCATTATTGGGCCATATTTCTTCAAAGATGATGCGAATCGCAGCGTTACTGTCAATGGTGAACGCTACCGAGCGATGATAACAAACTTTTTTTTGCCCGAAATGGAAGTTCTTGACTTGCATGATATGTGGTTTAAACAAGACGGTGCCACATGCCACACAGCACGCGAAACAATGGCGCAATTGCGAGGCGAGTTTGGTGAACAGTTAATTTCACGTTTCGGGCCGGTCAATTGGCCGCCTAGATCGTGCGATTTGACACCATTAGATTATTTTTTGTGGGGTTATGTCAAGGCTAATGTCTATAGGGACAAGCCCGCTTCGATTGACGCACTGGAAGCCAACATCCATGCATTCATTCGTGAGATACCGGCCGATATGTGTGAAAGAGTATGCCAAAATTGGACTCAGCGGATGGGCTACCTGAGACGCAGCCGCGGTCAACATTTGCATGAAATTATCTTTAAACATTAAATTGCAAGGTTCAAACTATCGATTCAAATAAATATTTCATTCATTTTTTCGAATTTTTTTTTGTTTTTTTTTTTTTTAAGTTCTAAACCTCTTAAAAAATCACCCGTTATAATATACCTACATAGAATTCTGAAATCTCAATTGCCAGGTATAACAACATTTTAGTCATCATCTTTCTTTTCCCTAAAAAAAAAGGACCGACGAATGTTAACATACTCGTACAACCTAAATTATGAGTTTTAAAAAAATCTCAAGAATTTTTTCAAGAATTTCTTAAACTTAATAACTATTTTGAGTTATGCACATGCACATTGATTAGACAAACATTTAGTTCACCCTTTCACTGTTTCCCTGTGTATTTTTGGTTTAAAAAAAAAAATATGGTCACCGTTATTATTATGCATCATGATTCGGTGTGTTCAAGTGTGTGTGACATTTTTATTACCTCGTTAAACGTTTTGGGCTTCTAGTTACTTTGCCGAGATAACATTAACAATTCTTAGAGTTTTTAACCTTTTTTTTTTCTTTTTTTGCTTATTTGACTATGACTACCTATTGCTAGAGTTTTAGGTAATGTGTTTTAGAAGAAAACATTTTATTGCGTTAATTTTTTTTGTTTTGTTTTATTTAAATATTTTCTAAAAATTAAAGATGATTTTTTTTCGAATTTTTTTTTTTAAGCATGTATTTCGGGGTGGGCGAATAAAAATAGATTGTATCAGACAGTAGACAGGAACATGGTTGGTCTTATTACAATCAGCACAACGCAAATACAATTTGGAAGCGAAAAAAAATGCAATTAGCCAATTCCAGATTCAGACATAGAGTGGGAGTTTTTCTCAAAAAAAAAAAAAAGCTGAATCACCGGCCGGACAGCAGAGCAACAGAACAGAGCACCACCGTTCTGCAAAATTGTATATTTGTTATGATTTTTATTTCTGCACTAAAGAAGAATGAAGTGCTGTTGTATATTATTTATAAACATTTTGATTTGATATGTTTACAAACAAGACATTTATCACCACCAGTCTTTTTTAAGAAGGATTCAGAGCTTCTTTATTCTGATGGAATTTGATTGGCATTTCTAAAAATTATTCTTGTTGGTTATGGAAGAAAGAGCTTGAGAATGTAGAATTAGTTTAGTTCCCATAAATAAATCCAATTCGTTTATTTTTTGTGAAAACGAATAAGTCGGGATTGGTCTTTGTGAAGTTAGTTAGTTATGAGGAAGAAAACGTCCAAATCATGGATAGGAATGTTTGGGAGTACTGAAATATTAATACTTAATTAATAGGATAAGACATTCATGGCTGTTCTGAAATTCGGTCGTAGGGATTCCTCAATATAAGAAATTTAGTTTGACAAACTTTAAATTGTAATATGTATACAGGGTGTCACACAATCATCACTGCAGACGAAAACCATAGGTCCCTGAGGTAATTTGTTGTCAAGAAACTTCAGAGGTAATATTTTTGTTTTAGAGTTATACCAGTTTTTGATTTTGTGTCTCATTATTGTTTAACTAAGGTCCATCTTTGAAACCTACGAGGGATTCTTAATGGCTCAAACTTGGTCTACCACTGTCACCTTCTGTGACCTGCAGCAGCTACACACAAAAGAGTCAGGTATAAACAACAACTGGAGCTACAGTTGGAATAGTTGGCAAAAAATACCGAAAGTGCTATTTTTACGTGTCCGTATAACAGCTGTATACCTTTCTGTTATTTGTTGGGTCAGCTATGAATTTACATAATTAAAACAACAAGTTGTAGTTGCATACCTACAAATTAAAAAGCGAGTTTTAAGCTCACTACATGTGAACCCCCATCGAGGTTAAATTGACTTAGTTGTACACGATTAAGCTCCAAATATTTAAACGTCAAAAAAGCTGCACACAAAAGTTAAAAGTTGGCCAACCCGTCGAGCTCCCACTGCAGTTACGTTGTGATGTGCTTGAAACAATCAATTTGTGTGTAGGTATTCAATATTTAAGACCTATTCCAGTTCCAGTTACAGTTGTAGGTCCGTCTCTATTGTGGCCAAGCTATAAACCGACTAAGAGCCCGAAGCAGATGTTGGGTGTGAGTGAAAGCAAAATAAGAAATATAAGCGTCAAAAGTCTGATTAAAAGAAAGTTATTCAAAATATCAAAGTCTTGCAGTCCATAACCGAAGCTTTCGTAATTAAACAGTGCATCGAAAACTTTTAGGGAAATTGTGATGGGATAAAAAGCCTCATCCGACAAGTTTTTCTAGCAAGGGCCTCACTAGTATTTGACAAGTTTTCCTTGTCTAGATTTCCCCTTATCGGAGCTTTTTCAGGGCCTTGACTAAATTTGACTAAAACTTGCCATTTTTCCAGGCGAAGTGTTAACAAAATTTGGTTTTCATCTCTCCCTAGATAAGCTGCTCGGACCACATATCACAGAATCCGAGATCAGTAATTAGTATGAGTAATTAGTTGACCTTGCCAAAATATTAAAAAAAAATCTTTCACTTTATGCTTTGAATTTTTAAAACCGGTCTGGCGAACTTTGTAGACCTACATATATTCAAATGGTCTCAGGTTGAAATAATTTCGTTTTTCGCTGCAAATTAAACAACTCAATCAGTTCGGACTATTAAAATTCTGATTCAATACCAACATACTTTGTACTTTTAACATACCTTAGAAGCTATGACAGAGACAAGATTGAATGTTGCAAACAATTAACAGAAGTCGTTATTATATTAATAAACATGCATATATGTAGGTTTGTATTTAGTTTACCTTTCCAGTTTCAACTTTGTATATATACATAACTTGTCATCAGAATTTCCCCTTTAAAAAAAGCTTGATTATCATTATTTGTATATATCCAACCACAAATGTGCAGACAATCAGAAATCATAATCCAATGAAAAGATTCATTATAATTAATCACGAAATCCGAGAATTATAGCTATATAATTATTCTATCTGCAACCCACTAGACTTGAGAAGTGCATATTATAATAATTATGAATCCAAATGCACACAAGTTCATTAAGACTTTAGTAAAATTCTTTAGTTTTTTAGTTTAAACAATGATCTTAAATCAATTTTTAGTGGTTGTGCAGCAGCCAATTGAGAGCTTAAAATTAGACGCTGAGTTAAAAGTTTATTTTTTCAATAAAAAATAATACAAAAAAATGAAAATATAATGAATCACTAATTAAGTTCCTGCGAATTTAATCAAGAGAAACTTAATATTTAATTCCAAACAAAATTATGTTTTTTGTCTTAAGTACTAAAGAATACCATATAATTTTCTAAGAGACTATAGACAAGAAACTAGCAACGGATTTTCCTAGGTAATTCAAATTTTATTTTAAAATTTCTTACCAAAAAATTTTGTAAGAATTCGTCAAAAAAGGGATACGGAAATTTCAAAAAACCCACTCCATTCATATAAGTTAGCCTGCAGATTCGTACATACCTACATAAATGAAATTGGTGAAATGAAAACAACTCTGAATGAAATGGTTATAAAAGTTTGTTTGCAAATATTTGTACAGTGTTGGCAAATTGTATTGGTAACGTTTTTCGATATTTGAACAGATGGACATGGTGGCGCTTAAAATGAGTTTTTTTTTTTTAAACTTTGAAATTTCATGAAATTAGGACACACAATAAAAAACTGAATAAAAATTAATACATTTGTAGATTCTGAAGTCTCTGCAGCTTTGTAAAAAAAAAAATTGGTTGCCAACAGATTTGCTATAAATAAAAAAAGGTATGGTATATTTTACTTACAGTTGTTTAACCTTTACTTTTTTTTCTGGAGCGAATCAGCAAAGTTTAGAATTTTTTTTTTACAAATCGAGGGTTGTTCGTTGAAGTTTATCAGAATTGAAACAGGTTTCTTTGAAAACCACAAGAATTTTCAACTAAACCTGGGTTTTTCAGTTCTCAAAAAAACAGCAAAAGGCTCCTCAAGTAAATTTGTATACCTTCAATATTTCAAATACTTAAGCATTGAGTAACTAAAGCACATGAGCAACAAATAAAACTCCTTGGGAGCTCATGTCACTTGGACGGTTTATTCTTTATAACAACTCGTCTCAGCAAAATACCTAGATCTAGGTACTTCATGGCAAATTCAGGGCAACATTAGGTGTCAACAACACAGAATTCACTGGCGAGGGTGAAAAACACTTTGGGGCGATCCCAGGGAGAATACAGGGCTCAACGACAAAAACCTAAAAACCATCATGTTCAGAAAAACAACATATCGACAATGTCTTCAGCAGTTTTACTAATATTTCTACAAATTCATTAAATATTGATCTTAAGCCTACCCAGTGTAATACGAGTCTTCAATTAGTAGGTAGGTATACATACATACCAACAAAAGTACCTATTTATTTTCTTTAAAAAAAAGAAACGATCCAACTGATTGGCAAACAAATAAAGACAACGTTAATAAATTCTTCAAGTCCAGATTCTGCTATCAAAACGCATTCTTGTCTTGTTCTTAAAGCAATAGCTAAATGGCAAACAGGAAGAAGTTAAATCTACCAACATAAGCCGGAAGAAAGAAAGTCGCGTAGAACTCGTATCCAAAGAAACAACTTACAAATTCCCTGTATTTATACAACTATGATTGAATGTCAAGTCGAAAACCCTTTTGATGTTCTTCACTATCAATATGAATACAAATATGCAACAAAATACTAATACAAGTCTCCAGTTCTCCACCCATAAACATTGTGCAATATCAACTGACCGGATCGTCAAGAAAGACGTCGCTGTTGGTCATCAGTCGATGTGAAAATTCCAAGAATGTTGTATTTTTGTAACCAGTCAGCAGCAAAGTATATGTACACATAATGTACCTAACCCTGTTTGGACGAACGGACAATCACATCGATAGGAGGATAGATGGTTATCGTTCGTCGTACATACATACATATAATATGAGTACTGGTATAATCGTGATACAGGAGCATGCAATTTTTTTCTTCATTTGTTTGATTCAGCTGTGAGCTGTGACTTCAGCTTTGACTTGCTTAGGTTTGAGATTCTAATGTGCAGGTAGTTTATATGGGTTGCTTTAAGTGATTAGGAAAATAAAAACTACAATCGTGGTTTGGTTAAAATACAACAACAAAATTGGCACTGATGAAAGCAATTACCTATATACTTCCAATGGTGCTGTAATATACCGATCGGCGCCAACCTGGGCGTCATTAATTTTCTTAGCTAAATCCATAGTCATCATATTGTTCTTGGTAAAATGTATATGTAACTACCTATTTATTTATTTATTCTTTTTTTGCATATTTATTGCTAGTATAATTGTTTTTGCTACTAATTACTGTTTTTCTGCAATTTATCTTTATTCCAATTGCACAATTAGATAATTCTTAATATGTGTACTCGAATATGGATATTGAATAAAAAATAAGGGTCTAACTACCTCAACCTAAACATTCCATTTATAATTATGTGTGCTTATTTTATTGAACCCGTTAAATCGTTACTGCGAAAGTAGTATGTACATAGGTACAACAGGTACTTACTACATTTATATGACATACCTACCTATGAGGGAGGGCAATTAAAAGTAATTTTACAAACAAAAGTACCCATATTTTGTTTTAAAGTTTATTGAACTCAAAATTGTATAATTTTAATTTTTGATTAGTAACAAAATTGAGGTTATGTCAATATCTTCAATCTATTTTTAAGGAGATAGTCTAAAGGGCAGGTGGTAACACGGAATTCACTTTCTTCAACAGGACAGTTTAACTGCTGAAGTATGCAGACAATAACATCGATCTATCACAACAGGCCCAAGATAGAGTTCTTCACGTTGGTCGCTCCAAGAACAGCAACATATTTTGTAGTTGGTTTAAAGAAATTAATAAACAAAATATTAACCTAGAAAAACTCTGCTCTATAAATGGTTGGTCCTTACTCAAAAGAGTTATAAACGGCACCAAAAACCATCGCAAGAGTAGTATCGGGCTTCAAGAGGAGTCACGATGTAGGAATGTAACATTTTTGACATGACACTATTGGGGTGAATACAGGTGTCAGAGTGAAAAAAGTGCATAGCACTTCCCGTCCACCGGAATCAAGGGAGATTTATCAAAAATTCGCTTTCAAAATAGTTCACTGTTTCTAAGTGCAATCACACGTTGCCTACGTAGCTACCTGTACCGCCGCAAAGAAAAACCATGGGTTCCTGAGGACTTTTAAAGTACAAAAACTTAAGGGGTAATTTTCTCGGTTTCGCTTCGCTTAGATTGAAGATTTTGGTATCCGCTTCTTAATTGGCTCTATACTTTCCAACCCCCGACTGCTGAAAACCGCTACTTGCAGAAGAAAAAGTTGAAGGCCATGTTTGAACGTTTGAAAATTGTTGTTTGAATAAAAGAAATTAAGAATCGGTAAGGTTTTGGCAAAAATGGAGCCAATTAAAAGAACCGGGTATTAAAATATTAAAAACCGTTATGACTTCCAAACAAAGCGACAGCGAGAAAATTACTTTTTACGTTTTGCGACTTCAAATTTTTTTTCTGCGGCGGTGACTATGGGTCATCCTGTATATAGGTACATACATAGGTACTCACAATTTTATCAGTTTTTAATTTTTTAATTTTTTGTACATACAATGTATCTAGGACATTCCGATTTGCCAAATTTTACCTTATTTGTGTTTTTTAGTGCATTTCTATCTCGGCTTGTATGCGCCCCACCCTACAATAGTGTACAAAATTTAACTTGAGATTCAATTTTAAACAAATTTAGTCTACTTGAAACACGCCATTAATTAAATTTAAATAGGTAGGTAGGTACCTACCTAAAATTTTAAGACAATGCAACAAATCTACCAAAGTACAAAATTTGACCAAAATCCTTTCTGTCGTTTACGAGAAATTCCAAGTATAGGTACCTACCTACATGGCTTACAAAAGCTTTTTTTTTTCATTTATTCAATCACATCTTCATCTGTTTATTATATGTACATATACGTTCCTATACATACATACATTATGAATATGTACCTACCAACTTAAGAAAAACTTTACATTTTTTTGTTGGAAAAATGAGCTTTTTTGGTAATTTTGGTTGCTCTATACGACAGGTATTTCTACCTAAAAAAATAAATAAATTAGCTATATATGTACATAGGTACAGAAGTTTTTATTAGGTTTTTGAGTTAATACACCTACCTATCTACCTATGTATGTAAATAATTTTAAAATGACATTGAGGAGGAAGAAATGACGAAAGTAAAAAACTCAACTTTCTTTCATTCACCGAATCTAAGCAAAAAATCGTCAGCTAAATTTAATTCTTATCAGTTATCACATATCTTTATTTTTATATGTTTATCATGGACAGCACGACATAAATGTACACTATGTTTTATACAGATATGTTATTATACAGCTATATATTTTTGTGTAAATTTCCATACCTATAAAGTTGAAAAAAACAAGGCAAAAATTGCATATGTATAAAATGTTGTCATTTTCCACCAATCCTTTTTTCTTTATCTCTCACTTTGGCAATTTTTTTCTTTTTCACTTTCTTTCTCTCTCTTTCTTTCTCTCCTTATTTGAGTCTAGTTATTTATTCCAATGAATACGTCATTCAAATTCAGCCCCAAAACAGCTGCTGAACAGCTAGACACATAAATTATTAAAATTATCTTCCTAGCCTTCACATAAAGAAATAAAATAAAATAAATTGTGATCTGAAGCAAAAAAAAATCTTAACTCACCTCCATCATCCACTCGGCAACAATTTTCCTCATCGGTGGTGTAATATCCTTTTGTACCGTTTTAAAGTAAGAACAAACTGTTGGATGTTTATCTTCTGCCTTCAAGGCATTCTCGAGACAGCGATCACTCAAAAATACTGGATCTTCAACAGCTGTGTTCACTTGTTCGAAATTTTTGCTAATCAACAATTGATTTGTATAATTGGCTGCTGTTGTGGTAGTTGTTGTTAAACCACCGGTACCGGCATCGCCAGCACCCCCACCACCACCACCACCAGAACCACCTCCTCCAGTGCCACCTCCACCTGTTGTAACAGAGGCTGTATAACCGTTAGTTTGAACATTGAAACTATTTAGCAAGACATCGGTGTCGTTTAAAAGGACTTTTTCCGTGCACAAAAGGTCCATATTTGTCGAAATTTTTACACTTCTTTTTTCTCACCACACAAAAAGCAAGCAATAAAAACTAGGAGGCTTAAAAAAAATTAAAACGATGACAACAAGGGACAGGAATGTGGCACTGCTTGAAGTTCGAGCAGATAGGAGTGATAGTCGAAATTGAACGAATTACAAAAAAAAATCACGTTTAACAGTTAAAAAAGAAGCTTTTTTTGTTTAATTCTGTTTACCACTCACTCACTCCCGACGAGAGTCGTATTAAAAAAAAAAAAAAAGATTCCTTTTAACTTTGCCAAAAAAGTGGTGTTGTCACACTAAACGAGAAATTTTTCACGAGAAAAAACAGAAACAGAACAGGAAAAAACTTACAACTCAGCAGAAAACAGCTGGACTGGAATCTGCGTTAAAAAAATATCAGTAACTTTTTACTTTTTTTTTTGTTGCTGTTTAAATTTAGGGAAAGTAATTAAATAAGCAACTCCTTTTATAGAACGTTTTTCAGGGACATCTATGCACTTCGAATTAAATTATTGAGAAATATTTTACTATTTGCAAATATTTTTGTATAAATTTCTTATTATAATCTTATCTTATTTATTTTGTATTTATTTATGATGCTGATTTGCGTATTATGTTTATAACTTATTTAAATTGTTGCGCACCACACTTTTTTTTAATATTGTTGACAAAAAAGTATTTAATTTTTGTATAAATTTTATCATGCAAAAAAATATTTAATTTCTTATTTTTATTTATAGGTAAAATGTTTTTTTTGTTTGAATTTATTTTTTATTGCAAAAAACGTATGATCCTTTTGCTCTTCTTGTATAAAATATTTTATTGTTGTTGTTGTTCGAATAGGTAGGTTAATATTCGATCTCAATTGGAAGATAAAAATATATATTTTATTATTGTAGCCGGCGAATGTGGCAGGACAGCGAACGGAACGATCAACCAACCAGCAACGAACGGAATGAGAAACAATCTGTTTATGGTTGGATTTTCTTTGCGCTGCGTAGCTGACAAACAAGTGGAATGTATGTGGTGGATTTGGTTTGGCTATTTTTTTTTGTTTTTGTGTGTGGTATGTGGATCGTAAGGAGAATGAACATGAAGAAGAGAAAGAAAAGAAAGGTATGCAAAAAAATCATAAAAAGATGAACAGAAATGTGTGTGTATTTTTTTGTGGTAAAGTCAAATATAACACACATACCTAGACACCCAGTCTTAGGGGTACCGCGCACGCTTGGAACAAACAAAATTGCGATATATGTGGTCGGCGGAATAAAATAATTTGTCAGCAGTTTTGCAGTATGGAAAGCTTAAAAAGAAGAAAAATATACAAATACCTATATCTAGAAAGGTTCGAGACCAAATTTTAAAACTTAAAGAGCTGTGACACAGCAAACAGATTTGAAATATGAGATTTCAGCTGAAAAGTTCTTTGAGATATCGATGAAATCAAGAGTTTTCATTTAGATTTCGTAATTTCTACGAAATCTTGTTCCATCAGTTGAAAATGTCAAAAGTTTTCAACCGAAATCTTAGATTTCGTATGGTGGAAACATAGTATACAAAATTTTTAAGGCCTTTAACTCGCTAGGGTTAAAAAAAAATCATGTCTTTTGTAGACCTGTGGCTACCCTGAAACCACATCGTCCTAAATCAGTTATAGGACGAAAAGGATATTCTGCAAAATACAAAAAAAAATTCAATACGAGTTTACTAACCTTTTTACAACTAAAACCTAGTACGCAGCCGAAGAGAAACGAAAATCCCCATTCAGAAAATGACAACGAAATCATAAATGAAAAATTTAGTTGTGATTTTTTTTATGTAGTAGGTGTTCGATAGTGAAATGTCAATTAAAAAGAAAACAGTAGTAGATTCTAATAACCAAGTCTCCACTTATTTTTCACACACAATTAATTGTCCGCGACACTATATTCTTGACGAAAATTCGACAGTTTGTCTTATCTTACAGTTAGATTTTAGTTTTGAATGGAAAATGAATGAAGAAGCTAGTTAAGAACATAGACCATACCTTAAAGGCTCTCCCAAAGCAACGCGAATGCGGAGCGATGACGAATTTTTGTTGTTGTTTAGCGTTGTGAATTTGTCATATTTTGTACTATTGTGACTGATTCGCTGTGAATCGCTTCGCATTTGCGTTGGTTTGGGAGAGACTTAACACCATAACGGACGATACAAAACCAAAAAAAAAAATATAAGAATTCACTTAAACGAGAAAAAAAATTGAGTTAAAATTTTAAACAGTTTTTAGTTAATTATTTTGGCATGTTTCTCTCTACATATTTTCTACAACATATTTTTTCGCAATAATTTCGTTTCTAGGACCCAATTCCTCAAGAGTGAGTTTTTTCTGTGTACACAGAAAATCGAGTACACATAAATTTTTGCGATTTCCTAAGAGTGACTTTTAAGTTTTTGCCAATATTTACTACGTTTACAAGCAGGTTTGACAGCTAGAGTTGAAATAGGGTTGAATATACGACCCAGGGGCCAAATTACCGCATCAGCTATCGAGCAATACGTGACTGAATTATATGAGTTTGGTACTACCGCTCACGTTTCGAGCCATTGACTTACTATATATGGACTGCCAGGAGCCAACTTCACTTCTGTTCACTCTATTACTATACGCCACTAGCGCTGCCCTCGAAAAGGCGGCAGACATGGTGTAACTTTTGACAAATGAATGGAGTGTTTCTTTTGTTTTTTGATTTTATTTTGAAAAACCATAACAACAAACAAATAAATTAAGTTTTTAAAAAAGTGTTGAAAGCCATTTATTAGAACATTAATTTACTTAAGTACATATTTAATTTCTCTTTGTTCTTCTATGAACCATAATTTATTGCAACTTTGGTGACTTGACACTTGTATAGTTATTTTTAGAAATTCGCCTATTCTTTGGCGAAGAAAAAAAACTAAAGAAGAGCTTCCTTTATCCGCGGAAATTTGTTTCTTTTTTATTGGATTTGCCAGTCAGTCGCCACCTCTCTGAACTCTGAAGAAAAAGAAGATATTTAGTTTGAAGGGCTTTTTTTTATATATCACTTGATTTTTGAGTTCGTTTTTGGCTTACCATTTTGCAATTCCTTGAATCATGTTGATGCTTGGTGATTGATATAAGTAGGAAGGTTAAATACCTATCCTCTAAGTTCAAAATGCTTCATGATTGTTGTTAAGTTATTTTTTTTAACTAAATAAAACGACACAAACTTTTTCAATCAAAATAATAATAAATTTTGACTTTGATTGACAAGTATGATAGAGTGATCGACATACAGAGACGTTAGGATAGTTGTTTTGTTCGCCGCATGTTCGACGGAAGCTTAAATGTTGCTAAGGAGAAGCTGAACCCTTTTCTATTGAGCTTTTGTATGGAAAAAACATACGACTAGCAGTCCATATATAATAAGTCAATGTTTCGAGCAATCTAGTATACAAAAATTTGAAGCCGTTAACCGTTCATTCATTCAATCACTGATGGCACTTACTCACTCGATCACTGATGTGGCAATTTGGCCCCAGGTTTTTCGTCACTTGGGTTGAGTGCTCCATTTTGAGTCGAGTTGAAATTATATTGGGATTGTAGAAAAATGAATGGCATTGATGTATTTATTTTCAACGAGCTTCAAGCTCGCTTCAACACCACATGTAAACGTAGTAGTTGTGTGCACACAATCAGTCAAATATATTCACACTTGTTTGGGGCGTGAACGGAATGTATTCGTGGAAAATCATTCACACTTGCGCATTTGGGCCCCTGATTTCGTTCTCAAGTTCAAGACCGGAGAAAATTTTCGTTTCACCTCAGCAACTCAGGCTTAAAATATAAAAGAGCCATTTTCACTGTGAAATGAAATTATTTTATTTTATTTGTTTTTCAAAAGTCTTTAAAATGTTTTATGTTTTTAAAACAAAAATAATCATTACTTGATTTCCTAGTTTTTCAAAGAATACGAATTTGGTTAAGGGTGGTTTATTTGTGTCATTTTGTAATATTTAAAACAAATAGTTTTCGAGTAAAGTCGCAAAAATAGATTTTTTGAACGCTCAGTATTTTCCTCCGTTTTTAACAGAGCAGGGGACTAAAATATAAACAGTATTCCTCACATAGAAGCGAAAACAACTCTCTTTATCTTTTCTTCTTATGTAAGTTACTGCCGCATAATATAATTGAGCAAGCAAATCCAAAAAAATTCAGTATCAGTTTTAAAGGGGAAAATTCATGATACAACTAAACAGATAACTGTTATTTTGTTTGACATTTACGTCATCGACGCACAAATTTTCCTAATATTTGTGTTCCTTTTATAATAAAAATATGTGTTCAGAATCCTAAAAACAATTGCATTGTTTTATAAGAAATGATATTTCATACTTAATTATAAAACATTATTAGTCAACAAATCTTTGTTTTATTAATCTTGGAACACATATTTGTGGGTGTCGATAACATCATTCAATGTACATTTTGTGCAATGCGCTATCTAATTTAGCTGTAGGTACATATCATGAAGAAAAGTGATGTATTTTCGTGAGGGTCGTGTTTATAAATATTTCTGACTCCTCTGAGCGTTTGAGAAATATAAACTGTCTGATTGTGCGTCCCCTGTCTCCTATTACACGATGATTCTTTGCGTCTGACTCTTTTCGAACATAATGAGTGCTAAAGAAAAGAAGGATGAGATGGAAGACCAGTTGACCTGGACGGTGTTCACATTGGACTGAAAAAATGGATTTTTTTTTGACGTTTAAGTATATACATCTTCCTTCACTGAAGAAGTGGGAGCGAGATGTGAATACTGAAACGTCAAAAAAATCCAGTTTTTCAATCCATCGTGAACACCGTCCTGTGCGTCGTGGGCCAAGATTTCCAAGACTCTTTTTGACGTTTCTTGTCCATTGACCGTATTTTCGTATATTTCCTATACAGACTCTCTACAAACCACTTATAGCCATTCCACACTATCCCCTTGAGTATTAGCACATGTCAAAAAAATGTGTAATAATGTGGAAGTAATGTAATCATGTGTAATAGTGTGGAAGCCAAATATGAAATTTCATCAAACACAACTTAACAGCATATCCGACACGATATGATATTATGTTAATACAAAGAAATATTTAGGAACGGGTCTAAAATTATCACACTTTCTATCCCACTTGGGGGGTTTGAGGTTATGATGAAACTATTTTTTTTGGATACAAGTGCGGAAGCAAAATATTAATATCATTTTAGCACACAAATTTAGCAGTCGTATGAAATTCTCTCCCACTTAATCTTGACATGTGTTAATACTTTGTGAGATAGTGTAGAGGCACTTTGAGACAGTAAAGAGAACTATCAATTTTGCCTCAAGCGTCGAGAAGCTGCGTGTAAATACCTATACTATCTAGAGAACCGACTCGTCCCTCTTGCCTAAAACACCCGCAAATTTTATTTGAGCCTATTAAGAGAAAACTTCTGTCCGTGAATACGTATGAATTGTGGTTTGTGGATAGTTCTAAATGTGATGTTTTCAATTATTTCGAATCAATTTTGTGTTGTTTGCAGTCTAAGACGGTGTTCACATTGGACTGAAAAACTGGATTTTTTTTTAACATTTCAGTATTTACATCTTCCTTTACTGAAGAAGTGGGGGCGAGATGTGAATACTGAAACGTCAAAAAAAAAAACAGTTTTTCAGTCCAATGTGAACACCGTCTAATGAGCCAAAATCCATTAAATTATCATTGTATTGGTTTGGTTCTATTTAAAATGCATTGGGCATCTACTACTATACTATAGGTACTATAGGGCAAGTTTTGTTTCGTGCAAAAAAAAATTCGAGATAACATTCAACAATTAGCCCAGTTTATATTTCTGAGATCTCAGAGGACTCAGAGCGCTCAGAAATATAAACAGGATTCCTCTCAAAAATTCCTCAATTTTCCCCTTAAAAACTGAGACTGAAATTTTTTGGATTCGCTTGCTCAATTATTTCTTGTCGCAGTCAATTACATAAGAAGAAAAGAAAAAGAGAGTTCTTTTGACTTCTATGTGAGGAATGTTGTTTATATTTTATTCTCCTGCTCTGTCAAAAAATTGAGGAAAAATACTGAGCGCTCAAGAAATATAAACTGGCCAAATGACATTACGATGATAGAGAATACGAAAAAAGTGGGTGGCACAATGCTATCTGTCTGTCCGTAAATTGAACTACAGCCTAAACCACTAAAGCAATTTTCTTTAAATTTTGAATCAGGGGTTTTTTGTAACTCTCCAGAGGAGAGTTACGGTACTTGCCCTACAGCCGTAAATGAAAAGCTTATTTATCTCAAAAACGGCTCTAACGATTTTGATGAAAAAAAAATCAGTGTAGGAAAGGTGAACTTTTTGATAAGAAAAAAATTACCGAAAACCGTTATAAATGGTACCTGCCATATGATGTTTTTTTTCGATTTTATCATTAACGGCTCAAACGATTTCAATCAAATTTTTTATGCAAAAGCTGTTTTGAAATGTTAATAACAGTGCATATCAAAATTTTGGATTTTTAAAAAAATATTAAATTTTTTTTTGAAAATTCATTATATCTCAAAAATGAGTTGATGAATTTCTTTTAAACTAGATTTAAAAATATGTTTTTTTTATATTTTTATATAATTACTTCAATTTTTTTTTTAAAGTTCTTAATTCCAAGCACCTCGAACATAAGAGCAGGTACGTGCGATCCAGTCGTGCATTTTATTTAATAAGGGTATTCATTCAAAGTCTTCGTTAACGTACAGATTTATGAAGCTTACTTTACTATGTCTAGCCGCTGTATGGAATAACCTAAATTTCAATTTATTTAAAACATTTTTGGCCTAACCCTTTAGAGAAAACTTAAAATTCCAGAGGAATGTAAAGACGTGTTGTGTTTGTGAATCGGCGTGAAATCTTGCTAAAAATGCAATATTTTTGTTTTGATAGTATAAAATTAATTTTTTTTTAGAAAACATGTACTTTTGGTTGTAAGAAATAAGACATAAAGTAATATTTTGCGCAGGTTGTCTAAGTTGAAGTTTCAGAAGTAGAAAATAAATAAGTAGGTTAGGTACCATCTTTGGAGTAAAGGCCACTATAGCCATATAATTCACTCTGTGGGTAAATGAAGGTGTAAGAGGTTTATAAAATAAAACAACTTTGAAAATTTATTTTCATAACTCTAATACCTATCACCGTATTTGATAAAACTTGAAATGAAACCAAACCTCTAATGGTGTGTTTATTTCCCCATTAGTTGAGAGCTAAATTCCCTGAAAGAGGCTTCGTCCTCCGAGGAACACATTTCACGGCATTGTTTAATCTGATTCGATGTTGAAACTGAAAGACATGTAAGTTTGTTTGTAAGTCCTTAAACAAGTGATGTAATTATATTATACATCGAAACTCACTCTGCCACTAAGAACATAGTGCAAGTTCGAAACATCAATTGTTGTAGTAATACACAGGGTAGCCTTACGATGTTAATATATGACCTAATTAGACAAGCTGAGGCAATACAGCAAATTGTCAACAAAATATAATAGTTAAGAGCATTCGTAAATCAAGAGCTATTTAAATACTTTTTAGAAATAAAAAAAGATTATTAACAGTTTTTTTTTATTTTTTCAACTATATTTCACAAATATTATTTTGTATTCTCCTGTTACATTTTTTGTTTGTCTACGACTAATAGGGCAAAAATGCTTTAAACTATTTTAAAATGCTTGTAATCAATACATTTCAATTATTTCGATATTTATTTTTATTTTTTTTTTTGTATTATTGTTTTAATTCCAATGTATATTTACAAATTCTTACGATTAAAAGGAGAACAAAGAAAAACTGATTAAGGTACCGTTTAAAGATGCATTTTGCAATTATGTTGTGTACGACAAACATTAAAAAAACAAAAACAAAATAGAACATTTACTTATTAATATAAATATCTTTTTAGAATTTTAATAGCACCACTGAGTGCCAGGAGGTGTTAGCTGCATCACTTGTTCTGATAAGTTATATTTGTTAGTTATTTCGTTGGAACTTGACGACAGTAATAATTGTTTCTCCACATGATCAACATGGGAGATTGATTGCAAATATTAACTTTGTCCACCACTGGGTTTACCCCAAAGCCAATTGAGAAGTACAGAAGATGGAGATTGACTTGAATGAGCTATCAACGAAACAAATTCATCAAAAGTGTTTTTTTTTATAGTTTATAGGAAAACCTACATAAATCGCTTCCAACTAATTCAGATAGAGCTTCCGATGGCATCTTAGCTACATCTTGTTGAATTTGCTCCATTTGGCGTTGACGCATGTCTCGTTCTTCCTGGAAGCGCTTGGAATGACTCACTGAATGGAGTTGCGATAACCTATTTTTGAAAAGCATACCTATAGTTGAGAACATCTTATTGATCAAGTGCAATACTTACTTATGATGCAGCTCATCTGATTCTGGTGGTGAAGAAACTGCAGGTGGTAACTGGGGTTTTTCTGGGCTTTCGGTTGGCGATGATGAATCTCCTTGGGAAGCTTTAAAAAAAAAATTATTTGAGCAAATATTTATTAATTTCTGTCTTTACTCACGTTCTGGGCAACTTTGCAATTTGATTGCTTCCATTTGTCGCAATGTGTTGGACAACTTCAGTTGCAATGTATCACGCTCCTCCAAGAGATGAACTAGCTCGAGGGTGAGCTCTTCGCAACGCATATCTCTTTGATGTAACATATACAGAGCCAAATCAAGTTCAGATTTTGGGACTTGAGACACAGTTGGTGCCGGTGTTGCTCTCTGTCCATCCGAGCTGAATCCACTGCTATGGGACATTGTAGATTGCATCTTGTAGGGATCGAATTGGGCTGCCAATCGGGCGTATTCAGCACTTCTGATTGCTAACTGCTCCTTCAGAGTCACAATTTCAACTTCTTGATTCTCCAGAGCTTGTTGCATTTTTTGTATTAAATCTGGATCCGGAGTAGTATCTTTGGATGATGAGGAAGATTTGCTGTCCTCTGGGACGTAACTTTGCTGTGAGGATGATGCCCGGCTGGTCCTAAGAGCTTCAATCTCTTGCTTCAGCTTGTTTTCGGCGTCATTGAACTCTTTTTCACGATTATCCAGATGAGCTCGCCACATATCTGCAATTTCAGTACATCGCTGCTCTATTATAGCTTCCCATTGAGCATTAGCTCCAGGTGAATCCGAAGGAGGCTTCTGTATTCCGACAGTATCCAGTGACTTTCTCAACTCAGCAATTTCTATGTTCTTTGTATCAAGCTCGAGAACAGCGGCCTTCATTCTTTCTTCATTTTCCAAACTTGACATGACATGATTGTTAAGAACTTGTAGTTCCTCTTCCATGTGACCCTTTTCAATGCGCATGTTTTCCAATTCTTCTTGCAACTGTTGAATTTTTTCTACTGAATCATCAACCTGTTTTTTGTTTATTTCTTGAGTGATTTGCATGGTTAAATTGTGCTCAATCTCGTGTTTATCTTCTTCTAAGTTCTTCACTTGCATCTTAAGCAAGTGGATTTCTTGATTTTTTGTGAGAATTTCTAAGACAAGTTTTTCGGTCTGATCCTCACGCATAAGATCTTCGATTCGCTGTTTGAGATGCATTATTTCAGAGTCTTTTTCCTGAATCTGCTCCTCGAGCTCACTGTGCTGAGTGGACGAACCGGAATTCAAATTAAAACGGCCAATCTGAGTGCTGAGAGAGTGGTTTTCATCTGCAAGTCGATTTATTTCACTCTGAAGTGATTGTTTTTCGGACAACTCCTGGCGCAACTGCTCAATTTCCTTAGAGAGTTCTTCATTTTGAACAAGTACCGATTTAAGCTCGATGTTCAAACGATTCACTTCATTTGATAGCTTTTCGGTTTCTACAAAACCACTGCTTGCGATATTGAATGACGACTCCAATTTGGTTCTATTGATTTCAGCTGATAATTCTTCGTTTGTTTGTTTCAGCGATTGAAGCTCTAACTGCAGACGATTTACTTCAGATGTTAGGTCGATAGATTTATTTTCACTTGGAGCATTAAATGCTTGCTGAAGCTTTTGAGCATTGATTTCCTGCAAAAGCTGTTGATTTGTTTCGTTCAACTTAACTGCTTCGGACCGTAAGCGATCAACTTCTCTACCCAAATCTTGATTTTGCATCACAACTGATTCGAGATCGCAAGTTAAACGAGCAGTCTGCTGTTCAAGTTCATCGGAAACTTGTTCTAACTTTGTTTCAAGCTCTTTGGCCTTTGCTGATTCCAATTGAAGCTTGGCCACTTCACTATTCAGTTCTTCACTTTGCTTTTCAAATCGTCTTATCTCTTCTAGCCGTTCCATTTTCTCCTTTGCAATGACTCCTTGGGCATCAGTTAATTGGGACTTCAGGTTCTGGTTCTCCAATTTCATTTCATTGAACTGGAACTTTTGATCGGAAGTTTCGGAACCAATTGAGTTCTGCAAGCGGGTGAGTTTTTCATTCAAAGTCTTGACGGCTTGCTCAGCTCTTTGAACATTGGCTTTTTCCTCGTCCAAAAGTGCTTGGAGTTCTGTTCGGTCGCCAGATATATCTTCAATTTCGGATAACAGCTCATCTACTTTCTTCTCTAGCAGTTTATTGGAGTTTTCTAGATCGTGTGTTGCAACAGATGGGTCGAGTGTCACTGCATCTGGAGCGATTGGTGGTGCTTCAGTAGAGACTGCAGCAGCGCTCCATTCTTCTAGGTTCTTTATTTTTTCGGTTAGTTCACGAACCCGAGACTTATACATTGCAACATCATTGTCCTGGCGTTCCTTCATCTCTGTCATTCTCTCATTTCCGGATGACAGTACATCGATTCTCTTGAGCAGGTTCTCCTTCTCTAACGATTGCGATTCGATTAGCTTCTTAGCCTCGGCCAACTTTTCTTCCAACAGCCTCAGTTGAGATTTCATTTCATCTTGAATAGCTAGATCAAGGTCGGATGATTCCACCGATGAAGATTTGCGGAAGGCAGCCTGTGAGTACAATTCATCGATCTTGGTCTTGTACTCCTTGAGTTTTTTCATTAGCTTTCCAGATTTTACTTGCATATCCTGTTTTTGTTGCACCAAACGATCACGTTCGAGTTCAAGCTCTTGAATACGATCGCTGTGTTCTTGTAATTTTAGCTCTATCTGCTGTTGCGGTGCCAGAAGTGATGCATTGCTAGTGGTGGCAAAGTGTTTCGCTTCAAGGGCAGCTTCCTCTGAGCCCCATCCCCAACCTTCATCAAGCTCAAGTTGTTCTGGTGGCTGACAAGCGTAAGCCTTCACGGGTACAATTATTTCCTCCACAACGGGTTCAGTTGACACTTGAGGGATATTTATGCTTTCGAATGGTGATTGCTCAGGAGCACCTTGGAAGAACATGTCAAGAGATGGTACTTGTCCTGCAGGAATAATTTGACAGTCAATTGCTTTTGTGTCTTGCTTGAGTTCGAGGTCTTTTATTCGATCCTCATATTCTCGCATTCGGATCTCAAATGTCCGTTTAATTTCTTCAAGTTGCCGCAAGCTGTCTTCATGTGCGGCAGTACGGTGAGCTAGTTTGGTCTCCAAATCTTGAGCGTGTTTCTCTAAATCGGAAACATTTCTTTGCAGATCCTCAATAGTTTGCTGATTGCCAGCGGGTTCTTCCGGGAATGATGGAGGACCTATCGTCCGACTAGATACAGCACCATGGAGACTATCTACATGACGTGTAGTTACGATTTCGTCAAAAACAGATGGCATTGTTTGTTCAACACCGAAGAAAGCCAGCGGCGGAGGAACTACCACTTGATTGTTGTCCATTCTCATTTGCTCAATTTCTCGCTGTCTATCATTTAGTTCCCTTTCCAGTCGATCGCATTTCTCGCGCAGGTTTGCCATTTCAGCGCTGTCATCGGATTGAGTAAGACTTGCAAAAGGATCCACTGGCTGCTGCCTTGCTGCCAAAGCGTTCATTTGCAGCTGAAGATTTTGTCGCTGGTAGTTCTCTATTAGCGACTCTTTTTCTGCAAGTAGATCAGTGAGACGCTTGTTCTCTGTCTCAATAAACACCTGATCATCTGTTTGATTCTGGCCAACTTGCATGCGCATAGAATCTATTTCGGCAATTTGTGTGCGTAACGCATTTAACTCGATATCATGATTCTGCACCAATGTGTCTATCTGGTGTTTAAGGTTTTCTAGTTCAGTTTTGTCCTGCATCGATTGCATGCGAAGCTCTTGCAGCTCAAATTGATCCTGCGATAGATTTTCATTTTGCATCTTTATCCATGTAGATTCCCTTTCCAAATCTGACTTTGCTTGCTCTAGGGAATTCATAGTTTCATTTAGACGCACACGCTCATCCTTAAGTTCACTTATTTCATCCTTGGTTTTTTCTAATTCTTCAGTGAGATTTCGTTTCTCATCATTAATTACACGCAGCTGCTCACTCAAATCATTTTCCAGCTCATCGATTTCAGAGTTTTTAGCAACTAGTTGGGCCTCATAAGCCCCACGCAAACGCTTCATTTCGGCATCAATTGTGGCCACCTGCGTTTTCAAAGATTGATTCTCTGTTTCCAAGGTATTTTTAGTGTGTTCCTTAAATCCTGCATATTCTTTTTCAAGTTTAGCATTATTAGCAACAAGAACTGAATGCTCTATTTTGAGAGTTTCTAACCGATTTGACAAAACTTCATTTTCTTCCTGGGCTTCAAATAAACGCTGTCCAATGATATCATCATGATCGGAGAGCATGTTAAGTCGATAAACTAATTCATCTTCAACCTTCGCATGCTCATCGGTACGTGTTTGAAGCTGAGCGTCCAGTAAATTTGCCCTGCGTTCCATAGAAGAGCGACGCTCTTCAAACATAGCCACACACTCTTCCAATCTTCCAATTTTCTCTTTGAAACTATTATTATCTTGCTCGAGAGTTTCAATATAACTCATGTCCTCTTGTAGTTTAGCTTGAATGCCATCGTGAACCGTCTCCAGACGAGCTATGGTCTCTTGGAATGATGCTCTCTCTATTGCTCCTAAATCACGCAATTTAGTGTTTTCTTTTTTAAGTTCATCTATTTCAGCTAGAACATTTGTGTTTGGAGTTTGAGATGAAAGAATTGCATGAGCCCTGGTTGGTGCAATATTTCCCTCTTCAACTTCCTTACTCAAAAGCTGATTTAGCCGCTGAATTTCTCTGTTCTTCTCCTTGATCACTGCTTTGGATTTTTCAAATTTAAGACTCTTAGAGTTGAACTGTCTTGTTAGTTCCTCGATCTTGGTGTCTCTCAGTTTCATGTCATCAAACAACTGTCTACTGGGTATTTGAATATTTGCTAACTGTTCAGTCAATTGCTCAATTTTGTTATTCTTTTTATCCAGCTCTTCTTGTAATGAACTCAACAATTGCTCAATTTTGTTATTCTTTTTATCCAGCGCTTCTTGTAATGAAATCAGCTGCTCCTCGGTGCTATCGAGTATTGTATTTTTTTTCTCGATTTCCTTTTCCTTTGCATTTAGTTGCTCTCGGATCATTGTGAGTTCTGTAAGCATTTTACTGTTGGAATTATTCTGTTCATTTAGCTCATTGATAGCCGTGTTTTTCTCATTAAGTTGTTCACGCAACACCTGTAGTTCTTGATGATAGGGTTCTGCTTTCAGAATAATATCGTTCAACTCATCTATTTTGGCATTCTTTTCATTCAGCTCATTGAGTAGGTTTCTTAATGCCTCTTCGTGTAATGCTTGTGCTGTTTGAATTTGGTTATTAAGCTCCTCAATTTTAGCAGTCTTTTCACTCAGCAAACTTTCTAGATTTTTCAGTTCATCTTGAAGGGAATCATTTTGTAAACCTGTGGTATTCTTAATTTGTAGAAAATCTACTTGATCTTGTAAGAACTTCGAAGTATTTCCGAGAGCAAGATTGTTTTCGTTCAGCTCGGTAATTGCTTTATTTTTCTCATTCATTTGCTCACGTAAAAGTTGTAATTCTTCTTGATAGGGGCCAGCTTGTAGAATAATTGTATTAAGCTCATCTATTTTGGCATCCCTTTCATTTAGAAGGTTTTGGTACTGTCCAAGTTGCACTTGCATGGCTTTATTATTAGTTTGTTCTTGAACAATAGTATTCAGTTGGCTTTGCAGTGCAAAATTCTTTTCATTTATCTCAGTAATAGTGGTATTTTTTAGCTTCATTTCTTCGCGAAGGGCGTTTAACTGATTCAGATAAGGCTCTGCTGATTCAATGATGTCATTTAACTCATCGATCTTAGCATTTCGTTCATTTATTAGGTTATGATATTGTAGGAGCTGCTCTTGCATAGCTTCAAACTCAGGTCTCATCGCATCTTTGCTTAGTTTACTTTCATTCAGTGCAACCTGCAATTCTTCAACTTGGGTATTTTTTTCATGCAGTTGTTCTCGCAAAGACATCATTTCATGTTGTACACCATCCAAGGATTCTTGCACCTTTTGAACACATTCTTCAAAGTGCTTTCTCTGCTGGTTTGATGCTTCTTGAACTGATTGAATCTCCTCGGATTTTAATTCCAATTGGGACGTCTTCTCTTGTAGTTGGCTTTGTAGAGTCTCGATTAAAGGATTCTTTTCTTGAGCTTCAGCATCAAGGGCTCCTTTTTCTAGGTTCTTTATTTTTGCTTCGAACTCCTGGCATTGGGCTACCTTTTTCTTCAAGTTTGCAGCATATTTTTTCAGTTTTTCTAGCTGTTCCTTATTTTTATGCTCCAGGTCCTTCACAGTTTTCTCCAACTGGCTTGATCTCAGCTCGGCAATTTGTATATTCTCTTCAAGTGTTTGATTTTCTTCCCTGAGAGTGCTAATGTCCTCCTCCAAAATCGGCAACTGGGTCAGTTTTTCTAGATTCCCTTTTTGTGCATGCAGCTCGAGCAGTAATTTATCAACGACTACGTTGTTTTCGTCCTTTTCTTTGGTAAGCTGCTCTATCTTAGATTTATTGACATCGAGTTGCTCTTGCAGGAGAACAATTTCGTCCTCCTTCTCGATCACTTTTTCAGCATTCTCTTCCATTGTCTTGTAGAGTTCCATAATTTGCGCATTCAAAGTTTCAATAGTTTCTTGTTTATTGGTGAGATCATCTATTTGCTCAGCCAGAAGACTTTTATTAATGGACAACGCTTCACGCAGTTTATCCACTTCCAGCTGAAGATCGTTGGAGAATTGTTGACCAACTTGACCGCTGTTCTCTTGCAGAGCCTTTAGTTCCATTTTTAAGTTGGCCACTTCTTCATCGCGAGCATTGAGTTCTTCGATTTTCTTAGCAATCTCATTTTCACTATCTGTATAAGCCTCAATTAATTGTTGTTTTTGTTCAGCAATTAATTCCTGGAGAATTTTCATTTCAGCGTGGGAAGTTTCTATTTTTGCTTCAAGTTCATGCCGTAAGCGAGTCAAACTCTCTATTTGTTTCTCGTGAGCCATTTCCTTGTCGTTGATCAATTTATCAAACTCTTCGGACATTACTTTCAGAGAAGTTATTTCTTTATTGAGTCGCGAGATTTGCGAGTCCTTCTCTTCAGATGCAGTTGAGGCATTTCTAAGCTTTGTCCGGAGATCAGCAATCTCTGATTGAAGCTCTTCAAATTTAGCCTCATCTACTGGTGAACTTGCCTCGGCGGTTGCACTTTTAACCTTCTGCAATAGTTCAGTCAATTGCTGATGGGTGTTTTTTGCTTCTTTGGAAAGTTTCTTAGATGCATTAATTTTGGCATTTTTGTCATTCGCCTTCCGATAACTCTCCAACTCTGAATTTAGCTTAGCAAGGCTTTTCTCGCACTTATCGAGCAAATCTTTACCATCACTGGGACCAATTACGGACGCTGCCATAACCATGCTATTCAATTCAGCAGTGATTTTGGTTTTCTCGGCTGAAACTTCCCTGATTTCTCTACGAATTGTCTCTTTTTCTGCATTTGCATCATCGAATTTTTTCTGCAAAGCTTCTTTTTGTAGGTTAGCTTCTTCGTTAGATTTTTCTAGTTCCAACTTCTCCACCGACAACTGATCAATTTTCTTCAAATGCTCCTGATTCTCAGCTGTAATGGCTTCCATCTTCTCGAGAACTTCCTTACGCTCAGTAGTAAAGAGTTCAATTTTGTGCATCAACTCGGAACTTTCCTCCTTAAGTTTTAATAGACTATCAGTGAGTTCTGGATCCAATGTCTGTTGACCACTATTTGTTACCCCTTCAGTCATCAATCGGAATTCTTCTTGCTCCAAACGCTTATTAAAGGCTTCAATTTCAATACGATCTTGCTGGGTAAGTCGCTCAACAATTTCTATCGACTCAGCTGATGAACTGGATTTACTGAGTTTTTCGATCTTGTCCAAGAGTTCCATGTTTTCCGCAACATAATGTTCCATTTTCTTTGCCAACGAACTTTTCTCCTCGCGTAACTCTTCGACGGTTTTAATCAAATCGACATTCTCCCTCTCTAGTTCTTCAATCTTTTGGAGATTTGTATTAACTTGCTCCTCTAACTGAATTGATTCCATTTCCGAGACCACTCTTGCGCACTCTAGTTCAGATTTCGTCGACTCAAGGTCTTCGGTCATGTCCATTTTCTGTTCCTCAAGAAGTTGAATGGCAGACGTTTGGTTTTGACAAGTCGCCTCCAGATATTCAATCTTCTTCTCGATTTCTATTTCGGTCACAATTGTCGTGTGCTCTCCACTTTCCATTTTCAATAAAAGTTGTCCCTTTTCGTCTTCTAGCTCCGTGATTTTTTGCTGAAGTTCTTCATTTTCATCGGTCAATTCAGCTACTGATGCATGCAAATCAGACATTCTCTTGAATTCATTCAGTTGTTTCTCTAGATGCTTGGCCATTTTCTTGGACTTTTCTAGTTCGTCTTTCAAGGATGAAATCTCTCCGTCACTCATTGTTGCAAACAATGGTTTTCGACTTGGAACTTTTAGTTTCTCCTCCAAAACGGCAAAATTGGCATTTAGAACATTCAGCTCGATAGTCTTTTCCATGAGCTCTTCTTCAAGGGCTTTTATTCTTTCAATATGAGTCATAATGTCTTCTCTTTGAGACTCAATTGTGGCTTCTAGACTGTCGGTGTTGTCTTCTTTTTCTTCTTTGTTTACTTCTTGAAGATTCTCATTCTCCTGACGAAGTTCATCGTTCTTTCGTTCTAGTTTATTTATCTTTGATTCGAGTTGTTGGACTTGCTTGACCAATTCTTGTTCAACTTGACGATCAATATCTCCATCGGAAAGCACATCAATTTTTTGATTATCAACGGAAGACTTAAGTATTTCCATTTCTTTAGCGAGTTTCTCCCTCTTTGCTTCCGATTCTTGGAGCTTAGCTTCCAGTTCTTGGGATTTCTCAGTTAGGTCACATTTGGCTGTTTCAAGGATGTCATTAACTTCTTCTAGGTGAATAATTCTCTTCGACTTCTCCTCCAATTCTGTCTTCAAACGATCATTTTCGATTTGCCAGCTCTCTTCCAGGTCATGATCATTTAAATTCGCAACCAAATCCCGAGTTCTTTTCTCTTTGAGACTTTCTTCCAGCTCAAGAATCTTATTTTCGAGTTCTTTGACTCGCTTAGAGGCATCTGAAGAAGTTTTTTCCTTTTCCAGCTGCTTCTCAAGCAAGCGAACTCGATTATCCAGAAACTTAATACGCTCTTTATCTAGATTAAATGGCGCCGATGCTAAATCCGTTGCAGATCTAACTTTACTTCCCACCGAACTGTAAGACAGAGCACTTAAATCGCCCATTGAACGACCCAATTCAGAGGAATGCTCCAAACACTGTTGAGTTGTATCGAACTTTGCCTTCAACTGTGTTACCATATGTTCTATTTCTCGCTTACTATGCTCTCGTTCGGCCATTTTGACTTTATTCTCTTCCATTTGTTTACGCAAGAGGAGAATTTTCTCACTGCCAGGTGTTTCGTTGCGAGCCGAGAGAGGTCTTTGAGGAGTATCTGTATATCCTCCACCACCTCCAGCATCTGTTGTTGTGCTACATTGCGAAAGATTTAAATTCTCCTGGGATTGAAATTGTGATTCGTTGAGAGATGTGGTGGATGAGTTAAGGTTCTGACGTGATCGCGCTTTCGATTTCAAATTTGTTAGTCGTTGGGCAATATTCTTGACTTTCTCTTGGGCCGAGGAAGTTGATTTCCCGTGTGCTACTTCGGATTTTCGTACGAGCTCCTTTAAAGCGGATATTTTTTCCTGTTCCAAAAGGATAATTTAATTGATTAGTTATAAGATTGTTTGGATAGTTTGGATATTTGTGCGAAATTAAGTCAATAATAAATGCGTTACCTAGCAATACTGCATCGAAAGGACATTTTTTTTTTCTGAAAATTCAACTACTGAGGGTAACAATTTCAAATGCATCGGATCCCAAAGTTGCTATTTTTAGAATTAAGGCTTTCCAATCGGATGCAATATACCTACACCCAAAATCATTCTTTTGTGACGATAAAGTAGTGACAGACACCGTAAAAAAAGAATTTGTTTGTTGTTGTTTTTGGATTTTTGAGGTAATTTAAATCTATGATTTCAGAACATTCACATAAAAGAAGTTTCAATAAGATTGCAAGATTTCATTTTGAAATTAAACTAAGTCTTGTAGGATATAAAAAATAATTGAAATATATTTTGATTTAGAAAGTCGAAATATGAGATTTATGTATAGTACGACATATGTACTATATGGTGGCAAACGCAATCTCAAACGCGTACTATTTTCACATTTCTTGTATTGTTCAATTGCTCCCAGTCGTCTTTTCTACTACTCTTTATGTACATATTTTCTAATTTATGTCTGAGAATTGGAGATATAAAGAAGTTGATTGATTACAATTTCTTCAATTACTTCCTCTATCTCTTTTGGATCCACCTCTGTCTTTATCGCTGTAGCTATACATGATCTGTTTAATCAAAGTTACTGTCGCATTCCGGGAGACATTGGCTTCTCTCTTTTTTAAAACGTCAGTGCGGTGATTATAAAATATTATCTTGCTTCACCGGAAGTTTTTTATTTATATTTGTGTCAGGGTCAATGATTGTTGAAATTTATTTTATTTTTCAATATCTTATCCGAAACAATTTTAAGTTACGGGATACCGATCGAAAGTTCTCAGCACGATTTAACTGCTTAATTGGTAAAGTTTTCTGAGCCTTAACTTTACCTAAATACACAAATTGCGGGAAGAATTAGTGCTGCCGACGAAGTCGTGGGGCTTAGAAATGAACAAGGTAAAGATTTTAAAGATTAAGTTAAAAAAAGTTTACATTATTCACTAGAAATGGAAAATGGTAAAGAAGACGTTGATAGCGCAAATGACGCGGATAGCACAGATGATATATTTACGTTAGGGTGGTCTCTTAATTGGACACTTCTTGAATAGTTCTCATTCGATTCAAAATATTGAAAAACAATTTCCTAATTTTGTACAGATTTTTAATTTAGCCCCTTAGTCCCCCTGTTTTCACTTATGATTCTTATTCTTATATTACGCGAAAAAATATTAGGGCGTATAGATTAGACTCAGGCGAGAAAAAAATCGGGGGTCTGTTTCCCACGTTCATGAGGGAGGTAATTTTTCTAAAAAATTGACTCAAAAGCTTTTTCTTAGATTATTAGAGAACTGATATGTGGCTTTAAAAACATCTATAGCATGGTGTTGTAAGTCTTCCTATTTTTTTTTAAATAATTTTTTGTTCAGTTTTGAGTCAACTTTTTAAAAAATTTACCTCTCAGATTGAATGGCGACAATGGATCCCCTTCTGACAAGATTTTTTTTTTGTCTAAGTCTAATCCATATGCTCTGATATTTTGTTCGCGTGTTATAAGAATCATCCCCAGCCAATTATGAGTAACTTAAAGTGACAAGAGGGAGATACCAAGGGGGTAAAATACAAATCTGAAAAATAGGAACATTTTTGTTTTCTGTTTAGAGCCATTTGGCCCCTATCCAGCTCGGAATCTAAAAAAACCTTATATAAGTACCACCCTAAAGTTTAATAAATTAATTGAAGAGCATGTTGCCCTAACACAATAGTCTGAAAACCGCTAT
The DNA here is from genome assembly GCA_946251815.1 of Dasysyrphus albostriatus. Lineage (NCBI taxonomy): Eukaryota > Metazoa > Arthropoda > Insecta > Diptera > Syrphidae > Dasysyrphus > Dasysyrphus albostriatus. Next base: position 26,291,606 of record OX276336.1, on the reverse strand, counting down.
TTTCAACCCCTCGTCCTTACCACGGGCGCCAAAAAAAATCCTGCCAGACTTTTGAATTTGATGTCAAAATGCATGCACCTACAGATCCTCATAATCATTTTTTGGTTAAGTGTTCAACCCAAAAATATGCTGCCAACTCTTAGACTAATACCTACCGAAATTGAAAACGTAAAATAATGGCGTATTGTGGATCCGTATATGTGGATTCATTTTGCCGAATATCTATGATTCATAGACGTTCAAAAAACTAACGGAATGGGGTTTCTTTTTGTTTTCCGTTTTCAATCCGTACGGCTTCAAATCCACCAAATATCAAAACAGCCGTAAATGTAGATGAAGTATCTGAAGACAACGATTTTGACAATAAGGTAACCAATAAATAGTAGTGGTCTCAATGTAAAAGTTTAGTTCGGCTAAGACGAATCAATCGTGAAAGTCTTGCAAGGCAAAATATTTCGTAATGATATGAAGAAATCATATTAATGTTTCCTTGGCAGATTGAAACAAATGTATTGATACTTCAGTGCTTTAGGGAACTATCTTCATAGTTGCATTCCGCCAAATTTTACAAAAACCACTCAATTTTAATATTAAAGATTTAATAATATTTAAAGATTTTATTGCTCTTAATACGCGATTTTTTACTACAGCATTTATAAAAAAGTTATAAAATGTCTTAAGTCTAAAATATCTCGAGAACAAATGAAACAAATGAAATGACTTCGGGTTTATTTTATTCCATTTGCCTAATTAAAAACTGATAAAAATATAAAAAAAAATCTGTATACATTATATATGTACATATATAGTACATACTTTAATATATATTGCAAGTAAAGACTTAATTTAATAATTCAACCCATTAAAATTTTACATTTTTAAAACCAGATAACAGAATCAAAAAATACATATTGACATAATTTCACACTGGAAAATTGGATTTTGGGCTCGGGCAGAGTGAGCAACAAGCAACAATGTTTTTTTTTTTTATTTAAGAAGGTGCCAAGCCCAAGTATCTTAAGGCCAGATCTACACTTCTGTGCCAATACCTATACACTCTCGCTAGGATAAAATATTTTTACATAAGAATCAATGAGAGGATTGAAATCGTATCAGTTATCGATGATGTGAATATATTACTCACTGTTTCTTGTGTAAGAATATTTTATCGTATCGAGACTTTATCGATATTAGAACTAAAATGTAAATCTGACTTAAATGTTCTTTTTTATTAGTTAACTAGGATGTATAGTTAAATCATTGTATATAATATATACAATGGTTGAATATAAAAGCACCCCCCAAAAGTGGAAAATCTGGAGCCGGATCTGGGAAAATTCGGCTGTTTATTTAGAGATTGGACCTTCTTTACTTATCCCAAAAAGAAAATGTGTATTACCTACGTGTCATTTATAATAATCAAGGTCTTTTTTTCAATCAAAGCCCCAACAATTGATGAGTGACGACGTTTTAGAGGTTACAACACTAAACTCCGCACTTAACTTTGGACAAAAACTCACGTACTGTTGAACTTTCAATCAAAAAAAGTGAAACCAGAACAAAAGAACCATAAAACAACAACAGAAAAAAAATCTTTAATTAAAATTAAAATGTGTACATTTATATCGAATAAACAATGAAATGTTAAAAATAAAACAGTTAGCTTACTTGCTGTTTGCTGAAATTCTCTTGCAAACTTGTGATATCCGATTGTTGATGTTGTTGCTGGGGGTGCTCCTCTGATTCGTGCTGAGACATTTTATATTTTTTCTTTTTTTTTTGGTTCTTCTGATTTACTTTTTTTTGCTTCTAAACAGTTTTTTACTTTCGTTTTTTGTTTTCAATTATAAATGCACGTTTTGTTTTAATTCATTAGAAATAACCAAAAAACAAAACAATTTCTTTAAATTATACAAAACTGAAATGAAATAGAAAACAATTTTATTACTGCAAAGAACATTTGTTCACACTTATTTTTATATTTCTATTATTAGTAGATGGCCATGGAAATATTAGAAAATTTATCCATAAAAACATAAAGGATTGTTTTAGGTTTTGGTTTGATGAAAACTTTTGATTGAAATTAAAATATTTTTATGGGAATTTACCAAAAATTATTATGTACAAATTTTACAAAAAACACACAAAATAGTTCCATGTCAGCAGTTTGATAAAATGTCAGATTTGCAAGGCTGACAACATGAAAATCTAATTAGAGAGAAAATTAAATTTTTTGCCAACATGAGATGTGAATATTCGTTAAATATTCGTTGGGATGGGTTCGTAGAACCTAGATCTAAATACAAAGAGCCTGAATCCACGATTCGTTTCGTCTTATTGTCGGGTATTTACTTTCGTGATTAACACAACTATTCGTGAGTTTGATAAAATTAAAAATTAAAAAAAAAAAAAAAATTAAAATTAAAATTAAATTAAAAGGCTGAAATTTTTTGGATTCGCTTGCTCAATTGTTTTTTTGTCGCAGTAAATTACATAAGAAGAAAAGAAAAAGAGAGTTGTTTTGACTTCTATGTAAGAAATACTGTATTCTCCTGCTGTGTCAAAAGATTGAGGAAAAATACTGAGCGCTAAAAAAATATATACTGGTCAAAAAGATTCAATTTGGGTTTTAGTTTGGTTTTCGATTCGGCAAAAGGGAAAAACACAGTTTTTATAAATAAAAGGGACAAAATACAGTTTTTATAAATATGCTTAGGCTTTTATTTTAACTTTCCTCAAAAACCTCTAAATGAATAAAACAAACAAAGCTTTAGTAGGAACAAACACATTAGATGCATTTTATTGGTATTTATAGCTAGCGTAGCCATTTACTACGTTTACATGTGGTGTTGAAGCCAGCTTGAAGCTCGCTGCAACTCCTTGTAAGTCTGGGTCGAGTTGAAATGAGTTTGACTCGACTCGTCTGCACTCGAGGAGCGGAGTCGAGTCGAAATTGGTGATGAAAAACCTGGGTCGAGGAGTTGGTTTTACAGATCATGCAATATGGTCAGTTTATTTGCATGTTTGTGTACAAATATAATTTATTTTCGGGTGTAATAATTTAAATTAGCTTGATCAGTTCTTTGAATACCTACCTATTATGCTAGGCTTCCACTTGTCTTTGAATTGACACAGTTTGACTGATCACAATTCTGTCTTTGAACGACAATATTGCCAGTTCATTTTCACTTGTGTTCTTAATTGATACAAAATCATTGATATTTTCAAAGACAAAGAATTTTTAACAAACTTCTTTCTCAGTTATTGACAGCTATTTCCATTTTGGTTCGCCTTTGATGAAATGAAACCCATTGTCAATGAGCAAATTTTCAGAGCTGTCAGTCATCTTCTTTGAAATGTGTGTATAGTAGTGCAAAGAAGTATTATTTTTATAGAATTTTTGGTTTGAATTACAAACGATTTCAAACTTATGTACCTTGTACCAGCGATTTGGAATCACCATGGAATGATAAAATTTTGATAAAATTTATCGGCCAAAACTTCAAAATCATATCTAAATTGCTTTGGATTAGCTGTCGAATTAATGGTTTTCACTGACAAATTATTGAAACAAATTGCCTTTTCCAGTTAAAGATAAAGTGACAAAGACAAGTCAATTGAGCTATTTTTACTTTTCTTTCAACTTAAGTGTGTTCCTTAAATTCTACGCACTATTTCGGACTAAATGTCAAATTGTTACAGGTGGGAATAAAATCTTCTCAGAGAGAAGAAAAACTGTCAACATTTCGGGAACGGTTTGGGCACTTATTTGCACTAATTTGTACCACGTCAAAGGAAATATTTGACAAGAGCTGCCGTAGGGCAATCATAAGTCAATAAATTTTTTCAGAAAATAACTTTACAAGAAATTGAATTATGAAACTTAATTTGTTTAAAAAGGAAAAAAAAACTACAATAAACAAAAAGTACACAAATTTTCTTCTACGAAAAAGATTTGCTTAGCGACAAAATAATAAATATACAAAAAAAAAAAACACTTGGGTAACTCAAGCTTTTTGTATTCTGTTTTGTTATTTGTATTCAAACCGATATTTTTTTTCCAATCTGACTGTACGAACACCTGGCATTTGACATCCAGTACAGTCACTAGAAATTTCTCGGACCAAATCTGGCAAGGAGGGGACATTTTTTTCTCTCTCGTGAGCGCTCTCTTTGGTCCGAAAAAGTACTAAAAATTACTAAATATGGCGGTTTCAAACAGTTTGAAACTCGTTCTGGAACACACCTCATGTTTTTGACCAAACACACCTCAGACAACCTTCTGTTAGGAGTTTTCCCTTGGAGGTGGTGAAGTATTTGCAAGTACTTTGCTAGCTTTTTTCAATGGAACACATCAAACTGCTTGCTTTCTCATGAAAAATGTATCAACTCGCACATGAGAGCATGTGCAGTTGGTAGTACTAGATTAGGGTTTTCATCTACTCATAAGTACTTTGCCACCTCCAAAGGAAAACGTCTATTACTGCACATAGACATATAAGCTGCACGTACATATTCTTCGCAACACACAAGCTACATACATATTTTCAGCTTTATGCTATGTTTCCACCAAAACAAAGTTCGAGATTTCGGCTGAAATATTTTGATATTTAATATTGATGGAACAAGATTTGAAGGAAATTTCAACGAAATCCTAATGAAAACTCTAGATTTTAATAAAATGCTAATGAAATCCAACACCAATTTTGATGAAATATCAGATTTAAATATGGTCGCAACATAAAGTGTGTGTTTTTGTAAGCCCGGGATAATCGGACCAAAAGAACGATATCATCGCAGAAAAAAAAATCAGTATCCAAACAAACTATCGTTAAGAAGTATGAAATTCGTGCCGGTAGCACAGTTTTTACCTGGGTTACAGCTAGGCCCCAAAAATTATCTGGGCTGAGCTAATCCTAAAGGGTTGTTGTTGCATTTAACACGTAAATTGCTATAGTATATCAGAAACAAGAGTGTCAGTCAGACGACTGTTTTGAAATTTTTTGTGAAATTTTAGATTCATTATAAAAACACATTGTAAATAAATCTTCTACAACCAAGAGTTTCGTTTTCGTTTGCAGAACGCTGGACATGGAGCAGCCGTTGCGGGTGCAGAAAGCATTGATTAGACATAGAGCATTCTTTCAGACTGTTTGAGTTCATAACCTCACATTTTATAATAAACAAAAATCCTTTGCACAAACTTAGAATATTTATTTTTATATTAAATTAAAAAATATTTCTACAAACAAGTTCCCCCAAAAATACTAAAACCGCAATTATCAATCCCAACAGCAAAACGTTCCAAGCAAATTCGAAATGTCGCAATGTCAATGGGATACTACGATTGAGGTCCCCGACATTTTGCATATCATTAAAATAATCAGCCTGGAAGGCCTGGAAGACAGCATCGCTTTGCCACCTATCATACAATCCTGTCTCTAGAATTTGCAAAATAAAACGGTCTAGAATTTCCTTTAGTGGCGAATGTTCGGGTATCAAAAAGCATGAAAATAACTGCATCACACTTTCGGGTAGTACACGAAACAATGGCTTTGTCACGAAGCCTTGTAAGCTTATGAGAAAGTTTCCCTTATCACTTCCGACCGAATATCCAAAACTGGTATTTCTCATGGAGTCTCTTTCCTTGGCCAAAGTATAAGTATCAACTGTAACAACAATTTTTTCAAAGCCCGAAGGAAAAACATTCAGTTCCTTCATAAGTTCCAATTCGAAGTTGATTATTAAAACCTTCAAGTTGCTGTCAATCAAGTCTTGAATTGACTCATACTGTCTTACTTTTATGAAAACCGTTAGAAAAGATGTAACATATATCGTATACAAATTTCCCAACACAAATGCAAGTAGTAACACTTGAACATGGAAACGATATGCTGTGGTAATTTTAGCTTCGGTGGGAAGACGCAGCATCATTAGAAATATTCGGCTAAAGCTCTGCCACAAGTTTGCTTTGAAGAGAGTGCAAATATCCTTCAATACGTCCATTAGGATTACGAAGACGAATATTAATCCAATGCATATCCACGTTGAAGGTTGAAATGGTCTCAAAAAGTACTCGTTAGCTCCCACAACACCATTTATGGGCACCATAAATGTGTGCTTTCGTAGGTCTACCGGATAACTGCTATACTTAGCGCCTATAGTCGGATGGTAAAGGTTCATAAGCAAGTCAACTTCACCACTAAGGGTTGCATCGATCAAATCCTCTATGGGAATCCTCTTTTTGTTTCTGTATCGTTCAAGTTCCTTAAAAGTTCCATTATGTTTCCGTAGGAAATTTAAAAACATCTGTCCATGAATTCCCCCAATTCGAACAGAGCCATGCTTGTCGAAATATCGAAAAATTCTCGGGTAATCCTCCCGAAAAATTGTTCGCATCGGAAAACCATTGAGATCCTTCAATGCATCAACAAGTTTAATATCGTTATCGGGGATATTTTGAACTGGATAGTCTGCAAATGGCAGGTACACATACATAGTGTTTCTGACAGTTCCAAAGATCCTTGTAAAATTGCTTTCCCAGAAGTAGAAGAAACACTCAGAAAGATGCTCTAAATTACTTGTAAAAATGATGACATGTTTCCTGATCCACAGATTTCGAATGAACCGAAACAAAGTTTTCTGTAAGTTCTTGTTTTTTCTTGAATATTGTACTACTAGAGTTGCTCTGTAAATAAAGGCCATATTGACAGGATTTCCATCGAATATTGATACCGGAATATCGTTATGATTCCTCATAAAGTCACTCAAAAAACGACCATCACTTCCAATGAACATCACTGTTGCCGAATCACTTTCTTGGTAAATCTTTTCAATAAGTTCGGTTTTTAGCCTAAAACTGCTGCCATAAATGCTTGAGAAGAGCAAAACAAAAGTGCAGGTTTTGTCTATCCGCAAAGCCATTATGGTTCAATGCTTTAACTTGGTTTCTTGAATACTAACTGAGTTCTTCTTCTTTTATTAAAACCTTTCTATTATTTAATTAGAACTTGCAGTGATTTTTTGTAAACTTATAATTATGTATTATTTATTGAACTTAAAGCTACAAGGGGACTTTTAGTTATTAGGTAGAAGGTTACTTTATGGGCTAAGAAACATCACATAAATAATGTGAACGAAAAGGATGTGTATTTTAGTCGGTGAAAGCTCAAGGTGGGAATTAAAATAATTACTGGGTGAAATTTTGTCATTTTTATTTATAACACAGAAGTGTCTAACAAGGCTGATATATTTCTCTAAGATATTTTAATAGAAAACTTCGTTTTGCTTTAAGTATTCAACTGTTGAGAAGAACATGTTACACTTAGAGAATTCAAACGAAAATTAGATTTTTTTCATTCCCAGATCTCATTTTAAAACTACTCGTATAAGCCAGGAAAAATAAGTTTAGAGGACTCCAAAAATATAAACACCGTTCCTTACCATAACTCTGCACTTTTGCTGCTATAAAAACTAACAATAAGTGAGACTGATTTTTTTTGGCTAATTACCCAATTATTTTTAGTCGAAGTAAATTAAATAAAAATAAAAGAAATAGAGTATTAGCTTTTTTCTTCTTTGTGAGTTGTGACATATTAGGTTTGTTCGTTGAGCCCTGAAGACGCCTTTCAAACCATTTTTTGAAAAACCTGAACTAACCCTGGTGAGCAAATTCTGCGTTTTTGGAAACCTGGGTCACCCTAAACTCGCCCTGAAGTAGAACTAGTTTTTTTGAGGTTGACTTGCAAGAATAAAATGTAAAAGTGGCAGGAAATCAAGAAATACACAAATTTACTTAAATAATAAAAAATAGCAATAGAAAATGGAAACTGTGGTTTCTTTTTTTTTCATTTTTAAATCAAATTTTGTTTCTTGCTTATCTCAACAACACAATTGAAAGCCGTTTGGTATTTTGTTTTGTTGACAATTCTTGGGGTTGTCAATAAAACCTCTGGGTCAACCCTGGGTAAACATCAACGAACAAACCTCCTGCTTTGTCAAAGTCAATTTTTCCAAAGAAAAAAATATTTAAAAAAAAATTCAATTTTTTATTTGAAAAATCAATTGGGTTGATAATTTATTTTTTGTATTTGAATTTTATCTGTATTATTATTAAATATTTAAAATATGCATTCCAATACTGCCTTAAAAAATGTGAAAACTATGATTCATTAAGGGCCAGTTTATTCACTACTTGTCAACTTTAATCAATGATTATTCCAGCTGATTATCATTGATTACGTTCGTTGAGCAAAATTTCAAGCAAAGAATCTATGATTTGAGCATTTAATTGGAGAAATCACTAATTCACCTATTCTGTTTGATTCGCACGATTTACAAAGATTTCCTAGAATTTCGTTAATTCATCTTTGGTTATGACACTACAAATCCCCAAAGCTTAGGTGAATAACAAGAGAAACAAAATATATCCAATTTCTACGAACAATTTGTTAAGATATTTTACTACTAGTTGTAGTTATTTTATTTAATATCCAATAAGAAGTATATTTTTGCAAGGCTTTGTACAAAATGTATAGAAAAACTACAACTGGGAAAAAATCTCATGACTAAGTTTCACAAAATGCCAACACTACCTACACTTCTATTTAGCCCCGGATCTACAATTTTTTCGAACCGGGGAAAAATCTTGAATTTGGTGACCCTCCAGTTTTTAAAATTATTAAAAAAAAATGGCATTTTTTGTAACCGGGAGATAAAAAGTTTTTAATGATTTACACTCTAAACACAAACACAAGGCCGTAGCCAGAGGGTGATTACTAATTGTGTTATAAACTTTCATAATTTACTACTAAGCTCGCGTAGTATACAATTTTTAATGAATATAGTAAAGAGCCTCTTCCCTGATGTTTTATTAAGTCAGCTTAAAATGAGATTCGAGAACCATAAGTCCAACTTCTTTCCTTGTGCATTCTGGTTTTCTCAGTTTTTTTTTGGCGAAAATAAACAAAATTTTAACGAATACAAAAATTTGATACAAAAAATTTGGAATGTGACAATTTATATTTAAAAGTCTGAATCCATGCTTAAGTGCTTTTAGCACGCACACCAGAAATAACTGTTTTGACCAGTGAAACGTCTAAAAACATACCTAACAAATTTTGTCGTCGAAGAAAGACTTCCAGGACTAGCGTAAATGTTAATTCATCGAAAAATTTAAATTAACACAAAAGAAGTTATCGATATATAGGGTGTCCACCGGGAAGGTATACTACTTTGTTTTGCCGCCATTTTGGTAAATATTAGTCTTGACAGTTCATTTTTGGCAGTCGTGAAGTAGACTCGTGGGAAATTTACTCTGGAAAAATATTCTATAAACCAACGTGTTTTAATCGTTAAAACATTTTATCAAAATCAATCATCGATTACTGTGACGATGAGAAAGTTACGTGAAAATTTTGGGAGAAACAACAAAACGCACTATTTATCGTGTAGTGAATGATTCCGAAGAAAAAGGGTCCGCAGGTGATATGCCCAAACAAGGACTACAACGTCCTGCAAGATCGGCTCAAAACATTACCGCTGCTAAAGGAAGTGTTCAAAACAATCCAACAACCTTAATTCGACGCTATGCTCAGGAGCTTGGTCTTCAAAGAACAACTTTGGCCACAATTTTGCACAAGGATTTGCCACAACTGCATGCTTTGGGCTTGATTAACATGTGGTATCAATAAGACTGTGCCACATCACATACAGCCAAGATTACAATGAAGTTACTGCGAGTCCTCTTTCCACAACAAGTTATTTCAAGAAATGGTGATGTTGATTGGCCTCCACGGTCGCCTAATTTGACTACTCCGGACTTTTTTTTATGGGGATATCTGAAAAGCAAGGTTTATGCAAACAAACCAGAAACATTTGTGTAATTCAAACAAAATATTCGTGATGAAATTAATGAAATACCGCGTGAAATGTGTGTGAATGTAATAAAATATGTGCTCAAAAGGGTTCGCATTTGTGAGACTAACAGAGGCGGACATTTACCTGATATTGTAATTCATACATAATTGCCGACATTAAATAAAACATTTATCAATATAAGATCCATTCTCTTTCATTTAATCAACAATTATAAACAAACAAAGTAGTATACCTTCCCGATGGATACCCTGTACCTACATACTTGCTGCAGGCCAGAAGATCAAATGGTAAAACTTTTTTTTTGAAAAATTTAAAAATCCGGTACCCTAAAATAAAATTATATCTGGCTATGGCCTTGTACACACACATAGCTGCAATCCAAAAGTTTCTTCAATCTTTCCAGATTTGTTAAAAGGAAGGAAAGCCCAAATAGAAAAATCAGAAAATAAACTAAAATTCAAGATCTTGCACAAAAATTAGTATAAACAAAAATTATTTTTTTAGTGAAAACATGATGTACATATGTCTTTTAATTTGTTTTATAAAATTTGGATAAAATAAGCAAATAAATAATATTTCACTTATTGTTTTTAAAAAACGGGACACATGTTAGCGTACACCTTTAACTGACTTCTCCCAGGATATATCTATGGTCTTTTGGAGGAACCTGATAATCCCATTTTCAAATTTTTACATCGAGCTTGATAGAGCTTTAACGGGAGAACCAAATTTCTTCGAATTTGAAAAATCATTTCCGATAATTTTGTTTATTCCTTTGCAGAAAATTGGTAAGCTCCTTTATGCTCTAGCTCAATGTTTAGTGGACGGAAATGGAGTTATGATGTTTCTCAAAACTCTAAAGATATTTATGTCGCTTTCGATTGGATGTTTGGAGTACTCCTTTTTCACTCCTGCTAGTCCAATTTTCCCATTAGCCACCGCGAAAAAGGTATTACGTTCGTCACTGAGTGTTGGTTGTTTGAAATATTTTGTATTTTAAGTGATACAAATAAACTGCTAAAGGCTGACTGAAAATGCAATTTGAAATTCCATTGCCGCATCTCATTCCATTTCATTTGGCGTCGGCAATTCTTAATTTTTTTTGGCACATGGATTTGGCGCCCCTGGAGGCTGCCGCCTGGTTCACATGTCTCCCATAGATCCGGGACTGCTTCTATTATAATTATACATTTGGAAAGGTTGCATTGCAAAACAAAAATCAATCAGCCATATTTAATTAAAAAGGAATTTCACTTAGGCAGTTATTCTGCATAGCAATTTAATAGGAAATAATCTTAATCCGATTGTCCGTATTTTTTGTACACAAAACATTTTTCTTTCGAAAAATCACGCAGACTAACAAGTTAAAAACAGACTTCGTCTGACGATTGATTTGACAGTTGAATGGAAAATGGATGGAAATGGAAGATTCTTGGAAAAACCATGATTTGTTAATTAAACTGAAAATTGTGAACAAACACCCTTTTATTATCACAGATTCATAACTAGGAATTTAACAAAATCAGTGATAGTCAAATTACAGATTTAACCCCCTGTGAACAAACTGGCCCTAAGAGTTTTTCACATTCAGTCGATTGAACATAATCAATTTATGTCATACTAAAATCATTAAAAGCTCTACTATTGACACAATTCAAAACTAGTTCTAACATAAAATTAGTTCTATAGGGGTTTCGAGTTTCAAGTTTTGAACAAATTGGTATTATTCAAACAAAAACTGACATCTAAAACTCGAAATCACAAAACTAGGTCTCCAAGCAAAAGGAGGCCACGTGAATCACTTACCAGGAACAGTTTCACAAGGCCAACTCATTAATCAAGTCATTCGATACAGTAAAAAATAAAAAGATTTTAAAAGGTCTTAGTTCAAAAAATGTTTTTTAAAAGTTTCTCAGAAAGTGAATTTTGGCTAGTAACACCACGCGTCAACAAATTAAGCCCAATGATGGTTCCATGTAACCGACACGCGTCGCTTTGAATAAATAACAATTTAAGCTGTGGAGACTTCATCACAAAAAAAATTATTAACCAAATGCTCATTTTTGTCTTTCATTGAATCAAATAAACTTAAGGGTTAAATTCTGATCTTCTCACTTTCCTTACTAAATTGAAATATTATTTTATTATTGAGTTTAAAATTTCGTTGAAATATCTCAACAAATAAAAAAGTTATAGTCAAAAGTTTATCGTTCTGCTAACCATTTGATCAAACACTAGAGTCACTGTATGTACATACGGTCATGCCCGATTAGTTGCATATGCTTTTTTGTCATAAATTTTGACCAAATAAAAGCAGTATTTGATCTACCAATTTTTCCATTTCCATTTTTCAATACCAAGCGACCGAGAAAATCAATAATGTAAGTGATTGGCAATTAAATAGGTTTTACTGTAAATGTTACGTATTTTGTTACAATGTATGCTTAATACAAAAAACCAAGCATTTCTTTTAATATTTGGTTGACGGCCTTCGTTTTTAGTTTTTACTGTTTGGAACACTTTTTTTAGACAAGAACCACACAAAAAAGGCTATGTTTAAAAGTGTGCCACTTTTCGACCCCATAGATATTTTTTTTTTTAAATGAACTCTTCGACTTTAAAAACCCTAGATTAGATACAAAAATCATTGTTTTACTACAAAAATTACGAAAGTTACAATTTTTTTAATGGATTTTCAGGGTAACCGGCCGCCATTTTGAAAAAAAAGTGAAATTTTTTTTCTCATGCATACAATACACATTAAAGCAAAACACCATCAACAAATCTTTTGTTGGATTTTGACCTTCTAAAATCTTATACGGACTCGTCTAATAAGGATTACTCAGAGAGTAGGAAAAAAAGATATTGAAAATATTTAAATTGGATTTTAAAGAAAGAGTGTTTCCAGAAATCGTTGAAAATTTTATTGAAAAAAAAAAAAAAAAATACAAACAAAGTGAAAACAATGTATTTCAAGCCGAAGGCGATAAATGGACAACGGATTTGAGTTTTGAAAGTTGGGGGAATGGCAAAAATCGGTCTTTAAAATCGAAATATTTCTAAAAAAACTAATATACTTTTTCTTCGAAAGAAAGTTCTTGGAAAGAAAACAAAAAATAAAAACCATTGGGTACGTTCACACAAAATGAGGAAAATCAATTTGATCAAGAAAACTAGGTTCAACAAATAGTAAGTTCTTTTTATTTAAGTCAAGTCAAGTCAAATTTATTTAATTAACACATTTCTCTTATACAAAACTTATAACTTTTCAATATTTTTTACTTATCATACACTTTATTTCCAAATTTGATAAGGAACCCATAAAAATACAAATAATCACATAAATAACTAATTGTACGACTAAAACTTAAGTTTAAATCGAATATTAACAAACTTAATTTTTCGGAAAAAAACTTTATAATTTTTTAACAATATTTCACCAACAAAAACTAGCAACGCTAAGGGTAAACCAAATCTCAAAATATTCCATGCAAAAACTAAATGTCTCATTCCCAAGGGTTCAATTAATGGTTGATCTTTATTTTCACGACTTATTTCAAAGCCAGCCATAAGACTTTGCTTAATAGCATCACGATCCCATTTCAATATTAATCCTGTTTCAAGAACTTGTATTATGAAATTATCAAGAATATCTTTAAATGGCGAATGCTCTTTTAGAATAAAAACCGTATATTGCTTACTAAGTCGTTCACGGGTTGTATGAAATAAAGGCTTGCCAAAACTTTTCTGCAATTCAATCAGAAATTCACCTCTGTCAACACCAATGACATATGCAAATTTTGTGTTATTCATCGAATCCCTCTCCTTAGCATAGACAGAATAATCAGTGGGATAGAAAAGCTTGTCCCAGACAACCGGAAGTATTTTCATATCTTGAGCTATTTTCAATTCATAATCAGCCATCATTACACGTACGTTGTTGTCAATTAAGTCTTGCATAGTTTCGAATTGTTTCATTTTTATGAAAACTGTCAAAAACGATGTGAAGTAATTGGTGTAAATATTTCCAAGGATGAATGTCATAACCAAAACTTGAATATAAAATCGATAAAACTTTTCAATTTGTTGTCCAGATGATGAATTGAGCATCATGAGCAATAATTGGCTGAAACTCTTCCAAAGATCTTCAGCTGTCAATTTGAAGTAGAGATTTTTGACCATTAGGTCCATTAGAATAATGTAAATAGAGATGAGTCCAATTGACATCCAAACTGTCAGTGAAAAAGGTCGCAAAAAGTATTGGTTGGGGTCTACATTTCCATTGATTGCCACCATTACTGTCAATCCTTGAATTTTGACAGGATAGCTATGATCGAAACCTTCCAGTGGTGTGTACACATTCATGCTTATATCCACATCACTATCGTGAGTTGCCCTTAATATCTTTGGAATGCAAATGCCATCGCAATCCTTGATTATTACTTCTTCAAAATTTGCATTATGTCTCTGCAGAAAATGGATGAAGATTTGTCCATAGCACCCTCCGATTGCCAATTGCCCTTGCTTGTCGTCTGGATATCGAAAAACTCTTGGAACATCATTTTGTATGGTAGTTCGAAATTTAAACCCATTCAGATCCTTATATGCATCGACTAGAGGAGCATTTCCTGTGAATTTTTGGATTTTATTATCAGCAAAAGGAAGAAACGCATATAAGAATTCTTTTTCCATTCCATAAATCCTTGTGAATTTGTACTTATCAAAGAACAAAAAAGATTCTAGAAGGTTACTCTTGTCAAATGCAACTATGATGACGAATTTTCGAGTTCGAAGCCTTGGAATGAGCTGATGCAAGAAATTATCCTGTTCCTCTTGATGTTCTCTCTGCGTTCGCACCACAAGTATTGCATTGAAGAAGAACTCTTCTGTTTCCATATAGGTAAAACCAAAGAATCGACTTTTGAAAATCAGCACAGGACTATAACACCCCGAAGATGCTATGAATTCACTTAAAAAATCATCATCCAATCCTACAAACAAAATAGTTCCTGAATCACTTTCTTGATAAATTCTTCGAATCAAATCACTTAACTCGGTGGAATTGTACCTGAGACAACAGCCAGTGGAGACAAAAATTAAAAGCGATATTACTACGAGAATGAACATTTTTAAATGGTCGATTAAAACCATTTGGTTTTGTATTTGTCACTGGCAAGTTTATAATAGCAGCTTTGATAGATGGTCAGCCATAAAAATATGAAATAGGATACAATAATTATAAAATTGACTAATAGTTGGTGCTTGATTGAATTCATTTGCAATTTGCAAATAGCTTTTGATATTTTTATACTTTTTTAGTGGTAGCTGTTAAATATAGATACCTACCAGTGAATAGTTTTTAATGGATATTACCTCTAAGTAGGTAGTAGCAGGTGCAATAATGAAGGCTCTAAAAAGTGGTTTTATCGCTGCAATCAGCAATTCAGATTTAAATAAGGGTGAAATGCAATTGTACTGGAAGCAAGGTTAAATATTTGTTTCTACTGGAAATTTCATTCCTTATATTATTCACTTTTTTTCTCAATGATTATGATGTAAAATTTTCTCTTTGAATAAAGATTTTAATCTTTTTAAATATAATGAAGCATAGCTATTCATAGATGTTGTTTAAGCTGTTGCTAAACTAATCTGGCGTTTTACCTGATAAGTTTTCCACATTGTAAACTCCAGATTTGCTTAGCACAACAGCTTATACAACACGTGTGAATATGCCCCAATGTCATCTAATAATAACTACATTTATATGCACTATCGAAAAATTGCGTTGGATTTTTGACCCAATAGGGTTTTTAACAAAAAGCAATAAATCCCTGTCTTGTTCATTTCTAAACGTCAAACTCAAGAATTTGGCTTTGATGACATTCATGAACACCCATTTTGTTTTTTATGTTGGAAGAAAATATACTCCACTTCAACTGAACGAGCACATAGATTTTTAAACGTGATGGTTTGTCCATTTTTTTTTTTACATTGTATAATGTACATTGTCCTAAAATTATTATAAACAATAAAAACCATTTTAAAACAAATTATTTTACTTCCTCTTCCATTAACTCTTATTTTTGTGCTTATTCAGTTCACTGCATTTTTTCGAAAGGAATGATTTCAAGAGAACCGGAGAAAAAAAAGCGGAGCTTTGTGAATTAATTCTTTCTGTTTTCTTTTCCCAACACCGTTAACAAACAATAAGGATAATAAAATGATACATTACTAGACAATGTTTAGAAAAAATGGTCAAATTAAGTTTTAAAAATTTTAGTCCTTATTCAGTTGAAGCGAAGTGTAAATATTTGGAGTTTTTGTTTGCCTTAACAACTGTCAAAGAGCCATATTGTAAGCTGTCACTTTGACTTTGACAATTTGGTAGAGATCCCTATTGACGGTGTTCACATTGGGCTGAAAAACTAGATTTTTTTTGACGTTTCAGTATTCAGATCTCGCTCCCACTTCTTCAGTAAAGGAAGATGTAAATACTGAAACGTCAAAAAAAATCCAGTTTTTCAGTCCAATGTGAACACCATCATTGAGAGCTCGATTTGGCATGAGGTTCAAGTTAGAAAAGGAACTTTGACGAATCGGAAAAAGGAGGATCATATGTTCGTTAACTAGTTGTGACAGTTACGAATTCTTCGTTCAATGTTTGCTATGTTTTTATTTGGATGCTTTTGCTAACTCGATATCAAGTTAGCAAAAGCACACTGCTGAAAATCCGAAACAAAACTATATCTTATGGTTTATGGTTAAATTTGATCGTGCAATGTTTTCTATGATTTGTGGGTACTTTTCCATCTTGGTATCAAGTTAGCAAAGCAACTCTCCCACGGATCGATAGTTAGTTAGTTGTAAGAATATTGAATTTGATGTTTTTTGCGTTTTTAGTAGTAAAACTTTCTAAAATCTAATATTTTAGTGCTTTATAGTTTTCCGTTTATTAGTTGTGAAAAAAATCAGTTTTGTCATGCGATGTTTTCTATGTGTTGTGGGATTATTTGTTCTCAATGAGTGACAAGTAAGACTAAGCTTGAACTAAGATAAAAACTGTGTTACCGACACCATTGTCATAATTGTTTTCGATAGTTTGTATGGAAACTTATTTTTTTCTGCCATGGCGTCGCCAAGTCCCGATGTCGTTCTGTTGGTCCAATTCCCCTTGGCTTACAAAAAAAAACACCTAATGTCATACCGGATAATCAGTTTGGTTTTAAGACGCAACATGGCACCATTAATGTCACGTCTAAACTCTCTTCTGATATCGAATGGAACAATTAAAAAAAAGCAGTGTACGGATACCTATCTGTTTGATTTAGAGAAGGCCTTTGACAACATATGGTTAGAGGGCCTTTATCTAAAGCTAACCAGACTTTGCATTAGTAAACCACTATTGTATATTATACTTCATGATACTCAATGACGAAAAGATTGTTGTCAAAAGTGATAATGTGACTTCTACCACAACCCTTAATATTAAAATTGGTCTTCAGTAGGGAGCGGTCAACTCACCGATACTATTCAGGATTTTAATTACACAAGTGGTCTGGTGACCGAAGGTAGGGTTGCCATTGCCTGAAGTATAGTTCGATAGCCCAATATGAGAAATTTTGAACTCCAAAATCGGAGCCGAAAAAGTAACCCAGATAGTAGCCCAATACCAATAAATTTTTTTTTATAAAAATGGGAATTCTGAGAACAACAGATTAAATG
Source organism: Dasysyrphus albostriatus (assembly GCA_946251815.1). Classification (NCBI taxonomy): domain Eukaryota; kingdom Metazoa; phylum Arthropoda; class Insecta; order Diptera; family Syrphidae; genus Dasysyrphus; species Dasysyrphus albostriatus. The sequence continues at coordinate 26,274,005 of OX276336.1, read as the reverse complement.
AATGATATTATTAAAGTGAACATTATTCCGGTTGGTTTGAAATGTCAAAACCAATTGGCCAGTTTATATTTCTTGAGCGCTCAGTATTTTTCCTCAATTTTTTGACAGAGCAGGAAAATTAAATATAAACAGTATTCCTCACATAGAAGTCAAAACAACATTCCTTTTCTTTTCTTCTTATGTAATTTACTGCGACAAAAAATAATTGAGCAAGCGAATCTAAAAAATTTCAGTCTCAGTTTTTAAGGGGAAAACTGAGGAATTTTTGTGAGGAATCCTGTTTATATTTCTGAGCGCTCTGAGTCCTCTGAGATCTCAGAAATATAAACTTGCTAAATGAGTATGTTCAGTGAATTAAAAGTGGTGCCAAATTGTGGAATGCTTTTAGAATGTCTTAAGGGGGAGAAAAGTAGTTTTTATATGATTTATTTATATAGAAAAAAAAGCGCTCAAGATTAGATTTGGGCCCAATTATAATTGGGCTGTCAAACTGAAACTGATGTCGGTAATTTTGGAAAAAAAAATAGCCCAATTTCCCATAAAAAGCTTAGACGCTGCCTTGGATTTCATAGACCACCAGAGTTGTAGTACAAACATTAGAATTGTTCGTTGGGTCACCTTGAAGCCACCCAAAATATTTTTCAAACCCTGAACTCACCTGACACAACAAATTCAGTGTTTTTTGAAACCCAGGGTTGCCCTGAATTCGCCCCAAAGTAGAACTATGTTTTTTGCAAGGGCACGTTGAGGTAAAGAATAAACTGCCAAAGTGAAGTATTTTTTGCTGTGGATTCATATGCTGCAAGTAATTCTTTTGTTTTTGAAAAAGATACTAACCCAAACACAAATTTACTTTAATAATAACAAAAAGAAAAAGAAAATGTTGGCTGTTATTTTTTTTTATTCATTTTTAAAACAAATATAATTGTTTCTTGCTTATCTCAACAAAACAACTGAGGGCCCTTTGGTGTATTTGGAGAACCAAAAAACCGAGGATTTTTTGATAATTCTTTTTTGTAAAATTTAATTTGCTTTCATAAGTCCAATAAAAGAAAAAGTCAAATACTACTTTTTTGCCTCAAAATCACTGAAATTTCATTTATCAACTTTGGAGTCCAAAATGTTTTATATAAAAACCGATTTAATGTAAAAAATCTCGATTCTAATGCTTCAACTATTATTTTATCAAACTCCAATGTCAAAAATCTGAATTTTCAACACTGGAAAAAATGATATTTCGCCGCAGACGCTTTTGAACTCAAGAATTTTTTAAAACCTACATAGTAACATACATATTCATGTACATACATACCTAATTCACCATTATACACCTGTTACAGTGACAAAGTTATTCAGTTATTTGCATAGATATACCAAATACATCATTACAGGGAAAAATCAAACATGCTAGCAAAATGTACTTGTTAAATGGGGACTCGAGGGCTTGGAGATTTTGAAGCAATCAACTTCCCTGAATATCTGGTTGAAAATAATGATATAGTTAATAACATCAAAAGAGTATATTAATTATTTGTTTGATAACTAAATGCCCCTCAGAGAATATAAATTGACGACATGCTAATGGGACATAAAATCATCTTGTTAATCACTTATCATATTTCTACGATCTATGAACATATCTATTCCAATAACTCTTTATATAAGAACCAAAAGCAAAATTAGTATAGTCTAATCGAAAATGATTACCCTTAAGGTCTTGACGGTCTTTCATATATTATCCATGAGTTATGGATCCGGAAATTACCAGTTCAGCTCTCTTATTCGAAGGATTTATAAAGAAAGTCATTCAGCAGCTGCTGTGCTCTTTATTCAAATTGATGATGAGCTTTTGAGTGATTTTTTGAAGAATAATTTTGAAATCCCGGTGTCAATTATCAATAATTGTGTGAATTTAGACAATTTAAAAAGTTTCCAAGGCGATTCAATTTTAGTGGTGCAAACTTCAAATGAAAACTATCAACCCAATATTTTGCAAAAAATCATTGCAAAACTAAGCAATCGACAATTTGTTATCGTTTCATCATCGAATATGGACCATCTCAAAGCTTCTTTTACGTATTTTTCGGAAAATAAATTTACACAAATCTATGGGGTAGTGCAAAGTATTTCGTATGCATATCTACCTTTTGCCGAAAAACGCATCCAGGTGTTTTCCGAAAGTACGGCACTAATCGATGCATATCAAAATCTAAATGGCTTTGCTGTTCCCATTACCATCGAACAGGATATTCCAAGAGTTTTTCAATATCCAAGCAAAAGAAAACCATTCATTAGAATTGGAGGATATTTTGGCAATATATTTAAATTCTTTTTAATCACATTCAATGGGACTTACAAGAATATTCAAATCACAAACTGCACTGACCAATGTATAAATAGTATTAATGCAACTCTTAACAATCAGGTTGACATAAGTACGAACGTGTATTCGTTGGGCTCGATCCCAAAACTTGATTCAAGTTATCCAGTGAGGAATACATTCAAAACAGTATTGGTTCCTGTAATTGATTATTTGGATATGAACCAGTACTTTTTGAGGCCCTTTTCGTGCACCGTTTGGATATGTATAGGCTTAACCTTTGTCTATCTCGTCCTAATGGATTTTTTCATTAGAAGCTATCTTAAGATAGGAGCGGGTGTTTGGCAGAGCTCCAGGCAGATGTTTCTTATGATGCTAGGTTTACCAGCGGGACGACAATTGACTCAGAACTACCGATTTTACATCCAAGTAATGCTGATTGCCTTCATTCTGAATAACATCTATAACAATTTCTTCACGTCATTTCTGACAGTGTTCATCAAAATTCAGCAATTTGATACCAGAGAAGACTTCTATACTCACAATGTACGAATATTGTTACCTGTTTCGGAATGGAATCGAACAGCATACACTGGAATGTATCCGGAGAATTTCGAAGAGCTTTTTAGACCTGTCGAACTTAGTGAATTTAAGCAACAACTAAATGCTATGAACAATACAAAAAATGCCTACCTAACAGACTCTGATGTTGCTGAATTCCTCATTCAATTGCAATCACTATTTTCTAAGCCATTATTTCGGATTATTAGAAGACCTTTAAATGGTGCACAGTTATGTTTTGTTTTACCAAAACATTCACCGTTGAAGACTATTCTTAATAGATACATAATTAACCTCCAACAGTCGGGATTAATTCAGAAATGGGATCGTAATGTTCTATACGAAAGCTTAAAAGCTAAATTCGATGGGATTGTCAATCGTAGGACCCATGAACCACCACTGAATACACCATTGTCGTTGAAACACTTGGTTTTTGCATGGAATACTTTAGGTTTTGGAATGACATTTGCAGTGCTGATATTTATTGGAGAAATATTTTATGCGAAAAATTGGAAAAATTCATCTGATTTTCGGAAATGTGTTGTAGCAAAAGCAAACATTGTTATTGGAAAAAAATTAAAGTTGTGAATTTTTTTCAAGAATTAGGTACCTTTTGTTGTTTGAATTTTTTAATTTTTTAAATGGGTGATGCGCTGAGAAAAAAAAAAAACAACCTTGGACGCTGGTTCGTATATATGTAAATGTATTAAAATAAAAGTAGTCAATGAATGTTATCATGTAGATTGTAGATTATTATTAAAAAAAAATCATATTGCTTCATATGCACTTTATGAAAAAATTAAAATAAACACAACACTACGCGTTTATTTCTTGTTTTTTTTTTTTAATCTGATTTCAAGGCCAAAACTTGGACTAGTCACCAAAGAACGGGACGTTATTGAGCCTATCTGAAAGAGTTTGTGGAATTATTGTTGGAGTTTCAATGGTTTAGTTTGAAGTTGCTAATAATCTCAGCTATCTCCTCTAGAAAGCTCAGGTTTGGGGTGTCGACTGGATCACTTGAAGTATTAGTTGCTGTCAAATTTCAGAAAAATGGGTCTAAATCATTAGATGGGTTGATCATGTCGTTGATGAAATTTTCAACTGGTTCTGATTTTAAAACGATATATTGATGAGGTTTGATGCTAGGACAGCTTCATGGGCCGAGTCACTGGGTACCACTAGTCAAATAGTCCTAAAAATTGGCCAGCCCTTGATAAATTGTAATCAAGGCTTAAAGTTTCTCAAGGTCACACAAGGACATTATGTGGAACTTCCTTGGTGGACAATGCCATGGATTTGTTTCCTCATTCAGATAACCAAAGTTAGGTGGTGCGGCACTGTGGGCTTTCCCCATGACAGATAAGGGAGAATAGATCCAAAGATGCGCTGGTCTCGTTGTTAAGGTTAATCATTTTGGGGGCTGTCGTTGAATTTACTGGTTTGGCTGATGCTGTCTTTGATGGAATGATCTTGACTTGGGTCTTTGTTGGCTGATACTATTGTTGCAAAACTAACTGAAGGGCAGTCAACCAAGCATGCTGACTTTGATTATTTGTGAGCCTCTTTCTTAGAAAAATTTCCTTTCCATAAGTCTGCGCTTTAGCGTTGGGCAGCCATTGAAGCTGGCTAGCTTCGTTTTTGCAGTTCGCACACCGCGTATCAATTCCTGATGAGCTATTTTTTAGCTAATACACTGAACCGGTTCATGTTCCTCTTAATACTCGACGTACTCGTACTGGCATTCATAATTGGTGGCGACGTGTCACGTGTCCAAAGCGTTTCCAACTTTCACATGATTTCTTTGGACTTCAAACGCTCCCAATGAACCCTATCGTTCGAAGTTTGAACATAAATTGTAGTCTTCACAACACTCAGTTACTTGATAAACTTATATGCACTCTAAGTAAGACGGTGGTAGCGTGACGCTAAATAGTGATTGAAATCAGTTGGAATAACTTAACAAAACGTCCCTGCTATATTTTTACCATTTTTCGAGCAAATTTGTATTTTTTCAACATCTTTTGCTCGTGTATGTGTGTGTACGATACAAATTAAAAACCGCTTAATTTATATTAATCAAAGACGGTGTTCAGACCAGTTTCACTTGAATCCACTCATTTTGACGTCTCTCAATTTTAATTTCACTCCTATTTCTTGGAAGGAAAGACATCATGAGATGAGGGAAGAAACTTCTGCCTCAATTGGCCATCTCTTTCTTTCCAAGAGATGAGATTGAGAAAAAAGTTAAGGACGTCAAAATGAGGTACCTCACAAAAAGCTTGTCTGAACACCGTTAAAAGTGAAAACAATGACAGTTTAGTTTCGCCAGTCAAAAAACTGACGTGAAATTTGAAATAATACTTCTTATGTAAGGGTAACAAATATCTTTTACTAAATTATCTTTCTTTTCCGATTATTGTTCTCATATTTAATGAACCCTGAATAATTACATATTTTGCTTGAAACTATTTACATCACAAACTGATTTGTGTCCTCAGATTTCCATAGTTCTCTTCCAATAACCAATGAGCATTAGTTTCTTCTTTTACTTCCTATCGAATTTCCTTAAACGTTCACAGTGTGTTAATTCAATTAAAGGGTATAACCAGAACCACAGATACTATAGTTACACACGAGCAGAGTAGTACAAACGACTACTTTTTATCATGGGACGTAGAGCTCTGCGTACCAGTTATATCAATATTGTGTGAGCTATAGACCATATCAGGGTTGCTATGTCTTGAACAAATTCAATAGCCCAATTCAAACATTTTTGTAGCCCAAAATCGGAGCCGAAAAAGTAGCCCAAGTAGTAGCCCAAAAACTATAAAAAAAAATATTCTGATAACTTCAATCAAAAAACAACCAAAAATAAAAAATACATGGAAATTCTGGGAACAACAGAAAAAATGAATGATTTTAAAGTGAAGTTTGTTGCGATCGATTAATTTGAAATGTCAAAACCAATGAGTATATGTCCCCTTTTACACGACGATTTTTTGTGTTGGACTCTTTTCGAATTTTCATATTTGATCTAACCTTCGCACCCATTGAAAAGAGTTAAGCCTAGCTTATACTGCAAAGCTAAGTGAATTCAAATTTTAAATGAAACATTAATAATAAATGTACTAACATTTGGTTTGGGAAAGATAATTGAGCTGCATTTGTTTCGAAACAAATTTCTTTCCTTGTCGCCAAAATAATTGCGTTTAGTTTTTGACACTTTTTCACGCTTAGGAAAAAATGGATGTAAACTTGGCTTTAGACGCATAGAATTCAGTGAATAAAAAGTGGTGTCAAATTATGGAATGCTTAAAGGGTATGTTCAGGGGGGAAAAAAGTATTGTATTTATGATTAATTTATACGAAAAAAAATATCGCCCAGGATTAGATTTGGGCTATTAGTAGCCCAATTATGATTGGGCATGGGCTGTCATACTAAAATTGTTGTCGGCAATTTCTGAAAAAGATAGTTCAGTTGCCGATAAGTAGTCCAATGTGGCAAGCCTGGACCAAATATGATTTAAAAAAATATAAATTTACTTACATAGAAATAAATACAAAATGTTAACCTCAACTCATGACTAGTTAAATCAAGTGCCTCAATTTCTGATGAAGAAGAAAAAGAGCTTGCAAACACAAAATATTAAAAAAAATGGTTACTTTGATTTGTAGTGGATGGGATATCTATGTAACTCTAGTATCTGTGGGTATAACCTTATCCTCTAAAGCGCACAACAATTGTAAAGAAACAAATATTTAAACTATTGAATAATTTTTGATGAATGTTTAAGGGATTTCATCATGCATTATTAGAGTTTCGTGGCTTAAAATCAGCTCAGTCACACCAAAATGATACTATTCAAACCCCCTGGTTCATATTAGCAGATACTCAGTCTAAGCAATAAGGAAGGAAGGCTGCCATTGTCATCAATTAAATAAACAAAAATTTAATTAAATAAACATGAAATATTTTTACTACTATACATATGTGTATCAACAGTTTGTTATTAATTTAATTGGTCACCAATTCGGACATTCAACACTATTTTAATCGATTAGCATTTCAAGTTTTTATCTGTTAAATGCTACACATAAATTGAATTTATTTGATATCTTAGCCTGCTTCTATTATAAAGAGCTATTAGAGGATTTATAATAGGCAGGCTCGGGAGCAAGAGAGGGGGTATCCCCCATTGGGATAGTAAGTATACTAAAACATACGTTTCATTCAATATTTGAGATATCCTTAGTCTAAATAGTATTTAAGTTAAATTAAATAACTGTTTTTGAATGTATTTTGTCCAAAAAAAAGGAATTCTAAATTTTGGAGCACCCTGTACGCATATGTATGAATGTGAATTTAACTTTATTTTTAATGAAAAATTAATAGTGCCTTTTCCTTTTTAATGAACATGACAAATATGGAAACCCCCAACCTTCAGTCTTCCCATATTGCGGGCTATTTATCGGAAATTGGGTTATCTTTTCTTGAAATTGCTGACAACAATTTCAATTTCAGTATGACATCCCTATAATAATCGGGCTAGAAATAGCCCCAATTTAATAAATCATATACGTTACTCGTATAAAACACTTTTCCCACGCTGAACATACCCCTAAAGCATTTCACAATTTGGCACCACTTTTTATACCTACTCATTGAAGTTGACATTTCAAATCAGCCGCAAGCAATCCATTTAAGAATCATTCGACGTCTTTGTTGTCCCCAAAATTTCCATTTTAGTTTTTATGAACAAAAAATTTATCTTATTTCCGTCGTTTTTTTTTTAATAAAAATAAATTGTGATTTACCTAAGTTATTAGAAAATTTTTTAAAAACTGTTTTGTAGCTACTATTTGGGCTTCCTTACGGCTCCGATTTAGGTATAAAAACATTTTTAAATTGGCCTATCGAACTAGTTCAAGACACCCCCTGCCACCCCCTTGTACAATTTCTGTGCATGGGCCTGATAGTAAGCAATCCATTATACATAGTTCTTGTAAATTACATATCATTATAGTGTATACCCACTTATTTTAACCAATCAGCTATTATGCTGCTAGCATGCTCATAAGAGTGCAACCTCAGCAGGATATAGTCGGTAGATAATTTTGCTATTCGTTGCAATTTCTCCATTCGGGAATTGCCAGTCGTGTTAATTGAAAATGTTATTTATCACAGCCATAACGTTTGCCACACTCCTTAATGTCAGTTGTGGAAATAGCAATTCAGAATTTAGTGAATTAATTGGAAGAATTCGCAGTGAAAGTGACACCTCAACAATTTATTTCGTTGGAATAGAAAATGAATTTTTGACGAATTTTTTGAAATCAAACCCTGACAATATAGTGTTAATATTCACACAGCTATTTGTTGATGATGGATTTACAAATAATATTAAATACAATGCAGTTCTAGTAGTATGGATTGATGGAGAAATAAAAAATCAAACATTCGAAATACTATCGAAGATAATTCTGAAAATTCGAGTTCGAAAATACGTTGTAGTTTTAGCAGACAGTTTTGAAAATCTTAATGAGTGTTTTAACTATTTGACAGAGGAAAAATTTACAAGGATTTTTGGTTTGATCAAAAATATTTCTTATGCTTTTCTACCATTCGAATACGAACCGGTTCGAAGGGTTTTCAAAGGCAGTCTGCTTCCTGATGCATTCGAGAATTTCAACGGCTTTGCTCTTCGAACTACCATTCAAAGGGATATTCCGAGAACTTTTTGGTATCGCGATAGTGAAGGAAAGTCCCGAATCGGAGGAACATTTGGACAAGTTCTAACTTACTTCCTGCAAAGACACAATGCCACGTTCGAAGAAATTTCAATCAATAATTCTACGAAACTGTGTGTTCCGTGTATGGTCAATGCTACTGTTGATAATGTCATAGACATTTCCATGAATGTGTTCAATCCAGTCAATAACCTTGACTTTAGTTATCCAGTAAAAATAATCAGCTGGACAGTGATGATACCCTTGAATGGCTATGTCAATCCAAATCAATACTTTCTAAAGCCATTTCGTCTCATGGTATGGGTGGTTTTTGGACTGGTTTTGTTAGCCATAATCCTATTGGATGTACTGAAGGATATTTTAATGAATAAAAATGCTGACTTATGGGAAAGCATGAGCAGAACGATTCTAGTAATACTCGGGTCGCCATCGGAAAGACCAATAGCTAGTGCGTATAGGTTTTATGGGCAAGTACTGATATTTGCGTTTATTCTTCGAAATCTGTATAACATATATTTTACATCTTTCTTAACGGTTTGCATAAAAGTGAAGCAATTTGAGACAATACAAGATTTGATAGACAACAACTTCCCAGTAATGATGCCAGATTATGAATGGGATCTTATATCAGATTCAGATCTACATCCCCAAGGGTTTGAGAATATTATAGCACTGGTTAAGTATCCTGTTTACATAAGCGAAATGAATTCGATGAGAAATAGAAGCTTTGCATATGGCGTTGGTTCAGATAGAAGTGAATTTCTTATTATGATGCAAAAGAAAAAATCGGCAGCACTATTTACTAATTCTAATGGTGGGCTATTTGATTGCCATATTGGATTCTTGCTAGCATGGCATTCACCTTTTAAGGAAATTCTTAATAAGTTCATAGTTCAACTTTTAGAAACTGGATTGATTAATAAATGGGACCGTGATTCAGTTGTTCAGGGACAAAGTGCTGGATTAGCAATGAAACAGGGCGATGGTGTTAGTTTAAGACGACAGCCAGTACCAATGACGTTGCATCATTTGTGGTTTGCATGGAATTGTTTGACAATTGGTTTGACGCTGTCAGTTGTTGTGTTTATTAGTGAGAGAGTGAGAGGTTTTAATTTTAAGAAATAAATGCATAAAAACATTTGTATATTATGTTTGTTTAATTGTTGAAAGTTTTAATAAACTAATGGGATTACAAATTTAAAACTATCCTATTTCTTTTCAATCAATGGAAGCAATGGAAACTAGGAAATCGAGTTGCTTGATACCAAAAGAGGCCATGTGACATAGAAAGAAAAAATATTATATTCCAAACAAATATTTGTTGTATGGGAGCAGCGAACATGTTAATACAGTCAGCTCCCTTTAACTGCACTCTTCTTAAATGTAAAATTGGCTATCGCAAAAAAAAAAAAAAAAATTATTAGGGAGCATCTTTCATCAATAAAAAAAACACTTTATCATATACTTGAACCACATATAACTTATGCTACATTTCCATCTAACACTATTCGGAGATTGAATAAGATTAACCTCAAGTCTTCTTCAAGTCTGAATGGTTTAAAATACCAATTTATTTTGTAAAAGTAAGATTAGAAATTTTAATCTTTTTTGATCTAGGACAAATCGAACTAGTTTTTTATATCTGGGCCTCATTTTCATATCTGTATGCTAATTATACCTTCATATAAATCATTCCCATACAAAATAAGCTAAGGAAATGGTTCCACTTATTAGGTAGTCGAGACTAGCGACGAAGTCAGGCCTAGCAGTGAAAAAATAAAACAATTTTGGCACCACCTGTTGTAGACCTGTGCCTGAATGAATTTTCATTCATAGAATGCAAGGCCATCTATTAGTATTTTTTATAAGGAACCTGGACCTTTGCATGACAGTAGAATTCTTCATATAACTATTATTCAACAAAACCCTCGCTTATTGAGCTGAACTATTTTAAATTGAACGTTTATCGTGTTAGGTGTGAGTTTCAAACAGTTTGAAGGCGCCAGATTTAGTGCGAACCCGTTCCACAAGTGAAATTTTGTATTGGCTCGTACTTAATCTGGGGGTCTGAAACGGTTTGAAAAAATTTAGGGAATTAAGGTGTGTTTCCTAGACGGTGTTCACATTGGACTGAAAAACTGGATTTTTTTTTTGACGTTTCAGTATTCACATCTCGCTCCCACCAGTAAAGGAAGATGTAAATACTGAAACGTCAAAAAAAATCCAGTTTTTCAGTCCAATGTGAACACCGTCCTAAATTCTTCGCAGTATTTCGGACTTAATGTCAAATTGTGATAGGTGGGGATGAAATCCTCCCAGAGAGATGAAAAACTGTCAAAATGTCGGGAACGGTTTGGGCACTAATTTGCACCACGTCAAAAGAAAAAATTGACTAGAGCTGCCGTAGGGTAATCATAAGTCAATACATTTTTTTAGAAAATCACTGTACACAAAATTAAATGTTAAGAAAAAAGTAAAAAAAAAAAAACGTAAACGTTTAAAACTAATTAAACTTAGGCAAAGAAATATTTTTTAATAACATATTAAATCATGAAACTTAAATTTGTTTAAAAAATTAAAAAAAACTACAGTAAACAGAAGGTTCACAAATTTTCATAACAAATTTTCTTCTACGAAAAAGATTTTCTTAGCGACACATGCATTTTAAGGAAATACTTTGATTTATAAAAAGACAAAAAATAATAATACATCAACGAAAAACAAAACAAGAAAAAGAAACACTTGGGTAACCCTAGCTTTTTGTATTCTGTTTTATTTCTTGAATTCAAACCGATATTTTTTTTCAAATCTGACATACGAACACCTGGCATTTGACATCCAGTACGAAACAGCCACCAGAAATTTCTCGGACCAAATCTGGCAAGGAGGAGAAATTTTTTACTCTCTCGTGAGCGCTCTCTTTCGTCCGAAAAAGTACAAACTTTCACTTGTGGAATGACTTCGCACTAAAAATGAGATTTAGCGGTTTCAAACTCGTTCTGGAACACACCTAATACCTTCTTATGGTGTACTGTGGGCACGTGGTTCCATACAAAAATAAAATCGAAAATTTAAGACTTTTCATTCAGAAGGCGTGGCATCCACCCACTATCTCAAAAATCCTTAAAAATTAGGTATATGGACAACTCTTGAGCCTTGTAGATTGACGACAATTGGAAGAGCGGTGGCGGTAGTAAAACATTTTAAATTTTAAATTTTCTGCTCAGAAGGAGTGCCATCGAACCACATTCTTAAAATTGTTATAAATTAAAATAGTGCAGTTGAGGTTGTCTTAGAATGGTGACAATTGGTAGAGAGGTAGGGCTTCAATAACTGCAGACACAAAAGAAAAATAAAAAAATTGGAATTTTCCGCGCAGGGGGCGTTGTTTCTTTCCACTTTTTTTTTAATTGTTATCAATTATATAGTGCACTTTATTTTTCGATTTTTAAAGAGCAATGAAAATTGATAAAACGTTAGAGATATTTTTTTTTAGATTTTTCAATATGGGCGCGTGGCATCCTTCCACTTTCTGAGCAATTTTGATTGCTGTAGAATGATAAAATTTAGTAGAGTGGTAGGGCTTGATTTTCACCTGGGAAAATGAAATCTTTGTAAAATGGAGTGAAATTACATTGAAAACTTAAATGTTTAAAAGTGCCCAGTTTTTATATGAACAAAAAACCTGTACGTAGAAATAAGACAGCCGTACAAAGTTTTGAGTTCTAAAATAAATGCCAAGTGCTAGGCTCATGAAGCTTAATATAAATTATGTTAAGTAAATTAATATCGAAACAACTTCAAATTATGACAGAAATTTGGTATTTATTTAAAGTATACTGATAAAAATAGTGAGGCAATTTACTGCCTCAAATACTTCAAGTTCCTAACATGCTTGGTTCCAAAAATACACTATGTGACCTGCCAACTTCACTGTGAAGTTAGCAGGTCAGTATGAAATATTTTTCAAAAAAAAGGACTTCAAAATTTTGAAGTAGCCTATTCTTGAAATGCAATGCAAAACAGCAAATTTGGAGCTTTACTGCAAATTCCTAGCACGTTTGGTTCCTGAGGTGCATGATGTGACCTACTTACTTCATATTGAAGCCAATTTTGGGACTTCAAATTTTGGACCTAGCCTATCGTTGAAATGCAAAAAAAAACTGCAAATTTGGAGCCTTATTGAAAGTTCCTAGAATGCTTGATTCCCTTTATACACTGAAATTTTTTTGTCTTCGAAAAAAATTTTGGCCGAACACCATCTCAACAGTAATCAAGAACATCCATCGGAGAACTAGTCAAATATTTATCAACATCGTAATTCATAGAAAGAAGTAGCAGTGAATTAGACACACTCTACGGGGGCGTAGTGAAGACTCCATTGCAATACAAGCAATGGAGTGGGATTTTTTCACTCAAGATGGTAGAAGACCTGGGGGTAGAGAATATGTTGGCGTTGAACAACAATTTGAATCTCAAAAGCTGGGAAAAAGTTGGGGAGAGCTCAAATAATTTTCTAGAAACATATCAAAATGGCCTGCATCGGAAGTTGATGACCTATACAAAAGAGCTAAGTTACAAATGCAGCCATAGACCGGGATAGATGGAGGGAATTTGTTGCTGCTTTATTCAGCAGGGTATCAGACCACATATATATATAGAAGGTAATTCGAGTGGTTCTGTTTTTAAGTAGGTTAAGTTTCTTCAGTCGAAATTAAAGTTTTTTATGATCTTCAGTTCAAATGTCTATTCATTAGAATATAGAATTCACCTCGAATGCTAAAAAGGTCTCCGTCTTGATATAACAAATTTATTAATATAGAACTTTTCTTCTTCAAGTTCATAACCCTGAATGTTAGAGTGGATTGGGAAAACTTTCTTCATACGAACAAAAAACACATAAATTGGCATACAAAAATGTAACCTTTTATTACTTTACGTTTTTAATCAAGTTAGCATTAAAGTTAATTAAGTATTATGTTTATTAAAAGAAAATTGGTATTCGAAGTTTATTTATACAGATTTTAATTAACATCTCATGAAAGTTAAACGTCTGTCTGTTAACTCAAATTAATCAAATTGAATGCTATGACATGATCATTGAGTAACTAAGACATAACTATTTTTTACTAAAAACTTTAAGTTTTTAAGTTGAACTTAAACATAATTTCAATTCACTTATTCTATTCAGCTTCTAGTGAGATCTTATCTTCATTTTCCAATAGTTTTGTTGTCCTTGGTTACTAAAAAAAAATATACATAGAAGAATAATATCAAAAAATAAAATATGTATATTAAAGAATATGGAAACATGGTTTAAAATGGCACTCCGAGTGGGGAAAATCATGCACAAAGATCAAGTCTTGAATGAAACTTTAATATACAGATACTTACATCAGATCACTGAAGAGGATCACCAAATATTTGAATAACTTCCTCGTGCTCTTTCGTTTTTGCATATTGTAATGCTGTTAGGCCCAACTTATCTTTTGCATTTATATCATCATAATTCTGCACAAGATATTTAACTATTTCCACATGACCATGCAGTGCAGCAACATGCAATGCAGTCCTTCCAGAATGATCTGGTTGAGCCAGATCAGCTCCAGCTAATTGGAATGATTGCAATCTTAGCAATAAGCCTCGTGCTGCAGCACCACAAAGCTGTTCGCCAATTGCTCGCATTGATCCAGTCAAATGAGCACCACAGCTCAAAAGCAATTGAATAATTTCGTGATGATCAGTTGAAATAGCTTCCATGAGAGGTGTGCGATCATATCGATCGCGAATATGTACTGAAACGCCATTTTTAAGTAAAAGATTGACAACTTTGAGATTTCCTTCGTGACAGGCAATGTGTAGGGCTGTTCGACAGTCATGATTCACTCCCGATAAATCGGCACCATAACCCTTCAGATTGTTGATCTAACAAAACAAAATAAAAACAATATAAATTCTGTATAAAAAACTCTCCTTTTCATACCTTCTTGATGTCTCCAGCCAAAACAGCAGCATTCAACATAGCTGGGAAAAGAGTGGCTCCCAACTGAGATAGTTCTGCAGGTGATGACAAGTGCAGTGATCTAGCTACTGCTTCAATAAGATCGTAGTCCTCCATCAATGGGCTTTCTGCAGTTAACTCACCACGGATATTCGATTGCATTACCTTTAAAAGAAATATTTTCACCACAAAAATACCACAGATATTTTTTCCAAGAAATTCACCTGTTTCTTGTATTCCAGAGTCCAGTCACTTTTTCCCAAAACATAGGACAGTTTTGTAACAGCTGCTTCTGGTGTCATATCATAGCCTGGCACCACACCCAGTTCCCTTAGGACCTTCCCTGTATCATAAATCTCCGCTACCGAACCACTAGCACACTGCGTGCAATTCACAATAATCACACCACGTTCCGAAGCAGCTCGAATTTCTTCCAAAATATCTTTTCGATTAGATGGAATGTTGCCAGATCCAAACGACTGCAAGACTACGCCCTTCATAGGTGGCGCTAAAAATGCCTTGAACGTTGAACTTGTTATACTAGGGAATAACCGCAATAGTCCGATATTGACATCCATATCGGCATGCACAACAAAGCTACTAATATTACATGGCCGAAATATCAAACGATAATCAATTTCATAGTTGATTCCGATTCGACCAATAGGTACATTATTTGGTGTATCAAAGGCATTTAAGTCATCACAGCTTACTTTGATGGTTCGATTTCCTCGCATCAATTTATTGCCAAAGAGGACACAAACCTCAGGAATTACAAAATTACCGGCTATGCTGAGGGAAGTGGTGAAATTGTCTTTGCCATCAGTACGTGTGTCAAATATAGGGATCTGAGAACCAGTTATGATGACTGTTTTTCCCAGATTTTCCAACATAAATGACAGAGCTGAAGCAGTGTAGGCGAGTGTGTCGGTACCGTGTAGCACAACAAATGCGTCGAAAAACTCATATGATTGCTGTGGAAAATAAAAGGAACAGTGTTTCATTTAATCCTGAACCGGAACACTTAAGTGAAATAAATTCCCAATCTTACATGAATATCCTTGGCAATGCGCACCCAGTCATCAGTTGTCATATTACTTGAATCCAAAAGTGGACTATATTCCGTAATAGTGTAAATAACACGATTTGGAACACCATCTATAAATGGAAGAATCAATGGTGCCATTCCAGCTGCAGTGCCAAATCTCTTTTCTGCATAAACTTGGTCATGCATATTTGGATATTTTCGAATTGTTTTTACTAAAGCATTTGGTATTGGTACGAGCACTAAAAGTAGAATATAATTAATTAATAGAAAATTTTGTTTTAGTTAAAAACAATTCTTTTATAAAGCCTAGTTTACAATCCCATGTGCAAAAAAAATCCATGTAAATATTCTCTCATGTCAAAAATAATTGAGGTGAAATGCAAAATTAATTTTTGCGTGATTGGTTTACAGTTTCATGCAGAAAAAAAAAATAATTGCTGAAATTGAAATGTCATGCAAAACAATGGACTGGCAATTGTTTTGCATGCAAAAAAAAGTGTAATGAATAAAATATTTTTTTTGGATGGTCAGTTTACACTTAAAAAAAAAGTTAATCACCTCAAGGCATTATTTGCATGCATTATTTTTTTGCATCCAAAAATAATTATGTTCCACTATGAGTCTCATAATTTATCCATTTAAGGTAAATTAATAACTCAATGGGTGGCTTAGGCCAAGGCAAATATTTTTTGTCTTGAATATTTTACAATTTGGTGCACAGAATAGGTGGAAAATTGTTTTGAAAATTTTGATTTTTTTTTCGCATGGGAACTGTAAACTAGGCTTAACCTAAAAATCATCATAACTCACCATTACTTTCATTCCTCATCATTCCAATAGTTCCACCAGTATAAATAACTCTAACTTTAGATTCTTTTGCAACTGTTGATATTATATTTCCAAAGCTTCTATTTCTTCGCATGATGGAACTTTGTGAATCGCTTGAACTGTTTTTAGTGGCTAGTTTTTCATCAATATCATCTAACGGCTTCGAAGGATTTATTCTATTGTTGAAGTCTTGGTGATGATTTCCGTTTGATTTATTATCATTGATGGTTTCTTTGTTTTCAGAAGACATTTTTTAAAAATATTTTTTTGTTCAAATTCCTTAAAAGAAATAAAAAATAGGTAATTATTTTGAGGAGAAATATTTATAAAAATTCAATACTTTCGCGTACCCCCAAAACTACGAATTTAGCCTAAAGTACTACAAATTTAGCCCAAAGTTCTGTCAAAGTGTTCTTTTGGAAAGAAAAGTACTAAGGCATATGACTCATAAAAAGACTTTTAAAACAATTTGTATAAGGTAGAAAAGCTTTATCAGCATTTGTTTTTTATTTAAAAGTACATTCCATTGCCATTTTCGATTGAAAGTTAAAGAGTACTCCTTTTCCATTCCATTTTGCTCCTTCTACTCCATATTCCATAGGAATAGGACAAAACGCAAAACCAAACCAAACCAACATAATGAAAGCTTACATTAAACTGTCAACAAGAAAGGACACTCAACACCGATGACGTCTAGGTCAGAACGTCGCTATAGACAGCTATAATTTTGAGGGGGTTAGATACTTTATCTACCTAGACTCCGCTATAAACTCAACGAACGATACAAGTGCTGAGATCAAACGAAGAATTACTATTGCCAATTGCTGTTTCTTTGGGGTAAGAAGGCAATTGAGAAGCAAAGCCTTCTCTCGAGCAACTAAAGTGTCCCTGTATAAGACGCTTATCATCTTGGTGCTGATTTATGGTGCAGAGACATATACACTTTTAGCTATAGATGATAACGCTTTAGGATATTTTGTTTTGTTATGCTCCGGCCCGGAAAGTTTTTGAAATCAGCCCCGTGGGACGGAACAGTAGAGGAAGATAGTGTTATAGGTGGCACATTCAAGTGGAAGAGGACCTCAACCAACTTGGCATGCAAAAGAAGATACTTAATTATTGAATTGAATTGAATTGACTGGATACATTAAACTAGAAACCAAGCATGTCAACAAAAACATCGTCAATTTACTGCCAGCGTAGACTGTGTCAGCACACTAAACTAAACATTGGTGATCACACAAATGACGCCACTTGGGCAATGTTGTCCCCAACTGCGTTGACGAATTATTTGACGTAATTTGTACCCTTTAAGACCTGGCATCATATTCTGTAACTATTGCATCGATAAAATTCGTCGAGAAACGTTGAAAAATGAAACAAAACTCAACGAATTTGATCAATGCGATAGTAAAAAACATGGGTCCTGGTCAAACAGATCAATCGATCAATTAATACTTCACCTATGAAAAAAGATGGCGGTGATTTTCAGATCCAGGTTTTATGTGGACTTTTGGTAACGAACACATAAAGAAAAACATATCGAAATATCAGGTAATTTAACTTAACCGACTTTTTATAACAAAATGTGGAGGGTCCTTTAGTAACTTTTCACAACGAACGCTGGATCACGCTCTTAAGTGCCTTTCACAAGAGCCGCGAACTGCGAACGCGAATAAATTTGTTTTGGTAATTCCAAACTCAAATATCAACCAATTCTTGTTTTTAGTTTTCTAAAAATTGTAAAAACGATGCGGTCTACAATTTTTATAAGAAAACACGGCCTTCTACGCGACCAGCGAGATATTTTCTGCGAATTGTCAAATCAAATACTTATTCGCAATCCATAACACCAGGACGCATTCCACAAATCTACGAATGAAAAATTCGCTCTAATTTATAACCTCAATTTTCTTAGCACCTATTCTACTGGTTTATTTTGTATGACAGTTCGCGTCTGTTGGCGTCCAGTTACTTTTGGCACTTTAGTGTTAACGTATTTACACGCCAAATGCTGACGGTGACACTTATTTACCACATCCGAACATTATCGTTGACACGGATTTGACAAGAGCCAAAATGAGTATTTTTTAACTTTAATTTCGCACGAGCTTGGCGTTAAACATATTATTGAAGAATACAATGGGGATGGATTAAAAAATTATAAATTTTCATACTTTGTTTTCTTTCTTCTCCGGACAAGGGTGAGTTTAGGGCAACTGGGTAACATTTAGATCAAAATACACCTTTTTCGTCAAAATAAAGTTCGTCCCCCATCAGTCAAGCTATCAACTGTGAAATTCCAATGAAGGATGGCCACGATGTTTATGGATTAAAAAAACCTCTAAAACAAATTTGAAATGTTTGAAGTTTTTTTATTGCTCCATATCCAATGGGTGACATTTGGATCAAAATATACTTTTGCCACAAAAATATAGTTTGTCCCCCATCTGTCAAGCAATTTAAAATTTTTGAGGTAAGAATGAAAGTCATGGCTGTTCCAAGGGTGGGATAGGGCAATGTGCATTCAAGAAAACACAAGCATAAGTGTTCACCTGTAGAACATCGGGTGCCTGGTACGTCATTTGGAGATGGGGTTCCTATCCCTATGGCTATGGTTGGTTGTTAGGGGCAGCAAACGAGAGAGTACAGGAGTGTTCCTACTAATGCTTAGGCACTTCTACTTTCATGAATGGGCGACCTCGAGCCAAAACCCGAGATAAAATCAACGGTGGAGTTTTTGGTTTTCAGTCAGGCTGAATTACCGAGCACCTTAGGCCTGGTTTACACGGCAATGCACTGCACGATTTTTCGCAGTATAAATCCATGGGACTGTGGTGTAAGCTTTCTACGTAGAACCTTGCATACGACGACGTTTGTACGTCTGCCGTTTGGTTTTGTACTGCCATTTGGATTTATATTGCAAAAAACTTGCGGTACATTGCCGTGTGAACCAGGGCTTACACTTTCTTCTTCGAGATATTCGGAGCTCAGTTCTATAAAAAGCGGTTGAGTTAACTTCTAGCTCTTGGAGATAAATTAAAAGGGTCTGAATCTGCTCCAACAGGTTGTTGGTTTAGCGAAGAAATAATGCAATAAGTTCGGATATACTGTGGACAAACCAACCAAAGAAATAAGGACAAATAACTTCAGATTTGCACCTCTCTTACTAGATCACTTGCAGCTAAACTTTTACAGGAGACCCTAGTTCTAGACCGATACAAAGCAGATATTACCGCTACTCAAGAAGTTGGATGGGATGGGGCGAGCAAAAGAAAACTGAAAGACTGCGACATCTACTACGACGACTGCTACCGGCAACAAGGGCATTGTCTTTTTGAATGTAAAATTGTTGTTAAAGGCACACTTGAGTTTTAAATATATGGACGAGTGCTTGATTCACCAACATACGCTTTATATGCACACATGCTCATACAGAGAAGAAAGCTGATGACACCAAGGATGAGTTTAATGAGCTCCTGGACAAGACATAAAAGCAATGCCCTAGCTATGACCATAAAGTTGTCTTGGGTGATTTAATGCCAAACAAGAAAGAGAAGATGTCTTTGGTGGCACAATCGGATAAAGTAGCCTGGACGACACTTCCTCCGATAAGGGACTTAGATTAATTGACTTTCCTGCGGGCAAAATAATAATAATCAACCACCAACCATATTGACTACATTGACTATATTGACGAACCTTCCCAGAAGTCAACGTTGACTTGGGCACCAATCTCGTTGTAACCAAGGTAATGCCAACGGTATCCAAGCCAAATACAAAACAGAAAAAGAATTCCACGTCAGAAGGTTACAGTCACAAGAAATCGCAAGGTCCTTTTTCTATCGAGATAACTGGGTCACCTAGAGCAAATTTACATAAATGCTACGGCCCGGAAAGTCTTTAAATCCAACCCCGTGGGATAGCACCGTAGAAGAATAAGGCGTAACCGGAAGCGCTAGTAACTGGAAGAGAACCTTACTATTAAACTGAAGACAGCTAGCAAGAGACTGAGCTGGCTGGAAGAAGTTTGTTGGTTGAGGCCCTGGTCCACCCCAGACTGTAGCGCCACCTTATAATTATGTTAGTAAGTAAGTAATTTGGCAGTGAGATTAATAACCACAAAAGTTAATGGCTCTTGAATTGACTTAATTGAAAACAGTTTTGGGCAAATGGGCACTTGCCGCAATGCAATCGCAACTGCTTCGAATATGACTGAATCTTGAAGTGATGACATGCTTTATTATCCCGAATTTACTAAAGGTTTATTTTCATTTTGATTTTTTTTTTGTTAAATTGACACAACATTTAAAGTTTGTCTACTAATATTTGATTCTTCCAATGTTGCATGTTAAATTGTCATAAGGTCTTTACAAAAACACACACAGAAGAATTTTTGCCTCTCACTAAAATTGCCATGAAGAGTAAATAAACAATAAAACTTAATTGTTTCCACTAGCACCATTAAAATTAGTCTGCAAGGACTTTTATTATTCGAAAGTCTACATTATTTAATTTTATTTGTCTTTAATCACAAGTTTTTTTAATAGCTCATCCATACTATCATTGCGCTTGCGTGTGAAGAAACCCTTATGCGAGAATGATATAAATTAATAGCACGACTCAAACTTAGAAGAAGTTGGGTTATATCACAACATTTTACAATGTTCGTCCTCAAAGTCATAATCATAACATGTTTTCTTTCGCTTGCCAATACGTTGGGATTGGGAATAAAAAATAATATTCATTTGAGTGAACTTATCGGGAAAATTCACGTCGAAAGTAATTCGGCGAATGTCTGTTTTATTGGAACTTATGATAATGAATTCTTGAGTGATTTTATGCGGAGATATTTAAACATTCAAGTATTGATAATTACTTCTTTGTCTGAAGCATTCACAGAAATGCCGAACATAACAATACTAGTGCTGCAGGTTTCACTTCAACAACAAAAAACTATACCATCTTTGTTGAAGCAATTCATTCCAACACTTCGAGTTCGAAAATTCGTAATTGTTTCGACGGATAGTTTCGAAGAACTTCAAGATTATTTTATATTCTTTGAAGAAAATAAATTCACAAGGATATTTGGAATTGCAAATGACTTAACCTATGCATACTTGCCGTATGCAGACAGTAAGATCCAACAATTCCAATTGGAGGATGCCTTTCAATTACCTAATTCTTTGAAAGATCTGAATGGCTTCAGTTTTCGAACAACCATTCAGAGAAACATTCCTCGGACATTTTGGTATGAGAAAGAAAAAGGCAAGCGTAAGATAGGAGGATGCTTTGGTAGAACATTTTTGGGCTTTCTTCGACGACATAACGCAACCTACAAGGAGATAATATTAAATAATTCTTCGGACATGTATAGTCCGGGAATTATATATGCAACTATTTACAATCAAATTGACATAAGCATGAATGCCTTTGGATACAGCAACAAACTTGATTCAAGTTATCCTTTAAAAGTTGGACGATTTTCAGTGATGGTTCCACTTAAAGGCAATGTCGATCCCAATGAGTATTTTAAACGACCCTTTTCCACGGCCTTGTGGATGTTGATTGGACTAACCCTAGTTTATATAGTCGCGATGGATATTATACTGCAAATAAGCACTAACAGACCAGTTGACGTGTGGAAAAGTTTCAGTCAAATGTTCCTTGCAATGATTGGTATGCCACGAGAAAGACGAACTACGACCGCCTATAGGCTGCATCTTCAAGTTTTTCTATTGGCATTTGTCCTAGTGAATATTTATATAATTTCTTTTACGTCATTTTTGACAGTTTACATAAAAGTCAAGCAATTGGACACCCTACAAGACTTAATTGACAATAATTTTAAAGTTATGATGGTGGATTTCACCTGGAGTACCATCGCTAAGTGTGCATTTTATCCGCCTAGATTTGAGGAGATCGTAATTACTGTTGATTATAAAACTTACCTGAGAGAATTATATTCTATGGAAAACACAAGATTTGCCTATGGCCTGAGTGCTGACACATCTGAATTCCTAATACGTATGCAAGCCTGTAATGGAAAGCATCTATTTCATATGACTCAGGATAGTTTATTGCAATACAATCTTGGATTCACTTTACCTCAACATTCACCATTTAAAGAAATTCTGAGTACTTATATCTTTCAGGTTATGGAGACGGGCTTAATAGATAAGTGGGATAATGATGTTGTTCCTCAGGCCCGTTATTCTGGCTTAGAAGAATTTAATGTTCATCGTGGCAATAGAAGCCATTTACTTCAGAATCTGGATGCAGCTTTAACAGTTCGTCATTTAATATTTTGTTGGAATTTACTAGCGATTGGTTGGACAATGGCAGCATTTGTATTTGTTGGCGAGAGACTTTGCAGTATTGTGAACATTTGAACAAAATAAAAATAATTATGTATTTCTGAGAATAAACACGATTTTGGTTATTTAAAGATCGATTTATTTAATTTTAGGCCAGTTTTATAATTTAGGATTAAGCAATGATTAACGAGGGAATAGATGGATCGAGCTTTCAGTGATCTTAGCCTAGCTTTCTGGCATAAACGCGAAAGCTATACCTATAAGTCCTTAAACCGGAGGTTCTAGAAGACTCTACTGGCTGGAACATTATTATCTATTCGCTTCGGCCCAGCCGAAGAAGTCTACATGTTTTAACTTTCTGAACTTCATCCAATTCTTAAAACAGTCCATAGACTATCCGTTTTTTCGACACTTGGCGCCACATAGCAGGACTTGCAGTATAAGGGTTTTATAGAGCTTCCCCTTCGTCTTTCATGTGATGAGTTTTGAACCCATCTGTTGCGGTAATCTGAAGTAGTAATGGTTAGAGGCAGTTCTTCGTCGGATCTCCACAATCATTTCGTTCGTGGGATAAATGTTTTGAAGTGCCATTTTGTCCTAGTCGGTTGGCAGATCTTTCATTGTGTGTTGATAGCCTGTATTTGGTTTCGTCATCGTTTATCTATTTCTAAACCAGTAAGTTTCACCTGTTCTTCAATTGTCGTGCAAAAACTCTACAACGGCCTGTTGGGAGCTGTTGATGATGTCAATATCATCGGCACACCCTAGAAGTTAGACAGTTCTGTAGAAAATAGTGCCTTCAGGGTTAACGCCTGGCCTGAGAACTATTCGCTCCAGAACGAGATTGAAGAAATCACATGATAGCGAATCTCCATTTTTTTTTTTTATAAAGATGGGACATGCATGCGATGATATACCAACCATTGGACATGCTTCTTTCCACCCAAACTTGGTTGATAAGTTGATGTATGCACCCTTTGAACACATCCCGTCTGTATGCTTGAAGGGCTTCACTGGTAAACCATAAAATCTAGCGGTCTTGGTGTTTTTGAGTTGCTTTATAGCTTAGTCTCCCTCGTCTACACCAGGTGTTCTTGTCCTTGCTGAATACATCTACTATTCTCTGCATTTCGATGACTAGGTTGGCTTCACCTGTTCGAAGAGCCTACATTTCGGTGTAAAATCTAGCAGCCATAGTTGTTTGAATTTTTCAGAAATCTTCTGGTTTTCATTTTGATCACGAAGCTCTTCGATTTTCTTTAACATTGAAGTTGAGTATGCCCTCTTCTTTTTACGCAGATTCTTCTTTTTCTCTCTTTTCCCTGCTCAATACTCCTCTCTTACTGCTCTTATGACTAATGTAAAATTTCTTCTTAATAGCGAATCGTAGTTTCTTTTCATTTGACAGTCGAGCTCTTAATCTTACCGCAACAGGGAAATGGTCAGAGTCGACGTTTGTCCCTTGAATAATACGAATATACGTGTTAGATGTTAGAGGTGCGTCTTCCAACGATTAGCAGAGGGTCGATTTGGTTGGCGTATGAACCATTTGAGGTTCCGTAAATTATGTCCATGACGTCATAAGACTCATCATTTAAAGAGCTTTGAACTGCTCCTATTTTTTTGGAAAATGGCTTTGATGCGGGTCACAGTCAGGCAAACACTTATAGGCTTTAAGTCGATAACCTTGGTTCTTAGCCAATTTCTTCCTTTGAATCCACATGGGTAGTCTTTTATCACAGATATAATAAATGTTGCAAAGTTTTTTTGCCATCATATCTGATCCTTTTCTTCGCAACAACTGGATTACTGTTAAGTCTGCCTTACATTGTGTGAAAACAGACTTAAGTTTTTGCGTTGCACCTGGGGTGTAAAGGGTTCTCAGTTTCCAAGTACATAATCTCAAGCCGTTATCCGTTGACGTGCTGGGCCTTGTTGCCATTTGAGGGTTATCGTTATTTGAGACTCCTCGTGTTTCTCTCATAACTAAAATTTTTGTACGTGGTAGGGAGGTTAGCGTAACGACTCAACCCACGCCGGATAACTGCTTGAAATTGGGACTAGAAAAATACTCCCAAAAACAATACTCCGAACAGCCAATCGAAGGGTTTTGGATTAGTTGGAATGAAAATGGAGCAGAAAAGGTGTACTCTGTTCTTCGAATGTCCAATTGAAATAGTTGTTTAGCAAGTCAAATCCAGATGGAAGAGACAAATAACAGATGGTAACCTACCACGTTGAGGTTAAATAAGCACAATTAAATGGTAGTATTCGTTGCATGTGGCATCATTGAACATGGACATGTTGACGCCAATCAGTGACTACCAGCTTCCTACAACGCCCAATCAGAGTCTAGCTATACGTTGAAGCCTTAAACCACAAAAGCAAGCTTGTACATCTACTCCTTTTTCTAGCAAATTAGTATTCAAAGTATTTGTGATAATCTTTTAAAAGGATTTCTTTAATCCAATAAAGCATATAATGGATTTTGGAACTGTTCTATTCCTTTCGAATATGAAAAATTTGCAGGAGAAACATATTCTCATGGAATGAAACAAATCCAAAATCCAATCGAAAATTACATAATATTCGTCTTCTTAATACATGCCTATAACTTTTCCCCTTTGCAATGCCACACCATGTAAACACCAACAAAAATACAAAAACAATTTTCTTAATTTATTATACCAGGCAAATACATAAATGTGAACTTAAATATCCTTTTAGTCAGACAACACAAATAAGGTAAATTGGTAAAATAAACATGTCAAATTAAATAGCAATTGTGAACAATACACAGAGCATAATAATAGACTAATAGAGTTTCAACACCCATTGTATAGTTATAGATGAAGTCTTCCTCACCATATTATTCAGTTTCCTCCGATTTATTCTAGAGATTCATATCGCTAACATCGCTTACACACGCGGGACATATTTGTCTATATTTTGCATACTTTATTCATACAAAAAAAATCATATTAGATTTGAAAATAATGTTTTTCTTTTCTATTGACAAAGTGCTTGGTTTTTGCAAAACTCTATCTTAACTGCCATCACAAATAAAACACGTCATTACAATTGTCAGGCATATAACCGTAAATAATTACATTTGTCAATATTAATTCTACGCGCAAGTAATACAGGAAGGTGGCAAAGCTAAAATTGATCTACCTGCCTTGCTCAAATGAGGATTAGCTCACTGCTTCAATGTGCGAGATTAAATATCAACGATTCTAAAAAATGATTTCGCTTCGAAGAGTTCTAACTTTCTTGATTCTAGTAGTCGGGAATTTCGGTATTGACTTAGAACTTCGTAATCTTATCGAAAGAATCTACCATCATGGCGGTTCATCAACTGTTTACTTTGTTGGAATCGATCAGGAAATTGTGATTGATTTCATGAAAAGCAATTTCGATATTCCACTGGTGATTATAACCTCTTCAGCTGGTTGCGATGAATTTAGAAAGCCCTCGAACAGTTCTTCAGAAGCCATTCTAGTTGTCAGTACCTCAGATTTGAATTATCAATATGACGAACTATTGCAGGCGGTTATTCAAACCCTTTCAGTACGAAAATTCGTAATTATTTCAGCTAGAAGTCTCCAGGACCTCCGATATTTTTGTACATATTTTGTGAAAAACAACTTCAGTAGAATCTTTGGAGTTGTTGGCAATATTTCTTACACATATCTCAACTACGAAAGGGAACCTCTACAAGAACTCGCGATAAACCAACCACTTCCTGAGGCTTGGAAAAATTTTAATGGCTTTGCTGTGCGGACAACTATTCAAAAGGACATCCCAAGAGTTTTCTGGTATCGTGACAAAAACGGAAGAAAACAAATTGGAGGCTGCTTCGGACAATTAATGGTCAATTTCCTATTGTACCACAATGCAACATTTCACGAAATATTTCCCAACTCGACATCAGAGTTTTGTATGCCACTGGTGATAAATGCAACCAAAGACAATGAAATCGACATAAGCATGAATGTTTGGGGACCAACGGTGGGGTTAGATTCCAGCTATCCCGTGAGATATCAAAGTTACACAATTATGGTGCCATTAAATGGTTATTTGGATCCCAACCAATATTTTATGAGGCCATTTACGCTCGGAGTGTGGATTTTAATTGGATTCTCTGTGGTCTATATAATTGTCATGGATCTCATCACGAACGTTATCTGCCATTTGACAGTGAACTTGTGGAATAGTTTTAGTCGAACGATTTTGATTATTCTAAACCTGCCATACACGGGGCCATGTGCGGATTATAGATTCCATGTTCAGATTTTGCTGTTGGCATTTGTGCTTGGCAACGTGTATATAATTCATTTCACATCATTTCTAACAGCTTTTATAAAAATCAAACAATATAACACGAAACAGGACCTCGTCGAAAACAAAGTTCCCGTAATGATTCCGACCTTTGAGTGGCGAGTGGTTGAAGGTGCTGGACTTAAAGCAATTGGTTTTGATAAAATTGTTTATCTTGTTGATTATCCCGTCTACTTTGGTAATTTAAATTCAATGCAAAATACAAAATATGCCTATGCCATTGGAGCAGACCGTGCTAAATTTCTAATTGGATTGCAAACGTTTTTCGCAAAGCCTCTATTTCATACGACAGATGATGAACTATTTACGAGTCATTTGGGATACTTAATGATTCCACATTCACCTCTTAAAGAGATCTTGGATAAATTTGTTCATCGAATAAGTGAATTAGGATTGATGGCTAAGTGGGAGGCTGATGCAGTTCCTCAGGCACTTAGAGCTGGTTTTCAAATCGATGTTGATCGACAAGCGGGTGTTCATGAGTGCAATAGTCCCTTGACAATAAATCATTTACAATTTGCATGGAATTGTTTGATGATTGGATTGATATCGTCTTTTGTGGTTTTTTTATTGGAGAAATTTGGAAAAAATCTTATGAGGTATTTTCAGAAGGAAAAAAAGAAGTGAGCGAAGAAGAGAGTTCAATCGGTTAATTTTTTCTTTAAGGCTATAATTTTTTTGTGAATAGTTTTTCTTTCATCAGAATCTGAATATCTTGAATTAATTTTATTTTCTATGCATTAAAAAAAAAACAACGAACACGATTAATCTTCAACGCATCTGGGAAAGCACTGGTAAAAATTCTTTTAATATTTTAATTAATAAATAAAAAGTTTTTATGGCTTAATGTGAATGGATTTGGTTTTTTTTAGTTAAAAATGTTTTTAAATCTATTTTAGGAACATTTCTTTTAAATATGAATTTAAAGTCAATATCGGGCTACTTATTGAAAGACATTATGCTTTCGACTGGGAAAGGTGGGTGTTCATTTCAACGACTAATGCCGGATTAACCCAAATTTAAAAATGCCATTATTCCTTCCATATTTCTGCTATATATTGCTCTATCTACTTGGGTTTCATGAAAAAAATAAAATAAAAATAGATTTGTATGACAGAAATACAGCTAGCAAAGCAACTTTGACGAATCGAAAAATGAATAGGTGGATAATTTGCCATTAATTAGCAATTAATTAGCTTTAATGGTTTCGAATTTGTGAGTCATGTTTTTAATTTCATTTTGGTGCTTTTGTAGCTCGATACCAAGTTAAGAAAGCACCCTGTCGGAAATCGGTAAAAATCTTTTCTGATGGTTTAAGGCTTAATAAATTAGTCCTTCATTAGTTGTGACAAATTCAATTTGATGGTGTGATGTTTTCTATGAGTTTTGGGTTATTTTTTGTTCTATATGTGACATGTTAGCAACGCAACTTTGACGAATTTAAAAATGTGTAGGTGGATAATTTGCCACTAGTTAGTCTTTAAATAATTGTGACAATTTCTGATTTGATGCTTAATATTTTCTATAATTATTTGGGTGCTATGCTAGTTTAATATAGCTCAAAAAGCAGTAAAAACTTCTTATACTTGATGTTTTATGGCTTAATAATTTACTATTAGCTAGTCTTTAATTAGTTGTGAAAAACTGAACTTTTTCTACATTTTGTTTTTGGTCTTTTTTGAGCTGGATATGAAGTAAGCAAAGCACCACCTAATAAAGGTTTGAAAACAGCTTAAACCGTATGGTTTATAACTTTTTAATTTGTTGTTAACAAGTTTTTAATTAGTTTTAACAGTTTCAAATTTGTAGTGCAAGGTTTTCTATGTTTTTGTTGGGTCCTTTGCTGACTTGACATCAAGTTAGCATTGCACCACCTCAAAAAGGGGTAAAAACTGCTTAAACTGAATGGTTTATGGCTAGATAATTCATGGTTAATTGGTCGTTAGTAAGTTTTAACAATTTTGAATTTGTCGTTCTATGTTTTCTATGTTTTTTTTTTTTGAGAAGCGGTAAATCTCCTACAAATTAATATTTTACATTTCAGTGTAGGTATATAATTTAACTCATTTATAAGCGCTTTTTAGCTATCCAAAAAATATTTTTGTTTTCAATAAAAAAAAGGAAAATGGGAATTAGTAAAATACACAGGGTGTTTTGCATTATAATATTTTTCAATATCAAAATATTTTGTTAACCTATTTTTTTTTGTTTCAGGAAATTAAATTGAAGACATTTTAAATTGAAACGTTTTTTTTCAAAATGTATTTTCAAGAAACAGGAAATTTCAGAATGAGTTTTTGGCCTTCTATAGCAAAGCTACAGTATGACATTACAAGTGTGGGTGCCCATTGCTTTTAATTTTCGTTGGTTTTTTTCATAAGCTTTAGTTCCTTTCTGGCCATTGTAGTTTCACCTTCATGCCGATTCTCGTTCAGTGAAAATGTGAAACCAATCATCAAAAAATTTCATATAAATAATTTTCTTTCACCTCGTCATTCGGAAGTTAATATTCAAAAGGAAAAGGTGAATTGGTAAGAACTAATAAATATCATTTACATAATTCAACCATATCTGCATCTCTGTCCAATTCATAAAAAAGCGTGTCTTTTCCCTGCATTTCTCTTGAAAAATACAAGAAAAGTGAAAGAATAGTCCCCTTTTACACGAAGAAACAAGTTCCTTGAGATTTTTTTGACGTCTTCTTTTAACTTCCTTAAAAATCTCTATGGTGCCTTTCACACGAGGAAACAAAATCTTGGCAATTTTTGAGATTTCTTATGAAAGTCTATTTGTTGAACACACCTAAGCCAAGATGTGAATGTAAATGTCAAAAAAATCTTTTCAAATCCTCGACCGGGGAGATTTTGTTCACTCCTGTTTCTTCCTGCCCTTCTGGCTGCAAGTAAATGTGGCCAGCAACTCAGTTTGAGCTTGATTACATGATTCGTGTTTTCGTTCGTTTCGCTTTTCGTCTTTTTGATAGGTATGTACCTTCGTGATTACACACATATTTATTTAATCACGAAAAACAATTTTGAAAGCTCATTATTAAAAGTTTATAAGCATTCCCCGCCAGTACTCGTTTGTCAAATCATAAACGTCAAAGTGCTTTTGTTTTTTTATTCCCCCTACATTTCTACACCCCCCACGCAATGTGTCAAAAAGACGAAACACGAAACGTCCAAAAAAACGAATCGTGTAATCAGACTCTCCCTCGTGTGAAAGGAAATATAGGGATCTCTACCAAATTGTCAGCGTCAAAATAATGGCTTACACTATGGCTCTTTGACAGATTAACTCACAAAGCACTGCTATATACGAAAAAATGCGCTTTTTTTGCGTCAACTGGCTATGTATAAATATTAAAAATGGTAATAAAAGTTGATGGAAGGATGTAAAACTATTTTTTTGAAATAATTTGTACTGTTTATATTACCTCACAGACAATACGCAATGTTAAAAGATAGAAACAAACCACATTTTATAATTTGTGTGCTCATTCAGTAAAAATAAAAACAAACAAAATTAAAAAAAAACAAACAAACTTAATTGACATAAGAGCCAAAGTCTTCAGTTTGACGTTTAGATATGAACAAGACAGATATAAATTGCTGATTATTAAAAAGCCCAATTGCGCTGTTTTTAGGGGGAATAGGTAAGGTGGTACCGTGAGTCAATAATATAGTTCAACTTTCATTTTCATTCACGGAACCAGAATCGTTTTTTTGTTCCAAAGACGGTGTTCAATTCGACTCGTTAATTGTTTTTTTTTTTGACGTTTCAGTATTCAAATCTCACTTTAATGAAGGAATCGGAGCGAGGTGTGAATAGTGACAACTGAATGCAATTGTTGACAGCGAATGTGAAAACATTTCACTTTTTCACAGGAGAAAAAATAAAATTCAAAACTGGATCATAAGTACTAATAGTCTTGATCTAGATCATTGCAACTTTAGACGAAGAAAGCATACAAAATTCATTCTTTCAATAGAGGCGATACAAAAACAACTCACCACAACCGATTCCAGAAATACTCGTCACAACCAAATGAAATTGTCTAATAACTTTTAACCGGAACTTTAAATATAATTTTCCTTAGAACAAAAAAAAAATTGTTTTGTTTATGAAGTAGTTACAATTCATTTAAAGTCCTACCAAACAACTTAGTACATATAGACACAAATAAATTACTACTTACAAAATAAATATGTACAAAACTTGTATTTCATATCCGTATGAGAATCAAGGAACAAAATTACGATTTTAAACTCAAGTTATTTGAAAAATTAATTTTATTTCAATATGGCTGATGGTAAAATACAAATTACACATTTTAAAGGATTTTTTTTTTATTGTTTTAATCACAAAATCTAACAATACTCAATTCACAAACAAACACAACTAATCCAAGTATCAAACCAAATGTCAAACAACTAAAACCAAACTGCAAATGACGTAGTGTCAGCGCCAATTGTTTCCCCGAATTCTCCTTTCTAATATGACTTATATCTATTGGATGTCCAGCTTGGATACACTGATACGCCGCATCAGCTTCCCATTTCAAAATCAAGCCAGTTTGTTCGATTTCGAAAATAAAATCATCCAGAATTTCCTTAAATGGCGAATGTTGTGGCAGTAAAAATCCCAAATAGAATTGTGATAAAGTTACTTGAGCTTTTCGAAATAATGGCTTCACAAAGAAAGACTGTAATCGTATTAGAAATTCACACTTATCACCGCCAATAGTGTATGCAAAATTTGTATTTCGCATTGAATTCATTTGAGCTAGAAAAACAGAATGATCAGTTGGAAGAAAAACTTTTTCGAATCCTCGAGGAAACTGTGTGAAATCGGTTAGTAGTTCAAATTCAAAATCGGGAATCATTACAGCTACATTGTTGTCCATTAGATCTTCCATGGTATCATATTGCCTGACATTGATGAAAACCGTTAGAAAAGATGTAAAATAAATGCTATACAGGTTGCCAATGATGAAAGAAAACAAAAACACTTGACAGTGTATTCGGATGTAACTTGAGGTTATGGGTCCTTCCAAAGGCCGTCCGAGGACCATCAGAAATGTCTGGCTAAAGCTTGGCCAAATATTTGGTCTCAAACCTGTGTATATATTCAAGATGACTTCAATAGCTGTTATGTAGATTAAAGTCAATGCAATGCATATCCACACAGAAGGGGAAAACGGTCTCTTGAAATACTCATACGGATCCAAGTGGCCATTGATGGGAACCATAATGTTCCAGCTTTCGAATTTCAGCGGGTAACTCATGTCAAGTCCCTTAGATTCCCCATACACATTCATACTTATGTCGATATCATTTCTCAGAGTTGCGTTTATCACTCCCGGGATGTAGAGATTTGTTGAATTGTTTATAATTATTTCTTCAAATGTTGCATTGTGTTTTCGGAGGAAATTAACAAACATCAATCCAATACGGCCTCCGATTCGAGATTGTCCCTTCGAGTCGGTGTAGCGAAAAGCTCGTGGGAAATCTTTTTGAATTGTTGTACGAAATGTGAAGTTCGTGAGATCTTCCAGAACATTCGGAAGACGTCCATCTTTCTTCACCCGCCGTATCCTAACAGTACTTGCATACGGGAAGAAAACGTACGATATTTTGTCGACGACCCCGAAAATTCTGGTGAACTTCTGTCTTCCGAAGAAGTCAAAGTACTCGTTGAGATTGTGGAAGCTATTAGTTGAAATCACAACGAATTTTCGATCCCTTAGTTGATTCACCAAGGGTTGCCAGTATTTTTCAAAACGATGGTTTCCACTCACCGAATCATTGAACACTAATACCACATTGATGGAGAAAATCTCCTTATAGTCACTTTGAAGCGATGAAAAATACACAATCGGGATATACGAATGCTGTGACATGAAATCCTCTAAAAAATCACCCTCAATTCCAATAAAACAAACTGTGGCTGAATGACTTTCCAAATGTATTCTTTCAATCAATTGACTCAATTCGTTGTTATTATTTTCTGCTTGTATGGCAAGTAAAAGCAAAACGGTTACAACTGCCATTAAAAACATTTCCGACTAATTTAACTCACAATGCCAATCCACAATTATTGTTATTTTAATAAAACAGTTTTTGGCATACCTAAAGGGTAGCTTTTTGTTTCATAATAGGTACGTCGTGTTTTTGAAAAACACGCAATCACTATATTTCAAATTTTGTTTCACTTAACTTTAAAATGGACAATTTTCATGCTCATCATTTTATAGGCAGCAATAGTTAAAAGGTTTAAAATAAAAATTGTAGCACTGTATGTAATTATTGATGAATACAATGTAATAGGTACGCAATTTGTTGTTATTAACAAAGTTTCAGTTTTGCAAAATCAAAAGAAATCGGAGAAGAATATAAAAATCACTTGACATGACTGAAATAATATTTTATATTATGCCTTTTTGAAAGTTGCTCCTTCAATAAAACACATCAATTAATTTTATGATTTTTTATTGAATGACTATGTATGTATTATTGGAACAGAACAAATAGTTGTTTAAGGGTTATTTTAGCTTTAAGGTGATGGTGCTTATAAATTGAGTGTCAATAAAATAGAGGAATAAATCAATATAAATTGCTTTCATATGCCACTTCCTTGATTGCTTTGTAACGACACCGATGTACGAGTATACTTCTTCTTATAAAAGCAGATGTTTCTATACTACACTTCTAGAGTGGAATAATAGCTCAAATCACGATTCAGTCGTAAGAGAAAAACTTTTAGTAAACAAAATGTAGGGAATATTTTTGGACATATGATACTTAAGTACTAAAATCGTTTCAGCGAAGCCATTGAAAAAAGCTTATAATTTAGAAAAGTGCAATTTTGTCCAAAGAAGAATTTATGACCATTACCTGTTCAAGTTCACAAAAATAAAATTATAAAAAAAACAACAAAATTCAATATGGTTCAGTCGATTAAGTCTAAACATGATTTGTAAACAAAAGCTCTATATTGCGTGACAAAGAACTCATCCTTTTTATTTTCAGAAGCGAACTAAAGTGATTTAGATGATATTTTTGTATTTGAATAATATGTGAACAGTAGGGTTGCCAGATTTTTCTAGAAGCTTAACAGGGCAAATGGCTAAAATGAAGGAAAATCCCGGGATTTCAAAATTTTTCTGGGACAAAATAAATAAAAACAAAAATCAAAATACATAGGTACACATATTAAAATAAATTATTTTGCTCAATTAAAAGTTCTAATGAGCTTTAGGTACTCGAATATGCGTTTCACGGTTCCGTCCAGATACGATAGTTGGGCTCATCAGTTCCCAAGACGCAAAATTAGATCGATGTTTATTGACCCGAACAAATTACAGTACTGAGGCCTTTCCAAACCAACCCGAAATGTTTAAAACAACTGGCAAAAAATTCGCTTTTGTTGTTGTCTTTCCAGTAATGTCGCACAACGTCAGTGTGGTTTCTCTGATTTAACGCCATGGAAAATAATTCTGACAGGTGAAAGGGAGAGTCCTTAAGATACTTTGTGTATTTTACAGTTGTAGGATATTTGCTTTTATTTAAACACTAAAGTTCTAGTCAAACAAAGCGTGCTTTCCCGACTGTCCCGTCGGGCTCTGTTTTACTGCCTGAACAGATTGGAGACGGAGCTGCAACTGGAATAGCTGTGAAAATGTTGAATACACACACCAAGTGTTTACATGGGGGTTGAAGAGAGTTCCAAACTCTTTTTAATCTCTGGTAAAGACGTAAAGTAATCTTAGCTTCCTTTTTATCATTATCCATGTTTATAATTATGTCTGTTCGCGTACCTCACAAAACTACAAATCCAGCCCAAAGTTCTGTCAAAGCTCATTTAAAAAAAATTCGTAGTTATGGGAAAGTATACGAAAAGACCTTTTTGTGTTGAATTAAGTTCACACAGCTGATTTGAAATGCCAAAAATGTCAGAAAGCTGTACATCATAATGTGGGCGAGTAAAAAAAATCACGTACAGCATTTTTTGACAGCCAGTTGCAGCACTCTTTTCTGGTACGGCAGTTCCTAGTCTTTTGGGGTACTGAAGGCCAACCTCCGCTCATGTTTTTAAAAAGTTCAAAAAATTAGCTCCACTCTACTTTACTCTTTTCGCTGCTTGTTGACCAAATATTTTGGAAATTACACTAGAATATCTCATTTTCAACTAAAATAAGTAATTGATATTTGCAAGCATAGATATAAAATATAAAGATGGCAATACTCAGCTGTCAGTTTGATTTGCCTACAAGCTGAAGCGAACAGCTTTGACGATTAGATTTGCAAAGTATTAGCGAAAAGCAGTGAAAGCCGCACACATAGATTCAACTCGTCATTCAGCACAGGTCTTGTTGTTGTTGCAATTCACATCAATTCATCGACACGAAGTGAAATTACAAATACAACAATGTAAACAAATGCGGGTTTTGGAGGGTGAAACGTATGAAAGATTGGCTTCTTGATAATTGGTATTCTCAGTTTGCAAGGCTTACTCCGCGCATTCCAGGTAAACTGGGACGTTTGGCAACACTAGTGAGCAGATTGGTTCTGGGATCTAAATACATCATTCATATTCGCAAAAAAAGTATACCATCTTAAAAGTCATTGGAGTCACCCATAAAAGAACAAATTATTTCAGTAATTAGCAAGCAACAGGGGATAATAGAAAAAAATTCATCAGCTCACTTATGTTATTCAGTTAGGAATCTTTTATCGTATTACATAACCTTTTAAATCAGTGTTTCCCAGCCTTTTTTGTGCTATGCGCCACCAAACATTTCAAAAATGTTTATGTTTAGTTTTTAACATTCAAAATTTTAAAATTTTCAAAAAAAAAATTGAATTATTAAAAATGTCGAAGAAATAACCAGAACCAGAAAAGTATGTTTTTAAATCCAGCGATAAACTGTCCACATGGTAACAATCACATCTATAGCGGTATCAGTCATTTCACCTTTTTAAAAAACATTGAAACTTGTCAAAATTTTGGTTCTAAATAATCGTCTGAAATATCAACAAGAGTAGCGAAGCCAAAGATTTTGGTTTTGATTCCGGAAGAGTTATATTTTTTTCCTTGAAGTTGCTTATTAAGTGAATCTATTTTTTTCGAAAATATCGACTAAGACTCACAAATGCCTTATAATCGACCGTTTGAAAATTTTTGTTTCCAGTTTATTGCTTGAGAGAATCAAAAAGTTCCACAAATATTTAAAAACAGAAGAAGTCCTTCATGCTCACATGTTTTTTTTACAGAATACTTGGAAAAAGCGTTTACAATTTTGGAACCATTGTTTCAAATCCTTTCAATTTCAAGTTCGAGTTGTATGTATTATTAAAAAAAATACATTTAATATATGTAATTATTCAATAGCAAAGGTTTATGTCACGGAAGCAGGAAGTCATGCATGAGCATTGATTTCTTAATGGCTCGGTTCAAAAATACAACCTACATAATTAAGAAACATCAGAGTCAGAGGCTAGCAATGGGAATCCAACTAAACGTTATTGTATGTCATCCTTGAAATTGGAAATTATGGTTATTTTATACACGATTTATCAGTGAGGTCAAAGGGAATATATGTATAAAGGTAAATTGGAGTATTAATATCTAAAGTTTATATTAAAATAAAAAATATATTAATTAAAATATATTTTTATCGGAATTTTGTTTACATTTTATGACCACTTTATTTTTAAAATCACCTACATAGTGTGGTTATAACTTTGACCTATAAATAACACAACTCAACAAAATAAAATATATTTGTGTGACTGAAAAAGTGCTGCAAAATGATGGAACAATATCCACATCCCCCTAAGATTTACTTTTATAGATTTGGTATAATTAAAATACCGTTATCATAGTTTTCATATAAGTTACTACTATTTTTTTTTTAAATATTTTCTTTGAACTAAAAGAAAGGATGGTGAAGGGATTTTTGCGCCCATGTAGTATCTCTAGAGTATGCTTGTGTCCCAAACTACACAATTTGTTTTTAGTAGTATAAGGTCGCTAAAATATTATTAAGAATATGTAAAAGCGATGGTATTGCGTTTTGCAATATGTATATGTGATTACTTTACCAAAATTCTTACAAGCTTCTTGTTTTAAAAATTTGACTCAAAATTTGTGAAAGTATTGAATTTTTAAAAGAAAAAATTACTTTCTCACGTAAAATTAAGAAAATTTTAATAAAAATTAAATATAATGATTTTTCTTTCAGTTGAAAATTAATTTAAAACAAAATATTCGTGGAAATTACTTAGTTTAAACTAAAATGCACGGCTGAATCGCATGTACTTGCTCTTTTTTTCATAGGTTTTGCTAACATTTAAAAATTTATTTAATTTGGTACTCTCATTTTGAGTATTTATTAAGATACATTTATTATATTACTGTTTTTGAGACCAACCTGTTATTTTGACCTGATGGGTTCAGCTTTAGTATAACAATAGTTCATGTCCTAACCTGAATTTAAATAATTATTGGGAAATTGGCAACACTGCCTGAAGAACGAGAAAAGGATTGCCAATTGTTTCATATATTTTCTGACACTCTTAGCTGTAGAGAGCTTAGTATAAGCGACATCTTGCGACCAAATAATTGCTAACACAAATTAAGTGCTCATCAGGCTCATCACTATGTGTAGAGTAAGTAGTTAGTAAGCAACAAACTACTTAAATAAAATTGAAAATAATAATTATAAAATAACAAATACAATGAAAATGAAATGATTAACAGTTACAAACCTTTAAGAGCGTGTTACACTAGTCTTCAATATAGTTTTGACACTATTTTTGCATATACTTAAATCGAAAAGGTTTGAGATCAAATTTAGAAGCTTACACATGCGGGTAAAGGGCCTGTGCATTCCATAGCTAGTACGGTGTTCTAGACTACAAGTATTGTGAACTCGCCCCCGTTAGTTAAGGCTAGTACAAGACAATAAATCAAGTGCATCAGCAACACCCATTAAAAGTTGATGAATAAATACAATGTCACTATTGATTCTCCTTTGTGCCAAAGGTTAAATCTGAAGAAGCATAATCTGATGTTCGTAAGGAGGAATATAAAAAGGTCGGACCACGGAAGCCCTTTCAAGGCAAAACGTATGAAGTTACGTTGTACTGCTTCTAATCTGGGGTGAGTGAGTGCAATTAGTGATCGAATAAACAAGTAACTACTTAAAATTTTGGTAAACTTGATTGCTCGAAACGTGAGCGGTAATGCCAAACTCACATAATTCAGTCACGTATTATTCTATAACTGATGCGGTTATTCGGCCCTTGTTTTTATGAATCTCATAAAAAGGAGTCCATACCTGTGATGCGTATTCAAGATGGAGGCGCACAAGGCAGTTGTAGAGAGCGATGTTAGCATAGGGATCCTGTAATTCCTTAGACTATATCGTTTAACAAACCCTAGCATAGAGTTTGCCTTGTTAACAATTAAATTGGTATGCTTTAAAAAATCCAGATTAAAAGTAAAATGAATTCCTAGGTTTTTGAAACTATCATCAAGACGCAATGTGTGCTGCAATATTTCATAATCAAACGAACTAGGAACTCTTATTTTAGAAAAAATATCATAGCCTGACACTTTATAGGGTTGAGATTTAAATCGTTTTTATTACACCAAATAACAAAACTGTTAAAATCATCTTGAAAAAGTAAACGATTACTCACAGATTTGACGCTTTTAAAAATTTTCATATCATCCGCAAAAATATGAATTTCACTATAATA
The DNA here is from genome assembly GCA_946251815.1 of Dasysyrphus albostriatus. Classification (NCBI taxonomy): domain Eukaryota; kingdom Metazoa; phylum Arthropoda; class Insecta; order Diptera; family Syrphidae; genus Dasysyrphus; species Dasysyrphus albostriatus. Next base: position 26,235,070 of record OX276336.1, on the reverse strand, counting down.
TATATATAACGTATACAAAGGGATACGCCATTGATAGCTAAGATAAATATAAGTGGGCCTGGGGAACTCCAGATTTGGCAAAGAAAAAGGTAAGAGACAGAACTTAGAAATCTTACCTGATAGGATCTATTTTGGAGATGAGAAGAAACCCAAGTGATGAGCTTAGGAGGAAGCCCATGCAGCTTTAATTTAAACGTGATAATATTATGAGAAAGTAAATAAGTAGTAAAGAAGTAAGTGAGAAAGATGGTAATATTTCACTAAAAATTCAGTCATCATTTATGAAAAAGACTATTACTTTTTTTAAGATGGTTGTATCGAGTTTATTTTGATTTGACTTGAGAGTGACTTTTTATAAAACCAAGGTAGGTTTTTCAATTAACTTTGGATACAATGTTAGATGGTGAAATCCTGCTTCGACACCTTACAATCTTAAAATTTGTATAATATAACTATTTTTCTTACTACTTTGGACTTTGTATTTTCCCTTTCCAAAGGGATTTTTTTCACCCTTTTCATGCAAGGAGAGGGGAGGGAGAAAATCAATAATGTTGTTATATATGGTTACAAGATTTCTGAATCCAACTTGAGTTCTCTGGTCATCGTCCCACCTCTGGTTCTCGATTTATAGGCCAATGTATAAAACAAGTGGCAACCTTTTTTCGATCTTGTGACAGTGCTGCCACCTTGGCAACACTTTTTAAAAGTAAAGTTAGGACATAAACTATTAGTATACTTAAACTCACCCCGTCAGGTCAAAATGACAGGTACGTCCTCAAATCGTGCACTAACGCCCGAATGGGTTAAGCACTAATCCCCATGAAAATAAATGACAAAGAGCGAGTGAATGACATCTTAAAAAACACACATGCATTTCATAAGTGGGATTGTATTTACTAAATTTACTTGGTAACAACAATAAGTGATAACCAACAAATTGTTTCAATTAACTTTCTGCAATAGGCCCACATATCTTTAAAAGCTCAGGGTCCCAAACTGTTTAAATACGTCTCTCTATGTGTTGCAACAATTATAATTGGGAAATAATCAATAATGCCATGATGACGGTGAGCATTTGAAATCTATATTTTTGACTTTGGTTACCTACAGAAAAAAAAACAGACATCTTGGCTTAAGGTTTTTGTATATGTTGTCATTAAAAACCTCTTAAATATAAATGGTTTTTTATTACAGTTATAATATTTTTATAGAGTGCTTCATTTGAAAAAATAACCCAGATTTACTATTTGATAGTTTTAGTTAAACCTGCAATTTTCACATTTCTTCATTCAAATGTTTCTATTTGCAATCAGTTCTATTTCAATATTCAACTTGATAACATTTAACTTTAAAATCAAATGCTTCTTCTAAGAGCCATCATACTTTCTATACAATTGTATGGATTTCAAGCAATATTTAATTTTGAATTGAATCAACTTATTGAAAAAGTCCACAGATTATCTGATTCGGCTGGGGTATATTTTGTTGAAGTTGAAGATGAATTTTTGAGTGATTTCATGAAATCTCATTCTTCTATGCCTGTATCAATTTTCCGTTCAACAACTACTGCTGACACGGCCATTCCAAATGACATTGTTGAACACACAAATACAATACTGGTGTTTCAAGTACCTGAAGAAATAAATACCAACAATTCAACTATAGCTGATGTTCTCTCAAGTTTGATAGCAAGTCTATCGGTCAGAAAATTTGTCATCGTGATTGCTAGAAGTGTTGAATTTTTAAACCAATACTTTTTACATTTTGCAAAAAATAAATTCACCAGAATTTTTGGAGTTAGTGGTAATATCGCGTATGCATATCTACCTTATGCAGACATTCAAGTTCAACAGCTTCTGCTGACTGATAGTCTCCCACTTTTGGATGCTTTGAAAGATTTAAATGGCTTTTCATTAAGGACAACTGTTCAATATGATGTTCCGAGGACTTTTTGGTATAAGGATAAAGAGGGTCGCAATCGAATCGGAGGTAGCATAGGTCCAATAATACCGGAATTTTTGAAAAGATTCAATGCGACATTTGAGGAGGCTTTAACCCACAATAGTTCTGTACTGAATATCCCAGGAGTGATGAACGCTACTTTGGAAAACCAAGTGGATATAAGCATGAACGCGTATACTCCACAAAACGGCATTGATTTTAGCTATCCGGTCACAATTGTAGACTATGTTATTATGGTTCCCCGGAATGGCTATGTGGCTCCACATGAGTACTTTCAGAGACCGTTTTCATTTGGGACATGGTTATGTATTGGATTCACTCTAGTCTACATCACTATTATCAAAATCATTCTTGACATGTGTTTACAAATCACGCAGGAGGCGGATATTTGGAACGCATTCAGTGCAACTTTTCTGACGTTTCTAAATCTGCCTACAGAAAACCCCATAACTTCTGCCTATCGTTTACACTTTCAAGTTTTATTATTTGCCTTTGTCATTGGAAGCCTGTATAATATCCATTTCACATCCTTCCTCACAGCTTACATTCCAATAAGGCAATTCCAAACGTTTGAGGATTTAGAGAAAAACAATGTCTACGTGCTGGTGCCGAGCTATGAAGTCAATCAAGCTTCTGAAATATATCCTACCGAATTGAAAAATCATTTAGTCCCTCTTAATCATATGACACTCTTCTATCAATTATATGCGATGCAAAACACAAGTTACGCCTATGCTGTTGGAGCAGATAGATGTGATTTCTTGATTGGCTTGCAATCTTTGTTGTCTGGCAAAAGCCTATTTCGGCTCGTCAAATTATCAAATTTAGCTACATGGGATTTCTATTAGCATTTCATTCACCGTTTAAGGAAATTTTAAATGATTTTATAATTGAAATTCAACAAACGGGCCTATTGCAAAAGTGGAGATCGGATACTGTTTGGCAAGCAAAACAAATAGGATATGCCTTGTATATGGATCGAGATGAGAGTTATGAGCAACTCAGTCAGTATCAGGATCAGGATGTCGATGTACACAGACCGTTGGAGCTAAAACATTTACAATTTGCCTGGAGTTGTTTGGTAATCGGCCTGACACTCTCAACATTGGTATTTCTTGGTGAACGATTTGTTAGTCGCAATTCTAGAAACACTCGTTAGATATTGATTTGCAAATTTCGTCTACACTATGTTCTCGAATTGTATCGTTTGCACTCCAATAAGTATAATAAATAATGTGTGTTAATACTGTTGCATATGTAAATTATGTATGTTTCAACTCTTTTATTCAATAAAACGGCTTTTGCAATTTGGTTTTAAAATATTTGTATGCACTTTATTAGGGCTTCCAGATATCGCGGCATTTTAATCAAGGGTGGACTAAGAGGCAGTGGCACCCGGGCGGTAAAGCGAGGTAACACCCCTTAAAAATGTAAGAAAACACACGAACAATTATTTTATTTAAAGATGCTTTTGAGGTTTTAGTCGCTTAAATTTTTAAAATCTATATTTTTGGTGTGCTCTTTTTCGATTGAAAGTATAGTCAGAAGTCAACATATTTTTGTTCATTGTTGATCTAAAAAAAGTCTTCCTTAATAGTTTTGAAAAGTTTAGTTCAATGATGCCGCTAAGACGCTAGTTTTTAAATAAATTCTCATCGCCAAAAACAAACTTGGTAACGAGTCTGAATTTTTACAATGAACCTTAAAAATTCAAAGGCTGTCCAAAACCGCCGTATTCACCCGATCTCCAATTTGATACTGTTGTTTGTTAGTTCTGTTAATGTCGAGGAAAGCACTGGAGCAACAGCACGCAATTCTTCTTCTATTCAATACAGCAATATTTTTGGTTGAACAGCTGAGAAAACTGACGAAATGTCTTCTAATTTAGTGTAAAATGTATGCTTACATCGCTTCTTCAATGTCAAACCAGCAGCTTGAGGCTTTTCATCTGGCATAATTTTCTTCTTTTTTGTTCTCCCCACCTTTTAAATGAAATTTCTAGCTGAGTACATTGCTCTTGAATATTATGAACTTTTTCACGGTTTTATCAACATATTCTTGAAGAAAACTTATGAGTGCCCTAAGTTAGGATTTTGGCAAGTAAGTATTTATCTACTGCATCAACTTCAACCAAAATATTGCACCACAATGAAAGATTACACAAAAACATAAAGTCGCATACAGCGTATAAGAGTATGGTTGCAGTTGCAGCACCACTTGTATCCAAATTTTTCTTTTGAGGATCAGAAAGGTGATCAAGAGTTGAAACTATCTTCACGAAATTTTCCTTCAATGGTTTACAAGTCCCCTTACAAAAACACCAGTGCATGGTTTTCATCGCATATATGGCGGGTATTAATGGAGGAGTTCAAAAATTAATTCGGCAAACTAATCCAAAATGCATTGTTTAAAACTTTGTGGAGTCCACTCTTTGAGAAGCACTCCTTCAAGTACAAGGCGGCTTTTGAGACTGTGGAAAGAGCTTTTGAGACTGTGTGAAAAGCATCTAGATGCTGTAAAGTCTTTCCACAGTCTCAAAAGCCGCCTTGTACTTGAAGGAGTGCTTCTCAAAGAGTGGACTCCACAAAGTTTTAAACAATGCATTTTGGATTAGTTTGCCGAATTAATTTTTGAACTCCTCCATTAATACCCGCCATATATGCGATGAAAACCATGCACTGGTGTTTGAAAACGAAAAGAAGAAAAATAGGTAGTCAATACATTAAAGAAAAAAGAACAAAATACAGAAGTACGCGGCTTGGTTGTTGCTCTAGGACAGGGATGGCGAACCTTTTTAGAACATCGTGCCATTTAAAAATAAAATCCACGACTGGGTCCAACGTACTGGCTCTTATATTCAAGGCGCTGAGGGTTTAAGAAAATTATATAAAAAGAAATTGGAAACTATAAGAAAAAAATGTTAAGCATAAAATACGATATTTAAATTAGCTAAAGAAAAGAAACTGACAGTTTGAGATAAAAAAAGAACGCCATCGAAATTTTTTCTTGTATATAACTGTAAGGACAAACAAAATTTTAAATCGCTGGAACGGTTTCTTAAAAACTAAATTCTTATACATACAATTCTTTCTGAGAAAAAGTTTTGGTATGCAAATCCTAAATATTTACTCATGTACATATAAAAATAAAATTTGAAACAAATTTGTCAGCCAGTTTTTGAAATATTGAATTTTCAAAAAAAAAAAATTAAACTTTTTTTAAAAATTCAAAAACTTTTTTTTTGGCAAATTTTGATATGCAATATTTTTAATATTATAAGAAATCGATATATACAAAAATAAATTTAAATCTGTTTAGTGTATGGAAAAAGTTTAATCAAAATCATAAGAGTCGTTTTTGAGAAAATCAAAAATATTTCCCTTTCCGGTTTTTTAAGCTTTTGTGTGGAAGGTGCCGTTATTTTGTCTTATATGTAAATTTTTTTCAAAAAATATTTTAGAGAGTACTAAAAACTCTTAAGTATCGAGTTTCAAGAAAATCGATCATATCCTTTTCGAAATATTTGATTTTCTAACATTTTTTAAAAATCAAAAAAATATTTGTTTTTTCTAATTAAGCTACACAAAAATATTCACAGTTTTTTAAAGTTTTTGAAAAGTTTAAAAAATTATTGAAATCGGTCATACCGTTTTGAAAAAAATAGAAAATTAAAAAATGGTTCTTTGGGAGGTACCATTAATAACCTTTTTTTGAAAAATGGTTTTCCACCAGAGGAAGCTATAAATGTAATTTATTGATTTTTTAAAGGGTTTTTTGAGAAAAATACCAATATGTAAAATTGCTAAAAAAAATTGTATGGCAGGTACCGTTCTATAAAAAAATGAAAAAAAAAACATCTGGGCATAATCACCAAAAACCACTATATACCAAGTTTGAAGAAAATCGATTGGGCCGTATAGGCTGTAGGCGAACAGAAAGACAGATAGACAGAGCTGTGCTACCCATTTTTTTGGCGTTCTCTATCATCTTAATGTCATGTACGATTTTTTGGTACCTCCCGAAAGAACCATTTTTTATCGTGATTTTCTTCAAAACTGTTATTTTGATTTCAAAAATCTTTTTATCACACAGAAGCTTCTAGGCAATGGAAATAGATTTTCTTACTAAAATTTTCAAAAGAAAATGTGCTAAGATTATTGCGATTTACTATCAAAAATTATAAAAATTTACAAATAGTAACAAGTAAATAGTAATAAGTAAAAAGTATACTTCTCAGAGAAGGTTTTTTTAAATTTTGAATTTTCTCATTATCGACTAAACAGATTTAGATTATTTTTCTTGTATACAAATTTCAAATAAAACTAAAAATAGTGCATATCAAAATTTTCAAAAAATAAGTTTTTAAATAAAAAAAACAGTTTTTGAATTTTTAAAAAAACTTTTCAATTCTTTTTCTGAAAATTCGAAAAACCGGTTGACAATTTTGTATTGAAATTTGATTTTTATGTCCACATAAATAAATACCTACGATTTGCATACCAAAAAAGGAATTTATATATGTATAAAAATTATTTTTTAAGAAAAGCACTCCAATGATTTCAAATATTATTTTTCCATAAAATCATATTGAATCAAGAAATGTTTTCACCTCAAACTCTCAAAGAAGTTGTTTTAGCTATTTATTATATCGTATTTGCTTTTAAACATTTTACTCTCATAATTTCATGTCCTTACATATCGTCGTCATTCAATAAAAACTCCTTAACTCCAATTAATTTTACTTTGAGACATTTTTGTACTTTTCATGGATTTTTTCTGACCACAATTTGAAAATTTTTGATTTAAAGAAATGTTTTCTATATAAATGGACCAACATAAGATAAGAGGCCTTTTTATAGAACTAAAATGTTAAATTTTATTAAATATATCGTTTTTAAGAGAGGTTCGTCGGTTTCTAATAAAATGGAGTTAGAGAGTTTTCATTTAACAACGACGATATAATGGTCTTAAGCCCTCAGTGTCTTGAATAAAGATCAAGAGCGTGCGACCCAGTCGTGCATTTTATTTTGTATTTCATTGATGGTGCTCATGTTTCAAGTGAGTCGAGAGTCAACTTATTATGACGTCTCTCTTCTTGATCTCACTCTTATTTCTTAGTAAGAAAAGACGGCCACAGATGGGGCCACAATTTTTAAAAATTTCTTCCTCACTTAGTTATCTGTTTTTTTTCAAGAATGAGAATGAGATCAAAATGAAAGGCATCAAAATAAATTTCCTCAAGTTGAACTTAAACACGGTAATTGAAGGAGGAAGTCCTTGAAAATCCAGAAAACTGGTCCAAGGAGCAGATGTCTATGCTGTAAATCAATGCTTTGAAATTTCTCTTTTTGAGATCTTCTCTTCAGATCTTGACTAATTACAACTTAAGGATTTCCCTTTTTGGCAAACAACAATAATTTGAAATTTCCTTTTTTTTCTGTATTTTATTTTACGTTATTCCGTTTCAAAACAATTTCAGAAACGCAGTTCTATTTATTTAAAAAAAATTTATTTACTACCTTTACATTCTTTTGAAAATACACCACCTAAATTTTCAGCGAAAAAAACAATCACTGCTATTGTCAAACCAATCGCTAAACAATTCCAAGCAAAGCGCAAATGTTCACATGTCAAAGGATCATACAAAGACTGTATTCCAACATCGCGATTCACGCCGATCTTAAATCCAGCTTTTGTAGCTTGTCCAAAAATATCAGCTTCCCATTTTTCCACTAAACCAGTTTCCTTAATTTCTATAATAAAATTACTAAAAATCTCCTTAAATGGGGAATTAAATGGTAGCAAAAATCCCAGGTAATACGGTTTTACAACATCATTGGTCTTATGAAACAAAGGTTTCTCATGCAGCGATTGCATACGAATAAGGAATTCACATTTCTCAGAGCCAAGTGTAAAGGCAACACTTGTATTCCTCATTGAATAAAGCTGAACAAAATAACTATCGTAGTCTGTTGGTTCTACCATTTTGTCAAAACCTTTCGGGAAGAGTCCGTTTCTTTCGATCAATACCCATTCAAAGTAGGGAATGAGAATTCGGATATTGTTCTCAACCAAATCCTTAACAGACTCATATTGCTTGACTTTAATATGAACTGTTAAATATGAAGTGAAATAAATGACGTACATATTTCCAATAATAAATGAAAGCACTTGCACTTGAAAGTGCATTGAATAAGCCGAATGGATGAGTCTCTCTGTAGGCATTCGCAATAATGTCAGATATACTTGACTGAAGCTCTCCCAAACGTCGACCACCAAGTTTGTGAAATATTTCATAACTACGTCCATGATAGTAACATAAGTGACAACAAGTCCGACATAAATCCAAACTACAAACGAAAATGGCCTTTGGAAGTACTCCTTGGGGTCAACATAGCCATTAAGACCCACCATAATAATATACTTCTCGATTTTAACCGGATAGCTTAGGTCGAGGGTTTTGATAGCACAGAAGACGTTCATGCTGATGTCAACGTCGTTATTAATTGTTGCATTGATTACCGTCGTAATGTCCAGCTTCGTTGAGTTATTGATGATAATTTCTTTGAATGTTGCATTGTGCCGGCGAAGAAAGTTCACATAAATCTGGCCATAAGTCCCGCCCACATGATTCTTTCCATGTCCGTCCGGGTACCAAAATGTCCTTGGGATATCTCTCTGGACAGTTGTTCGAAACGCAAAGCCATTAAAGTCTTTTTGAGAATTAGGAAGTGGCTGCTCGTCATCGAGCAGATGGACTTGAATGGCTGCATAAGGAAGATACGCAAAGTTATCTCGACCGACATTGCCAAAGATCCTTGTGAATTTTTTGTCCGAAAAATATCGAAACCATTGTTCCATGGAGTCAATGTTGTATGTCGATACGATGACAAACTTTCGAACATCTAAGCTTATGATTAGTTTCTCCAACATCAAAGGAAGTTGAGTTCCGTTGCTTATGACATTGACTACCAGAAGAACGTTTCCAAATTTAACATATTCGTCAGACGTTTCTTCAGTCAGAATCAGCACTGGCATGAGAAAATGTTTTTTTTTGAAAAACCCACTCAGAAAGTCTTGGTCTATTCCAACAAAATGTAAAGTCCCCGAATTGCTTTCTTCATGAATTTTTTCAACAAGTTCAGTTATTTCGAAATTATTTGACAAACAATTCACAAACCGACAAAGTAACAAAGAGTTAAAAATGACTTTGGCAATAAGCATTTGTTGTTTTGGTTAGAAGTCAAAAAGTAATCTATTCACAATGCAAGCAGACAATCAACTAGGTACTAAATTGTAGGTACGCAATGTTTCAGAATAACTTTACCATCAGATAGGTATAATACGTGTACACGTTTGACATTACACTCTATTACATTACGAACACGCAAGAAGGAAACAAACTGCTTTCTCGTTTGTAGGAAAACCCTTTAACATAAAACGATTATAAAATAATTTAGCTAGATGAATCGCTTTGATGGTCATATTATAAATCATAATTTGCAGTGTGTCGTTAGAAACCATATTGCTTTTTACACCAAACTGAGGACAAGATACTATCATTACAGAGGAAACACTAAATCATTGTATTTATATTTCCTTAATCTATATATAAAGTTCTATGATATACAATCAAAACATTTAAAACGCCACCACATGATTTTTCAAAACAAGCAATTCAATAAAAGCGTTGATTTCTGTCCAAATACAAGTTATATTTAAAAATAAAAATCCTTAAGAAAAATGTATTTTGCCCCTTTTTGACCCCTTTCATAAAGTGTTGCCTATATTTCTCCAAGCCCACGCTATATTTTCCTTAATTTATGTATGTCTGGACTCTGGAACTCTTCGAAATTCAATCAAAACATTCATCCTGCCTTTTCAAAAATAGTATATATGTGGCGGTCATAAAGAACCAGGCAACTCAAACACTAGGCGTGTTTTTTTGGGAAAGCCATCCATAGTACAGTGTAATTTCATATTTCATATTGGCACTATTTTTTTCAGGTCCAAGAAGGTATAGTTAGCTAACATAAGTTCGAAAACCAGGTTTTTAGGAGCAAGTTTGTTGTTTTAGGCAATTATTCTAAACTTAAAAAAAAAATTAGATGGCAACCCTTAAACTGCAAACAAAATTTAATGTTCCTTTTATTTTGTACTTAAATGGTGAGGAAAGAGTTATACACCCAGTTTGAGTGCATTATCTTACAAGTTTCTCAATACAACTATACAATGTACATATTTTACTTTTAAATCTTAAAATCAGCTTAGTTTGACCAAACGTTTCTCGGTCAATTTTTATCCAAAACTTTTTCTGAATATGTCATTTTAAAGAAAATTAAATCATCTTCCTTTTATGTGGTGCAATGGCTTTACCTATCTCCCCGAAAATAAGTAAACAAAAATAACAAAAATGTGATTTTTCACATTTGTTTGCAATGATTCTTCTAAAATTTAGGTAATTAAAATAATTAAATTTTTTTTTTTAATTATTCATTTCGATGATAAATCTCATTTGCTACAAAAAAAGGTCTTTAACATTATCTCGAAATTCGCTTCGTTTTCCAATTACATGCAAAAACATAAAAAAGGTACTTTTGCACCCCCTCCTTCAAAATGCACCTTCGATTTTAATAGTACTCCTCGGTTTTCTCATATTTAATATCCCAATTATTGATTTTTATAATAAAACCCATGAACGTCCTAGTTCCTTTTTAAATGACATAATCAATAGCCTATGAATTCTCGATGGCTATGTTCGTAGAGTAGAGTTATGTTGTTGACAATCGTTCTGTAGCTGAAATCGAAGAGGAGAAAATTTTACCCATAAACTCAAGGTGTAGTGAGCAATCACAGTGCAAACAGGGTTCTTCATTAATGCATTGTTGTTTTGTTTTCACTTTTCGAAAAAAGTGAAAAAACGATCACATTATATCTTAAAAAAAAACATTAAATTAGTTTTAGTAGTAAAATTTAGCAATTTTATATTTTATGGGCGAGCATAAACATATATTTTGTGAAATGTCAAACGTTATTACGCATTCCACAACATCAGGGCGCATTCCACAATGCAGCGAATGAAAAATTCGTTCGAATTTAACTTCACACTTCTTAACACTCATTTACTGGGTATATATTTTATGACAATTCGCATCTATCGGCAACAAAACAAATTACTCATGTGAATGGAATGTAAAAACTCACGATCATTCGCAATTCGAAGTTCACTTTTCGCAGCCCATATGAAATTCATTCTTACATAAGTAATGTAAAACTTTCATGTGTAATCTTGTAAACTAGTTTTTACAAACATGGTTAAAATTTTTAGCCGATGTTCAGCAATTTTAGCTCACTGCTTTTACGGATTAAGGGCAAGGTTGAAAGAACATGTTAAAAATTTTGATCCGTGGTTTAACGAATTTGACATACAGACAGCTGCTCATGTGTTTTATTGGGAATTTCTTACTGTACTATATAAACAATCCCAAAAAAACACGGCTACTTACATAATTTGAAAGGTCGCGGACTATGTTTAATGTCATTCACATAATCTATAAATGTCGAAAAAAGTGTTTATCAAGTATTTTCAAAAGTAAGTATTAGGAAAGTATGACACAAGGGTATAATTTTGTTAAATATTGTTTACTATTTATTTAAGAATTGTTAAATAAATACAAATTCACTTCCCCGTGACTGCCATATACCTACATTGGGGTGGTCATAATATGTTTTTTTCAGTTTTTTTTTTATATTTGGATGGACTTAAATCAGCTCTAATTGAAGAAAAAAAATCTATTTTTTCAGATTTGTATTTTTATGCCCTATAGTAACTGTTTGGGTAATATAAAAATTTTGGTATGCAGATCTTAAGTTTTTGAGATATCGAATTTTCAAACAAAATCGATTTTTTTTTGTAAATTCAAACAAATTTTTGGAAAATTTTGATGTGTGATATTTTTAAATTTTATTTAAAATTTGTAAAGGGTGTTTTTTTTAAGACGTTTGGTTTTCAGTCTGGCAACACTTTTTTTTAGAGTTGGTCTTTTTGACAACTGTCACTTGATTTATGCTTCGTTTGGCTTGCCATTTCATAATGAATAAAATGCATCAAATGAATCAAAATTCAAAATAAAAAATACGTTCTATGACAGGTACTTTTAAATATTATTAGTCAAGTGCAAAATTTTATAATTTTTTGTAGTAGATCGTATTAATTTAAGTATATTGAAAAAGTTTAATCAAAATCGTAGGAGCCGTTTTGAAGAAAACATTTTTTTCCTTTACGGTTTTTTAACTTTTGTATAGAAGGTACCGGTATTTTTTCATATAAGTAAATAATTTTTCTAAAAATAATTTAGAGAGTACTAAAAACCTCTTAAATATCGAGTTTCAAAAATATCGATCGAACCATTTTGAAAATAAAAAAATTTGAAACATTTTTTAAAATTCCAAAATATATTTGGTTTTAAATTTATGTACACAAAAATATTTATACTCGTAGTTATCGGAAGCCTCTAAGAAAAATGATTGAAATCAGTATTACGGTTTTTAAGAAAATCCAAATTAAAAAAAATTGTCCTTTGGGATAGGTACCATAAGTAACCATTTCTTGAAAAATGATTTTCCACCCAAAGGAAGCCTTCACTAAAAGTAATTTATTGATTTTTAAAAAACAAAAAGTTGTCGAGCAGTTTTTGAGAAAAATACGATTATGTTAAATTGCTTACAAAAAATTGTATGGCAGGTGCCGTTAATTTTTGTAAAAAAAAAAGAAAAAAACCTGTGGGCATAGTCACCGAAAACCGATATGTACCAAGTTTGAAGAAAATCGATCGGGCCGTTAAAGCTGTAGACGAACAGACAGACAAACAGAATTGTGCCACACATTTTTTTGGTGTTCTCTATCATCGTAATGTCATGTTTAATTGTTCTCTACCTTTTTTTTTTGCACGAATACAAAACTAACCTTACAGTACCTATGTAAATTAAAAGTAAAAAGGGGCTGGGTTGCTGGGTTGCTAACACTGGTAACCCTCCATTGGTGCCCTCAGAAGCTAGAGAACCGATGTTCAATTATGAACTAGTGTGTTAAATAAAATAAGAAGTCAATTTTCTGTTCTCAAGACATTCGAGTCAAAAAATTATTATTATATTTATAAAAAAAAAATAATGAATTACAATAATTTCCAAAACAAAAAAAAAATAGCTATGATGTCGATTTTTTTCTAACTTGGTATCTAAATTTTACTTTTATGAACAAATTTGGTACCTTCCATAAAAATGTTAGAAAACTATCAAGGAAAATCTTATTTTTCTCAAAAACGGCTCCTAAGATTTTGATAGAATTTGTTATTTATTAAACTAACATTAGTACCAAGTCCCAAATGGATAAAATCTTGAATGGCTTAAGCCCTGACTGTCTTAATCCCGAATGACAGAATCCCGAAATTTTTACATTCAAGATTTATTCTGTTTATTTCAAAATTTCTTTTAATCGTGATTTTTATCATTCGAGATATGCCATGGTGTCAAAGTGAACAGAATTGAAGCTTTTTTGAAAGAACTGAAATAGTTCTAAAAATGTATTGGGATTCGAGATTCAATTTCAAATGCATTCGGTATGTTTTATTGTTTGGAATTTGGTCTATTCGGGATTGTACCTTTCGGAATTTTTTTATATTCGGATTTTCTTCTATTCGGGTTTTTGTACATTGGGGATTTTGGCATTCGGGATGTTGAGTATTCCGGATTATGTCATACAGAATTCTAACTTTTTTATTCGGGATTTGGCAGTCAGGGTTTTATACCCTTCCCCCCCCCCCATAAAATGGTTGTTATGATTTTGTATGTTCTCGTTGTTGGCTTAACGGATTTAAAGTAGTTTTAAAAATGAAAATTTCAAATAAGTTGAGATTTTTTAATTTAAAAAAAAAAAAAATTAACATTTCCTCAAAAAAATAAACTGTTTTACATGACAAATAAAAACTTTAAACCTTTATTATCAATTGGTTTCACTCTGAGAGTTACTAAATTTGTTCAAAAAGATTTGGGGCTAAACCCAAAGATTTATTTTATAAAAATTAAAATTGAGTTTTATTTTTAATTTTTATAAATATGTATCTCTCAATGGTTGAGTTTTTCACGAAAAAATAAACGGAAAAGGTCTACCTTTAACCTTTTTCACTAAAAATAAATCAAAAATGGTTATCACTATATTGCACAAAATTACTAAAAATCCACAAGTAGGTAAGCATTTCTGCAGGGCTTACAAAATGTAAACACTCATACTAACCAGGCTTCTAGACTTTCAAGTACAAGTAGCAGTCAAGTACCCCGTACCTTATCCTGAAATCTCAGCATCGTGGTAATTGAGTTCGTCTCAGGTTTTTCCCATTCAAAATATTTTGACGTCATCTCGCTTTGGTCTCGTGCGATGCATTGCCTTGTGAACCAGGTCAAATGCTAACCAGCTGTAGTGTGAAGTTCTCAGAGATTTGGTGATGAGCACGCTTGAAACGAACTAAAGCTTGTTTCCATTTATTGCTTATTTGAAAAATATTGTTTTGAAAAAAAAAAAAAATATTGGTGAGACTATAGCGAGACAAAAGTGAGATGACGGAAAACCATTTTAAATACCAAAAACATTCTGATTGAAGCAGATGATATTTATTTTTGTCTCTCAGTGATAAATCCCTCTGGTTGACCGAAATATAAAAAAAATCAAAAAAAATATTTCTCAGACCTTGACCGGTAAAACATTTTCTTTTTTAGAATAAAGGTTATTTACTGACTTTTATAGAAAATAACAACAAATAAGAGTTATTGAAGAACCCTTCAATAGGTCTGATCTCTGGTTTGTATTGCTCTTTTTCTTAATCTTTGTATAGCTATGTTAAGGAAAAATTGATTTTTGCGAAAGAAAGTCTATTCTATTGTTAAAGAAATAAAATAAATAAAATTAAATCAAAAGAAATACGAGTTGTTTTTGATATCTTCAATCAGAAACAGAGTATTTGGAAATATAGTGTTGACGAATTTTTATCATCCTCTTTCCCAGTTAAATAAATAAATTGTATTTCCAGAAGTGAAAAATAAGTATACTCAATAAAATTCATGTAACGAAGGTCTTCCTTCTAACTAAATGTGATTCCTCTTGTAAATCAAAAATAACCAACATTATTTACTCAAACCCAGATAATCAAAAAAGGTTACTTAACAACAATTTTATTTGCATATCAGATCCGTTATGTGCATTTACAATATGAAAATTATACACCAACACCCCGTGATTATTTAAAGTAATAAATGCGGTAATATGAAAGACAAATATTCGGCGTTCATCAAGAGTGACAAAAGGCTTTCAAATAATTGAGTGAAATTAGTCAAAAATGTACCTCGTCAATTCGGCGGTAGCACTTTGGTGGGCAATAGTTCTCATTGTTGGTGGTAGTGTTTGTGCAAATAGTTTTCAATTAAGTGAGCTCATTAAAAGGATTTACGAGCAAAGTGATTCGTCTATGGTGTGTTTTGTGGGCATCGATGATTACTGTGATTACGATGATTTCTTCACTTTGTTCATGAGACAACATTCGGCTGAAATACCTGTTACTATTTTTACAAATTCAATAAGTAACAAGAGTGAGAGTTTTACATTGAATAATGCAATTGTTGTTTTAAGGACTCCCAAGAAGTATCAACAACAGTTTTATCGAATATTGGATTCCATTATTGGGTTGTTACGTGTTCGAAAGTTTGTTATTATTTTAGCAATTACTTTGGAGGACCTCAAACGATGGTTTGTCTACTTTCGGGACAAACAATTTAGAAGGATTTTTGGAATTGCTGACAATGTATCTTATGCCTACCTTCCATATGCCCATAATCAAATTCAACAAGTCGACTTCGAGAACAAACTATTGCCAAATGCTATGAAGGATCTCAATGGCTTCACATTTCGTACATCTCTTCAGAGGGATATTCCTCGAGCTTTTCCATACCCAGGCAAACATGGACCACGAACTGTAGGTGGAAGTTATGGCCAAGTATTTGTTAACTTTATAAAAAGACACAATGCAAAATATCAAGAAATCATTATCAGCAATTCAACAAGACTTTCAATTCCGGGAGTGATTAATGCAACAGTTAGCGATGCAATTGACATAAGTATGAATGTATTCACTCCCACTCCAGGACTTGACTATAGTTATCCTGTGAAGTATGTCAGTTGGAATATCATAGTTCCCATAAACGGCTATATGGACCCCAATGAATACTTCACTAAACCTTTCTCTCTTATGGTGTGGATAGTGATTGGAATCAGTTTTATCTATATTATCCTTATGGAGGTCCTTAAGGATATCCATATGAATTTGCCTGCGAATTTTTGGAATTCATTCAGTCAAACAATGCTGGCAATGTTAAATCTTTCGCCTGAGAAACCAATGACCACGGATTACCGTTTTCACATCCAGGTTCTGTTATTGTCCTTCATCCTTGGCAAGCTGTACAATATCTATGTAACTTCATTTCTGACAGCATTCATTAGAATCAAACAATTCGATACAATTCAGGATTTGATTGACAACAATGTGAGCGTGATGATTCCCAATTACGAATGGGCATTGATATCCGATGATGATCTTCATCCGGAGGGTTTTGAAAAAATTGTTGCTTCCGTTGAATACGACACTTACATCACCGAAATGAATTCCATGCGCAATACAAGTTATGCTTATGGCGTGGGCTCAGATAGAGGAGAATTTTTAATTGGACTGCAAGCTTACTTCGCAAAGCCATTATTCCATTCGACACGAGATGGCTTGGTGGATTTGCATTTGGGATTCTTGCTAGCTCCACATTCACCATTCACAGATATTTTAAGCGATTTTGTCATTGAAGTTATGGACACAGGTTTGATTGGGAAATGGGATGATGATGCTATTGTTCAAGCCATCGAGGCTGGATTTGAAGTGGACGAATCGGGTGAAAAACCTCAGAAACTACCAATACCTCTGACAGTGAATCATTTGGCTTTCGCTTGGAATTGTTTATTTATTGGATGGATTTTGGCAGTGACAGTTTTTGCTGCAGAGAATTGGAAATGGCTTTTGAGTGGAGTTTTTTAAGAAAATGGAAATTTGAATTTTTTTTAAAACTTGTTTTATAAATTAATTTGAGATTAAAAAAAATCAAACTTCTTCATGTAGTTTTTTTTTTGAACAAATAGACTGAAAAAGTAATTTTGGAGATACATCCTTTTTTCAGTCCGCTCAACAAGAGTTGAAATAAATCGAATTAAAACATAAAAATGTAAACATTTATAAAAGAAACTATAGGTACAACACTTCAAAATGCAGTCTGTTGCTAATTTTTGTGACTGTACATTAGGTTTGCCTATGTCAATGGTCAACAATCGCACAAAGTTAGTCGCTTTTGTTCAGCTATTTCTTTCGTCTCTGTTATTTTTTTTTTATTTCTTTTGACTGAGAATTAACTTAGATATGCTGTATATTGTGAAAAAGGTAAGTTTCAACTGGTTTGAGTATTTTATTTAGAAAAACTAATCGAAAACAGCTGGAAAATCGATCGTTTTTTTGCAATTTTTGCAGTTTCAGCAATTTTTTTGGCAAGAAAATATTTCATGACATTTTTAGAAGAAGTTTTATATGCCATTTTCTTAGCAGAAGGTTACAAAAGCCAAAAAATCAGTATAAGCATCTTTAACCACATATTGACTCATAGTTAAATAGTTTTCCAGGCCGTTTTTTTCAAATAGTGGTTTTTTTAACTGAAAACGGCCGCGGGGTCTCAAATTTCAATTTTGAAAAATTTCCCAGAATAAAAATTACTTGCTTCTTAATCCTTAACAAGATCCATCATACCCATTTTGAATACATACAAGAAAAAAAAAACCGACACCCCTACTATAAGCAAAGTGTTTAAGTTGATACAAAATGCAAAAATTTAAAAACTGTTTTTTTTTGGAAAATTACTGCCCCAACACTCTCCTCTGAATTAAATTTGGGTGTCAACTTCCAGACGTTAAAATGGTCAATTTTTTTTCAGATTCGATCAGATTAAGCTTAAACTGGGAAACGAACCCAGACCCGCGCTGAGTCAAAGAGGTGGGTTATAAGTTCATAATGCAACTATGGATTTCTAACCCACCCAAGTGAGCCAAAAGCCCATTATAGACTTTTGGCTTCTGGACTTTTAATCCTGCGCCAGCCAGGCCTATGGCATGACAGTCCAAAGCACTAACCAATATGCCACGAGGTACTACATTTTTAAAAACTAGCACTAAATTAGTTCTAATCTTTTGGGTACATTTCTCGATATTTTGTACAAATCAGTATTGGAATGATTTTTATATTAAAGTAAACATTTAGGCACATATCTTAGGACATTTCAAACATAGACCTGACTCAGTTCCTGACTTCAAAAGTATTTTTTTTTTAATTTTGTCAAAAATTCAAAATTTCCTAAATCATTAATTGAACCAAATTTCATTAATTTGTATCAAGAATTGTTGAATTTGTCGCCAAAATTCAAGAAACGGACCACTGTGTGGAGAGGCGCGACAATGAGAATCCCCTTTTGCAAAGATTTCAATATTGATTTTAGAGATGGATCTGTCAGAAAAATCTGTTAAATTATTAATAAATAACATAGTTTGCATTGGAATTAACTTTGGATGGATTAGAATTGTCTAAAAGGCACATTTCAAGATTTAACTCGGGTTTATCTCCAAAACTAGGAAGATCTCGCACTGAAAAACTGACTGTAATTTGTCAAAGAATAATAAAATATGGAATGAGTCTTTCACTGTCAGAATCAAGATAAATTGGAACTAAGAGTGTTATTAATCTTTTTTAAAATTCCTTAAAGAGAAAGAGATCTTGTTAACTTGAAAACTAAAAATTTCATCCATAATTTCAGTTTATCTTTAGTGAGGTACTCTCTGTGTGTTATGGGTTAACTGTTCATACATTACCTTTTAAAGTACCTATACATAAATATACTTAAAGGAAGAATACAGCTATCAAAAACTACCCTGAAAAAAAGGTCTGCAAAATCTCCCTATACATTCTCCTTCTTTTTCAAGGAAAAAAATTGGAAATTTCTGGGGATTTTCCACATACGGAAAAAATCATAGAAGCAAAGTCAGAAATTTCTGGTTTATTTCCACAATTAAAAAAAAAAAAATATTTATTCTTCCATTATGTATACATAATCAGCTTTATTTATAAACTCCAATTTTACAAGGCCTCTAATCCTGAGAAATTTATTTGTAAACAATTACACGAGGAATAGAGGCGGAGTAAGCCAAAACTAATTCATAGGAAGTTAAAAGCAGTAGTTAAACCGTTTTTGTACCTAAACAGATATGACATTTGTGTGTGTTTACCTTTTCGTTACAAAGAACGTTTTCTTTTATATTACATATCCATTTATTTAACTATACCAAAATTCTTCCAATAATAATATTAATTGAAATAAATACTCGTAATTATGGAAATCAGGTGGGGTTTTTGTTTACATTTTTAATAACCAGAGTTTTAGAACAGATTATTTTTTGACATAAGGAGGGCGTAGCTAAAACGGATTTTGACGTGGCGTAAGGACAGGGTAAGTCCTCCGATTTTCGAATAAATAAAGATGAATAGGTATAAGCAGTTACTCCAATCTTACATACATTTTTGTCAAATAACCAAAAATAAATACATTACACAGGTATGAGCAGTTTTGAATATAATTCGGGGGTAGAATGTGAAATTCAAAAAACCAAGTTCAAGCTTCCTGGAACTTTTAAAATATACATATATGTAATTTTAGAAAAAGTATGAAAAAAGAATATAAAACGTTCTTTTAATTTTATAAAAACCCGTTTAATAACTAAGAGCTCAAAAACAATTTAGCAAAAAAAAAAATTCAAATCCTGGAGCGGTTTTCTTTAAAACTAATAAATAGTTTTTATTTATAAAATGATATAAAATGATAGTAACATTTGAAAATAATTTTTGGTATGCCAGTTTTAAGTATTTATTTTTAAACATTTATAAACCCAGTTTAAAAAATATTCATCAACTCGTTTTTGACATATCGACTTTTCAAAAAAAAAATGATAAACAATATATTATTGACATTTTTAAGAAGTTTTTTTCCCACAAGTTTTGATTGAAATCAGTTGAGCCGTTAATGAGAAAATCGAAAATAAAAAGTGTTGTATGGCAGGTACCGTTAATAACAATCTTAAGCGAAAAATTACCTCCATAAATGATTGTACACTTTTGCAAGATGATCAGCAAAGATTAAGGGAATAGTGCAATATCAATAGTCTTTTTTTAAACATTGTCAAGTAAATCAATGTGTTTTACACGCAAGAAAAATGTCCTTGCTTATGATTATATGTTGAACTCGTCATCTTTCCGAAATTTGTCATGCTCATAAGATTCTGGACAAAATAGATTATGACACTTTTTTCGTAGGAGCAACAACTTTTGAGAAAAACGTGCACAGCACTTAAATTTTTGAAAAAAAAAAATATATTTGCTGAGATATTAACAAAAAACCGTATTTGTCCAACTACAGTAAAAAATCAAAAGTGTAACTTTGACACGCTATAACTTCAAGGTCAATAAATCTACAGAGTTCGTTAATAGCTCATATTGTATATAATTTTATTGTCTAAATGATATTCTTTTATAATTTTGTTGTTAAAATAAATCTCATCGAGTTGTTGAAGAAAAACCAAATCACATTTTTTTTCAAGATGGTGGTCACGTGGCCCTTACGCCGTGCACTCCAAAAACTTGGTTTTATAAAGAGGAGATGTGGCCAAACTCAAATCGTTTCAAAACTTTTGCCCATCGATTAATGAAATTTTAAAAAATTTTTTGACAAAAGTTACTCCACCGTGAAGCTTTTGCATGATTTTCTCAGAATCTATTGCTTGTAGGAAAAAAGTATGTTAATCTTTTTTGTGCAGAATAACATAAGCTACAATTTGTAACTTCACATTAAAAAAAAAAAAACTAAAATTAAGAAAAAACTGAATTTTATCCCCCTTAGCCTCCCCTAAAAATTTAAGCCCCGACCGAGATTAACGGAACTTTTCTAAGCTCTCCACCAGAATTCAGCTTTCTCAGAATTTTTTCATAGTTTTGCCATTTGTTTTTCTAATTTTCTTGGGCTAATTTGGTTTTATAAAAAGATTTTGCCTACTCTCATTTGTAAGACCAATTTTAGAATACAGATGTGTGGTATGCTACTCAGCTGAAAAAAAATCAAAATTTGAATTTTTTCTCAAGCATAAACCAAAATATATTTTTCTGATGGTTTTCAATTCGCTGAACTCGAATCTGGCCTTTGAATTGCTGTAGAACGTCACGTCACACAATTTTCTAGCTAATAAGGAACCTTTTGAGCACAAATTGTCTGGATTATAGCATATTTTTGAATAAGTTTGAGACGAAGACTAACAATTATACAATAAATAAATTCTCGAATATGAATAAAGGTATTTGAATGATTCAAAAAGAATTTCAAGAAAAATATTCATACTCCAGGATGACTATAAAATTTTATTCGCAAACAAAATTAACTCGAGAAATAATATACCTAACCCCAAATATGCATCAAAAATGCCTTTTTTTTCAAAACCTTATTTTCAAATATCTCAAAAACTTGGCCACTTGAAAACCACCAGAAAAATATATTTTGGTTCATCCTAGAGACAAAAATTCAAATACAAACAAGGCCTAATTAATTAGTGATTTCGAGTGAATTTTCGGAAACAATAAAAATACGTCAATTTTCAACTAGTTTATGAGTCCAAATGGGAAGTCACAGAAAAAAATCTCAAACAAAGATTCATTGGAAATACTTTCTGTTGTACCTTGTTTAAATTAACGATCCAGTGAAAAGTTCCCAAAAATGCATTTTTGCATAATTTCTTGTTTTTTTCCATGTTGCGTCACGAAATTTAAGTCGCAAAACCCAGATTCGGATTTAGCACCCCCGAAAATATAAAGAAGGAGTAAAATCAAAACTACCCCATAATTTGCTTCCTTTCCGAAGGCCCCTTTTTCGCACAAATTGTTGACTGG
Organism: Dasysyrphus albostriatus; assembly: GCA_946251815.1. Classification (NCBI taxonomy): domain Eukaryota; kingdom Metazoa; phylum Arthropoda; class Insecta; order Diptera; family Syrphidae; genus Dasysyrphus; species Dasysyrphus albostriatus. The sequence goes on along the minus strand of OX276336.1, from coordinate 26,213,000 downwards.
ACTGTTTATAAGCTTTTGATCCATGAGAAAAAATTTCGCGAATGAATAATGAAAATAAAATTGCACTTAAAAGACATTATTCTGATGTGATCTCGACCCATTTGGTGATCTCGATCTTCTTGACAGAAAAGATTTTAAAAATAAATAAATAGTTTAATTATTAAATTAAATAAATGATGCAATGTAAATATTTTTTAACTCAAACTCTAAATCAATATTTTCAAAAAACATAAAACACGTAACGATACTGAGCATATACGTGTTCAAGTTCATGTTGTTGAAGGCAAGTAGAAGTGGTATTGAAGGTGTTGAATATGCAAAACATTTGTTTATAAAAACAAAAACAATTAGAAGACAGACACAAAATAAATGATTTCTTTTAAACTTTTTATTTAAAACAAAATTTTATTTTAAATAAAAGGTCAATAGTATTTGAGTAAAATAAAAAAAATGAAAAAAGTCAATTTTGGTAAACAAATAAAAAAGAACCATATTTTGATTTAGTGAATTTAAAGTCAAGATTGCAAATAAAGTTTTATTAACATTTACTTTTGATCTAACAAATACAAAAATTCAATCAAAATTGTTAAAGTCGTTTTCGATACAATTTCAGAAAAAAAACTAAGCCATAAAAGATGCGGTGTGACGAAAATCACTTTTCTGGACTTCCCCATTCCATCCGTAATATTATAAGTTGGCTTGATTAACTTTCGTTTTTTTTTTTTGTTTTCACACGAAAGCAAAACGTGCCCTATGAATGCGAGTACGAAACTATAAAAAAAAAAAAAAAAAAACAATCTCTAAACGCGCACCGGCAAAAAAAAAACGAATTAAGAAATGTTTAGGTATTTGTTTTGTTTATTAATAATAAATACTGTGCTGCTCAAGAGACATAATAAGATAAAGAGCCAAGTGAGAGAAATTTAAATTAATTTAAAAAATAAATCTCTTTTCTCAAAACTAAACATTTTCATTTTCTATATACTCGTAGTTTCATGCGTCATGCCATTTGGTACACGTTAAGATGGAAACTATAATGAAAATGAGAATAATAAAAATTTAAGAGGTTATCAGTTGTTAGATTTTTCTGACTACGTAATTCATGCGGAATATTTCAAGAGCAAAAACAAAAACATTATACCCCCGTGTCGGTATAGACTTGAAAGTCAAGTTGTATTTTCACGAGACGAATTTATACCAATTTTTTAATTTTTAGTTAAATCCAACTTTTGTTTTTTTTTTGTTTAAATAATTGCAGTGTTCTTATTGATTCAATTTATGATTTATTTGACGAGTATATTAGCCGTTTTTCTTTGGCGGTGGCAAAGTACTAAGGTACTTTACTAGTTCTTTTTAATGGAACGCATTAAACTGGATTTCAATGTAAATTGCTTCTATTCGCACATGAGAGCATGTGTAGTTGATAGTACATACCTCCTAGATAAGGCGTTTTCATCTATACTCATAAGTACTTAGCCATCTCTAAAGTGAAAGTGGAGCCAGACTTGTAAGTTTTCAAGTACAAGTCGCAGTCAAGTACCAGTACCTTGTACTTGTACTTGAAAAAAACAAGTACAATGTACCTACTTGGCACTTGAAAAACACACACAAGCACAAGTACCCTTTTCAAGTACTTTGTTTCAACTTTTAAATACATGTATTTGGTACTGCAATACTGCCCAATAAATTTTCATGTACAAGTCCATTTCAAGTACTTTTTAAATACAAGCCCATTTCAAATACTTTTCAAGTAAAATTCCATTTCAAGTAAAAGTCAATTTCAAGTACCTTTTTCAAGTATAACTTGTTGAGTGGTCTGGTTGAGGTATCGAATAATGACTATTTCAACTTAAAAACATAGATCACGACGGCTAATGGCTTCTCGTTGTCTTGGCGTCATCTCTTTAAAGTCTCGCCATGGTCGTCATTGTTCGTAAGCCAAAACAGACTTCTAAGCAAATTGTACTTGAAAAGTACTAGAAATGGACTTTTACTTGAAAAGTACTTGAAATGAACTTGTACTTGAAAATTTACTGGGAAGTATAACAGTATCAAGTACATGTATGTACTTGAAATAAAGTACTTGAAAAAGTACTTACTTGTTCTTGATGTTTTTCAAGTACCAAGTACATTGTACTTATTTTTTCTAAGTACAAGAACAAGTACAAGGTACTAGGTACTTACTAAGAACTCAAGAACAAAAACAAGTTCTTTACAACCTTCAGTAGAACATACATAACTCGAAAGAATTGGAAATTTTTTTGCCAAAAAAATATAACTCTCCGAAAACTTCTGATGTGTCAAAACTAATTTTGAGCTTACAATTGTTTGCAAAAGTTCAAAAAAATAGTTTTTGCTGATGAATTAAATTTTCTCTGCCAAACACGTTATGCCATATGAAAGCGCAGCTTTTCCACTTCAAAATCTTTTTGAAATGTTTTCATATTTTTTATTTGCTTGGAGAAATCCTTACTTGAAAAAATGCAAAAAAAAAAAAATAGATTGTGGGCCCATAGTAATTAACGCTCTTCTTAAAAAAAAAATTATAACAAACCAAAAACTGTGTCGAAAAAAAAACTTGAGTGCGCAATGAAAATAATGCGCAAACACCTATAGTAGATGGTCTATGTACTCAGCAGTTAAGTGAGTGTCTTCCATCAAATTATGTAACTGTTAAAGTGTAAGGAGTAGGGTTCGAGATCTACATATTAGGTTAGTAGAATAAAAGTTCAATAAAATAAAAAAGTACACAAAATAAACCTTTCAACTACGACGCACGTATGGCACATTACTGGACACAAAATAATTATTTTCCTAAATAAACTTAAAAACAAAAATTGTTAGGACAAAATTAATTAATCACTTACAACACTACTTTCCAGACTATAGCCTAGAAGTATTTACGTTTATATCTCATTTTGTCATTTATATTTCAATTTGCATCTATTAAAAGTAGCTTAAACTGATGAAATAAAAAAATATTCTAATGCACTAGTTCGATTCGAAACTTACCAAATGAGTATGATGAAAGATAAATCTATGAAATTTGATCCTTTTTTACACAAAAAATCTAATAATTTTTATTTCACAATCACTAAATAAATGGTATGTTTAGGCCTATGTAAATGATCTATTTAATAAAATTATTTTTGTCACGTTGTTTTACGAAAAAAAGACACCACCAAATTCAGTACAAAACGACAAATTCTCAAGATTGAACATCGAAATTGTCTACACTTTAGAATCGCACGAAATCAAATGTGATGTATGACTGCAAGGAAACTAAAACTACTTGCTACTAAAATTTTTGCTCGAAGTATTGCCGTTGGTATGGCATGGCATGGCATGGTGGTGGCGGGTGTTCTAGATATTTTTGTTGTTATTGTTTTTAATGTAGGTGCGTTTCTCTTTTATTTGTTGTATTTTCTTTCACTCTCTTATTGTTGATTAGCAAATAAATATAAAAATGTAGGTTTTGTAGAGTATAGGAATACCTAGGGGCAGTATTCTTCTCAACTTTGATAGAAAGAGATACGAAATGACTGACAATGACTATTAGGGATACAAAATTTGAATTTGAACTTGAAATTATGAATTTATATTAAGTTTTTGATTAATAAAATATCTTAACAGAGACATACCTATCAGTGTTTCAGCCAACACAAAAATTTGAAAAATCCCACAGTTCTCATGCCATATAAAAAAAATACAAGTTATTTTATTTATAAAATAAATATTTTGATATGATTGGAAGGTTTGATACAATGGAAGATACAAAATATTACTTCTGCTCTCTTCGAGTATTTGTTTTATTCAAAAACTAGACATTGTCATATCGTGCCATGCAAAAATATTGCATGCCACCGTGAGGAGTAAAAAAATATGATCGTGCCACATTGGCAACACTGATACCTAATAGTTTCAATAATATGAAAAGAGCGAGCGCTTCCCAAAATTGTCCCACTGTAAAAGTGAACAAATAACATGAACCTTGACATAGTTTTAATGGGTTTTTGATATACTTCTCATAAGAAAGGTAAAATTTTAGAAATAAAATTACTTGTTTGAACAAAAACATCTATTTCTTTTTTAAAAATTTGAAGTTCGAAAATTATTCTTTGAAAAAGTAGGTACTTATTTAAAAAACAATTTTCAATAAAAGCTTTAGCAAGTAAGTAAGTAAGTAAGCGTTTTCGTTCTTATTTAAAAATTATTTTTCTATTTTATTTTATTTAATTTAATTTAGTTTAATTTTATTTAATTTTATTATTTAATTCTATTTAATTGGAAAATTACCTTTTTGGCCTAAATGGGGAAATAAGAGACCCCCGACCACCCGCTTCCATAAGACGCCCTTTCTCTTTGTCACACCTTACTCCAAACACCCTGTAGGTAAACTGATTTTATTTACCTACATTCAATTCAATTCAATTTTGCTTTATTGAACAATACTATTTACAATTGGCTTACAAAATAATTTAAAACTATAAGATACATTGATAAATCAAAGGATTTTGTTGGCACATAAGGGGCCTAACGTTATACATTGAAAAAAAAATTAAAATACAAATAAGATTTATGATATTTTAAAACTTAATATAAAAGTCAGGTTGATTTTGTCGTCCTCGGGTTGTTCAGACCCGGTTGTCAAGTGGCTGTATTGGTTTAGGGTTGGGATAGGATTGGCGTAACGGTGACGTCTCCAGTTCCAGTCAGGTTGAACTACTTAGTGAACACCTTATAGGGACTACTACGACTTATTCGAAGCTCAGGCCTATAAGGTGCGGTTAATCCGGCTCCCCGCCCTTGGAGTCATACTAAGAGTCTAGCCCGCCAGGCTTGGAGATTATGCCCCCTGGGTGACTTCCCTGCCACGTAAAGCTATTTAGTTTCGAAGCAACAACATGCCTCGAATACGGACGACTTTTCTGTTGACGAACCCAGCAAACGAAATAAGGACAGCAAACTGCGGATCTGCAAATGGGAATGTTCTGTCTCTCTTAAGATCACGTGCAGCCAAACATTTATCGGAGGCCGTAGACTGGTACAAAGCAGATATCACCGCCATTTAAGAAGTCCGATGGAATGGGCCGGGTAAAAGAAAATGAAAGGTGTGGATTTGTCGTTGAAGGCAGACTTAGGCAAGATGTCCTGAATTTCAACTACGTGAATGAACGCCTCACGACAATTTGCATCAAGGCTAAATTCGCCAACATCAGCCTTATATGCGCGCATGCCACCACAGAGGAGAAAGATGACTACACAAAGGACGAGTTCTACGAGCTCCTGGAAATGACAAACGAGCAATACCCTAGCTATGACATTATGATTGTCTTGGGTGATTTTAATGCCAAACTAGGAATAGAAGACGTCTTTGGTGGTACAATTAGAAAATATATCCTGCACGACACCACCTCTGATAACAGACTCAGGTTAATCGACTTTGCTGCGGGGCGAAACGTTGTTGCAGCTAACACTCAGTTCTTGCATCTCGATATACATAAGGGGACATGGCAAATTCTTGGACAATCAACCGCCAACCAGATTGATCACATTGCAATTGACGCAGGGCACTCCTCCAGTATCTAGGATGTCTGAACGTTCCGAGGAGCCAACGTTGACTCGGACAACTACCTCGTTATAGCCAAAGTAATGCTATGGATATACCAAGGCAAAAAGGTCGAAGGGCTACAGTCGCAAGAAATCGCCAGGTCCTTTTCCGATCGAGTGTCTCGCGCCCTCTTAAATATAACTGTGCCGTCAAATTCAAGCATCGAGAACCACTGGAAGAACTGCCAGACTAGGGCTCGCACGACCACCACAGCAAAACCCCTGGTTTGACGAAGAATGCTGGCAAGTACATGCAGCCAAACAACAGGCATACAAAGTGGCGCTGCATAGAAGGACCAGAGCGAGCTATACGAGCAGAAGAGGCGAGAGGAACACCGTCTTCTCAGAAGGAAAAAAAGAGCATGAGAAGCACGTGATCGAGGAATTAGAGGGATGCCATTCGAGGAATGAAGCTCGAAAGTTTTACCAAAAGGTAAAAACAACCTTTCAGGGTTACAGGGGCCGAACCAAAGTCTGCAAGGACGAACAGGGGAACATCGTGGTAGAATCGCAGTTGGTGCTGAGGATATGGAAAAATCATTTCTGCAAATTATATAAGGGCGATGACGAACTGAATTGCACCATTCAACCTGGATGACGTAGGCCAACAATTCCGTCCACCCGATTGCGACGAAGTGAAGATAGCTATATCTTAACTTTAGTCCAATAAAGCTGCTGAAGCTTGTGGCCTCGCGGCCGAGCTATTCAAAGGGGCTGGCGATAAATTAGTTAGGAGTATGCACCATCTCATCTGCAGAATATGGTCGGAGGAAAGCATGCCCCATGGATGGAACCTCAGCATTGTTTATTTAGGGCGACCTTGTTTTCAGTGCTCCTCAATGCCGACATCGAAAAAATCAAGTGTATTTGAAAGCGTATGTCCCAATTCCATACTCCAGTCTTAAACTTATAGGCACAAAGAGACTTCAAAAACATTACTCGAAACAGCTATTGACAAGTTTTTGATGTAGTAAGAGTGAAAATTGACCGCAAAAGGAGTACTCCAAATGTCTAATAGAAAACTACACCACAAAGAGTTTTTCAATGGTAGAATATATTCAATGTGCGAAAAACTATGAATATGTATCAGTCTTTCCCTATTTAAATTGAGATTGGGCCCTCTATAGAAATTGCTCTTTCCATCATAGTGTCAAACTATGATTTCAATAGATTTTTGACACGCATCTATCAGACATGCATCCGAGGGTTTTGAAAAACTTGGTTCCGAAGTTAGCTTCGATTTGACTTCGAATCGGCTTCATTCTTGAATCTGAGAAGCCGGTGCCTTACTAACCTGCAGCTCAACTCTTTAAATATAAATAGTGGATCAACAAAAAAGGATTATTATCAGGAAGTCCTGTTAAATTATTTATAATCAAACAAACTTTCACATTTTTATTTATTTTTAAATAATTAATTAAACATTTTTAAATATTTATAGCATGTAAGATACATTCCTTGATGATAAACAACACGCACACAGAGAAGTGCGAAAATATTATATGACTCAGGACTTGATGGTTCTCACGACCTGTCGTGCCACCAAATTACTTATTTAACCTTGTATTTATTTATCTAAATTCAGGATGATTTTCGAAAAAATGCGGAATCAAGATTTCCACCAAAAATGCTCCAATAGCATTTGCTATTCCAACTATAAAACATGTCCAAGCAAATTTGAAATGATAAAAATCAAGTGGTTTGGATTTTTCAACGAAAACAGGATCACTGTCCGAATTAATTAAACCCGCATTAAGAGCCTGCACGGCAGCGTTTCGATTCCACTTGTCTATCAAGCCCGTACATAGAACATCAAATATAAAATTATTTAGAATCTCTCGATAAGGTGAATTCCTTGCAAGTATAAACACCAAGTAGTATTCCTGCAAGCTTTCCCGAATTATTCGAAACTTTGGTCTCAGTTTTGAATGTAATAGAAATTCCAATTTATCTGATCCATCGGCATAAGCGAATTTGGTATTTTTCATTGATATTAATTCTCGCCGAAATGCTTCTTGATTCTGCAAAACAATTATATTTGTAAAGTCTTCGGGGTGATGTGCAAGACCCGCAGAGAATTCCCAATCATAATCGATGATCTTTACGGGTACATTGTTATCGATCAGATCCTGTATTGTTTCGTACTGCTTTATCTTTATGTAAACCGTCAAAAATGATGTCATGAAAATGAGGTAGAAATTCACAGAAATAAAAGCCAAAACGTGTACTTGAATATCAAATCGATAGGCATTTGCTGTAGGCCTTTGCGGTGGCCTATTGAGGAAAATCAAGAAAATTCGACTGAAAGAATTCCAGAAGTCTACACGAGCATCGACTAAACTGTCCTTAAGCATATCGGTGAGAATCAAAAAGATTAGCGTGAGTCCAAAGCAAAGCCACACTATTGATTGAAATGGTTTCAAGAAGTACTGACTTGAGTCCACGTAGCCATTGATGGGTACCATTATGCCCCATTTAATTGATTTTATCGGATAAGATTGATCAAGTCCTTTTAGAGAATCGAAAGTATTCATGCTGATGTCGATTTCCTTGCTGAAATTGCCCCTTAAAGCCGCAAAAACCGGTTGAGTGTCCAAATTTTCAATGACTGCTTCGAGAAAAGTAGCATTATGCCTCTTCAAAAATTGAACAAAAAGCTGTCCAGATGAGCCTCCAATAAAACGATGTCCATTTTGGCCTGTGTACCAGAAAACCCTGGGTGGGTCCGCTTGCACAGTTGTTCGAAGAGCAAAGCCATTCAAGTCCCTTAGTGAATTGGGCAATGGATCTGTGTTTGAGAATAACTCTTGAATTGGATTATCAGCAAATGGAAAGTATGCATATGTGATATTCTTAGCAATTCCAAAAATTCTTGTGAAGTGTTTTTGCCAAAAGAACGAAAAATATCGTTGAAGTTCTGCAAGGCTGTTGCCATAAATTACCACAAATTTTCGATTTCTCATTTGATTAATGAACTGATGAAGAATTGAAAAATTTCTTGACACCTGAACCACAAGTATAATGCTTCTATTGTCTTCACTTCAGGTAGGCGAAGTTAGAATTTCCAAAGGAACATCGAAGGGTTTCAGGAAGAAATTTCTCAAAATTGTCTTATCGAATCCAGCAAGGCAAACTGTTGCTGAATTGAATTCTTTATGAATTCGGTAAATGGTATCACTTAATTGGTAAGTATTTCCGTAAATAATCCCACAAGAGAGTGAAAACAAAATGACTTTATGCACCAACATATTTGTCTAAAAGAACGACTGCAAATTGTATTTTTTCCTTTTGAACTGTTAAAGGATATATTTTCAAGGCATGTAAGTATATTGAACATACATTCATACGTGTATTTTAACGACACTTTACTTATAATTGTACCTTGTGTAGATAGTACTTGAAATTTCCGATAGTACCTACTACCGAAGTTTAAACTCCGCATCACTCGATTGAGGTCTTTAGTCTATCTTTGCTCAAAAAAAGTTATATGCAAGTTATTAAAAAATTTAGAAATGCTTGGTTTTCCATTTTTTGTTAGTAATTTTTATTAGCTTTTCATGCTTTAAAATTCGATTGACACAAATAAAAAGTCAATTTTAGTAGAAAATGTTTTTCTATTAAAATCTGGCATCAAAACGCATCTTCAATCCTGAAGACTTGAGTGTCTATTTAAATAATTAATAAATTGAAATTTAACAAAGCTTATTATGAAGGTATATGTAGATAATGTAGGTACAAAGCCAAAACTTGTCCAATAGCAAGTTAAATTAACAACCTTACTAGACTGTCACATAAATTAAAATCAGTGTCAGTGCATGTTTCGATAATGATAACATCAAACAGTGTCAACTACAAAAGTGTTAAAAGTGCAAGACTGGGTCGCAAGTACCTACTTACTGTAATGACTTATGGAATTGAACTTATAGGTTCGTTAGTTGAAGCTTACCCAGGGTTGAACCAGGTTTTCTTGACAACACCAGGAATTGTAAAAAAACTGGGTTTTTTTGGTTGTCAAAAAACACCAAAGGCTCTCAATTGTGTTGTTTAGATAAGCAAGAAACAAAATTTGTTTTAGAAATAAAAAAAATGAACCAGAGCGAGTTCAGGGCTTCATTGTTTGTTCTGGAGTTCCAGGCTGGCTGGCTGGCTGGACTTTTTTTTCCCTTGTTTAATTCAGAGTAGAGCCCGAACTGTCAAACAAAAAATTGTGTTTCTTTTTTAGCTCTGAGCGTTCCCAGCTGAAAATTCGTGTTTCTTTTTTCGTTCTGAGTGTGTTCTGAGTTTGTTCAGAGCGTGCTCTATGAGCTCAGAATAAAATGATTGAGCAGACAGATTTAATGCTGAACACAAGCAATTGAGAGCTAGTGTTCTGTTAAGGTGTGTTTCCAAAATAATTCAGAGCGCTTAGGGCACGCTTGGTTCAGACCAGAGGATGTTCAGAACATGCTTCTGAATTAAAAAGGAAAAACGCCTAATAGTTTATCCCACCGTATATCCGGTCATTCAAATCTGCTACGTCCCTGATCAGTCTAGCGTCCTCTAGTTTCCGAACTCCAGCGCTTCTGTCACTTCTCTTTTGTTTGGTACTTTTCCTCTTCGATTGCCATTTCCACTCTGATTTTACCCTTTTTGTCATCGACGTACTTCCTGTGTGCCACTAGGATATCGATGGAGTCAGGAGTTTGCAACGCGTAGAGCTCTTCGTCACTGCACTGCTACCATCTGCTTTCGACACTTCTCCTGTCGAAGTGCCTCTGCCCAGATCTCGCATCCGTATAGGAGAACGGCCTGCGTGGTCGACATCAGGAATCTTCGTTTGCTTGCCGTTGGACCGCCTATGTTTTCCATCAGTCTACTAAGTGGTGCCAGAAAGTGACTTTCGTGTTAATGGTCCTCCCAGATACAGATGGTCCTCCCAGATACTTCACAGCGTCCTTGCTTCTAATTATTTCAGAGCAGCCAGGCAGAGTACATGTTGTTCATTCATCCAAAAATTTACCTATCACATGACTTGGTTTAGCTTCCTTTCCACACTTTCAGTGTCTTTTTCCATAATCACAACGGTGATGTCATCTACGTAACCAACCAGGAAGGTATCTTCTGGTATATCTATGTGAAGAATGCCATCATAGGAGATGTTCCAGAGTTCTGGGGCCTATTTCATAAAACTATAAGACTTATAATTATTTGTGAATTACAGTTCGAAAGACCACTATAAGATTTCTTATCTCATTACGGCTCCTGAAAAACAGGATACCAGCCAAGAGCTTTATTCCAAACATTCACAAAACTGCTGGTCGGATAAGATTTCTTCGTTGCTAAGGATAGAAAATGCAGTTTTCGGGTTGCATGCTAAGACTAATCCTCTATACTTAACTGATAGTCAAAAAGACTTTTGAAGGTGCTTCGAGACCGATCGCCTACCAGACTATAATTCATTTCATTTTTATGAAATAGGCCCCTGGTCCCAAAATTGATCCCTGTGCTGCTCCGGACATGATTGGTTTACATCATTAGCTTTCTGGTGTTTCGTAGACTAGTACTAGGTCCTTGAGATAATATTCCATCCATTTTTTTTTAAACTATACTTTTCTTAAAAGCCTTTTTATAGAAAAAAAAAAGACTTTGTTAAATAGCAAAATAAAATTATATGGCATTAATGTACCGTTACATATTTTTATTTCTAAAAAAAAGTAGCCTGGGGGACCAATATCACTGCAAGCGATTGGTCAGTTTTTATTTTCTTTCCTCGTCATTTTTCATTTGCACAACTTATTCTTGCTTAATCGTTGTAGCATTTGTGTGACCTTTAACCTTTTCGCACAATACACGCAATGATTCAGCTGTAATCATTGGCTATTGAGCTCTTTGTCTTTTAAAATAACCAGGGGTGGATGAATATGTACCGAATTTATATTATAAGTAAAAGGCATAACATTATACACTAGTCTGAAACAATCAAAGCATTAAACATAGTACTTACGTTTTTATTAGAGCTGAAATAAAACATTTTGACAATTTACAAAAAATATGTTTTTATTTGAATTTAGCTTTGATTTTTTCACTTTACATAAGTTTGTGTTTTTTTCATGGAGCTCATTTAACTAGTTAATGTGCGAAATGGTTCGACCCGTTTAAGTGAAATTTTAATTCAATGAGTACGTTTTTGCACTTTTACTAGTTAATGTGCGAATTAACGTATGTATAAGTCTCCGTTAAAGTGCGAAATTTAGATATCGTTACACTTTCGCCTATTATTCTAGGCTATTTTTTTTTCCGTTGTAAATCAGTCGTAAATGGTAATAAATACCATTTCGTCATATTTGCAATATTTTTTTGCGAATCGGGAGGAATTAATGATAGTTGCCTCAAAAAAATTCTAAATGTATGTATTTATAACTGATATACTTACATAAAAAGCAAGAAAATAATACAACGAGTATATTGGACGGCGCCCCTGGTAAGCTATAACTAACAATTGAACGGCACCTCGCCCCTGTTGAAGTAATGCTTCTATTTTTAGAAAATTAAAAAGTGCGGTGCATTTTTTTAGAATGTTCAATTCTTATAAATAATATAAGCATATTCTAGTAAAGGATTTGCTCGATTAGGAACTAAGATAATTTCTGCCACAAAACTTGAAAAATAAATTATTTGCAAATGGCATACCTTCTATTATAACATTGAGTTCCTAGCAAAAAATAATTATTAAGTTTATTTAATCCATTTTCGTGCTGTTAATTTGTTTGCATTTTGTTATAATTCATTCATAATTTTTATTTTCCATAACGTTTGTAGTAATGGTTAGAATATATTAATTTTGGCACAAATTTAGTCAAGTGCATAAATATATGAATTCAAAAATGACGTACTTGAAAAAATCTAAGGCGGTTATTTCCTAATTTATAGTAATTAATAGTTATACATTTTTGAAAAGTTAAATTGAATTTACTGCCGTTACATGGTTCATTCACCAAAATAAAACTTGTTGGAATAAAGATTAGTTTAACCATGATGACTTTCAAGGCTATTTAGAAATTATATTCAAAATATATGCTAATAAATCGAGTCAGAAGATTAGTGGTAAGTCTTTTTTCTATATAAAAGGTAAAATATATTTACTTTGAACCCATTGCTTTTGAACATAGTGTTAGTGAAAATGGAAAAGAAAAAATGTTTGAAAGGACAAAAGTAGATGTTTATCACTCTGAAGGACTTTCAAACCGCGCTACAGCTCGAAAAATCAATCGAAGGGATCATGCTGTCGGCCATTTTTTAAAGAATCCAACATCATACGGGAAACTATACAAAGGAAACACTTCTTCCGCTTCAACTCCCCGCGAAACCCGAAAAATCCAAAAAATTGCAACTAACTCAGCCTTCTCAGCGGCTAAAATCAGGCATCAGGCTAATGTTACGGCAAGTTTATCCACTTTATCCAGGTAATTCGAAATGGTAAACCCCTAAAACGACTAAAGTTTAAAAAAAAAAAAAAACACCACTAAATGATGCCAGGAAGAAGCAACGCTTATGTTTTGCGAAAGATCACATGACCTCTGGAAGGTTCAGTATGGAGTTAGCTCAGAAGATTGGCGACAAGTAATTTTTTCTGACGAAAAGAAATTTAACTTGGATGGACCAGATGGCTACAATTACTATTTTTATGATGATGAGGAAAGAGGAGCGATTTCTGAACAGCCATCATGGCACGAACGATAGACTTGGTAGTTTAAAGTACAAAGATGACTCGAAATAGCTAAAAGATTTCAGTTCTGTCGGTCATCCTCAGCAGACATTTACGAGTCCACATGCTAACAAAAAATTTTGATTTATCATTAAGTACAACCAACATTTGCTTTATTCACATTTATTTACCATTTAAATATATATATGCATTCCTCTACATATGTATACAATATGATCTATTTTCTTTTGTATTAATAAGTTACAACAGTAACTCATATCGAATATCATTAATATCAATAGATAGGCATTACATAAATATATATATATATATATTTTTAATTTTTGTTTATCCATAAAAAAAACATACAAGTTCAAGTAATTGAAGGTCACTAATAGGAATAAAATAATTACACTTTAGATTAACACTCAATTATTATTATGCTTTTTTTTCTTCGTTACGAATCTAACAAACATTGACTTTTTTTATTTGAATAATTAATACTAGCCAAAGTTCATAGTTAGAGAAAATTCTTAAATCATAACACTTTTTATACAAAATAAAAATGTATAGCATAATACTTTTTTGTTTTCTTTAACACATAGTAACTTTATTTTGAGATTCTAGTTTTGTTTATATTTAGTTTTTGTTTTTTATTTATTTTTTTCCAATTTTCAAATATAAATATATTCTATGAGTTTATTTATAATGTAAATAAATATATATTTTATGTTATATAATTTATTCATAACTTTTGTTTTATTAACTTCCATCAAATTTACAATTATTTTTGTTCGGTTTGTTTATAAGCACTCAATCATTGTAGATTGTCATAATGCAACATGTTTTTGTTTTGTTGTTGTTTTTTAAACTTATTTATAATTTTATGTTGTTTTATTGTTTATTTATTTATAAATGTTTTATTTAACGCAATTTCAAGTGTGTTGTTGTTTTGAAAACAATTACATAATTTTTATTAGATTTTTCTAGTTTTTGAACGTAGTAGATAGAAGAATGCAATAATTTTAGAATACAGTCTTTTAGAAAAAAAAAATCAACCTTACATTGAATTTCGAGTTTAATATATCAAATCAATTTTACATTCAATTCATATGAAAAAATATAAATGCAACCTTTAGGATTACAAACAAATGACGGTTGCATTTTTCTGCATTCAAGACTGATTGCGTTCTTTATTAGATAACAAGAAATTGCATTCGAAAGTGATTGCGTTCTTTAGTAACAAGGAATAAGAAAAGGAATTCTTTTATAAAAATACATCAAAATTGTTTACAGGTTGAAATATATTTTTTTTTGTCGGTAAGAAAGGAAACCTTATTTTTAATTCGGTTTGTGGGAGAGTATTTAGATTAAACTTATGAAAATATTGATGTGCTTAAAAAAATATGTATTTTTGTTTTGTAATTTTGTAAGAAAATATTGGTTATTTCATATTTTGTTTTTGTACTCATTTTTTTTTTAATTTTCTTGTTTTTGGTTTTGTTCTAAGTGGTGGGATTTTTTATTTTTATTTTTGTTCTTATTTGGGATTTTAAATTAGTTGTTTGCTTAGAAAGGATTTAATAAGAAACGTGCAGTGAAAATGAAGAAAATTATTTATTTTACTTTTAATAATATGAGAAGTATTTAAGATTTTGAAATAGATGTTAAGGCTTGCAACACTTTATAAGACTCATGTTCTACCTTGTAAAGATTTTTGAAATAAATAAATAAACAAATAATAAGTAATACTTTTTTTCTCCTAAAATTCTTTTTATATTTTGTGTACATATTGACTGAATCAGACTAGGCTTATTAAAATAAGAATTTTAAGCAGGAAAAATAAGGATAAATGTGCAGCTGAGTTATCTATTTTCTAATCAAAATCAATCAGCCCTATCGATGTGTCCGGTTGCACGTTAAATTTCTTCCGAAGCTCTTCCATACGAAATATGTAGAATTGAAATTATTTAACAAAAGTGGAAACTTCTCTAAAATAACACGTAAAAATTGATAATAAATAATTTATTGTTGTTAGTGCAATAGTCGTGTATTTTTGATAGAAAATTGACCACTAGAAAGAGGTAGGACCTACGGGTAGTGAATTTAATTCATGCAAAAGAGCATTACTTCCATTAAAAAAGCCGTCATAGCAATAAACATCATGATATTATAGCTAAAGTTCGATCAAAATTGCTTAGACGCTTGGAAAGAAAAAAAAACGTCAGAACATAGAAATCCAGTCAGAAACTGCCAACCCATATATCAAATGAAGGCTTTTGCATACTTCATTATTTTTATTCCAAAAAGATTACTCTAAGTTCAAATATGATTTAATTTCCCATCGGAAAAGAATTTCTTGCAAACGTATACCTTCGTGAGGCGATTTATATTTCCAGTACGTCCAAAGTAAGCCTAAATATAAAAAGTTTTGAGTTTTGATTGTGTAGTAGAAGTGTAGAACGGATAATTAAATTAATGTAGGCAATCCGAAGGGCAGGTAGGGGAATCGGAATCTGGATACAAATATGGAATCAACGGCGAATCTATTTAAACTGAGCTTTGCTAAGTTTTTGTATAAACTTTAAATATAAAGTATTTTCTAAAAAAAAAAATTGTCCAATCCAATACAAGTTTCCGAGAAATTTAAACGACTTTGAATTGTATCGTTGTTTGTGTTCGGTTTTATCATTTTGAATTAGACTATCATTGTTCTGAATACGGCAAACAAGATACCGACAGTGTTTTTGTGAATTTTGGTCAAAATTAGTCTAACGACTGCATTTTGATGACAATACAACATTTGTGTTAAAAATTCAATTGCAAAAAGTACGCATACGCCCGAGTGTACTTACAATTTTTGTTCCGGTTCCGTCAGGGCTATGTTTAGATCTATGCTTTATGGACTCCGAAAACTCCGAGCTTATTGAGCTTAAATTTTAGGTATCTTTCTGTGAAGTTAGGTCAATAATTGAATTGAATTTTTACCGGGCTTTACTTATTTCTCATAAATAACCCGAAATTCGTATAAAAAGGTTTTTCTAAAACGAGGCCAGCCATTTTATATTTTAATACAAACATTTGTCTAAGCGCTCAATATTTGAACTACGAAACCAAAAACCGAAAGACAAATAAATAAACGAGAAGTTTGAGAATATTGAAGGAGATTTTTCCTTTTTTTAATTATCTAAGACTTAACACTTTACAGAGCCAACTTGTACTTTTAAGTACAATAGTATAAAAAAGGTTGTCCCAATTATGGAACAAAATCTATAATTGGTTTATGGTTGTACGTTGAAGTTTCTAGACTTGTAGATACTTATACTCTATATTGAAACAGGGCCCTGCTGGAATCTATGCATGTCACTATATGACTAATAATATACTGAAAAATATTATTATTACGACAGTTCCAGTTCGATTCATACTAAGGCTATTCATGCAACGTTGTAAGTTTACAAATTGTGTAAAATCATAAGTTTACGTGAACCATTTTTTTTTTACATTTGATTCAATGCTAGGTAATTCAATCAGAGTAAGAGTCACAATGACGTTTGGATTAGTTTAAACAGTTGATGGTAATTTTCCGCAGCAAAATCCATGGATAAATTTAAACAAATTGTGTAAATCATTTCCCATTAAAAATTTGACAGTTCATTAACCAAAAGATAAACTTAACCAATTTTTAAGCTTATATAGGGTTTATGAAGTTGCATGAATGCCCTTATTAGATCTCATTGGATTTTCCTTTCAATCGAATAAATAACAATGCCAGACATAAAGGAAAAAAATTCTTAACATGGTTTGAATTCGGCAGAAGTTGAATTTACCGGGCTAACATGAACAAAACAAAGTTTTGAAATTAGAAAGAAAATATGAACAAAACAAAGTTTTGAAATTAGAAAGAAAATATTTAAAGTGAATCGTATAATTCCATCCGCCAGATGAAAAGGACAAAATTCTTCGTATGCTTCAAATTCTGCAGAAGTTGAATTTACCGGGCTAACATGAATAAAACAAAGTAAAAAGTGATTCCATTCGCTCGTAGACAGAGAAAAATTGTCAGAAAAAAGAGAAAATCAAACAGGCTGCACTATAAAAAAAAAGTTATGTGCGTGTGTTTTTTTTAATAATTGTTGTTTTTTTTTAATAATTGTACACACGGTAAATAATGTCAACATTTTTCCTGAATTTATTATGTTTTCTTGTTAAATTTGTGTTTGCTGTTTATTTATATTACATATAGGTATGTGTGTCTCTCAATGAATGATTTTTAATTGCATAAAGTATTCAACTTTTTCCTTCTAGAAACGTAGAAAAATATAATCCTTATACATATACAAAGGTATGTTATTTATCTTGCTTAATTCTTGTTTTGTTTTTATTGCATATTTTATTTTTTTTTTCTATTTAGTTGTTGGTTAAATTTATAATTTTGTTTTGATCATTTTACAATCCAATTTACAATTTTTTTTGTATTAAATATTTTGATCTTTGTTCTTTTTTTAACTTTAAATTTTGACAATAAATATTATGTAATATATGTATACCCTAATTATTAATAAATTATTTTGTTAATCACAGTGTAAAAAATAAAAACTTGAATTTTTAGTATGATAAACACAAATTGATAAAATTATGATTTTCATTTTAAATATTATAAATTCTAACTTTAACAGAAGTTTTATTCAATTTAAGAAAAAAAAATATAATTTTTGTAGGTATGTATCACTTACAAAGTAATTTAATTTCAACATTTGTTCTTTCAATTTGAATTTTAATCATTTTTTTTTGTAACTTTGGGTATAATTAAACTACGGGACACCAATTCAAAAATTCACCACAGAGTTAATATTTTGTTTTTAATGAAATACCAAAGTTTTGTTTTTTTTTCTTTTTTAAGAAACATGTAGCCATTAGGCTTTTTCATAAATTTTGAAATTTAATGGGCGAGTTTACTTTTTTTAAAAGATTTTTTTCTTTATTTTTACCAATTTTTTCTTTCACAAATAAGATGAGCAAATATTTTGTTTTTAGGGGTAGGGTCTACTTTTTATTTTTTGTTTTTAAGTTAGATACATATACACAAAAACAACTAATGACTTTATTTTTTTTTAATACATACTTTGTTTTTCGTTTTAATCTCAAGCTTTATAAATATATATACTGATTTTTGTTTATTAATATTATTTTACTTTTTTTTTAATTCTGTTCTTACATCTGTGTTTGGTAATATCAATAAAATTTTAGGTAGTTTGAAACACCATCAAACAACAGGAGGAAACAGTCTTCTTAACCAGGTACCTGTATTTGTTTTTGTTTTTCAAATAAAAAAAGAAAAATTAATTAGTAAATATATTATAAACATAATTAAGGATTAGGACATTTAAATAAAATTTTTAATTATTACACTCAAACACACAAAAACTTTGCTTTAACTCCTTAACAATTTATAAGCACCTTACACATTATCTAAGCGAAATACAAACTTATTTTTTGTTTTTTTTTCCAAGTTGAGAAGTGACTTTAAATAAATCTAACAATAAGTAAGTTAGTTTTTGTTTGAAAATTATTTTTAATTGTATATGTTCTTCCTACTCTATAACCTGGATGAAATGTCAAGATTGATTCGGTATACAGAGGTTAATAAGATAGGTTTACGATTGGCTGTTAGGTTTGCTCATGTCTTATAAATCTTTATTAAATATTAATAATTGTGTATGTGTCAATAAGAACTATTTACATAATTCTTACAAAAATATTGTTTATATGTCTGCTGTTGATAAGAAATGAAATATCTAAAGACACAGTGGATATTGCCTATAGAGCTCTGAAGAAGATTCGAATCTAAACGTCGACGAATATTAAATAAATATTGATTAAAAGCAGAGACTGAAATTGGATTTTTTTTAAAAATAGGCCGCAAACGGAACAAAAAATCACTCCATATCTTTAGTTCTTGAATTCGTAAATTCGAATCCGACCTTAAATTAAATACCATTTTCGGTACTGGTTAAAGTAATGGTAAAGTGAAAATATTGGTTTTTCGGTATAGTTTACATTATTTTTTATATTGAGATTAAAAATTTTAACACAAAAAAACTTGTATTTGAATTTGAAAGTACTATTTTTTTTAAGACCATAAAATTTCTGAAATTTGTATTCTCTAAAATGTGTAAGTATGGATGGATATTCAATTATATTTAGCTGCCTTAGTCAATCAGTCCTAATTGCACCTCAAAAAAAAATATAACCTACCTGCTACCTCTAGTCCTCCATGATATAAACATGGATTAAGATCCCTTAGAAATAAATGGAACAATTTTGGCGGAAGTGAATGCAATCTCGGATAGGTTATGATCTCTCAAATTTTCAGAGCACAAGCTATGTTTTCTCTGAAATTTGAAATTTTCTCTACCATGACAACGTCATTCGAGATCAATTCTTACCCACATAAACACGTCCATCAATAGAGAAAACTCTGCCCTCGGTTTTTTAAGCGTTGGTCAAAAGAATTCTCCGACCCATATGTCACCAAGTCTCATTAACCTATATATGTCAGGTTACTTCTGGAATATGCCTCCCAGGAATGGTCAGGGTCTTCCTTTTATGCTAGTCAATCTATTCAAAGAATATTCCTTCGGTTTTTACTTCACGGGCTACCTGATAGGTTTTATCTCGCACCCTACGTAGATCACCATAAGACTATAAACTTGTAATCCCTTGATAAACGTTGCAAATTGGTGGACATTGTATTTATTCACCAGCATTTTATCGGTATTATCGATTGCCTTGTACATGAACCCAAGACATCTAGGACCCGTACTTTTTGTGTCTCTTTGATATCAACTTCCATCGCACTAATAATAGAAGTAATGTATCAATGGCCTGGCTCGAACGCTACATTCTACTAACAATATGCAAAACATTTTGACTTTCTCTCCAGCAAACACTGAAAATCTCTCTCTAAGACATCCTCATAAGCCTCGCATCATCCTACTACCTCCATTTGAAGATTTTTGTAAGTTCTTAAGTTAGCCCTAAGCTAGTTCTTTAGGATGTAAACTTTAGTCTTAAGTCATTTTGCTTGCTCTAAGCTAATAAAATTAACTCTTGAAAAACTAAGGGGTCCTGCTCCTTTTTTTCCATGTTTTTGTTTCTAAATATTAAAAAAAATGTAGCCCAACATTCTCATTTTATTTAAGGGCCAAGATCTTGAAGATCCGACCTCCACGTAATTTTATTCCAAGCGAATCAAAGATGAAATTTGTACGCCGTTCGTGCGCCGGCCGCCTATAGACTTCCTAAAACAAAATAACTATTAAATCTGTTATAAAAGTTTTAATAATCGCGTACGTTCATACGTGGCTCTTAATATGATTTCAACAAGTAAAGTATTGAAAAATCATTTCAATATCTGAGGACCAAATTACGGATATTTTTTTTTTAAATTGACTCAAATGTAAAATGGTAAAGCTTTTCTAATGATACAAGAGGAATAACATCATATTATTTTCAACATTTTAATATCTTTCGTTTTTACTACTTCAAAAAAACCTTACCCTGGACTAAGCTAGACTAAATTGTGTGTCCGATCTTAAAATCACTCAAACATATTATGTAAATAATGTTAAAATAAAAAAAAAAACAAAAATTATATTTGAAAATACTTACCGCGTGACGATTAACGATAAATTACGACTTTTTGTTTTATAATTCGTTATATTTTGTTTTTCCATATTTATCTATTTTCATAATATATCTCCCATTTTCTTAGCAAAATTTTCCATCCAAAAAATCCATCCACTATTATATTTGTTATTTTCATTTTCTTTTAAATATTTTTTTTTTCAAAATTCATTGTTATATGTTTTGCCAATATATAAACTTCATTTAAACGTTACTAAAGTACGTCTTACGCTTCAGGTACCCACTACGACTCGGTGACGATAATATTTTATCTTTGCTGTAAGAAAATATCGATTTTTGGACTCTTGTTTTTTGTTTTGTTTTTGTATTTTTGATTTTGTTCGAAAAGCGTTTTTTTTTTTTTGTTAGTTTTTACGTAAAGATTTGATTATTCACTACAAATATTTATTGCCTCTTAATTAGGTAAAGCTTCCGGTTCATGCAACCTAAAATTGTGATTTCAAAAGCAAAAAAGAAGAAACAAAAACAAAAAATAAAGAAAAATCCAACATCAAAAATTATAAGATAAACACACGATATTTGTTTTTTTTTTTTTCTTTTTGTTACTATCTAAATAAACATAAAACATTATAATTTAAGCGTTATTTTGATTCAAAATAGTTGAAGGGAATACAAAAAATGAATTTTCTCTTAGAAATTTTACTATAACATTATGGTTTTTTGTTTTTGATTACTTTGTAAACAAAAATGAATCCCTAAGAATATAAATCTGTAAGGCAGCTATACACGACGAAGCCATCTGATCAATTTGGCTCGGTTGGATTTCAAATTGGCTGAAAATCCAAATTGATTGAAAGTTGATTAACTATACACACGATCGATTTTGGATTAGCACAGGGCCTTTTAGCTCTTTGACTCTGTCGTGTATGGCCAGTCTTAAACTCTATGCAATTTACGTTGAAAAAGATCATTTAATGTTTATGTGGTTCAAAAAGAGGGTGGATTAAATATCGTTTTTTGGATAGTTATCAAACTTTCATAGTACGAATTTACGAATTTATTTGAATATAAGTTTCTAAGATTTTTGTTAACAATTGATATAAAACTCAAATACAAACATATTCCAACCAAAATAACGCTGAAAGTTTGGTGCTTTTTAGTTTAAAAAAATAAAAAAAAAGAACACATCACACAAACAAATTTCAAGAAGTTCACACAATATTGAAAAGAAAAACAATTTTTGTTGTAAATTCACAATGAAAACAAAACAACAAAAAAAACCAACTAAGAATAAAATAACACACCAATTTTTATTGAATTATCGAAATTACCTCCTTCGGCGAGGATTCGTTACTTGTCCAGGTAAATTAAAACATCCACGTGGTATAACCATTCTGGCATTGCCTTGAGCAGGCCTTGATCCACCAACAGTCATAAGAGAGCTTAAATGGGCTGCATAGCCATCGGAGAGAACTGTTGCGGTTCCTTGTAGCTTTTTGCTGACCTGAAATTAATAAATTGAATGTTTAAAAACTTAACAGCATTATGTAAAAATGTCAAACATACCTTTCCAACAATAAAAATCTGATTTGCTCGCAATCCGACATTTGTATAAACAGTAATATCCTTGCTGCTTCCATACGCAGCACAAATAGAGATTCCATGATTTTGTACCAAATTATTCAAATAAGATGTCTTATGACCCAATGGGTCAGTTAATAGTCCATCAGCAAATGAGATTAATCCATGAGGAAAATTGTGTTGACTCAACCACGAGACAACACGTTGTTGTTGCATATCCGGTCGGCCGGTAATATAAATCAACAAATAACCAAGCTCCTGCCAATGACGACATACATCTACTGCGCCTGCACGAACTTTTGGATCCCGACCAGTTACAGACATCGAAGCCGTAAATGATCCATCAATACTGAAAACTACACACTCGGTTAGAGGAGGTACCACAGCCAAGTAGCAATCCACGGAAGTGTGATCTCCACGGACGACCATTTTGATGGGATAAATGCCATAGCCAAAGGATCTATCGTCAGGAAGTGAGTACGCCACTCGACCGGTTTTATCTGTGATCTCGGTTGTAAGGTATGTCCATTCACCAGCTGGTGGATCCTTCATAATATGAATATCCACTTTCTCGCCTGCTAAAGTGATCATGTCCAATGGACCATACATAAAACGAGCAGTGAGTCTTTGTTCGCGTCCTTCCTGAACAATAACATCGTTGGCTCGATGATTTGCTGCAACATTCTTCAGTTTAACCGATGTACGCTTCTTAATCCATTTTTCACGTGGTTGTCCCGGACGGAATGATAAGTTATCTTTATCTTCAAAACCAACCATAGGCAAACCTTCGAATTTACCAATCTATAGACAAAATATGTAAGAATTCAATGTTAATGAAAGTTACATATATTGAAGGATTTGATAACGTAGTTTACCTGTCTTAAAATAAAAGCAATGACATCAGAACTTTCCCAGTAGCTGGCATGAAATAAATGTGGAAGCGCATGAGCTGGAAAATTACTGAGACCTTCTGGACAATAGAGAGCATAGTCGAGACGTTTTGTGCCCCACCATTTATGTTGAACTATAAAAATATTGCTTTTTAGAATATTTTTTTTGTATATACGTCACATAAGTGGAGTGGAGTCAACAAATTTATAATTAGGGGCGAACTGCGAAGACTTTTAATTGATATAACTTTTGACTAGAAGTTCAATACTAGAAATATTACTTGGTATTCCAAGATATAAGTGCTTTTCTTTTCTCAATATCTACTTTAATAAGTGGCTGAAGTCAATTTTTGTCGTATTTACATTTTTGTGTACATTATTCGTTTTTTACATTTGACATACGTTGACTTAATACTCTTGAGAAGATTTAACGGTTTTACATTAATTCTACAAAAATGATTCTACTTTATACACAAAATAAAAATAACTAATATACAATTTAGCAATAGCATATTTCTACAATTAAACTTACGCGAACTAATTGTACTAAGCGAGACATTTTCAACCAAGCCAGATATAGTACTTTGCATAGAAGCATCCGAAAGTCTGCGACTACAATACATTTGATCATTAAATTGTTGTGGATGGGATTGAATTATTTCCACTGAAAGGAAACGTATAATAGAATTATATTAAAAAATAAACACTAACTTTTATCGAAAGTGTCAATATCAGTGAACATACACAAGTGCAAAGGTTGACCATTTCCAAGTGGATACTTTGCATAACGTGGTACATTTACTGGTGATAGCATTGAGAATCTCGCACTCAGAAGTGGTTCTAGACGTGAAGCTATCGGATCGGTAGGATGGAACATATTGTAAACTTGTAGGCAGTTCGGTTTCACTAAATCTGAAATGAATAAAAAAGGCTCATAAAGGTGTTTCTAAACATGATAAATTTACTTAACTTACGTTGTCTAGAGTCATGGAGCTTTCGAGAGGCCAACACAATCGACAAAGGTGTACCAAACATAAAGAAGTCACTCACTTCAAAGTCCAGCTTTGGCAGACGAGTGTCACTTGAAGACGAGGATCGTCGTCTCCTAGGCGATGGAGCCACTAGCAAACGTTTCGCATCCAATTCAATGTCAACAACGCGTTCGTCTTCATCACGATTCGTTCCATTTGTACGGCATAATGCTTCGTATGCCAAAAGCGAGCCCATCGAATCGCCTAGCATTGATATTTGCCCAGCGAATCCCCTACCATCTTCGCTCTTCAAGAACTCATGGTACACTATATTGGCAGCAGCAACAGTCTTGTTAACAGTATCATGGAATTCTGGCGAGGCCACTGATAGCAAAGGAATCGCACCAATAGGAACATCAGCGATATTTGGAATGTCTGCCGCCGAAGGTGATGAATCGAATGAGTATGGACTGAGGCTCGAGAGGATGCCTAATGCTTCTGTACATATTGACGGACATGGGACCATCTTAATGGTGACATGAGATAAGAGACTTGGATAATGCTGGCGCATGATGGCTTCAAATGCGGCACGGAATGTAGTGACATCGGACTTTTTCGCTGTCAGTTCACTAGATGCATCTACAAAGAGAAGAGATTTTAGAAGGTATATGTATGGAATTTGAACGAAACAACTTACCAAGAACACTTCCAGCATGAACAACTAATATCAATATGGATGTTGGACACGAAGTACCCGGTGATCCTGGCGGAGAATGATCACTGCGATCTAAGCTGGCCGATTGTTGTAATTGGCGTTTATTGCCACGTTCGGAAGCGACTCTTTGCAGGAAATCCTGATTGAAGATACTGTCATCCATATGGCTACCATGTGCCGGTGGTGAATCGTCTTCGTCGAGCAATTCTAAAGAACTCCATTTGGCCAAAGAGTTTGTCTCATTCGTATCTGAGGGGGATGGTCAGAATGGTTGCATATCTAGGAATGAGTCAATCTTACCTAGACAATCGAAGAATTCCTCTTCGGAGTTAGATTTAGAATCGACCTCAAGGCGTTCCATTCTCCAATTTGCAACCTAGAATTTTTTTTATTTTGAATTTTATATTTTATATTTTGAATTGTTAAAAATGTATGATAAATGAATGCAAATGCAATGCGTCTTAATAAATTATTAGGAATTTTAGTGCGAGTTCAAGCTAAAGACAAAAATTATGATTTACACCAGCAGCTCAAGCTTTTCATGCTTACGATTATTATTTTGTTTTTGGTTATTTATGAGGCTTAAGAAATGTCATTTGTTTAAAAATGTTGGGACTTAATTTGTAACATGCTCTCGGAATGGTTCTAAAAACAATTTAATTTTCTTTCTTGTAATTCAAAAAGGTAACGTTTGTATTAATATTTCATTTAATTAAATTTAATTTAAATATAAACATAAAATCAAAGGAAATTTTAGTAGGAACAGTCAATCTAGGATATTAGATCACAAAATTTTGTCATTGTTTAATGTGAAAAGCTTACCAACAAAAATAAGTTTCACCTTATCTCCCCTTTATCGCCTAACTAATAATTCAATTCTGAGAAAAAAGAGTTTGTTTTTAATATTTATTAATAATGCTTGCGGAATTTGGCCCAAGATTTTTTTCTTGTTTTTTCACAAAATAGCTTTTACATTTGGCACTATTTTAAAAAAGATTCTTTGGATAGACCCAGGACAAGGGCGTATGCAGGAATTCAGTTAGGGGGGGGTAATTCATTTGAAACAGAAATCTTGCTTTACAATGCTTTTAAAAGAAGATTGACTACCTTATGTATGAAATGCATTGTGTTAAGGTAGTAAAGCACACATACCTCCCCCCCATAAACATATATGTAAAGCAACCCTTCAAAATAATGTGTAAGGTTCAAGGTGAAACAATCCTTTGATTAAGATAAAAATTGGCTTTTTTATTGCATGGGATAGATAAAAGATTATGTTGCTATGTTGGACTACATTGATACAACTTTATTAATCAATTGAACACAAAAAAAAAAAAAACACAGGTGGGTACAAAGAAATAATGGAAAAAAAACTATTGCAAACAAAACAAAACCTGAATTTATAAAATAATGATACAAAAATTCAATTGCAAGTAAATTTAATTGAAATCCTCCCTCCAAACACTTTTTTAATTTAATTTTAAAGATTAATAATTGAAATACTCAATTATTTAATCAAATGTAATGCAATAAGCTCAGTGTTATCCTTCAATTACTTTTCAAAAACCAATTCATATTCTCAATTGCATGTAAGAAAAGTGATTTTTTTCAATTAAATTTAATTTGTTAGTGATTTTTTTTCAATTAAAATTACAAGTAATGGAAATGTATATTGTTCGCAAGTATGTATGGAAAAAGTTCAATTACTAATAACATGTGATTTATATTAAAGTTGAAATTAATTACAAAAAGTAATTTTATGACTCTTAACAAAACTATAATTTAAACGGTAAACCGGGTTTTTGTTTGAATAGTTTTGGAAATGATTCTTCGACATGCTAAGAAAAATAAATTCAAAATAAATATAATTCTGTGTGTTTGGTATAAACATAATACATAACTCCAAAACATTAATTTGCGTTTCTCAATGCAATTTATGTTGAGCTAGAGCTTCAACGGGTATACTGATTTGAGCTCTATGAGCTAAGTTAAAGCTTAAAATGATTTTTTGATTACTAATGAATTTATGCAAACAAATTAAAAAAAAAATTAAAAGCTGCTTTAAAAATATTCCGCTGTTGTTTATACTCACTCACTGAAAAACTAATTATGTAAGGGAAATCAGTCTTAGCTTATAGTTTCTAGATACGTAGTTTATTTCTATAGTACCAGGGACCTATTACAAAATTGTATTTCTATAGTACAAAAATATACAAAAGAGCTACCAAATAAATGAAAGCACGGAATATTATTTAAGAACATTGAAAAAAAAAAATACAATATTTGCATGTGTGTATAATTATTTTGAATTTCTTTATCGTTTAGATTGTGAGTAATATAATATTTGTATTTAAGTTTTTACAGAACGTTTTATAAAGTTGCAAAATAAATTATATTTAGAACTGTTGTGTCATTTATTCTATATAATATAATATTATGTGGATGAACACATAAAGTAGACTGATTTTAATATTAACATTAAAAAAATTCTCGATGAAAGACACAAAAATACTAATTTGACGATGACGAATAACGCAATGTTATTATTAAGTAAAATATCTTTAACAGCAATTTGTTTTATTAAATCGCCCCCCCCCGTTTCTCCCGTTTAAGTGAGGGGAAATATTACTCCTCTAATGGGATTTTTATCTTGCCTACTTTCAACTTACATGCTTTAAATTTTTTGGCGGATTTTAGGCGAATGTCCTATTATGAAAAAAAAAATGCACGACTGGGTTACTTGCTCTTATGTTCAGGATGCTGAGTGTTTAAAGAACCTTATGTGTAAAGACATGGAATGTTTAAAAGCAAGAAATACGATATTTAAATTAGCTGAAATACCATCTTTAGAGAATTAAATGAAAAAAGAACGCCATCTAAATTCTTGATTGCAAATGATTGTATGGAAAAACAATTTAAAATCAATTTTTCTTAAAAAAATAATTTTTTTTATATTAAATTAAAAAAAAAATGTTTGGTATGGAAATTGTTATGTTTTTTTTTATGTGAATTTAAAATATAATTAAAAAACACTTTCAACCCGTTTCTGGGATATCGATTTAATTTTTTTTTAATTCAAAAACTTTTTTGAAAATTTTGATATGCAATATTTTTTAATCTTATTTGAAATTTGTATATAAAACAATTAATCTAAATCTGCTCCGCCAATAAGAGAAGTACTATCGATTGTTTTGGCAGTATTTCGCACTAATTTAAAAATTCCAGTTTGATAAAAATAGTAGGAACCTTTTTTAAGAAAAAAAAAAATCCCTTAACAGTTTTTTTTTTAAAGATTTGTATGAAAGATACCATTATTTTTTCGTAAAAGTAAAAAATTTTCTTAAGATACTTTACAACAGAGAGTACAAAAAAGCCTAGATATTGAGTTTTATAAAAAGCGACCATTAAGTTTTTATAATACATATTTGATTTTCCAAAACGAATTTAAACATTTATTAAAAATCCAAAAAAAAAAAATCATTGAAAAATTATAGTAAGAAAAATTATTTACATTGCTTTAAGGCTTCTGTTGGTTTGTTCTTGGGCTTCAGGTCAATAAATACAACAATTTCTTTTCTTGTGTTTACGACGTTTCGTCCATGTCTATGGACATTATCAGGTGTAAATCAAAGAGACTATCTATATTTGTATCGATAAGAAAACTCAAAAAAAATTTGCAATATTTTACATAAAAACAATTTTATGTTACTTGCTAGTTTAACTTTAAAATGTAAAGTCCAGTTAAATATTTGGTAAAACTTCGTCTTCCTTTTTTTACGATTTAATGTAACTATTGTTAGTTTCATCATATTTTGTTAATGTAAAGTATTGCAAATTTGTTTTAAGTTTTCTTATCGATACAAATATAGATAGTCTCTTTGATTTACACCTGATAATGTCCATAGACATGGACGAAACGTCGTAAACACAAAAAAAAATTGTTGTATTTACTGACCTGAAGCCCAAAAACATACCAACGTAATCAAAAAAGCTCACCTATTAAAGCTTACCTATTCTATGTAAACAAATATTAAAAAAATTATTGAAATCAAAATAACCGTTTTGAAAGCAAATCGAGAATAAAACAATACTTCTTTGGGAGGTACCATTGATAACTAAATTTTGGAAAATGGTTTCCCATCCAAAAGTAGCTTTTACCAAACGAAATTTATTACTTTTTTTTTAAAGAAGAGTTGTGGAAACGTTTTTGAGAAAAATAAGATTTTGTAGAATTGCTAGAAAAAATTGTATGACGGGTTCCGTTATTTTTAGTTCAAATCAATTGAAAAAATGTGTGGACAGAATCACAAAAAACCTTTTTGTATCAAGTCTTAAGAAAATCGATCCAGCCATTTAGGCTGTAGCCGAACAGACAGACAGACTGACAGACAGATATAATTTTTCCGCTTATTTTTGTTGGTGTTCTCTATCAACGCAATGTCATGTTTGATTGTTATTTTGAATTTTTTTTCGCACGAATCCAAAACGTGCCGTTTATATAGGTGACTTTAAAAAAAAATCATTGCAAAAATATGTGAAAATATTTGTTTGTACTGATTTGCGAATAAATATGGTACCAGCAAAGATAGGTATCGGTCATTATGAAAAAAAATAAAATTAAAACCTTTTTAAAACAAATTTGTCAAAAAACGGTTTGGATAAAAACCCACCGAGCAACAACAGTCCGTCAAACTAAGCCAATTTTAAGTTTTTAAAATTTAATAAATGGCATTTTTGGCTACTTTGAGAGACTTGTTAGCTGATACGCTCAAACTGGGTGTTGTATTTATATATGACCAGTTAGGTCTAAAATAATAGCCAAATTTTAAATTCTTCGCAGTTTCATTGCTGTCTTCAAAATTTTAAATGATTAAGAAAAACAACACACTGATGGGAACATAAAAAAAGGTAGTGCCAGACAAGCTCAACACTTTTAAAGTAAGTAATTAAATTTATAAGAAATGACTAAGTTTAACAAAAATTTCAAATAATTGTCAAACTTTCAATGCAAGCTTATGTTATATTAAATATAAAAAAAATATTGCCAGACGAGTTTGGCTGTCGAAAATGCTTGTTGCTAGATGGGTCTTAAGTTTATAAAAGTAGGTATTGTAAAAAAAAATTGTTAATTTATTTTATTTACATATTTTTAGGAAATCCTATAGCTCATCTGGCACTATTTTGTCCATGCAACGAAAGGCATAAACTACCAAATGTTCAAAGCACCGTTTTGTGAGAGTAGATTGGTTAGTTTTGACTAATTTCCAACAAACTTTAGGAACGTCTGGCAAGCAATTTGACAACAAAACTCGTCTGGCACTTTTTTCATATTTAAGAAGACATACGCTATTATGGGAATATTGAAAACGCGGCTTTGTAAAAGACGCTTTTGCAATAATCATTTGAAATAATAAGAGTAATTTCTTATAATAAAAATTAAATTAAGAATGATGAGTTCTTCTGGCAAAAACTTTCAACCGTAAAACTCGTCTAATACACCTTTTCAACATGCTCAATTAAGGTATGAGCAAACATATGTATGTCCAAAACTGGATTTGTAAAAGCAAGTTTGTTGATTTTGCAATTATTTTACATTAAAAAAAAAAAAAAAAAAAAAAAACAGGTGGCAGCCCCAAAACCCTTAACCAAAATGCACTTTCTAATTTAATAGCACTCTACGGTTTTCTCATCTCCAATGACTTATTTAAAGATTTCTACAATAAAAACCCATGATCGTCTTAGATATTTTATATTTAGATTTTTCTTTTTTCTTCAAGAGAATAGCGATTTAGATGTGAGATTTCACACAAATATACGAGTAGGTACCACTTTACTCGATATAACGGAGATTTTTCTATAAATCGGATGAAAGAGGGTAATTGAGGTGGGTCGAGTCGGAAATGACAATTCAATCCTTATCTTAATTTAATTATCAGATGAATCATAAGTTTTATAATTTCATGTTTTCTGTTTCTTTACGTTTATTTTTTACCGAAAATATTCAATTTGAACTTGAATTTTACTACCGTCGCGCCGTTACACCCGAAACGAAATGTTTGTGTCACTGAAAACAATTTTCTTATTCGACTAAAAATTACGAAGAATTAGTGAGTTTATTTTGTTTTGTCATTACAAACAAATATTTGTAAGTATTTTTGTTATCAAAGAAGGTATGTAAAATTTGTTTTCGTAAGAAAACAAGTTGGTCATAAAGTAAGCAATTTCATGTATTTCAAAAATGATTAATTTTTCAATAATTATCTCCTTTTTTGTTTATTTCATTTCAAAACTTTGACATTGTTAAACGAAAATAATAAAAGCTTTAAGCGCTAAAATTAATAAGGTCATGGCTACCTAATGTAATTTTAATATTGCAAAAAAACCAAGATTCATGGGTAGCTAGAGCTACGAATGTGTCACTCAAAACGATGACCATAAACATATTCACGGTTAATGTTCAGAAAAAAGGCATGAAATTGACCAACCCGTCTTAATTCTGAATAGAAAAGTTTTTAATGATTTAGTTCTGAAAAAATTAAGTCCTGAGAAAAAAAAATTTCTGAAAAGACAAAGCTCTGAAAAGACAAAGTTATGAAAGACAATCATGAAGTGTCGGACTCAGGGTCATAAGTCCCCGGCCCAAAAATCAACAATAGACTTTAAAAATAGAAATTAAAATTAAGGCATTTAAATCAGTGACTTCGAATAAATCTGGGGAATTTTGAAACTTTCTAATTCAATTTTAGAGCATACGGTTTCTTTTGAGCATTTGCTTAGCTTATGACCATAAATAAGGCAAACGTTTAAGGCCGTTGGTGTCTTTGACTCCAAATTTTTTTCAAATCACTCTTTATTCTGCAGCTACTATTGCTAAAAGAATATTATTATTATTATAATTAACTCTTCTTTGTTAATCAACTAAAATTAAATTACAGAGGAAGTATTTTTAACAAAATGAAAAAAGCATGGCTTTAATTTCCCGTCTACGGAAAGAATAATACTCGTAATCTACTAGTACGTCCAGCCCTCGAAACTCGAGAGCTAATAACATTATTTGTCAATAAAAGCTGTCCTTAGCGTAGAGAAAAACTGATACCTCGTTTACATGGAGAATTGAATCAGAATCTAGGTCCATGTAGACCTGTAGCTCAGCAAGCTGGATCAAATCAAAAATAGAATGTTTATACCTGGATCGAAGGATTGAAGAATCGAGATTTCAGATGTTTGTTAGTGTACGTGCGTAGTTGTGTATTTTTTTCCAGACTGTTGTATCATTGGCTTATTTTGGTTGTTTGTTATTTGTGGTCGAAATTTATTTTTACTAACAACGTCGCACCCACACAATGAAAGCAAAACTGTCACTTCAACCCCATTTTAATTCAATCTTTCGATCTTAAACTGTCATAAACCTGGGTTGAAATTTCGATCCGGATTGAATCCGTACCTTCGATCCTGTCATGTAAACGTGGTATGAGCTACTTTTTATTATTTTCTGTAGCACTGAACGCTGCCATCATACATTCCAGTAATCTTTCGAGTCAGTGCTGGAAATTGGTTGGTTGGTGTGTGGAAAAAATCGAAACGTCACATTTAGGTTACGCTCTTACTGCCTTGCTCTTGCTCGTACTTATTATGCAATTTTATTTATTGTTTTCTAGTTTTTGTGGTGCAGTTAGATAAAAAATGTTTGCATTTTGCACTTCTGTGCAAAAAAATCGTGCCAACGATGTATAATTTATACGCCGTTGGCTT
The DNA here is from genome assembly GCA_946251815.1 of Dasysyrphus albostriatus. NCBI lineage: Eukaryota > Metazoa > Arthropoda > Insecta > Diptera > Syrphidae > Dasysyrphus > Dasysyrphus albostriatus. The sequence continues at coordinate 26,180,147 of OX276336.1, read as the reverse complement.
TTGTAGACCGCGTGAATTGTACCACAAAATCCGTGTTTGTCGTTTTATTATATGATTATCGTTACATACCTAGTCTTACATTTCTAAAGCTCCAATAATCTATTAAACTGTCCACGTTTTGCAAACATTGAAATATTTTAATTAAAACAAATGATTTTCTTAAGCCCCTTACACATAAATACATATTTATACACGATTTTAAAGATTATAGGGTACTTACGTTTTTATGTTGGACAGCTTTTGCATGCTGCTGTTGTGATTTATATAGTTAAAAATATATGTTTTGTTTTGTGTATAAGGAAGAAATACATATATATAAAAGTTAAAAAAAAAATCATTAAAATACAAAAAAAAAATGCAAACCCATTTAAGATATAAAATAAATTTTTTTGAAAAATATAAATATATTTTTGATAAAGTATATATAGAAAAATTAAGATTTATAGATATTAATATATATATGATTAAGATTTTTTAAGATACATAATCAAAAGTCCACACCAAGATTGACTGAAAAAAAACTATATTCAACTACAACTGGCCACCTCTAGATTCTAAGGTGTATATTTCCAAACCGAAAAGAATATTTTCAGTCAGGTTGAGTATTGTAAATAATGCCCACCTGCAAGTCGAAGCTGTGCGCTGAGCCAACAGGTGAATGAAGTGCTCCTTTCGAGCTATATTTTGATTTTGAAAGTTGCAGGCTATGTGAGGAATTATCAGCTGGTTCTTCCTCTTCGTCTTCATCTTCTTCAGAGCTAGCTTCAACACTTGGCGGTGATTCTTTGACAATTGGTGGTGGCAGTCCTTTTTTGTTTGATTTTGCTGGTGGTCCATCGATGTCCATATCTTTGTCTGATAGACTTGCATCTAAAGAAAGAAAAAAAAAATAATAAGTTAAGGAATTTATGCAAAATAGACATCAAGCCTTGGATGGCAGTCAATAATTGGACAGGTAAATTTTAATCGGATAACTTTCAAATTGATTAAATTTAAACTTACCATCTTCCTCTTCATCTCCACTCTCACCGGCACCCATTTTCTTGGCCAATGCCAACTGAGTTTGGAGTTCAATCTTACGAATATCCTCAATTGTCAAACCATGCCATTCATCTTGCCAAGCCCAGGCTTGACGATGGGCACGAACCATAGTCTTTCGGAGGGCTGGAGAAATTTTAAATAATTAATGTTCGATATTTTTTTGGAGTACATATTTCTTTTCTGTTAACTTACCAACATCATGAATGAATTTTTCTAATTTAGTTTGCATACCCCAGTAACGAAATTCAACACGACAGATCTTATAAGCACACATAAGAGACATATTACGAGCTGTAGGTTGTTTCTTGCCTTTGACCTATAAGAGAAATTGTATATTAATGTTTATTCTATATAAAGAAACTCAAGTTTAGGATTTTTTTTTTTTTTTTTACGAAATTCTTACCTCATGCCAGTATTCTTCTAACCAATCATCATTCAAAGGACCACGCATAGTTTTTTCCGAAATAAAAAGTTTTGGATCTTCTTCTTTGACATAATCAGCTCCGTAAAGTTGATCTTTAACAATATCAATGACATCTTGAGGGAAATTAAAAAAAAAGATTAATTTTATTGAATCAGTGATAATAAAAAGAAATGTTGAAAAGAATAATTTTTATATAGGATGTCCCATAATTCGTCAGTTGAAAGTTGTTTGACATCCCTGAGGCAGGAATTTCAGTTTCCGAAAAATTGATTTTGAATGCAAACAAACATTTAAATGCAAAAAATATTAAAAAACCGCCCAGTCAAATTAGGATTTCAAACCGCATTTTTCGATGGACCAAATTTGTTTGAATGGAATCTGTTTGGGTACGCCTGTGGATTATAAAAACAAGTTTTTGGTATTTTTGGGGTTATGGGAAGAGCCATCTTGAAAAAGAAATTGGCTTGGTTTTTATTTAACAACTCTTTCAAATTTGATTTAACAACAAAATGCCTAATTAAGATCTTGTACAGGTTAAATTAAGAGTGAAGAAAGACAACTAAGCATTCAAAAACAAGTTCCATTGGTGTCATGGCCTTAAGAGATGAGCTATGACGTCACAAATGCATCTTAACAGACCATATTTGTTTAATTTATATTGTTTTTGTGCACAATATTGTAATTAACTGTTTTCTCGTACAATAATTCGGAATAAAAAACGAAAATATCTCAACTTATTTTTGATTTTGAACAAATGTATGCTTTGGCGTTAGATTGAACACACAATATGTGGCCAATAACATCAGTCAAAGCCTCTTTTATAGGCAATTAAAATGACTACGAATTATTATTTTAGCGTTTTCCAAAAAAGGCAACGGAAAGCGGGATTCAACTGTTTGAGTTGTTTATAGCTTATTTTGAAGATTATTTTATCCCGTAAAAGTTCTTAGTTGGACATTTTGTTGTAAAATCAAATTTGAAAGAGTTGTTAAATAAAATCCAAACAAATCTTTTTTCTCAAGATGGGGGCCCTTTCCTAACCTCAGAAATCCCAAAAACTCATTTTTATAATCAGGACGAGTAATCAAACAGATTCCATAAAAAAATTTGTCCATCCAAAAATGCCTTTTTTTTTACCAATTTGACTAGGGCAGCGATGGCGAACCAATGGGTGCCATTAGAGGCAAGTGACGAAATATCGGGTTTTTCAATAAGAGCGCTACAAAAGTTCTTTTAAATAAAACAAAAACGGTTTTGGATATCAATGAAATTCTTTATTCCTGTGAAAGTACGTTTGATGCCATTATATATGGAACTCGATTTCTTTTACATGGCCACCATGGGCACGCTTGCAGAATTCCAGACGCTGAACCCAATTTTCGACGGATTTCAAACATAAATCCGCCGATACTGCTGCAATTTCACGTTCGATATTCGTACAAAGTTCATCAATCGTCGCTGGCTTGTTGGCATAGGCCATAGACTTGACGTAGCTCCACAGGAAATAGTCAAACGGCGTCAAATCGCACGGCCGAGGCGGCCAAGCGACTGGACCATTTCATGAGATAACACGTTCTCCAAACTTGGTTTCCAATAAATTGATTGTGACATTCGCTGTGTGGCTTGTGGCGCCGTCCTGTTGGAACCACATGTCCTCCAAGTCTATATCAATAAGTCATCCAATTGGGGCCAAAAATTATTCGGTTATCATTGAACGGTAGCGATCCCCATTCACAGTAACGTGCCGGTCTTGATCATCACAGAAGAAGTACGGCCCAATGACGCCACCTGCCTATAAACTACACCAAACCGTAATTTTTTCGGGATGCAATCATGACTCATGAAGTACGTCTAGATTGCTGCCTGACCAATACCGCATTTTTTTTTATTGACGAAGCCATTCAGCCACAAATGAGCCTCATCCTTGAAGGTGATTTTTCGATGAAAATCCGAATCATTTTCAAGTTGTTGCTCAGCCCAATTCACGAACATATGACGCTTCTGGTGGTCAAGCGGCTTCAGTTCTTGCGTCAATTTAATCTTGTAAGGATGTAGGCCAAGATCTTTTCGCAAAATTCGCCACAACGACGTCACAGAGATGGCCAAAGCTTGAGAACGACGTGTGAGAGACACATTTGGGCTTTCTGCAACTGAAGCCTCAGCGGCAGCAATATTCTCGACACTACGGGCACTTCTTTGTCTCACTGGTACGGGAAATTTTGTACTGTGCCTGTGGATTTAAATTTTTCCATTAGACGCTCAATTGTTGATCTTCTAGGACGATTATGAAGACCATAAATTGGACGTAGCGCTCTTAACGTTGCGTTGAGGACACTGACTCCGAATTTCGGTAGTAAATTTTAATAATTTTGACTCGTTGTTGGCTCGTATATCTTTCCATCATGAAATGGCAAACCTAACTGAAGAGAAATGTCAAAAGAGCGGCAAGAAATATGATGTCGTTTGCTGTCCCTGCCGCTCTACTTTTGTAGCGTCCCTGTTGAAAAACCCTACTTCAGAGCGAAATGAAATCTAATTTGAAATAAACATCATTAATTTTTACATCGAAGGGTTTTCAAAAAAAATTGTTTTTGTAATAAAATTTGGTTTGAGAAAGCCCATTGAGTTGCATTTATTTCGAGACTTATTTCTTGTCACCGAAATTTTTAGATTTTTAACAGTTTTTCATGCCTAGGAAAAAAGAATTTTTTATATGAAAACAACACTTCGCATGGATGTAAAAAACTAGGCTTTAATCTGAGTTTTTGTATTAATTAAAAACTGTGAGTTTCTAAAATAAGTTATTCAGCCTTATTCTGAATTTCACTGAAACAACATTTCACCCGGAAAAATTAAAATTTTACTTTTCGCCTATTTTGAGTTTCACCCGAAAACCCTTTTCTTTTTTGTGAGTAGATATACTCATTTCGGTCGAAATTTTTCGAAATAATCAATTTATTGAAGGAGACTTTTGGTGAGCGCATTATCTCGCGTCTAGGGCCTGTGGCGTGGCCTCCAAGATCGTGCGATTTAACACCGCTGGACTTTTTTTGTGGGGTTATCTGAAGTCGCTTGTCTACGGAGATAAGCCCGAGATGATTGACGCCTTAGAAGATAATATTCGCCACGTTATTGCTGACATATGGCCCCAATTGCTGCAAAAAGTGGTGGACAATTTTGCCTCTCCGCTGGAATTTGTTCGAAACAGTCGCGGCGGCCACTTGCCCGAAATCATTTTTAGAACAAAATGGCACACCCTTATCTTAATAATAAAGCTAAATTCTTGGCCATAACATAAAATAATATGCGTTTTATTTAAACCACACGTCGAAAAAAACACACTTTATAAACTGGACAAAAAACAAAAAATAACGGTATTTTTCTTTTTAATGGCAAAGTTTTTGAAAAATTATTTTTACTTATTTTGTAGAAAATAGTATTTTCTATTAGATCTTTTATGTGCCCTTTTTCGATACGAGGCCCCAATAAATAGATATTAATACTTTTAAAACTCTCAGTTTTCAAAAATGTTTGTTTCTGGACCAAAGATGGTACGGAAAATGCATTTACAATTGGGGAAAATTCCAACTTAAAATTTTTAAACGGAAATCTTTATATTCCTATGAGTTATACTCCGTTAAAAGTCTACAGAAGAATCTGGCTTTCGTTAAAAGTTATTCAAGGGCAAACGTCAGAAATATATTTTGTTCTCTATAACAAGATTTTTCTTCATTGAAAATTTTTTTAATATTCTAAAAAGTGTTAGAACCCCATTTAGTTTAAAAAAAACTCGATGTAACGTTTTAGGAATCTATTGCATTTTCAAAAAAATGGGCCTTTTGAAAGCTTTTGCTTACAAAATATGATCAATCTCGCAGTTATACCGTTTTCAAGAAAATCAAATATAAGAAAAAATTGGTATTTGTTAAAAAAGGAAAAAAAATATATGACCGGGGAAGAATCAAAAAACGTTTTGTTAAACGTTAAAAGAAAATCGATCCAATGGTTTAGGCTCTAGCCGAATAGATTGACAAACAGACAGAATTTTGAGAATCACTTTGTTCGTCTTCCCCATCATCGTACTCGTAATGGTAAGTTTGGTGAAAATCTTCAATTCAATTTGTTGACAAATGCAAAACTTGAATTCTGTATTCGTGTTCGGGGCGCACACTGTAAGCATATAGTTTACAGTTCCATTCCTAATTTTCAAAATGGATTTCCGACTATTCTCTGCATAATATTATGTTATTGGAGGAAAAAAATGTTTGCCTTGGACTAAGCCATCTATTGAGCCTTTAAGTATCCTTTAATCAATAAACTAATAAGCCTTAAAACAATTATTTTTGCATGCAAAAACGTTTTTGCAAGCAAAAATTCATTAAAAAAGTACATACGTCTGGCCATTTTCGAAAACTGAACTTAAAAAAAAAAAATACAGATATATTTTTTAACTCTGTAAAACGTAAATCAGCTAAGCCCATCATATACCTTAACCCACTTTTTATATTCGTTATAAGAATACCAGTAATTATAGGAAGTGAAAAAAATGTAAGATAAACGTACCAACAATTCGATTACGCAATTCACTGCCAGACAATTTGAACACATTCTCCTGAAATCCATTATCGGGAAAATAATAGGTTTCAATGTCTAATGAGAATTTTTCCACAAATGGACAAGTGTATCGTGTTTTAGTAAATGGATAGGCATTCCATGCTTCTTCTTCAACAGTTAGGGCACTCTTCGGAAGGAGACCTAAAATAAATAAATAAAAAAAAAAATCAAATGTAAATTATGCAATTTTCATCTCGTTATATAATAATTCAATTCTCTCCTCGAGGTCAAGAAATGTATTTAGTTTTTTGTATTTTATGTTGTTGTCATTTAAATTGAATTTCTTACTTTTAATCCATCCTGGAAGATGACTTCCAACATGGTAGATTTTTTTCGTGTATTGTCCTCCTTTGCCTCCAGGACCATCTTGATAGGGTTCGTTGATAATAATTTCTACACCACTCCCTTCGCCGTGACTTTCTTCACGACTTTTTTTCTATGTAAATTAATATCATAACAGTTATTATATTATAGTTATGGTAAGACATTTAGATTTAAAAAAAAAGACTTACGGCTATCATATAAAGCTGAGCTATGCGATATTCATCTACCGTTAGAGGCAGTGGTATTCGATATTCTTTTATTAACATTTTAGTAGTATTCTAAGATTAACAGGAACCACAGTAAATATAAGTTAGTTAATGGAGATTCTACGGAAACTTAAGTTTCCTTTATTAGTTAATAATAATTTTAGGTAAGGAGTTATATCTTCTCTTATCAAAATTCCTTATAAGAATTTTGTCCAAGATTTTTTTGGGTAAAAGTGTTCATAGCTGTGCCTGAAATGAAAAAAAAAATACAAAATATCAATAAATAAATTGGAAATAGCACCTAACGGAAGCTATAAGTGAGGATTACTTTTAAAATTGATTTTAACAGGTGGAATTCAGACATTTTTGTTCAGGGCGAATTATGAGCGGTACAGAGATATCTAAGTGGTACTGAGTTGTCTGAGTGGTATTAAGATGATTAGCTGTCTTAAGATGTTCGGATGGTCCTGAGACGCCTGAGAGGTTCTGAGATATTTGAGTAGTCTAGAAATGACTGTACGGTCCTGAGATATCTAAGCGTTCATGAAATATCTGAGCAGTCTTGAGATATCCTAAGGGTCCTGAGATGTCTGATCGGTTCTGAGATGTGTGAGCAGTCTTAAGATGTCTGAGTGGATATGAAATGTGTGAGTGGTACTTAGATGTCTTATCAGTCCACAGATATCGAGATGTTTGGGTGGTATTAAGATATCTGAACAATCTTGAGATAACTGAGCGGCAACTAGGTAAAAGAGTAATAGGTTATGTCAAGCAAATGAAGAAAAAAAATATTAGAGTTTCTCCTTTTTTATCTTTGAATGATTCTGAGATAACTCAGCGGCAACCAAGCAAAAGAGTTGCAATGACAGAGCAACTACTGAGGTGGCTAGCAAATGGACACAAAAATATTAGACATTCTACTTTCACAGGTGGCGCAATCCAGTCGAAGTTTAACTTGCGGATCAGTGCAAGTAAGGACGTTGTAGTTGCTGATTAGTACCAACAAGGGCGTTGAACTTAATGCTGAATAGTGTCATTAAGGGCGTTGTACTTGCTCAATAGTACAACCAAGGGTCTTGTACTTGCTGATTAGTACAAACGAGGAAATTGTTCTTGTTGAATAGGGCCACCAAGGGCGTCGCATTTGCCGAATAGTACCATAAAGAGGGTTGAACTTGCTGAATATTGCCACAAAGGTCATTGTTTTTGTTGAAAAGCGCCACCAAAGGCGTTGTTCTCGCTGAACAGTAGCATTAAGGGCGTTGTACGTGCTCAATAATACAACAAAGGGCCTTGTACTTGCTGATTAGTACCACTAAGGAGATGGTACTAGTTGAATAAGGCCACCAAGGGCATCGCATTTGCTGAATTATACCATAAGGAGGGCTGAATAATGCCACCAAAGTTATTGTTTTTGCTGAAAAGTGCCACCAAAGGGGTTGTTCTTGCTGAATAGGGCAAACAAGGGTGAAATACTTGCCAATTAGTTCCATCAAAGGCGTTGTACTTGCTGAATAGTATGACCAAGGGCGTTGTAATTGCTGAATGGTCCCACCAAGGACGTTATACTTGGCAATTAGTGCCAATAAGGAAGTTGTCCTTGGTAGTAAGTGCAAGTCAAGGTCGTTGTACTTGCCAAATAGTGTCACTAAGGGCGTTGTACTTGCCGATCTGTGGCTTCCAAGGCGTTGCACTTGCTGTACAGTGCCAGCAAGGGCATTGTACTAGCTGATTTGGTGTATATTACTTAATTAACAACCGCTGCAGACGAGGTTTCAAGTAGATACAAGAAGCCAGCTTCCTGATACAAGACCCCACATGATATTTTAAAAGCAGAAAGACCAATTTAAGTTCACCATTCCATAGATAGCATTAACCAGCAAACCAGCTTCCAGATACCGCTGTCAACCAATCGATATTAAACAAAGTATAGTATAATTTGTTTATATATGATTTGTTTCAATAAAGATTTTGTAGTATAGTAGTGTTTAAAAATCTTTTCCCATAAAGTTTCATGTTTTCTTCAGGACGACCCTGACAAGTAGAGTAGGGGCTGTGCCAATCGGGAACAATTCGATTTTTTTGATCCAGTTATCGAAAAGTATCGATGGATTGAAGCTACAAAGTTTCATTTCAATCTATCAGAATCTCAATCATTTCGATTATTCTCGGTTTTCCAGCCAATTTCAATCATTTTGACGATTATTGATTTCCCATCCCAATCTCAATCATAACGATGATTCTCAATTTTCCATCCCAATCATAATCATTTGTTTAAGGAATCTCGAATTTTGGTATCAATCAACCACATTTTTGAAAAATTTCTGAGTTTTTAGAGGTTTTTTAATCCATCTACATCGTAGCCATCCTCAAATGGAATTCAACAATTGATAACTTGACAGAAAGGAGACAAAGTAGATATTGATAGAAAGTGTGAATTTCAATCCAAATGTCACTTAATAGTCCTAAAATCACCTTTTTCTGGAGCAGTTAAAATTAATCAAATATTTCTGATTTTTAGAAGTTTTTTTTTTAAATCCATCGATATTCTAGCCATGCTTCAACTGAATTTGACAGTTGATGGCTTGACAGATAGGGGCCAAACCATATTTTAACAGAAAAAGTGTATTTCGATCCAAATGTCACCCAATTAACCACCTAAAATCACCTATTTTCCGGAACAGTAAAAGTTATTAAAAAATTACAGAATTTTTTAGAGGTTTTTTAATCCATCGACATCGTAGCCATCCTTCAATGGGATTTGACAGTTGATGGCTTGACAGATAGAAGACAAACTATTTTTTGACAGAAAAAGTGTATTTTGATCCAAATATCTCCCGATCAACCTAAAATCAAATTTTACTCGAGCAGTAAAAAAACTGAAATTTTCAGATTTTCCCCCATATTTTACTAGAATCAAATTGTATTGTTTGTAAATTTGGAAACAATTACATTCAATCAAAGGTACAGTATTGAATTGAAATTGTTAAATTTAGAGAGTTTGGAGACGCCATGCTAGTAACTATAATCGTTTGAAAAGCTTCTTTATTGAGGCCTAGACACACACCTATAACAAGAGACTCGTACAGTTGCAAGAGTTTTGAATGATCTTGAAATACAAAAATCGGACTAGATAGTACTCCTATTATTAGTTTGAAGAGTTGTTATTCAATGGTATTTAAACAAATCTATTCAATAATATTTAAATAAAAAATATCTAATTTTCAACAGTTTTTTTTTTTTTAATAAAATTTCAAATTAAAGAATCAGCGAAGGGAGCATTATTTCTGCATCTTTTATGAAGCATCTTTAAGCCACTGGAGCTCAAAGCTTCCACAAACCACTTCCTTCCGCTTTCACTTGGACATATTTATAATTACATGAAATAATGCATTTTTAAGATTTCGCACATTAGTGTCATGAAACTCGGTCACAACAATTATTACGAGGTAACTATGTACCTACATATTTTCATAAGTAGTTTTCTTATGTTTTTTTTTTTTATTTTTTAATATGGCCCACTTAACCACATTTCATGTTTATTGTGGCTTAAGGTTAAACCGGGTAATGTGACAAGGGGTAAAAAAAAAGCAACTAAATAGAAAAAGAAAGCGAATAAGCAACAACATCACACATTTCTTATGGTTTAAGTCTAAAATTTTGGTAGGAATCGGCACTAAGGATGATGCTAAATTTAAAAAGAACAAAAGCCATGTAGTGAATACTTCAAATATTGGTATTGACCAATAAAGAAGCAAAATTAATTATTTTTTTTAATTCAAATGTATTTTTACAAAAAAAAGTTCTTGAAAATAATTTTTAACGATTTTAAGAATTATATGCCAAACGGAAACAAAATAAAGTAAAATATTTTAGACAAAAAAATAAAAAAAATACTTTGTTAAATATTACCCGGTTACACCCTATGAAACTACTCAAGGCAAGAATAACAAAGTAGAAAAAAAATAATGAATTCAAAAGAAACACGACGTTACACTTTCTTGTTTTAAATTTTCTAGGAAAAGAAGCATATTTAAATTACAAAATTGAAAAACTTTTCTTAATTTGTAATGAAATGAGTTGTACCCGTACAAGGAAAAATACGGGTAGGTATAACACTGACAAACCATTTTAAAGCTAAACAATGTTATTCATGGATCGATATAAATTACTAAGTTGACCTTTAGAGTTTTTTAATAAAGTTTTAAACACTTATTAGCCATAACATGCCTTTCATTTATGATGAGCTTTTAACGCTAATGAAGGTTATTTTAAGAAAGAGTTTGAGTCGTTTCTTATAACCACTTATTATTTTTAATTATTTTGTATAAATATACAGTGCTTGAAGTAAATTGTATTTAAAGGCTTAAGGAGATTTACAAAAAACCAGGAATGTGATATTTTTGATTTTGATTTGTTGAGAGGATTATTACCTGCAAGACATTTGAGATTTTGATTACCTAAATACAACAATAAACGGAAAAGTTGAATCTATATAAAGGGTTTTTCAACAGGGACGCTACAAAAGTAGAGCGACAGGGACAGCAAATGACGCCATATTTCTTGCTGCTCTTTTGACATTTCTCTTCAGTAAGGTTTGCCATTTCATGATGGAAAGATATACGAGACAACAACGAGTCGAAATTATTAAAATTTACTACCGAAATTCGGAGTCAGTGGCCTCGCGGCTACGTCCAATTTATGGGCGTCATAATCATCCTAGCAGATCAACAATTGAGCGTCTAGTGGAAAAATTTGAATCCACAGGCACAGTACAAAATGTTCCCGTGCCAGTGAGACAAAGAAGTGCCCGTAGTGTCGAGAATATTGCTGCCGCTGAGGCTTCAGTTACAGAAAGCTCAAATGTGTCTCTCACACGTCGTTCTCAAGCGTTGGGCATTTCTGTGACGTCGTTATGGCGAATTTTGCGAAAAGATCTTGGCCTACATCCTTACAAGATTAAATTGATGTAAGAACTGAAGCCGCTTTATAACCAGAAGCGTCGTATGTTCGTGAATTGGGCTGAGCAACAACTTGAAAATGATTCGGATTTTCATCGAAAAATCATCTTCAGCAATGAGGCTTATTTCTGGCTGAATGGCTTCGTCAATAAACAAAATATGCGGTATTGGTCAGGCAGCAATCCACACGTACTCCATGAGTCATCATAACATCCCGAAAAAATTACGGTTTGGTGTGGTTTCTGGGCTGGCGGCGTCATTGGGCCGTACTTCTTCCGTGATGATCAAGACCGGCACGTTGCTGTGAATGGGGATCGCTACCGTTCAATGATAACAGAATATTTTAAGCTTCAATTGGATAATATGGACTTGAAGGACATGTGGTTCAGGACGGCGGCGCCACAAGCTACACAGCGAATGTCACAATCAATTTATTGGAAACAAAGTTTGGAGAACGTGTTATCTCACGAAACAGTCCAGTCGCTTGGCCGCCTCCGTTAGACTATTTCCTGTGGGGCTACGTCAAGTCTATGGTATATGTCAAACAAGCCAGCGACGATTGATGAACTTCGTACGAATATCGAACGTGAAATTGCAGCAGTATCGACCGATTTATGCTTGAAAACCGTCGAAAATTGGGTTCAGCGTCTGGACTTCTGCAAGCGTGCCCATGGTGGCCATGCAAAAGAAATTGAGTTCCATACATAATGACATCGAACGTACTTTCATAGAAATAAAGAATTTCATTGATACCCAAAACCGTTTTTGTTTTATTTAAAAAAAACTTTTGTAGCGCTCTTATTGAAAAACCTGATATAAATAGTCGCTATTTGTAATTTTTTTTTAAATTTTAATTAGTTTATAGCACAAACTTAAGCATACAGAAAAAGTTTAATTAAAATCGTGGGAGCCATTTAAAAAAATATATTCTCAACGGTTTTTTAACATTTGAATGGAAGGCTCCTTTATTTTTCCATAAAAGTTATTTTTTTCTAAAAATACTTTATAAAGGGTGCAAAAAAAACTTTAAATACTGAGTTTTATAAAAATCTAAGTGGTCAATTTAAAAAAAAACTCGGTATTTATGATTTTTTTTTACACTCTGTAAAGTACCTATTTATAGAAAAAAAATTACTTTTTCATTATATTTGATTTTCAAAAATAAATTTTGAGAATATTTTTAAAAATCCAAAAAAGTATTTTTTTGAAAATTTTAGTAAGAAAAACTATTTGCATTGTTTAGAAACTTCTTTAGAAAAACAATGATTAATACCAAAATGATAGTTTTGAAGAAAATAAAAAAAAAAAAATAAAAAAAGGTTCTTCGGGGAGGTACCATTAACAACCATTTTTTTTTTTTGAAAAATGGTTTCCCATCCAAAGGTAGCTTTTACCAAAAGAAATTTATAGAATTTTTTTAAGAAAGTAAGGGAGCCGTTTTTGAGAAAATAAGATTTTGTCAAATTGCTAAGAAAAATTGTATGACATGTACCGTTATATTTAGTTCTAAGCAAAATAAAAAAAACGTGTGGGTAGAATCACGAAAAACTACTACGTACCAGGTTTTAAGAAAATCGATCCAACCGTTTAGGCCTTAGCCAAACACACCAACAGACAGACAGAACTTTGCCGCCCACTTTTTTTGGTGTTCTCTGTCATTGCAATGTCATTTTTTTTGCATGAAAAATTGAAACATTTTTAAAATCCCCAAAATTTTTTTTTTTTTTAATTTTGGTAAACAATACGATTTGTACTGTTTGTATTTGAAGCTTCAGCACAAAAAATTTTATTAAAATCAGACAAACCGTCTTGAAGAAAATCGAAAGTAAATAATATGCACAACTGGATCGCACGTACTTGCTCTTATGTTCAAGTTGTTTGGAATTAAGAACCTTTAAAATATGAAAGTAGTTATAAAAAAATACAAAAATATAGAAAAGCATTTAATTCGTTCTTTACATTGCATAAACAACCACTTAAAAAACTTAGAGCTCAAAAACAAGTACGTCATTTGATTACTTAAAAAAATAAAAATATATACAAAAGAAAAATTTAAAATCGTTGGAGCGGTTTTCTTAAAAATTAGTTTTTTTAAATATAAAATTTTAAAAACATTTTTTATAAAAAGTTTTAGTATGCCAATTTTGAGTATGTATTAAAATACATTTTTAAGCCAAGTTTCAAAAAAATTCATCAACTCATTTTTGAAATATTGAATTTTGAAAAAAAATAGTATTTTTTTTAAATCCAAAATTTACTTTTTTCAAAATTTTTGTATGCAATATTATTAATATTATAAAAGACTTTTTGCATAAAGATTTTGACTAAAATCTTGTGAGTCGTTAATGAGAAAATAGGAAGTTAAAAAAACCGTTATATGGCAGGTAAATTATAAAATGCGTTTCAGATGAATAGTTTTTAAAAAGAATTATAAATATTTTATTGTTACATTAAAGTATAAAAAGAACACTGCGTTATGATGATCTATCCGTTGGGCTCTCTGGTTGAATGATGGCTGTTGTATGCTTTTAGCTTCACTTCAAGAGAAGTATCTATTGCTTGGCACTGTGGCATCCTATGTCAGCATTTTGTGATGGACTGTGGGTTTTTAATTATCTTTTTGATTCGTTTGCTGTTATTGTTGTGTCTGCAGAAATATTCCAATTGATGGTTCTGCAATATTGGCTGCTGTGATCTTAATATGATCTTCTGTGTGGTCTTTGTATGTAATTGGTACCATTAATAACGGTTTTTGGTACATTTGTGTTAATCAAAAAGTACAACATATCAACAATAATTTACAGATTTTTTTTAAATCAAAATGGTCAAAGCCGTTTTTGAGATAAATAACTTTTTCATTTACGGTTGTAGGGCCAAGTACCATTATTTTTGGTGCTAAAAAAATTCAATTTCCCCTCTGGAGAGTTACAAAAAAACCTTAAGTTCAAAATTTGAAGAAAATCCCTTCAGTGGTTTAAGCTGTAGGTCAATATACAGACAGACAGACAGAATTGTGCCACGCAATTTTTTGGTGTTCTCTATCATCGTTATATCATGTTTGATTGTTATCTCGAATTTTTTTTTTTGCACGAATCCAAAACTTGCCCTATAGTACCTATATCGCAAGTAAAAATGGTTTTTTTAGAAGGAACTAAAAACAATTTTCTGAAAAATGTTTTCCAACTCAAAGGTTTTGAAATTTGTAAAGGAAAAGTTGTGGAGCCTTTTTTCAGAAAAAAAAACTATTATGTAAAATTGCTGAAAAAAATGTATGGCAGATAGGTACCGTTATTTTTGGGGTTTAAAATGCACAAAATGTGTTGAGGAATGACCAAAAAAGTTCTATGTACCAAATTTAAAAGAAAATCCATCTACTTGGTTGTTAAGGCTATAGCTCAATAGACAGGACAGAATTGTGAAAGCAATCTTTTTCGTCTACTTTATTTATTGTAATAACAAATTTGATCAAAATCACGAGTTCGATATTTTTTTTAAATGCATAATTTGCCATATAAAACCTCTTTGTTTATCGCAAGAAAAAAGACACAAGTTTCTATATGAACAAAAAACCTGTGCGAAGAAGTCATCAATAAAAAAAAATAAGTCTAAAAAATATAACTCGGCTCTTTTTTTAACATTTATAATTTGTTCTGATCAGTTTATCACTAATTATAGCACAACCTTCCTGTTTGCTAATTCACAGTCCGCACTAACATAGGCATTATTGGTGACTTATTTGGCAAAGTCAAATGCGAGCAATCTTCGCAAAATTGCCACAATATTATTAAAACAGTCATAATAACACATTTAAGTTTGAAGGACTTACTTAAAACAAAACCCCAAATTGACAGCCTACATTACAAAGTGGATTTTTTTTCTTCAAAAAACTCACGCAAACTATCTGGTTAAACAACTGAACCATGCATTATTAAGGCTAAATAAAAGAATTTTACTGTCATATTTCATTGCACAGCAATGAAATGACTTATATTATTCTTTTCTAGACTGTGTTCCCTCATGTATTGTTATGATTTTGCTATTTTTTTTATTATATCTCATGCTTCTCATATCATCATCATCATCACGTCTTTTACTTACATTTACACACGAGTAATATGAAAATAGAGTCCTGAGCCAAATGAACAAACTGTTGGCATCTTCAAAAAAAAAAAGAAATACATATTTAATACAACAAGCCAACAATGCATAAATAAAATAAGAGCAAAAAAAAACCTATACAGTGCATTTGATGTTAAGGATATAAATACATGTCCTTGTAAGCACTTACGTCTGCCCACAAAAATGTCAGAATTAAACACCAAAACATATTCAGAGGAATGATATCCTTGAAAGTTTAACCTCCTCTGTACAAACGTCATCAGCATCATCATCCTCATCAAAATTTGTTCTTAAGTACTCCCCATCACTATCAGTATATCATTATTATGTATTTGTATTTTATATACGTAGATATGTCTTTGCACAAAAAAAAACCCAACCAAGGATATCAACAATTTAATTAGAATTTAGTAAGATTATTTTAAGGATTTGGCTAGCATTAAAGTTTTATGATTTGTTTGTCAAAAGGCCAGACAGTAGAGCCAAAAATCCAATAACCACGTACAAATGTCAACCCATCATCACTTTGAAGAACAAGTTTTTCCAAAATAGGTTTCTTAAAATTGAGTTGTTGTCTTGTGAATAAAATATGGATGAGTCTGTACAGTAATTTTGTAGGCAATTGACTTGACATTTCATTTTCTTGATAAATTAACTGTTTTAATTTAGAGTGCACAAAAGCACTTTTCAGATATCGACATAAAAGAACAAAACTATAAAGAATTTATGCCTATGTGTGTCTGTCTATTGGCGCCAAAGTTGTTTGCCGAAATATTGGTGTCTTTATGGAAAGCTGCCAACAACGCCCTTGTAATTCTTAACGATTAGCAGAGTCCAGTTGAAATACTCGTAATATACTGACTAATTTACAGAATTTCATAGAGGGTATATCCATTAACTAATAAACAATATGTATATATATACGACTTCAAACTGAAATCACTAGCGGTAAATTATTATTAAAGATTTATATTTAGGAAAAATATACTAACATATTTCAAAAACATTCGTTAATTTTGCACCCAAAACTGGACAATTGCCAAAAAGACTTGTTTTATAAGGAAAATGCAATTTTTCATGTTATATTTGAAATATGATCACATTTGAACAAGGGATCCCCGTACTTATCACAACTAACTGGTTTTAAAGGAATATATAAAAGCTTGGCAATGACGGTCGTTGAAAAAAGGTCATTTTGGGTGGGTCTGCATCAACTTTAAATTAAGAAACAAAAATCCCCTAATTTTATGAAATTTTTTTTATCCCCTGTAGTCACTGTACCACGTTCACTTTTCTTCATTCTTGTTATAAGGAAAACGGTTTGATTTCTTGTAGGTACATATTTCAAGATACGTGACAACTTATGATTTGAATGAAACTTTCAAGATTAATTCTTATGAGAAAAAACAAAATTAAAAAGAATTTCAGTAATATCCGCCTCCTGCCACGCCCAATTTTATTATTAATAGGCTCTAACAATTTGAATGCAAATGATATAATTTTTTTTAAATTAACGGGAACAATTTATAAAAATTGAAATTCGTAAAATTCCTCCACTGCTAGCCCACTTTTGTTATTTGTTTGTTTCTCGGAAATTACTCAAACGAAATTTATTCTGATGAAGTTGAGAAAAATATAAATTTTTTTTTTTTAATTCGCCACAACCATGCTTACTTTTTATAGTTTTCGGTTTCTAGTAAAAGGCTTCAACTGCCCTTTTTCTTATTCACTCTAATCATTTTTTTTATAATGAATCATCGTTAAAGATTTTCATGCCAATTATAGAATTCGCAATATTCTACTCCCGAGAACTGACCAGATTTGCGCTGGATTCTCTTTCGCATTCTTTCAATTAGTGAATTCGTCGAATGAACTATGTTACCCATTCCTTAACTTCCCTACCATTTTCCAAACTATTGTATCGCTTCTGTCATTTATTGACACTTCCAAAATCTCGAAGGGTGTTCAGACAGGCCTCACGTCAAAATAAGTGGCCTTACGTGAAGCCTGTCTGAACACCATCTTAAAATTGTAAACAAATTATTTCCTTAAAAAGAATGTTAAATTTCTTATTTTAACGATACTATACTTTTACAAAAAGAATTATAAGTTTTAATTAACAGTTTTTGTTTTTCATGATGACTTTCTGGGGAATAAGGAAAAAAAGCAGCAGATTCGCAACACAATTGGTCCGGATGTAAAATGGGAAAGTTTGTATGGAGAGCGAATGGTTCGCTGTTTCACTAATTTCAAATTAGTTGAACAAAATTTCGGTGGCGCTAGTAGTTTTACCGACATTCGTTCAATTTTCTATCGCCAATTCGCTAAAGTTCATTCACCGAATTCACTAATAGAGGTAAATATTTTCAATGAAGTGAAACAATAAATTAAATTTTCAAAATATTTTCGGAGATTACCTATATGATACAAAAATTAAAAATGATTTCAGGATGTACACCAACTGCCACGCCCATTATCTTATTTCCTGATTTTTCGGAAATAGATCTTTCAAATCAGAGTTTACATTTCTTTTAAAAAGCTTTTAAAAAGAAACAAAATTTTAATATTGCCCAAAAATGCTACTAAATCCATCTGAGAGAAAGGTCATACTGGCCACTTTTCAATATATTTGGTATAACTCGGAAACTAAGCTGAATCTGAAAATTTTACTTTTAAAACTTCTTGTTCAAAATTTAACATTTTATCGAAATGGATGGTTTAAAAAATGGTATTAAAAATGGAAACTGAAAAAAAAAATCAAAGATATTTAATTTTGTTTTCTAAATTTCATATAACTTTCTTGGAGCAAAGATAGAAGCTAAGCTGAAAGCATAAATAAAATGCATGAATCGATCGCACGTACTTGCTCTTATGTTTAAGTTGATAAGCATTAAGAACTTTTAAAATAAGAAGGTAATTATAGAAAAAAATATAAAAGAAGCATTTAAATCGTTCCTTTGATTGTAACGGGTGATTTTTTAAGAGGTTTAGAACTTTAAAAAAAAAAAAACACAAAAAATTCGAAAAAATGAATGAAATATTTATTTGAATCGATAGTTTGAACCTTGCAATTTAATGTTTAAAGATAATTTCATGCAAATGTTGACCGCGGCTGCGTCTCAGGTAGCCCATCCGCTGAGTCCAATTTTGGCATACTCTTTCACACATATCGGCCGGTATCTCACGAATGAATGCATGGATGTTGGCTTCCAGTGCGTCAATCGAAGCGGGCTTGTCCCTATAGACATAAGACTTGACATACCCCCACAAAAAATAATCTAATGGTGTCAAATCGCACGATCTAGGCGGCCAATTGACCGGCACGAAACGTGAAATTAACTGTTCACCAAACTCGCCTCGCAATTGCGCCATTGTTTCGCGTGCTGTGTGGCATGTGGCACCGTCTTGTTGAAACCACATATCATGCAAGTCAAGAACTTCCATTTCGGGCAAAAAAAAGTTTGTTATCATCGCTCGGTATCGTTCACCATTGACAGTAACGCTGCGATTCGCATCATCTTTGAAGAAATATGGCCCAATAATGCCGCCGGCCCATAAACCGCACCAAACAGTGGCTTTTTCGGGATGCATTGGTAGCTGTTGCAATGCTTCTGGCTGATCTTCACTCTAAATGCGGCAATTATGCTTATTTACGTACCCATTCAACCAAAAATGAGCCTCATCGCTGAACACAATTTTTCGATAAAAAAGCGGATCCTCGGCCAGCTTTCCAAGAGCCCATTCACCAAAAATTCGGCGTTGTGGTAGGTCGGCTGGCTTTAGTTCTTGCACCAGCTGTATCTTAAAAGGCTTTACGCCCAAATCCTTCCGCGAAATTTTCCACGTAGTGCTGTAACAAAGGCCTAACTGCTGGGAACGGCGCCGAATCGACATTTCGCGGTCTTCTGTCACACTAGCTGATACGGCCGCAATATTTTCTTCACTACGCACAGTACGTAAACGTGTTGGTGGTTTAATGTCCAACAAAGTAAATTTGGTGCGAAATTTGGTCACAATCTTCCGAATAGACTGCTCAGAAGGTCGAGAATGCCGACCATAAAATGGAAGCAGCGCGCGATGAACATTTTGAACCGAGCACGAGTAAAATTCAATAATTCATCCATGGTTAAATTGCAAACCAAACTGAAGCTGTTTGACAGTGACACAAGGTACTAAACACACGTCAGCTGTCAAAACCAGTGTTGCCAAAACCAAACCAGCTAAAAAATCACCCTTTATATACACAACCAGAAAAATCCTTTAAAGCTCAAAACCAAGTATGTCATTTGATTAAAAATAATTTAAAATAGTTGGAGTAGGTTTTTCTTGAAAACTAATTTTTATATATAAAATTCTAATGACATTTTTTAGAAAATGTTTTAGTACGTCCATTTCGTGTATATATTAAATCACATTTATAAGAAAGTATCTTCAACATGTTTTTGAAATATTGAAAAAAACTTTTTTTAATCCAAAATAATTTTTTTTTTTGTAATTTTACTATGCAATATTATTGACATTTCAAAGAAACTTTTGCATAAAAAATGAGAAAATCGAAAATAAAATGGCGTTGTTAATAAGAGTTTCATGTTATTTTTTTTACCAAAAACTACACAATACCAATAGCAATCCACAGATTTTCTTATTAAAATCGTTGCAGCCATTTTTTAGATAAATAAGCACATTTTTAACGGTTGTATGACAAGGACCGTTATTTTTGGAGCAAAACAAATTTCAATTTCCCCTCTGGAGAGTTACTACAAAAGCTTAAGTTAAAAATTAAAAAAAAAGTATAGACTGACAAATTTAGTATGACTTGTTTTAATTTAGAATTGAAAGAGATACCGGTTTTTTTGCGGTCTCACTTAATTTTAAAATATTCTCTTTAATCGTATTAATATTTCATCAAAATCTTAAGCCCCAATTTTGTTCGATTGATAAATTTTCCATGTTATACCGAAAAAGCTAAAACTGTAAAAAATGTTAAAGTTTGAATGGATATCTATCAGTCAATTTTGAAAAAAAAAATACTTTTTTAACATGCCATATTTGGGTCTTAGACCTCTTCTCTATTTTGTCAAAGCATGTTTTAAGTTTCATTCTTGCTCCAAAGAAAAACTATACGCAATTTATCATGAAAATCAAAAGTCTTTGATTTTTCATTTTTTTGTTGGTTTTTGTAAATTTTTCGTGCTTTCTTTTTAATATAAATATTTTAAATCTTCCACTTCGATAGGAAATTTAATTTGAACAAACATGTCAAATTCGGCTAAGTTTCGGAGCAATACCAAAGATATTGAAAAGTGGCCAGTGTGGCCATTCTCTCAGAAACATTTTCACGTAATTGTTCCTTTAAAATTCTTAATTTTTCGGTCTATTCAATAGCCTATTATTACCTACATCAGCAACAAAAATACAAGAATGTGATTTGACTAGAATCTGCAAACAGCCACGCCCAATTTTCTCATTTTTTTGAAACTCCTCTAACGATTTGAATGCAATTTTAAAGATTTTGTTTAAAAAGGAGAAAAAACAAGAATTAGGTGTGGTAGAATCCGCCCACCTCCGCTATAGGTAGACACCCTACTTACGATTAGGTCCTATCGTATATACCAAGTTAAGCATTCGTACACAAACTTTAACTCGAGATATTAATCAGACTTGTCATTGGGATAATAAGGAAACCTGAAAAAAGTGGTTTTCACAATTCTGTCCGTCCATCGTCGTCGGCTGCACTCTAAACGGCTGGATGGACTTTCTTAAAACTTGGTACATAGTGGTTTTTGGTGATTCTTGTTACACGTTTTTTTTATTTTTTTAAAGAATTTAAAAGAACGGTACCTGCTTTACGATTTTTTTTTAGCAATTTCACAAAATTTAATTTTTCCCAAAAACGACTCTAAAACTTTTCTTAAAAAACATTCAATTTTTTTTTCGGTAAAGCTTACCTTGGGACGGGAAACTATTTTTCAAAAAATGAAAATTAATGGTATACTTCCCAAAAAAACACTTTTTATTTTCGATTTTCTTCAAAGCGGTAAATTTAATTTCACTTATTTTTGTAAATAGACGCTTGTAAGCAATAATTTACAATTTACAATTTTATTTATTTATGAAATGCTTATATACATTAAGACAAAGGGTCTTATAACTTAGATATAAGCTATGATTGATTACAATGATTTGTATGAAAGCTAGAAATTGACATTTTTTAGCAGAGAATAAAAGGAACAATTATATAATGCAAAAAAAGAGTATTAATAAACTATTGTTAATATTTGAAGGAAAAATACTTAAAGCAAGAAAAAAAAGAAGAAGAAAGCAAGTTAGGGGAAGATCAGATATAGCAATATATATAGTTTTTTAACCAAAATAAAAAATAAATATATTTTGGACTTTTAAAAAATGTTCAAATAAAGTTATTTGATTTTCAAAAACTCGATATTTAAGGATTTTTTACACTCTAGTATTTTAAGAAAAAAAAAATTATATGAAAACATAACGGTGCCTTCCATACAAATGTGAAAAAACCATTAAGGAAAATATTTGTTGTCTTAAAAACGACTCCTACGAATTTTGTTTAACTGTTTCTCTATGCTCAAATAAGTGCGATGTAATATTTATATCAGGAAATTTGAGACAAAAAACTTCAAAATTTTTTGGTAAGGTTTCTTGTAGTTTTTTTTGTTTAAAAAAAAAAACTATCAATTATTAATTATAAACTAATGTGTAAAATTAAATTAGCCTAAAGCCAATTTCATTGTTTGTTCTCAAGATATTGGAACCGAAAACTTTTCGGCTGTTTTTTTTTTAATACAAAAATTAGGTTGGTTATTTTTTAAATATTCTTACCAATTCTTTATCACGCCAATGGGTAAAATAAAATTAACCCGAAGTCAAAAGCATGATTTGTTCTCGAGATTTTCGAGAAAGAAATTTAGCAGCGTTTTTTTTTAAATTGCTAGAGTAGACCGGCCATATAGTATTTTTATTATGCAAATTGTGGGGTAGTTTTTATTTTTGTTCCCCTCTTTTATGTTTTCGGGAGTACTGAATCCGAATCTGAGGCCTACGACTAAAATTGCGTGATGAAACATGGAAAAAAATGCAAAACATTTTGTGGGAGTTTTTCACTAATGGCTCGAAAGCTACCAATTATTCAAAAGTTATATCAGAGTACCATTAAAAGTATAAACAATTTCCAATTAATCTTTGTTTAAAGTTTTTTTCTGCGACAATCCATTTGGACTCAAGCATTAGTTGAAAATTGAAGTATTTTTACTGTTTTCGAAAATCTACTCGAAAGCACTAAAGTAAATATTTTATGTGAAAATTTTAAATTTTTTATCTAAAATTATGAAAGAAAAAAGCGAAAGAACAGACGAACGTATGTACAAGCACAGACATCTTTCTAAAAATGATGAATTTCGATTCTAGGGAGCTCGAAACGTGAAGATATGTCAAAATCTTCGATTCGACAAATTGGAATATTAGAATATTTAAACAAATATTTTACTTTATGCAAAAATAACGGTACATTCAATACAAATGTTAAGAAATCGTTAAAGAAAATTAAATTTTTCTCGATTTGATAAAATCTTTAAGTATGTCAAAATTAGACAAATTAAGACTTAGCGAACTATTAAAAGTAGAACTCTAATTTTAATTTTGTTTTTTTTTTTTGTTATTGCATGATTGAATTTAAATACAAATTTTCATATGAAAATAATAATATTTTCAATAAAATATTTTGTGAACTTACAAAAACAAAACGATATTTTAAAATTGAGTTTCTATGTTTTTCTATGTAGCAATTAAAATTTAAATTTTCATACTAAAAATTTTCTTAAAAACGTAAAAATGTCATGTATAAAAAATATTTAAAAAAAAAACCGTTTCAATGATTTTAATTTTTTTTTGCACAAATTTATATTTGTTCGCGAATCAAGATGACATTGTATATTTTAAGACTCAAATAGTGTAAATGAGTTATTTTAGCGAATTTGAATACCGAGTTTTTTTGATTTTAAACATTTGAGTCTTATAATTTCTATACATTTTAATATTTAATTTTTAAAGCCCTTAGCCTCTCTCCGACTTGAGCTCAAGAGCAAGTACCTACGTACGACCTACTTGTACATTTTATTACAATGCTTTTTGAGAAAATAGATTTCTCGTAAGAACGCAACTTTAGTTCTTATCCACTTTGGCGATTAGAAGACAATTTTTTTAGTATCATTGGGTGGCAAAGTAATTATTATTTTATCAAAGTAGACGCAGCAGTGGACGGAAATAAAATTTTATGATTTTTTATTCTATTTATCATTATGACTGAAAATTTCATCACAATCATTTGGGTTTATGGCAAGTTTGCCACTCTCCCATAAAAAGTACCTACACCACTCTGATACGGTAATGAGAATGACTAATGACATTTTCAGTCTTTAAATCAAGATAATATTTTATATTAATAAAGCAATTTAAAGAAAACCGTCCTGATAAAACCATTTAACTTAATTAACTTAATATACAATTTTTAGTGTGAAAAGTGATAGACCGCATATAAAAATACTTATAAATTTACCCCTTAGACATTGCCAATCTTAAAAGTTTTGTGTTTAAATTTTAATTTCTCAATCGTTGCAAATCAGAATTTTCAGATTGAATTTGAATTAATTTTTATCAGATAAAAATATTTCCTTATGGAATTCAGTTAAATTGATTTTTCTTAAGATTCTCCATTAATATTAATTAAAATTTCATTCACCTTTAATATAACTCTGGAATTAATTTATTGTTTGGGGTGTTTGTAAGGAGAATTTAATATACTTCTCCTTTAATAAGTTACCTTCTTTGAAACTAAGCAATATTTCAAGTTGATTTCTTGCGTGTTTAAGTCACGATTGGTGTTAAAAGATAATTTTTGTTTATATCTCATTTAATATTTATAAATAAAACTCTTAAACACGCAAAACACTTAATTAATGTCGGAACAGGATGTTAGTTTAAATACTTAATAAACTATATACCTGGAAGTTGTTTTTTTTTTTATTGCAGAATGATTGGTCGTTAAGATAAATACTTACAATAGAACGGTTAAGTTAATTATTAAAATAAGCTTAATTACCAGGGTCCTTTTGATGGGATTGGAATTCTATTTAGATGAAATTAAGTCAATTTGATTCTTTATTTTTTAGTTAATTTGTATTCTTATAGAATTTTGGTTATAAACTGCAACGGGGTTCATTAAAGTGAGATAATATTAGGGACCATTTTCAATGATGAACACCTTCGCCGATATATTTGACCCTTTTTGTAATTATGGTATCATTATATTAAATTCTAATATGAAAATGAACCAAAATTAGCTTAACTTTCATAAAATATCTTTGTGCTTTTACCCGCTTAGTCCTACAGGATATTGTTAAGATATGTAGAATTAAGAATTATCTATTATTTTATAAAAATTTATATTTAAGGCACGGCCAAAAGTTTATTAAATTATTTGTGAATTTAATTGAACTAGTACGTCCAGCCCTCGAAACTCAAGAACTAATATAAAACACTTACAGCCCTATCAATAAAAATAGTTGGGCTATGTCAAGTCTATGGTCTATGCCAACAAGCCAGCGACGATTGATGAACTTCGTACGAATATCGAACGTGAAATTGCCATTTTATGCTTGAAAACCGTCGAAAATTGGATTCAGCGTCTGGACTTCTGCAAGAGTGTTCGTGGTGGCCATGCAAAAGAAATCGAGTTCCATACATAAAGGCATCGAACGTACTTTCACAGGAATAAAGAATTTAATTGATATCCAAACCGTTTTTGTTTTATTTAAAAAACGTTTGTAGCGCTCTTATTGAAAAACCCGATATCTTCCTTCGAAGGAGTCTAGTATCAGCTCTCCCTTTCTGCTAATCCCTCAACATTCGACGCCATAAACCTGGATTGACAGTAAAAGGGTTTTATAGGCATTAAGAAAGTCACATGGCGGTAACCAGATGGTCAAATATGCAACAGTAGCTAGCTCTAAAATTTCAAACGAAGCCATAAGGCGTCCATTAACTCCGTAGTGGAAATTTTACGTTGGACGACCGCACGATCTATGCCCCTCGAGTATTCCTCAAGCTGGTGCTAAAAAATGGTTGTCGACATTGAGCCGGAAGAGCAGTGGCAAAAGATATCAACCATCAATTAAAAGCGCTGCGTGAGCAGTGTTGAGATATTTAAAACCACCACTGGTTCAGCTCCGAATGCACTCAGGCAAACTAAGGCAACTTTCATTTTTCCAGGCGGGGTCGCTAAAGATATAAATAATGGTCAACGTCTAAGATGGCTTGCTTATGTAAAACGAATGAATATCGATGGTCTAGCATGTAAAGTCATCATTGCCATACGAGAAGGTTTCTAGAGACCAAAGACATAAATTTTAATGCGTGACCAAGTGGAAGATATACTAGTTGAGCCCAGGGAACACCACGCATTGTAGCGCTAAGCAAAAGTGAAGTTTGCTAGATTGGGTTGGAAACGAAATTTGGCATTAAGAAATCTCGCGATTACTTAACTCGCTTTTTATAATCTCGCTATTACAAAATCTCTCAAACTAAAATTTTGCAGACTTAAATTTCGCTAACTAAAATCTCGCAAGATTTCATTGCATTGCAATAAACACAAATATTAATCAAAATCTTGCAAAATTCATATCCCATGCCAGATTTTAAGTAGCGAGTTTTTGCTTAAAAAAATATTTGTTGCAATGCAATTACATTTTGCGAGATTTCCTAACTTCTGTAAAATAAATCAAGTGCCTACTCACTTTAAAGCCATTGTTATTTTGTATTTGTTTCTGTCTCTATGTTTTAATTGCTGTCCAAGGACAGAAATTGTTCATCACGTACACTCTTTAACTGTCAAAACTAGAATCAAGAAAACGAAAAAAGGTTTGCAGGGTTTTTATTTATCCAGGCGAAATTGACAGCGGCATAGTGATGCTGAAAGATATAAGCTCGCAAAATATTGGTTTGCGAGTTTTCATTTTGAATTGCGAAGTTTGGGTTGATATTTGCGTGATTTGTCGGAGCAAGATGTATGTTAATTCGTGATTTTTAAAAGCGAGATTTCGTTATTGCAAAATTATGAAAAATAGAATAATTAAAAAAAAAAATCGGCATTTCATTATTGGAGATATTGGATTTTTTTGCACCGCTCCGTGTAGGTCATTTCGCAAAAAAAGATCAGAACAAATAGTGACTTTCCCGTGGATTCTTTCTGCTGGTTTCGCAGGGTTTTATTTTTAAGTGCGAAACTGAAAGCAAAATTTTATAATTGCGAGTTTTAAGGCTCTCCCAAATCAACGCGAAAGCGGAGCGACGACGAATTTTTGTTGTTTCTTAGCATTGTGTACCTGTCGTATTTTGTACTATTGTGAATTATTCGCTCTGGTTTGGGAGAGGCTTTAATATGCGAGATTTTTAATTTAATTTTTTGAGATTTTTCGCTGCGAGATTCTAAAAAATGAGATTTTCTAATTGCAAAATTATGCAAAATGGAATTATTAATTTGCGAAATTTCATTTTTCGACATTTAAAAATAACGGAGATTTTAGATTTATCGTACCAGTCCTTGCAAGATCATTCAAACGAAAAAAAAATCGGAGCAAATTGAGACTTTCTCGGGATGCACTTGTAACTGTCGTATCTAAGTTTTTGGCTTACCCATCCATCCATGCAAAAATGGTCCTCGTCGATAAGGACTTCCCGATGTTCAAATGTTCTTTTATGGTAATTTGTTATATACTACTCAACAATTCTTATCAAATTTGACAGATGTTGGTTTAACAACATTGGCCGCTACTTATAACATAAAATATTTTAAGCTTCCTTATTGAAAGACCCTTTAGCTAAAAATCAGAAAACATTGCATAATGAATGCATTCAAAAAGACTCCCACAAACTGAAATAAAACTAATTCAAATGTCATCCTTATCATCAGCAAGGACCAAGAACTGTGACTGTGACGAGGGCGCAACAAAACAAAAAAATACGTATGTATATCACAACAAACTCGAAGACAGAAAGTTCACTTTCCACATCTATACACAATAATAGTAACGAAGAGATTCAAGGAAATACACACTGCATATCCGAACCGAATCCGAATTTATACTACATTACAAGGAAAAACATTTTCCGAAAAGGCCACAGACAAAAAAGAAGGCAACAGCAAGTTACAACGAAAGATTGTTGTTTGGAGTTTTCAAGTTAATTGACGTAGTTTTCAAGCTCTGCATTGTTTTTGTGCAATGTTTTGATACCTACACATTTTAGCTTAAACAAAGAACAACGCCAACAATGATGTGACGCACATCTCTCTTATTCTCATTCGCCTGTCAAGACTGTGACTACAGTTAACTTCTGCGATAATGTCATCCATCTAACCAAAACGAGGAGCACGTTTTATATAAAAAAAAAAAAATACCACCAAGAAAATGTTTCCTCTTTTGGAACTTGTCGAGAACGGAAGCTGACATAACCCTCGATAAAAACCTCTGAATTGGATTCCAATAAACACAATTAAAAGCCAGTTGAAAGGGAGGACATGATGGGCGTTTGTTGGTTGGTCCTTCTAGGATAAGTAGAGGCCAGCACTCATGAAGTGAAAACCAGTTTAGACTGGCAGGAGTGACATTTTGTGGTGTCAATTAGAACAACACACAGCAGCAACAACAAAAAAATAACACACGAAGTGACAGGTGGAAGGGCTGTGTTGAAAGCAAAGAATTACAATAGCTTTTCTTGTCTATATACTATACACGCGCTAAGGTAGGTATAGGTATTTATAAATAAGCTTTCATCTTTAGAATGAAAATTGGGTTGTGCGGAAAAATTGGCATTTTGCTGTAAAACTTTTTTCACTTGAACAAAATACATTTCAACAATAAACATTTCCGATCCATGTTAAAGCTGTGTCAACACTCCAATAAAAAAATACAAGTTTTTACGGACTACCAAAAATTGAACACAAAGCTTTTTTTTTTAATAGTTTAAATTTCTTGCTGTAGCGAGTTAGTCAAGCTGCAAGCTACAACCAGAGGCTCATCATACAAAAAGTCAACATGGAGATGGCAATGATAGAGTGGCTGGATTGTTCGAACGGTAATTCTTTATTCTTAATCGAGGACGTCAATGCCCGAATTAGAAAGCAAGACACATCTTAAACGGATTAGTTAGAAGGTACAGCCTCTACGAACATAAATTCCACTAGGTTTAAATGGCTAAGAATCCATAAAGAAACTTGGTCGAAACGCCAAATCGAATTTTCGAGGGGTAAAAGTCAACTCTGACTATTTCCTTGTTGCGGCAAGGTTGCTCGACTGTCAAAAAGAAAAAAAAAAAACAACGAACCGCAGGATCGAAGAAATTTGAAGTTGGTTGTCTTAGTCTATATCTACGCCAGAGCCAAAAGTCAGTATCTCCGCTGTGAATTCCCTTGCCACTGACGCCAACAACTAATAGTGGTGATGGCGGTATTGCGGTATTATCAAAGCGTCATCGTCAGGCGAAACCAAAATAGACTAATAACTATCACCCCCAAAAGAACCTGTGATATGATGATGAATGCGTGCAGCTAAAAAGTGACAGGAGATTTGTTGGAGAACTATAGGGCCTATAGTGACTTGCAACTCTCAACCATTCCTGTAGATCTTGGAATTCGTACATGCGAATATGCTGCCGCAAAAAAAAGAGAAGAGAGAGGGAGAAAAAAGAACGAGACCCTGCGGTGAAAGAATAGGCCGTAGGCGCAGCTGGTCAAAAAATATTATAACCGGAAGTTAAAAAAAAAAACAAGCAACTTTCTGCTGGAACTAATACCAGAACGAAGGCTCTTCGAATCAGAAAAGTAAACCAAGTCACCGAAGCGCATGTAATAGTACATTTTTTAGGAAGCTTTCTGAGGAGGTGCTCAGATAGAAAAGCGACAAGAAGAGAAACTTCCTCCAGTCAATAAAGACCCAGCAGTACCACTTCCCTGAATTATAAAAAGCTTAAGAGCAACAAGGGTGCTAGATCGGATGAATTACTAGCGGAACTCTTCGAGCACGGAGGGGATATAAATACTATAGATCCACCAAGCTTGGGCCCGATGACTGGTCTATCAGCTTCATATGTCCCATCTTCAAAAAAAAGCAATCCTATATCTTGCAAGAACTTTTGAGGCATATCCCTCATACAAGATCCTATATCGAACGTACTGTGTTAGTGTCCTAGGCCGTTCTGCAACACATAAGTCGGAACTTACGAGCATAAATTCCAGCAAGAACTATCGCACATAGTGCAAATGTTCATACTTGGGCAAATCCTGGAGAATAATAACGAATTTCAAGTCAAGACTCTCTATTCATCGACTTCAAAACCATTAGAAAATAATCATCGTCAGGAGGTCTGTACGACGATGGCTGAACTTGGAATCTTGGTAAAACTGATCCAATTGTGTCACGTGACATTGGAAAATACGCGAGGCAATATGCAACTATGAAAACGCTTTTCCGAGCTATTCGAAATATGCACAGGGTTTGGCCAGGAGATAAGCTATAATGTGATTTCTTCAAAAGCATTCTCTGGACTAAATAGTGCACAGGACACTGGAGGCACTTTTTTCAACAGATCTGTCCAACTACAAGGATATTCCGATGATATCGACATCATTGGCCGCTCCCAATAGGCCGTTATATAGGTTTTTTCACGGTAAAAAAAAAAGAACAGGTGAAACTCGTTGACCTTCAAGAAGACGAGAACAATACCAAATACATACTTTCAACCAACAATGAAAGATCACAAAACGTCAGTGTTAGGCCTGGTTCTCACGACAATGTACCGCACGTTTTTTTGCTGTTTAAATCCGTGCGAATGAAAAGTGGCGCATACATTCTATATAGAACCTTTTACAAAACGTTTGTACGTTTGCCGTTTTACAAAAAATAAAAATAAATTTGGTGGCGCAACAGCTCGTGGAGAATCAGGGCCTAGTGACTTAAACCTCCCAATCATTCCTGTGTGAGTGTTATTGGAAGAATGGAGGGGACCTACATTTTTTTGCCAAGTCCGAAAGCCTAGATGAGAAGCACTTATTCATGACAAATATACTCTTGGAGGATTCGTCAGTTCCAAGAGGCAACACCTTGGCAAAAAAATTTCTGTTTTTAGGTGGCAGCGGCTGGGAATTGAACCCAGACCTTTGGCATGACGGTCCAACGCACCAATCATCATGCTACGAGGTACTACATTTGGATTAATACAGCAGTTTGAAATTATACTTTGGATTAATACAACAGTTTGAAATTATACTGCAAAACAACGTGTGAACTAGGCCTAATAGTAACAACTTCGAAGTTTTATATTACGAACGACAACTAAGTGGAGAAGAATGATAAAAGCAACCCAGTTTGGGACAAAAAATTTGTCGAAACTCCACACACGATAAACAATGGGCACGTGTTCTATAAAACCCTTAGACCTGGTTCACACGGCAATGTACCACACGTTTTTTTTTGCAAACGTACAAACGTCGTGGGAAAGGTAATGTATAGAATGTATACGCCACTGTCCATTCGCACGGATTTATACTGCGAAAAACGTGCGGTGAATTGCTGTGTAAACCAGGGCTTATACTGCTAGTTTTGCTTTATGGCGCCGAGTGTTGGACAATACAAAAAAGGAAGAGAGCTGATACTGTGCTCTTCCGAAAGAAAGATTTTTCGACGGATATTTGGTCCTGTATGCGAGCAGGGCGAACTTTAATAGATGTTTCGAAATGTTGATGCAGTCTTGAAAATTAAAACACGTCGACTACATTGGCTTGACCACAGAGAACGAATGGACAATAATGTTCCAATGGAGAGAACGGGAAAGACCGAACTTCCAGTTTAAAGAACAAGTCATCACGTATGCCAGAAAGCTTTGTCAATATTACAGGAATCAGCGTGCTCGTCATTGTAACTAGAAGAGGGAAGGCTGCCATATCTCAGACTGTGACCCTTCATGTTTCTTATAAAAAATTTACACATTAATGCCAGTAATACAAATTTATTCAGCGAATTATAAATAATTACATAAGAGTACAATGACCAAAGCGTGCTGAATGTAGAAGTTTATAAACAAAAATTGAATCCCTATTTATACATACATGTTGTCGCGTGCATATCACTTAACAATACCAACGACGTATGTAGACAACATTTTGGCATGACTATAAAGTTCGTAAATACATCATAAATACTCGTAACAATGCTATTAAAATGCTCACTCGCTTATTGAAATTTATTGACAAAAGCAATTATATGAGTACAATGAACGTTAAAGGTGATCATCGTACTACATAATATATAGAGCTCATGTGACTTTGGGTGCATTAACGTACAACACTGTCCAATGTCTAATGTCCATTTATGACAAATAATAAATCTATCGTGTAGTTTTTAGCAGGAGAATCATAAATGCGCTTTTTAGAGAGATGTTAGATTACTATTATTTGTCATTTTAATGTCACACAAGGTGGCTATAAACTTGCTAGGTCGCAGTCACATTTTACAATAATACAGTTAGTTTATAAATTATTCGAACATTGAGTTTTATTGAAAAGTCAAAAATCGCAATAATATAGAAAAGCGCAAGTGTATTTCTAATTTAAATGTGACCTAATACCTGCAGCGAAGACAAAACGCAATTTTCGGTTCTTAGTACAAATTATGCTAGGGACGCACTTGCAATTTTCTACAGTTAAAAAGTCATGATGTTAGTATATTTTGAACATGCACAATGCAAGACTCATGCTTTTTTGTCTCTCGATTACAAAATTTAGCTTTAAATATGACTAAAGAAAAAGCTACAAATTGCGTCCATGCTTATTTGTGTTAGGCTAGGAACGCTCCTGCGATTTTTTTTTCGCACGTTTATTCCGTCGCAATAAATAGAAAATATGAGTTTAAGGCTAGGAACGCACTTGCGATTTTCTGTGGCGAATCCATGACATTAAATGAGAACGAATGCACATGATACCAAGATTTCATACTCTATTGCGGTCAAATTTTTAAGTCGCAACGACAAAAAATCGCAAGTGCGGTCCTAGCCTAAATGCAAATAAGCGTTCATGATACCAATAAATTGTACTAGGTTGCGATTAACTTTTTTTAAGTTTCAACGAAAGAAAATCGCAAGTGCGGTCTTTGTCTTAAGACTAATATTTTCTAGTCACAGTAAATAAAATCGCAACTGACTATATATGCTCAAGTGCATTTTACATTAAGCTCATGTGTTCTGGGTTTTACGATTGAAAAGAGGAGCGATTGAAATCGCATTTTCAGTCTAAGTTTCAAAATAGATAAAATAGATGGAATGACTTGTTATACGTATATAATTAATGTTTTATTTTTTCGGCTTAATAGTCTTGCAGAAGGAGGAGCATTTTTTTGTTTGTTTTGCATAGCATTGACCTTAAAATACTTCCAACACAAACAAAAAATAAGAAAATACCTACTTCAGGAACAAGGCTAGTAATGCACATGCAATTTTGGTAACACCACTATTGTGTATGAACGCATAAGTAATGTACTGAACATGTGACTTTAATAATGCAGCGTAACGATAGAAAATCTCGGGCTCCTTGATTCATAGACAAAGAGTTCCTTTCCAATTTCTAGCCTAACACTTGAGATTTTTTATCTTTGCTGTTGAAAAAATCGGACGCAACTTAGTATGATTGAACGCGGTATAATATGCGCGGATTAACATTTAAACTAAAACGTTATGTTGTTGGTGCCGCGTCATGAAGTACAGCTGTCGGTTAGTGCGATATAGCTCAAACAATTTCATACAATTCCGCTGAAGTGCAGTTTCGTCGAGTGCGTTCTTACCTTAAGAGCTTTCACATGCAAGCACGGCTTTAATGACCAGTATCACAGTCTTGTTTATACTTTGAACAAAGTTTAATTTTTCTGTCAAACTGTTCTTTGAACCAAAAGTGTTTAAATTTCTACTGTGAAGCTGGGCACTAAATGTAGAGCTACAAAAACAGCACATGCAGATGTTGCATAAATATAGCAAATACCAAAGCATGAAAAACGTCACATGGTATGTCAACTACTTGTCAACTGGCATACTTCACTCACTTCACAAACTGAGTTCCAAGCAAATTTCAGTTCCTAGGTGAGAATGGCAGGAGGAAAGAGGGTTAAACAACATCTCCCCGGTTGAAGATTTTAAGAGATTTTTTTGGCATTTCCTTTCACATCAATGGTAAAGGCGCGTTCAATCAATAGAATTTCAGGAAATTTCAAAATTGCATAGATTTTGTTTCCTCGTGTGAAAGGTACAAGAGATTTTTAAGGAAAGATAACGTCAAAAAATCTCCAGCAATTTGTTCCTTCGTGTGAAAAGTAGACATATTCTACTGCCAGTAAGAGGTGTGTCTCAAAAAAATTAAAGTTGTGACAGATGCCACCGCCAAAACAATATGGCTGCCACAGACTATCGTCCATTTCTGTTGGAAAATTCTTTATTATAGTAATTGATGGCTACAATAAAAATGTTACAGTTAAAAGTTAAAATTTGAGACTAAGTTTTACTAAAATATTCCGTTGATCGTTGCGTCGGTTCAGTCCTTGTGAATTGCTTTAACTTCACTTTATAAACTTGGTGTTAAAAGTGCGTTGGGTCATCATCATCATCATCATAGCGGGAAAAATGATTTAAGACGCTGTTTAGATTGGGAAGATTGAGACCGGTTTCACGGTAGCTTCTTGACAAGAGAAGTGAAGGGTCAGGGATGTCGTGAGGCATGAACAAAATATAAACACCGACCTTATGAGAATGTTTCAATGTGCAAAGCATTGAAGTTGTTGTTGTTTCTATATGTTTTGAGGCTCCTCAAATGGGCGAATGTAAGCACGATAGGACTCATGAGTCCTGACTCAAATTTCCCAATCTAAACAGGCTCTAAGAGTTACTGTATCTTGCCAAGAATACTGACAAAGGCCGTTTTCGAAAACTTCAAATAAGAGTCAATTTTATCTTCAAATGATCGTCATATTTTGACGCAGATTCAATCGTTATAATATTCATTTCAATTTACTCGCAAACGCATTCGATGTTTACGAATACGATTTTTGGTTTTTCAATTTTTTTTTCAACTGAATCGCATATAATGTTTTCGAACATGTGACAAATTACTCCAAGACTTCATCATTACGAAGTGTCTCCCATATAACTTTTGTATTCGGCAAAAAATTGCAGGTATTATCCAATCCTAACGATTAAAAACAAACATACATATTCAAATTTTTTGAGACATTGACAGCCTTATCAATAAAAAGTGCTCAGATATTATCTGATTCACCAATTAGCTAAATCGTTGTTCAAGAGTTAGTTCACGAATAAAAATATAAACGGCTAATCCACGTTAAGTTCCAAATCTTAACGAACATCTACTACAATCATCAAGAATTCCGCTGTTACCAAAGACTTTTCATTTAAATTCGCATACTTTTGAAAAGTAGTTCTCAAATCTTTTTCCTATTTTATGAAAATGACTAGTCATAGCACAAATAGTTTTTCTTCTCTGTCTAATGATGTAGGCGTCAATTTACGTATAATGCTGGAAGTTCTGAGCAAACAATGTGGTGGCTTAAAGGTTTGTCACATAAATGCTCAGAGCTTACATGCAAAGATAGACGAATTCAGAGATGTGTTTATAGGGTCAAGTATTGACATTATATGTGTTTCGGAAACATGGTTTCAAGTCGATGTACAAGATATTGTATATAGTTTAGCGGGCTACAAATTGCTACGGGCTGACAGATTTAATCGTGTAGGTGGTGGTACTGCAATTTATATACGAGACTGTATACATTTTAAAACTATCAGTAAGTCGGACGCATCCTCATTGATTGAATACTGTTTTATAGAAATCCCTAATGGAGAAAGTAATTGTTTGCTTGGAGTTGTTTATCGCCCTAATAAACATATTGACTTTTCTCAACTTTATCTAGAATTGGAACGATTTTCTTCTCTATACTTGGATGTTATAATATGCGGTGACTTCAATTGTAACTTACTCGAGAAAGATACATCCGAATGTTTTGTTAACAGAATAAAAACCTTGGGCTTATATTCAATTAATTGCACTAATCCAACACACTTTACCGCCACCACCTCCACCTTACTAGATTTATTTATTGTTAATAACATAAAGAATATACTGCTTTACTCTCAACTTGAGGCACCTGCATTCTCCAAGCATGATCTTATATTTGCAACTTTCAAAACTACCCCACAATTCAAATCCTCATCTTACAAATATAGGGACTTTAAGGCTGTTAATTCTAATGACCTTGAAAATAGTATTCGTCAGATTAACTGGCAGACAATATATACAATAGCTTCACCTGACGATCAAGTTAATTTCCTTCAAAGCTCCATAAATCAACTATTCAACCGACATATACCACTAAAAATAAAAAATACGAGGAGCGATCGGAAATCTTGGTTTACAGCAGATATTTCAAATGCTATAAGGCAACGTGATCAAACATACACACGATGGAAACGGTTCCGTCTTCCAGAAATGCTATCATTATTTAGGAAATTAAGGTACAATGTATGTAAAAAAGTCAGGGAAGCAAAACGTAGACTGTTCTCCAACCGTTTAGACAAAAACCTCTCACCGAAAATGTTATGGCAGAATATTCGAGAGCTTGGTGTTGGCAAGCAAAAAGAACAATGCTCTACTGATTTGTGCCCCAATCATCTCAATAAAGAATTTGCGAAAATTCAAAGCAGTAATCAAAGTGAGTTGCCGGTTGTTGACCCGGTAGAATCGAATGAAGGCTTTCGGGTTGTTGACCCCGATAGTGAACATTCTTTTCAATTTCAAAGAGTTTATGATGAAGACGTTGTCAGTGCTGTACTTAAAATAAAATCTTCAGCCACAGGGTTTGATGAAGTACACCCACATTTCATCAAAATGATCTTACCTCATATTCTTCCTACTCTTACACATGTATTTAATACAATCATAATGACTTCTTCATTTCCGTCCTCTTGGAAAACTGCCAAGGTTATACCAGTGCTTAAAAAACCTGCTACTCGTCTATCACAACAAGAGTTTAGACCAATCTCCATTCTTTCGTTCCTATCCAAGGTTTTGGAAAAACTCCTACACAAACAAATTTCAGTTTTCTTAAAAGCAAATAAACTCTTAAGTGATAACCAATCCGGGTTTAGACCAAAGCATAGTTGTGTCACCGCTACTTTAAAGGTTGCAGAAGATATCAGAAACGCAATGGATGGTGATCTAGTGTCATTTTTAGTGCTCCTAGATTTCTCAAAAGCCTTCGACACCGTCAATCATAGGAGGCTCGTTTTAAAATTAAAAGAGCAGTTCCGGTTCTCAGACAATGCTTCAAATCTGATTTTCTCCTACCTAAATGGTCGAAGTCAGGCTGTTGTTATTGGTGATAAAACGTCTCGCCCACTAAATCTTTACTCAGGGGTTCCGCAGGGATCAATTCTTGGTCCACTGCTGTTTTCAATTTTAATTAACGATCTTCCACTCCACTCAAATCACTCTTCAATAGACTTGTATGCAGACGATGCTCAGGTTCAACTTAGCTGCAAGTTAGGTATGATCGAAGATGGCGCATACAGATTAAACTCAGATCTCAGCAGGATATCAAATTGGTCTGAAACTAACAATCTACAACTCAATCCAGGAAAGTCAAAATGCTTAATAATATATAAAAATAAACTTGATCATACCTATTTTCCTGCATTGTATCTCGGAAACGAACAACTTGAATATGTCAATAAAGCTAAAAATTTAGGTATTATTTTCAATTCCACATTGACCTGGGAAGACCATATTCAAATGATTATTGGAAAAATATATGGATCATTACGTAGTCTCTCCCTATCAAAGAGTTTTACCCCCCAACACATTCGACTTAGATTAGCAAAAACCTTGATTCTTCCCATAATATCGTATGGATGCCAAATATTTACCAGCCATAATTCAGTAATGAAAAGAAATCTGTCAGTGGCGTTCAACAATGTGGCTCGCTATGTTTACAATCTCCAAAGATACGACCATATTTCAAATTATTCAAATAACATTCTCGGCTGTCCCCTCTACACATACCTAAAATATTTGTCCCTAAAAACACTAAATACAATAATAATGAATAAAGAACCTTATTATCTTTTTGAAAAAATACAGTTTGCAAATTCTTCTCGATCTTTTACATTATTGCAACCAAGATTCAGTTGCAGAAACTCCGAACGTCAGTTCTTCGTGTATGTCATAAGGCAGTGGAACAATCTACCCTCTTTCATCAGAAGACTTCGGGGCACCGCACAGTTTGAAGTGATTTTATTCAGGCATTTGGCAATAGGTTAGCAAATTAAATATCAGCGTTTAATGAAAAATTGATATGTATCTAGTTTGTCATTTTGATATACCTATACATCTGTATTTCAGTACTACTTAATGTTATTTGAATTAAACTTAAAACTAAAATTATAAAATGTAAATTCAATGCACTCTTTTTAACTTTTACTATTAATTATAGGCCTTAAAGCCCATTGTAAAAGATTCTATAAATAAATAAATGAAATGAAAATGAAATACTTCTTCACTAAATGCGAACTTTTGTACACACACTTTCTCATTTGAGATTATAAATGGCATGTGTGTCACTAGCGTCTGTTTTCTTTTATCTCTAGTTTTTGACAACGATGAATGGTAAAAATTCGTTTATTATCTTGAATTTCGATTAATTGAAGATATTTGACACTTAACTCTCTGACTTAAGATAATTCATGTTTTATTTGCTTTTATGAATACCAGATTACTTAAGAGCTTTAACGCCATTTTTGTTTTGTTTAATAAAAACCCAGAATTCTTGTATGACCTTGACACTAAAAACTAGGAGACTTCTTATTGCATTCCAGGTTTTTTTTTTTAATAATTTTTTTTCTATAAAATATGTTTAAAGAAAAGAGATTATAGACCTCCATTCAATTCATAAAAATTCTTTATTTTTATAGAAATCATTCAATCACATTCAAATAAAATGGCATTGTCCGAATAATTGTTGCACTGACAGTATATTCAGTAGATTGGGAATGAATGAACTTGTCATCCCCTCATTGGGTTTGTATTTTATATTTTTTTTTTTTTATTTTACACTCCTAACAGGTGGATTTTTTGAATAGCTAGCTTCATATGGAGGTATTTCGCGTGTATGCATGATGTTTCGTATACCTACTTATATGTGACGAGGGTAATTAGTGCAATGTGATTCTTTCAGGGACTTCTTTAGTCGAAAGCTTTAGTGTAGTTTTTTGTTGCTGTTATATTTTTTGTTTTGTTCATTTGCTTAAGCATGTCACTGAAGCATGAAATGAATAGAGAGTAGGAACATATAGTGAATATTGTGAAATTGTATTTTCAAGGTGACGGGATTATCCTCAAATGACAGCAATGTCTTTTTGATTTATTTGGCTTCTTTATTGTTGACTGATGGAAATTGATTTTTTTTTCTGTGGTTGTCTATGTCGATTGTTGATGGAATGAGCAGCAATTTAATCCCAAGGTGCCAGGGATTTTTAACATATCATTTAATAAAACAGCAAACACGAATTTTGTGGTACAATTCACGCGGTCTACAAAAGCCGAAGGCATATAAATTATATATCGTTGGAACGGTTATTTTACACAAAAGTGTAGAGTGCAAAAATTTAATAAATAATAACATCATAAAAACTAAAAATTATAAAATAATATTGCGTAATAAGTACGAGCAAGAGCGAGACAGAACAATTATTTGTCTTAACCTAACTGCGACGTTTCGATTTTCTCCACCCACCAACCAACCAATTTTCCAGCACTGACTGGAAAGATTATTGGAATGTTTGATGGCAGGGTTCAGTGCTGCAGAAATTTTTGAAAAAGTAGCTCATACCAAGTTTACATGAGCGGATCGAAGGGTCGGATTCAATCCGAATCGACATTTCGACCAAGGTTTATGACAAGGAGCTGAATGGGATCGAGATGTCCGGATTCAATTTGATCCCGATTCACATGGACCTAAATCGTGATTCAATTCGAGTTCAATTCTCCATGTAAACAAGATTTACATCAGTTTTTCTCTACGCGCAAAACAGCTTGTATTGATGTTATAAGCTCTCGAGTTTCGAGGGCTGGACGATCAAGTAATTATTAAAGCACTTGCGAATGTCAAACTAAATGCTGGGTTGAACAAAATTTTTATGTGCAGATTCATAGATTCAATAAACCTTCCTTAATGTTCAAATGGTGTTTTTTACTTGCGATATACAGAGTGATAAAGAATGAATTTTTGTAAAAGATTTTTAAGAGACTTCAAGTGCCAGTGAGACAAAGAATTGCCCGTAGTGTCGAGAATATTGCTGCTGCTGAGGCTTCAGTTGCAGCAAGCCCAAATGTGTCTCTCACACGTCGTTCTCAAGCATTGGGCATCTCTGTGACGTCGTTGTGGCGAATTTTGCCAAAAGATCTTGGCCTACATCCTTACAAGATTAAATTAACGCAAGAACTGAAGCCGCTTGACCACCAGAAGCGTGAATCGTGCGATTTGACGCGGTTAGACTATTTCCTGTGGGGCTACGTCAATTCTATGGTCTATGCCAACAAGCCAGTGACGATTGATGAACTTTCTACGAATATCGAACGTGAAATTGTAGCAGTATCGGCCGATTTATGCTTGAAAACCGTCGAAATTTGGGTTTAGCGTGTTGACTTCTGCAAGCATGCCCGTGGTGGCCATGCAAAAGAAATCGAGTTCCATACATAATGGCATCGAGTACGTTCGCATCGAGTACAATAATAAAGAATTTCATTGATATCCAAAACCGTTTTAGTTTTATTTAAAAAAACTTTTGTAGCGCTCTTATTGAACAACCCGATAGATAGATACGAGAGTCTCAAAAAACTTCTTGTTCGGTTGGTTAGTTTAATGACTATTCATAATTAAGTGACTATTCACTTAAAATCAAAACAAAATAAAGAATAAAGAACTGTGATAAATAAAGTTTTCTTGTTCATTAAAAATTCAAAATTAAATTTTCTGTTGAGGATTCATTAAAAAAAAATAATCCCGGCCGAGACCTAACTACAATTCAAGTCAAGGTTAACTTTTTTGAAAAGAAATTTATTCGGACAGATTTCAACTCATAGATTATACAAGGCTGTTACAATTCCCAATAGATATCTTCATATCCGTTTTTTCGCGGAGTGTTTCTTCTTCGACGACATAGTAAATAATGAAGGTACGATGATGTCGATATGATGGTGTACCTATATATCGAATTTCACTATATACGCACGCGATTACCTTTACGCCTTACTTAATATGCTTTACCTTGAAGATAAAATTCAATATCCAATTGATATAATCATGTTTGTTAAGTAAACTTGAACTACATAATGTAAGTATGTGCTCAGGTATCATCCTTGTAGATTTCAAGCAGCAAATGACAAGGATATACATTACAAATTAATTAAATTAAAACGAACAAGAAAAGCTTAAAATTCAATTCAAACACTTTTGCAAGGGAATTGCTTTACTAAAAAAATATACATTTTACTCCTTTTCTCTGGAGACTGACTTTCCTTAAAATTCTGCAACTAAAATTTTGCTTCATAACCAAACAACCTTGGCCTACATACATACATACATTAATGCTCAACGATAAAAGTACGTTTTTTCTTGTGTTGCGTTATCTGTCATTTTGATTTTTTTTTTTGCAAAATTATATAAAATGTGACATACACTTAGTTTTTGTTTCCTCGTTTTGTGCATCTTCGATGATAAAACGAATAAAAAATGTCATCTGTGGGGGAAATTTCTTTCTGAAAAACCTCAACTGACAGGTATGACATGAGGATCATGAAAGTCACTCTGTCAAAAATATATTTTTTTCAAGTTTGAATTATTTAAAAACAACATACACATTAAAGGAGTGAATTTTTCATAAAATAAATTATGTACAGGGTGTTTTTTATTAGGTATAGAACTTTAAGTTGGCAACACTATTTTAACTGGCAGCCATTTTGTCATGTGATTTATTTTGAGTTTTGTTTGGCATTTCAACATGAATTCAACACCTGAACAACGCTCCCAAATTGTGCAAATTTATTTTGAAGATTATGGTTCTGTTCGAAGTACGTATCGGGCGAATTTTGTTAAGCTATGAAGCTTAATTTTGGTTAAATGGATACATCAATAATCAAAACTGCCGTATATTTGGAGCGATGATAATTTTCAAATGTATGTTGAGACACCTTTACATCCACAAAAACTGACTGTTTGGTGTGCTTTATTGGTTGTTGGAATAATTACTCCGTTCTTCTTTAAAAACGATGCGGATATAGAGCCATGATTACTGGCTTTTTCGTTCATCAATTGAACAAGCATTATGTGCAGGAGCTATGGTTTTAACGAACGGCGTAACTAGGGCTAGCCACGATACTCGTACCAAAGCAAACGATACTTTTGTAAGTATCGTCTCGGTATCGTCAAAGTCGAAATATTTTAGTATCGTCTCGTATAACTCAGTCTCGTTTGGTCTCGTATAACAAATCGGTATCAGTATCGGTATCGGTATCGGTATCGGTATCGGTATCGGTATCGGTATCGGTATCGGTATCGGTATCGGTATCGGTATCGGTATCGGTATCGTTATCGGAATCGGTATCGGTATCGGTATCGGTATCGGTAATGGTATCGGTATCGGTTTCAGTATCGGTATCGGTTTCGGTCGCGGTCTCATTTCGTTTTGGTCTGGTCTCCGTCACAAAAAAAATAAAATGCACGATTTGGTTTTATATTTTTGATCTTCTAGTTGAATGTTAAACCGTCTTGGTATTTTTAAGATTTAAT
The DNA here is from genome assembly GCA_946251815.1 of Dasysyrphus albostriatus. Taxonomy (NCBI): domain Eukaryota; kingdom Metazoa; phylum Arthropoda; class Insecta; order Diptera; family Syrphidae; genus Dasysyrphus; species Dasysyrphus albostriatus. The sequence goes on along the minus strand of OX276336.1, from coordinate 26,137,483 downwards.
AAAAATCATTACACACAAAATATTAAAAGTACTGGGTACGGAAATGCATACTCATGAGCTGGGTCCATGGGTGAACAAAACTAAGTGAGCATTTATGAAAAGCTCATGAGTAACTAACTGTGAACATTTTTGTTATTGCTCAAAATGTGGTTTTCAATTTCATTGGTCATTGTGTTCCTCTTGCTGTTATCTTATCACCTCGCAGTTTTCTCGCTATGGTCCTACTTTAGTCTCGCCATGATATTTACTCATGGGTTTTCGACATTGAGCAAGCACGCACTCAAAATCTCACATTCTAAGAGCAAGCAACGTTTTCGAGAAGTCATTTTATTATATCTGGCTTTTTTATATTATGTGTAGCTAGCTAGCTGGATGTTGCCTTTTCCACCATTTTTAAAAAGTGTATTGAAAAACCCTCTCGGCTCTTTCTGGACTTAAGTTTAAAATTTTTGTTTGATTTTGTAGGTTAAAATATCTTTTAAAAACCTTGGTCACAATTATTTTTAAGGAGCTGGAGAAAACTGCGTTTATGTTTTTTCAACACACTTTTCAAAATGGCGGACAACGCAAGAAATTGCTCTAACTCAAATCTAAAGAGCGAACATATATAAAAAAGCCAGGCGTACAAAAATGACTTCCTTTCTGACTCCGACAGAAAAAATCGAGAATGCATGGGTCATTGCTAAAAAAATATAAATATGTGTGTTAGCGGGGTATTTTCTAGATCAAGGAGGACACAAATATCGTCTATTGCTTTCTTCCATCCAAGCGCTTATGTAAAACACTTTGAATGATGATTTTCACTCCCCAGAATTTTTCAAAATATCTCTTAAAAAGATGAAAATCAAAAACTACCAAAATGATAATATTGAAAAATAAATTTTTTCAAAGCTTTTATGCACGATACAATTTTTTTTTTTTCAATTTAAGACTTACCTTTGAGTTAGAGACTTGAAATTTTAAAGCACAGTACTGAAAGAAAGAAAAGATGAGAAAAAAAATTATATAACGGAATAAAAATTTAAGCAAAAAATAACTATCAATTGAATACTAATATTTTTTCTTTTTTAAATAGCAAATTTTTTTTAACTGAACAAATGAATATTAAACTCATCCTAAACTAATGTATAACAACAAGTTCGCGTTGCATTGAATTGAATATAAATAAGTGCTATTAAATTTTAATTTTTGAACAAATATTAATTTAAAAATGTATAAATCAAAATCTTAGCAAAAACGATATTTCATTAACGGCCTTGTAACATTTGATTGGAAAGGTAGGTACTTTTTAAAAATATTCTAGAGAATAGTTAATGTTCTAGAGAGATTTAACAAAATGACCAAGTCAGTTTCTAAATGTTGAATTTCAAAAAAAAGTGTTTTTTAATCCAACAAAATATGCAATTACAAACCGAAGAACAAAAATATTAATTTTTGATTGCCTCTGGAATTTTTGAAAACAAAACACTTTTAAAACCCACGCACCGCAATGCTATGATTATACGGATCATTGTGATGCCCAACTAACTATAAGTCAAGACCCTGGATAGGCTTAAATCTGGACGTTACAGCAATCCTGCGTGACATTTAGTATGGAGTATTATAAGTAACAGGTTCAGCGACTATTTGGTATTGGGTTTGTGCTAAGAGAAATACTTAGACACGAGGTCTTGGGCTTTCAAAGTGTAAGCGAGCACCTAGTCATAGTTAGCATCAAAGTAAAATTTAAGAATATCACGCCGATCTTCATCTATGCAGAGAAAAGAGGGAAGAATCAATCAAAGAAGCATTCTACGATCTTCTGGAGAACATGTACAGTATCAATATTAGATTAAGAAAAGAGGACATTTTTGGGTTGACAGTCAGAGGACACAGCCTGCCCGACGAAACTTTAACAAGTTGGTGGTAAAGATCGCAAAAGATCGCCCGAACTTTTGCCAACCAGGTCTATCTTATTTATCACCAGAGCCCGCCAGCAGCATCAATTACCGCCTATGATTTCATGGTTTAATGTCCCTCAAGTTAACTAAAGTTAGCAGAATAATTTCCTAAAATGGTTTATTCATTGATTAAGAAAATTGAGTTTGGCCCTATATTAAAAACTCTAAAAAAATTGAAAAAACTTGACTCAAAAAAAATTATTTTGTCAACATTTCGAAAAAAATAAAACTTATTTTTTTCACTCAAAATTTTTTGATTAGTTAAATTCTCGCTTAAACCCAACAAAATGCTCCAATTTAAAAAAAAAAAATTAAAATAATTTTCGAAGATCTTGGGAAAAAAATTTCATGAATCCTGGAACACAGTCTTATCAGATCACGATGACATTTAAAGCAGACCTGTAAAGTACTAAAGTATTTCAGCACTTATCACCCTCAAGTACTTAATACTGAGTACGACGTACAAAGTTCAAAGTACAATGTACAAAGTACAAAGTACAAAGTACAAAGTACAAAGTACAAAGTACAAAGTACAAAGTACAAAGTACAAAGTACAAAGTACAAAGTACAAAGTACAAAGTACAAAGTACAAAGTACAAAGTACAAAGTACAAAGTACAAAGTACAAAGTACAAAGTACAAAGTACAAAGTACAAAGTACAAAGTACAAAGTACAAAGTACAAAGTACAAAGTACAAAGTACAAAGTACAAAGTACAAAGTACAAAGTACAAAGTACAAAGTACAAAGTACAAGGAAAACAGTACAAAATGCAAAGGACAAAGTGAAAAGTACAAAGTATTAAGTACAAAGTAAAAAGTAAACAGTACAAAGCACAAACTGCAAAATACAATAGGCACAAAAGTATGTACAATAATAAAAAAGTAAAAATGAAAAAGGACAAAATATACAAACAAAAAACAAACAGTACTAAAAGTTCAAAAGGGACGAACAAAAAGTACGTAAAAAAGTTCAAAAATACAAAAGTACAAAAAGAATGAAAATTCAAGAAACTTGCAAAGTACTAAGAGTACAAAAAATACCAAAATTAAATAAAGTATAATAATACAAAGTTACGAAATTACTAAAAGTACAAAAAATAATACAAAAAAACAAAAAGTACAAATATACAAAAAGTACTAAAAGTGCAAAAATTACTGAGTAGGTATACAAAGTACAAAAAAATAAAAAGAACAAACATTACTAAGTAAAAATAAGTACTTAAAGAACACAAAGGACGAACAAAAGTATAAAAATGACTAGAAGTACAAAACCACCAAAAGTACAAAAAGTATAGAACAAAAAAGACAAAAATACGGATGTACTTAAAGTACAAATAATAATTTAAGTATATATGAAAAGTACAAAAATATAAACAGTACTAAAAGTTCTAAGGTACTGAAAGTACACAAAGTTCAAAATGTTAAAAATAAAAGTAATAGTGTTAGTACTAATAGTAAGTAATAAAGGCACACAAAATTGAAGATGTATACATACAAAAAAGTCAAAAACATAAATAGAACTTTCTCGTATAAAGGTTTTTCTAGTACAAGTAGTTGATAGTACTTTCTAGTTAACAAGATCTTGTACTATTAGCAGAAAATACTTTCGAAATGTACTAACATTTCAAACAGCATAAAAGTACGTAAGAAAATGATAGAATGCAAAAAATTACTTAATAAAAATTTATTTAAAGTACTTATACATAGTAAGAAAAAAGGTAACAAAAAAATTGAAAAAGGACGTACAAAAATACAAAAAGGACTTTAAGTACAAAAAGTAGACAAAACTTACAAAAAGTAAAAAAGGACGAAGAAAAAAAAGAGCGAAGAGCACAAAATATACGAAAAGTACATCAAGTACGAAAAGTACAAGTAGTAAAAGATACGAAAAATAAAAAAAAATGCTTTAAGAACTCGTACAAAAAGGACTAAAATTACAAAAAGTATGAAAAGTACGAGACAAACAAAAAATGCGAAAAGTACTAAAAGAACAAAAAGAGCGGATGGTACAAAAAATACGAAAAGTGCGAAATGGAAAAAAATACAAGAAGTAAATGCGTACAAAGAGGAAAAAAACGTACGAAAAGTGCAAAAAGCACGAAAAGTGCAAAAATGCATAAAGTACAAAAAGCATTAAACGTACAAAAAGTAGGTACAAATAGTAAAAAGTATCAGAAGGGCAAAAAATAAGAAAACTTAAACCACACAAGGTACAAAAATACGAAAAGTACAAATAAATTCTACAAGAACTAAAAGTACAGGCAGCAAAAAAGCACAAAATGTAAAAAAGTACAGAAAGAACGTAAAGTACTAGTAAAACGAAAATTACAAAAAAACTTAAAGTACAGGAAAATACCAAAAGTACAAAAAGTTTACGAAAAGTACCAAAGGAAGTTAAAATAAAAAAAAAGAAGTACAAGAAATACGAAAAAGTTAAAAAGGACTCAAAGTGCAAAAAGTACGAAAAGTACAAAAAGTTTCACAAAACAAAACAATGCGAAAGGAACAAAAGGTACTTAATTTATATTCTTAAAGCACGGTAAAAATAGTATCAAAAAGTACGAAAAGTATAAAAAATGTGAAAAGTACAAGAAATACGAAAATTACAAGAAAATCAAAGTGCTAAAAGTACGAAATGCACAAAAAGTACAATAAGTACAAAAAGTAAGACTACAAAAAATAACAGTACAAAAAATACAAAAATTACAAGAACTAGAAGTAGAAAAAGTACTTTGTAGCTACAAGAAAACACAAAAAGTACTGAAAGTTTTTCATGAAAAAAAGTACGAAAAGTACAAAAGAACAAAAACCACAAAAATTACGAAAAGTGCAAGAAATACGAAAAGAATGAAAATTATATTAAGTACAAAAAGAAGAAAAAGTACGGAAAGTACAAGAAAATAAAAAAGTACAAGAAAATACAAAAAGTACAAGAAAATACAGAAAGTACAAGAAAATACAAAAAGTTAAGAAATAAAATAAGTACGAAAGTACAAGAAATCCCAAAAGCACAATAAGTACTAAGAGTACAAAAAATACTAGATATACGAAAAGCACAAAAAATACGAAAAATGCGTTAAGTACAAAAAGTACAAAAATTGCAAAATATTCAAAAATTACATTAAGTACAAAAAGTACAAGAAATACGAAAAGTAAAAAAAGTACTAAAAGTATGAAAAGTAATAAGGGTAAAAAAAGTACAAAAAATACTTCAGGTACAAAGAGTACAAAACGGAAAGTTAAACAAATGTGTTAAGTAAAAAGTACAAGAAAAATATGAAAAGTACACTAAGTACGAAAAGTACAAGAAATTTGAAAAGTAAAAAAGGGCGAAAAATGCGTTAAGTTCAAAAAGAACTTAAAGTAAAAAAAGTAAGAATAGTACAAAAACTACACAAAGGACTATAAGAATAAAACGAACAAGAAATACAAAAGATCAAAAAAATACTAAAAGTACAAAATGTACGAAAAGTACAAAAAGTATAAGAATTATGAAAAGAAAAAAATACGTCCTGTACAAAAACTACTTGGACAACAAAAAGTAAAAAAAGGACGAAAAGTACAAATAGTACGCACAAGAAATATGAAAAGTAAAAAAAATACAGAAACAAAAAGTTTGAAAAGACAAGAAATACAAAAATTAAAAAGGTACGAAAAATACAAAAGTATATAAGGTAAAAATAAAAAATGTATTACAAGTAGAAAAAGTACAAAAAGGAAAAATGTAAGAAAAAGTAACAGATGTAAGAAGAGGACGAAATGTAAAAAACTACAATAAGTATGAAAAGCACAAGAAAGAGGAAAGTGCTTAAAGTACGAAAAGTTTAAAAAATGCGTAAGGTTGAAAAAGTACTAAAAGAAAGAAAAGAATCAAAATACAGAGTACAAGAACGCGAAAAGTAAAAACAGTACTTAGAGTTAAAAAGTGCGAAAATAACAAAAAATGCTTCAGGTACAAAAATTTCTAAGAGTACGAAAAGTACAAAAACTACAATAAGTACGAAAAGTATAAGAAAACGAAAAGTAAAATAAGTACGAAAAGAACAAGAAATAGAAATAGAAGTACAAAAAGTTCGAAAAATGCGTAAAGTGCAAAAAATGCGTAGAAAGCAAAAACTATTTCAAGTACGAGATGTTAAGAAAGTACGAAAAGAACAAAAAATTCAAGAAGAATGAAAAGAACAAGAATTACAAAAAGTACGAAAATTATAAAAAGGACTTAACGTAAGCAAGTACAAAATGTAGGAGAAGTACAAAATGTCCAAAAACTACAATGAGTTGAAAAGTACAAGAAATATGAAAGTACAAAAAGTTTTAAAGGTTCGAAAAGTACAAAAAGGACGAAAAGTACAAAAAATGCGTTATGTAAAAAAAGTATGAAAAAATAAAAAACGCGTAAAGAACAAAAAGTAAAAAGTACGAAAAGTATAAAAAAAGAACAAATAGTACGAAAAATCCAAATGTACGAAAAATCAAAAAAGTACGAAAAGTACAAAAAGTGGTAAGGGTACGAAAAGTACAAAGAGTATAAGAAGAAAGTACGAAAAGTCCAAAAACGCTTTAGGTACAAAAAGTACTTTAAGTACAAGAAGTAAAAAGTACGAGGAGTATGAAGAGTTCAAAAAATAAGTACAAAAAGGAAAAGTACTACAAGGACAAAAAGGACTAAAAGTACAAAAAATGCGTAAAATAAAAAAAAATAACATAAGTACAAAAAGTACAAAAAAAAAAAAAAAAACACCAAAAGTGCTAAAAGTACTTAAATTATAGAAGGAAAAATAAGTTAGGTACAAAAGGTACCTATGGTAAAAAGTAGGAATGGTACCAAAAGTACAAAAAGTACTAGTAGAACGAAAAATACAAGAAATACAAAAGATCAAAGAGACAGGACAAGACAAGAAAGGACGAAATTTACGAAAAGAACAAAAAGTATGAAAAGTACAAAAAGTACAAAAAGACCGAAAAGTGCAAGAAACACAAATGATTAAAAAGAGTACTTAAGGTACAAAGAGTACAAAAAGTACAAAAAATGCATAAAGTACAAAATTTAAAGCATTTAAAGTACAAACAGTACAAAATGAACGAAAAGTACAAAAAGAACAAAAAGTACAAAAAATACAAAAAATAACTAAAAGTACGAGAAGTACAGAGTACGTAATGTAAAGGAATATTAAAAGTATAAAAAGTACCTAAAGTACAAAGAGTGCAAAAAGGTACAAATAAGGAAGTACAAGAAATACGAACAATACAAAAAGTACAAAAACTGCGTGAAGTATAAAAGGTACTTTTGGTAGAAAAGTAGGAATAGTACGAAAAGAACAAAGAGCACAAAAAGTACTATAAGAACGAAAAATACAAGAAATACAAGAGACTATAAAAAATACAATAAGTACAAAATGTACGAAAAGTACAAATGTTAAAAAAGTACCAAAACTACAAAAATAGCGTAAGGTAGAAAAAGTACTTAAGGTAAAACAGTACGAAATGTACAAACAGTACTAAAAATACAAAAAGCACCAAAAGTACTGAAAGTAAAAGAGTACAAAAGTACTTAAAGTACTTTCATAATAATACTTTCTAATACTAGTAGTAGATATCCTTTCTTTTAGTACGAAAAGTAGAAAAAATGGGAAAACTAAATAAGGTACTAAAAGTACTTAGAGTACGAGGAGTAAGGTAAGTACAGAGAGAACGAAAAGTAAGGAAAGTACAACAAGTATGAAAAAAACAAAAAGTGCAAAAAGAAAAAAAAATGAGTAAGGAACAAAAAGGATTTTAAGTACAAAAAGTATAAAAAGCATGAAAAAGTATGAAAAGTACAAAAAGTAAAATAAGTAAAAAACGAACAAAAAGAAAAGAGTACAAAAAGGACACCAAGTACTTAAAGTAGAAAAATTCCGTACAGAAAAACTAAAAAACTACTGAAAACAGTTTAACACAAAAAGTGTGAAAAGTACAAACAGTAGCGAAAGAATGAAAAGTAAAAAAAAAGAACAAAAAGTACAAAACTACATGAAATATTAAATCGTAAGAAAGTACGAAAAGTCCAAAAATGCGTAAAGTACAAAAAGCAAAAAGTACGTATTTACAGAAAAACTTGAAAAGTACTGAAAAAACTTTAAACAAAAAGTACGAAACATGCAAAAAGTACGAAAGTGTGAAAAGTACAAAACCGACGAAAAGTTAAAAAGTACGCAAAGAAGTAAGAGTACGAAAAGTACAAAAAGCCAAAAGAGTACAAAAAGTACGATAAGCACAAAAATTAGAACAAGAGCAAAAAGTACAAAGATTAAAATTTCAAAAAGGAAAAGTAAAAAAAGTACAAAAAGTATGAAAAATACAAAAAGTACGAAAAGTACACGAAATGTGTTAAATATTAAAAGTATAATATGTACAAAAAGTTAAAGCAAAAAGTACGAAAAGTACAAAAAATACAAAAAGTACAAGAAGTATGAAAAACAGTGCAAAAAGTATAAACATTATAAAAACTACGCAAAGTACTTAAATACAAAAAGTATAATAAGTACAAAAAGTAAAAGTACAAAAAGTACCAAGAGTGCAAAAAGTACTAAAAGAACAAAAAGTACGAAAAGCGCTAAAAGTACAAAGAGTTCAAAAATTAATAGTACAAAAAGTGTAAAAAAAACAATGAAAATTACAAAAAGTACAGGGTATATAAATCAAGAAAAGTAGACAAAGTACAAAAAGTAGAAGTACAAAAATAAGTACGTAAATTACGTAAATCAATAAAATTACGAAAACTACAAAAAGTACCAAAAGAACAAAAAGTACGAAAAGTACAGAAAGTGGGAAAAGTTTGAGAAGTACAGAATACAATAAGTACGAAAAGTTAAGAAATATTAAAAGTAAAAAAGTAAAAAAGTCAATAAACGCGTAAGGTACAAAAAGTACTTAAAGTACAAAAAGTGCGAAAAGTACAAGAAATACGAAGAGAAAAAAAGAGAAAAAAGTACAAAAAGTTGTAAAAGTATGAAAAGTCGGAAAGTACAAAAAGTACTATTAAGTATTAAGTATTGCAAGAAGCAAAAAAAATAAAAAAGGACTTAAAAAAGTATCAAAAGTACGCTTGAAAAAAAGGACATTTACTTACTACTAGTAGTAAGTATTTTACTGGTACTAGATCTACTACTAGTACTTGATCTGGTGCTAAGACTAAGTCTATAACTAGTACTTGAACAACTACTAAAACAAGTACGAAAAGTACAAAAAGTATGAGGTACAAAAAGTACAAAAAGTGCAAAAGTACAAAAAGTACGAAAAATCGAAAAGAACTTAATGTAAAAAAATACCATAAGTACGAAAAGAACAAGAAACACAAAAAGTACGAAAAATGCGTTATGTACAAAAGGTACTTACGGTAAATAAGTAGGAATAGTACGAAAAGTACAAAAAGTACTATCAGAACGAAAAATACAAAAAATACAAAAGACTATAAAAAAAATAAAAGTACGAAAAGTACAAAATCCTTCAAGGTAAGATAGTAAAAGAAGTTTCAATAGTACAAAAGTACAAAATGTACAAAAAAGTAAAAATTTTACGAAAATTACAAATATTAAAAACCACAATAAGTACGAAAAGTAAAAGAAATAGGAAAAGCACACAAAGTACTAAAACTACTTAAAGTAAAAAAAGTACCATAAGTTAAGAAAAATGCAAAATGATAAGTAAAAAAAGTACAAAAAGTACGAAAAGTACAAGGAATACGAAAAGAACATAAAGTACTAAAAGGACAAAAATACAAAAAGCTCAAAAAGGACGAAAGGTATAAAAAGTACAAAGAGTACGTACAAAAAGTAATAAAAATACTAAAAGTACTAGAGTATATCTAGTATTTTAATACAAGTAGAAGTTCTAGCAATAGTAGTACATCTAGTAAAAAGTACTAGATCTACTAGTAAAAGTAGTAGCTCTAGTAAGAGTAGTAGATTTAGTAAAAAGTACTTAAAGATCTAGTACTAGTGGTAGATCTAGTATTTAGTCCTAGTACTATATTTAGTACTATCTAAAACTGAAGTACTAATAATAGATATAGTATTAGTAGTAAATAAAGTACTAGTAGTAGATCTAGTACTTTTTACTAGATCAACTACTTGTATTAGAGTGCTAGATATACTTCTAGTACTTTTTGTACTTCTATCTTCTACTAGTACTAGATCTACTACTAATACTATATCTGTTATTAGTACTTCATTTTTAAATAGTATTTAATATAGTACTAGGACTAAATCTACTACTAGTACTAGATCCATTTCAGTACAAAAAGCCCTTAAAGTAAAAAAGTAGGAAAAGTACAAGGAGCACGTACAAAAAGTAGTAAAATTACAAAAAGTACTAGAAGTACGCCTAGATGAATAAGTATTAGAAGTAGTAGTTCTAGTGAGAGTAGTACAGCTAGTAAAAAGTACTAGATCTATAGTAGAAGTAGTAGTTCCTAGTAAGAGTAGTAGAGCTAGTAAAAAGTACAACTAGTTCAAGATCTACTACTAGTACTAGATCTACTACTGTACTACTAGTAGTACCAGATCTACTTGGTAGTAGTAGTGTTCTAGATCTACTACTAGTAGTAGAAATTATTACATCTACTACTAGTACTAGATCTACTGCTAGTAGTAGAAAGTACTAGATCTGCTACTAGTACTAGATCTACTACTAGTAAAGAAAAGAACATAAAGTACTAAAAGGACAAAAATACAAAAAGCTCAATAAAGACGAAAGGTATAAAAAGTACAAAGAGTACGTACAAAAAGTAATAAAAATACTAAAAGTACTAGAGTATATCTAGTATTTATTTATTTATTTACATCAATTAGAGATAATTAAATCTACAATTAGACTACAAAAAAAAAAAAGAAAGAAATAGGTATAACATTTAACATCTAACAAAATTACATTAAGTATTTAATACAATAATTGTGTAAACATAATTTGATTAATCAATTTGAAAAGAACAAAATTAAATTATTTTTTAAAATGTATCTGCTTTTATGAAAGTTAAAATCAATATAATTTGAAATGAGATTAGTTTCTCTGACACAACGAGTTATTGGTTCATTACGAGCATAGTTTACTCTGTGTTCCTTTTCTCGGAATAGACAACGTTCTCTTATCTGACGCGACGGAGCATACAAATCAATCAATGATAAAAGCATAGGGCATTTGATATGATGTGACAAAATATCACTAATAAACATTACAGACATCACTTTTCTTCTATTTTCGAGAGATTGAGCTCCAAGAAGTTTACATCTAGTTGGGTATGACGGGATTTCGATGTTCCAACCTAATTTCTGAATTGTATACCTTGTAAATTTTCTTTGGATCATTTCTATTCTGTTTGAATAAATATTGTAGTAAGGATTCCAAATCACACAGCAGTATTCTAAGTTAGACCTAACATAGGCATTATAAAGAGATTTAAGGGCAAAAGGGTCCTTGAAGTCTTTGGTATTACGTTTAATAAACCCTAGCATTGAATAAGATTTAGCTACAATAAATTCTATGTGCTTGGTAAAACTTAGTTTTGAATCAAATATTACACCAAGATCTTTTTTCGCCAAAACTCTTTCAAGAACAAACGTGTCAACTGTGTAATCAAATGTAATTTTTGAAAAATTGCGACAAAAAGAGAAAATTTGGCATTTCTTAACGTTCAAGAGTAATTGGTAAGTTGAACACCATTCTGTCAACTTATGGAGATCGTCTTGTAAGAGAATACAATCATTTAAAGATTTGACGCATCTGAAAAACTTCAAATCATCTGCAAATAGAAGCCTACTGGAGTTCAAAAAGATATCAGCCATGTCATTAATAAAGATTAGGAAAAGAAGGGGGCCAAGATGGCTACCTTGGGGGACACCCGAGGTTACTACAATGGGATTTGACAGCATCTGATCTATAGAAACATACTGTATACGACCCTTTAGATAGGATTTTAGCCATTGCAACATGTTTGAATGAAAACCAAATAGTTTCAATTTTTCTATCAATATACTATGACTGACTCGATCAAAAGCCTTCGCAATATCAGTATAAATAACATCAATTTGGTACCCTTCTTCGAGTTTATTTAAGATGAAATTGGAGAAAATTGAAACATTAGTGGCTGTAGATCTACCTGCAACAAAACCATGTTGAAATGGTGAAATATGCTCCTTAAGAAGAAATGTCAATTTTCCACATATAATTTTCTCGAAAAGTTTCGGTATACTCGATAGTTTACAAATAGGACGATAGTTGGTTACTTCCTGCTTTGGACCAGTTTTATGAATTGGAGATAAAAATGATTTTTTCCAAACTGAAATGAATTCACCACTCACAAGAGAGGTGTTGAAAATGTAAAAAAGGGGCACAGATATAGCAGATGCACATTTTTTTAAAATAATTGGTGGAATTTCATCAGGGCCTGGCTTACAATCACTATTTAAGCTTAATAGACCTTCTTCGATTTCGGATATATTAATCTCTAACTGACCAATGTCAACCTTATAATTTTGATTATTTAAATCAGCTCTACTTAAATGATCTAAATTAGATTTCGTATAGTTTGATTCGAAATAATGGGCAAACGAATTACAAATATTGGGAAGATCCGAATATGTTGACCCAAGGTACTTCATACTACTAGGAATACCATTGGACATTTTTTTACTTTTAATAAATGACCAAAAACATTTTCCATTTGTTTTTATGTTCGATTCAATTGACAAAATGTAATTTTTATAAAGAAATTTGTTAAGAACATCGAATTCTCGCGCTAACCGAACGTAAACCTCTTTTAAGACAGTATTATTTTCGCAAGTGCGTATCCGTTTGTAGGCTTTGTTTTTTCTATTACTTAAGTTAGAAAGCCTTTTATTAAACCAAGGAGGCTTTGGGTTTTTATTAATTTTTACCTTTGGTACATTCATATCAATTGCCGTTTTCAGATTATCAATGAAAAAATTATAAAATTGAATTAAATTCAAAGAACTATATTTTAAGTGCCACGGTATACCCGACAAATAACTCGCAATGTCTGAGTAATTAGCTCTTGCGTAATTAAACTTAAATTTACAACAATTTGTACTTTTGAAATAATCATAGAATGAAAAATTAACATTAAGAGCCAAATGGTGAACAGAATTAGGAAAAATAGGATTAAGTGATTCATCAACTGATACATTTAATTCTCTATCGACAAAAACAAGATCCAGAATACGATTTAAATTATTTTTGTAACAATTAATTTGAATCAAGTCATAACTTGCAAAAGAATCAATTAATTCACATTCAAAATCTGTATTTACATTAAATGAAAACAGTTGTAGCTCTTCGGGATCAAAAGCCCATTCAACATTTGTAAGATTAAAATCTCCAAGAATAATTATATGTTCATTATTTTTTAGTTTTAATAAATAGAAATTGCAATTGTTTACATGAATTTTATACAAGTCAAGTGAGCTTCTGGAATATAACTAACTACGTATTTATTTTCAAAGATGATTTTAACTATAATTTGGTCAATGTCGTACGGACAAGAAGAAGCAGAAGAAGGCAAACTCATTTCAATGCAAACATGTGTAGAGCAAACAGCAAGGAGCACACCTCCCCCTCTTTCCAAACCAGTTGTCTGAGAACAACGATCTTTACGAAAAAGAGCATAATGATTGTTGTTGCAGATTTCAGCATTAAGATGGTCAATGGATAACCAAGTTTCGGTTAGTGCAACGAAATCATACTGAATAGATGACAGAGACAAGAACATTTGTTGAATTTTTGTGCGCATTCCTCCAACGTTTTGGTAATAGCCGAACAGCTGATTGTAATAACCGGAACGACGATAAGAGTGCGAAGGAGAGCAATTTAGTTTAGAAGATGTTGTAGATTTTGATTGTCAATTGACATTGAGTGGCGGCTGTTGTAGAGGCTGTTGAGTTGATGGAGGGGGCGGTGGTGGTGGTGGTGGTGCTGGTGGTGGAGGTGATGATGACGATGGTGGCGACGACGACGGCAATGTTGACTGTGATAATGATGATGACGAAGAAGTTCCCGTAGGCTGAGATGAGGGTTTAGTTATTTCATTATTGTTTTCTCGCGTGACAAATTTTTTTATTTGGACAAAGCATGGCCAGATAGAGGAATCCATGATAATCGAATATTTGGATGAAGGAACACTCAATTTAAATGTTAAGAATTTGAGTTTTGATAAATCAGTTTCTTTTTTAATTAACGGATAGCATTTAAATTGATTTGATGGAATATCAGTTTTTTTTGATATGTGGCTAATAATATCTTCAGATTTTGTGTCTTTGTTGAATTTAGATAAGTGAAGCCATTTATAATTGGGTAAAGCACAGAGAGAGGTTGAAGTGTCAGTGCCAATTATTTTTTTTGTATAAATTGGCTTTGTTGACTTTTTATTCGAATGCACTGTTTTCCATTCACAGTTGATCTTATTTAGAACAGGGAATTGAGGGTCGAAATTAGTTGGATTTTGCGGTTCAGAATTAAATTGAGATGAGGCAGATGATACTTTTGGTGGGTTTTGCACATATTCCACTACCATAGGCAGGCTGGGGGCGGATGATGGCAGATCAGCCTTTTGGGAATCGTGATGGTGACTCACGTAGGGGGAAGGGGATTCAGTTTCTTTCTCAGTGATTTTAGAATTTTTTTTTGCATTTTTTCGTTTAGGAGAGTTAATGGTAAGTACCGATTTGAGAGCACTTAGATCATTTTGTATCTCACTTACACTTTGGGAGAGCTCATGGAAATTAAGAAAGAAGGTGGAAAGGTTAATGTTCACACAAGAGTTAAATTTCCAAAATATATTTGGATTAATTAAAGATTTAGAGTTATCGTCCGATAATTGAACACAATTTTTGTGAAAATGACGACCGCAGTAAAAACCACACTCGACGGATTCAGAACTTTGAGAACGTTTAATGGGTAGATTGCAATTTGCACAAATCTTAGACATTTTAGGAAATAATCTACAACCGACTCAGAGAGAAGTTAGTCGAAGACTAACAAGTAGTAGTAGTAGTAGTAGTACAAGTAGTAGTTCTAGCAATAGTAGTACATCTAGTAAAAAGTACTAGATCTACTAGTAGAAGTAGTAGCTCTAGTAAGAGTAGTAGATTTAGTAAAAAGTACTGAAAGATCTAGTACTATGGTAGATCTAGTATTAGTAGTAAATAAAAAGCTAGTAGTAGATCTAGTAATTTTTACTAGATCTACTTTTCTTACTAGAACTACTACTTCTACTACTTGTATTAGAGTGCTAGATATACTTCTAGTACTTTTTGTACTTCTATCTTCTACTAGTACTAGATCTACTACTAATACTATATCTATTATTAATACTTCATTTTTAGATAGTACTAAATATAGTACTAGAACTAAATCTACTACTAGTACTAGATCTATTTTAGTACAAAAAGTCCGTAAAGTAAAAAAGTAGGAAAAGTACAAGGAGTACGTACAAAAAGTAATAAAAGTACAAAAGTTACTAGAAGTACATCTAGAAGAATAAGTATTAGAAGTAGTAGTTCTAGTGAGTAGTACATCTAGTAAAAAGTACTAGATCTATTAGTAGAAGTAGTAGTTCCTAGTAAGAGTAGTAGATCTAGTAAAAAGTACTACTAGTTCAAGATCTACTACTAGTACTAGATCTACTACTGTACTACTAGTAGTACCAGATCTACTTAGTAGTAGTACTTTCGTACTTTTGGTACTATAAGTACGTTTTTCACTATTAGTACTTTTTGAACGCATTTTTAGTACTTTTTGTAGTCTTCGTACTTCCTGTGCTTTCTGTAGTTATTCGGTTCTTGTACTTCTAGTACTTTTTTTTACTTGTAGTAATTTTTGTATTCTTATTTTCGGTGCTCTTCGTTCTTTTCGTACTTTTTAATTTAAGTACCTTAAGTCCTCTTTGTACTTAAAGCATTTGTGGACTTTTCGCACTTCTTACGACTAAATATTTCTTGTACTTTTTGTTCTTTTTGAACTCTTTGTACCTTTTGTACTTTTTGTACTTTTCGTACATTTGTACTTTTTACACTTTTTGTGTTAAACTGTCTTCAGTACTTTTAAAGTTGTTCTGTACGTCATTTCCTACTTTTACTAGAGTACTAGAGTATATCCAGTATTTTAATACAAGTAGTAGAAGAAGTAGTTATAGCAATAGTAGTACATCTAGTAAAAAGTACTAGATCTACTAGTAGAAGTAGTAGCTCAAGTAAGAGTAGTAGATTTAGTAAAAAGTACTAAAAGATTTAGTACTAGTGGTAGATCTAGTATTTAGTCCTAGTACTATATTTAGTACTATTTAAAACTGAAGTACTAATAATAGATATAGTATTAGTAGTAAATAAAGTACTAGTAGTAGATCTAGTACTTTTTACTATATCTACTACTTGTATTAGAATGCTAGATATACTTCTAGTACTTTTTGTACTTCTATCTTCTACTAGTACTAGATCTACTACTAATACTATATCTGTTATTAGTACTTCATTTTTAAATAGTATTTAATATAGTACTAGGACTAAATCTACTACTAGTACTAGATCCATTTCAGTACAAAAAGCCCTTAAAGTAAAAAAGTAGGAAAAGTACAAAGAGCACGTACAAAAAGTAATAAAATTACAAAAAGTACTAGAAGTACGCCTAGAAGAATAATTATTAGAAGTAGTAGTTCTAGTGAGAGTAGTACAGCTAGTAAAAAGTACTAGATCTATAGTAGAAGTAGTAGTTCCTAGTAAGAGTAGTAGATCTAGTTAAAAGTACTACTAGTTCAATATCTACTACTAGTACTAGATCTACTACTGTACTACTAGTAGTACCAGATCTACTTAGTAGTAGTACTTTAGTACTTTTGGTACTATAGGTACGTTTTTTACTATTGGTACTTTTTGAACGCATTTTTAGTAGTTTTTGTAGTCTTCGTACTTCCTGTGCTCTCTGTAGTTATTCGGTTCTTGTACTTCTAGTACTTTTTTTACTTGTAGTAATTTTTGTATTCTTATTTTTTGTGCTCTTCGTTCTTTTCGTACTTTTTAATTTAAGTACTTTAAGTCCTCTTTGTACTTAAAGCATTTGTGGACTTTTCGCACTTCTTACGATTAAATATTTCTAGTACTTTTTGTTCTTTGTGAACTCTTTGTACCTTTTGTACTTTTTGTACTTTTTGTACTTTTCGTACATTTGTACTTTTTACACTTTTTGTGTTAAACTGTCTTCAGTACTTTTTAAGTTGTTCTGTACGTCATTTCCTACTTTTACTAGAGTACTAGAGTATATCTAGTATTTTAATACAAGTAGTAGAAGAAGTAGTTATAGCAATAGTAGTACATCTAGTAAAAAGTACTAGATCTACTAGTAGAAGTAGTAGCTAAAGTAAGAGTAGTAGATTTAGTAAAAAGTACTAAAAGATCTAGTACTAGTGGTAGATCTAGTATTTAGTCCTAGTACTATATTTAGTACTATCTAAAACTGAAGTACTAATAATAGATATAGTATTAGTAGTAAATAAAGCACTAGTAGTAGATCTAGTACTTTTAACTATATCTACTACTTGTATTAGAATGCTAGATATACTTCTAGTACTTTTTGTACTTCTATCTTCAACTAGTACTAGATCTACTACTAATACTATATCTGTTATTAGTACTTCACTTTTAAATAGTACTAAATATAGTACTAGGACTAAATCTACTACTAGCACTAGATCCATTTCAGTACAAAAAGTCCTTAAAGTAAAAAAGTAGGAAAAGTACAAGGAGCACGTACAAAAAGTAATAAAATTACAAAAAGTACTAGAAGTACGCCTAGAAGAATAAGTATTAGAAGTAGTAGTTCTAGTGAGAGTAGTACAGCTAGTAAAAAGTACTAGATCTATAGTAGAAGTAGTAGTTCCTAGTAAGAGTAGTAGATCTAGTTAAAAGTACTACTAGTTCAATATCTACTACTAGTACTAGATCTACTACTGTACTACTAGTAGTACCAGATCTACTTGGTAGTAACGGGTGATTTTTTAAGAGGTTTAGAACTTAAAAAAAAAAACACAAAAAATTCGAAAAAATTAATGAAATATTTATTTGAATCGATAGTTTGAACCTTGCAATTTAATGTTTAAAGATAATTTCATGCAAATATTGACCGCGGCTGCGTCTCAGGTAGCCCATCCGCTGAGTCCAATTTTGGCATACTCTTTCACACATATCGGCCGGTATCTCACGAATGAATGCATGGATGTTGGCTTCCAGTGCGTCAATCGAAGCGGGCTTGTCCCTTTAGACATTAGCCTTGACATACCCCCACAAAAAATAATCTAATGGTGTCAAATCGCACGATCTAGGCGGCCAATTGACCGGCCCGAAACGTGAAATTAACTGTTCACCAAACTCGCCTCGCAATTGCGCCATTGTTTCGCGTGCTGTGTGGCATGTGGCACCGTCTTGTTGAAACCACATATCATGCAAGTCAAGAACTTCCATTTCGGGCGAAAAAAAGTTTGTTATCATCGCTCGATAGCGTTCACCATTGACAGTAACGCTGCGATTCGCATCATCTTTGAAGAAATATGGCCCAATAATGCCGCCGGCCCATAAACCACACCAAACAGTGGCTTTTTCGGGATGCATTGGTAGCTGTTGCAATGCTTCTGGCTGATCTTCACTCCAAATGCGGAAAGTACTAGATCTATAGTAGAAGTAGTAGTTCCTAGTAAGAGTAGTAGATCTAGTTAAAAGTACTACTAGTTCAATATCTACTACTAGTACTAGATCTACTACTGTACTACTAGCAGTACCAGATCTACTTGGTAGTAGTAGTGTTCTAGACCTACTACTAGTAGTAGAAAGTATTACATCTACTACTAGTACTAGATCTACTACTAGTAGTAGAAACTGCTAGATCTACTACTAGTACTAGATCTACTACTAGTAAAGAAAAGAACATAAAGTACTAAAAGGACAAAAATACAAAAAGCTCAAAAAAGACGAAAGGTATAAAAAGTACAAAGAGTACGTACAAAAAGTAATAAAAATACTAAAAGTACTAGAGTATATCTAGTATTTTAATACAAGTAGTAGTTCTACCAATAGTAGTACATCTAGTAAAAAGTACTAGATCTAGTAGTAGAAGTACTAGCTCTAGTAAGATTAGTAGATTTAGTAAGAAGTACTAAAAGATCTAGTACTATGGTAGATCTAGTATTAGTAGTAAATAAAGTACTAGTAGTAGATCTAGTAATTTTTACTAGATCTACTTTTCTTACTAGAACTACTACTTCTACTACTTGTATTAAAGTGCTAGATATGCTTCTAGTACTTTTTGTACTTCTATCCTCTACTAGTACTAGATCTACTATTAATACTATATCTATTATTAATACTTCATTTTTAGATAGTACTAAATATAGTAATAGAACTAAATCTACTACTAGTACTAGATCTATTTTAGTACAAAAAGTCCGTAAAGTAAAAAAGTAGGAAAGTACAAGGAGTAGGTACAGAAGGTACTAGAAGTACATCTAGAAGAATAAGTATTAGAAGTAGTGTTCTAGTGAGAGTAGTACATCTAGTAAAAAGTACTAGATCTACTAGTAGAAGTAGTAGCTCAAGTAAGAGTAGTAGATTTAGTAAAAAGTACTAAAAGATCTAGTACTAGTGGTAGATCTAGTATTTAGTCCTAGTACTATATTTAGTACTATCTAAAACTGAAGTACTAATAATAGATATAGTATTAGTAGTAAATAAAGTACTAGTAGTAGATCTAGTACTTTTAACTATATCTACTACTTGTATTAGAATGCTAGATATACTTCTAGTACTTTTTGTACTTCTATCTTCAACTAGTACTAGATCTACTACTAATACTATATCTGTTATTAGTACTTCATTTTTAAATAGTACTAAATATAGTACTAGGACTAAATCTACTACTAGCACTAGATCCATTTCAGTACAAAAAGTCCTTAAAGTAAAAAAGTAGGAAAAGTACAAGGAGCACGTACAAAAAGTAATAAAATTACAAAAAGTACTAGAAGTACGCCTAGAAGAATAAGTATTAGAAGTAGTAGTTCTAGTGAGAGTAGTACAGCTAGTAAAAAGTACTAGATCTATAGTAGAAGTAGTAGTTCCTAGTAAGAGTAGTAGATCTAGTTAAAAGTACTACTAGTTCAATATCTACTACTAGTACTAGATCTACTACTGTACTACTAGTAGTACCAGATCTACTTGGTAGTAGTAGTGTTCTAGACCTACTACTAGTAGCAGAAAGTATTACATCTACTACTAGTACTAGATCTACTACTAGTAGTAGAAAGTACTAGATCAACTACTAGTACTTGATCTTCTACTAGTAAAGAAAAGAACATAAAGTACTAAAGGACAAAAATACAAAAAGCTCAAAAAAGACGAAAGGTATAAAAAGTACAAAGAGTACATACAAAAAGTAATAAAAATACTTAAAGTACTAGAGTATATCTAGTATTTTAATACAAGAAGTAGTTCTAGCAATAGTAGTACATCTAGTAAAAAGTACTAGATCTACTAGTAAAAGTAGTAGCTCTAGTAAGAGTAGTAGATTTAGTAAAAAGTACTAAAAGATCTAGTACAGTGGTAGATCTAGTATTAGTAGTAAAAAAAGTACTAGTAGTAGATCTAGTACTTTTTACTAGATGTACTTTTCTTACTAGAACTACTACTTCTACTACTTGTATTAGAGTACTAGATATACTTCTAGTACTTTTTGTACTTCTATCCTCTACTAGTACTAGATCTACTACTAATACTATATCTGTTATTAATACTTCATTTTTAGATAGTACTAAATTTAGTACTAGAACTAAATCTACTACTAGTACTAGATCTATTTTAGTACAAAAAGTCCGTAAAGTAAAAAAGTAGGAAAAGTACAAGGAGTACGTACAAAAAGTAATAAAAGTACAAAAGATACTAGAAGTACATCTAGAAGAATAAGTATTAGAAGTAGTAGTTCTAGTGAGTAGTACATCTAGTAAAAAGTACTAGATCTATTGGTAGAAGTAGTAGTTCCTAGTAAGAGTAGTAGATCTAGTAAAAAGTACTACTAGTTCAAGATCTACTACTAGTAATAGATCTACTACTGTACTACTAGTAGTACCAGATCTACTTAGTAGTAGTACTTTTGTACTTTTGGTACTAGAGGTACGTTTTTCACTATTGTTACTTTTTGAACGCATTTTTAGTACTTTTTGTAGTCTTCGTACTTCCTGTGCTTTCTGTAGTTATTCGATTCTTGTACTTCTAGTACTTTTTTTACTTATAGTAATTTTTGTAGTCTTATTTTCGGTGCTCTTCGTTCTTTTCGTACTTTTTAATTTAAATACCTTAAGCCCTCTTTTTACTTAAAGCATTTGTGGAATTTTCGCACTTCTTACGATTAAATATTTCTTGTACTTTTTGTTCTTTTTGAACTCTTTGTACCTCTTGTACTCTTTGTACTTTTTGTACTTTTCGTACATTTGTACTTTTTACACTTTTTGTGTTAAACTGTCTTCAGTACTTTTTAAGTTGTTCTGTACGTCATTTCCTACTTTTACTAGAGTACTAGAGTATATCTAGTATTTTAATACAAGTAGTAGAAGAAGTAGTTATAGCAATAGTAGTACATCTAGTAAAAAGTACTAGATCTACTAGTAGAAGTAGTAGCTCAAGTAAGAGTAGTAGATTTAGTAAAAAGTACTATAAGATCTAGTACTAGTGGTAGATCTAGTATTTAGTCCTAGTACTATATTTAGTACTATTTAAAACTGAAGTACTAATAATAGACATAGTATTAGTATAATATAAAGAACTAGAAGTAGATCTAGTACTTTTTACTATATCTACTACTTGTATTAGAATGCTAGATATACTTCTAGTACTTTTTGTACTTCTATCTTCTACTAGTACTAGATCTACTACTAATACTATATCTGTTATTAGTACTTCATTTTTAAATAGTACTACATATAGTACTAGGACTAAATCTACTACTAGTACTAGATCCATTTCAGTACAAAAAGTCCTTAAAGTAAAAAAGTAGGAAAAGTACAAGGAGCACGTACAAAAAGTAATAAAATTACAAAAAGTACTAGAAGTACGCCTAGAAGAATAAGTATTAGAAGTAGTAGTTCTAGTGAGAGTAGTACAGCTAGTAAAAAGTACTAGATCTATAGTAGAAGTAGTAGTTCCTAGTAAGAGTAGTAGATCTAGTTAAAAGTACTACTAGTTCAATATCTACTACTAGTACTAGATCTACTACTGTACTACTAGTAGTACCAGATCTACTTGGTAGTAGTAGTGTTCTAGACCTACTGCTAGTAGTAGAAAGTATTACATCTACTACTAGTACTAGATCTACTTCTAGTAGTAGAAAGTACTAGATCTACTACTAGTACAAGATCTACTACTAGTAAAGAAAAGAACATAAAGTACTAAAAGGACAAAAATACAAAAAGCTCAAAAAAGACGAAAGGTATAAAAAGTACAAAGAGTACGTACAAAAAGTAATAAAAATACTTAAAGTACTAGAGTATATCTAGTATTTTAATACAAGTAGTAGTTCTAGCAATAGTAGTACATCTAGTAAAAAGTACTAGATCTACTAGTAGAAGTAGTAGCTCTAGTAAGAGTAGTAGATTTAGTAAAAAGTACTAAAAGATCTAGTACTATGGTAGATCTAGTATTAGTAGTAAATAAAGTACTAGTAGTAGATCTAGTACTTTTTACTAGATCTACTTTTTTTACTAGAACTACTACTTCTACTACTTGTATTAGAGTGCTAGATATACTTCTAGTACTTTTTGTACTTCTATCTTCTACTAGTACTAGATCTACTACTAATACTATATCTATTATTAATACTTCATTTTTAGATAGTACTAAATATAGTACTAGAACTAAATCTACTACTAGTACTATATCTATTTTAGTACAAAAAGTCCATAAAGTAAAAAAGTAGGAAAAGTACAAGGAGTACGTACAAAAAGTACAAAAGGTACTAGAAGTACATCTAGAAGAATAAGTATTAGAAGTAGTAGTTCTAGTGAGAGTAGTACATCTAGTAAAAAGTACTAGACCTATTAGTAGAAGTAGTAGTTCCTAGTAAGAGTAGTAGATCTAGTAAAAAGTACTACTAGTTCAAAATCTACTACTAGTACTAGATCTACTACTGTACTACTAGTAGTACCAGATCTACTAAGTAGTAGTACTTTAGTACTTTTGGTACTATAGGTACGTTTTTCACTATTGGTACTTTTTGAACGCATTTTTAGTACTTTTTGTAGTCTTCGTACTTCCTGTGCTTTCTGTAGTTATTCGGTTCTTGTACTTCTAGTACTTTTTTTTACTTGTAGTAATTTTTGTATTCTTATTTTCGGTGCTCTTCGTTCTTTTCGTACTTTTTAATTTAAGTACTTTAAGTCCTCTTTGTACTTAAAGCATTTGTGGACTTTTCGCACTTCTTACGATTAAATATTTCTAGTACTTTTTGTTCTTTTTGAACTCTTTTTACCTTTTGTACTTTTTGTACTTTTCGTACATTTGTACTTTTTACACTTTTTGTGTTAAACTGTCTTCAGTAATTTTGAAGTTGTTCTGTACGTCATTTCCTACTTTTACTAGAGTACTATAGTAGTAGTATCTAGTATTTTAATACAAGTAGTAGAAGAAGTAGTTATAGCAATAGTAGTACAGCTAGTAAAATGTACTAGATCTACTAGTCGAAGTAGTATCTCTAGTAAGAGTAGTAGATTTAGTAAATAGTACTAAAAGATCTAGTATAAGTGGTAGATCTTGTATTAGTAGTAGATCTAGTACTTTTTACTAGATCTATACTCTTACTAGAACTACTACTACTACTACTTGTATAAGAGTGCTGATACTTCTAGTACTTTTTGTACTTCTATCTTCTACTAGTACTAGATCTCTTACTTATACTATATGTATTATAAGTACTTCATGTTTAAATAGTCTTAATATAGTACTAGGACTAAATCTACTACTTTTGTACTATTTTAGTACAAAAAGTCCGTAAAGTAAAAAAGTAGGAAAAGTATAAGGAGAACGTACAAAAAGTAATAAAATTACAAAAAGTACTAGAAGAACATCTAGAAGAAAAAGTATTAGAAGTAGTAGTTCTAGTGAGAGTAGTACATCCAGTAAAAAGTACTAGATCTATTAGGAGAATTAGTAGTTTCTAGTAAGAGTAGTAGATCTAGTAAAAAGTACTACCAGTTCAAGATCTACTACTAGTACTAGATCTACTACTGTACTACTAGTAGTACCAGATCTACTTGGTAGTAGTAGTGTTCTAGATCTACTACTAGTAGTAGAAATTATTACATCTACTACTAGTACTAGATCTACTGCTAGTAGTAGAAAGTACTAGATCTGCTACTATTACTAGATCTACTACTAGTAAAGAAAAGAACATAAAGTACTAAAAGGACAAAAATACAAAAAGCTCAAAAAAGACGAAAGGTATAAAAAGTACAAAGAGTACGTACAAAAAGAATTAAAAATACTAAAAGTACTAGAGTATATCTAGTATTTTAATACAAGTAGTAGTTCTAGCAATAGTAGTACATCTAGTAAAAAGTACTAGATCTACTAGTAGAAGTAGTAGCTCTAGTAAGAGTAGTAGATTTAGTAAAAAGTACTAAAAGATCTAGTACTATGGTATTAGTAGTAAATAAAGTACTAGTAGTAGATCTAGTACTTTTTACTAGATCTACTTTTCTTACTAGAACTACTACTTCTACTACTTGTATTAGAGTGCTAGATATACTTCTAGTACTTTTTGTACTTCTATCTTCTACTAGTACTAGATCTACTACTAATACTATATCTATTATTAATACTTCATTTTTAGATAGTACTGAATATAGTACTAGAACTAAATCTACTACTAGTACTAGATCTAAAGTCCGTAAAGTAAAAAAGTAGGAAAGTACAAGGAGTACGTACAAAAAGTACAAAAGGTACTAGAAGTACATCTAGAAGAATAAGTATTAGAAGTAGTGTTCTAGTGAGAGAAGTACATCTAGTAAAAAGTACTAGATCTATTAGTAGAAGTAGTAGTTCCTAGTAAGAGTAGTAGATCTAGTAAAAAGTACTACTAGTTCAAGATCTACTACTAGTACTAGATCTACTACTGTACTACTAGTAGTACCAGATCTACTTAGTAGTAGTACTTTAGTACTTTTGGTACTAGAGGTACGTTTTTCACTATTGTTACTTTTTGAACGCATTTTTAGTACTTTTTGTAGTCTTCGTACTTCCTGTGCTTTCTGTAGTTATTCGATTCTTGTACTTCTAGTACTTTTTTACTTGTAGTAATTTTTGTATTCTTATTTTCGGTGCTCTTCGTTCTTTTCGTACTTTTTAATTTAAGTACCTTAAGTCCTCTTTGTAGTAGTACCAGTAGTACCTTACTAGTAGTACCAGATCTACTTAGTAGTAGTACTTTAGTACTTTTGGTACTAGAGGTACGTTTTTCACTATTGTTACTTTTTGAACGCATTTTTAGTACTTTTTGTAGTCTTCGTACTTCCTGTGCTTTCTGTAGTTATTCGATTCTTGTACTTCTAGTACTTTTTTTTACTTGTAGTAATTTTTGTATTCTTATTTTCGGTGCTCTTCGTTCTTTTCGTACTTTTTAATTTAAGTACCTTAAGTCCTCTTTGTACTTAAGGCATTTGTGGACTTTTCGCACTTCTTACGATTAAATATTTCTTGTACTTTTTGTTCTTTTTGAACTCTTTGTACCTTTTGTACTTTTTGTACTTTTCGTACTTTTGTACTTTTTACACTTTTTGTGTTAAACTGTCTTCAGTACTTTTTAAGTTGTTCTGTACGTCATTTCCTACTTTTACTAGAGTACTAGAGTATATCTAGTATTTTAATACAAGTAGTAGAAGAAGTAGTTCAAGCAATAGTAGTACAGCTAGTAAAAAGTACTAGATCTACTAGTAGAAGTAGTAAAGCTAGTAAAAAGTACTAAAAGATCTAGTACTAGTGGTAGATCTAGTATTAGTAGTAGATCGAGTACTTGCAGTAGATCTAGTACTTTTTACTAGATCTATACTCTTACTAGAACTACTACTTCTACTACTTGTATTAGAGTGCTGATACTTCAGGTACTTTTTGTACTTCTATCTTCTACTAGTACTAGATCTACTACTAATACTATTATAAGTACTTCATTTTTAAATAGTCTAAATATAGTACTAGGACTAAATCTACTACTAGTACTAGATCTATTTTAGTACAAAAAGTCCGTAAAGTAAAAAAGTAGGAAAAGTACAAGGAGAACGTAAAAATAGTAATAAAAGTACAAAAAGTACTAGAAGTACATCTAGAAGAAAAAGTATTAGAAGTAGTAGTTCTAGTGAGAGTAGTACATCCAGTAAAAAGTACTAGATCTATTAGTAGAAGTAGTAGTTCCTAGTAAGAGTAGTAGATCTAGTAAAAAGTACTACTAGTTCAAGATCTACTACTAGTACTAGATCTAGTACTGTACTACTAGTAGTACCAGATCTACTTGGTAGTAGTAGTGTTCTAGATCTACTACTAGATCTACTTCTAGTAGTAGAAAGTACTAGATCTACTACTAGTACAAGATCTACTACTAGTAAAGAAAAGAACATAAAGTACTAAAAGGACAAAAATACAAAAAGCTCAAAAAAGACGAAAGGTATAAAAAGTACAAAGAGTACGTACAAAAAGTAATAAAAATACTTAAAGTACTAGAGTATATCTAGTATTTTAATACAAGTAGTAGTTCTAGCAATAGTAGTACATCTAGTAAAAAGTACTAGATCTACTAGTAGAAGTAGTAGCTCTAGTAAGAGTAGCAGATTTAGTAAAAAGTACTAAAAGATCTAGTACTATGGTAGATCTAGTATTAGTAGTAAATAAAGTACTAGTAGTAGATCTAGTACTTTTTACTAGATCTACTTTTTTTACTAGAACTACTACTTCTACTACTTGTATTAGAGTGCTAGATATACTTCTAGTACTTTTTGTACTTCTATCTTCTACTAGTACTAGATCTACTACTAATACTATATCTATTATTAATACTTCATTTTTAGATAGTACTAAATATAGTACTAGAACTAAATCTACTACTAGTACTATATCTATTTTAGTACAAAAAGTCCATAAAGTAAAAAAGTAGGAAAAGTACAAGGAGTACGTACAAAAAGTACAAAAGGTACTAGAAGTACATCTAGAAGAATAAGTATAAGAAGTAGTAGTTCTAGTG
Organism: Dasysyrphus albostriatus; assembly: GCA_946251815.1. Taxonomy (NCBI): domain Eukaryota; kingdom Metazoa; phylum Arthropoda; class Insecta; order Diptera; family Syrphidae; genus Dasysyrphus; species Dasysyrphus albostriatus. The sequence goes on along the minus strand of OX276336.1, from coordinate 26,110,241 downwards.
AGAGTAGTACATCTAGTAAAAAGTACTAGACCTATTAGTAGAAGTAGTAGTTCCTAGTAAGAGTAGTAGATCTAGTAAAAAGTACTACTAGTTCAAAATCTACTACTAGTACTAGATCTACTACTGTACTACTAGTAGTACCAGATCTACTAAGTAGTAGTACTTTAGTACTTTTGGTACTATAGGTACGTTTTTCACTATTGGTACTTTTTGAACGCATTTTTAGTACTTTTTGTAGTCTTCGTACTTCCTGTGCTTTCTGTAGTTATTCGGTTCTTGTACTTCTAGTACTTTTTTTTACTTGTAGTAATTTTTGTATTCTTATTTTCGGTGCTCTTCGTTCTTTTCGTACTTTTTAATTTAAGTACTTTAAGTCCTCTTTGTACTTAAAGCATTTGTGGACTTTTCGCACTTCTTACGATTAAATATTTCTAGTACTTTTTGTTCTTTTTGAACTCTTTTTACCTTTTGTACTTTTTGTACTTTTCGTACATTTGTACTTTTTACACTTTTTGTGTTAAACTGTCTTCAGTACTTTTGAAGTTGTTCTGTACGTCATTTCCTACTTTTACTAGAGTACTATAGTAGTAGTATCTAGTATTTTAATACAAGTAGTAGAAGAAGTAGTTATAGCAATAGTAGTACAGCTAGTAAAATGTACTAGATCTACTAGTAGAAGTAGTATCTCTAGTAAGAGTAGTAGATTTAGTAAATAGTACTAAAAGATCTAGTACTAGTGGTAGATCTTGTATTAGTAGTAGATCTAGTACTTTTTACTAGATCTATACTCTTACTAGAACTACTACTACTACTACTTGTATAAGAGTGCTGATACTTCTAGTACTTTTTGTACTTCTATCTTCTACTAGTACTAGATCTCTTACTTATACTATATGTATTATAAGTACTTCATGTTTAAATAGTCTAAATATAGTACTAGGACTAAATCACCTACTTTTGTACTATTTTAGTACAAAAAGTCAGTAAAGTAAAAAAGTAGGAAAAGTATAAGGAGAACGTACAAAAAGTAATAAAATTACAAAAAGTACTAGAAGAACATCTAGAAGAAAAAGTATTAGAAGTAGTAGTTCTAGTGAGAGTAGTACATCCAGTAAAAAGTACTAGATCTATTAGGAGAATTAGTAGTTCCTAGTAAGAGTAGTAGATCTAGTAAAAAGTACTACCAGTTCAAGATCTACTACTAGTACTAGATCTACTACTGTACTACTAGTAGTACCAGATCTACTTGGTAGTAGTAGTGTTCTAGATCTACTACTAGTAGTAGAAATTATTACATCTACTACTAGTACTAGATCTACAGCTAGTAGTAGAAAGTACTAGATCTGCTACTATTACTAGATCTACTACTAGTAAAGAAAAGAACATAAAGTACTAAAAGGACAAAAATACAAAAAGCTCAAAAAAGACGAAAGGTATAAAAAGTACAAAGAGTACGTACAAAAAGAATTAAAAATACTAAAAGTACTAGAGTATATCTAGTATTTTAATACAAGTAGTAGTTCTAGCAATAGTAGTACATCTAGTAAAAAGTACTAGATCTACTAGTAGAAGTAGTAGCTCTAGTAAGAGTAGTAGATTTAGTAAAAAGTACTAAAAGATCTAGTACTATGGTATTAGTAGTAAATAAAGTACTAGTAGTAGATCTAGTACTTTTTACTAGATCTACTTTTCTTACTAGAACTACTACTTCTACTACTTGTATTAGAGTGCTAGATATACTTCTAGTACTTTTTGTACTTCTATCTTCTACTAGTACTAGATCTACTACTAATACTATATCTATTATTAATACTTCATTTTTAGATAGTACTGAATATAGTACTAGAACTAAATCTACTACTAGTACTAGATCTAAAGTCCGTAAAGTAAAAAAGTAGGAAAGTACAAGGAGTACGTACAAAAAGTACAAAAGGTACTAGAAGTACATCTAGAAGAATAAGTATTAGAAGTAGTGTTCTAGTGAGAGTAGTACATCTAGTAAAAAGTACTAGATCTATTAGTAGAAGTAGTAGTTCCTAGTAAGAGTAGTAGATCTAGTAAAAAGTACTACTAGTTCAAGATCTACTACTAGTACTAGATCTACTACTGTACTACTAGTAGTACCAGATCTACTTAGTAGTAGTACTTTAGTACTTTTGGTACTAGAGGTACGTTTTTCACTATTGTTACTTTTTGAACGCATTTTTAGTACTTTTTGTAGTCTTCGTACTTCCTGTGCTTTCTGTAGTTATTCGATTCTTGTACTTCTAGTACTTTTTTTACTTGTAGTAATTTTTGTATTCTTATTTTCGGTGCTCTTCGTTCTTTTCGTACTTTTTAATTTAAGTACCTTAAGTCCTCTTTGTAGTAGTAGCAGTAGTACCTTACTAGTAGTACCAGATCTACTTAGTAGTAGTACTTTAGTACTTTTGGTACTAGAGGTACGTTTTTCACTATTGTTACTTTTTGAACGCATTTTTAGTACTTTTTGTAGTCTTCGTACTTCCTGTGCTTTCTGTAGTTATTCGATTCTTGTACTTCTAGTACTTTTTTTTACTTGTAGTAATTTTTGTATTCTTATTTTCGGTGCTCTTCGTTCTTTTCGTACTTTTTAATTTAAGTACCTTAAGTCCTCTTTGTACTTAAGGCATTTGTGGACTTTTCGCACTTCTTACGATTAAATATTTCTTGTACTTTTTGTTCTTTTTGAACTCTTTGTACCTTTTGTACTTTTTGTACTTTTCGTACTTTTGTACTTTTTACACTTTTTGTGTTAAACTGTCTTCAGTACTTTTTAAGTTGTTCTGTACGTCATTTCCTACTTTTACTAGAGTACTAGAGTATATCTAGTATTTTAATACAAGTAGTAGAAGAAGTAGTTCTAGCAATAGTAGTACAGCTAGTAAAAAGTACTAGATCTACTAGTAGAAGTAGTAGCTCTAGTAAGAGTAGTAGATTTAGTAAAAAGTACTAAAAGATCTAGTACTAGTGGTAGATCTAGTATTAGTAGTAGATCGAGTACTTGTAGTAGATCTAGTACTTTTTACTAGATCTATACTCTTACTAGAACTACTACTTCTACTACTTGTATTAGAGTGCTGATACTTCAGGTACTTTTTGTACTTCTATCTTCTACTAGTACTAGATCTACTACTAATACTATTATAAGTACTTCATTTTTAAATAGTCTAAATATAGTACTAGGACTAAATCTACTACTAGTACTAGATCTATTTTAGTACAAAAAGTCCGTAAAGTAAAAAAGTAGGAAAAGTACAAGGAGAACGTAAAAATAGTAATAAAAGTACAAAAAGTACTAGAAGTACATCTAGAAGAAAAAGTATTAGAAGTAGTAGTTCTAGTGAGAGTAGTACATCCAGTAAAAAGTACTAGATCTATTAGTAGAAGTAGTAGTTCCTAGTAAGAGTAGTAGATCTAGTAAAAAGTACTACTAGTTCAAGATCTACTACTAGTACTAGATCTAGTACTGTACTACTAGTAGTACCAGATCTACTTGGTAGTAGTAGTGTTCTAGATCTACTACTAGATCTACAACTAGGAGTAGAAAGTACTAGATCTACTACTAGTACTAGATCTACTACTAGTACTAGATTTACTACTAGTACTAGATCTACTACTAGTACTAGATCTACTACTAGTACTAGATCTACTACTAGTAGTAGAAAGTACTAGATCTACTACTAGTAGTAGAAAGTACTAGATCTACTACTAGTACTAGATCTCCTACTAGTATTAGATCTACTACTAGTATTAGATCTACTACTAGTAGTAGAAAGTACTAGATCTACTACTAGTACTAGATCTACTACTAGTATTAGATATAGTACTTTCTACTACTAGTAGTAGATCTAGTACTAGTAGTAAATCTAGTACTAGTAGTAGATCTAGTACTAGTACTAGACTAGTACTAGTACTAGATCTACTACTAGTACTAGATCTACTACTAGTAGTAGAAAGTACTAGATCTACTACAAGTACTAGATCTACTACTAGTAGTAGAAAGTACTAGATCTAGTACTAGTAGTAGATCTACTACTAGTAGTAGAATCTAATACTAGTAGTAGATCTAGTACTAGTAGTAGATCTTGTACTTTCTACTACTAGTAGTAGATCTAATACTAGTAGTAGATCTAATACTAGTAGTAGATCTAGTACTAGTACTAGTAGTAGATCTAGTACTAGTAGTAGATCTAGTACTAGTAGTAGATCTAGTACTTTCTAGTACTAGTAGTAGATCTAGTACTAGTAGTAGATCTAGTACTAGTAGTAGATCTAGTACTAGTAGTAGATCTAGTACTAGTAGTAGATCTAGTACTAGTAGTAGATCTAGTACTTTCTACTACTAGTAGTAGATCTAGTACTTTCTACTACTAGTAGTAGATCTAGTACTAGTAGTAGATCTAGTACTAGTAGTAAATCTAGTACTAGTAGTAGATCTAGTACTAGTAGTAGATCTAGTACTAGTAGTAGATCTAGTACTAGTAGTAGATCTAGTACTAGTAGTAGATCTAGTACTAGTAGTAGATCTAGTACTTTCTACTACTAGTAGTAGATCTAGTACTTTCTACTACTAGTAGTAGATCTAGTACTAGTAGTAGATCTAGTACTAGTAGTAGATCTAGTACTAGTAGTAAATCTAGTACTAGTAGTAGATCTAGTACTAGTAGTAGATCTAGTACTTTCTACTCCTAGTTGTAGAGCTAGTAGTAGATCTAGAACACTACTACTACCAAGTAGATCTGGTACTACTAGTAGTACAGTACTAGATCTAGTACTAGTAGTAGATCTTGAACTAGTAGTACTTTTTACTAGATCTACTACTCTTACTAGGAACTACTACTTCTACTAATAGATCTAGTACTTTTTACTGGATGTACTACTCTCACTAGAACTACTACTTCTAATACTTTTTCTTCTAGATGTACTTCTAGTACTTTTTGTACTTTTATTACTATTTGTACGTTCTCCTTGTACTTTTCCTACTTTTTTACTTTACGGACTTTTTGTACTAAAATAGATCTAGTACTAGTAGTAGATTTAGTCCTAGTACTATATTTAGACTATTTAAAAATGAAGTACTTATAATACATATAGTATTAGTAGTAGATCTAGTACTAGTAGAAGATAGAAGTACAAAAAGTACCTGAAGTATCAGCACTCTAATACAAGTAGTAGAAGTAGTAGTTCTAGTAAGAGTATAGATCTAGTAAAAAGTACTAGATCTACTACAAGTACTCGATCTACTACTAATACTAGATCTACCACTAGTACTAGATCTTTTAGTACTTTTTACTAAATCTACTACTCTTACTAGAGCTACTACTTCTACTAGTAGATCTAGTACTTTTTACTAGCTGTACTACTATTGCTAGAACTACTTCTTCTACTACTTGTATTAAAATACTAGATATACTCTAGTACTCTAGTAAAAGTAGGAAATGACGTACAGAACAACTTAAAAAGTACTGAAGACAGTTTAACACAAAAAGTGTAAAAAGTACAAAAGTACGAAAAGTACAAAAAGTACAAAAGGTACAAAGAGTTCAAAAAGAACAAAAAGTACAAGAAATATTTAATCGTAAGTGCGAAAAGTCCACAAATGCCTTAAGTACAAAGAGGACTTAAGGTACTTAAATTAAAAAGTACGAAAAGAACGAAGAGCACCGAAAATAAGAATACAAAAATTACTATAAGTAAAAAAAGTACTAGAAGTACAAGAATCGAATAACTACAGAAAGCACAGGAAGTACGAAGACTACAAAAAGTACTAAAAATGCGTTCAAAAAGTAACAATAGTGAAAAACGTACCTCTAGTACCAAAAGTACTAAAGTACTACTACTAAGTAGATCTGGTACTACTAGTAAGGTACTACTGGTACTACTACAAAGAGGACTTAAGGTACTTAAATTAAAAAGTACGAAAAGAACGAAGAGCACCGAAAATAAGAATACAAAAATTACTACAAGTAAAAAAAGTACTAGAAGTACAAGAATCGAATAACTACAGAAAGCACAGGAAGTACGAAGACTACAAAAAGTACTAAAAATGCGTTCAAAAAGTAACAATAGTGAAAAACGTACCTCTAGTACCAAAAGTACTAAAGTACTACTACTAAGTAGATCTGGTACTACTAGTAGTACAGTAGTAGATCTAGTACTAGTAGTAGATCTTGAACGGGTAGTACTTTTTACTAGATCTACTACTCTTACTAGGAACTACTACTTCTACTAATAGATCTAGTACTTTTTACTAGATGTACTACTCTCACTAGAACACTACTTCTAATACTTATTCTTCTAGATGTACTTCTAGTACCTTTTGTACTTTTTGTACGTACTCCTTGTACTTTCCTACTTTTTTACTTTACGGACTTTAGATCTAGTACTAGTAGTAGATTTAGTTCTAGTACTATATTCAGTACTATCTAAAAATGAAGTATTAATAATAGATATAGTATTAGTAGTAGATCTAGTACTAGTAGAAGATAGAAGTACAAAAAGTACTAGAAGTATATCTAGCACTCTAATACAAGTAGTAGAAGTAGTAGTTCTAGTAAGAAAAGTAGATCTAGTAAAAAGTACTAGATCTACTACTAGTACTTTATTTACTACTAATACCATAGTACTAGATCTTTTAGTACTTTTTACTAAATCTACTACTCTTACTAGAGCTACTACTTCTACTAGTAGATCTAGTACTTTTTACTAGATGTACTACTATTGCTAGAACTACTACTTGTATTAAAATACTAGATATACTCTAGTACTTTTAGTATTTTTAATTCTTTTTGTACGTACTCTTTGTACTTTTTATACCTTTCGTCTTTTTTGAGCTTTTTGTATTTTTGTCCTTTTAGTACTTTATGTTCTTTTCTTTACTAGTAGTAGATCTAGTAATAGTAGCAGATCTAGTACTTTCTACTACTAGCAGTAGATCTAGTACTAGTAGTAGATGTAATAATTTCTACTACTAGTAGTAGATCTAGAACACTACTACTACCAAGTAGATCTGGTACTACTAGTAGTACAGTAGTAGATCTAGTACTAGTAGTAGATCTTGAACTGGTAGTACTTTTTACTAGATCTACTACTCTTACTAGGAACTACTAATTCTCCTAATAGATCTAGTACTTTTTACTGGATGTACTACTCTCACTAGAACTACTACTTCTAATACTTTTTCTTCTAGATGTTCTTCTAGTACTTTTTGTAATTTTATTACTTTTTGTACGTTCTCCTTATACTTTTCCTACTTTTTTACTTTACTATAAGAGATCTAGTACTAGTAGAAGATAGAAGTACAAAAAGTACTAGAAGTATCAGCACTCTTATACAAGTAGTAGTAGTAGTAGTTCTAGTAAGAGTATAGATCTAGTAAAAAGTACTAGATCTACTACTAATACAAGATCTACCACTAGTACTAGATCTTTTAGTACTATTTACTAAATCTACTACTCTTACTAGAGATACTACTTCTACTAGTAGATCTAGTACATTTAACTAGCTGAACTACTATTGCTATAACTACTTCTTCTACTACTTGTATTAAAATACTAGATACTACTACTATAGTACTCTAGTAAAAGTAGGAAATGACGTACAGAACAACTTAAAAAGTACTGAAGACAGTTTAACACAAAAAGTGTAAAAAGTACAAATGTACGAAAAGTACAAAAAGTACAAAAAGTACAAAAGGTACAAAGAGTTCACAAAGAACAAAAAGTACTAGAAATATTTAATCGTAAGAAGTGCGAAAAGTCCACAAATGCTTTAAGTACAAAGAGGACTTAAAGTACTTAAATTAAAAAGTACGAAAAGAACGAAGAGCACCGAAAATAATAATACAAAAATTACTACAAGTAAAAAAAAGTACTAGAAGTACAAGAACCGAATAACTACAGAAAGCACAGGAAGTACGAAGACTACAAAAAGTACTAAAAATGCGTTCAAAAAGTACTAATAGTGAAAAACGTACTTATAGTACCAAAAGTACGAAAGTACTACTACTAAGTAGATCTGGTACTACTAGTAGTACAGTAGTAGATCTAGTACTAGTAGTAGATCTTGAACTAGTAGTACTTTTTACTAGATCTACTACTCTTACTAGGAACTACTACTTCTACTAATAGATCTAGTACTTTTTACTAGATGTACTACTCACTAGAACTACTACTTCTAATACTTATTCTTCTAGATGTACTTCTAGTAACTTTTGTACTTTTATTACTTTTTGTACGTACTCCTTGTACTTTTCCTACTTTTTTACTTTACGGACTTTTTGTACTAAAATAGATCTAGTACTAGTAGTAGATTTAGTTCTAGTACTATATTTAGTACTATCTAAAAATGAAGTATTAATAATAGATATAGTATTAGTAGTAGATCTAGTACTAGTAGAAGATAGAAGTACAAAAAGTACTAGAAGTATATCTAGCACTCTAATACAAGTAGTAGAAGTAGTAGTTCTAGTAAAAAAAAGTAGATCTAGTAAAAAGTACTAGATCTACTACTAGTACTTTATTTACTACTAATACTAGATCTACCATAGTACTAGATCTTTTAGTACTTTTTACTAAATCTACTACTCTTACTAGAGCTACTACTTCTACTAGTAGATCTAGTACTTTTTACTAGATGTACTACTATTGCTAGAACTACTACTTGTATTAAAATACTAGATATACCTTAGTACTTTTAGTATTTTTATTACTTTTTGTACGTACTCTTTGTACTTTTTATACCTTTCGTCTTTTTTGAGCTTTTTGTATTTTTGTCCTTTTAGTACTTTATGTTCTTTTCTTTACTAGTAGTAGATCTAGTACTAGTAGCAGATCTAGTACTTTCTACTACTAGCAGTAGATCTAGTACTAGTAGTAGATGTAATAATTTCTACTACTAGTAGTAGATCTAGAACACTACTACTACCAAGTAGATCTGGTACTACTAGTAGTACAGTAGTAGATCTAGTACTAGTAGTAGATCTTGAACTAGTTGTACTTTTTACTAGCTCTACTACTCTTACTAGGAACACTACTTCTACTATAGATCTAGTACTTTTTACTAGCTGTACTACTCTCACTAGAACTACTACTTCTAATACTTATTCATCTAGGCGTACTTCTAGTACTTTTTGTAATTTTATTACTTTTTGTACGTGCTTCTTGTACTTTTCATACTTTTTTACTTTAAGGACTTTTTGTACTGAAATAGATCTAGTACTAGTAGTAGATTAAGTCCTAGTACTATATTTAGTACTATTTAAAAATGAAGTACTAATAACAGATATAGTATTAGTAGTAGATCTAGTACTAGTAGAAGATAGAAGTACAAAAAGTACTAGAAGTATATCTAGCACTCTAATACAAGTAGTAGATCTAGTAAAAAACACTAGATCTACTACTAGTACTTTATTTACTACTAATACTAAATCTATTATTAGTACTTCAGTTTTAAATAGTACTAAATATAGTACTAGCACTAAATACTAGATCTACCACTAGTACTAGATCTCTTAGTACTTTTTACTAAATCTACTACTCTTACTAGAGCTACTACTTTTACTATTAGATCTAGTACTTTTTACTAGATGTACTACTATTGCTAGAACTACTACTTGTATTAAAATACTAGATATACTCTAGTACTTTTAGTATTTCTATTACTTTTTGTACGTACTCTTTGTACTTTTTATACCTTTCGTCCTTTTTGAGCTTTTTGTATTTTTGTCCTTTTAGTACTTTATGTTCTTTTCGTATTCCTTGTACTTTTCGTTCTTTTTGTACTTTTTTTACTTATCATTTTGCATTTTTCTTAACTTATGGTACTTTTTGTACTTTAAGTAGTTTTAGTACTTTGTGTGCTTTTCCTATTTCTTTTCGTACTTATTGTGGTTTTTAATATTTGTAATTTTCGTACAATTTTTACTTTTTTGTACATTTTGTACTTTTGTACTATTGAAACTTCTTTTACTATCTTACCTTGAAGGATTTTGTAATTTTCGTACTTTTATTTTTTTTTATAGTCTTTTGTATTTTTTGTATTTTTCGTTCTGATAGTACTTTTTGTACTTTTCGTACTATTCCTACTTATTTACCTTAAGTACGTTTTGTACATAACGCATTTTTCGTACTTTTTGTGTTTCTTGTTCTTTTCGTACTTATGGTATTTTTTTACATTTTGTTCTTTTCGATTTTTCGTACTTTTTGAACTCTTAGTACTTTTTACACTTTTCGTATTTCTTGTACTTTTTGAACAAGTAGCTTTTCTAAAATTGGTACTTTTCGCACTTTTTGTACATCTCGTACTTTTTGTACTTTTGCACTTTTTGTACCTCTTCTACTTTTTGTACTTTTCGTACTTGTTTTAGTAGTAGTTCAAGTACTAGTTATAGACATAGTCTTAGCACCAGATCAAGTACTAGTAGTAGATCTAGTACCAGTTAAATACTTACTACTAGTGGTACGTAAATGTCCTACTTTTCAAGCGTACTTTTAATACTTTTTTAATGCCTTTTTAATTTTTACTGCTTCTTGCAATACTTAATACTTAATAGTACTTTTTTGTACTTTCCGACTGATTGTCCTTTTCGTTTTTCTTGTACTTTTTGTAAAAAGGTTCTTTCAGTACTTTTTGTACCTTTATTACTTTTTGTACGTACTTTTGTACTTTTCGTCCTTTTTATGCTTTTTGTACTTCTGTTACTTTTCATTCTTTTACAACTTTTTGTACTTTTCGTTCTTTTTGTTCTCTGTTTTCTCTTCGTATTTCTTGTACTTTTCGTACCTTTTGCACTTTTCGTACTTTTGTACTTTTTGTACTTTCATACTTTTGGTAATTTTACTTTTGGTACTTATATTACTTTTCGTACTTTTTGCACTTTTCGTAGTTTTTGTTTTTTTTAATACTTTTTGAAATTTTTGTAATATTTTTCATCTTTTTGTACTCCTAATACTTTTTGTACTTTTCGCATTTTTGTACTTTTTGCACTTTTTGTACTTTTTTTACTTTAACTTCTTGTACTTATTTTAGTCATTGCACTTTATTGAATTTTTTTACTTTTCCTACTTTTTATACTTTCGTACTCTTTACTTTACGTACTTTTTACTTTTCACACTTTTTTTTTACTTTGCACACTTTCGTACTTCTTTTAATTTTTGTACTTTCCGTATTAAAATATTTTGAGTACTTTTTTAGTTTTTCTGTAAATACGTCATTTTGGCTACTTTTAGTACTTTCTTACTTGTAGTACTATTTGTACTTTTAGTACTTTTTGTACTCTTAACACTTTTTTACTTTTACTTTTTGTACTTATTTTACTTTTATTACTTATTTACTTTTCGTACTTTTTTACTTTTCGTGATTTTTGTACTTTTTTACTATTTGTCATACTTTTTGTACTTTTCGTTCTGTTTGTTTTTTTCGTACTTTTTGCACTCTTGGTCTTTTTGTGCTTTTACTTTTTGTACTTATTTACTTTTACTTTGGTTCTTTTTGTACTTTTCGTACTTTTTGTTTTTTTCGTACTTTCTGTTTGAAAGTCTTTTAGTTCTTTTTAGATTTTTTTTACTTTTTGAGCTTTTTGTACATTGTTCTTCTCCTTTTAGTACTTTTGGTACTATAGGTACCATAGTTTAACACAAAAAGTGTAAAAAGTACAAAAGTACGAAAAGTACAAAAAGTACAAAAGGTACAAAGAGTTCAAAAAGAACAAAAAGTACAAGAAATATTTAATCGTAAGAAGTGCGAAAAGTCCACAAATGCCTTAAGTACAAAGAGGACTTAAGGTACTTAAATTAAAAAGTACGAAAAGAACGAAGAGCACCGAAAATAAAAATACAAAAACTACTACAAGTAAAAAAAAGTACTAGAAGTACAAGAACCGAATAACTACAGAAAGCACAGGAAGTACGAAGACTACAAAAAGTACTAAAAATGCGTTCAAAAAGTACCAATAGTGAAAAACGTACCTATAGTACCAAAAGTACTAAAGTACTACTACTAAGTAGATCTGGTACTACTAGTAGTACAGTAGTAGATCTAGTACTAGTAGTAGATCTTGAACTAGTAGTACTTTTTACTAGATCTACTACTCTTACTAGGAACTACTACTTCTACTAATAGATCAAGTACTTTTTACTAGATGTACTACTCTCACTAGAACACTACTTCTAATACTTATTCTTCTAGATGTACTTCTAGTACCTTTTGTACTTTTTGTACGTACTCCTTGTACTTTCCTACTTTTTTACTTTACGGACTTTTTGTACTAAAATAGATCTAGTACTAGTAGTAGATTTAGTTCTAGTACTATATTTAGTACTATCTAAAAATGAAGTATTAATAATAGATATAGTATTAGTAGTAGATCTAGTACTAGTAGAAGATAGAAGTACAAAAAGTACTAGAAGTATATCTAGCACTCTAATACAAGTAGTAGAAGTAGTAGTTCTAGTAAAAAAAGTAGATCTAGTAAAAAGTACTAGATCTACTACTAGTACTTTATTTACTACTAATACTAGATCTACCATAGTACTAGATCTTTTAGTACTTTTTACTAAATCTACTACTCTTACTAGAGCTACTACTTCTACTAGTAGATCTAGTACTTTTTACTAGATGTACTACTATTGCTAGAACTACTACTTGTATTAAAATACTAGATATACTCTAGTACTTTTAGTATTTTTATTACTTTTTGTACGTACTCTTTGTACTTTTTATACCTTTCGTCTTTTTTGAGCTTTTTGTATTTTTGTCCTTTTAGTACTTTATGTTCTTTTCTTTACTAGTAGTAGATCTAGTACTAGTAGCAGATCTAGTACTTTCTACTACTAGCAGTAGATCTAGTACTAGTAGTAGATGTTATAATTTCTACTGCTAGTAGTAGATCTAGAACACTACTACTACCAAGTAGATCTGGTACTACTAGTAGTACAGTAGTAGATCTAGTACTAGTAGTAGATCTTGAACTAGTTGTACTTTATACTAGCTCTACTACTCTTACTAGGAACTACTACTTCTACTATAGATCTAGTACTTTTTACTAGCTGTACTACTCTCACTAGAACTACTACTTCTAATACTTATTCATCTAGGCGTACTTCTAGTACTTTTTGTAATTTTATTACTTTTTGTACGTGCTCCTTGTACTTTTCCTACTTTTTTACTTTAAGGACTTTTTGTACTGAAATAGATCTAGTACTAGTAGTAGATTTAGTCCTAGTACTATATTTAGTACTATTTAAAAATGAAGTACTAATAACAGATATAGTATTAGTAGTAGATCTAGTACTAGTAGAAGATAGAAGTACAAAAAGTACTAGAAGTATATCTAGCACTCTAATACAAGTAGTAGATCTAGTAAAAAGTACTAGATCTACTACTAGTACTTTATTTTCTACTAATACTATATCTTTTATTAGTACTTCAGTTTTAAATAGTACTAAATATAATACTAGCACTAAATACTAGATCTACCACTAGTACTAGATCTTTTAGTACTTTTTACTAAATCTACTACTCTTACTAGAGCTACTATTTTTACTAGTAGATCTAGTACTTTTTACTAGATGTACTACTATTGCTAGAACTACTACTTGTATTAAAATACTAGATATACTCTAGTACTTTTAGTATTTTTATTACTTTTTGTACGTACTCTTTGTACTTTTTATACCTTTCGTCCTTTTTGAGCTTTTTGTATTTTTGTCCTTTTAGTACTTTATGTTCTTTTCGTATTCCTTGTACTTTTCGTACTTTTTATACTTTTTTTACTTATCATTTTGCATTTTTCTTAACTTATGGTACTTTTTGTACTTTAAGTAGTTTTACTACTTTGTGTGCTTTTCCTATTTCTTTTACTTTTCGTACTTATTGTGGTTTTTAATATTTGTAATTTTCGTACAATTTTTACTTTTTTGTACATTTTGTACTTTTGTACTATTGAAACTTCTTTTACTATCTTACCTTGAAGGATTTTGTAATTTTCGTACTTTTATTTTTTTTTATAGTCTTTTGTATTTTTTGTATTTTTCGTTCAGATAGTACTTTTTGTACTTTTCGTACTATTCCTACTTATTTACCTTAAGTACCTTTTGTACATAACGCATTTTTCGTACTTTTTGTGTTTCTTGTTCTTTTCGTACTTATGGTATTTTTTTACATTTTGTTCTTTTCGATTTTTCGTACTTTTTGAACTCTTAGTACTTTTTACACTTTTCGTATTTCTTGTACTTTTTGTACAAGTAGCTTTTCTAAAATTGGTACTTTTCGCATTTTTTGTACTTCTCGTACTTTTTGTACTTTTGCACTTTTTGTACCTCTTCTACTTTTTGTACTTTTCGTACTTGTTTTAGTAGTAGTTCAAGTACTAGTTATAGACCTAGTCTTAGCACCAGATCAATTACTAGTAGTAGATCTAGTACTAGTAAAATACTTATTACTGGTAGTAAAAAGTACTATCTTCTTCTAGTATTAGAAAGTATTATTTTAATACTAGTACTATCTACTACTTCCTGTAATATTTGTACACAAAAATACTTAAATTTCCTACTTTTCGAGCGTTCTTTTAATATTTCTTAAATCCTTTTTTAATTTTACTGCTTCTTGCAATACTTAATACTTAATAGTACTTTTTGTACTTTCCGACTGACAGGCCAATCAGTACTTTTGTACTTTTTGTACTTTTTGTAAAAAGGTTCTTTCGGTACTTTTTGTACCTTTATTACTTTTTGTACGTACTCTTGAACTTTTCGTCCTTTTTATGCTTTTTGTACTTCTGTAACTTTTTGTACTTTTCGTTCTTTTTGTACTCTGTTTTCTCTTCGTATTTCTTGTACTTTTCGTACTTTTTTACTTATCATTCTTCTTGTAAAGGTACTGAAACCATTTGCACATTTGACATTTTTCTAAACTTTTCGTACTTTTTGTACAACTCATACTTTTTGTAATTAAAGTAGTTTTAGTACCTTGCGTGCTTTTCCTATTTTTTTTACTTTTCGTATTCATTGTGGTTTTTAAGATTTTTACTTTTCGTACTTTTCTTACCTTTGTCCTTTTTTTTACTTTTTGTACATCTCGTAATTTTTGTACTATTTCTACTTTGTTACTCTTTTACCTTGAAGCATTTTTTGTACTATTTGTATATCTTGTACTTTTCGTACTCTTTACTTTCGTTACTTTTCGTACTTTGTGTACCTTTAATTTCTTTTTATTCTTAACGAATTTTATGTTCTTTTTGTACTTTTTTACTTTTTGTACATTTCGTACATTGTACTTTTCACTTTCAATACTTTTTCTACTTTATGCTTTTTTGATACTTTTTGTACTTTTCGTACATTTTTTACTTTTCGTACATTTTTCACTTTTAGTATTTTTCATATTCTTTTGTATTTCTTGTATTTTTCATTCTTATCTTATACTTTTCGATTTATGCCTACTTTTTTACCTTAAGTACCTTTTGTATATTTTGTTCTATTCGTTTTTTCGTACTTTTCGAGTATTTAGTACTTTTTACACTTTTCGTATTTCTTATAATTTTCGTTCAAGTAGCTTTACGACAATTTGTACTTTTCGTACTTTATATACTTTAAGTACTTTTTGTACTTTTCGCACTTATTGACTTTTCTTACTTTATAACTTTTAGTATTTCTTAACTTTTCGTACTTATTGTACTCTGTACTTCTCGTACTTTTTGTACTTTTCGTATTTTTTTGTACTTTTCGTACTTTTTGTTCTTTTCGTACTTTTTGTTTTTTTCGTACTTTTTGTACTTTTCGTACTTTTTTACATTTTTGAACAATCTTTTTGTGCTTTTGGTTTTTATATTTTTTGTTCATTTGTACTTTTCGTAGTTTATATATCTTGTACTTTTTTATGTTTCATATTTCTTGTACTTTGCGTACTTTCTGTACTCTTTATTTTTTTTATTTTTTTATCTTGTTACATATTTTCATATTTTTCATATTTTTTTACTTTTCAAACTTTTTACACTTTTTGTACTTTTAGTACTTTCTTTACTTTTCATACTCTTTGTACATTTTTACTTTTTGTGCTTCGTACTTCACGTACTTTAAATAATTTTAATATCTTTTTTACTTTTTAAATTTCTTGTACTTTTCGTACATATCGTACTTTTTGTACTTTTGATATTTTAAATACTTTTTGTACTTTATGCATTATATGAACTTTTCGTAAACTTTGTACTTTAAGTACTTTTTTTAAATCTTTTTTATTTCTTGTACCATTCGTTCTTATTGTACTTTTCGTACTTTTTGTTTTTTTTTTGTACTTTTTTTATATTTTTTGTACTTTTTTTACTTTTCATATTTTTCGTACTTTTTGCACTTTTGGTACTTTTTTTACTTTTACTTCTTGTACTTATTTTACTTATTGTACTTTTTTTACTTTTTTTTTACTTTTCGCACTTTTTGTACTTTTCAGACTTTAACTTCTTTTCGTAATTTTTACTTTTCGAACTTTTTTTTACTTTTCACACTTTTCGTACTCCTCTTATTTTTCGTACTTTCCGTATTAAAATATTTTCAGTACTTTTTTAGTTTTTCTGTAAGTACGTCATTTTGGCTACTTTTAGTTCTTTTTTTACTTGTAGTACCTTTTGTACTTTTAGTACTTTTTGTACTCTTAATACTTTTTTTACTTTAACTTATTGTGCTTATTTTACTTTTATTACTTATTTACTTTTCTTACTTTTCGAACTTTTTGTACTTTTTTTACTTTTCGTAATTTTTGACTTTTGTACTATTTTTGATACTTTTTGTACTTTGCGTACTTTTTTTAATTTTCGTACTTCTTGCACTAGTAGTGCTTTGAGCTTCTACTTTTTGTACTTATTTTATTTTTAATATTTAACATATTTCTTGTTGTTTTTGGACTTTTATATTTTCATACTTTTTGTACTTTTTGTTTTTTCGTACTTTCTGTATGAAAGTGTTTTCAGTTCTTTTCAAGTTATTTTTTGTACTTTTTAACTTTTTTTAAGTACTTCTCCTCTTAGTACTTTTTGTGCTTTAGGTACGTTGTGAACTTTTGGTACATTTTGTGCTTATGATACTTTTTTTAGTATTTTTTATTTTTCGTTCTTTCTGTACTTTCCGTAGTTTTTTAATTTGTATACTTTTTGTACTTTTCGTACTTTTTTTTTATTTTTCACACTTTTTTTGTTAAACTGTCTTCAGTACTTTTTAAGTTTTTCTGTACGTACTTTTCCTACTTTTCGTACTTTGTGTTTTTGTAGTCCTTTGTTTGCTTTTTTCTTTTTGTTCGTTTTTACTTATTTTACTTTTTGTACTTATCATACTTTTTGTATTTTTTATACTTTTTGTCTTAAAGTGCTTTTTGTATTTAACGCATTTTTTGTACTTTTCGTACTTTATCTACCTTAAATCCTTTTTGTTCCTTACTCATTTTTTTTACTTTTTTCACTTTTGTTTGTACTTTCTTAATTCTCGTACTCTAAGTACTTTTAGTACCTTTTTAAGTGTTCGCTTTTTTTACTTTTCGTACTTTTTTTACTTTTCGTACATTTTGTACTTTTTGTGCTTTATACTTAAAATACGTTTTGTACTTTACGCATTTTTTAACTTTTCGCACATTTTTTACTTTTAGCACTTTTTTCATTTTTGTATTTCTTATATTTTCTGTTCTTATAGTACTTTTTTGCTTTTCGTGCTATTCCTTCTTCTTTACTTTTTACCTTTGTTACCTTTTTTTTAGTTAATGCCTTTTTCGTAATTTGAGTACTTTTTGGCACTTTTGGCGTTTTTGTACTTTTACTTTATGTACTTTTTACTTTTCTTACTTTTTTTTCTTTTCGTAGTCTTATTACTTTACGTCCTTTTTTTTTTAATTGTTTTTACTTTTCATATTTCTCTTACTTTTCGTACTTTTTGTACTCAATTTTTACTTTTTTTACTTTTCTTTCCTTAAGTACTTTTCAAACCTTACGCATTTTTTGTACAATTAGGATTTTTTGTACTTTTAGTATTTTTTATACTTTAAGTTCGTTTTGTACTTTACATTTTTTGTAACAATCTTACTTTTCGTAATTATTTTACTTTTTGTGCTTTACGTGTTTTTTTTAACGCATTTTTTTACTTTTCGCTTTTTTTTGCACTTTTCACACTTTTTATATTCCACTTTCGTACTTTCGTACTTTGGTACTTAAAGTACTTATTGCACTTAATGCATTTTTTGTACCTGTCATTTTTTGTTGTTTTTATGAGTTTTTTATTCTTTTCGTATTATTTGTACTTTTCGTACTTTTTGTATCGCATTTTTCGTATTTCTGTATGAAAGTGTTTTCAGTTCTTTTTAAGTCTTTTTGTACTGTTTGAACTTTTTGTACTTTATTTTTCTACTTTTAGTACTTTTTGTGCTCTTCATACTTTCTTTATTTTTCGTACCTCTTGTACTTTTCAGTCTTTTTTAATTCTTATACTTGAAAGTATTTTCAATTCTTTTTAAGTTTTGTTTGTACTGTTTGAATTTTCGGAACGTACTTTTCTAGTTTTAATACTTTTGTACTTTTTGTACTTTCTATACTTTTTGTGCTTTTTTACTTTCCGTACTTTTTTTACTTCTCGACTTTAAGTACTGTTTGTAATTTAAGTTCCTTTTTCACTTTACGCATTTTTTTTGTACTTTTCGTATTTCTTATACTTTTCGTGTTTAGTTTCCTTTTTTTAATTTTCGTACTTTTGTACATCTTTTATTTTTAATACTTGTTTGTACTTTTCGTACTTCCCTTACTTTTGATACTTTTAATTCTTGTACTTTTTACCCTTTTTACTTTTTGTACGTACTTTCTGTTCTTTTAGTACTATTTTAGAAACCAAGATCCCGAATATCAAGATTCCCGAAAACCCAGAATCCCAAAAACCCAAAATAACAAACATCCAGAATTCCTAAAACCCAGCATAACTTAAGACAGAACGTGTGTTGTTTACAAGGAAGCGTTAATTTCCAAACTTAGACCCGCCAACTATTAATGGAATTTCGCTCGGATTTCGGGAACTGCCAAATATCTTGTCATTGAGCTTGACAGTAAACTAAACTGGAAAGAAAATATCAATTTCATTCTACACTTGCATTAGAATCTTTGGTAAAAGATGGGGTCCCAGCCCCAGAACCATTCATTGGATGTACTAAGCCATAATAAGGCATATTCTTACGTAAGGATCTGGTGGCCAGCCTTAGACAAGGAAACCAATCTAAAAATCACGACAAAAATTCAAATCGGCAGAACCAGTGCTATCAGAACCAAACCCACAGCTGCCCTTGAATCTTTCCTTTCACTAGCTCCACTCAAATTGTTTACAAAAGAGCTGGCGGCCAAAAGTGCTTTAAGACTTCAACAGTGTAATAACTGGAAAAAGGACCACTACGGTCATAGAACTTTTATGAATTTCACAGACATAGACATTCAAACAGACTACATCACACCGCACATAGATTTCAACCCAGTGGCCATAATAGATATACCGACAAGGGAATCATGGAATCATGTTTCGGTGTTTACGGACGGTTCCAAGACATATGAGGGGGTAGGGTCAGGAATCTTCTCAGTTAACCCACCTACTAGCAGATGAATAAAGCTTCCAAATCATAGTAGTGTATTCCAAGCGGAAATACTAGCAGTCTGAGAAGCCGCAAAACATCTGGCCTCACGTGAACTAGTTAATAGTAATATCGACATCTTCATAGACAGTCTGGCGGCAATAAAAGCCATTTCCTCAATCACTACAAAGTCTAAACTGGTAGATAGTTGCTAAAATGTACTGAGGATTCTCAGCACAATGAACACAGTTACCCTTAAATGGGTCCCAGCACACCGTGATATATACGGGAACGAAATGGCAAATAAACTGGCCAAAAACGGGCCAGCCCTTAATCCGAGCCAAACCGATCACTCGGTACTTATGCCACTGCAGCAAGAGAAAAGTAGAATTCACTAAACTTTCCTCGAGGATGCGGATGTCAGATGGTCAACCATTGACACTTGCAGAGTTTTAAGGAATCTATGGCCGAATATATCAAGAAAAAAGACAAAATATTTACTTAAGATTAGTAGGCCTCAACTATCCACCTTAATTGGAGTCGTAACGGGTCACAACTATATGGGTACCCACATGCACAGAATGGACATAAGCCTGTCGGACTTGTGTTGAGGGTCTCAAGATGAAGAGGTGGATGAGGATTCATATCAAATTCTTTGTGAATGTCCCAGCCTAGCCAGAACCAGGAAAGCAGCCCTCGGAGAATACTTTTTCGACTAACTGGACGATTCATCCAGAATTCAGGGTGGTTCAGGGAGGCCTCCAATGCCAACACCTAAACTCCACCCAATCCACCATCTCCTTTTCCTCCCACCTACCTTAACTAAATCCTATGGGGAGCGCAATGGATCCATTGAGACCCGAGTGAGACGATATGGCTTCCCTTCAAACCTAACCAAAAACCCAGCATCCTAAAAGCCCAGAATCCTCAAAGCCCAGAAGCCCAAAAACCCAAAATTTAGAAAGGCCAAAACCCCGAAACTAAAAATATTTTTAAAAACGAATAAATTTTAAAAATATACCAAATTTAAAAAATTCTTTTGACGAAATTTAAGGCAAAATTCGGGTCTACCACGATATCTAGAAAACAATTATCAGGAAAGCAAAAATCTCGAAACCAAAATCTCGAATAACAAAAATCTATCGCCAATCTATGCCAACATCGTCGCTGGCTTGTAGGCATAGACCAAAGACTTGACGTACCCCACAGGAAATAGTCTAACGGCGTCAAATCGCATGACCGAGGCGGCCAATCGACTGGACCATTTCGTGAGATAACACGTTCTCCAAACTTGGTTTCCAATAAATTGATTGTGACATTCGCTGTGTGGCTTGTTGCGTCGTCCTGTTGGAACCATATGTCCTCCAAGTCCATATCATCCAATTGGGGCCAAAAATATTCGGTTATCATTGAACGGTAGCGATCCCCATTCACAGTAACGTGCCGGTCTTGATCATCACGGAAGAAGTACGGCACAATGACGCCGCCGGCCCATAAACCACACTAAACCGTAATTTTTCCGGGATGCAATGATGAGTCATGGAGTACGTGTGGATTGCTGCCTGACCAATACCGCATATTTTGTTTATTGACGAAGCCATTCAGCCAGAAATGAGCCTCATCGCTGAAGATGATTCTTCGATGAAAATCCGAATAATTTTCAAGTTGTTGCTCAGCCCAATCCACGAACATACGACGCTTCTGGTGGTCAAGCGGCTACAGTTCTTGCGTCAATTTAATCTTGTAAGGATGTAGGCCAAGATCTTTTCGCAAAATTCGCCACAACGACGCCATAGAGATGCCCAACGCTTAAGAAGTCTTGAGAGACACATTTGGGCTTTCTGCAACTGAAGCCTCAGCGGCAGCAATATTCCCGACACTACGAGCACTTCTTTGTCTCACTGGCACGGGAACATTTTGTACTGTGCCTGTGGATTCAAATTTTTCCACTAGACGCTCAATTGTTGATCTGCTAGGACGATTATGACGACCATAAATTGGACGTAGCGCTCTTAACGTTGAGGCCACTAACTCCGAATTTCGGTAATAAATTTTAATAATGTCGACTCGTTGTTGGCTCGTATATCTTTCCATCATAAAATGGCAAACCTTACTGAAGAGAAATGTCAAAAGAGCGGCAAGAAATATGGCGTCGTTTGCTGTCCCTGTCGCTCTACTTTTGTAGCGTCCCTGTTAAAAAACCCTTTACAATTCAACTTGACTTTAATAATATAAAAAATGTGTATAATGTATATGTATCAATATTTGTTTCCCCGAAAAAAAAAATAATTTGTTTAAGGGGGATATAATGTTATGAATCAAGAGTATTTTAAATTTGATTTATGTAGTTATAACTCCTCAACTTTTTATTCCATTCCATTTTTTTTTAAATTTTTAATTATATTTTATTTAAATGCGAGTCATGCAATTCGTATTATATAAATTAAACCAACAATGATGGTAATTTTATTCATACTATCTTCAAAGTTCATAAGCGTACTTTACTATACGAACGAAAAAAAAAATATGTGTGGTCAGGATATTGCAGTGTGCCACAGGCAAAATTATTGGAAATTGATTTTAAAATGTTCAGAGGATTCAAATGAAATAAATTATTATTCATGTTATGCTATGTACATAGATTGTTGTTATGATGGTTTGGCTGTTTGTGAGTAAAAAAAAATGTTACAGAAGACTCGCTTTAACAAACACACAGCCTTACGTGAACACTGGCTAACGTGAACATAATTTTTTTTTCTACACTGAAAACTCTTTAGTGTGAATACGGTGAGAAAACCCCATAACGTGAACAAATTTAAAATTACATTCAATAAAGAAAAAGTTGTTTTTTTCTGCATTTGTTGGTTATTCGACTCATTTTAATAAAACATTGAATTTCCGTTAATGATTGCTCGTGATTTCTGCCATTTAAGCTGTGGTTTGCATTAAGTTAAGTGCGCGCTGCTAAATTGCCATTCGAAAAATTGTTGTTTAGAAAAGTGGATGTGATAGAAAAATTAAAAGCAGGATCAAGCGTACATAGCGTACTACCTTAGCAAAGCAGTACAATATTACAAATCTAAAAATTCAGCGTACGCATTAACGTCTCTGCAAAAACTCCGTTGCTTTGCATAGCATTATACTTTAAAGTTCCATGCGAAAAAAAAACTAGATTTTCTAAATTGTTTTCCAATTTTAGGCTTATGGTTTAATTATTATTTTTTCGCTTTGAATATTACACTATTAAGCTAAGTTTTTACTTCAAACCGAAGTGAAATTAAAATTAAAATGAAACATCAATAACATATGCACCAAAGGGTTTTCAAAAAAAAAAAAAAATAGTTTTCACCATAAAATTTGGTTTGGAAAAGCCCATTGAGTTGATTTTGTTTCGAAAAAAATTTATCTCTCCCTGTCACCAAAATAGTTGCAATTAGTTTATGACACTTTTTCACGCCTACACTCAGGGAAAAAAGTCAAGTACATAACTAACTTGGGCCCTGTTAAATTTACAAGGTTCATAATCCAATGTAAAGTTACAGACATTTCAGAAATTTACCTGATTTTAATAATCTTATATTAAGTGTTAAATCAGACTAGTAGCCTATATTACCATATTCAAGTTGATTTAAGCAGATGACATGTTATTTTAAATAGACTTTGGTAAACAAGAAATTTTACAAGAATATAGATTTAATTTTAACTGAGATCGTGTTTTTTAACACTGAATGTTGTGAATTTCAATTAAACCACAAATCAGGTTGAAGTAACGTTTTATATGGTTATTTTTACATTATTTAATTGTTGAATTTAACCTGGCTTCATATTAAAGAAACACTCTTTCAGTTAATTTCAACCAGTGTTAAAGCACACACACTCAGGCCATCCAAATAAAATTATTTAAATTTAACCTGGCCGCCTGTTAAAGTAGTACTCTACCAGTGTTGAAACACCCTCACAAGCCATCACTAAGGAAACACTCTGCTAGTTCATTTCAACGTGACACCAGTGTTAAATCACATACACACACAAGCCATTCAAACAAAATCAGTTTCAACTTATTGATATTTGGCACAAGTTTTGTATGCACTGAAGTGACCCAGGATATGCGTGCTATCTCCATTTGTGGGAGGTTTTCAGTTCAAAAGTAAATATCACAAAGTATTTTTAAAATAAAATAATATACTTAGTCATAAATTTCAATACTTTCAGAATAATGCAAAATGAATTGGACGGTAAGCAGCGTTAGAGATGGGCCTTAGACGCATCGATCCAAGACATAATATTAACCAGATACAGGGTTGATTCAACATTGAATCCTGCTAAATTAACTAGATCATCATGTAAAATTTACAAGACGTTGATCTTCATATAGTTGAAAAATAACAACCTGAAAATCAGGTATAGTAAACCAGAAATTGGTTAGTTACACCTGCTCTTTTCTCTGACTGTATTTTTTATTTTTTGTATATGAAATCTACCCTTAGCATGGATGTATAAACTAGGCTTTATGCATAAAATACCTGTTAACTTGTTTTGTATTTATTTATTTATTTTTTCGTTTTAACTGTAAACTATGCTAAATGAAAAGCCAGAAAAAGAAAGCCACATTTTTTTCATTCACTTAAATGCTCATTTTCTTACTTCCACAAAAACTATGAATAAGGTATGTACAAAAGCTCAAAAAATATGAGTTTGAGTTAAAACAAAATACACTTCTAATTAATTTAATAAACAACTACACCTTCCTAAAAATGAAAAACTTTGCAAACGTGAATACGCTCGATTTTTAACAGTTCACGTTCCCGTGACTCTACTGTATGTAGAAAAATGTATACATTAAATAAAAACTTAATAAGAATAAAACAAAAAGATTTTTTCGGGATTTTATATTTGATATACGAGTATGGCTTTCAGAAAAAAAAAATCATTCCCCACATAAATTTATGCGAATTTGTATCCAAGGTTATGGTAAGGGCATTAGGTGTCTATTTACTGAGGAAAAATGTATGTACCTACTCGTATTCAGTATACAGAGACTAGAAGGTATGTGAAATGTTTGTTTATGTTTTAAGACGAAAACAATTTCCAGAATTTTCTATGAAAAATAATAACAACAAAAACATAAATGTTAAAGAAAAAGAAATTATGTAAAAACCCTTTGCGTAAAAAGTCAGCCACAAAAAGTAATGAGATCTAAAATATATGCCAAATTCAAGAGTTCTAAGTTCATGAAGTTTATAATACGAAATATCTTAAGTAGAGAAATATCGAAAAGAAACTCCAAATTATGACAGAAATTTGGTATATTTAATGGTGACTCATAGAAAGTGGGTTGATGCCACGCCCTCCGATTGAAAAAGGCATATCGTTCCACCAATTTGCATTGCTCTACATAAATTGGAAGTGCACTACAAAGTTGAAAACAGTTTTAGATAATTAGGTGGATGCCACGCCTCTTGAGTAGAAAATCCCAAAAAGTTTGATGTTTTTATGTATCCACCTCAAGACCCACCGCTCGCCAATTCTTACCAATCAAAGACAACCACAAGTGCACCACAGAATTTATAACAATTTTAAGAAGAGTACCCTACCCCCTGGGCAGAAAATTCTAATCTTTTTAGTTTTATCC
This sequence comes from Dasysyrphus albostriatus, assembly GCA_946251815.1. Taxonomy (NCBI): domain Eukaryota; kingdom Metazoa; phylum Arthropoda; class Insecta; order Diptera; family Syrphidae; genus Dasysyrphus; species Dasysyrphus albostriatus. Next base: position 26,085,013 of record OX276336.1, on the reverse strand, counting down.
TTGTACACTATCAAAAGTTCTCCATATGATTTATAAGAATTTTTGAGAAAGTGAGTGTATGCCACGGCCCTGAACAGAAAATTCCGATTCCCATTCCATACCGCTCTACCAATTTTCATCGTTCTACAGCAGCTGGAGATGCCTCATATAGTTTGTAAGAATTTTTAAGAATGTGGGTGGATGCCACGCCTTCTGAATGAAAAAAGTCTTACATTTTAAATGTGCTGTACTAATTTTCATCCCTCAAAAAAAAAACAGGAGGTGCTCCATATAATTTATATGAAATTTTGAGAAAGTGAGTGGATGCCACGCTCCCTAAATACAAATTTGCTGATGTTTGACTTTTTCCATTGTATGCACCAAAAGATCTACTGTTGTGTGAGTTTCAAGGTTCTACGGTGTCGGAAAGTGCTCAATAATTTTTATGATCTGTCAGTGAGTGAGTCAATCAGTCGGTCAGCTACTGTTCTTGCGATTTCCGAAGTCCTATATCTCGGGAATTACTTTAAAGCTAAATACTCTTAATTTGGTGATCCACCTGTGTTTGAGCAGCTTAGAAAATACTGCAAATTTAAATTTTCTGACCTCATTGGTGCTGAAGTTACAAGGGGAGGTTGAAAATTGCCTGGGATTGTTCCTGTAAAAGGAGTGTAGTGACTCGAAATTGGCTAGGCACTACCGTGCTCTTTGATACTTTTATCAGATGGATTGTTGACCCTGTCTTAAATTGCACATAGTTGTAGAATTTTTTTTTAGATTTTATGAGAGCAGCCCTAATTGAAATAAAAAATTCAAAAACATCAAATTGGTTTAACAAACTATTTTTATGTTTATAGATTGACGAAACTTATTCCGTGAATTATGTCAAATTCATATCGATTCTATAAAATGTGGTTACATCTTCAATTGCCGATGGTTGTTCTCATCATATTTTTACTCTGAGCATGAAAAACTACATGGAAGTGCACTGTTTGTTTGAGGTAATTTTCCATAGGTGAAAATTTTCAATATTTTCGATTTCAAGTTAAAATTTGAAATTAAAAATTTGTCATACATTCCAATAAAACACAATGTTTTTGAATTATTATTTTTGTATTATTTACACAAAATTTGAGCTTTGCAATATTTTTTACACAAACAGAACTATAATAATTGGAAGAAGAAATAAAAAAATGTATTTCGTCCATAACTGATTTGATTGATTGGTTTCATTAAAACCAATTATCGCAATCGAACTTAGCAAGTCACCTTAATTTTATTTCTCAACTAACCCACCATTACTATATAACACAGACAACCAATAACTCCGATTTGTTCTTAGAATTGATTTTTAGCGTACTTAATGTTTAGTATGTTAAAATTTCCACAAATTTTATTACCATGAATCGTGATACTCGCTATGCGTGATCTTAAACGTAATTTAGATAAAAAAGCTATGAGTGTTTCACGCTTACCCACCAGCGAAATAGCTATGATTCCAAAGAAACTTCAAACAAAAATTGTGTATATGTGTCAGCAAGTTGTGGAATTGAAGCCTTTCTATGCAAATCATAGTTAAGGTGCCGTCACACCGTGCAAGTAAATTACTTGCAGCTATTGTTTCAAAAATTTCGATTTTGAAATATTCGTGGAAGTAATTGCAGAGAACAGTCACACAAGTTATTAATAAATTGCTTGCTAAAACGACTTTTTACTTGCTTCCAAAGCCAACTTGCTGAAGAACTTTTTAGATCGTCACACCGTGCAACAAGTACTTGCTGCAAGTAATTTCTGAAATGGCTTGCTAAAATTAATTTATTAAGGTACTTGCTTGTGTAAACGGATGTGGTTGGGCCATTTTCAGTTCAGTTTGGTTTATTGTTTCATCAGAAATAGATCTTAAATGGATAATCCAGATTTGGAAGAAGATTTTTTTTAAAAGAAAATGGTTTTTGAAGAATAAGTTTTGTTGAAATCGAAGCAATTGATTGTTCGGGTCATCACACCAGACAATTTTTACTTGCAGTAAACATTTTACTTGCTGCAAGTACTTTACTTAATGTGTTGACAACTTTAAGGGTAAAATTTCTATCTTCTTGACTAGTAGAACAAAATAAAGGGTTTTTCAACAGGGACACTACAAAAGTAGAGCGACAGGGACAGTACACGACCCGATATTTCTTGCCGCTCTTTTGACATTTCTCTTCAGTTAGATTTGCCATTTCATGATGGAAAGATATACGAGCCAACAACGAGTCGACATTATTAAAATTTATTACCGAAATTCGGAGTTAGTGGCCTCAACGTTAAGAGCGCTACGTCCAATTTATGGTCGTCATAATCGTCCTAGCAGATCAACAATTGAGCGTCTAGTGGAAAAATTTGAATCCACAGGCACAGTACAAAATGTTCCCGTGCCAGTGAGACAAAGAAGTGCTCGTAGTGTCGGGAATATTGCTGCCGCTGAGGCTTCAGTTGCAGAAAGCCCAAATGTGTCTCTCAAGACTTCTTAAGCGTTGGGCATCTCTATGGCGTCGTTGTGGCGAATTTTGCGAAAAGATCTTGGCCTACATCCTTACAAGATTAAATTGACGCAAGAACTGTAGCCGCTTGACCACCAGAAGCGTCGTATGTTCGTGGATTGGGCTGAGCAACAACTTGAAAATTATTCGGATTTTCATCGAAGAATCATCTTCAGCGATGAGGCTCATTTCTGGCTGAATGGCTTCGTCAATAAACAAAATATGCGGTATTGGTCAGGCAGCAATCCACACGTACTCCATGACTCATCATTGCATCCCGGAAAAATTACGGTTTAGTGTGGTTTATGGGCCGGCGGCGTCATTGTGCCGTACTTCTTCCGTGATGATCAAGACCGGCACGTTACTGTGAATGGGGATCGCTACCGTTCTATGATAACCGAATATTTTTGGCCCAATTGGATGATATGAACTTGGAGGACATGTGGCTCCAACAGGATGGCGCCACAAGCCACACAGCGAATGTCACAATCAATTTATTGGAAACCAAGTTTGGAGAACGTGTTATCTCACGAAATGGTCCAGTCGCTTGGCCGCCTCGGTCGTGCGATTTGACGCCGCTAGACTATTTCCTGTGAGGCTACGTCAAGTCTATGGTCTATGTCAAAAAGCCAGCGACGATTGATGAACTTCGTACGAATATCGACCGTGAAATTGCAGCAGTATCGGCCGATTTATGCTTGAAAACCGTCGAAAATTGGGTTCAGCGTCTGGACTTCTGCAAGCGTGCCCGTGGTGGCCATGCAAAAGAAATCGAATTCCATACATAATGGCATCGAACGTTCTTTCACAATAATAAAGAAGTTCATTGATATCCAAAAAAGTTTTTGTTTATTTAAAAAAAACTTTTGTAGCGCTCTTATTGAAAACCCCGATATTTGATTTAAAAAAAAAAATGAAACATTTTTTAAAAATCCAAAAAATATTTCTTTTTATTTAAGTACACAAAAATATTTATAGTTTTAAGAAGCCTTTGAAAAAAAAAATAATTAAAATCAGTCATACCATTTTGAAGAAGATTGAAAATAAAAAAAATGGTTCTCTGGGGAGGTACCATTAATAACCATTTTTTGACACAAGTTTATGGGGTCACAAGGTATTCGACGAGGTAGAACAACTTTTGAGATATATTTCCTGAAGAGAACATTAAGGCTTTCAAGTAGTACTGCAAAACAGATTCTCATGCTTGAGATGGTTTTCCATCTAATATAAGTTAAAGTTCTTAAAAATTCAATTGGCATTTTTGGGTTTTGTTTTTTAAACTCATGTTTTTAAGAAAATTTTGTTTCTTTCATAATATGTATATCCATGTTTTTAAAAACAAATAACTTTTAAAATTCTTGAAAAAAAGAGCAAGTATTTACGACCCAGTCATTCATTTTATTTATTTTGTTTTTAATTCATAAAATTGAACAAATTCGAAAGTTCTCCGATAAGATAACTGGGAAAATTTTATTTCTAAAACACGATGATTCAGTAAAAAAAAAAATTTCGACTCCATTCAAACATTTTGTAAATCAAAAGTGTAGCAAAGCTTTAAATCATTGAATGTATGTATAATATTGATAAAAAATATAGTATTAATTGGAACGTATTGGAACGTTGAATTCCAATCAGTCACATTATTGTAGTTTTTGAAAAAAATTATATGTGAGAATTATTCATTTTCGATTTATTCAATTTCATTCTTAGTCGAATTCTTATTAGAGACTTTGTTGATGGGCGTAAACAAAATTATACATAACATAAAAGCAGATACCAAATCTGACAAAACATTGAACGAAAGGCAAATGCCTTCACCGATTAAAATCAATAGTAAAAACATAAACTCGCTACAAATGTAAACAAATAAAATTAATTGAAGAAACCACTTTTTTCATTTTCTAAAAGATATTTGTGTCGGACGATTTCATATTTATTCAAAACAACCTATACATATACAAATACATACATGTACTCAAGATATGTAAATATGTTATGAATTTCCAAAAAAAATATAAATATTTCTAGAGGAATTTCTAATTTTATTAGCTAATACAACTCGCAGATTTTTCTCAGACTATAAAAAGTAGGTATATTTATATGTCTATTCTCCAATCCAGTCACAATATAATCATACTGACTGACTGATTGAGTCACCCTTTGTATATCCCATACTTAACCTACTTGCCAGTATCTATTTGATAGACAGTATGGCGCTTTGTGACTCAACTTAATCTATACGTCAATCACTTTCTTAAGGACTAATTCACCTTGCTTAGAATATATTATATAGACAGATTTTCTACTTGACCCACAAAAAACAAAAAAAGAGGTAACAGACCCCTTTCGTAATAAGAAAAAGAAGCAAAAAAAAAAGGTCTTCAGTTTTCCTCCTGACCATAATCTCAATTAGTTGAAAACCTTATGTACCTCTATACCCACTTTATCAATACATATCCTTCGCCCACATTCAATATCCTTTAAGAGTGAGTGTAAAAATGTGATACAGGGTGATTTTTTGTTTTAAGAGAAATTGAAATATATAAACACGACATGAAAAATTTTCATACGAGAACGAACGGTGAGAGTCGATTGACCCTTGATTTGAGGTGTTGAGTTGCTCTATTGCTTTTAACTTTTTTATTATTTATTACGACGAATGTACAAAACTCTTTTAGTACAGGTAAAATAGAATAAATAAAACAATAAATTAGTACCATCATGAAATTAAGTGGAAACGTTTTTTGCACCATGAGAATGAAGAATCAAAAATGTCTATAAAAATTTTTCATATGGAAGGGTGTTTTTTTAAGGGGTAGAAGGGGGGAGTTGTGCTGTATCAAACTTAAAAATTAACCTTGTTACAAACCAAGCATGTGACACATATTTCTAAGGAAGTTTTTAATTCTGAATCAAATAATACTAAAATCAAGTCAATACGGTCTCCGAGAAAAAAGTCATTGTCATTTTTATGTTAGCATGACTGTAATTTCAGTAGAAAAGTTAAATATTACCGAAAACCAATTGAAAATAATGGTCCATTGATGACACATGGCATCAATGGTTTGATTGCCGTAAAAATCAATAATCAAAACAATCCAAAAAAATAACTGTGGTGAATAAGTGTTTTTTTGGGGAGTTGGGTTATACATATTGAGATTATTACCATAAAACCTATAAAAAAAAATGGTACCACCATTAAAAATTTTAAAAATTTGTTCTGAACTATCAAAATGAAGAATCAAAAGAGTATATAAAAATATATATACTAAAACGTCCTTTTCTATGGGTGCAAGAAAGTGTAATACTTTTTTCAAAAGTAAATATTGTTCCCAAAAACAAGTAACACCGCCTTTACTCAAACCCACGAAAACACCTTTTCACTCTTGATATTTTTGTAAATTTCTTTTAATGTTCACTTTCGTAGTAAATGAAATATTTGTACCACGTTTCTTGAGGCTACCATCCTTTTGAAAGAATTTCAAAAAATAACACCACACTATTCAATTGCTTCAAAGAAACACCCTTCCATGCAAAATATTTTTATAGACTCTTTTGATTCTTCATCTTGTTAGTTTATAAAGCATTTTTACTAAGTTTCATGGTGGTATCATTTTTTGAAATTGGTTTTATGGTAATAATCCCACTATTAACCCACCCTTCCAAAAAAAAAACACCCTTTTACCACAGATATTTTTTAGATTCTTCTGATTATTGTTTTTTATGACGAATGAACCATTGATGTCAAGTTTTACCATTGGACCAGTATTTCCAAATGGGTTTCAGTGATATTTAACATTTATACTGAAAAGAAAGTCATCTTAACATAAAAATGACAATAAATTCTTTCTCGGAGGTCGTTTTGACTGGTTTTCGTATCATTTGATTCAGCATTAAAAACTAGTTTAGAAACATGTGTTATTTGCCTAGGTTGTACCAAGGTAAATTTTACCGTTTGACACCCCACAACTTCCGCCCCTCTCTCCCACAAAAGAACACCCTTTCATGTGAAATATTTTTATAGTCTCTTTTGATTCTTCATTCTCATGGTAAATGAAATATTTTCACCAAGTTTCATGGTGGTACCAATTTTATTTTATTCGAAGGCCTTTCTGTACTATTTCACCTATACTATTTTTGAATTCCCACCCTCCCAAAAGAAACCGGTACTTGTTCAAAAATTCACTAGGACCATGGAAGGCTGATAGAGTCTGCAGCTTTAGGAAAACCTACCTTTTATATTTTTTTTTTGTTCATTTTCTTATGCTTAACCATTGAGATACTTCAATAGAAATGTCAATAAGTCAAAAAATACACAAAATGAGTAGTTAAATTATCATATAAAGAAAATAGAATACCTATTTTTCTGTTTTAGTACAGCGAATTAATTAAATTAAACTTATATTTCCTGAAGTATTGACTTTTTCATAGTTGAGTTTTGATAAACGAAAACCTAAGGGAAAATATTTTGTATGAGAAGTAAGAGTATAATAATTTCTGACTTCTTCACTTTTTTGTTGTTTCTTTTTTAGTTTTTAAAAAATAGTGTGTAAATATTTTATAAGTTATTAAAAAACAATTCGCTTCATATAACAAAAATATTATATATGTAAATGCGTGTTCTGAAGAACAAGAATATTGTTCGTGCATACACGACAAAAAATTGTACGGCCAAGGGGGGGAAATTTTGTTTTATGGAACTGGTTGAAAGAGCGGAACAGCCATTGGGTGTTATTATGAAAAATATTATACTGTCGATATTTTGACAGGGTGGAAAAACATCATCGGTCAATTGGTAACTTGATATTTTTGCGTTGACGTGATTCATTCACTCTTTCAAATTGTAATTTGTGATAAGTCCCAATTTGAGCTATTTAGTTTTGAAATTGGGTCGACAGGACGTTGACCGGAAGTATTTAGAATAACAGATATTTTTTTTTTGTTAAAAATTTACCTGAAAAGGCACTAGGCCTAGGCACAAGTTTTTTTTAATATAGCTTTATTTTATTTTTGGAGAAAAAAACCTTTGATTTGATTCGATCGTGATCCGCAAAATAAGATTCGTGATCCGATCAAAAATAATATTCCATTTTGAATTAATCACGAGGGAACGAATCATATTTTATCCTAACCTTGCTAGCAACTTTCAGTGGCTGGGTGAGAAAAGCAGGGAGGAAATAGGGGTGAACAAAATTTCTCCGGCCGACGATTTAAAGAAATTTTTTTGAAATTTCTTTTCACATTTAGGTTGGAGGTGGGTTGAACGCAGCTAGACTTTCTAAGGATATTCAAAAAATACTAAGATTATATTTCCTCGTGTGAAAGGTAGAAGAGATTTTTAATGAAAAAAAATTAAAAGAAAACGTCAACAAAATCTCCAGCAACCTGTATCTTAGTGTAAAAACGGACAGTTATGCAGGGTGTTTTTCATAAAATTCATGAAAACTCATGAAAATGAGAGCACAGGTTGAATCGAAACAAGAAAAGCATTTTGTTTAAACTTTTTGTATATACTAAAATAAGTAGTATAATATTTAGCAACTAAGAACGGTTTGTTTTTAATTTTACATTTTCTCATTATCGGCTGAACAGATGAAAATATTATGTTTTTAAATACAAATTAAAAAAAAAGTTAAAATAATATTGAATATCAAAATTTGGAATTAAAAAAAAAAGTTTAAACATTTTTTGCTTTGAAAGCTTGATACATATTTTAAAACAGGCTGATAATTTTTTTTAAGTGTATTTTTAAATGCAAATAAGAAAATACTTAAGATTTGCATATCTCCCTTAATTTTTGTTTACAAAAATAATTTTTTTAATCATTTAAATTGTTTCTATATTTAATCATTTTTGCTCAAGAATTCAGATTTCTCTAGTTTTATATTAGAAGTTGTTTTATCTTATTTAAATACCGTATTTCATGCTTTGAAATATTTTTCTCTCATAATTTCCATGACTTTTTGTATAATTTTATAAACTTTAAACCTCTGGAACATAAGGGCATGTAATTGAGCCAACTCATGCATTTTATTTTTATTTGTATCTCGTTTTTTAATGGACTTAAAAAACTGTTAAAATAAATAATTTTTTTGACAAGAATAAATCCCTTAATAAATGTTTTTTGAACGAATTAAAAATAAGCCTATGGTCAAATTCATTTGAGAAAGTTTAACGAGCTTTTTTACTGCAACTTACACAAAATATAAACTCGAGACATGGTAATGATTTCGACAGAAAAAATATTTTTTTTTTGGAAAAAATAAATTCCTTAAAAAAAAAACATGGTTAATCATGTTACAAAAAGTCGGTAACTCATATTTAGGGCTAAGTCTTTAATAATTTCTTTTTATTTTCAGCCATAATTATGTTTAGGTATTACTTGTAGGATATTTTGCAAGTCAAATTTTAAACCAGCGAACAATAGGCAAAAGGGGCGAGATAATTTTTCCATTTTTTTTAATTTTATGTCAACCTTTTCATGGAACTAACCTTATGTAGAAAATACCTTTCTCTAACCCTGAGGCCACACGAGCCAGTACAGGCTAGCCAGTCGCAATACACTCACATTTTTTTACTAACACATACAAGCCTGACGAACTGGTTTGCTTTTTCGTAGTCAGTTGGGAAGCCAGTAGAGTAGCCAGTAACATCAGGGTTCGGCAGTAAACTTTTTCGGAGCAGATTTGGAAAAATAGGTCTAAAACTAAAATTGACTCACATTTTATTTTACAAAATATTAATAAAATAAGAATCGGGGAGTCCATATGTCCAGTCATATTATATTCGTCATATTATTTACTCGTTTAATCCGATTAATCCAATTGAATTTAAACTGCATTCCGGAGGTCAGTTTAAATTGTTTAATCCAGATTAAGACTGGATTTCATACTATTCACTTTTTCTTGAAATTTCAAGTAGTGATATCAAACCAAAAGTTTTTGAACCGAGTTGGCCAAAAAATTTGTTATAATTTGGAAATTGAGCGAAAACAACGACGACGACTCATGTTTCTCGTCATGGTCGCCCAAACGTAGTTTCCAGTATAGTGTTCATTAAGCTCGCTTTGCTGTGATCTCGCCATGCCCACTTACACGGAAATCTATGTCATGGTTGTCTCTCTATAATCATCTCGATTTGATCTCGCCATGTCATTTACACGTGGTTTGTGGCATTGAGCATATTTTGCCATCATCTCGCTTTGGTCTCGTCATAGTCTTGCCAAAGTTTTTTAAAATCGAAATTTTCAAAGTGGTTAGAATAAGCTCTGACCATGGATAAAAAGTCTAAATATGGGTTTAAATATCGTGAATGAATTATTAAGTAGTAAGGCTTTCCCAAACCAAAGTGAATATATATTCTAGTGAATTCACATCGCGTCAGAGTAGTTGCTTTCATTTAACGCCATGTTAAGTAATTCTGACAGGTATTTTTTTTTCTTTTTAGTGCATTTAATATTGAAAAAGCAGAATATGATAGTAGTTTTATTTCTTTCCCTAAATTCGTAATAGATTTACTCCATTTGCAGTAACATCCGAACGCTGGCCAGTATAGAAGCCAGTACAGCATGCCGCCTTCGTCACAGCAAATACACGAATAGGAATTTGACAGTCAATGTGTGTATAGCCAACTGGCTAGCCGATAGTACTGGCTCGTATGGCCGCAGAGTAAGGGCGAAAAACCTTAGTTTTTTTTTTTTTTATTTTTTAATATCTTTTTCCACAAAATAGTTTTTTTTTATGATTTCTAGGAGTTTATTTTTAACGTCCATTCATAATAATATTTCGAGGTCATGACGAAAAATAGTTTCGACAGCTTCACCTTTTGAAGCCTAAGGGCCACTTTCATAAATGAGTTTTCACTTTGGAATTTTGCAACGTTAAAAATTTTCTTCTTTGCAAAACTTATTTCACTAAATATAAATTTGTCAAGTGGAAAGTATGATAGTAAATACAAAGCGATAAATTGTGTTAGGTTTAAAAAAAAAATTCCATTTCGTTTCATCATTTTAATACTTATATGTATGAAACAATTCTTCTTATAGTGAATCAATAAGTGAAATCCAATAAACTTCCATGTAGAAAAAAACTTCAACCAATTCATGATCTGCTTCAAAGGTATAATCGGTTGGAAAAAAGAACAAAGTGAAAAAGCAGTTGGTGAAATAGGGTCTAGAATTCAGATTATTACAAATCAATCGAAACTAACCCCTGCGTACTGCCTTGTAAGGCGAAAGTCGGGCACACAAAATCAAAGACTAAAGTTTTTCAGAATCTTTCGATAGATATTAGTTTTTAGAAAAGTTTTTATAATATTTATCATCACCAAAAACAAGCACGGAAATGTATTGTTTAAAATTTTGTCGAGTGCCAACTTTCGACGTGTTTTCTGTATGTAGAGTAAAAAGAATCATAAAATTGGGGGCAAAATCATCAGATGGAAATTGTGAAATTAAATAAGTAAAAAAAAAATAAAAATTATCCATCCAATATCCGACAGACACACACATCTATTAAAAATTTAATGGCAACACAAAAAATCTAACAAAAAAAAAAAAAAACACGAAGCCGTGTTTTCATTTTTTATTTTTTATTTTAAATCAGAGAAATCATAAATCATTTAGTGACGAATTCTTTTTCTTCACAAAAAAAAAAACTTTAAAACTTCTGCTCTCAATAAATTTATATTCCCTGTCTTGACTTTACCACAACCTTGTGCAATGTTCATATATTATGAAAAACCTGTTGGAGACTTATTTGTGTATGAAGGTCATTTCTTCATAACGTCGTGAGCAAAAATGAAGAAAATGTTCTTCCACTTTAAGGCAAAAACATTAACCTCCAAAAGTTTGTTTGAGTAAAATGAAAAACCACCCTGTGTGTATCCTGGCTTATTCATATCTTTACATTCATATATTTATGTAGTAAGTATTTTCATATCTATAGAGCTTGCATATAGTATAAAACGCTAGTGATGTATGTACTTACAATTGCAGGACAATCCGCTTTACAATTTTGCACGACTGACAAAAGGTATTTTCCAATTTTTTTTTTTTTATTTTTTATTTCAAACTCAAAATCATTGAGGATATTGTTGTACACAAACACAAGCACTTTAGAAAAAGTTGTCTGCAACGAAGATGATAACAAAGTTGGGTAACTGATGAAGAGTACCTAGACGAACGGTACCCCATATGTTTGTATCCCTAGCCCAACATAGAATTTGTTATTGGGTGTGTGTATTTGTGGTTCGTAGGCGTATACGTAATTGTTTTGCCAGCCTTTTTTTTAAATTGTATTTTGTTTGTTCGTTTTTTTTTTCACTTTTCACTTTTTTTTCAAACAAATTAACTTGTCTCGATTTGCATTAAATTATATTTTGATTACCTTATGCATTGTTGCCAATTATACTTTTCAACTTGACGCGCTTTTCAACGCTTACACAATCACAAAGAGAATATAAATTGTAAGGGGTTGGAATAACGACCCTCCATACGGATGATTTCTAAGCAAAGCACAATGGGTGGTGGACTATGGTGGCACAATATTGAATAGAGTGGGTGTTATTTTCCAAATAACATTATACACATTTTGTGTTTAAATTAATATTGTTTTCTTAACACTGAGACATACACTAGGAATAACCTGGAAGAAAAAAATTGGGAACACTCTTATCATTCAACACGCAATTACTCGTATAAATGGGATACTTTTGTTTTCTTTATTTTTTTTTTTTGTTTAAAAATAAACAATAATTGATCTGAATTATAATTTAATTAATCTGAGAAGAACTTTGAAAAGGGAATTTATTTTTTAAATTGCACTTTAAACTCAAGGGTAATATAGAGAAAAAGAACACAAACCGCAAGAAAGAAGAAAAAAAACTATGCTCCACAATTTTTTCTTGGAAGTACACGGAGGTGATTTTAAGTGTTGTGAACGAACCGAAAGCTACTAGGGAACTGAAATTTGTTTGATTTTGAGCGACACTTGTACTATAGCAAAGCAATAGCATCAGAAGCAGGCTGCTCGCTTGCCAGGCAGCCAGCCATCAGGGTTGATTTATTTACGAAAAATAGCATTCTCTGATTTTCAGTTTCACCTGAAAATGTTTAGGGCTGATTGAGAGAGGGAGAGAGAGAGAGAGAGAGAAATTAAAGGGAATACAAATGAATAGTAGGTTCCCCTAAAAGCTTTCACGAAGCTGGGTTGCCAACATCATTTTCTTTCTCTAGCCATTTTCGTTTTGTAAGTAAAAAAAATATACACGGTAGAATTAAAGTAATTAACTTTAATATTTGTGTATTAAAATACTTTGCATCGCTTACAACTAATTGATATTATTTTTAGAAGACCTTTTTGTGGGTCAAAACTTCTTTCTATTTTTCAAAGTTTTCATTTAGGCGATGAATAAGGAAATTGAGCTGAAGCCTTGATATTTGACATGACATTTAGCTACATATTTATAGGGTAAAATGTTGTAAAAACGAAATTTCCAAAATGAAGGTATACATATACAAAACATACATACGTATAGGGAAAAGTGGGATCAAAACAAACAAAAAAAAACGGTATTTGTCACTTAAAATTCTATTTAAGTGAAATGTAAAGCTTAGATGATATGAACTTCCATGATGATGAGAGTTAGATACCTTTTGACATATAACTATTTACAGCAATATGTTACTTTTAGCAGGGTGAAATGGGGTAAGCAAAAATATGGAATCTGATTTTAAATTTAAAACATTCGTTTTTATTTTTAAAAGGTTAAATTAAATGGGGGTATGCACAATATGGCATACGGTTTAAGGAATTATTTTTCGCATACAAATTATTATAAGGAAGCTGATAATGTATTTTTTTTTCACTTTTGACGTTTTGCCTATCTTACTTATTGTAAAATGAATTTATAGTTTTTTGTAGTTTATTATTTACTTGAAGAAACAATGTTTAAAGATAACAATCAAACATGACATTCATTACAATGACATAGACTACGTCTGTATGTTTATCTCCATCTCGACCTGCAACCTTCACCACTGAAACGATTTTCTTCAAATGATGAACTCAAGTTTTTTTTGTTGTAATTCGCTAGAGGGTAAATAAAATATGTATTTAGCTCGAAAAATAACGGTACTTGCCATACTGTTAAGGTACAGCTTATTTATCACAAAAACGGCATTAGCAAAAATCTGTTAATTATTGTATCAATGATGCACTTTTTGAAATGAAAAAAAAAATACCGAAAACTGTAATTAACGGTACCTGCCCCATGAAGGTCTTTTTAATTTTCGATTTTCTCCTACACAGATCCATCAATTTCAATGAAAGTTTTTGTGCAAAAGCTTGTTTATAGTATAAATAAAATTGCATATAGAATTTTGACAGATAAAATTTTGAATTTTTAAAAACTATTATTAAAAAATACTATTGGCATTATTATTTTTGAGCTCACTCGATTTGACTGGTTGTTTATGCAACTGAAGGAGCGAGTTTAATGGTTCTACTCGTTTAGAATTTTCTACAATTTCTTGCATATTTTTTTAATTTATCAAGGTCCAAGTAACTTGAACTACGAGTATAAGAGCAAGTTCCTTACGATCCAGTCATGCATTTATTTCTATCCAAGCAACTTCACTTATACGAGCAAGTTCGTACGACCCGGGCTAGCTAGTTTATAAAATAAAATCTAAATCTAGAAAATTCAAATTTCTCGTGAGAAATTTTGCATTACGAAATCTTGCAATTAAAAACTCTTGCTTTTCACAATCTCGCAATCACAAAATTGCACTTTTAACAATTTCGCAATAACAAAATGCCACAACCTAAAAACTCGCAAAAACTAAATAAAAAATATTTTTTTTAATCAAAATATTACAAAATTCAAATCTCGAGCAATTCAATTAAATCTTGCGAGATTTTTATTTGCGAGTTTGTAGTTTTCGATATTTTGTTATTGCGAGATTTTAAAAAGCGGGGTTTTGTAATTTTGAGATTATGAAAAGCGCGATTTTTAAATTACGAAATTTTAATAAGTTCTGTAAAATAAATTGAGTATCTAGCTACTTTTTGACTATATTGATGTGAAGAGAAAAGGAAATTGTTCATGCAGTTTTAATTTCAAGTAATTGTTAAATACGTTTTGCAATATAATAAAGTCTAAAGAAAATGTATTTCGTTTCTAAGTTTTTTTTTTTCGCTTGATTTTTTCACTACAAAGCTGAGAGCAATAAAACTGTGATATTTGAATCTGTGAAATTTTGACTTGCGCTTGCGAGGTTTTGCTATGTGAGATTTCAATTGTTGTTATTTTAGAGATTTTTCGGAGCAAGAGATTATGAAAAGCAGCATTTGCGAGATTTTGGGAATAGTACAAATTAAGCTATTTTTGTACCATATTTACGTTTTCAACAAAACAGTTCATATTACATTTTAGAAAAATAGAATGGTGCTACAAATTTGGAATCCAATCCTGCTGTTCAAAAATATCAAAGGCTATTTTATATGTAAAAGGGGATTGCATAATTAGAATTGAATTGACTTTTTTCTAAAAGTTGGGGAGTGAAATATTATTTCTATTTTTTAAATTAAGAACATAGTGAGTAGGTTTTCAGCTAAATTTTGTTACTATCAAAATATATTGAAATAATCAAAAAATAACAACAAACAAAATACAAAAAATAAATAAATTTTTTTTTTTTTTAATTAAATAAAAAATAAAAAAAAGTAAAAATAAAAAAATTTATAAAAAAAAATTAAATAAGAAATTAAAATGAAATTTCGATCGAAATATAGTACACCACTTACAGCTGCTTAGAGCAAGTTTTTAAGAAATTTTATTCTAGTGGTTTGCTGATTGATAACCAAACATTTACTGATATGTGATTAACGAACTATTTCCTTAAGTTTGATTTTAAACGATCCGGCTACGATTTTAATAGAAATTTGCAACTCCATACAAACATTTTGAAAAAGTCAAATTCCCTAGTAGGGGTGAATATTATTTCCAGTATGCAATCAACAAGTGTCATCTAAACTTTTTTTCATTACAATCTCGGATATAAACAACTTGTTGGCAACTCTTATAAAATATTCAAAGCTTTTAATGTCAAACAATATACCTACACACTCACTTTCTCCAAATGAGGGTTGATTTCTCTTTCTCAAAAAACAAACTAAAAAAAAAAAAAAAATAAACAAAAACACTCTCTCGAATATTCCTTACGTCATAACCTTGCTTAAGATGAAAAGTATTAAACTCTATGACGTCAGATGTTATGGGGGAGACAATTTTGTTTTAATATATATACAAGAAAATTCTCAGCCTAAATTAGAATTGAAGATAAATTTTGTTTGTGTTTTTCTTCATTGCTGTGTTGTTGTTTTCAATGGAATTTGATTTTATTGATGACGTCAACGGAAATCTTGGCACTGGGAGATGAGAGCAAGTTTTATGCTTCAAAGCATTAACATTGAAGAAGAAGAAAGCAAAAACAAAAAAAAAACGATGTCGTAACAAAATACCCAGGACTAAAGGGTCTGAGCACCATCAGGCAGTTATACTTTAAAGTTAATTAATCAGAAGCTATTCTCTAATCCTGGATGATATATGGATTAATTCGAGTAATGACGTAGCTATTATATGCACTTAATTTGGGGGTTGAAGTAAAAAGCATTTAAGATTTATTTGATGCTTTTGTTGATGTATAGCTAGAGAGAGTATACCATAAAGTACGAGTAACATTTAAATGAATATGGGAACTCAATTTGTCCTTGCTTAGATTGAATTCTTAAAAGTATAGCAATTAGAAGAAATAAGAGCCTTTTTGGTTATTTTGTATTTTATTTTAAAGAGCTTTTCTTATATGATGAACCTGAATGTAGAAAACACTTGAGTGGTTTAATTAATGTGTCCGCCTTTTTTATTTAAATTTCTTATGATTAATTGTTTTCAAATGCACGACTGGGCTAGCAAGTATGCTCACTCTTCTGTTTAAATTGTAAAAAATTTAATGAACTCCATTCAATTGATTGCTCAATATTGACCGGGAAAAAGAATGATTGAAATATTTTGAATGTCAAATTAATGGTGATTGCATAATTAGAAGTCCAAGTTTCAAAGTGAAGTCAATAAATACAATTTCTTCATTGAATGAAAATGAATGACATTCAAAGATTCTATTCAAAAAAGATTGCATTCTTTTACAATTCTTCAACCAAGTACTAGTATCGTTCGTTGAACAAAAGAAAAGAATATATCCATACCTTCCCGTAAGAATGTATTAAGCGACTTTTAAAAAATCTTAAAGGCATCGAAATAAAACTTTGGATTAGTTTTTTTATGTTTGCATCTTGGGAAATAAAAAAAAAAAATTGAAAGTAATTTTCAACTCAAAATCGCTTTAAAAATCTGTTTATTACTATAAAGAGAATTTTAAAAATTTTTATTTTAAATTTTTAAAATGTCGCTTAATACATTTTTACGGGAAGGTATTGAATTATACCAACACTATATGATAATAATGCTCTTTCTTTTAAATAACGAACTGAATGATGAGTCAAAAGTCTTAGACGAGGCAACCGGAAGGAGGAAGATTGACGAATTGATGAATAGAGTTAATCAATGGTATCGTCAATAATCTGGATCACAGGAACCTTACCCGAGTTACTTTGGCATACTTAAGGCTAATGTTTGTATATATTTTCAGGGTAAGCCAGAAAGCAGAAAAAAGGATGGTGGTGCATGAACCTTTATGCCTTGTCAACAGCAGCCCTATTTCTACGGTTGACTGGAAACAGCATTATTTTCTCATCCTGACGAATTTGCTCTGAGGAAAAGCTTTGTATAATAAATAAGCATTTGTCTCCAACGTAATACTCTCCGCTTTCTTGATGAGAATGATATAAGAATTGCTCGAGTGCAAAAGTTGAATGGATCTAATCGGGTATCACTCTTATAGCTGCCTTCTTTGGCACAATGCAAATGGTTCACTTGCGGATGATTAGATGAACCAAATGAGGGTTCTCAAATTCTTCATAATTTTTATTGTCATGCGAGGTGGTTCTCTAGACAAACGATGTATATGGTACATCGCCTCTTAGTATAAATTATATAAAGGTATAAGAATAAAAAAGTACTCAATATTTAGAAAACGCTTTATGTTAGTCAAAGACTTTATTATATGAAGTCAATTTCATGGACGACACTGCGTACAGTTACAAGAATATTGGTTTTGTGTGTACAAATCATACAAAATATATACGCTGACTGGATCACACGTACTTGCTCTTATGTTTTAAACGCAGAAGGTTTAGGAAAAAATTTGAATGTTAAGACATGAAATTATGAGAAAAATGTTTAAAAGCATGAAATACGATATTTAAATTAAGTAAAATAGATTCTTTGATAGTTTAGAATGAAAAAATAAAAAAAACGCCATTTTAATTTTTGATTGAATATGATTATTTGGAAAAAAAATTATAAATCGTCGGGCGTTTTTTGTTTGAATCATTTTTTATATATCAAAAAAATTCTTAAAACATTTTTGAGAAAAAATTTTGGTATGCAAATCTTAAGTATTTATTTATAATAAAATGCAATTTTAAAAATCATTATCAAGTCGATTAAGAGATATCGAGTCTTAAAAAAGATATTTGAAAGTTTCTTTAAGAACTTAAATTTTTTCTTTTTAATTTAGATATGCTATATTTTTTAAATTATATTTTAAATTTGTTTTTAGGGGGCATTCCATGCGAAGTCACTGATTTCTTTCAAACCGACCTTTTTCGGCTTTTCTAATTTTTTGATCTATGGTGTATAATTTATTGAAAACAACTTAAACACTAACTTTAAGTATTATATTCCAAACCAGTATTAAGTCATCGATTTTTTTAAATTTTTGAAAAAAATTCTTTCAATTAATAATAGACAAGTATTTTGTATCGATATTAAAAAGTAGGGTATCGTTTTTTTCCTCTCTTAATGAAGTTTAAGGAACAAAGAAAAACAAATTATGCGAAGTAATTATGACCCAGTTATAGGGCGACTTTTTGGATAAATTTTTTTTTATTCTACCTTTTATTATGCAACTTTCATGCCGAAAACCAATTTGTGATCGCAAATTTTCAATTTTTGAAAAAAAATCTTTTTTTTATTACGATTAAGACGACAAAACAAAGCACTCCACCAAAACTCAGCTTTGTCGGAAATTTTTCGAAGTGAAAGTCTAATTTTCCTGGGCTACATGGCTCGAACCATATTTGAATAGTGTCCTCTAAATTTGTCTTAAATTTGTTCGGAAAATATTTTGACTGAAACAGTTGTTTTTATTTACAAAGTGAATGTGGAATAAATATGGAACTAACACTACCGTGGCGGTGCAGAGAAATAATTCCAAGGGCATCTGCTCCACATGGGAATTTACTACATCTTAAGTGGGAATCTGTTCCACTTTTCAAAGTGCAATTTATTCTCACCGAGAGAGGGAATTTATTGCACTTTTTAGTGAGGAAGATCTCCACTTGAAAAGTGGAGTTTTTGCCAACTTGGTATGATAATCAATTTCACTTCTTTTTCTTTGAATCGTTCTTAGGAAGTATTTGTTGTATAACATATAGTCTTTAATGGTATTAGAACTGCGAAAGTATGATCCATACCCCTGCTTTTGAATACTCTTCTATATGAAGATATCATGCCTCACTGTTTAATACCCAATTAATGCATCGTTATTCGGGAAAACGTGATTCGGGAAAACGTAGCCAAACCATCTCACTGTTTATTCGCCGCAATGCAAGTACTGTATTTATTAAATAAACAATGACGGTTTTTTTATTTATGAATCAATAATATATCAAATTCCAAATTTTAGATGGGAAAAAATTCCACAAAATGTCGGGTGTAATACGTACCTTCTCGTTGTGAGAATAAATTCCACATTTAGAGAAGTGGAACAGATTCCCACTTAAGATGGAATAGATTCTCATGTGGAGCAGATGCCCGTGGAATTATTTCACTGCACCACCGTGGCAAGCAAAACGTGGCACTTCATTATTTTTACAAGTAAAATCTGGTGTAAAAAAATCAACATTTACAGTGCGATAACTCTAAGCATTAACTTTTGTTTGATAACAATCCATAAAGCATTAAAAAAGTTTAAGAAATTTAATATTTTTTTTTGGTGAATTTGTAAAAAGATAAAAATTCTTTGGTTTAATAAATTCACATTTCTACTACTAATACTATTATTTTCGTTCGTTAATGGGTGATATGCATAAAACATAGTAAATACTTTTGCTAGAGAATTTTTTTAGTACATGCTATTTTTGATATGCATAAGAATCTAGTAAAAGCCGAAATTTAAGTATTTACTTCAGGCCGTGGTATATACTTTTTGTGGATGAATTCTATTAGAAAATACTTTATTCTCAATGCATGAGAACTAGTAAATACTTTTTTTCTCTAGTAAGTACTTGATTTTTTCAAAGTTGCAGAATAGTATCATAAAAATTTCATAGAACATAGGTACATTTTTGGTTTAAGCCCCCAGTTGAGAAAAATTAACAGTTTGTGGAGAATCATCTATACCATGGGGTCTGAGAGATATTTCAAAAACTGCTTATTATGCTACTGTTTCTTTGTGGTGTGATGAAGCTGAATATCTTTTGAGCCTCGTCTGTGAAGTTAGCAGGGTAACCATCACCCTGCAAATAGGACCTTGTCAAGAATTTTAAATTTTGTTTATATTTTGCTTGCATTTTTATTCCTGAATTTGCAGTTGACCAAATAAGAGTGCAATCGAGTGAACTTTACACTGAAATAAGCAAACTAGCAGTAAATTGAAGTTTGTTTACATTTGAAGAAACGGCTATATAGGTTCAAATTTTGGAGTCCTCTTAGTTTGGAAAAAATTCATACTGACCTGCTAACTTCACTGAGATTTTTCTTTCAAATAGAGTTTTGAATCAGCTTTCATAAATGTTTGCCATTTCTCCTTTCATTCAATTTACTACAAAAATTCCAAGGCTAAAATGTCTCACAAATTTATTTTTTATCTAACATAAGGCTTTATGACAAGGCCGTATGAGACACAAAAAGACATCTACATACATTTATTATTATTTTAGTAAAAAAAATATATAAAAATTTCATTTATTTTAACGCATGACTAAAGGTATGACGTTCGTATTAAATCAATTTTTAAAAGAATACATTAAGCCAAAAATAAAAAAGAAATGCGCATTCATAGGAAAAAACAAATCAAACTATCAATTACCCATAAAGTAAGAACAATAAAATAACCATGAAATAGAAATCGTGAGTGAAATAGTTAAAAAAAAATCAAGGAATTCCTATTAAAATTATTATTTGTCATAAAATTTCATTTGTTCAATTCTAACAGTTGAACCATCAAAAAAAAACGTACATCTACTTGGTTTTTTATTAAGCTTAAGAACATAAATATCGTAAAAACAGCTACAGTTATATGTTTTAGTTGCCTACACTCCTTAAAAAAATTCTTCGTTAAGTAATGAAACGCTCATCATTAACTAAGGGCTTTTATTTACTTAAACTTCTCTGCCTAATGAAAAATTGCAATTAAAATATACAAACGTTGTTTAATGAAGGTTTCATTGTTTCAGTGAAATTAATTTCATATAGTTTTTTTTTACACCTAAGTCTAACAGATAAGGTGACAGCTTTTATATTACAAATTTAAAGACCTAACGAAAAACTTTTTAAGTGGGTTTTAAATTAACTTATGAAATAATTTTATGAAAAAATAAAATTGGGTTTTACGAACATCAACTTTACTAATATATGAAAAATTATTCATTTACTAAACGAAGTTCATCATTGCTAAAGTTTAATTAAAAATTTATTACTTTAGCAAAATTGTTCGTTAACCCAACGAAGTTTACCATTTCTAAAGTTAAATTATAAATTAATTACGTCGAAAAATGTTTTCGTTAATAAGGATTTAGTTAAAAGAGTTAAAATGTTATTTACAGTATTTGCGATTAATATTTAACTAAAACGAATACAAATGTTTATAGACAACAAAAGCCGTTCCTAAACAATATTTCAGTAAATGTATAGTTTAAGCAATATCACGTTTCCTTCTCATCTTTTTTGTTTTTCCCAGAATTTAAACTCGAAGAGTAAATTGATGCTACGGACTCACAGTAAACAGGAAGCACTATCTTACATATAAGTTAAGTGTAAGGATAAAATACTTGCGAGACATTGAGCCTTTAATTAACAAATCACCCAAGTAATGGACGGTGCACAGGAATACCTTTTTCTACCTTCTCATGTGTATATCTTTTTCACAGGAAGGGCAATCAGTGTATTGTTTTTGTATTTCAATTTAATCAACCTACATCCTTACACGAAGGAAACCAGGGATTGTGTTTACTTTGTTGCCGCACAACATTCATTCTCCAAGGACTACGTAAGACTATAGTTAATGCAATTGTAACACCAGTTGGCATCATGAGGTGTATTTTACAAGTGCAGTGCAACACTGTGCTTAAATCCCTTATTCATCCCAACTTTTTTTTTTGCACTTTTTTTTGGACTGAACATGCGCGTTTTAAATGTCAAAGTTGAAACTTGGTATCTCGATGTTTTTTTTTATGTTTAAGGGAGATTCTATACGAGAATACCTTCATCTACAGGAATTGGTAACACATATAACAGTATGTCGTCGTCCTTTTAAGGATTTGTGAATGGCCTCTAAAGAGATGAAAAGATTTAAATGGCTTTGGTCATTCGGTAATCCTTTTTGATCAAAACATCATGCATCGCTTGAGTGTTAGGTTGGTGGGTGGGTGAAGAAGGGATTACAAATTTTTTTGTAGCGATTTTCTTCTTTTTTTTTTGTTGTGCCATCGTTATTTCCGTTTGTCAGTTCTTCCTTTTTTTTAAATTCTTTTATTCATTCGAATGAATGATGATGGCCGGAAAAATAGATAGATATCCTGTTAGACAGTGGTGGTAATGGTGGTGGTGCTTTATTTATATTGCATACAGCCTTTTGTTTTATTATTTATTTTCACATTTGAATAAAAAACAAGGTTTGTGTCTGAGGTTAACCCATGAATGTGGTCAGTTAGAGTGTTCATGTAGGTACATAATATGTGGCAGCTAATTGGTGTGCATTTTTAATTTCAATTTATTGTTTTGGCAATTTATGAGAATATAACAACTTAACCATTTTCATAATTTGAAATCATTTTTAATTTAAAACTGTTTTGATTAAATAGGTACTAGTTAGCCTAATTAAAATTTTTTTTTTTTTTAATTAGGGATCAAAAGAAGAAGAATAATTATTAAGAGGAAGCTAATATGGCTTTTTAAGTTTGTATAATTGAATTTTTTTTAGTCAATTTAAGTAAATTTGTTTAAATATAAAATTCACTTTTTTTAAAAATGGGGCGATAAAGTTGAGTTGAGTTGAGCCTTCTTTAGCATAGTTTTAAGGTCTAATCATTTTAAGACGTTTTTTTTTGCAGTAAATTCAGTTTTATTTCCGCAAGAACGCGGCGAATGTTACTTTCCAAATTTTAAATCGTTTCTGGTTTATTTTCAGAATTTTTTGTTGCAGTAAGCTAAAAGCAATGGGAGAGATATATGACTTTACATAACACGAGAGAAATTTAATGCCGTCAATCACACAAGCGGAATGGTAGTTAACAGGTGAATTTTGTGAAATTAATCGTTCGTCAAATGTTTTTTTGTTTTAGTAAATTAATTTTATCATGCGTTGCGCGGCATGAATGTGCCATTTATCTGAAATCGCATATCTGCAACATTGATGCATTTAAACTGAGGAAAAAAAAGTTGTTATCATGCCACTGTACCCTGTGCCGTAAATCTCTGACTATCATCATATTCGAAGGTATAATATGAACCAATGATTCCACTGGCCTTGTAAAGGGTTTTTCAAAAGGGACGCTACAAAAGTAGAGCGAAAGGGACAGCAAACGACGCCATATTTCTTGCCACTCTTTTGACACTTCTCTTCAGTAAGGTTTGCCATTTCATGATGAAAAGATATACGAGCCAACAACGAGTCGAAATTATTAAAATTTATTACCGAAATTCGGAGTCAGTGGCCTCAACGTTAAGAGCGCTACGTCCAATTTATGGTCGTCATAGTCGTCCTAGCAGATCAACAATTGAGCGTCTAGTGAAAAAATTTGAATCCACAGGCACAGTACAAAATGTTCCCGTGACAGTGACACAAAGAAGTGCCCGTAGTGTCGAAAATATTGCTGACGCTGAGGCTTCAGTTGCAGAAAGCCCCAATGTGTCTTTCACACGTCGTTCTCAAGCATTGGTCACCTCTGTGACGTCGTTGTGGCGAATTTTGCGAAAAGATCTTGGCCTACAAATTTACAAGATTAAATTGACGCAAGAACTGAAGCCGCTTCACCACTAGAAGAGTCGTATGTTCGTGAATTGGGCTGAGCAACAACTTGAAAATGATTCGGATTTTCATCGAAAATCATCTTCAGCAATGAGGCTTATTTCTGGCTGAATGGCTTCGTCAATAAACAAAATATGCGGTATTGCAGCAATCCACACGTACTACATGAGTCATCATTGCATCCCGAAAAAGTTACGGTTTGGTGTGGTTCATGGGCCGGCATCGTCATTGGGCCGTACTTCTTCCGTGATGATCAAGACCGGCACGTTACTGTGAATGGGGATCGCTACCGTTCAATGATAACCGAATATTTTTGGCCCCAATTGGATGATATCGACTTGGAGGACATGTGGTTTCAACAGGACAGTCGGCGCCACAAGCCACACAGCGAATGTCACAATCAATTTATTGGAAACCAAGTTTGGAGAACGTGTTATCTCACGAAATGGTCCAGTCGCTTGGCCGCCTTGGTCGTGCGATTTGAAGCCGTTAAACTATTTCCTGTGGGGCTACGTCAAGTCTATGGTCTATGCCAACAAGCCAGCTACGATTGATGAACTTCGTACGAATATCGAACGTGAAATTGCAGCAGTATCGGCCGATTTATGCTTGAAAACCGTCGAAAATTGGGTTTAGCGTCTGGACTTCTGCAAGCGTGCCCGTGGTGGCCATGCAAAAGAAATCGAGTTCCATACATAATGGCATCAAACGTACTTTCATATGAATAAAGATTTTTATTGATATCCAAAACCGTTTTTGTTTTATTTAAAAAAACTTTTGTAGCTCTCTTATTGAAAAACTCGATATAATACTCTTCTAAACAAACTCTATTTTATTGTTTAACTTTTATTTAAATAATTATTACACAAAACATTATTTTATTACATTTTTCTAAAAACTATAACTAAATGCTCGAAAACAAATACCAACAATGCCACAGTCAAGCCACTTATCAAGCATATCCAAGCAAATTTAAAGTGATATAATGCTAATGGAAGTGGTTTCGGTTGCTCATCTATCGACATCCTTGTAATTTCAATCAATTTAAGTTTCTTCACCTCAGCCTCAAAATCACGTTTCCATTTGTCTATAAGTCCCGAAGATAAAACATCACTTATGAATCTGTTTAAGATTTCAAGATATGGAGAACGTTTTGCCAGAATAAATACAAGATGATTTTTGCCTAAATCAGTTTTAACAATATGAAAATAGGATTTTTGATAATTCATAAAAAAATCAGCTCGATCTACTCCCATGGCAAACCCCAATTTTGTATTCTCCGACGAACTCAGTTTGCTCATAAACTTGTCACGGTCAACAACTATTACAATTTTGTGAAAATCGTTTGGATACTGTTCAGAAAAAGCAATTTTATGCCAATCGTAGTCAACAAACAAAACAGAAATATTTTTGTCAATCAGATCTTGAAGTGTCTCAAACTGATGGATTTTTATAAAAACTGTCAAAAACGATGTCAAATAAACCAAATAAATATTTCCCAGGAAAAATGCCAGTAGTAGAACTTGGCTTTGCCATCGATATTCACTTTTATCAGGTTGTTCCATTGGTAGGTTAAGTATTGTCAGATAGGTTTGACTGAAGTATTGCCAAATTTTGACAGGTCTTCCACAGCAGATATCCTTTAGCACCTTCATTGCGATAATGTAGACAAAAGTTATAAACGAACACAACCACACTGTTGATGAGAACGGCCTCAGAAAGTACTCATTGGGATCAAGGTGTCCCTTCAAACGTGTTAAGATGACGCCGTTCAAAAAATCGATAGGATAACTCGACTGGAGAGCTCTGATGGGCTTGAAAGCATTCATACTTACATCAATTTGATCCTTAGCCGTTGCTTTAGATATCGCACGTATATTATCGCTGTTTAAATTTTTTACCTTTACAGCTCTGATAGTGGCATTGTGTCGACTCAAAAATCCATACATTATTTCCGACACATAGCCTCCAATCTTTTGATGGCCATTTTCGTCAGTAAAATTGTAACATCTTGGCATATCCTGCTGAATTATACTGCGAAAGCTAAATCCATTCAAGTTCTTGAGTGCATTGGGAATTGATTCTGTTGCTAGCAGTTCTTGGACTGAGTTTTTTGCATAGGGAAAAAACGCATAGTTTTTCATTCCATCAATTGATCCAAAAATTCTTCTGAATTTTGCTTCCACAAAGAATTTGTATGTGAGCTTGAGATTTTCAAGACTTTTTCCAAAAATCAAAACCAAACTACGAACATGAAATTTTTCTACCAGCTGTTTCTGTTGCTGAATGCATTTACAGGATTCGTTAACAACAAACATTACATTCGAGTCGAATAGTTTTTCATTGTAAATTTTAAATGTTGGAGTTCTGAAATTTATCACAGCAACATCGCTTCGTGTTTGCATAAAAAAGGATAAGAAATCATTTTCGACACCGAAACCGATAAAAAATAACGTTGCCGAAAAAGTTTGTTTGTGTATTCTTTCGAGAAATTTACTCATTTCACGGTATGGATTCTTGCTGTCTATAGGAGCAGGAAGAATACAAAATATTACGAAAATGTACAACAATGTTTTTGTAAACATTTTTTTTTAATGAACGTATTGAACGGAATCAAAATCTGACTGAACTTTAAAAGTATCTGCTTTTCGAACATGACTTCATTGCCAAGAACTGTAATTTTTATTCTTATTAGCTTAAGATATTATCGCAAACATCACCGGCCCATCGTTTGCATTTTTTCTATTTTTTTATATTTAGCAAATAAATGCAATTACGCATAAGGATTGACATCTACAGAAACTGATTGTTTCTATAGTTGGCAAATTTTAAGGGCTTTTATAATCACAGCAAAAATTGTGAAGAGAATTAATAGCAAAAACTCAAATACCATGATTTTAGTTCAAACCGTGATCAGTGGAGGAATTTCGGCAAATATTAACAAAACCGAAACTAGTTTAGTCCGGTCAGGAAACCACTTTTTGGGAGGACCCTTTTTTTATTATTGGAATTCATTTCTTACAAACTAAGGATAAAATTTAGCTTGAGAGTAATTTTTTGCAATACTGTCGCTTGGGCGCCATTTTGAAAAATGTTTAACCAGTAAACCGGAATCCCTGCGCTTTTTGTGGAAACTTTTATTTTTATTCGCAATTTATTTCTGATATGCTGATAATGAAATTTAGCGTGGGAGTAATCAAGTCACTTGGACATTATTTTTAAAATGGCGTCCAATATGCAGTCCAGTCAAGAAACCGAAATCTTTGCGTTTTTTGTGGGGGGAACTTTATTTTGTATAAATAGGTAGCACCCAATTGTGGAAAATGGTAAAATAGAACAAACTCTTAAATTATTTTGAAAATTTTCTTGATTAAAATAACGCTTGATGTCTTAAATTATTGGTGTTGATTAGACGTACTTTCGGTTAAAATGTCAGAACCTATTGGAGCTTCAAACAGTATCCGAATCTTGAAACTAACCGGACATCCGGATACTTTTGAATGAGACACTTGGGATCCGACACTATCCGGATAGTTTCAGATTTCGTCGGATATCCGGATTGTTAAATGAGACAATTAAGATCCGGTAGTATGCGGATAGTGTCGGATCCTCGGATCCATATTCAGATCCGGATCTAGTTTGCTGAGCTTTGACGTGTATAGAACAGGTACAACATAGAATGTTATTACAAAATAAACGTTACCTTCATGAAACTAAGCAAAATAAGTTTCCAAAAAAAAATAAAAAAATGTTAATTTTGGAGTGTAACTTTTTTGCGATAGGAGGGGGGGGGGGGAGCTATAGAGGGAACTGTGGATTATAAAACTGAAAAATTGTTTTGGTACAATCAAATCATATGGCATATGATTTAAAGGTCATTTTTAATGCGGAGTACAATAGAATAAAAATGAAGACGATACAATCATCGTAGAAGAAGTTAAGCTTACTTTTTTAAATGAATATGAATGGGCATGGGTAAAGTCAAACCGAAGCTTACCACATTGCAAATCGTTGTTCTTTGAACTATTTCAATAAAATTGACACAGGTGATAACTGCGAAAGGGTTAGAAAGAAACAATATTTCCAACACAGGGTGTTCCACAAATATGTTACCATATTACAACTTCGTGGTTCCTTGAGGGATTTAATTGAAATTTACAACTCTGTCTGAAGGAACAACGAAGAAGCAATATGGCGACATATTTTTGGAACACTCTGTGTTGAAAATATTTTTTTTTTTTGTAATACTGTCTATGATCTGTGTCAATTTCATTGAAATATTTCTAGAAACAACGATTTGCAATGTGGTGACCTTCGGATCGACTATACCCAACCCATCCCCCTTCCTATTCATTTAAAAAAGGCTGTTTAACTTCTTTTACGATGCGTCTTCATTTTTATTCTATTGGATTCAGCATTAAAAATTACATTGAAATCATGTACCATATGTTTAGATTTTACCAGAACAATTTTTCAGTTTTATAATCCAAAATTCCCCGTATCGCTCCCCCCCTCCTCCCCGCCTTCTACCGCAAACAAGTTACTCTCTAACCTAGTTGTTTAATGCCTAATTTTCATGAAGGCAACGTTTATTTTGTACTTATACTCTCTGCTGTACCTGTTCTAAACACGTTTTAGCTCATACAACTGGATCCGGACCTGAATATAGATCCGAGGATTCGACACCATCCGGATAATGTCGCATCTTAACTGTCTAATTTAACTATGCGAATATCCGGATATACGACACTATTCGGATAGTTCGGATATCCAAAAATGAAACCCGATCTATTTCGGATATCCAGATATCCAAAATATCCGGATACTTAGAAGCACTAGTACCCATTGCTTCTTTTAGGGAACATTATGTACAATTGTTTTTATGTGAAAGGGTGGGATTTCTATTTTTTTGATAATTTTTAATATTTTGAAGACAAAAATTATTTATTTACAATTTATTTTACTAACAGGTGTTTTTACGTAATTTTGCATGTCTAAAGTATTAAAAAATTTCTAAAGAAATGACTTTGACATACAAATTATTTATGTTCCGAAAAGTGGCAACATTGAACATTTAAGCCAAAAGTGCGTCTTGTCTACTCTCCTCCATATGACAAAAAATGCACTCGTTAAAAAATAATCAAACAACTTTTAATCAAACTTGTCACTACAAGTTAAGGGATACTTGGAATTTCGAATTCCACTGCATTTAAACTATCAGAACACATCTTGGAGCTTACCTAATAACTACTAAAAATTACTGCTTACGTGAACTCTGTCTGACACGTGACGGGAATTTCACTTACAAGATAACACATTACAAAATTGCTTAAAAAAACTATGTGCTTTTTTATATTTTGTCTCCTTAATTCCGTTTTTAATTAATTTTCATAATTTGGTTTTTACACATTTGTGATCGACGCTTTATATAGTTTTGCTGATAGCAACCTGAAACATTGGTTGACTCGAGTCGTCTGTACGTGACAGCTCTTACTAGCTTTTTTTCCTTAGATATTCAGAGTGTTTGCATATAATCAAAGACTTATGCACAAACTTGGTATTACATAAAATTAATAAAATTAATAACTAACGTATCGAAAACTTGAAATCTAATGATTACATAAAAGAAGTTGAATTTGTCTGTAACCACCACGACCAGGGGAAGCTCCATTTAAATGTTATATCTATGTGGAGCTAGAGCTTTGCATACCATTTTCAATCAAGCATACCATTTCAAATCATGAATCCAATTTATAATTTTCTTAACGCTTTAAAGTCTAGACTATCTTTAACGAATAGTAATGGTCACCTAATCTTTTCAGTAAATTCTACTTTTTTCCAATACACCTCTAAAAAGTAGGCGTGGTACAAAACTTTGTATGAACTTATATTTAAGAAAATAATTTTCTAGGTATACATTTCATTCCAGGAATCTTTTTTAATGTTTTGTTTTTAGAAAATGATTTAAAAAATCAATTTTGTCAAAAACGCTCTCAAAAGTGGGTGGGCCTGTTATAGTAAGGCAAAAAGTTTTTTCCATAGAAATTATGCAAAATACTACGTAATTTTTGTCAAAAAAGTCCCCAAAAATGGGCTTGAAAAAAAGTTTTTATTTATGGAAAAAATGCTACAAATTAAGTTCTACTACTTTTCTAAAGAAAAACTTTTCTAAAGATTAGATGATCTTTTCCAAAAAGTGGGCGTATCATTGGGCGGAAAATTGTGTTTTCTTTTTCTTTTATCAAAATGTCATCTAAATCGGTCGACTGATTCAGGTTTTATAGATAAATACTGCCTCTTCATACAACTTGAACCACTGTTCGTCGTTGTTGTGAACGATAAATTGTTTTGTTAACTTTATCGTCGATGGATCGAAGGTGGGTCCAAGAAGGAGATAAGGAGCTACAGGAAGATTCTGAAAATGGTTGACATGTGATGCGAATGGAAGGTTAGGAGAGTGGAACATCTGTGGGGAGAGTGAAAATTGAACGATAAAATAAAATTGGTTATCTCGTAATTTTATTTTTGCGATTTAATCGCGAGTCTTATCTTTAAGTTCTTTTAAAATAAAATTCGTTTTCACAATCGAATCAAATCTGCTTGGACATTTAAAAAATATAGTTCATTTCCGAATTTATTATCCGACAGAAATGAAAATGAAAAATATAATATAACGAAAAGGAGAAATATTCAAAAAGCCAAAGTTACGCAAGATAGAGTATCGAAAAACAAAAATTCGAAAACAATTCAATCAGAGAGCGTTTGAAATTCTCTTTAGCTCTCTTTATACTGGTTTGATGAGACTTTCAAGTCAGCTGAAAAGCTTTTCTAATGCCGTATAAATGATTTACCTCAATTTGAATTTTCGTTAATATTTGCAAAGCATCTTGACATTTTTGTCGCTGCTTATATGAACACAGTTTTTCAAAAACAGCGATGAACTAATGAAAATGAGAGACATGAAACAATACATCAGCCTTTTCCGTTTTATGCGTAATACCCAATATAACACACCTATTATCTAATTGGAATGTTTTAATTTTTGTTCTCGAAACCAATACTTGTACCATAAGAGCGCAAATGAAAAAAGCGCGTAAAACTAAAGTGGTGTGAGCCACAAAGTATGATTGATTGATTTCTATTTTAAGAACATAATCGAAGCCACTTAATAAAATTGATGTTTTAATATTATTTTTTTTTTTAACTATTTGATGTAAATGTTAATACTTATGTACTTCATTTTATCACATCTTAAGTGCTTATACTTTGCGATACCATTTATCTAGTTAAATATACCTGTATGTATGTATTTTTAAATCTATTGGACAAATTAATTTATTTATTTTATCGAGTAGGTATTACTTCAGATTTTGAATTTCGATATATTTTAATGACAAACTATGACGTATAGCCTTATGGGTCTTCATTTATGAATTGACATCATAATGTTATACATATGTATGTTCTTCAATGAAATTAATGTCAAAGGGTTTTTTCATAAATCTGAAAATTTTGCTTATCATAACGGCTTAACTAATAAAAATAAAGATAAGGATACATTTTAGTATATGTAGGTAAATGTAAGTTCATAAATATTCTTATTGAGAGTCGAACTTTTTTTTATTAAAATGAGAATATAATACAAGCAATGATTTGTGGTATTTTTATTGACGATATGGATATAAATTACCTACTATACAATATCTTCCAAGGTAAATAGTCTGAAGATGGAAAATTTATAGCGTTGCAAGTTCTATTGTTATTTTACAATGGAAGATTATTTGTATCTATAAATGATTTATGACATCCAATAACACAAGCTGCATTGTGAACATCCAGTGAAAAATATTTTTTCACACACTTGAGGCTATAAGTGCAAAAGTGATGTAACGCTTATTTTGCAAAATCAGTCCATTTTTTATATTGTTATTTAATTTCGGATTCATAAACTAGCATTAATACTTTAAAAATTTTAGGAACAAATTTGTTTTATAAAAAATAACCCCTGGTAATGCTAGACAATCACTACCAGCCCTGAATATACGGTTAAATGTTCTGTCTCTATATACATCACGTGCAGCCGAACATTTAGCGGAGACTCTAGACTTCTACAAAAAATCACCGCCAACCAAGAAGTTCGATGGGATTGGTCAGGCAAAAGAAGAGTCAAAGATTGCGACATTACAGTAAATGTTACCGACAACAAGGACAGCGTTTGTTCTTGGATTTGGATTCTTGATTAGAGGCGCACTTGGGCAAGAACTCTTAAGTTTTAAATATGTGAACGAGCGGCTCATGACAATTTGCATCAAGGTTAAATTCACAAATATGCTACGGAAATTCGCATCAAAGTCAAAACACGGAAACAGGCTCGCAAGAAATCACCAGTTCTATCTGCGATCGAGTTTCTTACATTCCTTTAAATAGTTCTATGCCACTAAATTCAATTATCGGGAACTAGTAAAAAAATTGCTGGGAAGCCACCAGAGATGCAACCTTGACGTACTGAGGTCCGTCAAGCTGCGTCCACCACAATTGAAATTCAAAAATCTAATGATGGAATAATTTGATGCTAATTTGATGCTAATTTAGTACCGCAATCCCGCCTTGGTACTAAATTCCCTTCCCCCTCAAACTGGTGGGGGACCCAGCTTGACGTCAAGCTGCGTCCACCACACATTAATAGACAAATTTTCGAAAAATTAATGATGCAATAATTTGATGCTAATTTTGGGCTCTTGAAATGGCGGAATTTCCAATGCCTCAAGTCTATCCTTATCACTTAAAAACGGCTTGTTATCAAGCGAGCTGTGTAGACTTTTTACCACAAAGCGAAATTCAAAAATGTAATGATGAAATAATTTGATGCTCATTTGATGCTAATTTTGTACCGCAATCCCGCTCGGGTACTAAATTCCCTTCCCCCTCAAACTGGTGGGGGACCCAGCTTGACGTCAAGCTGCGTCCACCACACCTTCCTAAACAAAATTTCAAAAAACTAATGGTGCAATAATTTGATGCTAATTTTGGGCTCTTCAAATGGCGGAATTTCCAAATCCTCAAGTCCAGCCTTACCCTTTAAAAACAGCTCGATAACAAGCGAGATGTGTAGACTTTTTAAATACGATCTTTGAAAAAAAATAAAAAAGTGCATAAGACGTAAAACTTAGTAATTTGAAAAAATATAAAATTTTGTCTTTCTATCCCTTCCAGTTTTGTTTTTACAGGCAAAAACTGAATTCTGATGAAGATGCTTCCACCACAAACGAAATTCAAAAACATAATTATGCAGGAACCTTGTGCTTCTTATGGACTCATTTATTGTTGTAATTTTAAATTTTGGGCTCCATGGTTTGACCTTGAAATCTATTGCTGAATATATAGAACTATGTAATTTGAAATAATTACATTTTCCATCCATCCTTTCAGATCTTCCATTAAATTTCTTGGAGACATCATATTAACCATTTTGTAACATTCCTATTATATAATAATATAGTTCAACCAATCAGATCGCGAATTTTTTTCTATATAAATCATTGATGAAAATTCAAATGACACATACAAATCATAGCTCACACATATTCTACTTCCTTAAAATAAATAAGCAAATGAAATTATTTTTTAAATTACACCTTCCTACATACATATCTATTTCTTTAAAATATATATACGTTGAGCATTGACTAGTTCATTTTTATTTTAGTTCCGCCTATTTCATGGCATTCTTTGACCAAAATAAAGAATTTACTATATTGAACTATGTAAAGTTTTGATATTAGTAGATTAGTGGGTTTCTGACCTCTTAAGGGGAAGGTTGGGTGTACTTAAGCTTAAGAAAATTTAAATACTAAATTATTGCTTACATACATGTATGTATGTATGTAGGTACACGGTACATACTTACATATATGTATGTACCATGTATTACACACATACGTGTACCTTCATACATACATACATGTATGTAAGCAATAATTTAGTATTTAAATTTTCTTAAGCTTAAGTACACCCAACCTTCCCCTTAAGAGGTCAGAAACCCACTAATCTACTAATATCAAAACTTTACATAGTTCAATATAGTAAATTCTTTATTTTGGTCAAAGAATGCCATGAAATAGGCGGAACTAAAATAAAAATGAACTAGTCAATGCTCAACGTATATATATTTTAAAGAAATAGATATGTATGTAGGAAGGTGTAATTTAAAAAATAATTTCATTTGCTTATTTATTTTAAGGAAGTAGAATATGTGTGAGCTATGATTTGTATGTGTCATTTGAATTTTCATCAATGATTTATATAGAAAAAAATTCGCGATCTGATTGGTTGAACTATATTATTATATAATAGGAATGTTACAAAATGGTTAATATGATGTCTCCAAGAAATTTAATGGAAGATCTGAAAGGATGGATGGAAAATGTAATTATTTCAAATTACATAGTTCTATATATTCAGCAATAGATTTCAAGGTCAAACCATGGAGCCCAAAATTTAAAATTACAACAATAAATGAGTCCATAAGAAGCACAAGGTTCCTGCATAATTATGTTTTTGAATTTCGTTTGTGGTGGAAGCATCTTCATCAGAATTCAGTTTTTGCCTGTAAAAACAAAACTGGAAGGGATAGAAAGACAAAATTTTATATTTTTTCAAATTACTAAGTTTTACGTCTTATGCACTTTTTTATTTTTTTTCAAAGATCGTATTTAAAAAGTCTACACATCTCGCTTGTTATCGAGCTGTTTTTAAAGGGTAAGGCTGGACTTGAGGATTTGGAAATTCCGCCATTTGAAGAGCCCAAAATTAGCATCAAATTATTGCACCATTAGTTTTTTGAAATTTTGTTTAGGAAGGTGTGGTGGACGCAGCTTGACGTCAAGCTGGGTCCCCCACCAGTTTGAGGGGGAAGGGAATTTAGTACCCGAGCGGGATTGCGGTACAAAATTAGCATCAAATGAGCATCAAATTATTTCATCATTACATTTTTGAATTTCGCTTTGTGGTAAAAAGTCTACACAGCTCGCTTGATAACAAGCCGTTTTTAAGTGATAAGGATAGACTTGAGGCATTGGAAATTCCGCCATTTCAAGAGCCCAAAATTAGCATCAAATTATTGCATCATTAATTTTTCGAAAATTTGTCTATTAATGTGTGGTGGACGCAGCTTGACGTCAAGCTGGGTCCCCCATCAGTTTGAGGGGGAAGGGAATTTAGTACCAAGGCGGGATTGCGGTACTAAATTAGCATCAAATTAGCATCAAATTATTCCATCATTAGATTTTTGAATTTCAATTGTGGTGGACGCAGCTTGACGGACCTGACGTACTGGGCTTTGCATGACCACCACAGTGAAACCACTGGTTTGGGGAACATTGCCTGTAAGTACAGGCAGGTCCATGCAGTCAAACAACAGGCATACAAAACGGTGCTGCATAGAAAGACCAAAGAGCTGTCAGCGAGCTCTACGAACAGAAGAGGAGAGAGGGACATCGGCTTCTCAGAGGGAAAAAATAAGGAGCTTGAGAAGCCACGATCGAGAAAATACAGGGATGAAGTTTGGAAGTTTTACAAAAAGGTTCCTTCGTTTCCAACGTAAGCAATACTCGAACCGAACCTTGCAAGGACGATCAGGGGAACATCGTGGAATATTCTCACCACTAATCGCAGTTAGTGGTGAAAATATTGAAAAATCATTTCTGCTAATTGTATAATGGCGTTGATGAATCGAGGTCCAGCGCCAGGCAAATTGTACAATTTAACTTGAACCACGCCGACAACAATTCCGTCCATTCGATCTCGATGAAGTGAAGATGGCTAAACTTAAGTCTAATAAAGTCGCCGGAACTGATGATCCTGCAGGCGATCTGTTCAAAGCTGCTTGCGATGAAGGTAAGGAGTATATGCACAAGCTCATCTGCAAAATGTGGTCGGAGGAAAGCGTGCCCGATGAATGGATCCTCAGCATTGTTTGGCCGATTCTCAAGAAAGGCAATTCTCTGGACTGCACCAAGTTCAGCTGCATCAGTTTTCTTAACACCGCATACAAGATCTTCTCTGCCGTATACTTTGTAAATGTCTGAAGCCATTCGGTAAAATCTTGATTGGTCCTTATGAGTTTGGTTTTGAGCTAGGAAATTACGTCATCGACCATATTATATTCGCAATTCAGCAAATCTGGGAAAAAAATCAAGAATAACTTCTTCAAAAATAGTGCAAAGCTGTCTAGAGGCACAATCTTTCAATAGTTTGTTCAATTACTCTCTTACACTGACAATATTGACGTTATGATGAAAGTTGTGATGGCAATGGTGATTTCGTTACTATAGAGAAGGAAGCCAAGGAGATGGGTTTAAGCGGTGAATAAAGGTAAAACCGAATATATGTAATCTACAAGAAAGTACACCAAACACCAGCTCGACGCCGACACGTCTCAGCCAGAACGTCACCATAGACAGCTAAAATTTCCAAATTGTTAAGGACTTTGTGTAGGTACCTACCTAGGCTCCATTATCAGCTGAAAATATCAGTGCTAATATCAAATAAAGAATTACTCTCGGCCCATCGCTGCTACTTTGGGCTAAGAAAGCAATTGAGTAACAAAGCTCTTTTTTCGAGCAACTAGGGTGTCCCTGTATAAGACACTTATCATCCTGGTCCTGATGAATGGATCATAGGCATTGACCTTATTAATGGTGGGTGAAAACGTCTTTGGTTGGTTTGAGAAGGGAATCAAGAAGAAGATACAACAAAGAACTATACGGGCTGTGCAGCGATATCGACATAACCTATAGTCAATGGACATCAATCAATGCTCTGGCCAAGAAACTCTTTGAATAAAACTTCGTGGAGCGGCTCAGTAAAACTTGGCATGCGAAACTGGATACAGCTAGCTAGAGAACGGTTCAGCTGGAAGATGCCTGTTGGTTGAGGCCCTGGTCCATCCCAGACTAAATCACCATCTTAGGTAAGTAATTAGGAAAGTTACCTAAATATTGTGTTATGAGCTCCAAATCGTTTTTTGGTAAAACAACGTTGAAAAATATTACAAAGTTACTATCAAATGTTTATTAAGAAAGTTCGATAGAATGGTTTTCTGGTTGATAACAATACTTATCTCTATGTTCAACTGATTCAGCAACTGAAGAACAATTACCACCCGCTTCAATACAAATTTTCTTTTTGGGCTTTAAAACAGCTTCAAATTGTTAAGAAAAATCTTTTAGAGCGAGGTACAAGTTTACAATAGAAAAACAAAGAAATTCTCACTTCTGAGCACGTGTAGATGTAAAAATATTTTTGTTCTTACTTTGATTTCTGATCCTCTTAATTTAAACGAACTTTTGCATCTTTAATGCATTTCACCATTGAAATTATTTGCTTTTTTTTAAGTAAGCTTACATAAATTGATTCAATTGGACATGCAAGACACATGCTGTTTTTTTGCAACTGTTGGGCTCTCTATAACGATAATGAATTGCATAAACTTGTATATATATTTCATTTGTGTGTGTTTGCTCAATCTGCTGATGCGTACTCCCGTAGTAGCATTTCTATTGAAATATATAAATATGAAGAATATTCAATTGCAAAATTGAATTATCATTACGAGTTTCTATATTATGGTGCTTAGAACTTTTGTAGATAGAAAATTTTTACAAGAAAGATGCATTTGAAATTCATTAGAAATAGGTCACGATATTATTACAAAAGTTGAAACGAAATGCACCTAGTAGCTGAATAAACCACGAAACACAACCATAAAACCACTTTTTTTATAGAAATAATAAAAATTTTAGGTACCTATGCTTGTTAGTATAATATGATCTTTTAAATTCAACTTGATTGAACACCAAAAGTTAAAAAGGTTTTGTTTGTTAATAGAAACCATGTCAAGCTGGGAAGTATACGTACATCAATTAATATTAAACTTAAAAACTATCAGAACAAAAAAAAAATTAAATTCTTGCTTATTTTTCACAACGGCCAAGGATATAGTATTTAGCTTAGTTACGAGTTTAACTAATATTATGTTTTTTTCGATAAGATTGTATATAGCTGATATGACGTATTAACAATTCAACAAAAAATATAATTTTATAAACAGATTTGTGAAAATAACATTGCTACCAATATAAATATTTATAGCATCTAAACCAATGTTGAGTAATTTACTAACAATTCTAAAAGTAATAAATTATAAGTTAACAGAATGTATTTTTTCTATTGTTAGAGTAATACAACAATGGTATATAGCCAAATAATGAAAGTATTTTTGACGACCAGCGAGATTTGAAATTACAATTTTTGAAATTAATTTTCAAGCCATGAAGCGCTCAAACAAAAATATAGTCATATGAGGCATGAGGTATAGGCGTTTTGATCGCTGATTTTAATTTTTAGAATCAAAAATATTTTTGG
Source organism: Dasysyrphus albostriatus (assembly GCA_946251815.1). Taxonomy (NCBI): domain Eukaryota; kingdom Metazoa; phylum Arthropoda; class Insecta; order Diptera; family Syrphidae; genus Dasysyrphus; species Dasysyrphus albostriatus. The sequence goes on along the minus strand of OX276336.1, from coordinate 26,046,658 downwards.
GATGGATAAACTATGATTCAAGGCACAAAAAGTCAACAAAATTATTTAAAATAAATTTATAATTTTCACAAAGTTAAAATAACCAGCATTAGTAAACAATAAAAGTTACAAATTAAAATAAACAATAAAAGTAACCAATCAGTAGTCGGCGGTGTTCATTTTTTTTTTTTTTTTTTATTGAATAATCACTTTTGACCACCTTTCAACTTTTTTTGACCACCCACAGATATTTGTTTGAATATCAATGACCACTTTTTAACTTTCTTTGACCACCCCGCGAAATATTTTATTTTTTTAAAATTTGAAATATGACCATTTTCAAAAACTCAATAACCTTAAATGAGCACCTTATAAAATTACCCCAAAAAATATTTTGTTCGAGTTTTGAAAGATCACCTTTGTGAAAAACTAAAAATTATCTAAAATGACCACCCTACAAAATTAGTCATACTCATCCAAAACAGAGTTGGGTGGTAATTATAAAAAAAGTTCAATTTCAATTACTAATTTTAATAAAAATCTCGGAACACTTTTAAATGTAATTGAAGAAATTCAATTACTAATTACATGTAATTGAAAAGTGTCAATTGCTTGAAATTCAATTACACTAATGTAATTGAAAATAAAAGTAATCATCGAAAAATCTGTAAAGATTACTTTTGTTCGTAAGAATTGCACAAAATGTAATTAATTTATTGTTTTTGTCAATTTTATTTTCCGGGAAATTGTACAAATGGTTCCCTGTAGTGTTAAATCTCTGTCCATTTGATGTTTTAAACTAATAACTATATATTTTATTCACAGGTTTTTAATTCATTGTCTTCTTTAAATAATTTCCTTTTAAAAATAATTAAATTAATAATAATGAAAAGATCAAAGATGTCTTTTTGTCAATTTATATTAGTTTAGCAATTAGAATATCTAATTTTTAATTTTATTATTACTATAATGTTTAATTAATAAAAACATGTAATGAATTACAATTCAAGTAATAAATTGCCCTAAATGTTATTAACACAGTGATTACTTTAAAAAAAAAACATTACTATTTTCAATTACATGTATTTTGTAAGCAAATTGCTTCAATTACAATTACAAGTAATGGAAATGAATGTTTTTTTCAATTACAATTATGTGCAATTGTAATTGAAAAAAGTTCAATTACTAATTACATGTATATGAAATGAAAGTTGAAATAAATAACAAAAAGTAGTAATCATTATTTCCCAACTCTGATCCAAAAACATTTTTTTTCGAAATTTTGAATTTAGATTTACGTGTCGTTGTCGATATGGAATACAACCATCGACTTAACTTAACTGGAATCGACTTAGTGTTAACTTAGAGCTTGTTAAAATTTTAGCGCTTTAATTAAATATTCAATATTAATTTATCGCTACTTTCTGTTTTCCATACAAATCGTATGGGAACTTTTCTTCTTCTTTTCTTCGAGGTAGAATCTTAAAAAATATTCTTTAAAAAATATCCTTATTTCGTATCCAATTAATGTACTCCTTTCAATTTTTTTCAAGGTCAAAGTGGTATTCATGGTGAATTCCAAATTTTTTGGGATTTCGTTTTGAAAACTTCAACTATAAAACAGGATGTTTTGCAAACGATGTGACAAAAAAAGAATGTATTCATCACAGAGAGTAAGGTATATGTAATGAAAACAATCAATGTGTATTGAGTACTAGTTCCACTTGCTTGAACAAACACTTTTGACCACATCAAGGTTTAAGAACTTAAAGTTTCAACTAAGAAACTACTTGCATCGCGAGCTTGAACAGTAGATGCGTGCTTTAGCAGTGCTTAGAAGAATTTGAGTATTAATTAAAGTAAAACAAAACGTATATACCTGTATTCAGAACAGAGGAAAAACGAGCGCATGATAAGCGGTGATAGGGAGACGTCTCACAAATATGCAGTAGGTACAAGAAGCTGTACTCACTTATTAAAGTTATTAGCAATATGAAGCTATCAGTATACACCGTCATTGTACTCACTTAATATTTATGTAATGAGTACATTGTCCATGTACCCACTACATTTGTATGTAATGAGTACAGTGTTTATGTACTCACTACATAATTATGTGATAAATACAATGTCTATGTGATCACTACATAGTGTATGTAAGGAGTGCAGTGTTTATGTACTCACTACATATTAAGGTACTGAATCGATAGAATATTCATATTGGGGCAGTTTTCCGCCAATTGTGAATGCTATTTTTTTTATACTCAATAAGTGTTCATGGATTTGCATATAATTTGAAATACAAACTTAAAAAAATAAACAGATATTCATGTCAATCAATTCAGTTCCCCAAAACTTTTATTTTTTTAGATTCGAGCATTAATTAAATCAGATCTATATTTATTGCCATTCTGCAAAAATTAACATAGCTACTATGTCTGTGAAAATATTTTTTCTATTGATTATTTTTGTCTGAAACACCTCCACGTTGTTCAGAATCATCAAACATACCTATTTATATACATATATGTATACATATATGCCTCTCATCAATTTATCGTCTATTTTACCATCAATTTAGTTTCTATTATTCTTTCTATTTTTTGCGTCAGAGTCCTGGATCAACTTCATCAGTCATCGATAAGTGGATAGGTACGTGTTTGTATATAAGATTTGTATGTCTATGTGCAGACAAAATTGAAATGTTCGATTTAAAAATAGATGTTCACGATTGTCCAATGAATGTACATATGTATGTAGGTATTTGAGTTTTTTTTCACTCAAATGAGATATTTTTAGAAGAGGACACAAAAAAGCCTATACCTACCTTCTTAATTTAAAAAATATAACACCAACAAAAAAAAAATAAATCCTCTTCTCTTGAACTAACACAAAAATTTGCTTGAAAATTTTCGTTTTTGGTCAATGTTAAAAAATTGGATCCTTGCCAAAAATGGATTATCCTGCAACCTTTTTCTATAAACCTTCAACTCTTTAGCTGCGTCATATTGTTTAGTAGTTGAAAATCAACTCTGTCATAATTTTCATCAAAGCGCATTTTTCCCGCCACTATCGTCGTCGTCACATTTTGCTGTAATATTTTAAAAATAACAAAAAATTTTCGACCTACTTTTATGTTTCTTGTGACGTCAAATGAATTTTCATTATTTTTTTCTTACCTCATCAGAAATTAAAAAAAAAAAAAAACATTTGTAAACGTCATTACGATGGAAACTTTCTTATAGTTTTTTTTCACAAAACAGAAAATAAATTTTGCTTAAGAATTTAAGGCACCTCAGTTGCGAGACAAAGATGGTGATGGCGATTGCAAGCATGTGTATGACGTATTTATAATTTTGAAAGGCATTTTAATTCCAGAGTTTCAAAGAATTTGAATCTACACGAGTATTGCGAGTCTGCTGGAAAAAAAATCCAATCGACATGATTTGAAAAAAAAAAAATATTTAAGATTGGTTCTTTTAAATGTGTCTCTCTAGGCTCTAGTCTAGGGAATTTAAAGGCGTGTGGCGCAGACCGCTTTTTTTTGACGCTGAAATTATTTTTATTTCGTTTAAGGCCCTTTTTTATTAATAACGTGCTAATTTTTTTATTATCAAAACAGCAAAGATGTACAGTTCTGCCATTTTTATTTTGTTTTTGTTTGTAAGCATTTAACATTTAATAAAAATTCAGCTGTTTTCAATTTGCATACAAAAAAGTAAATTTCAAAAAATTATCGACTCGTTTTTAGATATCGAATTTAAAAAAAAAAATAGGTACATACCTACCTTTTTTTTAAAATTTAAATTTTTTATTTGAAAATTTGTATATGCAATACCTATTAAAAAAATTAATCTTAATCAATTCAAATAAAAAAAGTTCTGAGAGGTACTTTTAACAGTTAGTTCCTAAGTGTACTTTTTTTTTTAATTTTATGTAGATTGCACTAATTTTAGCATACAAGAAAAAGGTTTTATGAAAATCTCAGGCTCCATTTTTAAGAAAAAAGATTTTTCTTATTAGTATCATTTGTATGGAAGGTAAAGTTATTTTTTCAAAAAAGTTTTTTTTTTTTAAATATGCTACTAGTGTTTAAGAACTTTCAATATAATTTTAAAGGGATTTTCAACAGGGACGCTACAAACGTAGAGCGACAGGACAGCAAACGACGCCATATTTCTTGCCGCTCTTTTGGCATTTCTCTTCAGTAAGGTTTGCCATTTCATGATGGAAAGGTAAACGAGCTAACAACGAGTCGAAATTATTAAAATTTACTACCGAAATTCGGAGTCAGTGGCCTCAACGTTAAGAGCGCTACGTCCAATTTATGGTCGTCATAATAATCCTAGCATCTCTGTGACGTGGTTCTGGCGAATTTTGCGAAAAGATCTTACCCTACATCCTTAAAAGATTAAATTGACGCAAGAACTGAAGCTGCTTGACCACCAGAAGCGTCGTATGTTCGTGAATTGGGCTGAGCAACAACTTGAAAATGATTCGGCTTTTCATCGAAAATCATCTTCAGCGATGAGGCTCATTTCTGGCTGAACGGCTTCGTCAATAAACAAAATATGCGGTATTGGTCAGGCAGCAATCCACACGTACTCCATGAGTCATCATTGCATCCCGAAAAAAATTACTATTTGGTGTTGGTTATGGGCCGGCGGCGTCATTGGGCCGTACTTCTTCCGTGATGATCAAGACCGGCACGTTACTGTGAATGGGGATCGCTACCGTTCAATGAGAACCGAATATTTTTGGCCCCAATTGGATGATATGGACTTGGAGGACATGTGGTTCCAACAGGCCGGCGCCACAAGCCACACAGCGAATGTCACAATCAATTTATTGGAAACCAAGTTTGGAGAACGTGTTATCTCACGAAATGGTCCAGTCGCTTGGCCACCTCGGTCGTGCGATTTGACGCCGTTAGACTATATCCTGTGGGGCTACGTCAAGTCTATGGTCTATGTCAAAAAGCCAGCGACGATTGATGAACTTCGTACGAATATCGACCGTGAAATTGCAGCAGTATCGGCCGATTTATGCTTGAAAACCGTCGAAAATTGGGTTCAGCGTCTGGACTTCTGCAAGCGTGCCCGTGGTGGCCATGCAAAAGAAATTGAGTTCCATACATAATGGCATCAAACGTACTTTCACAGGAATAAAGAATTTCGTTGATATCCAAAACTGTTTTTGTTTTATTTAAAAAAAAACTTTTGTAGCGCTCTTATTGAAAAACCCGATACTTTCAATGGTAATTTGATGTAATTTTTTAATAATTGGTATATTTTTCGAGCTATTTGTGAAAAACCCCCAAAAAAAAGCATTTTGGCATGATTTTCTGAATTTTTGTCTATGTTGAGTCACGAAATTTTTGTAGCAAACCTCAGATTCGAACTCCGCACTCCCGAAACCATAAAAGAGGGGCAAAATCAAAACTACTCCACAATTAGCCCCGAAAAATTAATAAACTTCCACTTCGAAAAAAGCTCCGACAGAGCTGGATTTTAATGGAGCTATGCTTTGGCGTCTTAAAAGTAAAAAAAAAAAATCAAAATTTGGGACCATAAAAATTGTTTAAGGGGGTGAAATGGGGTAAAATTCATTTTTTTGCTTATTTCTCTTTGAAAAAAGTATCAAAACTTTTTAGAAGCCGTTAAGTAGGTACATCAAAACAAAGATCTCCACCAGAGTAAAATTTTTTCGGATTTTTTTTCGTAACTGCCATTTTTCTTCACCTAATTTTCCCGAAATAGGTGTACCAAATCGTTCCATCGCAATGGCTGTTGAACGTTAACAGTTCAAAAATATTTACAAATTTTAAATGACACCTATGTACATAGACTATACTGGAAGACCCTATAACTAAGCCACGTAATAACAAATAAAATAATGAAAATGTGAATAAACCTATTAAGACAAAAAAGATGAACAATTAAATTAAAATGGGCGCCACCTTTACTTATACACAATTTTGAACAAAAAAATACCCTAGGTCTGGAGTTTAGACACGTCATGATGCTTAAGATTTTATGTGTCTATGAAGGTAGTAAATTCAAATTTATTAAATTAAGCTTTTTTTTACTGTGTGATTGAATTTTAATGAGAATAACATAAAGTTATCGTCTCATATGCTAACTAAAACGAGTTCAAATAAATTATTATCAGATCACGATCTCATTTTACGGTATCAATTCCCGTCAAAAGATTCTCATCATCTAACTAAGTTTGATTTGATTATAATTAAAAAAATGTGTATGTATTTTTTTGTTCATTTAGATGAAGTTTAAATATGCATAAAGGCGAAATCAATATTTAGAAAAAATATATGCATGTATATTACTTGAGATATTAGCCGATTTCTTTGAAGGTGGCAAAGTACTTATGAGTAGATGAAAACCATAATCTAGTACTGCCAACTGCCCATGATCTCATGTGCGAGTAGATATATTTTACATGGGAAAGCAGTTAATTGTGTTCCGTTGAAAATAGCTAGCAAAGTACTTGTAAGTACTTCGCCACATAAATAGTCAAGTCATTTGCGTAACATTGTACTTAAGTCATATCAATAACAGCCATTGAGGTGTTGAACCAATAACCGTTTGTCTGCTTATCTAAACAAGTGTCGAACAGGTGTAAACTTTTAGGTCATTTTTTTACATTAATTTATTTCAATGCCTGCTATTGGTCGGAGGGGAAAAGTCTTCAAACAACAAATACCTACTAAGCTTGCAATTTTGATCAATTGTTGTCATAGGTCGAACTCTCTATATTTAGCCCTAAAAGGGTAGAGAGCAATGAAGGTTCCAAACATAATGCGTTTACTTGAGTGGTTTTTGGTGCTTTAAGAATTTTTCTAAATCTTCTTAGGCATTTATTTGGACTAAAAACAAGACGATTTCACCACTCAGAAGTTTCATTGGCCATGAAAACTATAAACTACTATTTTTCAAAAAATAGACTATCGATTTTATATTTTGAGACATCACCAAATTAGTTTAAACATCTAGGTACATATAATGCACAGGAATTGTTCTAATAAATGATTTAGATTTGTACACAAAAATTGTTTATTATTATCAAATAAATGCATTTTATTGGCACTTACCTTCAAATCCATATCAGAAATAAATCTCTTAAGACACCCGCTGTTAATTTGATTCCACTCGCTGATATAACTTAATTCATCTCAGAAGTTATTTTGGATGGAATTTAACAGCTCGTTTCACAAGGAATTACGAATTTTGATATGTTGAAAGAATTAATTTAACAAAATGAATAAAACCAACTATAGAACTATACAATTATAATCACACTTTCAAAATTCACTTGCAGCTGTTCACTTTATAACACAACTGTTTTCAATTTAACTAGAACTGGAAATTGTAATGTACCCATCATTTCACGGTACGATACACACGATTTCGCAAAACCGGAGGGTGCTCCGAATGGTTCTTTTTTATATTTCTACCTTCATTCGAGACAATTTGAAAATTATATAGACAAAAATGCTTTTAATAAAACACATTAATTAGCACTTTAAGATAAACTGAATATTAACGTTTTTTTTTTTTGCTACAAAGAGATACTTTTTTCCGAATTGATTTGTTTTGGTGCAACCGAGGAGCAACCTAAGGTCGATGATTCGAAACGAAAGAACTCAGACGTCGCGTAACGTCGTCGGGTAAAGCTTAACTTATTAGAATTAATTAGGAAGCTATTTTAAAATTGAATGCAAGTTGCTATTTTGTATTCGAACGAACTCACTTTCGCTTCCAATCCAATTAGATAACAAAAAGAACACAAAAAAACACAACCAATTAGCCGACTTTGTGGCTGAGGGATTTTGACTTTAAAGATGTGAAAAAAGGGACTTTGGCTTGAAATTAAAGGAGGATTATTAAAAAAAAAACAATTATTTTCGTTAATTTTTCTTAGACTTTAACAAAATAGAAATTCAATTTATAGAAAATCTCAGTCGATATCTATGTACATACACTTTATCATTCGATCAACGAAAATTATTCACCGGATTTCTTGGATAAACACAAATAAATATTTTGTTTGTTCTTGTTTATTTAACTTTGGTATAGACAAAAGTATTAATTATTATTTTCTTCTTCCTTATTGTATTTTATATTTGTTTATTTTGTGGTGAATGGGAATCAAAAAAGAAGAAGTATAAAACACAGTGGGAAGAAAAATTCTTTTTGTTTGTTTTTTTTTTTGCTTCGACGTCATTGTTTCTGTTTGACAAATAGAAATTTTTGACATAAATAAGGGGTAAAATCTCTTTGCCGATTGCAGCGTTTACAGTCAACTTGAGTAGGATATGTACCAAAATGGTTTGTGTACTTGGTTTAGAAAATTATAGGGTACACAACAACATGTTGAAATATTAAAATTTGCAAAAAAAATATAAATAGTCAGTTTATATTTCTTGAGTGCTCAGTATTTTTCCAAAATTTTTTGACAGAGCAGAAAATTAAATATAAACAGTATTCCTCACATAGAAGTCAAAACAAATATGTTTTTCTTTTCTTCTTATGTAATTTACTGCGACAAAAATAATTGAGCAAGCGAACCCAAAAAATTTCAGTCTCAATTTTTAAGGGGAAAAGTAAGGAATTTTTGAGAGGAATCCTGTTTATATTTCTGAGCGAAATATCAATCACAATCAAAACTGGCTTAATTTTATTTACATAAAAGTGAAGAGGATTAATTAAGGCCGTGTGTCAATTGCGTTAATAGTTTCGTTAAATTTGATACCATGGTAAGGTTTTGACATTACTGGGGTAAATATAGACTCTAAAATTTAACTTGCACGGGAGCTCGTTAAAATTTTAGTCAGTATTTTTGACAGGTCTGCTCATAAAGGAGTGAGGGAGATGAATGAAGATAAATATTTTATCTTGGTGTCCTGAAGTCAAGAATTCTATCGGGAAATATAAAAAAAAACTAAAATCAAATGGAAAGATAAAATGTGTCTGTTCGCATGCCTCCCAAAACTACGAATTTAGCCCAAAGTTCTGTCAAATAAAGCTCATATACATGAATAGACCTATGGAAATATAGGTCCTTGAGTGACACTTTTTTGTGATCTTTTAAAAACCTCTCTGTAAAACTACTTATTCATAAGACGCGAAATGAGGTAATTTTGTAAAATCACAGAAAGTGTTTTCAAATGTAATTTGGTAAATTTGTTTGACAGCTCACTTCATTTCCCTCAGAGACAAGAAACGCTGCATTGTGTTTATCCTCGTCCTCTTATGCTATCATTGCTTGAAAGCCATTTGACGTTCCCCTCTCGTTGTCTCGTAGCATTGTAAATCAGGCTTCACTTTTTCCCTTAAAAACTGAGACTAAACTATAGACTAGAACTATAATGCTCGAAAAGGCACTTGGTCGGAAGAAAACAAGCGAATATACGGAACGCATAACATGACGCGGCTATTTTTGCTTACTTCATTTAGGCCTGGCACCGACTGGGCAACTCAGTTGGTTGCCACCGCCCACTAGGCATCTTCCGAGCAACTTTTTGGAATTCGACGTTTATGTTCTTTTTGTTGACTTTTGCCAATATTTTGTTTTGTGTCTAATCTCCAATTTGACGTTAGTAAAATATAAATGCAAAGTAGAATGAATTGAAATGTATGACTTGTAAATTTAAGATGTACTGAAAATTAATTATTTATTAATTATTATTGTATTGTTAAACACCGCCATCTTTGACATATGAAGTTGCCGGCAACAAAAGTTGCAAAGCGGGCGCGGGAAAGCAACTTAAAGTTGCTATATCTGTCAATTTTGAATAAAAATGACTTTTTAAAAACCAATTTTTGCCTACTTGTTGTAAAGCGGGCGCGGGCAAGCAACTTAAAGTTGCTATATCTGTCAATTTTGAATAAAAATGACTTTTTAAAACCCATTTTTGCCTACTTCATTTTGTCTAGGCATGTTTTGAGCATTTTCTAGTTACAGAAGAAGTAGTGTCTGATTTATTAAGAGAAAATAGAAACCTAATATTTTTCTTTTTTTGTTGGTTTTTTAGGCCTGGCGCCCACTGTGCAACTTAGTTGCCGGCAACATTTAGTTGCTTGAAGTTGCTGGCAACTCCGAACTAAGTTGCTCGCCATCGCCCACTAGGCAACTTCCGAGCTACTTTTTGGAATTTGACATCGTGTTTTTGTGTATTTGTTGTGTTGAATTTTGACACGGACACAATTACAACGTTAATAAAAATGTAAATACCAAATAAAAGCATTGAAGTTTATAGGTTATTTTTGATAAATCAGAATCAGAGGATTATAAAATTCAGATATCTGAAAATTTATATGTAAGATTTCATCGTTGAACACAGTCATCTTTGACAGATAAAGTTGCCTGCAACAAAAGTTGCCCATGGGGCGCAGCCGAGCAACTTAAAGTTGCCGGGAAAAAGTTCCGCGAGCAACTTAAAGTTGCCGGCAAGTGCTATTTTACACGACGACTCTAGTCATGACTTTTTTCGAAATTCAATGAGTGTGAACGGGAAAAAACATCTGATCTCACCTTCACACTCATTGAATTTCGAAAAAAGTCATGACTCTAAAGTCGTCGTGTAATAAGGCACCAATTTATTTGCCTAGTGGGCGCTCTCTCATATAACCCAATGTACTTGAACCTGGAGCAAAAAAAAGTTGCTGGGGTGAGCAACTAAAAGTGGCCTAAAACTCCTCCTCCTCCTCCTTAACCGTCCATTTCGATGGGGTATTGTATTTTGAAAAAAAAAACTTGCAGGATTTAAGCTGTCAAATTTGGGTTAGTTTCCGAACTACACCAAAAATATTGAAAGGTGTGACCGTTCTCTCAAAAGCACTTGAGTGAATTAAGTGCCATATTCGGTTCTTAGCATGCTTGTGGGCCAAAAGAAACATCTTTAGTAATAAGACCCTTGCACTTAATTATATGTTCCGTTACACCCGTCACTTTTCGATTTTTTTTTAATTTTTCCAATGGATCTAATTTTTCTACGGAAACAATATCAATTGGGTTTTCCGTAGCTAAATTCAGATTTCACTATAAAAATTGATTATTTGCGTGACGAATGAAACATGGTTTCAAATATACAGATTTTTGTGTCCGTTTCATTATTATAGAGAAATATAAACTTTATGTAACTTACTGATTTATTTTTAACTGCTTCCTTTTTTTGATCATAGTTTTTACACCACATATTTCACAACCAAAATTAATTAAACAAATCAAAAACATCATCTTTAAAGTGACAGCTTAATACTACTTTTTCATAAGGCCAAATGATAACAATTTTTCCAACTAGGCCAAATGGTAATTTCATTGAAAATTTCCAAATTTGATAATGTGATTTGTGAAATCACCTCAGTTCAGAAATGAGGTAATTTCGTTAAACATTTCCAAATTCGATACAAAATCATCTCATTTCCCAAACAAATTCACATTTCGGAATAAGATAATTTCAACGAAATTTGCACGAACAAAGTTTTAAAATGAAGTCAAAAACTATTGAACACACCCAATAGATCACAAATTGAAGAGCTCTTAAAGGGTTTTATATGCAACTGTCAAAGCTCAATGAAAGTAGAAAGAAAAAAATAAAGAACAAAAAGCGATTATCGGCCAGTTAATACTACGTTTTCATTAGAGCCAAAATCGGTATTTTCGCAAGTCACAGAAAAAGTGTTTTCATTTGTAATTTGGTAATTTTGTTTGACAGCTCATTTCATATTTGAATTTCAATTAGCAGTAAACTGCTTATTGTTGTTATTTTTTTCTTTCTACTTCCATTGAACTTTGAAATTTTCATACAAAACGATTTCAGAGCTCTTCAAACTGTGGCCAATTGGGTGTGTTCAATAGGTTTTGACTTAATTTCCAACCTAATATCGCCAAATTTGGTTGAAATTATCTCATTTTGAAAAGTGAATTTGTATGGGAAATGATAATTTCATAATAATGAAATATTTAACTCGTGGTTCAGCAATTTTAACTCACTGATTTTAGCAAACTTACTGAGGTTCAAAGACAGTTCATTCATTAATTTGGCTCCTATGACATACTTGAACCTTGAACCATCGTTGAACCTGAGTAATTCCGCTGAAGTCAGCCAGTAAAAATTTTTCAACCATGGATCAAAATTTGAACAACATTTGTACAACCGGTCCTAAGATTAGAGAATCAACATTCTATGTGTCATAAACTTTTCAGACACTAAACGTAAACGATAACGATTATGTTGACTTCTATGACACTTCACAAATCTGACATTTTGATTGAATGATTTAACATCTGAATTGAACGCATTAAGTATAACCAATATTTTAGCGTCATTTAATCCGATCATGTAATACTCCTTACAGATTTGACTGGTTGTGAATAAACTAGTTCTTTCTAAGTCCAAGGTATATGCAATTTCCAAAGTGAGCACATTTCTTTGAAAAAAAATCAACGTTGTTCATTGCCTAAATAAAAGTTACCTGATTAAATCTATTTTATAAAATTAAACGTTATACACATAGTTGCTTTAATTTTTGTTTTTATATTAATATTTATTTCCTTTTCTGCTGTTATTTTTTTTTTGTAAGTACAGTTTTAAATGAAGCAATCTCTTTATTGTTTAAGGTTTTATTTTTTTTAAGTTATATTATTATTTTTTGTAATTTTAATTAAAACAAAACTAAAATTAGCGTAAAATATGTAATATAAAATATACAATTTTTTTTAATAAGCATTTTCATTAAAAGAATAAAATAGATTCATTTAGTATTTAATAATCATCGATTTGTTTTAATGAAATAAAAACAATCCCACCTTTGCAACATCTAATATAATGTATTTCGTAAATATTATCAAAATTTCTTGATATGTAGTAGAAACTTTATACAAAAACTAATTTTTTGTTTGGTAAACTTTAAGAAAATAATTATATGAATGAAAAATATGTTATTTGGGGTGTTTTATTGGTAAATCCATAGCTAGCACAGTCAAATTTCCCTCAGTAAACAACAACAAAGCCACTGTAAGGTACTGACTTATTTATCGACACTTTCTGGGATTTGTTGTTGTTTACCGAGAGATAATATTTTCCAACAAAACACACCTAATAAATTTATTTCTTTTTTATTATTAAAAGTCGAAGGCAGTGGAAATTTGATATTACAAATATTTTCTTATATCAAATTTACAAATTGTATTTTTCTTTAATTTATATTGCAATAAACTTTCTAAGTTGTTTCTAAAAAATAAATACAATATTCTTTTTTCTATACACAGTTTTTTTTTTTTATTTTATGTCTATTTTAAATTGAATAAATAACCAAGTATTAATTAAAATTAAAAGTTATGCCTTAAAACAAAATATAATTATAATAAGAACTTAAAAACAATCACATACATATGTATCCACATCATTCTAAAAAAAAAACAAATTTTTAACATTCACACAGTAAAGCACAGTTATTATTATTTTCCTAGTTTATGTTATAAAAACGATTGCATTTCTTTGATCTTTTTTTTTTTTAATTTACTTCATTAAGTAGCTTTTAAATGAAAAAAAAATATTATTAATATATTTAAAATATTATTGAAATTATTTTACATAGATATTTTTTGTACAAAATAAGATAAAATAATTAAAATAAAAAAAAAAATCATTCGTTTTGTCGTGACTAGGATTTAGTAAATTTTTCAAATTAAAAAAAAACAATATTTTAATATAAACTAAAAACTTAATGTAAGGTAAAATCATTTTAATTTTGTTCGTTATGAAAATTTGTCAAAATAAATGGCGGCAAGTTGGACAAATTTTTTAATATATTTTTTTTTGTTTCTACTTTTTGAATATGTTTCTTGTAAAAAAATATGTTTTAACAAGTTTTTATGTGATTTCTATTTTTTTTGGTCTTTTCACTAAAGTCGTTCCAAAAATATTTTTTTCTCGAAATTTATTAACAATTTTAACAATATTCAACAGTATTTGCACTTGGCCAAAACTTGTTTTTTTTTGTTAGGTAAACCAAAAATTTAAAGTATAATATGTAGTAAGCAGTATAATTTAAATTATTTAAGAGTTTACAGGTGCTCATCGCCGTGATAACCGTTTCTGAGAGGTTGACGTTCTTGTGAGCTGTCAGTTGGTCTATTTCGATGGAAGAAACCACACTGTAGGAAGAAAAAGAGAATCAAAATAGTAAAATTTAGTAATCAACAATAATAAAAATTTAACTAAAATAAGAAAGTATTTTTCATCAGCTATTGATAATTATTGAGTGAAATATATCCAAAGATCATGATTTTAATTATACAAGTTTCAGTGGAGTTTTGATAAAAGTCAATCCATTATTAAACATTGGTTGAACCCCATGTAAATTCGCCGAAGTTTAGTGGGTAAAAATCAAGATTCAGCGATCAAATCGTTGAACGAACTGACACTTAGCCACAGAAAATGGCTGCCTAGACCTTTTTTAAGCATGAATATTCAACGAACCAATTATTAAGAAGTGTTACTTTGTACATTTTTTTTTTAAGTTGTCTGGTTAGACAAGTCCCTAAATAATTCAGGTCTAACTATCACTTTATTCATGGTTTGTACCAATTACTCGGTGTGTAAGTCAAACACAAACAACTCTTAGACAACTATTAAACATGTTACATTTTTTAACTTGACCGGCTGTTTTAAGTAAGATAGACTTTAAAAATAAAGCTCTAGTACTTCAAAGCAGGCAAGTTTATTGGATCTGTTTAGACATTTGTGGAATGTTCATTGAACATACCCAAAAATTCATTTCATGTCATTTTGTCTATATTTTAGACATACATCCATCTCCAAAAAGTTTACCGCTGCTAAGGAGTTGTCTAACTTAAACAACGCTTGTCTAAATCATGACAAGTTTCAAAATTTTATTTATTTAAATAAGCATATTTCGTTTGATCACCCTAGCATCAACTACTTTGACAGTCCAATTGTAGATCTAGATATGTACTAGATTTTCTTACACAGCTGACTAGTTAAACAATATCTCAATAGTTTAAAGTATTTACTTGGAAATTCTAGAATCAATTTAAACTATGTCTAACTAGTCAACCGTCTAAGAAAAAAAGGCTAGCCTGTCCAAATTAGTTCTATAGGGAAATCTATTAAAATCCAACAACAACAATATAAAAAAAAGACTTCACACTTACCTTATGCAGCAAATAGACCAATAGCAATAGAATAGTTGCACCCACACACGCTGCCAATATCACTATCCACAAAGGAATAATATCGGGTATTGGTATTGTTTCGGGAATCGCTTTGTAGAATATTTCATATGATCGTACGATTTCTTCTTCTGGCTTACCAATATAGGGCAATTTTGTCACATGTGAAATGGCCATTGTAGAAACATTTAGCGGGACATCTGAAGCTAAACGTTCCATTGTCTGTGCAACTAATCGCATTCGTATCGCAACCCAAACACCATCATTGCTGCCCAAATTCGTTGCTACACACCTAAGTGTTGCACATTTTGCTGTTTTACACAATTCCATGCTGCTCAGAGTGATGGTTCCATCATCGGCTTCCCTTTTTGTTCGTCGTCTGTTGTTGGAGTTTCCAGACGATGATGATGATGATGATGAAGAGTATTCTCCTCCTCGATCATTATTATTGTCATCTTGATCGTAGTAGTATTCGCTGACTTCAGCAGTTCCATAATATGGTTTCTCTTTGTGACTGCGTTGTATATAAAGAGGATCAGAGCTACTTGAATGAGAGAAACTTCCTCCATTGAATGATCCACTTTGTTGGCCTGCAGGTGAATAAGTTGATGCTGATGCACTTTGACGAACCTGATCGTCAACATTGCCACGATCCAAAGTTCCCAAATCCAACGTTCCAGCACGGAAACCTTGTCCAGCTCCAAACTTATCCAGAGTTGTACCACCCTGAAGATCATCTAAACTTCGACCAGCTGCAACTTGGCGATTGTAAGTCATCTCTCCTGGGCTATAAGAATTGGAATATTGTTGTGTTCGGTAATTCCCGGCATTACCTTCTTGTCCTTGAGTGCGGTAGTTTCCAGCAGCTTGTTGCCTATGCTGCTGACCAGCCTGTTGAAGTAATCGCTGTCTATTTAGTTGGTCAATCTTCTGTTCATAAGCTTTCTGATCGACCTCACGTGATGGCAGCCCAGCAAATGAAGCCGCGTGCCGATTAACCTCAATGTGTGACCTGCCGTCATTATCAAGGTTACCCCACCGACGGTTTTCAGCCACATTACTTCTTTCTTGCTGAGCATACTGCGCATTCCGTGCTGCTCCTTGTTGACTATTGAGATTATGAACATACTCGGTGCTGGTCTCAACTACATGTGGCCTGCCATCGGAATCATATGAAACAGTACGATTTCTCGTAGAAACAACAACTGATGGACTGTGAGCTCCACCACTTCTGGACGAGCTATTCCAAGATGATGAAGATGTATAACCTTGGCTTCCACCACTTCCACCACCTCCTCCCATAGCAGCATATGATACAGACGAACGTGCTGCTGCAGCTGCAGCAGCTTCATTTGCTCGTTGAGCGTGCACAAACGATGCATCACCACTTGATTCTCGTCTTCCCTCTTCATCTAAAAGGCGTTTTTCTTCTTCGGTAACAATACGACTATCAGTCGACACCGGGCTGAATGCAACTCCCGAAGATTGTTCAATATGAGAGACGCTAGCAGTCAAATTTCGATTAACAGCTCCGATTGATACCAAGTAACTTTGCTTTACCCGATTCTGTTCAAGTTGTAGATTCAAGGGATTTACATTGACATCAGGATCACACACAATATTCCCATCGGTTTCGGGCTGGTTTAAAAGGTACATCAATACTTCATCGCCTTGAGTTTTATAAGGATATTGAATATGAATGACAGCTTCTTCAATCATAGAAGGTCCGTTATTGCGAATGTTATAGATATGCACGACATGAGGTCCTAAATCAGCTTCCTTGGTGGCATTTTTGATATCTTTATATTCAGATGCCTTATAATCGCCGAATTCAGGAGACGAAGTTCTAAAAAAAACAATAAGGAATAGAAATACTGTGGCGTATTAGACAGTAAATTAAGCTCTTACCCTTCAATAGCTAGTTCTGTCTCAACCCAGATTCCAATACTCTTTCGAATGACATTATTGAATTTTGAACCTTCTTCTTCTAGATTTGTAGAATTTGCTTCCATAAAGAAATCATAGCTTGATACCATGCCAATCTTTGCTGATGGAATCATGACAACTTTGAAGTTAGCCTAAAAAGTGAGTGTGTGAAAAAGAGAGAAACCGTGATCAGTAAAATTTCTTAAAACTCGAGAAGGCGATAATTTGTCTTACCACTTTGCCAGACGGCAATGGATTACCAATATCACATTTTAATGTATAGTTCGAAGCTTGAGATGGGGCTGTACAAGTAATCGGTGCATCCCGTCCATCTCCAATTTGTTGAATCTTCTTGAAGTCCAAATCTTGTGGCATAGTCATGTAGAAAACAGATTCAAAGGCATCTTCACCAAAATTTGAAACCAAAACCTCGATTTGTAAAGGCTGTCTAGATCCCAGCAGATATTTTTCAACACTCCTGCAAAAACGATAGAAAAAAGAGTTCAAAATGCTAGAAGGAACTCAATTTGTATAAAATTTACGTTATTTCTAATCGTAAGTCAGGTACACAATTATTATCCATTCCACAATTCTTTTGAATATGCAGCGAATCCTTTTGGACAATCTCACGATTTTGATCAATAACTGGTTCCAAATATTCACGTTTTACTCTTTCATGTCGACGACCAGATGTATCGCTTCTTAGTTGATAGCGAAGTTCAACATCTAGAGGTGTCAATTTATCGCGAACATTTTCCATCAAGTAGACAGTTTCGTTTTGACAATAAGTCCTGCCACGTTGTAGGCGAATTGTTGAATTTCGAATATTTCGTCCTTCAGTCTTGAGGAAGAACATACGGGGACTTTTGATTTTCCGGGCATCAAGAACCAAGGAAACCTGGAAGTCTTTTAAAGAAGAGAAACATAAAAATAATGCTTCCTAATTTTGAAATTCAAATCTACCTAGTGACTCAGGAAGATTAGTACCGGTATACCTCCAACAAGAATTAATATTTGTACAAGGCACATCTCTGAGATCACGTGTCTTGCACGCCTTTTGATCCAAAGAAATCAATTTCGATGGACTCATGAATGTAGTTGTAGCATCAACTGCTGCCACTGGTCTAGCTCTAAACACAATAACTTGATCTGAAGCATAAGCACCAACAGCTAAATCAGGATATAGATTTCCATCTAAATCAATACCACCCGAGAGTGAAAAACCAAATGTCCTTGGAGGCTGAGCACCGATCACATCTTCTGCATATATAACTTGAGAAGGTTTTTCCAATGCCCCATTCGCAGAACCATGGAAAATATAAACAGCACCATTTCCATTTGGGCCATCATAAGGTGCACCCACTGCAAAGTCACCAAAACTATCCAGATTGATGTCTCCAAGATTTGTCAGCGAAAGACCAAAGCGCCCTCTGGAATTTATTCCGTCTCTGAATTCTGAGTTTTTGGTGAACTTCTCTCTTGGATTTGTACCCTGCCTCATAATATACACCCTTCCCACATCGTATTTACCCTCATTGTTGGGCTCACTATACATTGGTGCACCAATAATCAAATCATCATAACCATCACCGTCCACATCACATGTGCACAGAGAGTATCCAAAATAAGAACCAATTTGCCAACCGGTGATATTAAAGATATGCACCATGTTCCATTTGTAGATTGATATTTTGCCTTTAAGATCAGCACCTCGTGGCATACCCAATGCCACATCTTCCTCACCATCACCGTCAAAGTCACCCGTTACTGTGGAATAGCCCAAGTACGAGTCATCATCGTGAGCTCTACCTTGTGTGGTAGCATAGACTTTACTTTTTGGATGCATTATATCATAAGAATATGATTGACCTATAAAAGTTTTTTAACAATTATTTTTTATTAAAGTGAACAATATTTTCAAGCTATCAGATATGTTTTATCTTTTTTTTTTGATGAAAAATGATTTTTTTTTAAATGATTCGATGGGTGAATATAAGTTTTCGAACCTGGCAATGCTTTTTTTGAATTTGTAATAAATAATTAAAATTCTATAAGAAGTTTAAAAAAATTGAAAGCCTTCACCTTATGTAGAAAATAATCATAAGTTAAAGAATTTGGAAGATCTACACCATTAACTTATTAAATAATAAGTCCATGATCTACACAACAAAATATTAGCATTGCCATATCTTGTAAACTTCTTTATTTTTTTTTATTTTTTAAACGTATGTACAAGTTTTATTTTAGATGATGAAAATAATATAAATTCTTAATTAATTTGTTAGTAGAATGTATAAAAAAATTACTTAAAATATAAAATATTTTTTTTTTTTAAAGAAGAGAGAAAACGGGAAATACAGGAACTTGGAAGTCTTAAATTCAAAGCTTGCGTATGGACTACAATTTATTATATTAAATACATACCTATAAGAAAAAGCATACTATGTGCTCAGTAATTTCTGTTCAAAGCTTTTCGTTTTTTAAGTCTAAGAAATATTAGAAATCTCAACAACCTTCTCCCTCAGACTTGAATTTCTTGTAAAAAAAACGAAAAACAACGCATTTGCCTGCTTATTTTTTAATTTTTAAATTTTGTAGAAAAATGATAAAGGGTTCTTTGGACTCCGCGTATAGTATAGGTGCCAGGGATCTCTTTCTGCTCCGTCAAAGGGACATTGGAAAAATTTGTAGGAACTTGTCAAAAATTGAAATGAGGCAATTTGAAAAAAAATGGTACCCAGCGTAGTATGATTGAATAGTCAAAAACTTGAATTTTGGCTACCAAAATAAAACTCTTGAAAAAATTCCCAAAATTAGTTATTTTTGCTCTTTTCTTATAAATGGGTACATCTCATCAGGGCTTAAGTATTTTACCGTCACTAAAATTTTAGTTTTACTTCTATAACAATGTGTAAATGGTTTAATAGTTATCAAAATCGTTCATTGTTTTTTACAGCTTTTTGCCAGAATCTTCAAATATTGACACATTCCTGAGTTATAAAGGGTTTTCCAATATGGGCTGCTGTTGTCAGTCTGTAGCGGACATATTGTTTTTGCGGCGTGTGTCAAAACTATTGTTTATTATTGAGTAAAAGATACCAAATCACCATGGCTTGTTATAGATTTTTCAACAAAAAAAAAAAAATGATAAAATGGTATTAGAGTTGACGCTCGATTCAGTGAATCTCTAAATAGTAAACAATCCACAATGGTGAACACACAAAATTTTATATAAATATGCATTTAACATTGCTTAAGGAAACTGGGGAATTGTTTCTTCTTATTTTTTCTAAACCTGATTGAAAGCTTTCTTAAACACTTAAATAAATTAAGAAAAAATTCACATCGAACAAAATATGCATTTTGGAGCCTTTTAAACTCCTGCTCGAAAAATGGGAAAATCTCGAAAGTGGGAACAGGAATGGTTCTTATTATTTCACTACATCGACCGTCTGCTTTATAACAAAATGGGTGTTCTCTTTACAAACGATGTGTTAATATTTGATAAATAACGTAATTGTCTTTCCCAGTTAGCCAAATTATCAACGTTTAGTGACTTAATAAAAATCGACCAGTTCACTGAAACATCAGCCAATACCCGTACGCCCACGAAATCCAGGATTAGCCGAGAAATTGCGTTGCTGCTTTCCATGAGAGTGAGAAAATTAGGCAGTCAATTTAGTCAACAAGGACCTCTACAAATTAATGAAAAACAATTTCTTTTGATTCAAACTGCATGATATGAACGTGAACGACATTTAGTTGCAACAGGACTGCATAACAATGTCACACAGCTGATGCCACAAAGGACGATCTGCATGAATAATTTGACGTTTGTGGGTAGGGTTATTTCTTGCAGAAATGACGTAAATCGGCCACCAATATCATGTTGGAGTTTCTAAAGTCATAGGTGTACCACCACACCGTGCGACATATTTGAGCCACATCATATTGCATATACCTAATGACTTACCTACTTGGGCTTTTCAAATAATAAAAAGATTACCTCACACATAGCTCATTCGAAATCCCTTTAGAAGCTTCTTTGAAAAAAAAAACAGAAATCGAATAAGTTAAATGATCAATCAATCTAATTCCATCAGATCGTAACACCTTAAATTATGTTTTTTTTTTATTTGAAGGATAAAAGTATCCTCATTTTTCAACTTTTCACTATCATCTTGAGTTTTTTTTAAATACCTTTTATTTGAGTTTTATTTATATATCGCTTTGTTTTTTTTACAACTCGAAATTTTATAAGACAAAAGGCATTTTCCCTCAGATTTCTGAGAAAAAACTCCCAAGCTGGCAACCCTGAATCAAGCATTTAAAATCTCAATTACAAAATACCGCTTTTTATAATATCGCAATTATAGGCTATGAATAAGCATTTTTAAAAGGCACAATTACGTGCGAGGGTCTTTCTTATTGAATAGGCTTGTTTCGTCCAAAAGCATGCTTTAAAACCAATAATACTATAAATTCACTGTTAATATTTTTGGTATAAGGCTAGGAACGCACTTGCGATTTTCTGTGGCACGAGTTTAAATGAGAATGAACGCTCATGACATCAAAAAATCCAACTAAGCTGCGATTTTTTTTAGTCGCTGTGACAGAAAACCGCAAGTGCATTCCTAGCCTTACTCGCAAACTTAGGTTAGAAACGTACTTGCGATTTTCTGTCACGCTATTAATCAGTCGCACGAAATAGAACACGAGATTAAATTAGAATGAACGCACATGTCACCAAGAACTCATACTGGGTTGTGATCAAATTTTTAGTCGAAACAATCAATTTATTGGAAGAAACTTTTGGTGAGCGCATTTTCTCGCATCGTGGGATTATTTTTTGTGGGGTTATATGAAGTCGCTTGTTTACGTAGATAAGCGCGAGACGATTGACGCGTTGGAAAAGAATATTCAAAGCTTCACTAAAAGTATTATGTTCAATAAATTGATTGTTGATGCTTCACTCGAACCAAACCATTATTTTGGAAATAAATTTGCACGGTTTGAAACGTTGTTCAGGATTACTGAGAAACTGAGCATTAATCAAGTGTCAGGTGTCAAAAAGACCAAATTCAAAAAAAGTATTGCCAAACCACACGTCTAAGAAAACATCAAAAGTTTTCTACAGTAAATAGATTGTTGATGCGTCGCGCAAGCCGACCCATTATTTTGGTAAGAAATTTGCACGATTTGCAAACGTTGTTCAGGAGTAGGTCTCTTCACTATAGGCGTTTTGCTTTTTTAATTCATAATAGAGCTCTGAACAGAGTCCGAGCATGGCAAACAAGTTTTCAACATCTTCTGGTCTGAACCAAGCGTGCTCTGAGCGCTCTGAATTATTTTGGAAACACACCTGAACAGAACACTAGCTGTCAAATGCTTGTGTTCAGCATTAAATCTGTCTGCTCGGTCATTTTATTCTGAGCTCATAGAGCTCACTCTGAATAAACTCAGAGCACACTCAGAACAAAAAAAAAACACGAATTTTAAGCTCTAAACGCTCAGAACTAAAAAAGAAACACAATTTTTTGTTTAACAGTTTGGGCTCTACTCTGAACTAAAAAAGAAAAACGCCTTATGAAGTGAAAAGTGACAGCTATCAAAAAGACCAAATCCGAAAAAGTATTGCCAGATTGAAAACAAAACGCCTTAAAAAAAACCATTTATATTAATCGAAATTCCAATTCGAAATGTGGATTGCAAATCTATTTTAGTAATTTTTAACGAAATGATTTGCGAAATTCTATCTTGCGAAATCTTGATATTCAATATTTTAATTTTTAATTTACGATTTTTAGTTGCAATTTTCATGATTGTAAGAAACGATATAAATGCGAGATTGTTAAAAGAGGTATTTCGTAATTGCGAGATTATAAAAAGTGGGATTAATAATTTACGAGATTTCTTTTTGTCTAGATTTACAAAATGCAAGATTTAGTTACATATGAGAGATTTTGTTTTTGCAGGATTTCGTATCCATCCCGGCTTTTCAGACGGTATACATTTCTGCCACATATATGGTGCCAAAGATTACAGCCGACATTGAAATAAGTTTTTCTATTAATTCAAAATTTTCTCGCACAACTCTTCACTTGACGTTTGTAAAAGGTGAAAGGTCGTGTGCTCATTCGCATGGAAAAAACGTGCGGTGCATTGCTATTTGAAATAGGTAAGATGGTGAACATCTTACGTTATGGGGTACTATAAACACAAAACCTGGCACCATTTAGTCAATTTTAAGTTGCGCAACTTAAAGTTGTTCTCTTTATTCTGTTGCTAGCATTATTAAGAAACTTTAAGCGATTTGAAGAAGTGAGTAAATTTTTTGATCGCAGCTACCACAGCATTTTGCTTCGATTTACAAGAAGTTATAATTGCTTATACTTTCCCACCTAGCAAATTGGCAAAAACGTTTGGGAGCTTCGCGTTTTTATTGGATATAAGCCTTCCCGAAAATAAAAATATACTTACATCTTATAAATTGTTTAACTAATAATATTGTAGTCCATCACAAAATTCAATTATAAAGTGTAAAATATTAAATAGGTATACAATGTTATTAAAAACATTTATATTAGTACCTAAAATAAATTATTATTAAATTTATAAAAACAGCAAGACAAGATAATAAAACTGAAAACCACATAGAACAATTCTATATTAGTCATGCATTAGTATTTATGTCGATATTTAAGAAAAATTGTAATAATAGATAAAATGCACATGATTTTTCAAATAAAATGTTCACCAATCAGTTTTCAAGAATAACAAAAAAAAAAAAAAAAGTTTCCCTTTTTTAATATAAAGCATTAAGGCAAAAATCAGGAGAAGAAAGAAAGCAACTTAATTTTGTTTTATATTATTTTTTGTTATAAGTTTTATACGAGTACTTAGCCCCAACGCAAATGGAACCTTTTTGTATTATGGTTTTGATTAAAATGTGTAACGCTTGAGAGCGTTCTAGATGCTCCTTTTTTTGTATCTATAAATATGCTATGATGGAAGTTATATGTGTTTGTTTGTTTTTTTTATTTGCACATAGCCGTTGTTGGTTAATATAGTTGTTTCAGTTTTAGAAATAAGCCCAAATTTTCAGAATTTTAAATTTTGTTAGAAATTAAATTCGTCCTTATTGTTCCAGCATCGAGTAAAATAAATAAGCGTTGTTAAGGTTGTTTTTTTTTTATATAAGTTAAGGTATTTATTTTGTTTGTTGAAGCGCACCATGTTTTCTGTTTTAATTTTCCTCAAATTAATGAGTGTTTTACTCTGATGCAACATAAGTTATTATACACTAGTCAATATTATTGCTTAATATGCATGGGCAGATACTATGGCTAAATTAGCCGTGTTTTTAGTACTTTTTTGTCTCTGCTTAGCAAAAATCATATGTAAAATATAACAACAATTAAGTATTAATTACGTATTATTGTTGTAATTAACATAAACATTTTTTTCAAGCGAAGATAAAAATGCACAAGAAATTAGGACTACTATCACAAAACTTCAAGTAGTGTCTTTAATACTCGAACATTGTCAGAATATGGTCTAAAATTTCAAAACTAAAAAACAGCACTTATCTTAATTAGGAATGTTTCAAATTACATATGTGAGTGTGAGTGTATATTTTCATAACATAAATGGCTTCAATACTGATATGTTCCAAAATTAGAAAATCAAGTCAAAAATATTTGTGCAATGTTCCCAAGGAATAAGAACAATTTTTAGTGCAATGCTTTTGAAATTATTTTAATAAAATTGATTTTTAAGACCACATTCGATTGCATTTGACAAAAATTTGACAACCAATTAAAACTTAAAATAATCTACTCAAAAAGGTAAAAACTATTAGGACCTAGAATAAGAGCTCACATTTTATCTGATCCACCCTATAATGTATATCTGCTAATAAGAATTTCATGTTTATAAACATTAGTTATCGTCGGCTTAAAGTGAAATGGGGCCTAGTCTACATTTTTTTGATGATTATTGATCACTTCAAAAATTATTAAAAAAAATTAAAAATCTATCAAATCTATTCAATTTCAATTAATTTAGTCAAAACGAGTGTATACAAATACGGTATGCATATTATTGGACTTATTCAAATAATCCAAGTACTTCTTCTGAGTTTTTTTTTTACAAATTGCAAGAACGAGTGAACACTCTTCTCTAAGCCGATGTTATGTTACAAAATATTTTTTTTCGCAATAATATTGACAGTATATAGGGCTGCTTCAGAGTATTGAAATTAAGACAACAATAAAATTTTGAATTTTGAATAAAAAAAAATAAATTTTTAAAAATGTATAATGTCAAGAAAAGTGACAAAAAATAATGGTTATGAAAAAAAAATCTTTTAACAAAAAAAAAAGTAAAAAAAAAAGTTAAATTAATGAAAACTAAACTAAAAGTCATAAATTTTGTTTTTTTTTTTTTGTATTTCTTTACCTCCATAGCCGAAATCTTGATACATTGGCGGCTTATACGGATATTTTGAATCAGGGTCAATTGAAAATGCTTCTCCTTTATTATATTGGATTCGTTTTTTTTTTCCAAAAAATGTGCATTCAATTCAATATTTATTGTATATTTGTAGAGTTTGACGAAATTTTCGTAGTTCACGTTGCATTTGTATATTTTTTTTTTAATTATATAAAATTTGTTGCAAATATATAAATATATTTATATATATATTATATGTAGGTATATACGTTGGGATATAGATAGAAGGGGTAAGGTCACAATAAGGCAACACAACACAACAGTCGCGCACATTACAATGAAGGGGTGCAGATACAGGCAGGAAACGAGAAGATATATAAAAAAAAAATAAAGGTAAAAAATAAATAATTACGAAAAAATACAAGACTCTGTTTTTGGTAAAAAAAAAGTTAAACAAATTTAGGAAAAAAAAATCAACGTTTACGTTTGTTAGTTTTTCAATAAATTAAACTACACCTATACAACTAATTTTATAAAAAAAAATTTGTTTGAATTTTTTTTTATTCCTAGAAATATTTTTCACACTACCCAACAAGTCAAACCAATAAATGCTTGCAAAAAATAGATCACATTTTTAATGACTTAAAAATATATTATTTTCTACAAATAAGGATCATCCATTTAATTAAATAATTGAACAATTTTGTCCACAACATTTGTCTAAAAAATAAGTTCTGATTCATATTATTTTTGATATTGTTGAGATCTCATTATTCAGAAATGACTTCTTATATTTAAATTCAGAAACATTTGTTTAAGATGATGGGATATTTTGGAAAATCTATCAATCCAATTCAATACAATTCAAACAACTTTATTTTTGTATAAAAAATCTTTTTTTAGGGAAACTGGAAGATTAGAAATTCATATTTACGACAAAAATGTTTGCATAAGTTAATAAGTTGGTCTAGTTATAAACTCAAAATTCATTCACGAAATAATAGGAATTTTTACCCAAAATTTTGAATTTTGAGTTTCAAAAATTAAATATGTTTCAAGTAAAATAACCAATGGCGATATTGCACCTTTTTTTTAACAATAAAGGAGTTTCGAACACCAAATAAATGGTTGTCCACAATAGCGGTGCACAGTTTTCAGTTTGTTGAATTTTTGCGACTAAAATAATATCTCACGCAAGTTCTGTATGAATATCAATGAAATGTGGCACACTTAATGATTTGGGACGCTTTTTTTCCATTTCAAGTGATGGTTTCATAACTTACATCAGAAATTGATCCAAAATTTCAAAATAATAAAAAAGAACAGGTCAAGTCAGAAACTTAGTCTAAGAATATGAGCGTGAATATATACTTTCATAAGAAAGTAATTGCAATACCAATCTGTCCAAAATTTAGAAAACTAGTCCAAAATGTTGAGCAATGTTCTAAAGAGATTAGAACTAATTTTTGGTATATCATTGAGTTTATATAAGTACTTACTGATACTATTCTCATGAAATTTTTGTATTTCAAATTATTTTTAAACCTTATTTGATCGAATCTGAAAATCAAATTGACAATTTTGACGGTTGAATTTTTTTTTATTTATTTGATCAAAAATAATCTTAGATAATAGTTTTATACAATATTAGCCTTGTTTTGTTGAAAACTATACACAGTCAGGCAAGGACTTTTCAACGAAACGGTGTGGAACAAACTGGTTGGTAAAGCTCTTTTTGTATGAGAATTCCATAGTTCCAAACTGTTCCAAAGCACTCTTCGCTAGTCACTTTTGACTGCAGAAAAAAAAGGTAAAGTTATTGGCAGTTGGTAATTGCATTTGCACTGCGTGTAAAATCTCTATTGGCTGGGTTGCAACTTCTCAACAAAACACGGCTATTGATATTTTTCTGGGCGCATTATTGAAATTTCATGTCAGGGTCAGAATTCTGATAGTTGACGGTTGGAAAAAAGCCGTTAATTACTATTATTTATTAAATATTAGGCTAGTTAAATTGTCAATTTTCTTTCAGATTATATGAAATTAAGTCTAAAAATAATTTTTAATAAATATAAATTAAAAAGAACAATACCTACTGAAATAAGTTCTTATCTCTACGTTTTTTAAATTTGGTACAAATCGGTATATAAATCATTTTTATATGAAAGTATACATTCAAGCACGAATTCTAAGACATTTTAAACATAAATTGGACTAAATTCCTGAATTGGGCAGCGTTTTTTAAAATTTTGGACCAATTTTTGACATAAATTGTGAAGCTCTAACTAGAAATAGAAAAATTAATTTTCATTAGGAATTGTAGTGGACAATTATTTTTGCCGCTAAAGTTAAACAAACAAACAACTGTGCGGGGGCCGGGCGGCGTTAGGAAAATTTTAAAAGATATACTGATGCCTGTCTTTTATGAAGTTCTTAATATTAAATGGCAAGCTTTTGATCAGAATATTCATTACGATGCCTTTCTGTTCAGCTACAGCCTAAATGGCTGGATTCATTTTTTGTTTAAACTTATTACATAGTAGTGTTTGGTTATTCTCCTAACAATTTTTTCTCATGTTTTTTAGATCCAAAAATAGCGGTAACTATCCACCAAACAATTCTTTTTAGCAATGTTACATAATCTTAGTACTCTCAACAACGGCCCACATATTTTCTTACAAAAGATGCAATAATCTTTTTTTCAGTAAAGCCTATTTTTGAATAGAAAACCATTTTTCAAAAAACGGCTTTTAATGATATATTTTAAAGAGCCATTTTTTTCGATTTTCTTCAAAACCGTCTGATTACAATCATTTTGCTTTAATCAAAAGCAAAGCTTTATCAAAATTTTCAAATGAGTTTTTTTTTTGATTTTTTAAAAATGTTGATTTTTTTATTACATTTCATTTTTTTTATAAACTCGGTTGAATTTTTTGAGAAAAAATTTATTTTTATGAAAAATAACGGTGCCTTCCATACAAAGGTTAACAAACCGTTAAGGAAAATATTGTCTTAATTAAAAACGACTCGTACGATTTTTATAAAATTTCTTTGTAGGCATACTGAAACAGACACGATCTACTATTTTTTTTTTTTTTAAATTACACATACAAATTTTTAAAACTACACAAAGTTTTTTACATTTAGTTTTTTTCATTTTCGGCTTAATAACTTACATACATCTTTTTTTGTAACATATTTCCAAAAAAATTGCATATTAAAATTTTCCGAAAAAACAACAATGACAATTTCCTTTGAAATTTAATTTAAATAAATACCTAAGATTAGCATACGAAAATTTTTTCTTAAAAAATGTTTAAAGAATTTTATAAATAAGAAATAATTTTTATTAAAAAAACCCCTCCAACGATTGAAATTTTTTTTAAATAAAATTAATATTTTATCAAGATAGCATTTTCATTTTACAGCTCAAAGAGTTACATCTTAAATATTTTCTATAACCATAACGTTATATTTTTTATGTTTAACGAATTTGAAATTAGCAATGTAATACCGAAAAAGTGGCTTTTGGGACAAAACTGCGAAAAATTATAAGAAATGAAAAAGTTTTGGAGGGGATGTCTTTGTCAATTTTGAATAAAAATTACTTTTTTAAAGCCATTTATTAAAGCCGTTAGCTTTTTTTAATCAATGCATGTCTTGAGCCTGTCTTCATGCCAAAAAAGTTATGCGCGAATTAATAAAAAAAACTAAGAAATTTTAGTTTTTTTTTGTTAACTTTTCCAGCTAATTTTTTTAAATAAATTCTTGAAAACCATCAATATCAAGAGGAAATTTAATTTAAAAAAAAAGTTAAAGTTTAAAAAGTAGCTTCGTTTCTGAGATATATCTAACACACTGAAAAGTTGCCAGTGTCATTCTCACAGAAATACAACAATGCAAACAACCAATTTCATTTATAAGAGTCGTCTTCATGATTGATCTCAAAACTTCAGCCAGTCCCAAATCTTTTTCAAAATCTTCTTTATGATTGGTCTCAAAACTTCAGCTAGTTCCAGTCTCTTTTAAAATGTTTTTGAGCTTAAACTATGGTTACAGGCAATATGTATGTCAATTACAACAATATGTAAACAATTAATTAAAAAATGTGACCTATATTTCTAAATTCGTTAATCGTTCATCATTGATTTGACTTGACAAAGAATAACCTACTCATTTGTTATTTTTTATTCACACAACAAAGCATTTTTTTCTTTAATTTTTTTTTCAATAATATTCCCTGGTTTTACTGTCAATATTTAAATACATAGCTACTCAAAAATTCCTCATTCAATTCCCCAATATTGTTAGTCAAATTAAAAAAAAAAAGTTAAATAATAAAATATAAGTTATTAACTACAAATTCCATGAAATCATTCTAAAAAAGAATTTCATTCAATTAAATTTTTTCAAAGAGAAGAAATATAAATTCTTGCTCCAATTTATTTATTTTTCAATTGAACCATCTTGATTCCAGAGGCCTATTCCACAGATCGTACATCATACATTACATTACATACACAATGTACCTATTATTTTGACAGTATTGATACAATTTTTGTTTCACAGAAGACAAAATAGGGTTGTAAGATTATGTACATGTCATACAAAAATGTTCAAAACTTGAATAATTGCAGTAATAACCTGTTTCACAGAAATAGGTACATATACATGTAATAAAAACAAAATGGTGTATTCCAAATATAAGATTCATTAAATCACTCTTTATACAAAACCATAAAGTTCTTATTATCAATTATCATTTATTTGATTGAACAGACTAATTTGGTCTATAAATAAAATTTAGTACTGCAAAAATATTTTATAAATGAATATTTTAATGAAATTTTCATTTTCAAAGATTAAACTTATTTAATATTAAAACAATTTTTGCAGCACTTTATAATTTCTGCTTTCAAGAAAAAACTGGTACGATCAATATTATCAATTAAGATCTTCTTTTCAATTTTATGAAAGTTAGTTATAGTCTCGGAAAGCTGGTAGTTGTTAGAATTTGAATGAATGCCGCGTATCCAGCAGCGATGTGTCAAATCAAAAATTATATATTTACAATAGTCATTGACATCGCATAAATACCTTCTGTGAAAAAGCTAATTTTAAGTAAAATGATTGTATGTTGTAAGTAATGTGTTTGATTTATGTTCTATGAAACAGGACCCATGGAATGTGCAAGTGTAATTAATAATATTCTTTAAATTGGTTCACAAATCAATTTAACTTCGTTAGCACGTCATCATGCTGACCTTTGAACCTCACATATAAAATTTACAATTAATACATTCTAATATACAATACCAAAAAAACTTCCCTTTAAATAATTGACTAACTACTTAACATAATTGCCCAAGTACTACATTGATTGTATCTAAAAAAATTTTAATTGATTTTATATTTCAAACGGGAAAACAATACATATGTCTATTAGTATAGTTCTCAAAACTACGAATTTTAGTAGGTATACATTTATTTATATAAACCTTGACAGAACTTTGGACTAAATTCGTAGAAACTCGTAGTTTTGGGAAGTATACGTGAAAAGACATAATATTTTTCTTTACTGGATTTTATAAATTTTATTTTTACTAACAATAAGCCAGAAAAAAATAATTTTCTTTAACTGTATTTTGAATTTGGATATTGAGGATTTGGGGACAAAAAATGTTAATTCAATTGATTCTAGTTTTTGTTTTGTTGGTTCTACTGGTTCGTTATTTAAAATATTAATATTCTAAATAACCTATAATTTTTAAGTTAGGTCTACATCTTTTACTTTATTTTTATTAAAATAAATAATTGTTAACAAACAACATACCTTGCCAGTACCAGCTACCAGGAGCACCGATAAATAAACGATCACCTTTCTAGAAAAATAAAAAAAAATACATTTTTAATTAACAAACTAACTTTAAGTCAAGTAATTATTCGAAATATCATTTAGGGTAAGAAATATTTTTAAATATATCTGCGTACGAAGAACTATATATATTGGTATAAGACCAATATCGATGTAGATGTTAAAACTTGATAGGTGTGATAAGTGCGATTTAAAGCCAGCTGTATGCAAATGATTAACATTTTACTAGTTATTTTTTTTTTCATAGGTACTACATTTAAGTTCAAGATGATTTATATCTGGCCAAATACTTGATCTCCATATATATCTTTTCAAAGCGATATAATGGTACCTACAGATATAACTATCTTAACATTACCATAGATGTGAATCTCACGCAAAACATAAACAAATTTTAAACAAAAAAAAAAATCAAATCGTGAAATCTCTCAAACGCACGAAAAAATTGTGTTGCTAAGAAAATCTTTAGAGCAAAAGGTATTTAAGGGAGACTAGGACAAATTGTCAAGAAATATTTTCAACACCAAAACAAACTGAGCTCTGTTTTTTTTTTTATTTGAGTGTGAATACAATTACCTTAGATCCAAAGTTTAAATGTCAAAAAAGGTATCGCAGGATCAAATCAAATAAATGTTTTCATCCAATTTTTAAAAGGTAGACCCTGTTTAGATTTTGACTTTTCGCTATGGCATGAAGACTGTTTTGTGAATGAAATTCGTGAAGAGAAAAAAGTCCTTCACCGCTATCACCTATGTACTCATCATCATCATCATCATCACATTGAAGTGAGAATTTAAAGTATAAAAGGGTGAACAAGAAAAAAGATGAGATGGAAGACCAGTTGCCCTGTGCGTCCGTCGTGGCCAAGGTTTCCGAAACTTTTTTTGACGTTTCTTTTTAGCATTTTCCTTATTCTGATTCTTTAGAAATCACTTGAATATAGCAGGAGTGAATTTCGGAACAAAGGAGAACTGTCAATTTTGCATCAAGCGTGAAGTGCCATTTATTAGCACGTCACGTGCCTCACAGAATGATTTTTAAAGAGGAACTCGAAAAAAGAGCACGCAAAGAATCATCGTGAAATAGGGGACCTAGTAATCTTGAAAAGTATTGTAATGTGTCTATAAAAAGCCTGTTTACGAACTTCCCAAAAACCAAGGGATCAGTCAAAGTTCATTAAAAAAAAAAATTAAATCGTACTAAACACCGTAGACATTTTTAGATTTGGTTAGAACCTGAATATTATAACATAAGTTTTGAATGAGGTCAATCATTATTATTATTCTTGGTAGTAGTACCTCGTGACATGATGGTTAGTGCGTTGGACTGTCATGCCAAAAATTTGGGTTTATTTCCCAGCCATTACCACCAAAAACCAGAATTGTTTTTCCCGAGGTACTGCTTCTTGCGAGGAACTGACAATTCCTACAAGAGCATACTTGTTATGAATACGTGCTTCTCGTCTAGCCATTCGGACTCGGCAAAAAAACTGTAGGTCCCCTCCATTCCTGCAACTACAAGCACACAGAAATGGTTGGGAGTTGTAAGTCACTAGGCCCTGGTTCTCCACGAGCTGTTGCGCCACTAAATTTATTTATTTTTTTCTCATTTCTTGGTAAGAAAAAGATAGGGAGGTGAGGCAGAAATTTTCAGAAAAATTTAAAACCACTACCTCACTTAGTTATCTGTTTCGTTTCTAGAGATCCAACCTGAGTAAAAATGAAAGACGTCAATGTGAAATGCCTGTCTGAACTCCGTCTTTCACCTTAGCAAAACGCACTTTGGGCAATTCTCGATTTATAACCCTGTTCCCTAAATTCTTTTAAACAGCTGCAAACAGTTTCAGACCCTCACATTTAGTGCGGGCCAACACAAAATTTCACACCTGGAACGGGTTTGCACTAAATTTCGCGGTTTCAAACTGTTTGAAACTCGTCAAAGTGTGTACTAAAAAGTACTAGATCATAAGTTTAGTTATATTTGAGATTTTTTAGTTATCAATAAATTTTAATGGTGTTGTGGGATATTTCCTAAAAAGTTTGTCTCAAACTTTATTTGTTCAGCAAAATAATTAATGATTTTGCTGTTTAAACGTCTAAAAATCAATCATTAAAATTTTTAATGATGAGTTTCAATGTTGTCGTTATAATAGCACCTAGAAAATATTGGACTGATGCTATTTTGAAAATCACGACAAGCAACAAGAATGAATGAAATAATGTTCTCTCGTTATCCCCTACAGACGCTTCTAAGATAGAATGACCACAGTGCCCTCCCTACCCCCAGAATCAAGTGTATCCTTTCAAGCACACTTTTTTGTAGTATTTAAATTTATTTTTGCCAAAGAATAAACAAACGAAAAAATAAATGTTCGCACATCCTATCTGTATAAGATTCCAAGATGCCTTCCCGTCACACACGACTATCTCTATTTTATTTAACGCCCATCTTCGAAAAAAAATCGAAAAACATATATGTAGCTAAGAATGTGAGAAGGATTGCTTCGAGTCGGAAAAAGGTGGCTTCTGTATATGTATAAGCGAATAAAGAACCTACACACTTAATATTTTCCAACTTATCGTGATGTGTTTATGTAAATTTAAGTTTTAAGAATATCTATTCTTTTCTCTTAATATTGTAGAAGACGAATAAATGGCTTAAGCAAGTCTTATATTGTTGTATAATACTAAATAACTTAATCTTGATGTCAATTATTATACTTACTTTAGTAACACCTGCACTAAGACCAGCTTGACAAGAACCCTGTCTATGATATCCGAAAAAGTCTGAAAAAAACAAGAAAAAGAAGGTAAGATTGTGTTTTGAGAATTTTTTTTATTTAAATGAAAACAAAAAGTGTTACAATTATAAAATTTTAATTTGCAATATTTTTTAAACTTTTTAAAAGGCTCTGTGTAAATTTCTTTTTTAAATTGGATAAGTCGTTAGTGGGAAAGTAAAAAAACGGAAAAAACCGAAAAACCTCCTTTTAATATTGTTTGTTTGAACAAAAAAAAAACATGTACCTAAGCATAAAATATTATATCAAAATCTTTTAAACTATTTTCGAGCAAAATTAAGTTGAAATAAAACTTAAATTTTATTTGATACTTTTATGTAATAACATTTAGAATATGAAGACAATTTGATAAGAAAATTCTTCTGTTTTGGAGTTGAGCTCATTGGAACTTTTAACTTGAATTTATTTCTAAACAATGCTAGATTTCAAGCTTAAATTAAATCAAGCCAGCAAGCAATTTTTGTTCAAATTTATATTTTCCACCGCAATGGATGATTTAAGTTTAAATTTTATAAAAATTAATTTTAACAGGAAAAAATTAACAAAATCCAAAAAAAAAAAATCGAAAAATTTAAGTTTTCTTAATTGTTTCGTGAATTACGCATAAATTATTTTGGAGCAAGAATAGGCCTCAGAAAATAATTTTTAAATTTTGTTTGCAATTTTCAAAATAATTTTCAAAACTAACAAATTTAAGTTTTAATCATTTTTTTGCTTATGCATTTTGTAATATGAAAAAATAGTACCAGACGAGTAGGGCTAGCCAAAAATTAAAGAAGTCATTTCTTATCATCATCGTATTATAAAACGGCAATCACGAATTTTGTGGTAAAATTTACGAGGCCTTCCAGATTCAAAGGCATATAAGTTACATATAGTTGGAAAAGTTCTTTTGCACAGAAGTGCAGAATGCAAAAAATCTATTTAATAATTTCTGATTTCACCACAAAATTAAAAAACAATAAAGGAAAATTGCATGATATATGCAATCGAGAGCCAGAGCGAGACAGAGTGTTTATTGGTTTGACGTTTTGATTTTTTCCACCCAACAAGTAACCAATTTTCCAGTAGTGACTGGAAAGATAATTGGAATGTCCGATGACAGCGTTCACCGCTACAGAAAAAAGTAATAGGTAGCTGATATAGGTTGCGGCTTTTTGTAAATCAAAATATTATGGTCTGAAAAAAATGACAATAAAACAAAGCAATTTACATGTCAAATACAACAATAACTATGTCCATATAGATTAAGCTATATATGACCGGATAATTAAGTGGATATAACTTTTGTCCCGATATAAATGGTATTGCCAGATTAGCATTTTCGTTGTGTTATCGATAAAAAATATAGTTCAATATAAAATAGTAGATCAAGGCAAAAGGTATACCATGGAATTTCTCCAGTGATTTTTGCTAAATTTTGGAGCACATGGGGATGGGGGGGGGGGGAGGGTTAGTGAGCTTGCACACATGCAATCAATATTAATTTCTTAATTTTTTTGATCAGCAAGTACGCAATCAAGGTCGTATGCACAAGACTGTGTAACCGGCCGATGCAAATAACTTGCTATCGATAATAATTTGTATGGAAGCCTCAATTTTTAATTACAAACATATATATTTTCTTGAAGTTTGCCAATTTGAAAATAAAGTTATTAGCACTCGAGTTTTGAGGGCTGAAGGTACTAGTAATACTTATACTTTGTCAACTTAAGGCTCGTCTGGGAAGCACTTTTGACCATCGAACTCATTTTGCACTATTTTTATCCATATCACAATATATGTACATAAGTTAACCTACTACGTTAAAAATCCGGAATTTTAACAGTAGTTTTGTTAGTTTTGGTAGTTCCTCGTGGCATGATGGTTAGTGGACTATCATGCCGAAGGTCTGGGTTCGATTCCCAGCCGCTGCCACCTAAAAACAAATGTTTTTCCCGAGGTACTGCCTCTTGCGATGAACTGAAAAATCTTCCAAGAGTATACTTGTCATGAATACAAAAGTGCTTCTCATCTAGCCGTTCGGACTCGGCAAAAAATTGTTGGTCCCCTCCATTCCTGCCAATAACACGCTCACAAGAATGGTTGAGAGTTGTAAGTCACTAGGCCCTGGTTCTCCACGAACTGTTGCGCCACCAAATTTATTTATTTTTTATTTTTTGCTAGTTTTGATATAAAGGTATTTAAAATTTTTTAAAACAAAATTCGAAAAAGCATTTTTAACAAGCATTTTCAAAAGCATTTTTTATCTCTGTACCCCACTCATTTCAACTGTAATATCCAGAGCCAGGACCTTCCGAAATAAGTGTTTAGAATTCTAAAAAGGTTCAAACTACTCCCGCGCACTTAGATCACAGTCTAGAATTGTGCTTGGCAACGTACGGAACCTTATATTTGGCAATCTTGACATTTTATTGTTCATTTCTGGGAAGTATACCTCTTTTAAAATGTAAGCCATATTAATGAATATTTTTTAGGCTCAGCGAAGACAACAGACTGAGATTTTTTTTTTGTATTTTAGCATCAAAACATGTCGCTCACGGAAATTGATATGATAACGCTAGAAGTACATATGTATATTGTTCATTCTTCATAAATGTTACAAATATAAAAAAAACATCAAATGAAAATGTTCTGCACGAAGAAAGAAAAATTGACCTTAAGATAATTTCTTCTATTCATAATTGTATTTTCTTAGAGTAAAAATGTTCGTTCTTGTTGATTCTCACACTTTTAAATGACATTTTAAAACTTAAAATCTATATAATATCATTTTTTCTTGTTAAGGGTTTTAAGAGAAATAACTAATTTCGTTTCATAAATGGTATCTAATATACTTTTCAATACTATTTCAGATACGAAATATTCAAAAGTATAAAAAGAACACGAGTAAATGATTCAATTCATGTGATCTTTTTTCCGTACTGTTTTTAACCCTTTTGCGCCGAACGAAAATATCCACAGATCTATTTGTTTATTTCTATTTCTTTCAACCTAAATGCATTGCAGATGTGTTTGTACTATTTTTGTATGTTCTAAGAGATTGCTGAAAGCATTAAGCAAACAAACTAGATATCAAATGTATCTCAAAGAGAACAAAAAACGACTCTTTGTTAGTTCTTTATTTTGGAAACCATACAAAAAAATTGTTCTTCAAAGCTGACCACATAAAGGGTAAATGTCAGATTATTACCAAAGTTACAAAATCAAAATGACATTTGAAGCCAGAAGCCACCACTACCGCTACCGGTGCGGTGGGTTAATATTCAATTTGACGTCGGGTTTGTATTTCAACACATATTTGTTGGCTTTTCAAATTGAAATTTAAGAAGGGTTATTCTA
Source organism: Dasysyrphus albostriatus (assembly GCA_946251815.1). NCBI lineage: Eukaryota > Metazoa > Arthropoda > Insecta > Diptera > Syrphidae > Dasysyrphus > Dasysyrphus albostriatus. Next base: position 26,009,063 of record OX276336.1, on the reverse strand, counting down.
CAAGTGCATTTCATTCGTCTTATGACCTTTTATTGAAAAAAAAAATATAATACAATAAGAACTTGAGAGTAATTCAAGAACTTAGTGTAGGGTTAAATTTTGGTGAGAAAAAAATTAAATATTCATAAAATTTTTCAAATTTTAACAGAACAAAAGGTAAACAAATATTTTGAAGCAGCAGCGCAGAGATTAGTAAAAGTTGACACAAAAGCGTATACTCTTATCGGTTTCCAATAAAAGAAAATATGATCAAATGTTAGGAAGCAATTATTTTGTATGGTTTAAATGAGACTAGGTAAAATATCAGTTTGGATTGAAGGAAGGTTATTTGGTGTGGGTATTATGGCACACACATTCAAGCCAAGCTTATTTTGTTCCTCTATATTAAAAAGTCTACAAGAGGCTTAAGCTTATCGAATACCTTTCATTCGTGACAAATTAAGCTGATTGATAAATTAAACATAAAACTAAGATACATAAATAAACTCATAGATTGTATTTAAGAAAGTTTGAAAATGTACATCTCTTTGATGAATTTTGGGCGATTGGTTTTTATTGAGACCGTTTTAACACCTCACAAAGATAAAGTCAGCGTCTTTTATATTAAGGTGCCCACATAAAATGAATCAAATTTCAATGAAGTAAGGAATATGTAGCTTTTATCTTCCTTCTTCTGGTCGATAAAAATTTAAAAATAAACGTGACAAATCTCATTCCACAAAAGTAGACACATCCACTTGACTATTAAAACTTTCATCCTTGATGGTAACTTCATTGCCATTAATGTGTGATCACATCTTCTCGAGTGTAAACATAAAAACACAAAAGTTATAGTCCTTTTTATCTGAACCTCCACATCTCCATCATCATCGCCCTTCTGTATAACAATAACAACAATGAGCGTTCTTGTTAAGTGCGGTTGATCATTCCCGATCCGTTTCTCTTCCCTACACCACACCGACCGCATGATCATTATTGAACGATAACAATTTGTCGCCAAGGTGTTTCGAATATGTTTCGGAAACTTGTCTGCCACTTCAAGAAGTCCAGTACCTTTTTCTTATACCTAAGAATGTACATGCCCTGTGCCCAGAAGCAAGTAGAAGCCATTGTCACAATCGATTGAAACCGATCAAACCAATATGTAGGTAGCGTAGCGCGTCTGCAGTATTTTTTGCTTGTATTTTTATTGCTCGCATATTATATGACTTTATATCGTTTGGTGATATATATTTTTTTTGTATTGTTGTTTATTGATTTTATAAGAGTGTTCTGGAATTGGGTTTTTATTCCTGTGTAGATTTTCCCTGTTCAGCAATCATTCTTCGTGTGGAATTTCAATTAGAATTGAACGAGAAAAAATGTTGAAAATCTGTGAATTAGGTACTCGTTTGTATTTTTATTTTATAAAGGAAGGACTACTATAAAATCGCAAATGTTACTATATAGGTAGTGTGTTCAGTCGGTATCTTCGAGAGAGGGAAATCGGAATTTGGAACTTCAGATTTGAAGACAACAAAAAATTCCAATAAATCCTCTCAACTATATTTGGAAGCACGAAAATTGCATCGATCAATTGAGAAGACATTTCTGGTCTTGGAATGGTAACGATCTTGTTCATGATCAATTCAAGTGGTACATATTCACTTGGCGGGATATGTAAGTTCTGTATATATATTTTTTTTGGGAGTAAGAAATGAAAGCATTTAAATTACTGATCAGTTTACGAGCGCACACATAAGACAAGTGTCACAAGGTAATTTAATTTTTAAATGGAAACGAAATATTTTTTTTGTTTTTAAAAGGCTGTTGAATGAATGTGTGCTAAAAAAAAATTAAGAAAGTTTCGTTTATTAATATTTATAGCAAAAGTAACTCAAACTGACAACTAAAATCTTATATACAGGGTGGTTCACGAAAGTGTGACAAAAAGATAGAAAATGGTATAGGAAGTGAATTTATTTCCCCGTATAGGCGGGAGGGACAATTTTCTTAAACATGACGACTTTTTTGGAAGTCCAGAAGTTCCTTCTTATATTAAATTTTTGAATAAATTTGTTCTAATCAATAGTTTTTGAACACACCAATTTCTTATTAAAACAAGAAAAACGAAGCTGATGAGTGATGATAAATAAACCGGTTGCTGAAATGATTATTGAACATTCTTCTTAGTTTTATAGATAGAAAGTTGGTTCTTTAATTTTTTAATATTTTGAAAAATTTCAGTCTCTCATGAATTAAATTAATTCAATTTTCTGTTTTTATCATTCATCAAAAATAGGAAAAATAAAATTCAGTTAGAATATGGTTCTATGGTTTTCGCACGGTAGGGTTTTGAAAAGATCTATTAAACAAATAATTTTTCATCAAGTATCAATTCACTACCATTGTAAACTGTGTTGTAATTTATTTCTTTGAAATCGAGTAAGTTAAATATTTTCCTAAGGATAAAAAACCATCAAAATATAATTTGTCCTTCATTCAAGCCATTAACATTGTCAAATTCTATTGAAGGACTACTACGATGTCGATGTATTACAATTACTCTAAGAGCAATAAGACATTTTGACAGTTTTTTACTGCTCCAGAAAAGGGTGATTTTAGGCTAATATGTTGACAAAATGTAGCTATCTATCAACTGTCGAATTCTATAGAAGGGTGACCACGATGTCGATGGCTTACAATACCTCTTAAAAACTAATATATTTTCACAGTTTTTGTTACTGCTCCGAAAAAGATGATTTAAGAGCAATTCATTGACATTTGGATAGAAATATCCTTTTTTCATCTCAATGTAGTTTACCCTCTATCGGTCATGCCATCAACAGTCAAATTTTTAAGAAGGATTGCAGTGATGTCGATGGATTTCAAAACCTTTTAAAATAAATGCAATTTTCATACTTATTTTACTGCTCCGAAAAAACTGAATTTAGGGCAATTTTTTGACATTTGAATCTTGTGGAACTTCCATAAGTCAAACTCTCAAAATGAAAGAAACAAAATTCAAGTTATAGAAACTTCGATTCAAATAAATGAGACGAAATTTGTAGTTTTACTTTTTTTTATATTCAGAAGTTTAAAAAATAAGTGTACTTGCACCTCCCATTTCCCAGTTTTTTAGCTTTTTTTTTTAAAGCTGTCCCTGACAATGGGAGTTTTTTTTTCCTGGCCATTTGGAGACAGCTTTGTAAACACTTTCATATTTAAGGTTCTTTTCTTATTTCGAATGTTTTGTTTCGTGAAGTTTTAGAATTAGTTTTTTTGTACTGTCTCTGTTCTTCAGTATAGAAAGTGGACTCTTTGTGGTCACAATTTTTTTAACACCACTCCAAACTTAATTGATAATCTTCATTTTTTGTTTGAAAGTCAAATGCTTTTATTTTCTTCTTTACTTTTTTCATGAATTCCTTTTTTTCCAACAAACTAGAAACTTCTGCTCATACAAACTTAAAACTCGTTCAAACTCTTTTCCTTTTCCTCAAAAGACTTTCAAAATGTATCTCAGTAGGCACTCAAGCTCTTTTCAAAAAATTGAAAAAGAAGGACGCTTCCCAATTTAGAGCAAAGAGTTAAGAGTGTATCTACCGAATAAATGTCCAAAATAATCATAGGAACTTAGTGATCTCGAAAAAAAAATTTAAAAAAAAGTTCGTGTTAAAAAGATTTTTCGGCATCAAACGCAATTAAAGAACTTCGAAAAATAGAAAATTCGAGTTACAAAAGTTCGAATTATGGAGGGCAAAATTCATGAAAATAAAGTTGATAAGCCAAAGTTTTTAATAAATCTTTGAGTTACCAGAGAAATTCGACTTAAAGAAGTTCGAGTTATGGAAGTTCGACTGTATACACTTTTATCTTCGAAGTGGTGCTTACTCTCTATGTGTTATACCATCAACTGTCGAATTCTTTAGAAGGATGACTGCAATGGCGACAGAAAATGGCGACTTTAGAGCAATTCATTGAGTTTCGAATCCACCAAAATGAAGTTCATTTTTCATCCATCAAGCCATCAAATGTCAAAAAATCAGAAATTTTCATTTTATTTGAATGCTCCATAAATAGATCTTCAAAAGTTCACACATGATATATTCGGGAACGAAACATATTTTACAGATCCTAGCAGATTTGATTCGATCGTGAAATCGAATTTTATTTTAAAGCAACCAAAAAATAAGATTCTCGATCGAATTAAAAATAAAAATTCTCTTCCTTTTTATCGATCCACTCATACGAATCTTGCTAGCTAGACTGGAACTATGCTCTAAACGACACTTTAAGCTCCCAAAAAAAGGTTAAAATTTTGTATTTTGTAAGATTTTCAGTTTCTTTTCTCTTTACGGCACAATAACTCCTTAAGGGTCGAGTTTCAGGCAAAATTCTTTACAATCAATCGTATTTAATTAGCTACCGATTGCATGCAACTACAGTTGGCTCCGTCTAAGTCGAACTCGCTATAAGTCAAATTTCCCTTTAACAAGATTTATGTCGGTATATTTTCGTACTCCGGAGTAATATGGTGAAACAATTCTTGTGTGGTTTTTCCAGAATTTTGAAGGGGTGAAGGGGGCGTGATTGTGAAAATTTAGAATTTTGATTTTCCAACCATACCCTACAACATATCAAAAATTTAAAATTTTCTGGCCTTTGTAGGGTAACCCCCTTTTTTCTCGATTCAATGGACTTATAAGGAGGTCTTTAAATCTTAAGTTTTGTTTACAGTCTTGGACAAAATTTTATGTTTCGTTCTCGTTGATATAATATTTTAGCAAAATGCCTTGAGTTTTTTTTACTAAGCCTTACGCCGGATATTTTGGTTTTACTCCATTTTTATCCAAATTTTGGTACAAATTTGGGTAACAAAGCTTAAAAGCAGGTGGCATGACCAACAACTAAGTGCCTTAAAGTTTCTTTAGGGGTCATTTTATTTATTAAAAAATTAAAAAATTATAATTATAAATCTACATTTCAAACCTTATTTTCACATAAAAATATTTAAATATATTTTCAGAGAAACTGCATATATTGCTGGGGATTTTTTGGATTGAGTACAATTTTTTTTTTATTTTTATAAGCACAGTACTCATATTATTGTTCAATAAATTTCATATTCAAATTTTGTCTTTTCTTCTTAATACTTACTTGTTCGACAGGGAGAATATTCTGTGAAAGTTGAAAAGTTCCTCGATGTAAAGCACGTTCCAACTGGTTCTATACTAGGACGAATTGATGGATTCATTGTATGGAAAACATATCTTGGTGCACAAGCCTGCAATGAAAAGAAAAATATAAAACAAAAATTTAGCTCAGTAAATAAACAAATAAAACAATATCAAACAAATAAAATAAAAATAATACAAGTAGTTGAGTTATACTCGTCGTATATAAATAAAAGGAAGGCTATAAAATAAAATGCAAACGCATATACAATGCCATGCCCATCGAAAGACTTCAGCTATATGCATAGAGTCCCAAAACACAATGGCACAAACCCAATGAATCCCCAAGTGAATAAAAATTATTACAAGATTCCCCAATCCCCAAAATGGTCACACACAATAAGAAAGCATTTTTTTTTTTTAAATAGTCTCCTTTTGTTTTCTTTTATTTTAATGTCTGGTCCGCCTTGAGAAATTGTTCCAATGGGACCGCTTTTTGCTTGACTATATCTGTACCTTTATAAAAGCGAATAGGTACTTTTTTTTACCAAAGAGAGAAAGAAAGAAAAAATTTGCTCAATAAATAAAACAACATGTTAGGACACTCAGGACAAATCCTTGGTTGGCTTTTTATATATTTTTACTATAGCCTACCAGAAAACCATGTCAAGGGCTCTTTCCTTCTACATGATGATGATGATGACGACAACGAAAGTAGGCACATAAGATGGCTCTGCAAATCTGTTCGCTTCGAATTACAAAAAAAAAAACAAAAAAGACAAAACTTTGATCACAGGTAGTGAATCTGTCTGTCGTCCATTCGTCCATCCATCCATCTTTCTATCTCTAAAACCTTCTCGCGGAGATCCTAAAGGGACATTTATATATAAACAAAGAGACAACAAGTTAATAGCTGGGAATCTATAGGGAATCTCCAGACACTGACCATTGACCATGGATAAAAGATTTTTATGGTCAAATAGATATAAACGGTGAGTCTTTGGCATCATCATACCAAGATATCGACCGGCGAGCGGTGACCGATTCCTTTTGCTGCTGCTGTTGCTTCTACATAAAACCGTAAAACAAAACCTGACAAAAGTGAGATTGTACAAAAAAAAAAAAACCGACATTATTCTCGCCGAGGTCCCAAAACAAGTCATATTGCCCATTTTTAGGATCTTGTCAAACCGATCACAACCGATCGTATGGTGATGGTGGAGCAAGAGGATGATGTTGGCGGCTAAAGCATGCTGCTAAGTCCTTCCTCGTTGTCGTCTTCGTCTCGTCTGAGTTTTCTTTTTTTTTTTGCAAAGATTTTAAACCTACACTGAGAAAAAATTGAACAACTTTTTTTGAGAGAACAATTTAAAATCAAGAAAGTTTTGAACTAGATTTTGGATAAAAAGAAAAACTTCGTTGGTATCCTTGGTTGTGATTGAATATCAAAAAAAATCAAAATAAGAACAAGAACAAAATGGGGGAACGCGCATTAATTTTTAATTTCACAAGGATTGAATTTTTCGTATGAAAAATCAAAGTTTATTTGTCTCACTGTAGGTACTGAACGCGAAATACAACAAACGACCAAACGATCGAGCGATTTTGAAGAGCTATTTAATCGAAAAGATAAATAAAATACATACAATACAAAAACAAAACAAAAAAAATTAAACTTGGTGAGTGCGCAGATACAAAAGAAGTTTATCTCTACGAAACGAGAAGTGGCTTGTGTGTGGCGCAGATTGTCTATGATATAATCGGAAGCCGCCTCGCAATTGCATAGCACACTGATGGCACTGGCGACAACGTTGCATGTGGTTTGCATCATGCATAAGAATGGTGCAGAGCATAAAGCCTCTCATGTTTTTAAAAGAGACTTACTTCGTAGATTTGGATAGACAAATTGTACATTTAAAATAGACAAAAGCATTTAAGGAATGCCGCTTAGCAAAAATGTTTTTAGTGTTAAACTCCTATGGGATATAGGATATAGTGTACTCGTATCTAAACAAAAAAAAAACTATTATAACTTCTCCAGAGATAACATAGAATACTTGTTTGTTTGTTTGAAGCTAGTTTAAAGATTTTGTTAAATCTTTTTGTTTCAAGTCTTGCCTTTGCCAAAGCAACTTTAAGGGCTTTCAAAGTAAAAGGATTTTTACATGTTTTTTTTCTAACATGGAACTCTTAGAATACCTTTTATTACATAATGTAGCGGTTGCTTTATATGGGCCTTTGAAAGGTTAGACATAGACACTATCTTTGTAAACTCTTTTTAGTTGATTTTTGAGTAAATATTCTTTGTTATATACAAAGGCACATTCATGAAATTCAGGAAAACTTATGCAAAAAGTAATCGACAGACACACCCATGAGTCCAGGATGGAACTTCATACACATATTTCGTATCTTTTAACATTTTTAACTTGAAAGAAGTTGCGGAAACACCTCCAGAAGCCAAACGCGTATTGAAAATATGACGGTTGAAAAAAAGCATAAAAGCATATTCGGTTAATATTTCAATATCTCAAAAGAAATGTTTTGAGTAGATCACCTTTGGGTAAAATTTCAGTGTTGTCACTTTTATGGAACATACTTTTTTGTGTTAAAGGTTGGGTTTTTTCACTTTGTTGGTATTATTTTTAATATTTTTAGCTTGAAACAAATTTTAGAAATGCATCCAATGCAAGTTTTAAGTGTTAAAAATAATAAAAATTTCCAAAAAAGGGGTTATCCCACCGTTCGACGTGAAAAAAGTATGTTCCCCAAAAAGTGACAACATTGACATTTAAAGTGAAGGTGCTTCTACTCAACACCTATCTTTTAAGATATTAACTGTTATTTTACGTGATTTGCATTTGGAAGCGTTTCCGCAATTTTTTTCATGTTCAAAATATTAAAAACTACCACAAAGGTGAAAGTCACACCCTTTGATATAAGAAAAAGTATTTTCCTGAAAAGTGGCAACGCTGCATTTTACCCTAAGCGGTATCTACTTAATATTTATCTTCTAAGACATCAACCTTTGTTTTTAAAACACACGTTTGTAGTATGGAGGCGTTTCTGAAACTTTTTTCACGTTTAAAACAACCAAAAAGGGGGAAGTCCTACATTTTTACAGAAAAAAGTGTGTTCCTAAAAACAAGCCCGAAAGTGCGTCTCAATATCTACTTTTCATGCAACTTTTTGCATGTTCAAAATATGTACTAAAAATTATCAAAAAAGTGGAGGTTCTACCCGTTGATATAAAAAAGTATGTTCCCGAAAAGTGGCAGTACTGAAATTTTACTTGAAGACAAGTCTGCTCAAAACCTTTCTTTTAAGATATCAACCGCGTTGTTTTGATCGTGGAAATTTTTCCAAGTAATAAACAAGTTTTTATTTAATTTACCATTTTCCACATATTGGGCGCCATTCTTCAAAATTGAACCAGTTCAAGTAAACGTAGTCGTTTAGTTGCGCTTGCGAGCCCTTGTGTAATAATTTCATTATTTTATACACGTTGAACAATTTTTCCATCTTAAGCCTAGAGGGCTGCTGATGCAAAATGAAAAATCCCATACAAAAATGACACAATGAAATCATAAACGAAAAATTTTGTCTTACTTTCTGTTCTGCAGTACGCTGTTTCGATTAACGAAATTGGTCATAACTGTTGCATATTTTTTCGAGAAATCTACTCTCTTTTTTCTTACACAATTAATTACTCAGGTCATTTATTGTGTGCGAAAAAACACATATGTCATTTTTCCGCACACAATAAATATCCAGGGTAATTAATTGTGTGCGAAAAAAGAGTGTAAAGTTTTTAATTATTTACGTGACCTTTGTTTCTATAATTTGAATTGAACAAATTTTAAGTGGACTGTGACCTACAGCCCGCTTAAACTATATTCAATTCAAAAAAGAGTAAAGACTTCTCCAAAAATAGCAACAGCTATGAATTTCATTCATTGAACAGCGTATTGCAGACCAAAAATTATGACCAAATTTCTTGTTTCTGATTTCGCTGTATCATTTTTGTATGGGAATTTTCGTTTTGCATCAGGAGCGTTCTAGTCTTAAAATGGACTCCACAAATTAACGTTCACGAATTTATGTTGAACAAGTTCATACAAATAAAAAAACAAACAAAAAAATAATTTTTATCTGAAGAAGTTACAATTTATTAAATAAATAATAAGTCAGTTCGTGTATTCACACAAAACATCAAAATCCATCCCAATTTGGCCAAATTTAACACAAAACTCTTTGTCAAAAGAGAACTCTCACGAGAGACTAAAAAATTTCCCCTTCCTGGCGATTGTCGAGATTATATTTCTGAGGACTCAGAGAATTGCCCCAATTTACTATGTAGGTACTATATGACAAGTTATGTATTCGTAAAAAAAAGTTTAACTCGAGATTTTGATCAAACTTGTAATTACGATGAGAGGGAAGACAAAGTGGTTTTTGGTAACTCTGCCCACACGCTTTTTTTCATAGTTTTTTTTAGAACTAAAAATAAAGGAACCCGCCTTACTTTTTCTTAGCAATTTTTTTAAATTTTGTTCTTCTCAAAAATGGCTCTATAACTTAAAAAAAAAAATAAATAACTTTGGATGGGAAACCATTTCTCAAAAAAATGGTTATAAATGGTATATACCCAAGAAAGACATGTTCTTAGTTTTGATTTTTCGAAACAGTAATTTTTAGATCAACAGTGTTTTTATACAGAAGCTTCTTAACAATATAAACAGTTTTCCTTACCAAATTTTTTTAAAGAATATTTTCGGATTTTTAAAAATGTTAAGAAAAAATATTCTGAAAACTATATGGTCGATTTTGGGGTCATAAACAAAACTGGACTACCAAATTCTGTTTTCCAAAATTCTATATTTCAAAATTCTGTATTCCAAAATTCTGTAAACGACAAAAGAAAAATTGTTTTGTTAATGAAAAAAAGTGCGCACTTTTTTCTGTAAATTATAAAAGAAAAATTGTTCTGATAATGAAAAAAATTATTTTTTTTTCAATGTCAAAACAAGTTTTCTTTTATCACTTACAGAATTTTGAAATACAGAAATTGTGTTGATATTTAAAAAAAGTGCGGTCTTTTCCTAGTATTAAGACACAATGCTAAGAAAGCTAAAATATACTTTCTTTATCAAAATAAAAATTTATCAACTTTGACTCGTTCCACAAGGAAAACCATTTATACAAACAAAATAATTTCTTCGTTTACTAGAGTTTCATGCATTTCTTAAATCACTTTTCCATAAACGGGCAACTGGCCCAAGGACATCATGGGCATCTTCACAAATTTTTTTTAGGGAGAAATTGTGAGATTTTCCAAGAGCCATGAAAAGTATCTTTGAGACTCAACGCAAAATTTGTACTCACTTCGATTCAACGTAATTAGCTTAAATTAATAAAAAAAACCTATAATTTTCCTTACTTTTGGTATTTTAAAGGCGGTATTTTTCTTTTTATTCTACTCAGTCGTCCAATTCAAAAGTCATCCATTCCCATGAAATTCAAATTCCTCACCACAACTCTTTTTTATTTTTTGAAGAAGTAGCTTTTAAAGCTCGTATACTCCAATGACATTAATAAAGATATACCTTCAAATGTTTTATTTTAAGTTTTTTTTTTTTAATTCAAATAATTTTCTTTAAGTTTTTTTTTATTTCAAAAATGTTGTCTTCTTATACTCCTGAATCAAAAGTCATTCCTATACAAATCAAACCAATTCCAATCATATTTAGTTTTTAAAACTTTTTTTTTCAAATTTAATAGATTTCTCATAATTTTTAGGCTCACCTAATAGGCTCAAAACCACGAGAAGTGGTTAAAGGTCATCCTAAAACTAATTTCTAATATTATTTTTTCTTTATTTTTATTTGTCTTACTTAAGACAACTTTCCGAGCTCAAAAAGTTATTACTACACATTTTTAAATGTCCCGGAAATAATTAAAATCAGTTGCCTAAACTTTGACAAAAGAAATTTTTTATTTTATTGAATACAGCAGAGCATATTTCAAACTATTAAGAACCTTCAGGGCACTGTCTAAACTACAGCCAACAGTCTAAAAAAAATCTTATAAATACAGTTTCATACTTTATTAGCTAGAATTCCACAATCTTAATCTTCAATCTTTCTCCGTGGATCAATAATTTTAATGTAAACAACTTTGGCTCTTACAACTCCTTCTCAATTGAAAGCTTTCAGGAAATTTACTTCATCCCACTTTAACTCAATTTTCTAATTTTCATATAAATGATGTACTTATAGTTCATTGTTGGATATATAGGTAAGGTGTAGGTGTGGAATTGGGCCAGAAATGTAAAAAGCATAAGTTTCAAATTTTTGTATGTCAAATCCTTAAAAAAAAACTCAAAATTTCAAATGTCACCCAAATTAATGTCTGTCATTTCTCTTTTTCTATAAAATATTCATTTAAGCTGCCCCCGAGCTCCAGTCATTTTATGTAAAATGAGCTGAAAACACCTTCATTTAGATTTTCATGGAGCATAGACAGCACCGTTCTTCTTAGGTGGTCGCTACAACAATAAATCGATCTTTAACTAGTGAATACAGAACAATAACGACCCATTCAGACTCATAAAGCTTTGCTTTCTTTTCATTATTTGTCCTAACCTTTGTCATGAGTCTTAAGTTAGGTTTACATTTATATGACTTCATCCCACACCGGGTGCCGACCTCATTAGAAGCTCTATATGCCATCAAAATGACCAAATTTGAAACACTAATAGTCAAATAAACATGCCCACACACGTATGTCGTACTTACATTATAAAATTTCTAGAAAACTTAAATTGCTACGTGTAGGTGCACATTGACGATTGTGGACGGTAAGGAACATGCTCAGAATAAACAATCAAATCGAATTGAGATCGATCTCCAATTTCATCTATGCACCAAGCCACAGAGACACAACTCCAAATGTGTTGGCCTTTGACCTGCACCACTGTGGAACTCTGGTTTGGGGATCTTGTTTGTATTTAAGTATTTTTCTATTTTTTGCTCAAAGAATGGTATAATTCCTTGCACGGATTTTTATTTGTATTTTTTTTTATTTTATATTCGAACGGCCATGTTTTGATTTTGGCCTTGGCACCAAACAGTGGGCTGGTTTAATGACGAAGTTGGAATAATTTAAAAAAATACTTTTTCAAAAAATCAATTATAATCTTAAACCTTGAATATGTCTATCTGTTGAAATCCTTATAACGGTTCTCAAAATAGAAAAGTACCTACATTAAAATGTAGATGTGCCAAAAACATCACAATCCCTTACTAACAGAGTAAAAACATGTCCCGAGGATAATTCAGCTCTAGTCATTAGTTTTTCTCCATTTTTTAAGCTTTCTTAGTCCACTGTTGACCGCAGGCCGCCACCACATCGTTGTGGGGTATTCGCAGTTGTTCATTGTGTGATCCTGTCTTATGTTTCCAAATCCCGGATGGCTGCTGCTAACTCGTCAGCTAATATGGAAGCGGAGGTCATGTTTGACCTGCTTTGGTGAAGACATTTTTTTTTTTTTTGTGTCTTTCTTGGCCAACTTCTATTTCTGTCAAAACAGCACAATGACAACAACGATCATGTGAGATGACAACAAAACACCGCACCATATAGAGTGCACTTTGTGTACATAACAATGGAAAATTTGCATTCTTTAAAGACAACGATGCCATAAAAACGATTTTGTTGTCAAAAAAAATTGCTTCTTGATATGGTTAAAGATTGTGTTGTTGTTGTTGGTTTGGTAAATTTTTGGAGCAAACATTGCGGAACCAATTGCAATCTAACCAAGCATGACACAACCTATGAGGTCTTCAGGAAAACAAGACCATTCAATGTGATACCAGAAGGCTGTTAACTCAGGCCAACTCTATTTTTTTCTCTTTTTAAACAAACTCCAGCCACCATTTAACAACATTTATGTATTTCTCTTCAAATCAGATAATAGTTATAGATTCAACAATTTTTATTGGTGCGGTGGCGATATAACTTAAGTTACATAGAATATCATTGTGATGAGTCTATGTTATGGACAGTCCCGCACATCGTTGAATAGGCTTTAAATGCCGCACACAAATCATTGCAATCTTAAAGACATGTCATGCCAATTCTTCGGCGGCGGCGGCCGGCGTGCTATTGGGCAGAAAGAAGTTTCTTAATGCAGCTGGCTAGCTGGTAGGTATAAGATGGAACTCTGGCAATATGGCAAAAAGAACAGAATACATACAAATTGATACAAACTTACCGTTGAATTAATTTCCAATTCAAGACGCACACACATCTTACTCTCGCTTCTATCTCATATGTCTTTAGATATCTCTGGCTTCAAAAAGCCTTCAAAGCATTCTAGAAAAAGACTCTCTTTGGATGTTGATGTGTCTTTTGCTTCGTCTTTTTCTGCTTCAGGTGAATTCCACTGAATGATGTCGTCCACCAAGCCCATAATATTATTTTATTGGTCTTATTTGTGTGTTCTTTATTTTATTTTCAATTTCGCTTGAATTGAAGGTGAAGAAACCACACTTTAGTAAAAAAAAATAAAAAATTATAAAAGAAACGAAGAATAGTGGATATCTGAAGAACCAGACAACTGATGATGCCAACAACGAAGATGCAATTGTTGGTCATTTGTTTTAATGTGTGTACATGGTGTTTGACTAATTTGTTATAAAGAGTTGACTTAAGAACTTGATTCTGAGGATTTTTGCTCGTGGTGTTTATTGATTGATGGTTTTGTTAATTCTTATTGAATTGGAATTTAAACAATTTTATATATTAAAAATCCTGTGTGAAATCATAAAGTGACTTAAATCGATTAAATTAGATTAAGATGAATAGCGGATTATTGAAAAAAAAACTTTGATTAAAAAGACAACTGGAATTGAATAACATTATTGAAATGAGAGTGTTTTACAAAACCAAAGTAGTTGTTCCTTATAAATGATTACTTTTTACCATATGACTACTAAAAACTCAAGGCCATTCACATACGATATGATTCAAGGCTGTACAGAGCGTCTTGTTTAGGTGAAAATAAGAAACCAATCGGTGGAGTAAACAGTTGATCTAAAAAAAAACACTTTTTACAATATTTCCTCAAAATCTATACCATTCAGCCTCTTACCTGGAGATAGGCCTCGCGGACGTAACAGGCCCGAGGACTTAAGTATGTAATAAACCTCTCGCCTAGTTTTATCTTGGTTATTTTGTTTAAATATATTTTGATATATTTGATATATTTTAGTCAAAAAGAAAACGTGAGAAGCCAAAAATATTTTTCTTAAAATTCTAAACAGTTTTCCTAAACAGTTTTCATCTTACGTAAACTGAACTTTCTATAGAAGTGCAGATAGTGTCAAAAACGGCAGAAAGCAGTAAAATTTTCAATTCTCAGTTTCTTGAAGTCAACATATGACTATGCATTTTTTTCTCCTGGGATTATTCTATGTTGGAGCTGTGATGAACATTTCAAGTCCCGATTTGATTAAAGTTTCGAAATCCTTACTTGTTTTTCACATAAATAATATTTTTTCTCCAAATATTTTTGTTTGTAAAACTGCCACTGAAAAAATGCTATTTCAAACTTTTTGCCCTAAGCTCATAATAAGCATATTATTAATAATAATATCAAAAATACAACTGAGATTTGGAATCTAACGTTCTTTTTTGCAAGAGAAAAAACGTATTCCGCTTTTAAAATGGTCTACTGTGGCGTATGCGTACTATTGATCAAAACTATAAAACATGTCACATCGATGTAAATAGAAAAGCAATATGTAGACAGGTACTCAATATTTGATGGTAAGATTTGGTTTCTAATCTATCGAAAACGTACATACTGTGAGGGTACAGCTATATGGCAAGTTATGAATTCGTAAAAAAAAAAATGAACTCGAGATTCGAATCAGACATGTCATAACAATTATAGAGAAGATGAAAAAAGTGGCTCTCACAAATCTGTCTGTCTGTTCAACTACAGCCTAAACGGTTGAATCAATTTTCTTAAAATTTAGTATTTTTCATTTTTGTAGACCAAAAATAACGGTACCTGCCATACAACTTTTTTTGTAATTTTACAAAATCTCATTCTCCTAAAAATGGCTCCACAACCTTTTATAATAGAAATCAATAAATTAAATTGAGTACAGGCTGCTTTTGGAAAGAAAAACTATTTTTCAAAAAATGTTTATTAATGGTTCCTCCCAAGAAACCATTTTTTGTTTTTAGATTTTCTTCACAGTTTTTCTGATTTCAATAATTTTTTATATTAATTTAAAAATGTAAACTATTTATTTTTGCCAAAATTCTCAAAAAAAAATATTTCTTGGATTTCAAAACAAATTTTCAAATAAGATTTAATAAAATTGCATCAATTTTTTTATTTTTAAGAAAGTTTTATCTTTTTTCTCAAAACGGGTTGAAGAAGTTGTTTTAGCTATTTCAAGTATCGTTTTTCATGATTCAAACATTTTTCTCTCATAATTTTCTTGTTTTTTTTATCAGCCTCTTGAACATAAGAGCAAGTAAGTGCAACCCAGTCCAGAATTTTATTTGATTTTCAATATCACACTTTATGCAGGGTGCTTTGAACAAAAATAGTTTAAAGGGAAACACCAAAAAATAACTAGTGATTTTGTTTCCACGTATGAAAGTTTCTTTACAAATTTTAATAGAGGTTAAAAGAAAACTCTGTTTCCTGTGTAAAAAGGACAAACGGATTTTTTATTTTCTTCAAATAGTTTTCACTTTTGTCAGTTAACACAATAATGGCAATAAATATTCAGCTATTTAATGCTATGTATTCACTTGTCTTTGAATTGACACAGTTTGACAGATTATGATTTGGTCTTTAAACGACAAAACTTCCAGTTCCTTCCCACTTGTGTCTTTTAATGAAACAAAATCATCACTCGCCACTGGAACAGACTGTTGTAGCTTGTAACGGGTGATTTTTTAGCTGGTTTGGTTTTGGCAACACTGGTTTTGACAGCTGACGTGTGTTTAGTACCTTGTGTCACTGTCAAACAGCTTCAGTTTGATTTGCAATTTAACTATGGATCGTCTTACAAATGAACAACGCTTGCAAATTATTGAATTTTACTATCAAAATTCGTGCTCGGTTCGAAATGTTCATCGCGCGCTGCTTCCATTTTATGGTCGGCATTCTCGACCTTCTGAGCAGTCTATTCGGAAGCATAATTGCAGCATTTGGAGTGAAGATCAGCCAGAAGCATTGCAACAGCTACCAATGCATCCCGAAAAAGCCACTGTTTGGTGCGGTTTATGGGCCGGCGGCATTATTGGGCCATATTTCTTCAAAGATGATGCGAATCGCAGCGTTACTGTCAATGGTGAACGCTACCGAGCGATGATAACAAACTTTTTTTTGCCCGAAATGGAAGTTCTTGACTTGCATGATATGTGGTTTCAACAAGACGGTGCCACATGCCACACAGCACGCGAAACAATGGCGCAATTGCGAGGCGAGTTTGGTGAACAGTTAATTTCACGTTTCGGGCCGGTCAATTGGCCGCCTAGATCGTGCGATTTGACACCATTAGATTATTTTTTGTGGGGGTATGTCAAGGCTAATGTCTATAGGGACAAGCCCGCTTCGATTGACGCACTGGAAGCCAACATCCATGCATTCATTCGTGAGATACCGGCCGATATGTGTGAAAGAGTATGCCAAAATTGGACTCAGCGGATGGGCTACCTGAGACGCAGCCGCGGTCAACATTTGCATGAAATTATCTTTAAACATTAAATTGCAAAAAATTCAAACTATCGATTCAAATAAATATTTCATTAATTTTTTCGAATTTTTTGTGTTTTTTTATTTTAAAAAGTTCTGAACCTCTTAAAAAATCACCCGTTAGTTGTGGCGTGTAGCACTGTTAAAATAGATAGATAGAAAAATAGTATACAGTTCCACAATGTGAAACTGTAAATGTATGGTGTAGCAGAAGTTAAAAAAAATTCAACTCATGCTTCGAACTGCAGCTACATTCATTCTATGCAAGGGGTTAGTCTTTTTCAAGGACAAACGCTTTTGTCACTTCATTGACGGTGTAGGAAAATAATTCCGCGGGCATCTGCTCCACATGGGGATTTATTCCATAAAAAGTAGGAATCTTTTATACTTTTTAAAGTGCAATTTGTTCTCACCGCGAGAGGGAACTAACTACACCCGAAATTTTGTGGACCTAAAATTTGGAATTTGTGATATTATTGATTCATAAATATAGAACACTTCATTGTTTATTTACAGAAATACGCCAGCATTATGACGAATAAATTGTGAGGTATGCAACCCTCCTGCTTGGGCTAGTTATAGGATTTGGGGTGGGTTTGCGGTTGGGTATATGCAAAGTTTCTTTTGCATTTTAGGAATCTAGATTTAAAGAAACTATAAACATAAAAAACCTCATAAGAACGAATCAAAGAAAAAGAGGTGAATTTGATTCTCATAAAAAGTAGGCAAAAGCTCCATTCTCCAAGTGGAGATCTTTCTCACTAAAAAGTGCAATAAATTCACTCTCTCGGTGAGAACAAATTGCACTTTGAAAAGTGGAATTGATTCCCACTTATGTTGAGATAAACTCCCATGTGGAGCAGGTGCCCATGGAAATATTTCCCTGCACTTTCATTGACAGCTACATATTTCTATTCTCTTCCTCTTTTATGAACTGAAACTCATTATCAATGAGCAAATCAAAAAACACAAAAAACCAAAAAACTGAGCAAAATAATTTCTAAATTTCTAAATTTCCTAAAAGACGAAGTGACATTTCGTTTGTGGATTGAGCTATTTTCTTTGACGGTGTTCATACCAGCTTCACGTGAGGCGACACATTTTGACGTCTCTCTTTTTCATCTTATCTCTACTTCTTGAAAAGAAAGAGATGGCGAGGTGAGGCAGAAATTTTCAAAAAATTTAAAAACTTCTGCTTCACTTTTTTCTCAAGAGATGAGAGTGAGATACAAACAATAGACGTCAAAATGAGTCACCTCACATGAACACGGTCTTTTGTCTTTCAAACTGCTACTCCTCTTTTAAATTTACTGTCGTTCATTGACAGTTTTCCGACCAGCTTTACGTGAGTCAAATCATTTTGATGTCTCTCTTTTTTTATCTCACTCTTTTTTCTTGTTAAGAAAAAGATAGCAGGGTGAGGCAGAAATTTTGAAAAAAAAAATTAAATTTCTATCGAATATCTCTTTTTTCAAAAAGCTGAGAGCGAGATAAAAATGAGAGACGTCAAAGTGAGTCAGCTCACGTGAAGCTTTTCTGAAAACCTTCATTGACAAATAATGTTTGCCAGTTCGAAGACGAAGAAGAATTGAGTATATTTCTACTTGTCATTTTGTGAAATGGCACAAAAATGCGTCTTTTGTCAGTTGGTAAATGACAACTGTAAAGCAAGCATAAGGCAATGAATGGCTAAAACATGACAGAAGTAGTGGAACCTAGTCATTCGTGTAAGTGAACCATAAATAAAACGATTGCATGATATGAAGCTTAAAACTTTACTTTTCAATATCCATAGGGCCTTATAACCTTATAAGTATGTCAGAATATAATTAAACCTTAGAGATTTATATCTCTGTTTAGTGACTAAGGAATCAATCTTAATTTTTGTCAACCATGTATTTGAAATGTCAACACGTTTACGTATTGCACCCACATTGCAACCGAAAGTCTTTTTATTATTTATTTGCTTTGTCAAAAACTAATCTTACTTTATAAAATTTTCTGCTGCATTAAAACAAAAAATTCATGTAGGCGAGAGTATTTTTGTCTATACATTCAACTTAAGGTATCATAACAAGCTAATGTCATATCTTCTATTATGATTTCATCACAATAGGCATAATTCTATGTTTAGCTAAATACCTTAAAGCCAAACCCAAAAATCAACCCACTCAACACATCAACGGTGACTCTTATTGTTACTTCATAATCAGAAGTATAATGCATTTTTATATATATTTTATTATGCATAATGTTTAATCAATCTAACACAATTTTGGCCACCAACAGCAGAGCAGCAGCGACAGTAAAATTTTTAGTATGCTTATTATGCTTATGCCTTGTGCATGCAGCTTAGAACTTTCCCTATTCATAGACAAAAATGAAGTCTAATAGGCGCCGAAAGACCTCAATTTAATTGACGATAGTACAAACTGTTACTTAAGTTGCTCGCTGCATACGCAGGAAATTGGCAGCAAACAAAATGCGTAAATGATGGATAAAAATAAACCCAAAGCATAGTAAAAAAATAAAAAAAAAATTAGAAGAAATACATAAAGCAAAAAAAAAAAAACAAAAAAAATGATACGTATGCAATTGGTAATTCAATGTGCGTTTGGCCTAAGACAATAGACACAACGTTAAGTGGCTCCGCTGAGCTGCTGCGGTAGTAGTTGCTTACTTTATACGTGATGTGCTATCTTAAAGTAGGGGAGAATGGGTTAGAATTAGACAACATGTTTTGTAATGGTTGTAAAAATCTGACCAATTTTAGATATTTTTCTCAGTTAGAAAATTTTGACCTTAGAGGCTGTTTATACACTGAAGTCTCATTTAAAGATAACAGCATTGTGATATCTTAAGATAGGCGAGGCGAGGTCTTATGATGCTTATGAAAAACTATAAGATTATGTAACAATTTTTCAACTAAATTAGTAACGATGTCTTAAAGCCCTATATTCTTTTTATTCAAAATTTGGTTAGTATCTTTAGCATATTTTGAAGAAATCTTGCTCGTTGTATATGTTACTCGTACCTCAAAAATAAATAAAACCTAAGTTTTTCATAATTTTATATTGGGAATATCGCAAAAACTAGATCTGAAGGTGAAAAATTGATTACGGATTTGAGTTTAGTGTCAAAAAATTACCTTAAAACCGGGTTTTACCCGCACGTGTCAAAAACTATGTAAGCCTGTGTAAAAAAAAAAATTCCCACTGCTACCCATTCTCTCCTACTTTTTCTATTGTTATTTGTTTGAACTGCCGAAAGGCAATTGAAGTACTACAGAAGTAGAATAATAGCAATGTAGAAAACATACATATGTACATGATTTTCAAAAATTTTGATTTCTATAAGTAAACGGAACGCATTTATTTTTTTAATGTGTTTTTTCGGTGTGTTTTTTCAATGCCAATGACATGAATTTTGGTAATTTTTTTTTTGGTGATAGTGTTTTTAAGTTAAATGAATGTGATATGAATGATTATGAATAGCATGTATTGTATATGAATTAAGAAATCTTCAAGTTAATGACAACGAATAAACCAACTAAATAATATATATTGTGGACTGGATTACACGGATTTGTTTGCGTTTAGAGTTCAAGCTTTTAAACAAACTTGAACTTCACTTTATTGAAGTTCGATCGATATTTTTTGGTGTCGTGAAATAACAACGGGCGAAATAACGCCAAAATACGAAATTCGGCTGTATTTCGCTTTACTAAAGTTTAGTAAAGCGAAATAAAGCCGAATTGCGAAATTCAGCGTTATTTCGCTCGGCGTTACTTCACGGCGCCATTTTTTTCAAAGTGTTATAGTTACTATGTATGTGTCACCAATTTTTAAACAAATTCTGTTACACACTTCAAAAATTGAGTTGTTTTGGCCACAAGAAAGTGCTCCCGAGAGATTTAAATATTACCTACTCCTTTCTGACAAATTCTGCCCAATAATTTGGTTTTGCCAAAAATTGGACGTTTTCAAAAACGTCAAATCAAATTCAATTTGATGGCCAAACGATCGTAATTTTTTGATGCAGATATTTCGGTCGTTGCAAATATCTAATCGTCCTGCTGGCACAAAATTAGTTTGATCGATTTACAATTTACTTTGATGTTTACAAAAGCACTGTCTGGATTTTCAATATTTTGTTCGTCATGTCGATTTTTTTACTGTACAGCTGCACTGCAGATGATGTTGATGTACTTTTAGCAAAGTACATTATTGAACACAATGCTATTTCAGTAAAATTTGTATTTGTGTTTTCCAACAGAAGGCTTTTGCAGTTTGCGTTTAAGATCACACTGTAAATGCATTTTTGATTCAGGTGACACTTTCGTAAAAGACCGCTGTTTGGTTTCTAAAATGACAGGTTGAACTAATTCAGATGTCAGATAATACAAAAAAATGCACTTTGATGAAAAGCAAATTGCCAAAAAAAAGCAGTGGAACGGTGTTTGGCAAATTTTAGCAACAATTTTTTGCCACAACCAATGTCTGATTAGCACGTCAATTTGGCATTTGACAGATCAAAGGATTAATGCCCAAAGATTTTTTTTGGGCCGAAATATTTTGTCTTCTTGTGACCGCTCTTTTTTGACCAATCCAATTTTTGAAGTGTGTACAGAAATTGGCCAAAATTTGGTGACAAATAGAAACGTTTGCAACAGACCTTATGTCTGTGATGTAAAAGCTCACCATTTTGCAGCGTTTGTCATTTTATGTAGACTTTTTTTACATTTCTACCAGCAATTTTTGTATTCAGAGTTTCAACAAATATCGCAAAATAGCTTCTTCGTAAGTGCCCTACTACACGACGACTTTTGAGTCAGGACCATTTTTTGAAATCAGATTTTTTTCTCGTTCGCACTTATGGATTTTCAAAAGAAGTCATGACCTAAAAGTCGTAGTGCACTACGGCACTAATTAAGTTTGCCGGACAGCACAGGATTAGGAATGTTTACCTGCAAAATGAGACAAACAACGTTTGAATATATTTTATCAAGCGAAGCGAATAAAGTCTCGTTTGTGAAACCAAGACAAGACCGAGGCGATAACAGCTACAAAGCATTTAAAACGATACGGAGGCGATAGCAAGACGTTACCATGCATCGTCAATTACCGAGACTTTCGTTGGTATCGTTTTGTATCAGTCGAAGAAATATTAATATAAATTATTAGAAGCAAATGCGTCTTACGACTTGGACGAAATTAATTTTTTCCTTTAAGCAGGGAGAGGTGGTTCGAAAGTGGTTTAAGCGAATATCTGCCACGCCCATTGGTTTCTCGGAAAAGACCAAAACGATTTTGATGATATTTTTAGAGTTGGTTCTTTTGACTAAATGACGGCTAAGTAAGTGGTTTAAGTAAAATCCATCCACTTACATCATTCTAATATCTTGGTTTCTCGAAAGTGGCTCGTACAATTTTTGTATTAATTTTATCAATTGCATTACTTTTATAACCAGTACCAGCTCCAGTATCAAACTGACTAGAAATCTATCTCTAACATAATTCTAAAGGCAGGTCATAAGTGCACAACATACAAAAAAATAACTGAAACGAAATGAGACTTATTGAAAACCGAAACCGAGGCCGATAGCAATACCGAGATGAAACTGATGTGTATCGATTTAAACGATACCGAGACGATAATTACAAAAGTATCGTTTGATTTTGTATCGTGTCCCCACCCTAAAGTAGAAAGTTTAAGAAGTTATGAACGAATAGCAAACAACCGTTAATAATAAATTTATATCATAAGCTCCTTCGGAGTAATTTTTCAAAAAATATGCTCGAAAATTCGGCTGCAACATGGAAGACCTTCCTAACCCTTTAACATCAGATCAAGCAAGCACTTATTATTACTATTACATTACTCCTATAATGAGTCATAAATTATTTGTATATTGTGTTAAATAATCAATACGAGTATAATGTTGCAAAATAAATGTAATTTTTTTTATATAAATACCATTAAAGGGTTTATTGAGGACATTGGTAAGGACAATAAACTTTTTTAAAGAAGATATCTTTAAGCTTGAGTTGAATCTTCTATATGAACCAGTTTACTAAAAATGTTATAATTACTGTTGTTTCTTCTGTTTTTTATCATAATCAATTACATTACCGAAGACTACGAACTTCTATAAAACCAGGCAGACACCTTTAAGAGATCAACAGCAGCCCCAATTAACCATTTTAGTTAAATAATGACAGAAATAACGAGACAACTCAGTTTCAAGATTATCTTCGTGCTTAGGTAAAATAACACAGAAATATGCATGTACCAATATCACGTTTTGTTCTTTTATTTTTATAATTATCTTTCACGGAATACAAATAATTCCTACTAAAAGACATACGAAGAAATTAATTAAATATCCTCATAAATCATTTACACTTGCGCATTCATCAATCAGCTCCTGAGCTTAAGATTTTCAGAAGAAAAAAAAAAAAAAAATAAACATTATCGTCAACTTTCTTCATTATTCGTAATCATTCGTCTGTCTGTGTCGACCAAAAAAAGATAATCACAGCTAACTATGCAATTACAGTAGAACCAGCTTATAGTTGTTTCGTTTTTATTGACATCTTGAATATGTCATTTTAGCTCCTTCTTTATTCAGTCTACTCATGTCTTCAGCGTATCTAAGCTTCAAAAAAGTTATGCGCGATTTATTTAAAACATTAGAAATCTTTGGTTGGTTTTTGTTGTTTTTTCCTACTTTTAAATTCCTAAATTCGGCTAATTTTCCGAGTTATACGAGTACCAAACATATTGTAAATTGCCAGTGTGACAATTCTCTCAAAAATAAGAGAAGCTGTTACAGGCCTTATACTTGTAACCGATAGTTTCTTATTTTTTTTCTGACGGCGTTGCTAATCCCGGGAATTAATTTAAGTCTAATATTTTCAAGCTTTCAAAAAAAAAAAACAAGAAATTTTAAACAAATATTCTTGAATAATAAAAGCTTTCTTTTACTTGCGAGGGCTCACTTCTATCCTCAAGTTTTATTGTTGATTCCTCTGGCTTCGTTTTTAATTTTATTAAAGTCACTTATTTAATTGGGTATCACTGTATTATCAGTATAACAACTTGCAACAGACAGATGACTTTGTTATACTCTACACACTCCTGTCTCCTATATGCGTTCGTATGGATTTTCCAAGTAATTAATTACACGCACATTCGCCTTTATGTCGGGTTTAATTATTTGTAAAAAAAAAAAAAAAAAACTGATGATATACTTGACAGCATTAAAACCGCTGTCAAAGTGGCGTCACACGATTTATTACAACGCACGCGTGACCATATTTAAAATTCACTTTTAAGTTTTATTTTCTTTGTTTTTGCATTGCCATTGTACTTGTAGGTGTCACACATCGAGTATATAAAGTCAAAATAAAATGGCAATATTTAAACCACACCACACAGCGACACAGGGTTACCTGCGGTTACACAAATTGATGTAACCAATTTGTTCTTTATTATATTGTAAGAAAATCAGGTCAAGCTGTCATCACGTATATTTCACTTTCACATCGTTAACATCAATTTCATTCGACTACCACACATCACTGGATGACCGCGAATTACCCGAAAGTAGCCGTGCGTCCATCGTCGGTTGGTTGTTGTCAATATTATCGCGGTCAAGAATCTAAAACTGAGGCCGTTAAAAGCATAGAAAATGATTTTCCAAAAGGACTATAAATCGTAAACCCATTTGTTGTACATCCTTCAGGAGCGTCTGGATTGTCTGTGGTAAGTATTCAACAAAAATGGGCCAACAACTTTTAAAAATAAAACAGGGAAGATGTTTGAAGTCGTACTATGTGACGCTGATGATGCACTGTTAGGACTTAGAACGTTATGTTTGTCAAAATAGAATAAACGACTTACTGTGGCGCGGCGATAAAAACGCTTTCTGTTTGGCAGAGCCTGAAAAATGCTGATAGCATTTTGCAAATATTGACAATTCACAACAATGAGTGAAACTGTTCTATGCTGTCAGTATAATGGCAGACCACCCAAGCGCCATTATTTATCTAACAATAAGTGTAGATTTAACAGTTTGGCATCACTCGAAACATCTGTCATTTTGCAATTTGCATATACGTTTTCAGGGAGTTGTAAAATTTGGGATGAAACCAAACATTATTAGTTTCAAGTTTCTAAACTGAATGCGAGTTTATTTATATAAAAATATAAACAAAATGCTCTGAAATAAGTTCCATCAGGCTCTTCAGATACCTTAACAAGCTCCTGCTTTTGTTCGTCATCTCTTTTTCTACTACCCAGACACATAAGATTGACACAAAGTGACCGCAATCAGATCGATTAAGTGCCTCATAAAATCGAAACCGCGACCATAAATAATATGAATTGCTTGTGAAATGGCAAAGAAGCACGAGGAATTTATTTAGAACTTTTGGGTTCCTTTTTAAACGCCTGAGATAGAGTGGTATTTATTGCATACATATATAGTAAAGTGAATTGAGGAAGCCTGGTTAGACTATACATCTATACATTGCGCCCTTGTAAAAGCGATGACAGCAAAACCTCAGTTCCCCCAAGGGCCTAGCAGAAAACTGTTTGGTGCACGATTTTTCACCTGGAATCGAGAATGACAGGGACTGCCGCAGCCAACACCACAGTGACCACCACCACCACAAACCAAGTTTTTTTTTTTATTTTTATTTATTTGGCTTAAAAGGTGTGGCAGAGCGCAAAGATTGTGTTGCAGATACTTTGTGTTGTTACTGCCTGCGGTTAATGTATGGATTAACGTTTGTTCCTTCTAATTCCAATTAAGGTTAGCTGGATTCGTAAAAGTGATTGGATTTCAACTAAGTATGTTGTGGAGTTACAAAAAAAAAAAAAAAAAAATCAACAACGTTAACTGCCTGACACACTGACTGTGGCCTTCAAACTTTTTTTTATAACTTTATTTTATAGTCTGAACTGGTTTAAGGATTTTTGTAATGATAATAATAATAATGATGATGGTTTAAGCGTTGAGCGGGTGTATTTTTATTGCAGTGTGATGTAGGTCGATGAAGTAA
This sequence comes from Dasysyrphus albostriatus, assembly GCA_946251815.1. Classification (NCBI taxonomy): domain Eukaryota; kingdom Metazoa; phylum Arthropoda; class Insecta; order Diptera; family Syrphidae; genus Dasysyrphus; species Dasysyrphus albostriatus. The sequence continues at coordinate 25,983,054 of OX276336.1, read as the reverse complement.
GACTGACTAAAGTAAAATAAGATATAAAGGTAATGGTGCGAGTAAAATATAATTTTAAGGCCAGTTGAAGATGAGATTTCCCTTAAAAAAGTTAAGCTGGATTTAAAATAGGAGAATATTAGCTGGAAGCATACTTCGTAGTTTTAAAAAATCAAAGCTCATTAATGTTAAACGGTTTCATTTAACACCTGGGAGTACATGTAACTTATACAATTTACCTATTCTTCCAGTCAAGCACCAAAGGGACTATGAACGCTCTTATTAAATTAAGGTGCGTTCTGTGTTCCGATTTTAGTGTACCTTCACTAAAAAAAAAATCTCGAGAGAGTGAATTTCGGATAGCTGTCTATTCCCTTGTGAGCTACTTTCACTTGTGAGTTTTACTTTCGAGAACTACTTGAAAGTTTCTCGCATTCATTTTACTCTCAAAAAGATATGCACCTTTATTTTATTTCTCAGTGCTAGAAGCGAAGAAGGGGATGATTTAAAATAATATGCTGATAAAAAATAAATTAAAATATCTGGTGGTGAAACAGCTCAGAGAGAATCAGGACCTTGTGACTTACAACTCTCAACCATTCCTGTGTGCGTGTTATTGGCAGGAGTGGAGGGGACTTACAATTTTTTGCTGAGTCCGAACGGCTAGATGAAAAGCACTTATTCATGATAAGTATATTCTTGGAGGATTTGGTCAGTTCCTCACAAGAGGTGGCACCTCGGGAAAAATATTTCTGGACTAGGGCAAAAAGCTGAGCGCATCCGACTTCACTTTTGTTTTGTTCTCCCTTGTTTCACTCCTTCAAATCGGCGTGTCCAACACATCAAATTTGAATTCTGATTTTTTATTTTTTTTGGTCCGTTAAATGAATGGATATATATCGAATCATGTTACAGCTTAGTCCTTAAATGTGTTTCAAAATAATAGCGGCGAACCCTGATCATATTCTGCTCCTTACTTTGCTTAAAGCGAAAAAAAAGGAAAAACACTTAATGCGGAAGAATAGAGGTTAAGTAGTGGAACATTCGTTTTGTATGGCTCTATGTATCAAACAAACTGTTGAAAGCATGGCTCTAGCATTTACAAGGCTGATCATTTACAACTATAAGTGGCAAGATTGGTAAGATGGATAATTTTCAGAGGAGGATTTCAATTAAGGCACATCAAAAAAGAATATCGAAAATATTTTCAAAATTCACTTATTTTTTTTTTTATGTTTTTGTTTATGGTGGCATATAAGTCTTAAACTAAGCCGAATTTGACAATTTTGCACTTAAAACTTTTTGTTCTTTTGGTTACAAAATTTTCGGAAAAACTAAAAAAAAAACAAAAACCATAACAAAATAAAATTCGAAAATCAAAAAATTCGGAATTTTGTTTTAATTGTTTTGTTAATTCAAAAAGTAGACTTTTATTTAAAATTTACAGAGATATAGTCATTTTGCACTCGAGACATATTCGAGAAGTCAATTATATAGGACGATTGTTGGAAAATAAGAGATGGACACAGGTTTTTTGTAATAACCATACACTTCAGGCGCGGATACAGGGGGAGGGTAATGGGTGCAACTGCCCCCCCTGAGCAAAAACGAACCAAGCATAAAATATTCATTCATTAAAATGTCATCAAAAAATGTTTTTTCGTTCTACGTTTATAAATTTTCTTCTTGGCAGTGAAAACAAAACTACACTTTTATTTTCCTGATTTTTCATTTCACGCAAAAGCTTAAAGATATTAAAACCAACGAATTATCTCGCCTCTTTCAGATGTGAAGTGGAGAAAAATTCCGATTGATCGAGCTAATGTAAGGCTTATAACGTTGGTTTTATAACGTCCAATCTTCAAATTTAAGGTACTTAATTAAAAGATAACTGTCAGGCTACATTCCTCTGTAATATTTTTTTGAGAATAGTCAAGTAAGGCGCGTCTCACCGAATAAAATCTCTGAGCGCTCAGAGATTTTTTAAGTGAGAAAAAAATCTCACCTGAACACTGAAATTTTTTAAGGAGATTACGGAGACGAAAATTTTTTGGATTAATTTCTGCTAAGACAGCTGTTCATTTGACAGACAAATTACAATTTCTGGCTAAAAAAAAAAATAAAGGTGGAATGTTAATAAAAATACATTGAATTTACTATTATTTTCCATTCATTTCATAAAATTTTGTGCTTAAATACTCGTATTTAAATATTTTAAGCAAAGTTGAAATTTTGTTTACAGAATTTCAGTACGATAATTAAAACACATATTTTTTTATATAATTCAACCTAGAATTTTGTACCACAAAAGCATTCCGCCTCCGTCATCTTGACATTGAGTGCTCAGTGAGATTTAAGTTGGTGAGACGCGCCTATATTTTATGCTAGAGAGCAGATTGAGTCCCACATTGATCTTATTTCACGTTTTCAAATGCAAATGTGGATGAAAAATGACATAGTTTCGAAAAACACTGCTTCAAAAAGTTAATGCCGTAACCCTCCTGTACAAATATAAGTGTTTTTTTTTATAGCTAAATGTAACGTGGAAGGCAGCAGTGGCACTTATCTAAATTTTCCAAGAAAAGGTCAATTTAATTTGTTTTAAAAATTTTAACTTGACTTCAAATGCTCAGATGAACAAGATTAAGATATTTAAATAAATTTAAAATGGCAAACTACTTTTTTGTATAAAAATTATTGAGAAATAGGTACCAAAAAAGTTTCATACTAAAAAAGTGCGTATCCATTTGACAGTACTTTCACTAGAAAACTCTTGGGAGTAACTTTCGGATGTCTTTCCTTCTGGTGAGCTAATTTCATGAATGGAGTTTACTTGCGAGTTAAATACTCTAGAGATTGTCTTGGTTGACTATTTTGCGATTCACTAAATCGAGCGTCTACTGTATTCGTGAAGATTTTTTTTCATTTTCATGGATGAGTTTTAGGAACTTCCTTACTATTCATCAACAAATCAAACAAAATGTATTTCATCGAATATTTTAGAAACTACAAGTTTTCGCCCATTTACTTGGTTTCATGTTCATTTTTTTGTTGCCTCTGCTTGATTGTTAACGACTACGTGCCAGTCAATTTTGCTTGCAAGCACATTTGACGTAAACGCACACATTCTCTACCTTCTTAATACTTATTTGTCCGTTAACTCGATTTTCTTACGGTGCGGTGAAATTGCAATGTACATGATATTTTCAAACATGTGACTTTAGCAAACTGCATTATCGAACACAGAGCTATTGCAGTAAAACTTTTATTTGCTTTTTGAAAAGAAGACTTTTTCAGGGAACATTTCTGACTCAGATAATGGCCTTTAACTTGTCTTTGGCCACAGAATCTTATCCCAGCAATGGCTGGGAGAAGGGCAGTCAGTGACATTTTGTTCTTACGCAATTACTATTGTGCATGTAGATATGTAGAAACGAATAGGAAAATCTATGGATTTCATCAAACTTATCAAACAATCTTTTTGAAAGCAATCTTATTTCATAAGATCTGTGTGGATTTAGGAATTGGTATTGAAAACAATCAAAATTTTAAATTTAATAAATATACCAGAGCAGAATTTGCTACGGATCTCCAGTTTATCATCATTTTTCCATTTCCTTCAAAGAAGCTTGGAAAAAACCATTTGAGGTACAAAAATATAAATCGATCAAGAATTTGCTTAGCCCTTAAAAAGATTCTCTTTTTGTATAACATACCAACCAACAAAGGTAGTAACCTCTTTCAGATTATAAAAGCTCAAAAATAAAACCATCAAATAAAAGTAAAAATACGATGATATTCCCAAATTGTTTAATAATAATTTAACCTTGAATTACATATGTATATTTACTTCCAATCAAAGGTAGAATCCCTCTCAAGCCTTTAACCTTAAAAAAATCTTGCAAATCTCCATCTCCAAGGCCTTATCTAAATTTCTTCAATAAACTTAACACCCACACATAAAAACATCTCAAACCCACTTATAAACCACTTAACAATGCCAAAGATATATTTATAAATAAAAAAAAACCACAACCAATTATCATTAAATAACGCATCGCTATACTTACCACAATAATTCCGTTTTCTTCGCTGCTAGCCGCAATAGTGGCGCCTAGCCACTGATTCGATTTATTGTCAATTTGTTCATGTCGATCGTTTATTTGATTTGCTATAAAGAAATTTATTAAAAAAAAAAACTTAGTTAATATATTTGAATAAACATATAAATTCTTAATAACAACATTTATATACATTGAAACTACTGAAATTAAAAAAATATTAAAATAAATCAGTACAGGTTATGCATATGAACAAAAATTAATTTTGTTTACCAATATTTTTTTTTCCACTTTAGCTTTGATTCAATTTAAATACAAAATTAAATAAATATGAAAACTCAAGCATTTCCTGTCGCCAATGTTTTTTTTTTACATCCGACAGTGATTTGTGTCTTCACAAAAAATATCGTTTTCTTAGTCATTCACATGTAAAATTAACAAAAAAAAAACTACAAAATAAAATTTATATGAAAATGAGCGACAGTCAGATATGTTAAAAACATTTTGTGGATTTCTGTGAGTGAAATTTAGTGGTAGTTTTTTTTAACAATTATTGTTTTTTCTTATTTTAAAAACAATGAAAAATAAAACATACCCATTATTTTTTCTAAAATTAAGACAAAACAAAATGAACGAATTTGCACTTGAGATTAAGTTTTGAATAATTCCCAATTGTTTAAAAAATTACTAAAAACTAAATAAAATACTCGTGAAGATTAGATATTTATGAAAAAATTGAAATAATAAAAAGAGTTTTTTTTATAGAAAGTTTCACAGAGTGCATTTCTAAACATTTAACTATAACAAGACAACAAACACCTATTTTAAATATACTTGTACCTATGCGTGGTATAAAACATTTGTTTATACCGGCTGTTTTGTTGAGTAAATAAAATACAAGAAAATAATTATAATAATTAGTATTTTCTTTTATAATTAATTTTTTTTTTCAAAGAATGAATGAGATGAATTGTATATTTGCGAGAAAAGATGAATAGTGACTTAATCTGGTTGACATCATTTTTTCTATTCTATATAATGGATGACAACAAAATACAATTTTTATTTGAAGCACAACATCTTTTGTTTGAATTTAAAAAAAGAAGAAAAAAATAAATAACAACAAGGTCTGTGCACATTTAAAAATATTTTGTATTATGCATTCTTCAGATAGTTTTTTCTTAGAATCAGATCACAAAATACATATGTCATCACATCATTGTTGATGAGATCAGATAAGATAATTTTATCTGCAAGACTACAAAGCATAATGACTTCATTTCACTTATAAACTAAAAAGGAATTGCAATGAGGTATTTAGTTGATTTAATTTAGCAGACCTCTATTTAAAGGGCTAATTACAGAATTGATTAGCAGTGAAATGCAACAGAAAAATTTAAATCAGTCAATGAAACTCATTTAGAAAACTCATTTATTGAAAATATACATAATTTGTTGCTTACAAAAATACTATTTTGAGTAATTTTTTTTAAGGGAAGAAGGTTGTTCATTGTTCTCCTCGATCTTAATGCCTGAAATATTAAAGTTTGAAGTAAATGCAAACGTGAAGAAATTTATCGATTTTTATATATATATTATATATTACTATCGATTTTTATGAATGGCCGTATATTTTGTTTATAAAATTTTAATTGGGTTCTTTAAAAATGTCAGTTTTACGGTTTTTCCAAATGTCAACTTTCAGAATTCTTAACCTGACGTCAGAATCCAATCAGAAAAAAATATCAACATTATTAAAACTATTACATACTTAAGATTAAATTTAATTTTGTTTGAAAAAAGTTGTAAAGGGTTTTTCAACAGGGAAGCTACAAAAGTAGAGCGACAGGGACAGCAAACGACGCCATATTTCTTGCCGCTCTTTTGGCATTTCTCTTCAGTAAGGTTTGCCATTTCATGATGGAAAGATAAACTTCATCTTCAGCGATGAGGCTCATTTCTGGCTGAATGGCTTCGTCAATAAACAAAATATGCGGTATTGTTAAGGCAGCAATCCACACGTACTCCATGAGTCATCATTGTATCCCGAAAAAATTACGGTTTGGTGTGGTTTATGGGCCGGTGGCCTCATTGGGCCGTACTTCTTCCGTGATGATCAAGACCGGCACGTTACTGTGAATGGGGATCACTACCGTTCAATTATAACCGAATATTTTTGGCCCCAATTGGATGATATGGACTTGGAGGACATGTGGTTCCAACAGGACGGCGCGGCGCCACAAGCCACACAGCGAATGTCACAATCAATTTATTGGAAACCAAGTTTGGAGAACGTGTTATCTCACGAAATGGTCCAGTCACTTGGCCGCCTCGGTCATACGATTGATGAACTTCGTACGAATATCGAACATGAAATTGCAGCAGTATCGGCCGATTTATGCTTGAAAACCGTCGAAAATTGGGTTCAGCGTCTGGATTTCTGCAAGTATGCCCGTGGTGGCCATGCAAAAGAAATCGAGTTCCATACATAATGGCATCGAACGTACTTTCACAGGAATAAAGAATTTCATTGATATCCAGAACCGTTTTTGTTTTATTTAAAAAAACTTTTGTAGCGCTCTTATTGAAAAACCCGATACATAGACCTTCCTCATTCCTCCTGACAACACGCTTACAGAAAAAATTAAGAGTTGTAAGTCACTGCACTAGACTCTGTCCCTGATTATTCAAGATTATTCAACAGCTGTCACGATACGAAATTTATTTTTCTAATTTTAAATAGTAAGAGTCAAAAATATTGTAAAATCTCCCCCTTAACAGGCACCTACATGTCATAATGTATGACTGATTAAAATGCCCAACATATCAAACGAAAAAAATGCTAGATCGGTTTTCTTTGAAAATGTTTATATTTCCATATGCTTGAATTGAAATGTTGTTGATATGCAAAGATTCGCTAGACTTCATCACTATATATAAACTTAGATATATCTACATTCACATAATTCAAATTAATCATCTTGAAATTGCTGCATATTTAAAATAGCAATCGTCTTTATAGAGAACTTGTATGGAATAATCAATCAACTTTTAACCTGCTAAAATTTGTTCGGCAGAAAACTCGTTTTTTCATTCAATTTGTTGTCCTATGTTCATATCGCCTCAGTCAAGCAAGAACAAATGATATTACCTTACCTCTTAGTTATTTTTTGCATTTTTTTTTCATTTTTTTTATGAACACTTTTAATTTCAAAGTAAATACAAAAATATCGTAGGAAGTTGATATTTTTGTGAGTTTATACTACAAGATTAAAGTTCTTCATGCAATGAGACTTGCTCTCCGATAGGCAATCTATTTTACAACGAAAACGAATTCGGCCCACGGGAAAAGTGATCCCATAACTCAGCCCACACGCATCTTTTAAAGGTAAAACAAAAAATAATAAAACTAAAAAAAAAAAAAACTACAAATAAAAGACAACATTCACACATAACAACCAACAACTTTTTAAAGGCTCGACACGCATTTGACCGAAGGCTTTGACATCTAGCTTTTTCGTCAGGCTGCTGCTGATGCATAAATCGATGGGCGAACTTGTTTCGTTTTTCTTCTACATAAAATAACTATAAAACTGTATATTTTAGTTTTTGACTGCATGAATTCGCTTCTTGCGTCATTTCCTTTGGAATGGAAAATGTTAAAATTTGGGGGTGGTAGAGTAGCTGCTGTCATTTAAAAATAGCTTTAAATATTTTATGTGATGCTTGCATATGTATAGGTAAGTAAATCCACCTACGAATGAAGTGCTATGAACTTTAGTTGATCGATTGAGGTCAGAACTGTTTTTTTTTGTCTAAGTATTGAATAAGATTTGGCAGCATTTTAAATTAAAAGCATTCCATTCAATGTCATGCGGTGGCGCTGCTGTTTTGTAATTTAAAAGCTTTTCAGAAATCATAGGAATCTCAAGATCACTTAAAGACTAATAAAATTAAAGTAAAAAATTTAACCTAAACATTTTAGGGCGAATATTTATTGATATTTTTTATCTTTTGAATGTTAAAAGTGAATGTACGCAACAGAGATATCCGATACTGTCCCAATTTCTAGAATTTTGTACGCTCTTTTTAGTCAAAATATGTCAAATGAAGAAACTAAAGTCTAGACGGTTGATAAAATGTCATTATTTATGTCATTTTGGCATATTTTGTTTTTTTGACAGATGATAAAGAAACAAACTGATGGATAAAAATGATGTTGTCACCGGAATGTTGCCATTTTAACAGCAGTTTAAATACAGTACTACACTGCATATACTCGATTGATAAATTGTCATAAATTCTTCGAATGTCACAATGACAGGATCGTAAAAATAGTTTGAAATTTTGCCATAGTATTCGTCATAAGGCGTGTTCCTTAAATTCTTCGCACTATTTCGGACTAAATGTCAAATTGTGACAGGTGGAAATAAAATCCTCTCAGACGGTGTTCACATTGGATTTAAAAACTGTATTTTTTTGACGTTTCAGTATTCACATCTCGCAGTAAAGGAAGATGTAAATACTGAAACGTAAAAAAAAATCCAATTTTTCAGTCCAATGTGAACACCGTCTCAGAGAGAAGAAAAACTGTCAAAATGTCGGGAACGGTTTGGGCACTTATTTGCACTAATTTGCACCACGTCAAAAGAAATTTATGACTAGAGCTGCCGTAGTGCAATCATGAGTCAATCAATTTTTTTATAAAATCACTGTACAAGAAATTGAATGTTAAGAAAAAAGAAACGTATATGTATAAAAATGATTAAAGAATGATTAAGCCTTAACTACATTCGCCACTTTTTGCAAAATTAAAAAAATCAAAAATATTTTTTCTCGCTAGAGCAGTTTCTATGTGAAAACGAATATACAAAATTTAAGTTTTCTTTATCATTTTTATTAGTTTTCCAGTAAGAAACACTATCCCAAAATGAAATTGACAATTTTCACTTTTGTACTTTTTTGGCTTATGTAGTTAGGGCTTTAAATGAAAACAAAAAAAATATAATTTACAGTGCTTTGGCGCTGTAAGTCTAATTTGTTGTCGGTATTCATCGATTGAAAATAATGCGTCTTAGAAGAGTACAACAGTATCGAACTGATGAGCCTAACTGTTGTACTTGGGAAAAACGTATCTGTCGCAAAATCTTTTTTATAAATAAAAATGAGCAAATTTAAACAAAGAAATATTCTTTAAGCACATATTAAATCAGAAATATCAATTTTTTTAAAAAACTACAATAAACAAGAGTAACACAAATTTTCACTACTAAATTTTCGTCTTCTTATTAAGATTATCCTAACAACATATGCATTTTAAGAAAACCATTTGATTGATAAAAAGATAAATAAATAAAGTAACACTTGGGTAACCCTAGCTATTTGTATTCTGTTTGGTTATTTAACTTTAAAGTGACCTTTTTTTCAAAACTGACATACGAACACTTGGCATTTGACATCCAGTACAAATCCTCTCTCATGAGCGCTCTCTCTGGTCTGAAAAAGTACCATTTTGCAAATAATGACAACACACAATAAAAAACTAACTTGCTCATTCTTGCCAGTATGATGGCAGAGCGAACGCTATTATTTTACTTTCGTGTAAATGCATGTCATTTATAGTTGTTGAATTTTACCATTATTTTGCACTTCAATGACGTGAATTAATGGCAATTTGTCATATATGATATTGTGATTAATAAAGAACTGATGTAAATTTAAAAAAAAGGTTTGTGTTTGACATATGTCAAAGTGACATTTGCGAAAACGATAACAGCTCCAATTTGCTTACATATTTTTGGTCCACAAAGTGAAGCTTTTAGGCGGACACATTTTTGTTTGCTCAGATTCAATTTTACGTAATTAAACTATCACTTTTTTTGTTTTTATTATATTTATCACTTTCATCAACATACACGTTATGATGCAATAAATAAAATTATTTTGGTGCGAAGATCTTTTGAGTGTTGCAAGTGTCAGCAGAGTGGTATATTTTATTTTTATTTTTATTTTTTTATTTCCTTCACCGAAGCATTAGTCTGTGTCCATTATTAAATTTTATCACCGAAACAAAATTATAACTTTGTGTTTCAGCATCAATCAAACTGCTGCACACACATTTTCATTATAGTGTGGCGACTGACAACGATGACTATGAGACTATAATAATGTTGTACAAAAACTCCATATGACCATAGGGTAAATTAGAATTGGAAAGATACATAGCCGAAGATGTGTAGGAATGTGTTTTTTTGTTTTTAATTTAGCTGCGTGCCAAAAGCAATTAAAGTATTAAATATAGTTTGACATAGAAGAGGAGATACAAATGATATAAATAAAAAAAAAAAATATGAAGGAAAACTTTAAATGATACAGACGCCCCAGACAACAGACATTCATACAACCTAAATAGTGTAGTTGTGTGGTGGAGGCTCTTCTTTTTTTTTTTAATAAAGAGTTTGGATGCAATTAATTTTGATGAATGATTAGTTTAATTAATTCACTGAATTTCGGTTGTTTTGACATTTGAAAGATAAAGGAACAGGGATGTTGTTCGTGGGTTAAAATAAAACCATAAAGGTTAATTAACTTCAGAAGTCAATTAGATATGCTTATGGAAATATTAAACCCATGTTAACGCGTTTTTTTGAATATGGTTTTAAAATCGAAGGGGTGGGTTGGAAAGTTCCATTAAATAAAAATAAATCAAATTCACCTTTATTAATAATTATAAAAATTCCTTTCTATTATAGAATTAACTTAAATGTTCTGCTTTTTTCTTTCATATTTTTTATTTTAATTTAGGATTCGTTCTTGTTGATTCTCATAATTTTGATGCACACATCCCTAAAAGTTATTTATGTAATTTAAATTTGTACAGAACCATACACACTTATCAATTTGACTAGATTTTGCACATCCTTTGATACATTTCGTAGGTTCTTTATATTTTGTTTGCAAATATTAATGTCAGATGGAAAACTATACAATGATGTACTAAGTTGAAAATTGATCATTTATCGTTTTCGTTACATTCATACAGTGCTCCAGTTTGTTCGCTTGATTTTTGCTTTCGGGTTCACCCATGGTACACATACTCGTATCATCGAATACTGATATAGAAAGTATGTCTGTATTTGGAAATAAAAGTCTATATATGATTGAAATTAATAAATTCCCACACTTTTGTTGCGTATATAGCAGCAACAAGATATTTAAATGCAACATCCACAAGGAAATGAATTCAAAGTCTCTATCGACTTAAGATAACATGAGTGGGCATATGCGTTGAGATAATCATATAACTGCTTACTGGTTTTTATGATATGACATTGAAAAGATTTGTTTATTTTTTTCTCTTATTTATTTTTGTTCTCTTTTATTTCGATTAATAAGAGCGTATAATGAGCCGGTTTTGTTATGCTACGAACTTGTTATAATTTCTTGGAAAACCTAAAGATAATATTCCATTCATGACAAATAACAAATTGAGGTATAAAATAAAGCTTTAAAAATACAAAGTTTTGACACTTGAAGTTAGCTAGTTTAGTAGAGAATTTATTGAGAAGAAATAAGTGCTAAGTCTTACATGCATATATTTGAGACTTTACATAATGCAAAAGTTGTTTTATTTTTTTATTCAAACGAAGTAACAAGTCTATTTCTGAAATTTAATTTGCTAAGTATTACAGAAGCTACATTAGTAATTTAAACTTGGCGATATGTCAAACCGCAAACATCTAGCTAAAACCAAGTTGGCAGGCTGTTTGTTGCCCAAATCCACCCCGGATTGTGGCACCTTATCATGCTACGCCTTAGGTAAATAAGTTGTACGATTACGGAATAAAGAAATATCGTATCACAAAATAAAATTGTGGTTCACATCAACCACATCGGCGAGTTTGTGATTGCGAAATTGGATATCAAAATCTTGAGATGGACAATTTCATGATTATCATCAATTAGCATGCACTCATACTCAAGGGGTCTGTATAGTGTAGCCAGATCCGGAGAGTAAGAATTCTTGCAATACCTACAAAACTAAAACACTTCACTAAGCTTTTTTCCATATCAATGATGCAATCATTTCATTCTAGAAGGTCAAAGAAACACATATCGAGGACTGAAAGTTTCTGGGTTTCCTCAATGCAAGTGCCACTCATAAATTGAGGCTCGAGGGAAAATTTAGGTTAAGCGTCAGAAGGCATCATTGGGTTTTGGAAGCAATAAATTCTATGCGGCTACAATTGTTTATCATTAAGCTGGGAAATTTTCTATAAGAAGCTTTTTTAATACTACAAATTCTTCATACTATTGAAATAAATCAGCCAAGTTGAAGATTAAGGATTAAGGATTGGCCTTGTTGAATTATTGATTCAAGAAAGGTTTTTATGGCCTTTAGTCTTACAAATTAGTGTGTCATCTGGCTTACTCCCTTGGACTCATCAGTGACATGGTGATGGCCTTTGTCATACGCAATTTGTATTAAGTTCAGTTAAGCTTAAGTCTTATACTTGGCTGTGTGTTCTTATAGAAACCATGCCTGGCCCCGGCAAAAAAACTTCCAGCTTAATGATTAGGAATTCTAATCTTGTTGGATAGGTATAGCTTAGAGTAGATTTTGTGAAAGAATTCATGTAGCTAAGTTAAATTGAACTTAATACAAATTGAGCCTTTTGGCTCTGTTCTTTTATTACATTTTTAAATCAAGTTTTATTTGTCAGGTACTATACCTGTTAGTCGTGTCTAATACGAATAACCCACTTACAGATAATTCTTTCTGCTGCCTTTTGTAATTAAAAACAGTTTTAAATAGCAAAATTTTATTAAAACAAGCATGTTGCAAATAAAATTATCCAAGTTTCAGTTCTACTTAAAAAATTCGAAATCTTAATAAATTTAAAAACAAAACTTAAATAAGTTCAAGTTCAAGATAAACACTGAATGTAAGTGCAACGTTTAAAAAACAAATTAGCCCCGACTCGTTTATGTTGAATTTAAATATTTAAGTTTCAATATCCCAGAAAATAAGTCTAAAGTTTGTCCTTGTACAAAGAATTATTTTTTGATGGATATTTTCAAAAAACTGCGACAAATAGCGGCTGACACATAAAGGATATACCTAATGACCATGTTATGCATATCTTGTTCAAGTATCAATATAGGTATAACCAAATATTTGATAAGCAAATTTACCCAAACGAAGTGTCCCCAGATCACGTACCATCAAGAATATACAAATAATGGCTCAAATAAATAAACACTCAACCGCAACGCAAACTCAAAACATCTTCTTTCAAAACCAATATAGTATAATCGGTATAGCACACACAGTTACAAAAAAAAAAAAAAAACAACTATGCATTTATCCTCCAAAAAAGGACAAACATGTTGCCAAACAACATTATTGTGTTCACGATTTATAATAGCAAACAAATAAATCGCACGAAGACATCATGCTTGTCCATCTATACCGAATAAGGTTCAACTTAAATGTAGATATAATGTTGTATACGCTATACACACACGTTAAATGCGAATTTAGTTTGTTCGAATAAGTTGAACCATAGTCGGTTTGTGTGTTTATGGTTTAGACTTTACAAGCAACTTGTGTACCTTACCGATGAATTTTCTAAAAAAAACCTGTCAAAATGAAAACCTGTCAGGGTCACAAAACAAGATTACCCACTAATTCTCTCTCGTATTTCAAATCTATTTTATTTTTGTTTTTTATTTAGAATGGTGAAAAAAATAAGAACGAGCTTCAATCAAGCATGGTTGCCAATTAAAATAAAATTTAGGTATATAAAAATAAAAAAAAAAAATAGTTAAAATCTAAAAATTAGAATGGCGCCCAATCTGGGGTCGAATTGAAAAATGAATTAAAATTTAAAAGTTTGAATGAAACCCAATCTGGTGTCCGGTCAGGAAACAAAAATTTCTGCGCTTATTTTGGGGTTGATCTTTTTTTATATTTGTAATTTATTGTTGATATGTTAAGTATAAAATTAAACTTGAGGGTCTCTTATGGTTTTCTTGTTTGCACGCCTTTACATTATAAAAAAAAAGTGGAAGTTCCAACCTTTGACATCCAAAAAAATATATTTCTGTAAAGGGGCAACATTGAAATTTTAACCAAAGAAGGTGTGCCTGCTCAACACCTGCTTTTAAACCCATCAACCGTTATTTTAACAATGGAAAAATTCCAAATAATTTTAGTTTTTTTTTAGTTTACCATTTTCCTCAGATTGGGCGCCATTTTTAAAGAAGAGAGACTTCTATTTTGAAAAATTAACAAAATATCTATCCAACTGTTGGCACTTTAAGATTTTTTTAAAATGTTGGCTTATGGTTATGCCGGTACTAGCGTTAGTCATGTGGAGGCATTTCCGCATTTTTTTTATATTCAAAATATTAGAAATTATCAGAAGAGTTTAGGTGCCACCTTTTGACAAAAAAAATATTTTCCCAAAAACTGGCAACGCCGACATTTTTCCGTTGTCAACACCTATATTTTAAGACATCAGCCGTTTAATTGACTATGGAAATTTTCCAAATTATTTATGACATTTTTTATGTCACCATTTGGCCTACATTGGGCGGCATGTTTAAAAAAGAAAGACATCTATTTTGAAAAAATACAAACAAATATAATACAAAAAATGTGTATATAGGTAAATAAAAACCCATCTATATATTTTTTTCCAGTGTTTGTTTTTAAGTTTTTCCAGCACTGTCATTAATACTTTAACCAGTGATTGGCAGGTGGTGCCAATTTTTGCTCAAGTCATAGTTTTTTAGTCCAATAATCAACGCACCTTTTAAAAAGTATTTTTTGTTTATAAAAATCATACTTTACATAATGTTGTTTCTATATTTTTTGAGTTATTGGCTTTTTAAGTGCACCACTTTTTTTGTTTGCTTGCTAAGGTTGTCTTCAAAAATGGCGCGAATTGGAGCGTCATTTTCTTTAAAGGTTTTTCCCCCTTTAACAAATCTTAAATATTGTAATAAATGATGCCAAAGCCAGCATAAATAACTTAAGCAAACATTCTTCAACGAAATATTTTAAGAAACTTGAAAATAATACATTTACGCACGCAATTTTAACTCTATATGCAAATCATTATGGGGGTGCCAACAATAGGGTAAGCAGAGCTGTTTACACTTTTATAATTGTAAGAAATTGATTGCTTAAATTGATGAAATCGAAAAGATCAAAGCCAAAGTCAATCAAATTATTCTAAGAAGGCAGAGAATTATGCTTCAGTTGGTAACGCTGTTTTTATAAATCAATAGCGACAAGTTGTCATAAAACTCTATATAGATTGTGAAGATTGAGTACGGATTCATAAGTGTCATAGTGTCTAGGTCTACCTTAGAAACTTTGAAGCACCTCAATTCAGCATTAACAATACAACAACTTCAATGTTTTCCACATTTAAACAACAGCAAATGAGTTTTATGAGTCCAGCGTTTATTTTTCCTTCATGCCTCACAACATCCCTGACCCCCAACTTCTCTTGAAAACTTAAAAAAAAAGTATAAAATTGCCAAAGAGGTAACCATTAATAATAAAACCCTTTTTTCTGTTATACAAGAAATATCCCACGTGAGCATAGTTTAACACTGAAACTTTTTACACACATAAAGCCCCCATAATATCTGCAGTTTTAAAGCGCCAAATAAAGGAAAGGCGCAACGAGCTCACCATAACGTCAAACTCGCCGAACAAAGGCTGCGTTCAGACTTGCAGCGTTCGTGGTTTGACTATTAACGAATAACCCACCCCAAGCAAAAGTCGCCAGTTACCTATATACATATAGTCGGCTGGAACGAAGTATGCGTCAGAGAGAGTACTTCCTGTGCACACGCGGTATCACCAATCAATTCTGTGGTATGTCAGAGCCCCATAGCATGGCGGGTGCAATGCAGTAGTAATGTAATGTCGGAGTTATTTTTGGACGCGCTATTTGCAGTTAAAGTCATTCAAAGACTTGCAATGATTTTGCAGTTGTCATTGGACTCCACGCTCATGTCATATATTGGTTCTGATTCTGAGTTTGACAAAAGATCGAAAAAGCAAGTCACAGACATACAAAAAAACAAAAAAAAACGGAGTTTATAGCATTGACAGCCTAAATTGACGTTAAAGTGTTGAAAACCGCACCATCATATCAGAAAGGCATATACTTGCATATAAACACAAAGGCAAACATCTACACTTATATTTTTGTGCCATACGTTTGCCAATCTTTTATGATCTCTGTGGTTTAAATTTTTGGTTGAAGATACGTATATGCCATCAGTATTGCATACACAAATAGGATTGAAGTTGAAAAAAAAAACACCCTCTGCGTGCCTTCCCCTTCTTTTGCACAACGAAACGTATCATTAATATGTTTAGTTGCTTGCGCATCCGCTTGCTTGATGGAGTAGTATAAGGCACCCCAGTGTTGTATTGGATACTTCAGTAACATAATGATCAACAAAATAACACAAAGCGCATTAAAGCAATATAGAATCCACAAGAAGTGAGTGCGGCGGCGGATATGGGACTTTATGCAGGAAACTTGCAACACTTTGATGATTATTGTGTACTTGTCTAGACCGCACTGAAGTGAGGCAGAGGCTATGCCTAGCTGCCTGCTCGTCTAACACTCCTTTGACCTCTTCGATGAATAAATATAGGTATGAGCATTCACATCTATCAGGGACGCATTTTCTCTGTACGCTTAGAGTTTGATGCAAAGAGGCCTCAGAAATTCAAAGACTGTTGGAGATCTCAAAGCTAAATAGAACATTTTATTAATGTAGTTCTAAGAAATAAATATGCATTAAGTATAAAATTAATTAAGTTTGAAAATTTGTTTCTCAAATCACAGAAAATTTGTATTGTTTTCAAAAGAAATACAAAAATTGAAAATTTTTTCTAAAGAACAGTTTAGTAATTTTTTCTTCTCTTTAAGTGGAGCGACTGAATTTATAATTCAATTGAGTTGAGCTCATTTGAACTTTTTACTTGTTAGTTATTTAACACCCTTTTTTGACTTACAATTATCAATTGGTAGTTGATAATTATTAATATTTGATAGTTGAAAGCGCAATTAATATATTTAACTTTTCGTAGGTAGTTCAAAATAATGTAAATTTTGCGAATTATAAGAAAAATCACATTTTCCAATGCAGAGATGAGCTGTTTTGTAATAAATTGATTTTTAAAATACATACAAAATTTCAAAATTTATCAACTAACTTTTTCAAAATTAAACAATTTCATTTGCTCAAAGGAAAAGGTTAATATTTGTCTGCTAAAAATAGTTTAAACTGGCTTCTTGATAATACCATTGAAAAAGGTGAGAATCAACAAGAACGAACTTTATACGGAAACGCGAAACAGAGTTATTTATGGCAAATACTTGGTTTAATTTCGTAACTCCAGCACTGTCGACGACGCGACGTGGACCTGTTAACATTGAAGATGATTCTGATTGTTGATATAATAATTGTAGCCAAGAAAGAAACGGCTTGTGTATCAAAAGATAATTTTCCGATCACTGCATATAATTATGATGAAGAAAATATGGAAAATTATGATAACAATCTGAATTGTTAGGCTATGATTTTCTAACTGGTAAACATTGTTTAGCGGGATTTTGTTATGAAAAGGAAGTTCAAGTCCATATGGAGACGGATGTTTCTATATTTCATGAATAAAACAGTGAATAGAAAATTGCAAATACATAATAAGAGGAGAGATCCATAGAAAATTGGTTTATGTTGTTCGGTTTTTCTTCAGTATTCGATGCAATACAATGGTCAATGGAATGGCTTTGTTATATAGTTATGAAAGGCTTGTTTTTTATTTGAAGTATGTAGGTACCTATATTGTACATGAAGAATAGAAACAGATGTAGTGCATTATTTTATTCGCGCATGCTTTGAGTGAGTACTTATTGGACAAAAATTATTCGCAAGAGGAGTCATTTAAAATTATATTTAGCCCCCTTTGTTGTCCGAATTATTATTTTTCCTTATTTTTAGAATAAGTGTTGATAAAGTGGTTTTATATTTAAACTAAAATATGTTTCATGAAGTGGTTTCAAGTTATAACCACCTAGCAAGAAAGTATTGAGAGTATTGAAGATCCTCAGGGAATCATTAACAGCGTACATGATTGGGTAAACAATAAGTCGTGTTAAATTAACTAGACTTTCAGGTAAAATTAACAGGATTACTATTTAAAGCAGTGTTAAATTAACAAGGTGTCATGCAGATTAATCCTGCAATCTACGTTAATTTAACATGACATCAGACATTTTGTTAATCATTTAACCTGACCAGGCTTGTTAAAAAATAACAACCTGATAATCAGGTATAGTTTACAAGAAATTGGTTAATTATACTTGCTTTCTTCTCAGGGGGAAGATGCCTACACTCCAAGTTAATAGGTTAAGAATAGAGTTAAACTGATTTTAGAACCGTTATGCTATATTACCACCAAAGGTTTATCTCAGTTCAGATTAAAACAATCTATTTGGTGCGTTTTCAAAAAGATTACAAAAAATATTTTGACAGCACCTTTAAAAATGTAAATATTAGTTGTGTTTTTTTGCAAATCAAAATAATTCTGTCTGAAAAATTGACAGCAAAACAAAGCAATTTACATGTCAAATACAACAACAACTATGTCCATATAGAGTTATAGGTATGTCCAGATAATTAAGTTGATTCAACTTTTGTCCCGATAAAAACGATATTGCCTGACTACTATTGTCGTTGTGTTATCGATAATTTGTATAGAAATTTCAAATGTTTGTTGCTAAGATAGTTCAATACAAAATGGCTGACCAAAGCAAATATTGAAATGTCCCGGTGTTGTTCTTATCACCAAAGTCCATGTGGACATGCAAAAAAATGCAGCTAATGTTTAATATTTTCTTATGAAGTGGAAGTGAGATAGAATTCTTCGTTTGTGAAAAACTGAATGCATCCACTAATGAATCCTTCAGCGCTATATAAAAAATAGTTTGGTTCGATTTATAAAAGTATTTGATCTAGAAAGCAAGATTAATTTGTAATCATCAAGATTTACGAAATAGCATGGTAAATCTTCGGGATTTGAAGAAGATTTGAGTTTAATCTTGTTAAGTCTCAGATAAGTGTTAGGTGGAAATGTAGAATTACAGAAGAAAGAAAGATTAGTTTAATTACAACTTAATTCACAGTTTGAAAATTTTAACACCGCAAGTGAGACATGAAGTAGATTAGAGAAAATGAGTCTAATTTTATATTCAGGACTCATTCACACATAATAAAAAATTCAAGACCATCTTATAGCAGATCTCTCAAGCCCCAACTATGCAGAACTCCCAAATTTTAATTCTTACCACAACCATTTGGGTAGTACCTAACAATACCTAATCTTTTATTATGCCGATGCAAAGATTGAGGACTCACAAGTTACAAGTAGTTTTTTTGATGTTGATTTTATAAGACTTGTTTGTGATATAATGAAATTTTTGATTACTGAAAGATAATAATTACAGGAACCTTAAAACAGTTTTGTGGATTTTTAGTTCTAAGTTTTCCCTGAATATTTTGCTAAAATAAAAGACAGTAAAAAAAAAAATTACTATCCATTCAGAGTCATTTTTATATGCCTACTAGTAGAAGAATTCAAGTGGGGAGTGAATAATAAAAACAAAATATTTCAAAAAAGATTAAATACCAAAATATTATTAGATTAATTTTTTGTTGTAAACTGCTTAAAAATAGATCAGATCTTTAGTAGTTTTGTGAAGGCTACAAACTTAGAAGTTGCTGTCGGAATACAAAAATATTATAAAAACGAGTAAACCTTCCCCTGTGTGGTTTTTGGTACTTGTTAGATATCTGGGAGCTTTGCCTGATTTGTCAATCTTATTTTAACAAAATAAAAATTATTCAAGCCCACTAGCCGCTCATATAATTAAAATTTCAATCCTCTTAATTGACCAACTACTAGCCACCCGCGAGTTTTGATTTTCTGACATTTTGATTTTAATTTTTTTTTTTTGCAGGTTTGGTTTGTAATTATTACAATTTAATTTATTGGTTATTAATTACAGATCAATTAGACTGGAAAAAATAAAATTTAAATACGCCCCAATTACTCAATTATTATAATTTAAAATTCCAATAACAGTTTAAATTACACGAAAGTAATTACACTGTAATTAAATAGTAACTGGGAATGTAATCAGAATTTTTTTTTCAAAGATTGCTTAATTAAATTCGAATACCAAATTTTAATTTCGGTTAAATTAGTTCAACTGTTAAGAATACTGGTTTGGTATCCAAAAAAAAATTGTTTTTTAGTTCCCAGGATTTTATTTTCAGTACAAAACTGAGAGAGATGTGTATGTTATTGTGAGGTTTGAGTTTGCGAAATTTTGATTCGCAAAATTTTAATATGGGTGCTTCAAATTGCAAGATTTCGGTTGATATTTGCGAGATTGTTTTTGTGCGATATGTGAACGCAATATTGGTAAAAGCAAGATTTTTTGATTGCGAGATAATGAAGTTGGAAGATTGCGAGATTTCATTACTCGAGATTTTGTTTTTCATTATTTCTTGTATTTGCAACGAAAAGTCTCTAAAGACGATTAGCAAACACTATGCCTATCATCTCTCAAATAAGTGAGTTAATCTTCCAATAAGAACTATTTTTTATTGATGTTTAAAAGGCTACAAAAGGTCATTAAAAGAAAAGATATTTGGAATAAAAAAGCGGCGTAGAAAAAATAACAATTAATCGTACATTGAAGAAGAAGGGCTCAAAATATTGAATGATGTTTATACTCGTACTATCGATTATATTGCAATGCAAGGGCTGGTTTGCGACAAATATACATATAGCCTTCCAGAAGTCAAGATTCACATCAAAAGATTCTTTGAATTTTACAAGAAATTCGATTCAAGACCTTCAAAACGGAAATATTCTATTTCAAGCTTTAAAGTGGCTCCTAACCTGCAGAGCAGATGCACAAATGGTTAAATTCCACAAAGATTTACAGTTACCAAAATTGTATACAATACAAGAAAAATTAGATCAAATAAGCTCTGAAATATATTCAGTTGTTTTACTCAAACAGAAAGAAATTTCCCTCTAATTTGCTCCATAAAGGAAAATGGGGAAATAAAGGAACTTTTATTTTTTTTATTTTAGAATCAAAAAATTTATTTTTGAGTCATAAACATGCTTAAAACTAAAAATGCTATTAAAATCAAATTTGTGTTGCTGAGAGAACGGTTACACTGACCACTTTTATTATGTTCGAAATAACTCAAAATCCAAAAAATCAAAAACTTTTAAATGTTTTGCTTAATTACTCATACAATTTTTCGTAGCAAAGATAGGGCAGTACATACTTAAACGAAATAAAGTAGAAGCTTAAAGTATTGCTATGACATATTCAACAAGCCAGTTTAATTCAAAACTAATAGAAATATGAGGCCATGATTGGAAAAGTGGTGTAGGTAACACATTTTTTGGCAAAATATAATCTTAACTTTGCACATCGAACTACCGAACCGAAATCTCGATTTTGAGCAACAAGATCTTAAAATCTCGGTACTTTAATTGTTCAGACCGCACATTATCTAGATTCTGTCACATTTCAAAAGAATTTAAGTGCTCATAGGAACTTAAAGTCAAAGCCCCAGGACACAATTGCACATATTTCACATTTCTTTTTTAATAAAACGTGAAAATAACCACATTCTGTTTACACTGTACTCATAAATATAAAATCTCTTTTTTCCATCTTCTCTCTTCCATGGGCAAACTGTTATACGGGAGAAAAAAATTATAAATTAAGGGTGATTGTGAATAGGAAAATTAAATTTAATTTTGGTGGAAATATACTAGTTTACGAGATCTTAAAATGTTTGGGAAATCTCATTGATTTTGATGAGATTTTTGGCTTTTGGCTCGAAATCTAGATTTTCATTCGGTGTTAAAAAGCTATTTTGTTCTTTTTGAATCTAAAATTAAAAAGTAATTAAAATCGATAAAAGACTAAAAATATGATGAAAAAAAACAGTGGCTTATACAAATTTTGCGTACTCACAGTTTCATTTAGCCATTTATACTTTCCCATTTCTTAAAATTGGTTGGTTTATTAAGTTTTGGCCCGAAAGTCACTATTCTTGTACTTTATTATCAGCATACAATGACAGTGTAGGGTTTCGTAAGAGCAAGAAAATTTTTTTGTACCATACCTTCACTCTAAGAAGAAATTTATTTCTTATAACTTTTTCCACCACTTTGTCTTTAATAATGTCATTAAATTAGTAAACCCTTCGCATATAAAAGTGTATCTTCAGCGCTGAGCTATGTTATAGCTTTTAAACACAAGACTAAAGTCTTGTAATCCAGACATGCATAACATTTTTTTAACAAAAAATCAATACTAAATCAAATAAAATTTTCTGAATAACTCATGGATTAGATGGCCAAGCTTTATTCACAAAAAAATTCATGTGGGTCAATTATCGTTAATGAATATGGAACGCTCCGGTTAATCAAATTGGAGATTAAGAGAAAAACTCTATGTATAATAAAAATTATAATAAGATGTGCGTGACTATAAAAAAATCACTTAGTAGCGAAACATTGACATTAATAAGGATATAATTTTGTAGACGGTGTTCTTGCGCCTATAGGCTATATAGACTTTAGTGATTCAAAATAGCATTTTATGGCCTTAGTCCTACAAATTGGCGTTTTGTCCGGCTTACTCACTTGGACTCATCAGTGAAATGGTGAGGGCTTTTGTTAAACGCAATGAATTTGTGTTATAAAATAACCTTCTTATAAAAACTATACTTGCTCCCAGACAACAAAAAACTTTCCAGCTAAATGATTAGAAATTCTAATCTTGTTGAATATAGTTTACAGTGGTTTTTTGTCAAAGAATGTATTTAAATTAAACTGAACCTAATACGAATTATAAATGACAAAAGCCCTCACCATTCAGTGATGAGTCCAAGTAAGTAAGCCGGGCCATAAAAAGCTATTTTAAATCAATAATTCAACAAATCCAATCCCTCATGCTAAGTCTTCTACTTGGCTAATTTACTTTAGTAGTATAAAGAATTTATATTATAAGAAACCCTTCTTATATATAGATTTTACTTTTGGAGTGTCTTATACGAGTATGATAACTGCGAAATTTGCAAACTAGTCAAAATGGATAATCGAAAAGATATAGAAATAAGCTTCGGAAAAGGAAAAATAAAATCTGTGGGTAAAAGCTCTTAAAATTTCATTTACGAAAACAACAATAAAAAAATTGTCTAATTTTGAGGTGCTACCTCATTTTGTATTGAAAAAATTACCTTCCTTTAATTTATCTCCTGAACTACTTAACATTCTTATGCAAACAAAAGAGTTGGGTTGAAAACTTTCAAGTTTGACACGTATGAAATAACAATTCTATATAAAAATTATGTAAGCCTTGTAAAAGCTATAATGTGAGGTATGATGAATATCTTATAACTTGATTAAGCTAAAAAAAAATATCTGAAAAATCTTCATACCTACTAGCTTGGTTCTTATAAGGTTAATTTCTGATTGAAAATCGTATACACAATGTACGGCCACGACTAGACCTAAAGACCCTTATAAAAAAACAAAGTAAATACAATTTTATACATCTAAATCATAAAAGCTTTAAAATTTTCACTTTTACATTCAATTACTTGTAAAGAACTCAAACATCTTTGTAAGAGCTGAAGAGTACCTACCTACAACTTCGTTAATTTAAAAAAGTAATGATTATTTTTTATGATAATGTCCTTGCCCTTCAACCAAATTGGTATTATTTATTTCCATCATAAAAATAAATAAATTAAAACTATCTACCCTAAATGCATTTTGCATGATTTGACCACACCATTTACAACCATGAAAAAAACCATAAATATATAATGAAAACGAAGTTTACTTATTCAAATTCATAACAAAAAAAAAACGCATATACTCTTCAGAAACCCATTCAATTGAATAAGTACACTTAAAAAGTTCTTTAAGTACGACGCACGCTGCCTCTCCTTCATATTTATGTACTTATGTGCTATAAATTCACTTCATATTATTCTTGCTAACAATTCTTCAGGGTTACTCGTGTTATTCGACAAAATGACTCATTTACATACATCCTTTTTCCGCTCATATAATTCTCTATATATGAATTTAATTAATTGTATGTCATCAGATGACAATGGTAGCCCTAATAATAATAATAAAAATGATCATACTCAAAAGGACACCCCTTGCCATAGAATTCAACAATCATTGGTACATGCCCTCTCTCGGCTGCTTAACACCTTTATACCAACCGAACTTGCATATCTTTAACCATTAATCTTATCACATGTTAAAGGATCTCTCATTCACTCCCTTGCCTTGGTGCATTGTCACCACCGACACACGTCTTTGAGTCACCAGAAGGTAGAGCTAGTGTTGCCACACTGCTAAAACTTAAAATTTTATTTGGTTTAAAGTGAAACTTAAAAGTTGGTAGATGTACTAAAATTATATGGTTCTCATGGAAACATACAAAGATTTCTCTAAAGAGTATTTTTTGCTACCTCAAATCTGGGAATTCAAATTTCAAAATTTAGAACCCACTAATGTTGCGTTTCATTGAATTCGAATAATAGTGATATAAAATGGTCAACAACACAATCAAAACAAAATGTTGGAGGAATGAAATAAGTGGCAACGCTTATTTATATTTCTTTTTCTCCAAATATCCACCAGGTCAATACTGCAATTGCATTGAAATGGCAACCATGCTTCCTTAGGAGTTTCTGTTCAAATGACAACACACGCATCTGTTTTACATATCACGTAATATACAAACATATAAGTGCTCTCCTCAGGTAGATATAAAATTATAGAAATGATAGATAAAGATCTTTATCGTTTTTCCAGATAGACCCCAGCAGCCACAAACAAAACCATCTTCTTCATTGATAAAAGTCTGTGTATAGCTATATGTTGTACCAGTAAATTCACATACTGCATACAGGTAGTCAGTCCTGTGCTCTCTAAGACCAGAGGATGTTGATCAAGTTGTAGTGATAAAAGAAAACAAGCTGCAGGTCTACTATAGTAGGTAGGTACAATAATAACGGCCCGGCACAATGTAAACAGAATCATCATCTCATATACAGATAATATAATAAACCATTATAAAGAGCCTATTATTTTGTTATCTTTTGTTTGTTTTTTTTTTGTGTTTAACTTACGTTGTGAATCGAATGCCACAGTACGACAACGATCATCGCCTTCGATATCGCACCTATAAACGGCACCAGGTTGGACGATCGATGGTTGATATAGTGAATTATTGTCCTTTGGCGCTCCAACAATGACCCTGAAATAAATAAATTAAATATAAAATTAGTTTTTTTTTATTTTCGTTACAGCTTGTAAGCTTTTTACAAATAAAAAAGATTTAAACAAAGTTTTTAGGATAATTTGAATTCAATTGATATTAATTTTAGAATAAAGATACAATTATTATCTCAAGACTTTTTAATGCTTTATTATATCAGAAAATGATAGATAAGTAGTAAAATTTTCTTTTAAAATGGCTTTTTTGTTAGTAATCTTATAGGAATTAAAAGATGTGATAAAAGGTTACCAGTTTACGTTTAGAACCACGCTAATTTTTTAATTTATTTTTAATGAATTTGTACCATTACATATAAGATTTACAAAAAAGAAATTAAATGCATCCTTTTTTTATTTTGAATGTTCCTTTTTTTAATGGAGTTTTTAGCCAGTAGGTGACCACAGCTGATTCATAAGCTAAACTATTCAAAAAGGTTGAAATCACTCTCCACGTGGGCGTAATTAAGTAAACAATTTCAACGTTCAAATAGTTTTTCTCTTGTATGTAATAAAATTTTGCGTATCAAAGCAAAATAATAAAAAAAAAAATATTACTGTAAGGCCTTGAATTAGTCCCAAGCTCTAACACAGATTATAAGAATAGTAAACAAAATTTCAAATAGCAAAAAATGAAAATGCCAAATGTGGAAGCTTGCAGATGCACTTTTTATTGAATTTTAAGGCAGTGGTTTCCAAACTTTTTTAATTCGTGGAACCCTAAACAAAACCCAAATAAATTTTGTAATACTTAACTATAGCAAAACATCTTAAAATGTTGTTTTTTTTTTAATTTAAGAAATTCCATCAAAGCTAGTGCAAAGAATGAATTTGATTGATATTTGCTTCGAAGTTAAGTTTTATGTTTGAAATTTGTATTCACATATCTGGGTAGCGTCTATATTTAGTGTTTTCATAATGCTGAAATCCCGTTTTACCCTATGAACCTTAGGGTTCCGCAGAACACAAATTGGGAACCGAGGCTTTATAGGTCCACACCTCTTACTGTTTACTGTTTTTATTTCAAAATATGTCTGAGTAAGACTATTTACTGTTATATTTTGTCCATCGGCATGAGTAATGGTTTACAAATTTACATCATAAAACAGTTTTGAGTCCTAAAAAGTTGTCCCAAATGAAAATTATACACCCCGATTACGATTAAAATAGATTTTATATGTCTTAAAGTATTCGAAAACAATAAGTATTTTTTTTTTCGGTTAAATAGCATGAAGTAAAAACCCTTCATGGAATATAATCATTTTATGTAAATTAAAATTCCACATCATCAAAATGGATTTTACCCTAATAATTCTTTTTGCTACAAGTTTTTCGTTATGGTGCACTTTGTATACATAACAACAAGGCAGAATTTTATAAAAAATAATAAAACTTTAAAAAAAATATATCTTTATAATGAAATTTACATTTTTGCTTATCTCTCTTAATTCAAAGTTAAAGGTTAACCTTGAAAAAAATTATGTTTTCTTCAACTTCTTGTGCAGAATCATAGCGTATTAAATTCATGGAATGGTTAAGAAACCACTTTATACTGAGAAAATATATATACTCGTATTCCAAAAATACTCTACCAAAGTTAATATCACCATGACGATTGAATAAGTTTTTGGTTTTAATGGGCGTGTCAGTGGGCGCAAATTTTTGAATTAATTTCTTTCCCTATTCTTGATCATGTCTGAAAATTTCATCAGAATTGATTAGTCATTCAGATTAAACGGGAGAGACTGTAACTCATAATACAAATTAAATAAAAAACAATGTATTGGTGAATAATTTGAAAGATAATTATCTTTCAAATATTCTTACAATATAACCTAAATTTCTGCCAATTTTATGATTATTTTTATTTTCTTAGCGGGCGCGTCAGTGTGTTGAAAGTTTTAGTGATGATGTGTTATGGCATTTTTTATCATATTTGAAAATTTCATCAAAATCGGTTGAGTTGTTGAGATTTTATTTAGTTATGAATAAAAGAAAACGGAACCACTGTGCACTTTTGAGATTTTTTTTTCAAATTTTGAACTTAAGGATTTTTGTAGTTCCCTTGGTTGGACATTGAAACTATTTTAGCTCCAAAAGTAACGGTACTTTCCATACAATCGTTAAGAAAAAGCTTATTTAACTCAGAAAAACCAAATGATTTTGATGAAAAAAAGTCAGTGTAATAGCGTAAAAAGTATTTACCTAATTTTTGAGAGAATTTTTTTTTACAAAAAACTATTCGTCGGCTTAGAAAAAAAAACGTTGAGTTAGGGGCCTTACACTCTAAGCCGACGTATTATTAACGGTACCTGCCATATGAGCGTAAAGTTTTTTTTATTTTCAATTTTTTCATTGACGGCTTAACTAATTTCATTTTTTTTGCAAAAGATCCTTTAAAGTGTTAAAAATATTACCTTTACATTTTTGTTTGTATTAAATTTTTATTCAAACACAAAATTAATTTATAATTTAATGTACCTATTTATTTTCTTCCATACACCCAGCAGCAGGGTTGTGAAAGAATGCATTTTTTTTATGAATGCATAATCATTAAAAAATATTTATTGAATTCAATGAAAAGATTGCATTCAATATAAGGAATACATGAATTCCTAGAAGATTGCATTCAATATATTGCTGTAAAATGAATAATGATTGCAATCATTTCAACGTCAAATAATGGTGACTTTAGAATTTTAATTCACAATCTCTCAAGTCAATAAATGTAATCTTTTAATTTTAGTCATAAAGATTGCATTCACAAAAGAGTGTACTCTTTTAAGACCCTGGTGGAAAATATAATAAGCCTTATTGTGAGTTTCATACGAACAACATTCCTCGCGGAGTACTAATTTCGGGGAAATGTTAGCTTAGATTGTCACTTAATATTTGACTTCAAACGGAAAAAAATGGTATGCTGGTGCCCTTTACCCAAGTTTGTTTTGTTTAATTTTAAAGAAATTCAGGAGAAACTTATAGGATCTTTATAAGATTCAGATTCAGGGGAAACAAACATTTTTTCGGTCGAAATATTTCTTATGTGAAACTCACAATAAGGCTGAATGCATGCGCTTTTATTTTTTACCTGTGATAAACATAGATACATACATATGTAGGTGCTATATATGGTAAAATTTTGAATTCGTAAAAATCAACCTCGAGATTTTAATCAAACCTGACAGACCTGAGACGACGATAAAATGGATGCCAAAATTTCATATGTCTGTCTATTAATCTGAACCTCTGTTCCAAGTATTTTGATGATTCCTCGAGGGAAAATCGAATTTTGTTAAGGTCCAAAAATTACGGTACTTGACATACAACCATAACAAAAAGCTTATGTATCTCATGAACTGCTCTAACGATATTGATCAAAAACATTTGTACACTATTTTATTTATGTTTTTATTTATTTATTTAAAGTAAAAAAAAAATAAATAAAAATGAATTAAGTGGCGCAACAGCTCATGGAGAACCAGGACCTAGTGACTATCAACTCTGAACCATTCCTGTGTGCGTGTTGTTGGCAGGAATGGAGGGGACATACAATTTTTTGCCGAGTCCGAACGGCTAGATGAGAAGCACTTATTCATGACAAGTATACTCTTGGAGGATTTGTCAGTCCCTCACAAGAGGCAGTACCTCGGAAAAAAAACATTTCTGTTTTTAGGTGGCAGTGGCCGGGAATCGAACCCAGACCTATGGCATGACAGTCCTACGCACTAACCATTATGCCACGAAGTATTACATTTATTTAAAGTTAGTTTAAAAAATATCAAGAACTGTTAACAACGGTACCTTCCAAAGAACCCTTTTTTCGACTTTCCCAATAAATGTCCTAACGTGTTTTGCTATGTTTTGCTATGTTCCAACGAAACCAAAATTTGAGATATCAGTTTAAATTTTTTATATTTCAAATTGGTTGATCAGGATTTCATCAAGATGAAAGCTGAAATTAGTGTTTTTATTGAGGTTTTGTTGAAATTTCTACATAAAACTTGTTTCATCAATTTAAAATATCAAAATTTTAACTCGGATTTCATTTTGATGTGAACATAGCACTAGTGTTAATAGTCTGGTAGACGACCGTAAAATTACCTAATCTCATCACGTACTTACAAAAAGAGGATGCCAAACAATTTTCATACTTGATTGCAAATTAAAAACTTGAAAACGTTTTCGAAGGCCATGAATTGGAGTATTTTTTAATTAACAAAAAATATATAATAAGGGACCTCTTAGACGTACCCAGCCGCTTTTGAATCATTTATTTACCAAAAGTATAAAGCTGTGCCAAACTCTTGGGTGTGCAATTTTGATCTTCAGAATTTATGAGTAAGATTTTCGATTTTCAATTTTTTTGAAAACAACTGTGCATCTTTTTTGTATTATCATTTCTGAAATATTGCAACTATAAATTTAAAAATCACTTAATTATTATTTTCAAAAAATACTTAATTGCTTATCAACATCTCAATTAAATTATAAAACTAACCCAAAATAGTTTGCAACTATTTTTAGAACAACAACAAAGAATCACATTTTAAATAAAATTTTCAATAGATGCAATGATTCAAAATGAAAATGACTTCATGAACTAAAGATCAGAATAAAAATAAGATTTTCTATTAAAAACAATGAGATAATCTACCACCATTTTTTTTTAAATGATTAAATTTTGAATGCTGTCCTACACTACAAGTGACTTGAATAGATCGTAGGTTTTATTAAGTTTCTAAATAGGTGTATTGAACTAACCTGGGTTTTGTTTCAGCAATATTTTTTTATGAACACAAGTTACGTTCCGAGTATTTCCATCAAGAGCTTATGGAATATGTCTAAGATTCGTTACATTCGGCCGATGATATTTTTTGTTAAAACTCATCATTGTGAAACATTCACGCAAAATTAAGTACTACTTTTAACACAATCCTAATCACAATGACGAAGAATAAGAGAGAAATAATTTCCGTCGAGTTCATTTTTATAAATATCAAAGCAAGCAGTTTGACTTATATGTTTACAAGGCCTTCATTTTTTTTAATCACACAATCATTTATCAATGCTTCTTTTCAGTAGAGCGATATCTTTAAAAAAAACAAAAAAAATAGACCGACAAATGACGGTGTCATCATATTAAAACATGAGTGACTTTAAGAAGTCTCCACAAAATCATCAACAAATTTCATTCAAAATAAGAGACATTTAGAAATTGATAACGATAAACCAACAAAATTGTTTGTCTATATTTGCACAGTTCTGAAATCAACAATATTTTTGTCAATAAGACAAACCGGCTACAAACATTACTAATATAATTTGAATTTTTCACCTTCACCTCAAAGCGAACTGAATGAATTTTGTAAATAAAAAACAATCTTTATTTTTAGATATTTTGTTTTCTCTTCAAAATAACACCGGGCCAGATGACTCACTCTGCGAACAGAATCGCTGTTTGTGTGAATTTTTTTTCGAATTTGATTTTCCTTATGTTCAAAACACAAAGTTAAACATTTAAAAAAATCTATTTGTCAAAAACATACATACATTATAACAAATACACAAATAAATTACACACTCAATAAATTATTTTCAATTTGGCACTCGCACAGTTGAAATAAATCGAATCTATTGATATTCGAGTTTCGAAATAAAAAATTTGGCACTCTTTTAAAAGCGATGAGTCAACGCACCCTATCATTTGCCAGGCGTGCGTTTGCGGCGTTTTTGGGTTGTTGGTCGTTTTGGGTGATCTTCACATCTTTTCATTCAAATCGCCGTATGGGTGATGGCTCTTAAGGCAACAGAATTCAATGTCAGAATTGTGGTTTTTTCCTCTTGCTCTGGGGGACGAGGATGACAACAACTATTATAATTATTTTTAGATTAGCAATGGATGACGAATACTAAATTCACGATCACACAAATGAAGTAATTGGTGGCGTTGACTTAAGCTCTATGTCACTTGAAATTCTGAGGAACCCAATTATTGTGAATTTCAACAGTTGTATAGACAAATATGGAAGAAATTGAACATATGGTCAAAAATTTGCATTTCATATGAGTTATTGTATGTTTTATTTTATTTGGATTTGTGGATAATTTGAATAAAACCGATGCGACGTATTCAAATTAAAACCTTGAGTTAATTGCTGAAAGTGATGAATGATTGTGATGAATGATGATCAAAGACGGAGTATAAGATGAGGTCAAAAGCTATATATGTATGCATATTTAATAATTTAATAAATTTACGTGAGCATCTATTTTCTGAATGGACACCACCTACGCAAGATTTACACCAGCATTTTTGAAACAATAGTATAACAACATGCGATTTCGTGAGGTGAGGTAAACGGATTACTTACCGGCAAACAATGAATCAGTCATATCCGGGTGACGTTTGATTTCGAATGTTGTACTACAATGAATTACTGGCGGCCCTTACATGGTCAGTCAACTGACGCAATCATAAATCAGCTTTTACAATAAATTTGACGTTTCTTTAACGATAGCAGAGACCCGTATACATTTTAGTGTTTTTGTTTTTAAAGAAAACTTCCTTTATTAACGAAACTGTGTTAGATGACATAGAATTCATATAAGTAGCAAAACCTGTTATTTTTTGACAGATCTAAAGCGATAAGGAAGTTGAAATTTCAGATGTCTTAAAAGTTTCGAATAACATGGATTGGAAATGAAAAAAATGCTGGGTATTGGGCCAGATGGAATAGCTCCAGTTCCAGTTGCTTTAAAAATCTGCACTTTTTCGTTATCTACCTCTTTGTTTGATTCAACTAAGAAATAACTTTAAACATGCGAGATTTTGATCAAAAAAACTTTATCTGTTGCAATATCCATTTTTGAAAAATCTTTAAACATGGAAATATTCTTCGAAAAAAAAAGATGTTTCCTCAGGTGTTCCTCAAGGAAGCCTTATTGGTCCTTTACTTTTTTAATGACATTGATGACATATTTAAGTTTTTCAAAAATCTTACGTATGCAGACGAAATTTTGCAATTCCAAAATTTCGCAATTAAAAAATCCCGCTTTTAATAATCCCGTAATAAAGAAATCCTGGGTAACGAAAATATCGCAAACCAAATTTCGCTCGGGTTTTAAATCTGCAAGATTTTGGTGAAACAATGTAAATAATCCCCCAATTACGAAACCCTGATAACTAAGCATCGCAAATTAAAATTTCACACGAGTTTTGAATCTGCAAGATTTTGATTGAAAAATGTATCTGTTGCAATGCAAATAAATTTTGCGAGGCTTCCTAGCTTCCACAAAATAAAACGAATATCTTCTTGCCTTTTGACCCTATTTTTATTCATAACTGTTCTTTTAATTTGTGGGTTAGGAGTGAGAAAGAGAATGTAAATATTAGATATCCCAATTGTAATTTTGAGTAAATTTGCTTAATGGTTAAAAATATGTTTTTGAAAAAAAAATAAAAGTATTTTTTTTTGGCTAATTTTTGTTTTGGTTCACGGTATTTTTTTTCGGTGAGAAACTGAAAGCAATGCTACTGCGGAATTTAAATTTGCAAAGTTTTGATTTAGGAGATTTTTATATGCTAGATTTAAGATTGCGAGACTTTTTATTAAGAGATTTTCATATGCGAGATCTTAGATTGCGAGATTTCGAGTGTTATTTGCGAGATTTTTTGTGCGATATGGAAATGCAAGATTGTTAAAAACAAAATTAATTAGTTGCGAGGTTATGAAAAACAGGATTATTAATTTGCGAGATTTAATTTTTCGAGATTTTCAAAAAAATGCAACATTTTGGTTTGCGGGATTTCGTACCTTTCCTTCAACAAATATTCCGGTCTATAGAATCATAATATGATTGGCTTCTTCTTCAAGTAGATGTGATGATAACAAATTATTCCTTAATGTTGGTAAATTTTAAAGTTTTACCTGTCACATTTTAAAGTTTCTCACATCATTTTTGATTCTATCATAAATAATTTTCGTCTTAAAAAGTTTGAAGTTTCTCACATCATTTTTGATTCTATCATAAATAATTTTCGTCTTTACATGGAGCCTAAACAAGTTGACCGATTTTCTTCAAATATTTAAAAAAAAATTGTTCAACTTTTAACTTTTTTTGAAATTTGTTTTTTTTTTTTAATTTTATTTTGGTTTTTAACAATAATTGCATAGAAGGTACGAGTATTATTTGCTTTCATAAAAATAGGGGGGATTTACAAATAACTTTGAACAGACAAACGTTACAATACATCTTGCGTTTTTCTCGCAACAACAGAAATTTTTTCAATCAATCGAGTTTTTGTTTGAATGCCAGCAAAGGAAATCGTGTGTGAAGTTGCATTCGAGTGCAAAAAAACAACGTAAAAATGTTAAATTTCCCTGTTTGAGAAAAAAATTTAGGCAAAGGGTGTATCTGGCACTACTTTTTTCGAAGTTGGTCTTTTTGACAGCTGTCACTTGATTTATGCTCAGTTTGGTTTGTCAATCCAGAATGAATGGACTTACTCCTGAACAAAGTTTGCAAATCATGCAACTTTACGCAGATAAGCCCATGACGACTTAGAAGAGAATAGTTGGCGCGAAGATTTTTATTTTTTTTTAATATTGACTTAAACAAACAGTGCTTCGCTATTGGGTGATCACCCTTAAACTGTTTTCCTATAATAATCTTTAAAGTGTTAAGAAACCTCTGGATACCTAGTTTCTAGTTTCAAAAAAATCGATCATGTCGTTTTCGAAATATATTTCTATTGTTGGTTGGCACATTCTTAGTCAAAAAAAAAAAAAAAATGGAAGATTCTTTATCAAAAAATTATTAGATAGTGGTTCTGCACCGAAAAGTAGCTTTCACTTAAAAGAATTCATTAGGGCATATTCATAGATGTTGTTTAAGCTGTTGTTAGCTAATCTGGAGTTAATCATAAGGAAACTTCATAAGGCAAACTCTAGATTTGTATAGCAACAGCTTAAACATCATCTCTGAATATGATTTTAGAAAAGTTGTTGAACTGTTTTTTTTTTTTTTTTAGAAAAAAATCGATTATGTAAAATTCCCAGAAAAAAATGCTGCCTATAGAAATTGTTTAATCTGTCAAATGTCAGATTGACGCAATTCACGTATCAGATAAAAACAAAATTATAAACTGTTGTGGCAGAAAATTTCTGCCAAAAGTTGCCACTAAAGCTTTGCACACTTTTCCAGCAATTTGCTGGAGATTTCACAAATACTCTGATTTCTGTTTTATATTTTCGTCACGGAATATGTTGATGTCCATCACATAATATGTAAATTCAGACAACACTTCACATTGATTTAAAAACTAGGCTAGTTTATCTAATAGGTACTAGCCTTAAATAAATAAATAAAATAGATCAACAGCAAACATGCTTCACTCATCGCATTTTTGAATTTATTACACTCAGAAATTATCATAAAATTTTAGTCGTTTCTGTCCACCCTCACAATACTACTCGTTTCAATCAATTGTCAAAAAAAAATCAATTGTGAATTGTGGTTGTAGCTCCTTTGCTTTTTATAATTTTTGTCTTAAAGTCTGTTAGACGTCTGTTTACCAAGTGGGTGTGCCCAAACGGCAAATCCAGATATACAAAAAGAAATTAAATTCAAATCACAAACTATCAACACAAAAAAAAAAAAAAAAAAAATACTGTCGCCAACAACAACGGCGACGTTGTTGTGTGGATTCTTTTCAATCACACGCCCGGCTCGTCCATCCATCCGTCAAAGAGAATTGATTTCAATCAAACATTATGTCGGAAATTTCCCACAGTCGTGAGAAGAATAGAGTAAAATATTGTAAATCGGAATTTTATTGCCTTGAAAACGAGTAGCATCGCAGTGGTGGCGCAAATCCATTTGAGACTGGAATCCTTAATTTCGTTCTTTGATTCTATTTTTGATTAATAAGAGTTTTTCAATAAGTTTTATCGGTGTGCTTACTCATAATGTGAATCTTTTAATGAATCGGGTATCTCCTTTTGAATCCCTTCCTATTTTTCTAACGATCGCACTGTGTTAAATCATTTTAAGGGAAGACAAAACCCCTTTGAGGCGCATTAATTAATGTACAAAAATACTGGTACTACAGACATTATTTATTTAATTTGCAGTATTACAAGACCAGTTGAGATCTTAGAGTTGGGAATGTGATTTGTCTAGTCTAGGAATAATTTAAGGACAGATTTTTGTGCAGGGAAATAGTTCCACAAAAAACCTATTCTTAACGGGAATTTTCTCCACTTTTTAAGAATTTTTAAAGGAACTTCCAAATATAAAAAAACATCCAATGGCACATGCAAAACCTCATCCCACGCATTGCACCTCCACTGGTTATCCCGTTTGTTTCGGCCAAAAGCAACTTTTTTAAAATTCCCGCCACAATTTTTAAAAAAGCCGGATTGTAATATTCATTCAAGAAAAGTTCGACTCGTGAATTGCACCATCATAAGCTTACACTGAATTATTTATGAAAATTTTGTCGATTCGTTGCTGCATTAGCTGCAAGCGAAATGGCGGTAATGCGCTGCACATGAATAAAGTCGAGATCTTGGCCAAGCGATCTTTGAATATAGTTATGGGTACCCATATGCCTCTATAAAAAAAAGACCAATGACTAGCGGTAATAAATTCAAATCGCACTGAATCTAGGCGAGGTACACATAAATCTGTTGAGTTTTTTTTTTTTTTGTATATTTCAGGTGCAACGAGCATCCTCATATTGCATGCTTCCATAGTCCACTGGACAGAGTGGACGAATGTATTGTTAGAATTATTTTGGTCTTTGGGAAATTTTATATTTTTAATGTTGATATATTTTTGTTTTTGTTTAATCTCAGAGAGGGGGATCGTTGAGGTACGGACGTACGTAGACCTAGGCCTAAGTGCTTTACGGTTCGATGCACGTAGAGCTCAGATACGAATAAACAAAGTTTTATTTATCATCATGATGGGGACTCGGTGAATGACTCTATGGGAATGAAATTTCCCATGTGATATTAAAAACGGTGTTTTGGTCATAAAATCTTGACATAAGTTTTATGTTGTTTTTTTTTTTTTTTAATTTCAATCGGACGTGCATTTGAAGTCGCATTATTGTAGTTAATTTGGTACTTATCAATAAATTTATATAGTTTTGAGGTTGTACGTGACAGAATTTTTAATAATGTTTTTTTTTTCAGTGTGGGCCTTTTTTTTGTGGAAAGAGAAGATTCCAGGTAGATTCAGTATAAGGGCCCACCCTAAATTCTTTGGAAAATTTAAAGGGAATATGATTACCTTTTAAAGACTGCGCCAAGAAAAGAAGAAATAAAAATTGATTTGCACGAGTGAAAGCCTCACTGGAATGAATACTTACAAATAATTGTGTGTTTGACTTGTGTCAGAAATTTGTCGGTAATTTCAATTGGAATAGATACTTAGGTACCTATACTCGTAAAAATACATAAATGTTTAATATTTTAACTTAAGAACGGTTATCCAATTCAATTCCCTAACACGACTCAAAGCTTGTAAAAGATATACCGACACTAAAGCTGGCCACACGTGCGTCGGTGCCACACCAATCCATTTGACTCGGTTGGATCACAGATTGGGTGAAAATTCAGACGGATTGGTGGCCGATTCACCCTGAACACGATAGATTTTGGATCCGTGCGGAGCTATTTGGCTCGTTTGCTCAGTCGTGTATGGCTACATTATAGAAGTTGAAAACCTAACAGCTTTTTATCTAACATATTTTGTTTTGGTATTGTAAAAACTGACAGTTGCAAAGTTTCTCCACTCTTGGTTTTAGCAGAATGACAATGGAGAACGTCCGCCGCTTTAACAAGGTCGGCAAAAGCCTTACCAATACCGTTCATGTCAAAAAATGTTTAAGGCTTAATGCTTTAGAATGTACAACTGACACAAATCTTTCAAAAGTGTGTCCAATTGCTCAGGGAGATTAAAAGAAACTTTTGTATTAGTATATATTGAGAAAAAACGAAGTTTTAAGTAAAGGGAAAACTAAATTACTGGTGATTCATTAAGAGCTGTTCTTTCAATAACATTTTTTTTGACAGATAACGCATGACTGATATCATGTTGCCATGTTATTTTAATTTAGAATGATAAGTCATAATTGAAAACCAAACGCCGGCGCCGGCCGCAGCAACAAACGTTTCTAAATTATTTGGTTCTGTGACAAATGAAAAATTCTGTTTTAGTACCGAGTTTTTACAAAGTTGAGTCACATTTCTAGCTCAATCGAACGAAATTGTCGCATTTGGGTTGACGTGCAACCTAAACAGTCTTGAACTATCGTTGTAAGAATTAACAGAAATACACTTTTTAATGTGGTTTATGGGCTGTTGGAAGCATTATGCGACCGTATTTCCTTAAAAGTATAGCCAGACAGCATGATTGTTGTTGATTGTTTATAGAAAAGTCGTGACCAACATGTGAATGAAAATATGTATTTTCAAAAATTAGTTGTAGCAAGTACTTCTCTGAAGCAACTTAAGTGTCCCTTTCTAAGGAATTTATCATTTCGGTCCTGAATGTACCTATGATACAGAGGCTTGGACACTATTCAGTTGCGTTTACATTTGAGAGTACAAATTATGCGAACAGCCTTCTAGCAACTCTCGAGAGCAATTTTGCAAGTGGATACAGTCCTGACAGTAGCTTGCGGGGAGTTTATCATTTACTCTCGACATTTGAACTTTTTAAGAGTTACTCGCAAGTGGGAAGTGGAAACATATTTTGATCACTATCGGAGACTAACTCCCAAAATACTCGTACCAACGCAGTTCGTATTTTGCGAGTTCCTGTCAAGATTCAATATACCAGAAGAGTGGACATTTGAGGAAAAAAATCGATTTAAAGCGAAATTTGAGTCATGAGTGGTTAAGTCATGAGTCAAAAAGCTCATTTTGTAAAAAACTACTGATAAATCATTTGGCAAAACAAAAAAAAAAAACAAATTCAAAACTTAGATTTCAGTTTGGCCTCGAATAGGAAACAAAAATGTTCTGTCAAATGTTACAAAATGCACACATAAAATGGCTTACCGTATATCTAAGGAGCGTTACCTATTCACTTTCACGTGCTGGTATAGCTTCCCTTTATTTTGTATCTTCTATATTACCTCACAAGATGTCAAACGTCAAAATAAAATTGGCAGAATTTTTGAGCACTTGCAATTTGAAGCTCTATTATAAGAATGCCTGTTTGCTATCTACAAAAAAAAAATCAATTCTTTCAATATTTCCACTTTATTCAAACTTTATTCAAAACTTCGACTTGACAGTAGCTAATATTGTCGTGCATGCCATTTTTAATTCCCATGCAACCCTCATTTTCTCATTTATAAAGCAACAAATTTAGATAATTGCAATTACAATCAATCTAAATATTTGTATTTAATTGTTCAAGTCATCAATCATAAATAAAATCAAACAAAACAAAATACACTTTAATATCATCTTTGAAGTGTCACAATGGAGATACACATTATATGTCAAAACGCATTACATCAAATTAATGTCATTTCAATTGCAGTGCAGATGGTGCTGCAATATGTCAGCTCAACATTGGGTTTATTTCTGGTAAAAAAAAAACCAAAACGCATGTTAAATGGGATCAGTAAAATATGTAACAATATTGACAGTTTAAACTGACAACACAGTATAAACACATAATATCTGTCACCACTTTTCATAGCAAATTCAACTCCATTTTGTCATTCATATGTGGATAGATTTATTATGCTTCAACGTCAAAGTTTTCATTTAAAACAACAGCTGTTTGTTAAATTGATATTTTGGCTACAAATTTCTATAGATTTAGATTTTTGATAAAGTTTTTGTTTCTGAAATCGCGAAGATATTTTTATTTTTAGAAACACTGGGCTTGGGCTGAGGTAAAACAAAAATGTATTTGTAAAGGAGAAAAGATTTGCGATCTGTCTAAAAAACAACTGCATAGTTCACTCTGAAAATAAAATTTAATGCGTGAAAGAATAATAAAGTAAAGATTCTACCTATCAAAAATCGACAGTTCCTCCCTGTAACAACAACCTTTGAGAAAAAAGCTGACAGATGTTGAAAACCCATTCAATTAGTTCTGAATTCCCTTGGCAAAAAAAAAAACAATAACCTTGTACCTATGAAGATGCAAATATTATTTCGCACCCGCATTGTTTGTCTAATACAGATGATCAATAATCCTGATTTTGATCCGTATCCCTTTCCCTATCCCCTAATATAACAGCCCTCATTTGTATTTCACTTTCAGCCTCTTTTTATTTATTTTTAACTAAAGTGCTTAACTGCATCTGTAAACATAAATGTTATGATTATGAGTTACGTAACATAAATATTGCAAAAAAAAGCAAAATTTTCTCCCTAGGACAATAAGACACGACCAACGCGAAGCAGGGCGCACCCCATATTCAATTAATAAAAACCCACATATTTTATTCGATTCATATTCCTTTTTTGGTTTTTATTCATTGTTTCATAAGTTTTGGCAGGGCCAATGCACTTAAGGGTGCGAGAACAGACCTAAATTGCTAAATGCTTGACTGACTTAACCACTCGGTCGCCGACAGCCGCACTATGTAGGTTTGTATATATAAAAGTCCAAGAAATTAGACCCTTGGACGTTGGATAAATTAAGTTAAAAAAAAATATAAACGTTAACAATGATTGACAAGTCTGTTTAGTAAAGTCGGCGTGTTGTTTCTTTTTTACATTCATTTCGAAAATTGAAGTCAATTTCGGTGCGTTTGACGTTTAAAAGATGAAATTCTATTGACAGCATTGCGTGTTTCCTCATTGCAAGTTGTTGATAAATCAACTATCTTAAATGACAGACAGCAGAACTGATCATAGGGGTTGATATGGTTTGTTTTAAACATTTGAAAAAAATATATAAATGTGATGGGTGATGATGGCATTATGAGGACAAGTGAATTAGAATTCATTGAACTAATGACACAGTTCGGAGAATTGTTAAAGATTTGTCAGCTAAAAGATTTATTTAAATATTGAAATAAATTGTCGACTATACGATGATCCTAGAATAACGAGTTCCGAAAATTACTAAACATTTAAAAGGAGAATTAATTAGTCTCTGTCCCTGTCCCTGATAATTATATTGAACGTGACTAAAGTGGAGAGGCAAGGTACAATTGGTATCCTGCTTAAAATCAATAAAACAAAGAAAATATTTTCTATTTGTTGTCAAAATGATATAGTCTTCTTCTTTATAAAGAAGATATACAGGATCTTCCAACAATTCTTTTGTTTTTTTTTTTTTAATTTCTGAAATTAGAATGTCATTTACAATGAGTTTTGATTTGTAAAAACTATTCGGTTATTAATTATATGTTTGACGATTTTCATACCAGCTTCATTTTGACACCTCTCTTTATCATCTCATTTCTAATTCTTGAAAAAAAATAGATGGCGAGGTGAGGCAGAAATTTTCAAAAAATTTAAAAACTTATACCTCACTTTCTTTTCAAGAGATGAGAATGAGATACAAATAAGAGACGTCAAAATGAGTCGCCTCACGTGAAGCTCGTATGAACACCGTCAGTGATGAACGTTTGGAATCGACGTCGCCAGGTATATGTTACATATTTAAAACCAATTTACAAAGTTTTCGAAATTCTTTCAAATTGAGAATAATTGCCGAAAAGTGCTATTCCTTGACAAAAACAAAAATAATAGTTCCAGAGATTTTTGGGCAAAAATTTTCAGTCTCTCGATTTTGAAGAAATTCTATCAGAGAGAAGCAAACTGCAGAAAAAGTGAGGAACGGTTTGTTGGTAACTTTTGGTAAGATTTTTTTTTTTAACTGACATCTAACCTTCGTCAAGCTGGCATTTGACAGAACAAAGAATTTCTGCTCAAACAAATTTCTTGGGTAGAATTTATAAGGAAGGAATATGATAAATGTTTTACTCTATGGAGCAATCTCTTCAGCCCAAAATAAACAGTGAGGAACAAAATTGGTGACAAATATAATGTAACATTGGTCGCACGGTCTTGATCTTATGTTCAAGACACTTAGGGTTTAAGAAAATTTTATGTGAAGACATGGAAATTATGAGAGAAAAACGTTTAAACGTATGAAATACGATATTTAAATTAGCAAAAACAATTTCTTTGAGAGTTTGCGATTGAAAAAAAAGAGCGCCATCTTATTTTTTGCTTGAATCATATAATAAAATGACAAACATGAGTTTTGTGGTACAATTAACGTGGTCTACAAAAGCCGAAGGCATATAAATTATATATCGTGGGAACGTTTTTTTTTGCACAGAAGTGCAGAATGCAAAAATTTATTATCTAACTGCACCACAAAAACTAAAAAACAATAAATAAAATTGCGTTATAAATGCAAGCGAGCGAGAGAGAGACTGATCAATTTTTTGTTTTTATTTGTCGTAACCTAATTGTGACGTTTCGATTTTTTCCATCCACCAACCAACCAATTTTCCAGCACTGACTGGAATGTTTGATGGCAGCGTTCAGTGCTGCAGAAAATAATAATAAGTAACTCATATCACTTTTACATGAGCGGATCAAAGGATCGGATTCAATCCGGATCGAAATTTCGACCCAGGTGTATGACAATTCCAGATCTTAAGATTGAATTCAAATGGAATTGAAGTAACTGTTTTGCTTTCATTGTGTGGGTGCGACGTTGTTAGTAAAAATAAATTTCGACCACAAATAACAAATAACCAAAATAAGCCAAAGATACAGCATACAACATTCTGGAAACAAAATCTCGATTCTTAGATCCTTCGATTTAGGTATATACATTCTATTTTCGATTCAATCCAGCTAGCTGAGCTACAGGTCTATATGGACCTAAACCCCGATTCGGATTCAATTCCCCATGTAAACGAGGTATCAGCTTTTCTCTACGCTAAAGACAGCTTTCATTGACAAACAATATTATTACGAGAGCTAATAGTTTCGACAAAACAAAACTTTTAATCGTAAAAAATATTTTTTTTATATATAAACTCTTAAAACATTTTTAAGGAAAACTTTTTATATGCACATCTTAAGTATTTATTTATGTACATATAAAAATAAAATTAAAAAAATCATTGATCAAGATATCAAATTTTCAAAAAAAAAAAATATTTGATGTGCAGTATTTCTTAATTTTATTTGAAATTTGTATATAAAAAAATGTATCTGTTCCGACGATAATGAGAAAACTCAAAATTAAAAAAAAAACTGTTTTGGGAGGCATAATAATAGTGGCTATTTGTAAATTTTCATAATTTTTGATTTTATATTGCACTAGTTTTAGCATACGGAAAAAGTTTCTTGGATATTTTTTAAAAATCAAAAAAATATTTTCTTTGGAAAATTTTGGTGAGAACAACTATTTATGCTATTTCAAAGCTTTTGTATGAAAAAAATATTGATATTGGAGTTACCAATAATAACCATTTTTTGAAAAATGGTTTCACAGCCAAAGGTAGCCCTTACTGCAAGAAATGTATTTTTATTTATTTTTCAAAATATTTGATTTTCAAAAAAAAAAATGTTTGATCATTTTTTTAAAATCCAAGAAAATTTTTTTTTTTTTAATTTTGGTGAGAAAAGTCGTTTATGTTGTTTAAACGCTTCTGTACAAAAAAGTTATTGATATCAGAATTAACGTTTTGAAGAAAATCGAAATTAAAAAAAATTGCATTTCGCCTAGACTATAATTTGTATACTCAAATTTCCTTTGATTAAGGTATTAAAATGCAACTCTTAATACCATAACATTAACGTTAACTAGATTTCCACCATTTTGTCTATTTTATTTTTTTTTTTGAAGAATTAAGGTTAAGAAATGTTTTTAATTCCATTTTGTTAATTTTGACATTAACACTAAAATTAACTCGTTAGATTAAAGAATGTTAAAAAAGGAAATTGAGTTTTGGCTTTCAAAAGAGATAAAGAACATTACTGTCAATGTTGCCATGTTTTTTTTATTTTAAGTACAAATGTTTTTTTATGAAATTGAAACAATTGAAAAGCCTTTTTTCACTTAAAAAACTGGAAATTTTTCGACAATATTTCATTAGACTTACAATGGGTATCAAAAATATTTTTAGGTAAAAGTTCTACAAAATACTTTTACCTACAAAGTTAAGAATCAAATTTTACTTTACGTGCCGAGAAAATCGCATTTATATTTAAAACACCCATCTTCAAAATGGTGGATAACGGAAATGCTATTTTTTTGTTCGAACTTTGCGGATTATGAATTTCCAACAAATTAAGTTCTTAACGAAACACAAATTTTAACCCTGATTAAGTCACTACTGAACGATAATTTATTATTGACCGTATATATTTTCAAATTTTACCTATTCCTGTCTTATTATCATGCAGGGAATAATAGCCGTAAATACCCACAATATATTAAAAAAAAAAAAACTGCTTCCACCAAAAAGTATATAGAGTCATTTGATTAAGTAGTAAAACGCCCTCACTCATTATTCCCCAGATGACCTTTGAAAATATAGTTTTTTTGTTTTTTGTATTCTGAAATTATTTCCAGCCATCCATGTCGGTTTTTATATACAAATAAGTATAGAGGCATAATGCACATTTTTGTTTCACTAAAATTAAAGTGAATCCCTTTTTAATGTTTTAAATAGACACGAGGGAAATATATACTCCTCAGAACCTTACTCAATCGTAACACATATGTTGAGGAAACGTCAAACAAAAGTCATCTTCAACTTCAATACTGCAAGACCACATGTGTGTCAGACAATTCAATTTTTCCCAAAATTAAAAAAAGAAAAAAAAAAACAATCTGAAGGATACGGATAAGAAAACGAAACGATATCCTTAAAATCAATTACAATTAGATATGGCACGGAGTGTGCGGTGATGGTATCTGTATATCTTTAATCCTAACGTATAAAGATAGAAATGCATTTAACATCGGGTCATTCAGATGAAAATATTTTTATCCTTGAAATCGTGTTGGGAATATTTGAGATATTGGATTCTCCGGGCGCGACAATTCCCAATGCCATAACTGATCCCTTACATGTGCGCGACATCCGTTTGGGTATCCGTATCCGTTCGATATTGACTGGCAGTCGTATATACCGTATAGGTACTC
The DNA here is from genome assembly GCA_946251815.1 of Dasysyrphus albostriatus. NCBI lineage: Eukaryota > Metazoa > Arthropoda > Insecta > Diptera > Syrphidae > Dasysyrphus > Dasysyrphus albostriatus. The sequence goes on along the minus strand of OX276336.1, from coordinate 25,938,402 downwards.
CAAGGCGTCAAAGTATTGGAATTACTAATTCAGGTTTCAAGTGAATCCCAGAGTGCAATTGTTTTGAATTCTAGGTATAGCTTCAAAGGTTTGAAGGGTGCATCGTATATAAAATTACCAATACTTCAGTCAAAGACCCAAGAGAACAATTGGGCTCACACAAAGTCATTAAAGAGTATTTTACAAGGGGGCGCTATTTGGCGCATACGTTAGCATAATATATGAAGAATGAATAGGGCATGAGAGGATCACAACTTGGACTTTACTGCGCCCTTTCTTTATATTATGCTTATATGCACTTTTAGAATTAAATCTAAGGACAGCACACACTCACTCCCTTCTTTGGAAAGTGAGTATCGGTTAGGTATAGAGCTATCAATTTCAGTATATCAATCCCTATTGGGTCTTGTTTATGGTTTGTGTTCAATGTTTGCATTGGTGTGTTTGATGGGACTTATATTTGATCTTGAGAAAGAACGACAATCGAATAATAGAGTTTTTCTTTTGTTATTTTCAACTTTGACCATAGCAATTGGTTACTGTTATATCGAAGGGCAGTAATTCAATTTTAAAACGGCTTTTGCGGTGTACCAATGTAAATAGATGATAGTTCTTAGCTATGTAGAAGAATTTAAAACTGGCATCTGCTTATTGGATGTTCGACTTCTGCAAACAAAGTCAATTTGGGAAATTTATAAGCAAAAGACAATTTGATTAATTTTCAATATGTTCCTGCAATTTTTGTATACTTAAACTATTTCTGGGTTGCCTAATGGCTCGATTGATCTAAAGTTGATTTATGCATAAATATTTATTTATTGCGCAATATTATGTTATAATATTATGAAAATATCTTAACCTCGGTCCCTAACTAGCTGTGGTAAGGCTTAGGATCGTTTTCCACTGGTGTGATGTGCCACACTTGAAAACTCTCTCCTCGAGAGTAATTGACGACAGTTACTCTTGGGTGGCTCTAGCTGTTCATTTGAAAGTTTTATTTTTGAGATTTTGATATCGAGAGTTGCCTCTTATAATATGGAGAGTTGATTTCTTAAGAGTATTTTCATAACAGTGTCCACTTGATAGCTATTTTTTTTCTGCTAGTTTTCGGTTGGTTGGTATTAAAATAAAATTGAAATACTACATAGATATCGTTGGTTTTCTGTCAAAACCTCGTGAGTCTTAAAATGCCATTTTGATCTATTTTACATCAAAACAAATCACTGAGTGAAAATATCAATGTCTCGTAACCGTACCATGGTTTCTTTTAAAAACCCATTTTATTAACTTTTAAACCGATTTTTCGTGTCTTCTAATTGCCGACGATTTTTGCTTACAAAGAAGAACTTGCAACGGTTTTATTCTTAAAAAATACAAAAAAATGGTTAAGCCATGGATAGGCTATCATTGCCAATTCAGTGTGGGATCAAGTTCAGAAAAATATAAAAATCGCGATACATTGGCTCGACTACAACGAGCGAATGGACAGTAACGCTTCAGTAAAGAGAGTCTTTGAATCACAGAACAGTCCCCAGGTTCGAGAGAATAAATATTACTGAACCTCCGGTTTGAAGATCAAAACGTCGAGAATGCGATAAGACTTGATCTAGATGACTGGAAGCAGCGTGCACGTAATCTTAGAAGATGGAAAGCTGGCCATTTCTTTGGCAGCGACCCTTCACCTTCACAAAAAAATAGATAGTCCTCTTCATCACAAAAATTGGAACAAGCAGACAGTTCGAATTTTAATGCTAGCAAGAGGTCGCGTTTTGAGTCCCTCAAATACCATTTTCTTTCAAAATGTTATGCATTCAGCAACAAAAGTTTAGTTCTATTTTGAAAGCGTCTGTCACTCCCTTGACATTTCTTAGTTAGTCCTTTTTCTTTTCAAAATCTGATATAAAAAAAATACATTTACCCCAACCCAAAGTCACATCCTATTTACAAGAAGTTATGTGTGATGCCTACTTAGATTTAATAGTTTTAAAAAACAAATTGCCTTTTCAACAACTTATAACTTGATTACTTGACGGAAGCCCTTAAACTACTTGTAACCATAAGAAGCATTTAATCTAAAATTACTTTCAATTGTTCCTATACCAATATATATATGCCAAAGAATTCAAGAGCCCTCTCTAAATGTTTCCCCCTGGTGCTCTGGGGCAATGAAACTTGAACTCATCTCGCCAATTAACCATATAAGAAAGACCTTGAGCCACTTGGTTAACATTCATATCATGCGAAGAGAGTCTACATACACTTTTTTCTTCACATTTATTATTATTACCCAATTCTTGAATCAAGAGCAAACTTTGTTGAGTTCCACTTAAAAAATTTGTTTCTATATATTGTACCGCATTTAATTCTCAATGCTCTTAATTCAATGGCGCACGAGTTTAAATCACTTACCATTGCCGAGTCTCGCCGCGCCGTCCGCTGCCGAATATGTGGTATACCTCTCCCTATACCTTATGCTATACCATCAGTTTTATATCACATTTCATTTGAATTTTTTTGTTGTTGTTATTAAGTAAAATGGAATAAGAAGATATCACAATCATATTGCATCTAATTGACTTAAATAGAATTGAATTGAAAATATTTACATAGCATTTTGATTGCAACAGAGATTTGATATGAAAATACCGCAATGGAGCACAGATACCTATACCTACGTAATGTTGCGTCGGAATTGGATTGGAAAATGAACATCAATAAAATTAGAATCTTTTTGATGAAATTTATGGTTTCATTTTGCAAGACGTTGCAATCATAAAAGTCTGAAGAATGTATCTATTCTATGTTTTTTTAGGGTTAACAAATTCGAGTTTGAGAGGAGAATGGTAGTAACACTTTATGACCTATGTATATCATTGGAAAGGTCCCAATGAGTTCTATTTTTTGTAGCATGAACGTAAGTCTGTATCTCGTACAGGGAAAGTGTTATAGTCCAATGATTGTTGCACTTTATAAAACTCTATCCCTGCACAAGTCGCGTTCCAAGACCAATATTATTATTACCAAGTTTTGGATTGGTGCAAAAAAAAATGAGATAATAATCAAACATGACATTACGATAATAGAGAACACCAAACAAGTGTGTCGCAAAATTCTGTCTGGCTGTCTGTCTGTCTGTACCTCTACCTACAGCCTACAACACTGAAGCGATTTTCTTCAATTTTTTTTGTAACTCTAATATAATAATATTTTTGTTTAGCTCCAAAAATAAAGGTACTTGTCATTCTGTATTTATTGTGTGCTTTTTTGGTAAAAATAAACTTACCGAAATTCGTTGCTTACGTTACCTGCCATATTACGGTTTTCTTGATTTTCGACTTTCTCTTAACGGCTGACATGATTTCAATCAAAATTTGTATGCAAAAGCTCCTTTCAAATGTCAACAACATCGCAGAACAAAACTTTGAAGAAATTATTTGGATTGGAAAAAAAATAATATTTTTTTTGAAAACTTAGTAGAAATTTCAAAAGCAGATTAGTTAATATTTTTGAAATTATGTTTATGAATGTGTTGTATTTTGGTATATACTCAAAATTAGCAAGCCAAAACTTGAAAAATGCTAATTCTGTTAGAGGTACTGAGTCTTTGAAGATTTAACTCTCAAACGGCGCTTCAGCTTACAAAATATTATTTTTAATTAAAAAACGATATACGATGAAGAAAACGAAGCCTCCATTTATTTTCAACACAAAAATGGAGCAAAAACCAGACAACTCCAAAAACAAATTAATATATTTCTAGTGAAAAATTAACTTTTTGAAAGAAATGTTTTTTGTATTTTTCTCAACATTCAAAATTATTGAGTTATCTTATTTTTGCACCGTATGCTTCATTTGCTTTCATATTTTAAAAGTTCTTAATTCCAAGCAACTTGAATATAAGAGCAAGATCTAGACTTGAATTTTATTTTCAGCAAATTTACAAAATCATATTTTTCTTAAAATCGGCTCAACAACTTTTCTTAAAAAAATTCTATAAATTTCTTTCAGTCAAAACCACATTTGAAAGGAAAACTACTTTCAATTTTTGAAAAATGTAAAGTATTTTTTTAATCAAATATGTAATTTTAAAGCTAAGTAGTCTATTTTCTTAAAACTCGGTATTTAAGGTTGTTTTAACACTCTTTAAGGTATTAAGAAAACTTTTCACGTTTATGAAAAAATAACGGTACCTTTTCATAATGAACAGACTTACTCCTGAACCTCGTCTGCAAATCGTGCAAATTTATTACCAAAATAATGGTTCAGTTCGCGCATCGCGAAACAATCAATTTATTGAATGAAACTATTGGTGAGCTCATTATCTTGCATTGTGGGGCTATGTGAAGTCACTTGCCCAAGACGATTGACGTCTTGGAAGAGAACATTGTGTGCCTCACCAAAAGTTTCCTTCCATTAATTGATTGTTTCACGATGCGTCGCGCGAACCGAACCATTATTTTGGTAATAAATTTGAACAATTTGCAGACGTGGTTCAGGAGTAAGTCTATTCAATATAAAATGGTAAACCAAACTGAGCATAAATCAAGTGACAGCTGTCAAAAAGACCAACTCCGAAAAAAGTATAGCCAGATTGAAACACACACGTCTAAAAAAAACATCCTTTACTACCAAAAATTATAAAAATTTACAAATACCAACCATAAATAGTAAACTTCTCATAGAACGTTTTTTTTTTATTTTTAATTTTCGAATTATCGGCTTAATAGATTTAAATTAATTTTTTTAAATAAAATGTCTAATAAGATTAAAAAACATTGCATATCAAAATTTAAAAAAACACCGATATTTCAAAAACGGATCGACAATTTTTTTTTTTAAATTTAATTTTTATTTGCACATAAATAAATACTTATTGTTGGCATACCAAAAATTTAGCTTAAAGAAGTTTTTAGAATTTGATATATAAAAATTATTTTTTAATTAAACCGTTCCAATGATTTAATTTTTTTTTTGCATTCAATCATATTCAATCAAGAATTAAGACGGCATTCTTTTTTTTTCATTTCCAACTGTCAAGGAAATTATATTAGCTTATTTAAATGTCGTATTTTTTGCTATATTATACTTATTAAAAAAAGTTACAAAATATATTTTCTAGAAAATTAAATTTTCTTCAAGTTTGTCTTACAACGAAAAAAAAACACACGTAGTAACATCTGAAAACTTAATAAAAACATTAAAAACAAGATGGCGATGGTGGCCAAATGACTAAAGGTTTTTGAAAAATGCGGGTTTCGGTTCGAAGTCAAAATTCATGACAGAATAATTTCCCAGAGCACCATAAATGAAATCTAATATCCCTGTACTATGTAGTTAATGGTCAATAGTATTAATGAGTGCATAAAAAAACAAGTTTTAAAATTTTTTTAAAAACCATACAACATTTTGCCACGAGCATGTTGGCCCATGTAAACATCCCTTTTCAGCAATCAAATTTACTGTCACTAGAAACAGTATTGCCATATTAAAAACAAAATCTCTATTCTATACAAAATAATACCCGTTATAATGTAACAACAATCATTCTCGGTTTTCTTATCTTACACTTGCCGGGCTTCATAAATTGTTTTTCCAAACTTATGTAAATCTAATAAATTGTATAAAATGTAGATGACAAGTATAACGGGGGACTGTCTTTTTTTTAATCTTCTCAATGTCAGCATGGACATTGTCATATTTTAAGAAAAAGATATACACAGTAGAAAAAATATTGATTAAAAATCCCAAATGGTACCTAAATCTATCTTAACCAATTTACAGTAAACAAAATAAATTTATCAACACCTTGGCTCCAATAAAAAAAAATACACATTATCATACAAATGTCATTATTGTCAATGGACTTGAAAAAATAATTATAGAAATTATTACTACAAACCTTAAAATCCACCTACAAACCTTTTTTCATTATTATTTTAGGTAGTACCTAATTTGGTTCTTTCACTATCCAATCAGATTGTATATATTCAACCTCGATCTAAGATCTAAAGAAATATACATAAACTATGAATCCAATAAGAAATTCAAACAAAATATTAAAACCAAACCCATTAAATCTTCAACACTATGAAAATGATACCCTTTGTGATCTTTGTATTTCAATCTGTCTCCATTTATAATGAATACAAAAAAAAAAAAAACATAATCAACAAAGTTAAAAAAAAACAAAAAACTATCTTCATTATTAGGCTGGGCCGTGGATAGGGAACGGCAAGCACGGCAAAGCTTCTATGTTGTTCTTATAAGTATAATATCCCTCAACCCATAATGCTTAATCACCCACACAAAAGACAATGCACTATTATGTGGCGGTTCGGGTGAAAGTTCACAGATGCACCATGATGCACAACAAAGATAGAAAATACACATTCTGTCTCAAGATTTGTGCTTGCTCTCTTCGTAATCGTATGTTAATTCGAATGAAAGTCATAAAAACGCAATCTGAGGCCGTTGCAGAGCCACAAGTGCAACATGACCAAATAAACACTCTGATTTACAAGTAATTACATGATATAAGATTGTACGAGTAGCTGCAGTTTCAAGAAGGCTTGTTCGGTATCACTTGATGGGTGACGGATTGTGTGCGGAGCATAGAACGGTTGGGGATTGTAATCTTTTCATAAGAATTATAATAAAAATAAGAGCTTTTTAAAGGCTGATGAGGAAGAGATAACATTATACCCTATGATCTAAAAAAGCGATCTATGATTTTAAAGACTCTATGTCTATATAGGGTGAGTGTTTGTGAAAAGTTGTTCAAGATGATCTACAGCAAAAGTAACAATTTTTGTATAGGGTAAGTAACTGTTATGTAGAAGAACAAATCAACACAAATTTACCCTATTCATAAAAAGGAAACTTCAGAGTATCAAAAAACAAATTGCGGTTATGATATTCTTCATTCAAGAACACAAGGATAAAAAATAATTCTGATGATTGCATCCGCCCGTTTTTCATCAAAACGAGTATATAAAGTGTTTGTGGTGATCATGCAATATATACGGTCCATCAACGGACCTCTATAAGATGAATTAAGTTAAAAAGGCTTTATGAATGAGGAAACTCTTTACACATTTGGTCAAGTGACACAATTCAGAAAAAAAATGCCTCTAGCTGATGCTCAATGTTATTCTTTGCTCTAATGAGTTTAGTTTGTCTTATTTTGGGAAGCAGCACACGTTTAATAGATCACCAAGCCAAACAAAATGTGTTACTATTACTAACTACCATGGAAGTCCATGTAGGGTCTCTGATGGAACTGGGACTTATTTTGTTTTGTCTTCTTTTTCTTGCATTCTCTGTGATGCGGTATCCTATAGCCTCATTATGTTTTGTTTATTTTTTTTTCTTCTGATATTTCTATTTGTGTAGTTATATTTTTTTATGTTTTTTTTTTTCATCTTGAATTTGTGGATAAAAGGTGTGATCGTGTCTGGCAAGCAAGTTTCCATAAACGAAGATACATATATATTTCCAGTAGGATAGAAATGTTGTTGGATATAATATTGAAGTTGAAAAGACTGCAATGCTATGCTATATGGAATTTTCAAGGAGATTATGGAGCATGAGAGTGGAAGATAAATAGGGATCAGTAAGCGGCACGGCCCTTACATGGTCTGTTGGAAGTTGATTTAAAATTAGCAATCATTTTGGGATAAGCCAAGTCTAAGGTGGATTCCGTTTATACAACAACAACAACAAATACGACAACAAAAAAATAGGAAAAAAATATTCCTTTTAAAATTGTTACGCTACAGAAAAAGGGGAGACAAGATTGGAATAAAAATGTTAGAATACTGAATTTCAATAAAAATAAACAGTGGGGCCAATATAAATTAATGTGAGCGTACACTTTTTTTCGTTTTAAGCTTTGATAAGCGAAAACTTGCAATAAGGAATGCATTCACATATATTTTTTTTTAAATAGTTCAACCCTTCAATAATGTGAATTTGTTTAACGAAAAAATATTCAGATGAAAGAGAAAAGAAAAAGGGCAGATAAGCTAAATAACAAAAAGAAGAAATAATAAAACAAACAGAGCTGAGAAGAAAAAGACTAAAACAATTAAAAGAAGAATAAGGAATAGAAATAAGACAGGTAAAAAGTCAACAATACCGCAATTTATGGTGATAAATAAGTCATCAATCAATTGGTTTTTCTATGTTATTGTACCTGCTATTACAAGGTTCGTAGAACAATAAAATATTATTCGTGCTCTCTTAAAAATGTTAAATTTTTGATCTGATCACGAATCTTATTTTTTGATCTTTTAAAATAAAATTGGTTAACACGATCGATTTAAATTTGTTGTGATCTGTAAATAACTCTTGAAGATCCATTATCCATTCAAATAATGTATGTAACCAAAGGAGAAAGTTTCGAAAAGCCAAAGGTATGAAGGACTTAGAACTGCCCTAAAATTTAGTTTTTTTCCGGAGCCAAAAATTAATATGATTTTCTTAGAGGGTTTTAAATCCATCGACATCGTAGCCATCTATACATATAATTCGACAGTTTATGGCTTGACAAATAGAAGATAAACAACATTTTGACGAAAAAAATATACTTCGATCCAAATGGTAACGAATTGCCCTAAAATTATCTTTTTTTGGCGCAAAATAAAAATTGAGATTTTCTTAGAGGGTTTTTAATCCAATGACATCGTAGCCATTATTTCATAAAACTTGACAGTTGATGCCCTGACAGACGGAGGGTGAACTACATTTTGATGGAAAAAGTGAATTTTGATCCAAATGTCAACGAATTGCTTTAAAGTCATTTTTTCCAGTAAATTTTTTAATCCATTGAAATTGTAAGCCAACCTTCTATAGAATTTGACAATTAATGGCTTGGTAGATTTGGAACTAACTAATTTTTGACGATTCAACATCTGTTTTATCGTAAGGAAAATATTTAACTACATAGGTCAATTTTTTTCATTTTCACAATTTCAACAAAAATTATTTCAAAAAATAAATCACTTTTTCGTTTTCTCACGAACGAGATATGTATTTAAAAAAAAGAGTTTTTTTCGTGAGGGAACTATAAATTTTTATAGATGGTTTGCGAGTTATATTTGTTAAGTTTTACGAGAAGATCGATAAAAATCGATATATTATACGAACCCTGCTGCTTTAACGTTTCCCGTAGTAAAGCATACATTATAATCACCCTTTAAACTAGCCTAAAAACTATTCACTGGGCCAAATGAAGATTCAATGTAGTAAAACAAAATAAGAGAAAGCTTAGGGCTGATTTTGATGATCGAAGTCCATCGACATCGTAACCATCTTTCCATAGAATTTGACAGTAGTTGATGACTTGGCATATGGAAGGGGAACTACATTTTGACGGGTAAAGTGCATTTCGATCCAAATATCACTCAACTGCTCTAAAATATCTTTTTCCGAAGCAGAAGAACAAAATACGTCAGTTGAAGAAAAACGTTCTTTTACTTTTTATAAAAATTTTCAAAGGCCAAGTTCGTAAATTTTTGTTTTTGAAAACTATGAACAATGTTTCCTTATGTACCACAAGTGAACAAAACGGCATCATAACATTATGTCTAATGTCAAAAATCTATTATGGACAAAATCGAAAAAAAAATATTAAATTATTTCGAATTTCAAAACATCGAATGACAAAATCTCGAACGACAGAATCTCAAAAATAGTACTTTCGAGATTGTTCTTAACCCTAGAAAGATAACCTAAGTCGAATCGACGTAAGTTTATAGATAGTTTCAAAAAGTGCTAAATTTGCATCCCTAGTTAGAATGCATTTTTTTGCACATTTAAAAAATAATTATTTGGAGACTTTTGTGGCTGACTGTAGGTTATCTTTAATGTACTTTTTACAAAAGTTATATTTCTGGGGTTAAACTTTTTAGTTTTAATATAGGAAGTTTAAGCTTTCAAAAAAGATAGCTAAAAGGGCAGTGTTGCATAACACAGAACTTCTGTCAAAGAAAACTGTTGGTATAGAGATTTTGGCTTTCGAAATTTTTGTAATTGCATAATATGTAGATATTTTATTCGAGATTTTTGTTTTCGAGATTCTTTTGGTTCGAGATTTTTTTTTCTCGATATTTTGTATTTTGAGATTTTGGTTTTGGCGATAACGAGATAGACCCAAACAGGTTACAGTTTTTATTTTTGTTGAATATAAAATTGAATAAAATTAAATATTTTAACCATAATTGAATCGAATATTTACTATTTTTAGTGCAGAAACTACTCATGCTCGTGACGTGAGCATTTATAATTATTCTACCTTTGGTGTGACTCTATGAGTGAGAATTTCCTTTTTTTCTTTTGCATAAGTATACTCATGAGTATTTGGAAATTGCTCATGCTCATGAGCAAAGTGTGAGCATTAAAGAGCAAAAAATTCACCCGGGCTTCTTTTGAACATCGTTAATAAAATCCTATAAAAGCTAAATTTCAGAACGGTAACCATCAAGCTATAAACTTGGCAATACAGTCTTTAATTTAAAGTCAACGACCGACGTTTAATTAACAACTTTAAGTTTAATAATTAATACATAGGTTTTAATGAGACACGAAAGCAAAAAATGTGCCCCTCTCTCTCTCCTACTCATGAATGAGTACTTCCTAAACCTGATATTGATAATAATCACTACAAAAAAGGTCAATTTTAAACGTTTCCACCCCACTGTATTTCAGTAAACATTGAATTTCGACAAAAGTAGTCCAGCTACATGGAAAATACAGCATATCTCCAAGTCAACATCAACATAAACATTATTCACAATACGGTATATAAATACCTCTATAATACACAAAAAAATACATACTACATATGTACATATGTAGGTACATAAATATAAATCTTTAAAATCAGAACATGATGAAAAAGTTTAAAAGTCGAAAGAAAAATATATATCTATATCTTTGTTTTCCTACTATTCATCTCCTCAAAAATATTAATGCATTTTCTAAATATAGGATAGCTATAATAGTGGTACAATCATTTTCGAACAAAATAAATCCTTACGTTACAACCATACCATTTCGGTAAGCCAATAATTTTGTTTGGCCTCTTTTTCGTCGATGTTTCATCCAAAATAATACAAAAAAAAAAAGAATACCTATGTATAAAATTTTCTATTTTTAGAATCACTACGTGTACAGAATATATAAAACAGCAAAACGATAATCTAATACCTACAATACAATCCTATACAGTCGCAGCCGGTTGATCTCCCACAATTTTGAATCACGCAAGTCAAAAAAAGATTATAAACAAACTTTCTTCCCGCCTTTGACGAACGATCTTCAATATTTTTGTTGTTTGTTTTTTTTTTTTACCTGTATGTGTAAAATTGACGTAATGAATTTTAAAAGTATAAGGAAAGATTTACTTTTTTTCATCAAAAACTTTGAACGATAAAGAAGCCGTTGAAAGTTCATATAAATTATTTGAAAATTATGATCCACATTCACAATTTATTTTTGTATTCGAGATCATTTGACGCACTTCATCAATTGACAACTGAAGTTCATTAATAACTTTTTAAAAACCAAAAAAAAAAACAACATTAAAAATCATAAATAGATTTAAGATACAAGACACAGATGCAGATGCAGAACATGCACTTGGATATAATCTAAATTTGGTTCTTTATTGTTTTTCTTGAGTTAACTAGTGAGAAAGGGGTATCTTTTCAAGGCAGTGGCGGTGGTGGTGGTCATGGAAGATGAATTCGAGTGTGAGATCACTACTTGAGGGACTTCTTAATATTGAAATATGATATTTTACATTATTTTTTTATTGCCTAAGTGTCAGGGTCTTGTGATTTTGATTAAAAGGAAAAGATAGTCTGACATGTTGTTAATATTTACATATAGTTAAAATGAAGTCGTATGTATATGTATAATATATAATACAGAAGGAAGTGAAAGAAGAACTTATTCGTTGTGTTGGGATAAATGGAGATTAATGGGAACGAAAAAGATTTAATTTCAAGGGATTGGTCACATAGTGCGATATGGTTCGGAATGATAAGAGTAATATGCCCCCTGCCCTGATTAATGAGTGGGAAACCAAAATAATGACCTTACAAAACATCTTTGAAACCTAGCTGATGCTGAACCTCTGAAGTTTGTCTAATTTAAGCTGGAGAGAGAAAAGATTATTTGTCAACATATGGTCGCTCACGTTGCTTATAGAACTTTCATAAATAAAGTCCGAAATACCTATACATTTTCTACGTCTTTTCGCACGCTATGTATCACAAATATCGTCAATAAAAAGAGCCAAGAGCAAACAATATTGGGCTCAAGGTAAATCCCTGAGGAACACCTGCCATCATCTAAAACCTATTTGATTTCACTGGACCCACCCAAAACTCCTTCGAGAAATTAAAAAAAAAATTGAAGTCAACGAAACATTGTAACGGTAAAAGCTTAAATAGGATTCTGGGAACGGTATTACGACTTTTGAAATACCGACTCCATAAGGTCGATTTTTATAATATCGACTTAAAAAAAACACGCACGGTACAAAAACCCGTAAGAGTCAAAAAATATAATCTCGCCAATTAAAAAGCCTGTTTTCATAATCTCGCAATTAAAAAACCCTGCTGACAAAAAAAATCGTGTGAACGAAAAAATTATTGACAGCAGCATTGCTGGCTGTTGGGTGTGCGAGAAAGCATATCAATTTTGTGAAAACCGTGTAATAGTCTGTGTTGTCTAATTGGCTTGACTGCCGGTGAAATGGACCTTAAAATAACATAATTTTGGTGTAGGAAACAAGTCAAAGTATGATCAAAGAGAACTCCAAGGTCCTATATTTAACTGAACCGTCTCAAAACTGAGGAACAAAATTTTATATAATGAGTTTAGATAAAAGCTATATGAAGAGCACCTAATTATTGGATTGTTATTATGTCCATTATGCCCTGAAGCCTTATTTGAGAAATTTTGCAGCCCAAAACCTAAGCCAAAAAAGTAGCTTAAATAGTAGCCCAATACCAATACATTTTTATTATAAAAATGGGAATTCTGGGAAGAACAGATAAACTGAATAAGATTATTAAAGTGAAGATTTTTGCGGTTGGTTTGAAATTTCAAAACCATTGTGTATATGTTCAGTGCCAAATTGTGGAATGCTTTATTAAGGGAGTAAAAAGTAGTTTTTTATATGATTTATTTATAAAAAATAAAAATCGTCCAAGATTAGCTTTTGGCTATTTATAGCCCAATTATGATTGAGCTGTTATAATGAAATTTTTGTCGGCAATTTTGGAAAAAGAAAGCCCAATTTCCAATAAATAGCCCAATCTGACAAGCCTGGTTGTTATGTCGATAAAAGACATAACATTTAATTTTTTTAATTTTTAATGTTGAATCCATTTGCATAAGACCATTTAACAAGAAGGCAAGGACTTTTCTGAAGGAAAAGAGAGTCATTTAGATTGACACTAGTATTCATAAGCGCAAATAAAACATGAATTATCTTTAGACAATGAGTTAAATGTCAAATCTTATCAATAAACCAAAATTCATGATGACAAGCTAAGTCACCGAAGTGGGTACATGTGCATTGTACATTAAAAATGTAATTGTTGCCAAAAACTAGAGATAAAAGGAAACAGACGCTAGTGATACACATACTATCAACAATCTTAATGAAAGAGTGAGCATGTGCAAAAGTTCACATTAAGTGAGAAAGTATATGTGATGCATTTCAATAAATAATCTTTGGCAACAGCAGAGTTCTTTTCGATCGTAATAAATTTCCGTTAAGGTTTGGAACTAAACGTGGAATAGATGTTTATGTTTGTATTTATATGAAATTTTAATACATATTTGCATTAAAAGATATCTGAGTAATTTTAATTGATAGGGCTGTGAATGTATAGAAACAATTTAAAATCATCATCATTAATAAATAATTTTCGGGAGAACCGGATTGGATAATAAGTTATTTACAAAAAGAATAAAGAAAAGAGGACCTAAGTGACTTCCTTGAGGAACACCTAAGCTTACTTTGAACGACTCTAAATAGATATTCCAGATTTTGAATCTATCTTTGCTTTCTATCTCAAAAAATATTTTATACAAAAAAGAGGAGTTCAGCCTTATCTCAATCGAGTAGTATGTAGCAACTACCTTTAATTTCTAAAAATTAAAATAAATAAAAATCTTCCAAAAAAATCAAAAGTCAAAGAAATAATTAAATGAGCCAATAAATCATAACGCCTGCCAGAGTTTTTTGAAATTTGCAATCTCCAAAGGCGATTCGTAAATGGAATCTCTAATAAAACCTTAAAAAAAAAATATCCCAACATTCCTTGCTGTACTTTATTAATGATTTAAAACTTGCTATTACTCTTGTCCTATTTTAATTTTGATAAAATTAAATAAATTTAAAACAATCTACCCATTTAAATTTCACACTCTAATAAATCGATTGAAACCATTTATCTATGTTTTCCGTTTCTCTGCTATCAACTTTTACAAGAGCCGTATATTCATAGCTATAAGCTATAGTTTGTAAACTTCAATTTAATAAATAACTTTTCATAAAGAAAAAAAAATACTTTCGGACAGGAATAGCATCAACTACAATAATTTATCATCCTGGTTGATGATAGCCTTTAACATTTAAACAATCTTTTTCCACCGATACACATTCATCCACGAATAAGTACTATGTGATCTGTGGTCCAGCTCTACTCGTGTCGGCGCGTCGAGTCGGTCATTGAAATCGTCGCATCATCGTGCAACAAGCAACATTTTGGTGGCATCCAAAGGGGGTCTGTGTGGTGTGTGTGTGGAAGTTGGCTCGTTGAGATCATGGATCACTATCAGCTGACCAATCCACCATCATTGCATGCTTGTCGAGATAAAGTCTGAACTCCAAAAGAAAGAAAAAGTGATGAAGATTAAATACAACATAATGGCTTTTGCGGGGAGCTCAGACAAAAAAAAAACAAAAACAAATGTTTACTCAAAGTATCTCTGAGAAAATTCGTTCGGATGTTTACTTTTGTTCTTTTTTTTGTATAGTTAGACTAATTGCAATCATACTGTGCAATACAGGGTGGTTCGAAGTATTAAGATGTCTTTTTTTTAATAAATAGTTTAGTTAGTTAAATATATTTCTGAAATACTAAGGAGAAAGCCGAAATGTCAAGTGATTTTCGACGAAAAAAAGAGATTTCTGATATTCATGTCGACATATCAAATATTTAAAACATTACATAGGTTACATTTATCAGTATTATGGAAAATATTCCTCGTTAACCTATCTTTGAATTCATTTCACCAAAAATAAATAAATCATTATCCAGGCGTAAACCATATGTTTTCCCTTTGTAAAATTTAACCTTAAAATAAGGGTTAAATTCAAATATTATTAAGATAACATCAAAACCTAACCCCATCACTTCCGTGTTCCGTCACCTTGCATCATGTCCTACTCCATTATAATTATATTAATTTCCGAGTTTTGAGGCTTCCCTCTATAAGTAACCGCATAAAATAGAGAATTTTTGTTTCGCTTCGCTTTGCTAATCAAGGAATGATAAACAGGAAGAAGCAATGAAAAAAAAAAACTAAATTAATTTCTAATGGCATGAAACTTTCTAATGGCATGAAACTATCACTAGACAAACTTAGAAATGAAAAAAATGCATAGGTAATAGAAGGGTTGCTCATTATTTATAAACTAGAAAAGAATGCATTTTGCTGTATATAAATTCATGGATAATTTATTCCAGAAAAAAAAAGAATGAAAAAGGTGAATTTATAAAATGAAGGTATAGTTTTTTTTCTTTCAATTTAATGATCCATGAAATGAGATTTTCGTTTCATGGACTATAATGACTACTTATAATGTAATAATTTTTGTGATTTGTCTCACCTTTTTATCAATTTTTATATATTATTGTTTTAACGTTTCTGGTAAAGGTAATAAGCAACAAATCTCAATCAAAAATCTATGAGCGAGCGTGAAGCACAACAAAGTGGGTTTTTACTATCCTCCGTACGTGTATGCATGCATGCGTCTGGACGTCTATGCGTGCAATGCACATAAAGCTAGAGCCTTAACAGCTTCAAATTGGGGAAACAGCATTTCTATGAGATTCGCTAAACGCGAAGATCTTATTTTTGACACACAACAATTTTGGTTATGTCGGTTTTTCTCAAAAACGGCTTTAGAAATTTTTATCAAACTTCATAGGTACACATGATGCCTAAGATCTAGGTAGAAAAACATATAGTTTTAGTATAAAACTTGAAGTTTTTTAAGAAAATTGTCCTGGTTATTGGTTATTACACACTAATATTTCGTTACAGCTACTTTTTTTTATAAATAACGGGTGATACATTTAAAACTTTTATTTTTAATTTTAAATAAAAACATAAAATGGAAATTTATGAAGAAATCTTTATTATGGCCCGAAATAAAAATCTCTGAGGGCTTAAACAAAATTTGCTAAGATTCATTGAAATTTGTATCTTCACATTTTTTTTCGAAAGAAATTACAGTTTTCGAGAAATTAAGAAAAAAACTATATATAACCCCCTTAAACCACCACTTAAAAATTAAGCCCCCGCCCAAAGTTACGGAACTTTTCAGAAAATGCTTAAGACGACAAAGCTCTCCACTAAAATTCAGCTTTGTCGGAATTTTCGGTAGTTTTGCCATTTTTTTTTGGTCTAATTTTCCCGCGCTATTTGCTTTGACGTTTAGAGCCTAGTACGCAGATCGAGTGTAAATTTCGCTCCCACTTTTCTCTCCAAACACCAGCTAAACTCATAGCTAAATTTTGACATAAGCTTTTTGTGGAGATTGCATTACAAAAAACAGCTGTTCGCTAAAAAGAAATTATTTTCAGCAAATTTCAAAGAATTTTATATCAATATTTCAAGAGAATGTAACCAAATAAAATAGATGATTCCCTTTGGCATTAATAATTCGTTTGTCTTTATAAAGCTAACATAATCTCTCAAATACAGAAACCTGCCACAATTTAGCTCAGGAATTAATGTACCGAGCATTTATTTCACGCGCTAAATTTTGACAGATGGCGCCGTACAGTAAGCAACGAAAATTTGATTTTTTAGCTGAAGATACGTACCTATTGGCTAAAATTCTTGGCTGAATTTTAGCTTGGCTAAATTTTGGAGAGATTTTTGTATGGAAGCGGAATTTTAGCTCGATCAACGTACTAGGCTTAAAGCTTCACTTATTCGTTTATTCGGGAGAATTTTAGTCCAAAGTTCATTCAAAATTCATATACAAGAAATTATTATTTGAATTTTTACTTGAAAGTTGATCCCGAGTATACTTACTACCCCAATGGGGGATGAGGGTAGAACATCCATATCCCCCGTCTCCTTGCACATCGCCCTGTTTATTATCCGTGTTCTTGAAATTTTGGATTTTTTGCGATTTCTTCAAAAAGCAGCAACTCTTATGGGCAGAAATTCGAATTTAATCTGCCTTACCCTACGAAATTATAACAAAATGTCTTACCCAGTCTATTTAAAAAAAAAACGAATACACTTATAATATAAACCTCAGACTCATGGAATAATTGAAGTAAAATAAAACATAAAAATCGTCACAAAAAAAAAAAGAATTACTTCAATTTTTCATGATTTGAATTCTAAATTGTTAATTTGGCAAACACAACAAGATAGGAATTTACTGAATCGTGCATTAATTTTTATTAGAATTAAGCTGGATTTTATTTATTAAGGCATACATAGGCATTTAACAATTCTCGCCATCCATCGTCGTCGTTGGTTTTGTTAAACGTTTAGAAATTTTAATGGGCCTGCTAATTTTTTTACTATTCAAGCATAATGTAGGTTCTACCTACTGTCTTCAAGTTTAGATATTTAATTCTCAACTCAACTAAGCCTAAGCCCACATCACGACCAAGTCTTTTGTTGAGTCTAATGCGAATCAAAAGTTTTTTATTGGGACAGTGTTTTTTTTTCTTGTTTATTTCTGATAAAGAATATAATTTGTTGTACATTATGCATATGTATTTGTAAAGCATATACATTTTCGTATAACTAGTTAGAACCGCCTGCAATTAAATAAAAATAAAAATAGGACAAAATTGATAAGATTATAATTTTTATTGATAGTTTTAAACAATTTAAACACGCATGCTTCTTTAATGAGGATATAAGGCTATCCAAAAAAAATAAGCTTGGTTCTCGTGACCTTTAGTTTAAAAGAAATTCGAACAGGTTCAACAAATTGGGTTTAGTACTTAGATGCTGTTGTACTCTTCTAAAATTCAAAATTTACAGTCCTTGGATACCGACACAAATAAAATCCATACACAGCACTAAAACACTGTAAATTATATTTTTCCAGGAGAATTTTGTTAAGGCCTATAGTCGACCAGGTAAATTCTGACACCTAGACAATTTTTATAAATACATGTATTATGTTCAATGTACATAAGTATGTCTACTCCATCCGTATAAAAATTTTAATCCTTCAAAAAAAAAAGAAATAAAGTGAACGATTGAGTCTTGCTCTTTATTTTCGTCGGAATGATGAGAGAAAAATGACAAAAGTCATGAGAGGACAATCGGCAAAACTTTATGGTAGGTGATCTTGAAACCAATAACAACGAGACGTATGTCGTTGGAAAGGTATCTGTATCTGCTACAATAGTCACTATAGCGGTTTATTTCAAATCACTGTGTGAAGATAGTTATTCGCTTACCAAGGTTTTGTGTTTGTGAATTTCAGTATAGAAAAAAATCTATGAAAACTGGTCCAAGAAATACCAATAAGATGTATATCGTTGAAAAGGTATTTTTATGAACAATAATATTTTCCATAGCAACATACTTAAAATCCTTGTGTGGAAAAAGTTATTCGCTGTTTTGGTTAGTTTTTGTAGAAAAAAAAATTAATGTGACGTGGGTAATAATAAGCGAATAACTTTTTTCACACAGTTAGTTGAAATAAGCTGCTCTGACAACTACTTATTTTAGTGCACAAAAATACCTTTTCAATGACATACGTCTCGTTGTTATTGGTTAAGCTAGCGTTCACACATTTTTACCATTCTAAACAAACAAATTTTTTTAACACAAAAATCACCAAAATATGAACTAAACTGTCTCAAAAGATATTGTAGGTAAGAAAAATACCTTTGATATTTTGAAAAATACCAGTGATATATGAAGTGTCGATATTGGTTCGACCAGTTAAAATATATTTTGGTTGTACTAAATACATTTGAATCATACACAAATCCAAAAGGACCCAACCTAATTAGGCGAATAACTTTTTCACACAGCTATTTGAAAAAATCTTCTATAGAATCAATTATATCTAGAACACAAAAATACCTTTCTAACGACATATGTTTCGTTTTTATTGGTCTTGTAGACCGTTTTGTCCAATTCTCCTTTGACAATTGAATTCGCTAAAACCAACTCCTTTTATAGTTTGAGGTGAAAAAAAATCGATTTGAAAAAGAATTATATTTGAAGTTTTGTTTCTTAAAAAAATTTATTATTTATTTATAAAATTTTTAATGAAAAAATTTGGAATGTAAATCTTTAAGTATTTTTGAATATCTGTTCGTGTACTTTCAAAAACTACGAATTTCTACAATTTTTTTTATGAGTTTTTACAGAACTTTGGGCTAAATTCGTAGAAACTCGTAGTTTTTGGAGCTACGCGAACAGACATTAATATGCACATAAAAATATAATTTTAAAAAATTGTCAGCTCTTTCTTGAGATATCAAACTGTCATCAAATTTAAACTTTTTTAAAAATTGAAAAAAAAGTGTTTATATACAATTTTGTTTCAATTTGTTTGAAATATTTTATACAAAAATTAATTAAAATCCGTTCAGCTGATAAGAGAAAATTCAAAATAAAAACGACTGTTCTTAGGAGTTAGTATTAATAAAAAAAAATTATCAAAATTGTAGAGCCGTTTATCCAAAAAATGTCGGTTTACTATTCTTGAGTATTTGTTTGCAAAGTATGTGGAGTTATTTTTCCATAAAAGTTAAATATTTTCTTAAAATATTTTTAAGGGCATTAAAACAATCCTGTAGTACCTCTTGCCATGATGGTAAGTGCGTAACACTGTCATGCCAAAGGTCTGGGTTCGATTCCCAGCCGCTGTCACCTAATAAAAAACAGAAATGTTTTTTTCCGAGGTACTGCCTCTTGCGAGGAACTGACAAATTCTCCAAGAGTATACTTGTCATGAATAAGTGCTTCTCATCTAGCCGTTCGGACTCGGCAAAAAATTGTAGGTCCCCTCTATTCCTGTCAAAAATACGCACACAGGAATGGTTGAGAGATGTAAGTCACTACGCCTTGGTTCTCCACGAGCTGTTGTGTCACCAAATTTTTTTTTTTAATTTTTTATTAAAACAATCCAATCTCTGAGACCATCCTCGATATTTTTGTTTGTGATAGGAACATACAACTCCATTACAGACTTATTTCACATATACTTTTCCCATTGTTGAAGAAGATTGTGTTTTGAGATTCCCCTTAAAAGGGCTTTAAAAATCTCCAATTTAGGGAAATATTTCCATTTTTTGACTAAACAAAGAATTATAAATTTCTTCGAAGTCAGGATGTCACCAAAAATAATAATATACATTTTTTTTTATTTATAATCTCTCCGAAAATAAAATAAATAGGAACAATTACAAAGGGTTTAAAATTTGATAGTAAAATAGATTATAATTTTATTTCTATTACTTAAAAAAACTATTTTTAAAAGAATAAACTCACCATTTTGAAGGATATGCTGCACCATTTCCGGCACTTTTATACAATGCAACACTAAATCCAAACATTGATCCCTTATTGCCATTGTGTTTGATAAAAGTTGGTAAATCCAAATTAAATCCCATCACAGTCGATTGCAGCAGCGTGAATATTAAACAAATTTGTAAATGGCAAAAAGCCATTTTTATAATTTCGTTTTTAATCATAATTTTGCTGAATTTTTCATGCACTGATTGTTATTAAAAATATATTTTTTTTATTTTTTTTTATTCGTGTATTTTTGTTTGTATTATTTTTGAAATAATATTATTTGAATATAATAGAGTTAGTTTTTTTTCGATTATATATATTATTTTATTTTATTAATATTTCTTAACACTAGAGCACATTTTTATCAAAGTGAGATTCTGTAATGAAAGATTTTTATTTTGTTTAACAATTAAGGAGTAATAGAGATCAAAAAAAATTTGTTAACTACTATGGCAACTTATGTATGAAGACACACATTTTAATTTTAAACCATATTCGAACACAAAAAATATTTAATCAATATTTTAATACATTAAAAAAAATATTGTTCTTTATATGGGAGCATAGTATAAATTTCTTTGAATAATAATTAAATTTTGTCGAACCTTTCCCGAAAATTCTTCTATCTTCGATGCCACCACAGTTTTATAGGCATTGCCTTGAAAAAAAGGTTATAATTCCGAATAATTGTTGGTATATCTATGCATATGCATGTAAATTCTTATCGCATCTGTCAAACAATAATAAAGCAAACAAAATTGCTTTATTTCTGTTAAGAGTGTTCTTAAAAGCAATTTTTTTTGGTTTAAATCAAAATTATCTTTAAAAAGATAAGAGCAAACAAAAAATGCTAAAAAAAAGTCTCAATAGACAGAAAAAAGGCATGTTATGCTCTGCCAGCAATATATATACTATACTATATATTTTCACACAAAAAAAAATAGTTAACTAAAATTCACATGACCTATCAATTCAAACATTTACTCAATCCCCCACACGTTTTGAACTGATCTTTCTTAAATATTTACCGCCATTAATGTTTCGTTTAAAAAAAAAAATGTATCCCAATGTCAATATTATTTACCCACTTAACCTTCAAACATATTAATTACAATAATTTTAAAACAACCAGATGGAACAGACAAAAAAATTAATTCCTGTTTTCTCAAACCGTCACAAAATCATTTGAGCGAGTAATTTAGAGAAAATAATACTATGCTATTCTATCTTTTGGATACATTGCGGCCAGTTAGGATAGACACAGCAGACAGCAAATTACTAAAAGTTGAGAATTATAAAAAAAAATGTTGTGGAGAAAAATAAATTGGTGGTTATGTACATAGGTATAATTGAAAAAGCTTTGTTACCATCAAACGGCTAAGCATCTTTAATTAAAGATTATTTTCCACTGATCATCGAATGTGTGCAGGTACCTTAACCAAAAATTTTGTACAATGAATGGATCTATAGTTTTTGTTCCATATCATCTAATTTTGGCTAGTTAATAGTTGGTTACACAAAGTTAGCCTACTGTGAAGAAAAAATGGCTATAACACGACGATTTCTCAAAAGACTGAACTACAGGTATGAAGGTACCTATAATCTTGAAATTTTGACTCTGACTCAAATGTATTGTTCTCTGGAAATTCAATTTTAAGCTAATTTGTCGAGTAGTTGCCATCGTTCATGGAGAGTCACTAAGGTTTCAAAACTTTTATTTGACATATAAGCCTGTTTATGCAATGATATAAGCAAATCCTTCCTCCTACAAAATACACAAAACTGCACGAAAAAATTCGATAAAGTTGATTTTTTTTTGGAGAGATTTGTTTGGATGTCTTAAGAATTTCCCAAACAGTACCCAAAATTTGGGAAGGGGCTTACAATTTGTACCTGGGGGTGAGAGAGGGATTCAGATCTATATGCTTATTTCTTCCTCCCTTTCCTCGAGGATCCTAAAAACCTGGTTTAACTATACGGAGATGGAGCCAAACACATATCGTACTAAGAATTTTGCCAATCGATTCATGCAATTTTAATAAATTTCCTACACCACGTTTTGCTAAATCTAAATCTATTGTTTTTTTATGAACAAAAGTATGCTTATCTCTTTTATTTAGAAACACATACCGCTAACAGTTTTCATTTAAAATATTTCCAAAACAAAAATATAATTTTCAAGAAATAAACAAAAAAACTGATAACTTTTTTCACCCCCCCTAAAATTTTTTAACACAGCCTAAATTTAGGGTACTTTAAAGGAAGTGCTTAAGACCTCAAAACAAATGTTTCGCCAAAGTTCAGCTTGTAGGAATTCTTAATACTCGTATAAACAAATATATTTGTATGTATGACTGATCACCACCAAATGATCTTACGACTTATAGCTAACACTGTGATTAGGCTTTGAAGCGATGTAAAACACTATAGTTTCGAAACACTATTTCATTGTTGTTAAAAAAGTTTGAAAAAAGTCCAAAAAAATTAAATTGTCTTTGATTTTTATATTTACAAAAAACAATAGTTTGTATTTTTAAATTTAATATTTTTTTGTTTATAAGAAGCACATGTAACAAATTTCAATAAGACAACTTTTTCAGAAAAATGTCAGAATTCTTTAAAATCACTTTGAATATTAAAGTCACAATGTTTTACCAAAATTGAACGAGCCGTTTTGGAGAAAATATTTTTAAAGACTAAAATTTAGCCGCTACGCATTTTAGGTAACATTAGTAAAAAAATCGAATTTCTCCTTTCAAGAATAACATAAAAATGCACTGTACCAAATTTGAAGCAAATCGGCTTACCTAATTTAGGTTCAAGTTCAATTTCTACATCAGTGGTTGTACATGCGTATAGACGAACAGAAGCATAGACGCTCAGACGCACAAACGCACGGACCCATAGAACGATCCTTCTCCGTCTTCGTTCAGTTAGATTTGATTAAACTTCAAATTTGCTTTTGACACGATACAAAAATAATACTTGCCGTAATAGAACAAGTAAAAAATAGTAAATTTTTACAAGGACGATATGTTTGCAAAAACATTGTTTAAACTCAGGGTTTCCACACCTAAAACTATCGATATTTTTATATTTCTCAGTAAGTAGGTACCTAGGTTGGAGAAAACTATTCGTATTTCACTATTAAGGCCACAATAAAAACAAAAACAAAGTAAATAAAAACAGATAACTAATCTAACATATTTTAAAAAAGCAAAATATTTTGGTTCAGAGTAGTTATGTAAAATAATTAATATTTCAGAAATCAAATATTTGTCCTTTTGGTTTTATTTTGAAATCAAATAGATGCATGTATAACGCGACCCTTACAAAAATCATGCCAACTGTCAAATTTACTTTCACTATGCATTACATTTTAAAATAGAACATTTATAAAAAAAAAGTACCCTCCACAGAAATAAAGAAAAATTGCACAATCAGCTTTAATAGCTTTTCTGTAGTAATTTTCATATTTCACTAAAAGTTCTTGTTTGATTAAAAAAAAAAAAAAATATTACAAAAAATTCTTAAAGAAGATACATAATAGCTTCTCGTATTTCATACACAAGCAAAATTTAAAAGAATATTTTTTTTTTAAATGAATATTTTCATATGAACCGCACTGTTTATATTACTTCTATATTCATTAAGATACAAAAATGTATCTCTTACTTAATCAGAAAACAAGATTGTTTAAAATAGAGAACATCATCTCATCATATCACAAACAAAACAGCGAATAAAAAAAAACCGCACAACAAACAAAAGTAAGTATTCATTAAAGCGCAAACATTTCTAATCAGATAAAAATGCTGTCAGCGATAGACTTGCCTCAAAACCGTTTCAAAGATGTTGGGTGTCTAATTAGGTTGCCATAATAGTTAAACAAAAATTATTTTAATTTTTTCTTTGAATTTTGCTTATTTTTTAATTCTAAGATATTCCGCAAAAGATAAAATTCTCAAATCAACCACAACAAAAGCAGCAGCATTTTACTCGCTTAAATCTTGATTTTTCTTAAGTGATGCTGCTCTCATTTGTGTCAAGTTTTCAATTCTTAAATGATGTAATTTTTTGTATATACGAGTATCTATCTACAAGTTGTAGATACACAATGCCAATGGCTAATAAATTAATAAAAATCCATCTCTTAGTGTAGGTGTGTGTAGCTTTGAGGTGAATATTGAAGACTGATGTCTGATGTGTGATCTCATACGTTGGCGTTTTTGTATATCGATGCGATCAGCATTTTTGTTTTTTTTTTTCAATTTATTTCTTCACTCACGATCGCGCAAAATTTTCTTATTAAAATTTTATTTTTAAACCAAAATTTTAACATTTATCACAGAACAGATGGTCATAGGTAGGTGAATTTACAAAAAACTAAATTTTTAAATAATAAACAATGAGTAATAGCACAACAATAATTATGTAGGTATACCAATCGATCGTGATCGCGATCAAGTTAAGTAAGGAGTATATATTTGAATGAAGGTTATATCTATATAGGTAACTATCCGCGCATAAAAAGATATCACAGCTGTTTGGAAAAACTCAAAAATTGACCACAATTGCAATTTTAATAATTCAATTTAACACATTAATTCACCAGTTAAGTGTTAAGTGATCGTGTAAGCATAAAATTAAGTCAACGCGACACACCGGGTATTCATTCTATTTTTATGTTAAGAAACCAACAACAATGGAAATGCATTAAACTGCAGCATACTATACACAATAGTATGTAGATACACTTTGACCCGAAACAATAACAACATTGAGTTATTCTGTTTTTTTCAACAAAAAAAAAAAACACACGAAACCCTTTTTATTTAATTTTTTGTTTAAGTTAACATTAACACAAAATTATATAATCAACACCTATGAATGGAAAATGTAAAGAAATAAGTAGGTAATTTCTAAAAATATCTCAAAGATACTTCTTTTTTCATTTTTTTCTTATTCTTTCTTTTTCTTTTGTCAATATTTTAAATTTAATTCTTTTTTTGTAGGATTTAATTCACTTTGTGTCTTTATTAAGACCACACAAAATTTCAAAACCGCACTAAATGATTTTTTAAACTAAAGATAGTATATGTACCTATAGTAAAGACTAAATACTAATCTGCTAAATACAGCGATTTAGCAGCAGCAGCAAAATGAAAGAACATCTATTCGCCGCGAGATCTCAACTCTAACTAAAAGACTAAACGTCTTTTTTAAGAAAACAAAACAAAATTTCTTAAGAATGAGCGAGAGTAAACGTAGCGACGACTACGAGTGCCATATGGATAGATAGTCTTGAGATTGAGATTTGAGAAGAAACACATAAAATAGACAATTCTCAATTTAAAAAAAAAACTTCAGAGAGTATCTAGCAGATACTTGTAAATTATAACCTACTCAGAGTCATAGTAAGTAGGAGTTCGCTTTTATTTGGTATGAATATGTTCAATGAAGGCGGCAAATTTGAAGGTCATCGATCTACAATTTTTCACACAAAAAAAAAAAAATCAAACTAAAGCAAACCGTTGAGACACGCGAATAAATTTATTTTTACTTTCGATAAACGATTCTTAAGAGAATCGGAACGCGAGATTATTTTGTCGTGCGACATTAACGACGATTCGAATGCGAATGCAAGAGCTAGAGCAGCAAGCCGAGGTATCAACAGCTACAGCAGCAGCAGAAGTTAGCACAACACAAGTACAACACCATTGTACATTTCTATGCTACACGATGACGGTTTAATTTCTTTATCGTTGGCAGTTTGTTGATGGTGGTGGAAAGGAAACGGAAAAGCTATTTGGCGGTTAATAATGTTTTACTTTTATGGTCGATGGATTGATGAGGTTTGACTGTTGCAGTGTGTTGTAGTTTTTATCAATTTGTATTTTTATTTTTCATTTTTAAGTTGCTTACGAACACAACACAACATGTTGGATGGATGTTTGACCTGAATATTATAAACAAAACCGTTTTTTCAATTGTCGAGCAGGGTTGTTATATGTATAAATGGATATTGAGCATTTTATTGTTGCTTTTTTCTTATAAAATATTATAACACAAAGAGTATTTAAAATCATAGTCACTTTTTTAACATCAACTCCATCTCACCCTATAAATGAAGGTGAATTTGCAAGAACATCTAGCAGTAAAGCTAATTCATCTACTTTTCTTTTACTATTGCAAGGCTTTTTTGTGGACAATTAATTAACTAATTAATTACATCCTTTAAGAATAACCTTTAGAGAAAAGAGAATTTCTAAAATCGGATAATCTTTGTTTACCTATAGATATAAAACTAAATATAACCTCTCAAACATAAAAAATTTCTTTACGGGAAAGCTTAATTTTGATTAATATCAAGCCATTGATTTTGAAGCCTATATTCTAGAAATAACTTTTAAACACACAAAAAGTATGTTTTAAATCAGATACTGTATTTTTACCCAATTTCACCCTATGATATATGTATATGTATGTAAATTATGGAAAATATCTATCCCTTATGTAAATATGTACATATATGTTGGTTTGTATCCTTTATTACAATTTTTCGAATATAAATAGAATTTTTAATCGGTGTCCCTTTTTTTATTTTACCCCATTTCCCCCTATGAATCAGGCTTGATTTAAAAAAATATTTAGCAGAAAGCCTATTTTATAAATATAACTTAACAACGCTTATAAAATTCAAATCAAATAATTTTTGCTTTTACTCAATTTCACCCTACAAACATACATATTTGTTTTTGCAAAATTTTAACCCTTATAGACTAATGGCCTTTTCGATGGGCAATCCAGAAGCGTTCGGAATTTGGGTGTGAATGAGAGCAAAAGAAGAAGTATAGGCGTCAAAAGCTTCATTAAAAGCTATTCAAAAAACTGAAGTCTTGCAGTCCCCAACTGGGACCTTTGTGATTAAACAGTACATCAAAAAAAAAAATATGAATTCGAAGGTAAACGTGTTAGCCAAAATTATTTTTTACCCTTCACATATCGGAATCCGAGATCATTTTAGTGTATAGTTCGCCCTGTCCGACTGTTTGAAAAACCTTTTATCACTTTGAATTTTGAAATTTTTAAACGGTCTGGCAGGGCAGCTCGCCCTGAATGCACTGAAATAGTCTTGGATTCCGTGATATGTGATCCGAAGAGCTTATCTAGGAAGGGGTGGAACCAATTTTGGCTAGTTTGACCACCTTCGAAGTTACATTCATATTTTTCTGTATGTACTGTTTATTCACAAAGGCCCCAGTTGTGGACTGCAAGACTTCGATTTTTTTAAATATCTTTAAATAAAGCTTTCAACGCCTATACTTCTTTTTTTCGTTATCATTCACACCCAAAATCTGCTGTGGGCTACGGTTTATTAAGCTTTCCGCTTCAAATTCCAAAACAACGCTCTTGGAACTAAGCACCTGAGAACTACCTGACGTTTTATGACCTTTTTGTTAGTGACCATTTAACTTACCCAACTTTAACAATTGATTTAAATTTTCTATTGCTCATCAATTTCTAAAAAAGTTGACATTTTTTGACCAATTAATGACCAAACTTTTTTTTGCGAGTATCGCAACCAATGGGCTCCAAGGTCCCAGAGCCTTGTTTAGCTTAACTTGGTCTTCAGTTAAGGTGTGTTTGTATATTCCAACAAAACATCATTTCAATGTTCTACAGTTGTACTATAGTAAGTAGGTACCTATATGATAAAGTACAGTGTACTCAATAGACTATGTGGGGAAACAATACAAACTTTAAGGGTATTGTATTTTCCGTTAATTGTTCTTCCTTTTTGGAGATAATAAAGAAAATTTTTCCAATCGCATGCCTGAACTGCCATAAACTTGTCATTCGTTTTCTTGTGAGCCAACTCTCCCCTCCCAGTCGGTTGTTTTCCCTGATGATTCATCTCAAGAGAGGTCACATGCATCATTGATACAAAAACGACGCCAGGCTTAGGTAGTTAAAATCAGTTGTGAATATGCGATATATTTACAACACTTTTGAAATGCCTGAACTCACTTTGTAGACTTTGCTAACAATTCCCGAAGTACACATCTAATTTGGTCGACCAATGCATGCTATGTTGACCTTGGCACTTCTTTTAAATTCTGGTACCCAATATTTTACGATTTTAGACTATTAAGCAGACTCTCCCAAAGTAAAATCAATATCCGCTTCGATAGTGATTGAACTATTTTCAAATTAAATGTTTTATCACATAACTATAACCAATTTCGTTCATGTCTATACAAATCTACCGATAGTGTCCACTTTAAAAAGCTGCCCGACACACAATAAACAACGTTTAAACTTTACCGATTTGTTTCTTTTAATTTAACTATTCATTTGACCCGATTGTTCACTACCATTTATTTAAAATCATTATTTCTTGCTTCGAAATGCAAAGGAGTAAACTGGAAGGAGAGACTTTAAAAGATTGCAGGAAAACTACGATTATCCATTAGGTGATCGTGTGGCCATATCGCACCTAACTAATGTAGCTCCGCATACCCCTCGGAATTGTAGCTATTTTTCCAGATTGAAAAAAAAATACAGTTTAATGTAACAAATCACTGATATATATTTTGCCTTCCTTCAAATAGACCGCACACAAGATGCAAAGTTGGCGAACTATTCTTGCGTATGAATTATTTATGCAAAATATGTTTTGGTTAAGTGCGGTGGGTATCAACCTATAAGAAAATCTATGTACGTTAAGAGCAAGGCTTGCATACTTGCTTTCAAGACAGAAAGTATTGAGTTGTGAATAAGAAAATACTTGTGCGATCACGCGTTCTTGCTCCCATATTTTTATACTATAAAGTGGCTATAATGTAATAGTAAAGTAAGTTAAGAAAAAAAGTAAGGTCAATGAATGAATGAATGTTGACCTAGATATCCTGGAAAAAAATTTCTTTTCCTTTTCTTAGTAAAACATATTGCGAAAATTGTTGCTATCCAATATTATTTATTTAACTTGGAAATACCTACTTGATAAAAATTTGAATAGAAGCGGTAAATTCATTTTAAAATAAACGAAAAATAATTATATAAATCTAAAAATTCCTGAATCTTAAAATCTATTTAGACACACATAATTCGGCCTATGTTATGTATGTATATGATAAAAAGTCAAGTATTTCAAGCAATAAAATGACGAACAAATTAAGAATTGGTCTTCCTATAGAATTTTTAAACTCCATGAGAAATTGAACAACTGACCCATAATAAAATAAATCGTCATCTTTCGCTATATCAATTATTCATGATTAAATCTAGTTACAAACAAAACTGCCAACACTATTTTCATTTAGTGCCATTCCATATTGCCGATCATTACTCCAAGTTGCAAATCGGTCTGTGTCTATTGGGCTTCTTTCCCAGCTGGAAAAACTAATCATAGAGATGCACTGATGACCACAACCACAAGTAGGCTTATTGCAGGCAATTTACTCAAATTGCCACCTTGAAGCAAAACGCAAACGAGATCCACGATATCGCGTCAACAATTCAATAATTCCCAATTGAATTAGAAACACATTTCGGTCTCAGTCTCGCTATGGGTTGTGTAGTTGTGTTTCATTGCACAGTGCAGTGGCCAAGCGTTCAAACAGACGACATATAACGAAGGAATTGAAGAAGAAATGTGCTCTCTCTTTACTATCTATGATGAAATGGAAATAGTGTTAAAGCAAAGGAAAGGTGTCTGGCTCTGGAAACGTGGGGATTGCGGACTATTAGCGTATGCACATTTTCTTACGTACTTAAATTATACAGATTGAGCATCTTGCTGCAGTGGATTTATGGAATTGATGCATTTTAAAATCAGTGATACTGATGTTAATGCTCTGTCTCTTTATGTGGATGAAGATGCCATCAGCTGAATAAGGTAATCGACGAAGTCTTCATTCAGGATTACCTTCATACAAAATATGTATTTAAATTAATCAAGAAATTGAGATAGCGATGATTGAATTAGAAAGACGAATGCTAGGATTAGCGTTCAAGGCTTATCTATAAAGTTAATGATTTAAGAAATATGGAGTGTAGTTTCTTTTAGCAAAACAAGAAACTGTAGTTAATTTTTGAAGTTAAACTTCTTTGTTGAGGGAAAACAATTTTATGATGGAACAGTCAGTGACATGATTCTGTCGGGACAGGTTTACAGCACTAAAAATTTAGTGGTCGTATGAGTTTTTTTGACTGTGGCTATTATTGATTTAGATTTTTGTTAAAAAGTTTGAATTTCTTACATATCGTTATACGGAATTAGTTGCAGTTGCAACAGAGATTACATCTATCTTCATAGATTAATTTTTATTTCTTAATTTGGGAATCTTGATGTTCAATTCATAGAAAAAACTAAAAGATTGCATTTTAATTCAGTCACTGAAGCCAAATCACCACGGCCAGTTATACTACACCATTGATTTATTTTATTACCAAAAGGGATAAAATCTTATGGCACCGATGCTCACCCATTTGATGAATTATTTGGTTTTCCTTTCCAGTCGACTATTCAATGTGTGGTGGCCAAATTCAAGTCGATCGGTTCAGTGAATGATGCTGAAAATATCGCTGTTGCTTTGAGTGTGAAGTAGAACCCGAAGTTGTCAATTCCGTCAATAGAGTCAACGGAACTTCTACCGATCGATGATAAACAACAATTCCATCAGAATAGCAGAAGGTTTCATCAGCTGATTCCACATAGAACGTTCTGCATGAACGATTAGGGTTCTAAAATACGGAGGTCAGTTGGTCACCTAGAACTTGCAAATTTATCCCAGTAAGCTTTTCGGAGTCGCCGATGCCCCCAAAGTTAACATAAGCAGGCTATCGGTAAATCGAGTCCGACCTTTGCGGCAGTTATTCAAAATTGAATTTCCCGGATCCATGGTTCTTTTAAATAATACAGAATTTCGCTATTACCTCACACATAGCTTGTTTTTTTTCGATATCGGTCCGCGAGTAATGAAAACCTATTTATTGATATTGCAGAATGTTTTAAACTTCTTGATAGTCACGTTTAATATTGAAATCGTTTTCTTCATCTTCTTCCGGGTATTTTCTCCTCTTTCTGGTTCTTCTAGTGGCATCTTTTCTTCCATAGATTCAGTCGGAAAAAACAGTGAATCAATATTTCTATAAATTGATGTTTATTTAAACTTTCACAGCTCACATCTTTATTATGCTGAAAATATAGATTTCTACAAAAACCTGTAGTGTCAATAGAATATTTGCATGTTTTGAAATCCAATTCAGTAAAATCTCCCGAATTTATTTTTTTTTTATTAATTAGTTTATTCCATCATATTTTGTTCTTCTTAAATTTATCAAAAAATATTTATATTAAGAACATGAAACTAACTTAAAAATTGTGTTTGGCCTGAAATGTCTGTTAATATTTCTGTTTTATTAGTTGCTTGATATTCATAAATAAATGTGTTATTATTATATTCAAAAAAAAAAAAACATTAAGATACATCTCAGTTGGGTTTAAAAAAATACAATTTTTTTTTTAGAAATTTGCAATTAGAAATAACATACTTATTGGACATACGACGAAGAGCTGTTTAAATTTGAATTGCTGTGAAGTGAAGTGAAGTGGGAAATGAGCGGGTGATGGGCTTATTGGCGGGCAGAAACAAAGAAAATGTTGTTAACGAACTATACTCTTTTTTATCGATTATAAATTAGATCCATTTAATTTTTTTTATTATAAGAGTTCTTTCTTTTAAAATGAGGGTACTATGTCTTACCCCCGTACGGAACATTTAGTTTGATTATTTTAGTTGTGATTTTGTTTAGTTTTTGTCAAATAAATCGTTGGACTTATTTACTGCATAAGTTGGCCCTGGACTATTTCTAAAATCATTTTATGTCTAAAGTAGTCCATATTCTGCTGTGAGAATGTTATTTCCCGGTCACGGCATATGAACTCGGCAAACATGCAACTGAATACCCCACAATCGCTTCCGTTCTTTTGCTGCGGCACATCTCTGACACTTTCTATGAGAAAGCCTGAAGTATCAAACGGTCTCTTTCGCTTGTCCAGGGATTCATCTCGCAAATACTGCTCCAGAGCACTCAGTATCTTCGGATTTGGCGTACCCATCGAATCGTAGTACTTAATACTACGATCTCGCAAATGAACGATAGCCATGCACCAATGAACTCCGCCAACGTGCACAGGGACTGGAAGGACATCGTATGTGAAGATGTCAACTTTTCTTGTCCATCGGCGAACACCACTGTGACCTGACTGCATTAATCTCGGTACAAAGAAAGTATTCATTGCGTAGACCTTTGGGAGGCCCTCTTCGTGACGATTCTCACCACGCTCAGTGAGGAGATTCATGTAGAAGTTTATAACCTCATCGTTAAGCCAAGTTTTCCCAAACAGAGTTGCGATATCGCGGCGGGTGATGCTCATATTGAATTTTGATATCAACATCTGAACAGAAAAAATAAAATTCAATATTATGGAACTCAAAGTATAAAAAATAACATGAAATAATCATACCTGGTCCGCTGGACCACCAAAGAGAGCGCCTTTAATGATTGCCTCGTGTTCTGGAGTAATCGCTGGAAATTCTGGTTCCTCATCACCTTCAGGGAAATCATCTATGATTATAAGATCCGGATCGACAATTTGCAGCTCTTTGAGTCGCACTTGCATTTCCTTTTCCTTGTCGCGGGTTTCAGCAGAACGTTCTTCCACTCTAAAAGTACGTGTTTTCTTACTGAATTAAAAAAGGAAGCAATAATACCAAAATACAAAATCCTACACGACACCATATTGGACTTCAAAGAAGCTGAGTTGTGTTGATATTGTTGTTGCTTAGAATACTCAGTCTACACAAACCCAATATGGAATAGTGTTGTTTCAGATTTGTTATTGAAATTTTAAGGACTACGACTATAAGTTAAAGAGTGTAATGCTACAAACTTAGAGCCATTTTCTTCACTATTTGTCAACTTGCTGCAAACTCTCAAGTAGGCCAACTCTAGAGTTGACACAAACTTGAGAGTTGAGTGACAAGTTAAAATTTGTTTTTCTTCACTATTTTAAATCTCAACTCGAGAGTTGAAATTTAGAAGTTAGCCTACTTGCGTTTTTAAAAATGTCCCTGGGAAATTTTTGACAGATAGAGATTTGATTAGATTTGAATTTGTTCTGAGCGATTATTTGAAAATTAAAGTTCCGGTTGTTTTTGTGCCTTAGGGAGAGGACTTTGAAGCAATTGAGTGAAAAGTACGGAAAAATCAAGCAAAATTTAAAAAAACAGAGTTTTTTTGCCAAGGACACCAAGGCAACAGGTGGAGGTCCACCAAAACAAAAACTCCCTGCTTTGAACAAGCTAATGAATGTACTGCTTGTCATACTGATTCCGTTGAGGATGGCCTTTGTGCAGCGACTGGTGATAGCGACTTTTCCGAATAGAAAACCTGCGCCGCTGCCGGAATCATTCGCAATTATAGTCAATGAATATAATACCGTTCATATAGAGGATGAAATGATTGTTTTTGATAGTGAGAACTCTACTGCCAACAACATGGTTGAAATTCAAAATGAAATCGCAACATAAGTGATGGAAGAAGCTGTTGAAGACTTTTGGGAGAGAGTCAATCCAGCTAAGTTGCGGATGCCACCAAACCTTTTGCTGGCCAAGCGTCGCAAACAAAAACTTGAGGGTGAAATTTGACCTTCTGAAAAGGTGTCCAAATAGGAAGAAGAGCGGATGCAACACCGGATGAAAAAAATGCCATTGAATTGGAAACCCTGGAAATCGAAAGAGAGCTCAAAAAAAGTTTATTTTTAAATTTAGCCATTTTATTTTGTTTTTATAAAAATATTAAATAATAAATATTATTTTATCACGAATAAGGTTTTTTTTTCAATTTTTATTTCTTAATTCTTGGTTTAAAATTTATCGAAAATAATTTCGAATTCGAGTACTTGCGTTCCCAACCGTTGCCGAAGGTAATTGATGTTGCCTCGTAGATGGAACATTTGTATTATGCAACATATCGTAGAATCCGGGCATTTCCGGTGGAGTTTTTGGTTCCTTTTCATCGATTGCTATGTTGTAAAGGATGGCACAAGCAATTATAATCAATTGCACGTTTGCACCTCTGCAGCTTAACCCGGTGGTCAATATTGGAAACTCTCTTTTCCAAATTCCACAGGAACGCTCGACACAATTTCGAGTGCGAATCTGAGACTCGTTATATAAATTTTCCACAGAGTTTGAAAATTTTTTGAAAAGGTGTCACCCTGTTATTTGTGTTTGAGTAGCCAGAGTCACCAATAATAATAAAGTGCCTTCAAATCGTTGCCTCAAAATTGAATTTAAAATAAGTTGATCGTGCGTGGAACCCTGAGAAAAGAATAGAACCGAAAGTCAGGGGTGAGACTTTCATTGATTTGTATTTTATATGTAGACCATACCTGCCAACGAGCAACGATATCTATAATTTTCAGGTCTGCAGATGTCACGGTCTGAACATTTATAGAGAACCAACCCTTGCGGTTTTTGAAATGTTCTGCATCGTTTCCACCAGGCGATTGGATTCTTACATGCGTGCAATTTGGCTATATCATAAAATTCTTTTGCTGCTTTGCAACCGATCTCTTCGTGTTTCGGGCATGCGAACAAACTGGGGCGCAAGGTAAGCAATTGCATTTGACACCCGCTTCACAGTACGATGCTCTGTTGAAACACTTACGCCAATAAAATCAGCAATGGCCAATTGAATTGACCCGAGTGCATAATACCTCAGCACAATCAATAATTCGGAATTTGGTCGTAATTCACGCGATCTACACATAACGGGTGATTTTTTAGCTGGTTTGGTTTTGGCAACACTGGTTTTGACAGCTGACGTGTGTTTAGTACCTTGTGTTACTGTCAAACAGCTTCAGTTTGGTTTGCAATTTAACCATGGATCGTCTTACAAATGAACAACGCTTGCAAATTATTGAATTTTACTATCAAAATTCGTGCTCGGTTCGAAATGTTCATCGCGCGCTGCTTCCATTTTATGGTCGGCATTCTCGACCTTCTGAGCAGTCTATTCGGAAGATTGTGACCAAATTTCGCACCAAATTTACTTTGTTGGACATTAAACCACCAACACGTTTACGTACTGTGCGTAGTGAAGAAAATATTGCGGCCGTATCAGCTAGTGTGACAGAAGACCGCGAAATGTCGATTCGGCGCCGTTCCCAGCAGTTAGGCCTTTGTTACAGCACTACGTGGAAAATTTTGCGGAAGGATTTGGGCGTAAAGCCTTTTAAGATACAGCTGGTGCAAGAACTAAAGCCAGCCGACCTACCACAACGCCGAATTTTTGGTGAATGGGCTCTTGGAAAGCTGGCCGAGGATCCGCTTTTTTATCGAAAAATTGTGTTCAGCAATGAGGCTCATTTTTGATTGAATGGGTACGTAAATAAGCATAATTGCCGCATTTGGAGTGAAGATCAGCCAGAAGCATTGCAACAGCTACCAATGCATCCAGAAAAAGCCACTGTTTGGTGCGGTTTATGGGCCGGCGGCATTATTGGGCCATATTTCTTCAAAGATGATGCGAATCGCAGCGTTACTGTCAATGGTGAACGCTACCGAGCGATGATAACAAACTTTTTTTTGCCCGAAATGGAAGTTCTTGACTTGCATGATATGTGGTTTCAACAAGACGGTGCCACATGCCACACAGCACGCGAAACAATGGCGCAATTGCGAGGCGAGTTTGGTGAACAGTTAATTTCACGTTTCGGGCCGGTCAATTGGCCGCCTAGATCGTGCGATTTGACACCATTAGATTATTTTTTGTGGGGGTATGTCAAGGCTAATGTCTATAGGGACAAGCCCGCTTCGATTGATGCACTGGAAGCCAACATCCATGCATTCATTCGTGAGATATCGGCCGATATGTGTGAAAGAGTATGCCAAAATTGGACTCAGTGGATGGGCTACCTGAGACGCAGCCGCGGTCAACATTTGCATGAAATTATCTTTAAACATTAAATTGCAAGGTTCAAACTATCGATTCAAATAAATATTTCATTCATTTTTTCGAATTTTTTGTGTTTTTTTTTTTTTAAAGTTCTAAACCTCTTAAAAAATCACCCGTTATGTATGTATGTAAGTAAGCAGAATTTAAATTAAGGAATATTCAAGATATTTCAGAGCAAGGCAAACTAACCTTTATTAATTCCAAAAGCAAAATTGTCGTTCGCTTTGAAATACGAAATCGTTAGATAAAATCATGGTCATCCCATTTTTCCAGACCAACCAGTGGACACATTTTATATTGTCTTCTTTAAATCGTCAACAATTCTTCTTCTTCTTCATCTTCGCTTCCAGAAGCAGACAATTGATGATTTCCCCAATAATAATTTTCATTTTATTTTGAAAATATTTTTATTCAAACCGAAACCGAGAATAATTTTTGACAGAAGATGCAACAAAAAGTATTACAATTTATTTTTGACAGAAAACTCTCAAGTTTGCTCTCTTAACTTCTACTATTTTCGGAAGTTGAGAAAACCAGAAGTTGATCAACTCGAGAGTTGAGAATCAAAAGTTGAAACTGTCAACTATGAGTAAAGAAAAACAAAATCACAAGTTGAGAATAAAAATCCTCAAGTTGAGTTCAACTTGTAGTGAAGAAAATGGCTCTTAATTTACTTACTCTTTTTCAGTCTCAGCAATTTTTTGTTTTCCTTCGAGATGTTTCTTTTGCCATTTTTTATGGAAATTCTCAAGCCAGTCACTTTGGCAAACTGGTGATAGATCGAATTTTTCTTTCAGTGTATTCACTGGCTCAACAAATGGACTAGAAAAATTAAAAGCAAAGAAAATAACAAATCAAATTTATATCAAAAACAGCAATATAAATTTTTGACGAACAAAAAAATTGCATAAAATAAAATACACTTACAGTTGTTTCTTTTTTTCTGCTGCTCGCTTCTTAACATCATATGTGCATTCGGTTTGGTCTTCCTGTAATTTCGAGCATGCTGATAACATATTCAATTCGTCCTCGGCTAAGTCAATAATTTCGCTCACATCATCATCGTCATCGGAAAGTTCAAGGGTCAAAGTATTTTCTCCAACAGAAACCTTTCGATTTCTTGACGGTCGCTCTGTACAATCGACAATCGCTGGTTCTTTTGTTCGATTAATTGATAAGCGAGACTTAGTCGGAATAGATATTTTTGGGGACGTTCCTTTGATGCCATACAAATTGGGCATTAACTTTTGCAAAAGCTCTCTATACTGCTCCTGGTCTTTAGATACATTTTCTTGAGCAATAATCGAACGGGCTCCTTTAAATGAAGAAAAGTTATTGACGCAGCCGTTAAAGAGAAACGGTGATGCTGTTCTCTGGAGTGGCTCTTTAGGCGTGGATCTTTTAGCAGCGGGATTATCGAATCCATTGGTACATGCTGAGAATATTGAAGAGTATGTTTGTTGACGAATTGGTTGCAAATCAGGCATTAAAGTCGAAGCCAAAATGTTACCGGTACGAGCTTGAATCAGTGGCGGTGGTGGTTGTCGCTGCTTGAATGGAATGTTTGTCATTTTAACCGAAGATGTTGAGGGTATTATGTTGGCCCTGGATAATACTGGTCTGCTGATACTCGGCTGAGGGACAACATTGTAAGTTTCGCCACGCGAAGTGGTGACGATAAATTCAGCATCATCATCATCGGAGAATTCAATGTCAGCAAAATTAGTATTTGTAATATGCTTGGTGACAGTTTTTGGACGCACAAACTGAGATCTTTTCTCTTTTTCTTTAAATAAAAAAGAAGACAATTACAAACATAAAATTATCATCACATGTTGTAGTCGTTAAAAACATTTTCGTTTGGTTTTTTTTTGTTCAAAACTTACGGTTTTGCTGAGCCATTACCAGTGGAGATTTGTGAAGACGTTGTGGAACAATTTTTATTTCATCTTCGAGGGGATAGGGTTTCCAGACCATTCATGTTTTTTTGAAAAAAAAAAGAAAAATAAATTATTATGATGTAGAGGGTTTAGAAATAAACAACAATAACTCAAGTTTAGCTTTCCTCTACCGACAATTCTGATTCAAGGAATAATGCCATAAATTACGATTAAAATATAATTTAAGAATAAACAGATAATCATAATTTGAGCTGCCTATATTTTCAATGATCTATCGTGATAATGAAAATAGAATCTCGGAGTTTGATATGTACAAAAATAGAAACCACTCTTTGCTCACCATTGGTTTTGTTAAAATTATATCGCGTAGCTTTCTTCGTATGGCCAGAAACAAATTTTGTCCGTGCAAATAATTTAGAAAATAAAAAAATTAAAATTAAAGACAAAATTAAAATTAAATAAAACATTTCTGTCAAAATAGAAAAATGACGAGGCATAATAAATAGTGAGCTACAAAATCCTTTTGAATAGAGTGAGAAGCAAAGAAAAAACTGAAATAGTTGAGCTTGATAAAAACTCATTTACAAACCGAATAAAAATAAAGATATATCAAATAAATGCAATACATTTGAAAGATGTTGCTGTATAAATAAGTACATATACAAAGGTATGTATGTAGAAATATGCAATCATGTACTACTCAAATAACAGTGAAAAATTTACAGAACAATTCCGATAAGCGGGCAATTCGCTAAAACTGACATTTTTTAGGGAATTAAGTTTCGTTTCGAATTTCTCAAATTGCTTTCTATAAACGGACGCGAACACTTTTTCTTGCTCATTTCAAAATGGAAAATGTCCCAATAAACGGACACATAATTGTATTTATTAGTAATTTTTGTTTTCCGTTAAACGGACGCAAAGCTCTTAAAACCAAGAGCTTAAAAGGGGATTTCCAGAGTAACTAAGTTATTGTTATATTGAGAGTGTATAATTCCCATTTCCCACCAGTCCCAATTTCATTCTGTGATGTCAGTAGAAGCAGGTTGCACGTTGGCAGCCTTTCCAATTTACCAGACAATTGTCGTTGCTGGACATAAATTATGTCTGCTTATTGGAGCTTTTGCTGTAAATGCAAAAAAACCTTGAAATTTTAAAAAAATTTTAGTTAAGATTTCGAAACTCAGCATAGAATTAAGTACAAGAAGGTAATGCCAGAAACGTCACTGTTGGTGTCGTTAGAACTAAGCAGCAGCTACATGGTTAAGTAAATCGATTCCTTCACCTTTACCAATCCGTCTGTGGTTTCGGTGGTTTGAGAAAAAATATTAAGACATGTTTTTGGTTAAAATAAAAAGTACATATGTAGTTCCGAAACTGTAGAAAGTTTTGTAGTTTTAAATAAACTGAAAATTCTATTACTATAAATACCTAATGTAAATACTCAAACTTATAATGATGGGTGCTGTTGAAACTATTTTATGTGCAAAAAGTTTAACTTGTAATCTAGGCTTAAAGTTTCTCAAGGTCATTCGCGATTTTTGCAACTACATTTGTGGGAAATTTGCAAACGAAGTATATTATCCGAAAGACTTCTAGGTCGTGAGAAAAGGTAAACTATTTTCAGTAATTTCTAAGCTACACATTTTTTTCTGTGGTTTTTTAAAGATCTTTTAAGTTACAAAAAACCATATATGAGGTGACAAAGGTCCAGAGCCGGAGAAAGAGTTTCCAGTTTCTAACTAAAAAAAAATTTATTTTTATTTTCTTTTCATTTTTTTGTAAGACTTATAGTTTTCTCAAAAACGGACGTTAAAAAACAGCTTAAAATCAATTATTTTTAAAAAAATAGCTGAAACGATATTTTTAAATTTTTTCTTAACTACACGCCTGTTTCATTTGAATGGTCAATTTCGAAAAGGCCACATCTTTGAAAATTCAAAATGTTTAGAAAATGAAAAAAAAAAAAAAAAATTCTCTAAAGTATGTATTTAGTTCAAAACTCATAAAATCTATTTAAAGACTACATTTTGAGGTCCGTAAGAAATCAGTCATTATTAAAATATTTGCTGTTAAACGTTATTTTGTATACATTTTTGGATAATTTATATTAACGAAATGTGACTTTTTTGAAATTAAATTATTTAAGTACACAGAGTTTAAGGGAAAAACCATACAAATTTCGTCAAACTGTTATTTTAGGTATCTGAATTTAACATAATACTTAAATCCAACATAAGTTATTTATTTTCTTTTTAAATCTTCTTCGAAAAGGTCACATCTCTAGAGAGTTTTGACCTATTTGAATTTCTGGACAAACAATAGCAACAAAAGACTAAATACTAAGGATGAACTTTTTCTTAAGCAAAATAGGTGCAGAGGAACATAAGGGTTACATTGATATGAAAAGACGTATTTGTCAAAATATGCGAGATGTGATTTTTTACGAAATCGGTCATCCAATTAAAGTTGTCTAGAATTATGATGTATTTTTAGTTTCAGTATTCCGAGTAAGCGAAGGTATCGTATCCTCTGTAGGTGAGCAAAAAGAATAAGGTTCCTTTAAAATATTTGGGAAGACATAGAAAAGATGTTTTGAGACTAGGGTAATTTTCTCGAGTTCAAAACAATATAGGTATGAAGGAAAGCAAAGCTAGGATCGAAATAAATAGAAGTGTTTCAAAACAACTGATAGGCTTGTTAGATTTGTATTCCAAGAAATTTAATCACTAAGCACTAGTATTGTAGAGTACAAATGCGGGAAGGGTACAAAATCTCGAATGACACAAAATGATAGTCCCGAATGCCATAATCCAGAACACCCAAAATCTCGAAAGCTAAAATCAGCTGTCGAATTGGAAACGAAAATCCGACTGCCAAAATTCCAAAAATTTTAAAAATCCCGAATGCCAAATTCATGAGCACAAAACCTAAAATGGACAAAATACTGAATGGACACAGTCCCGAATGACTACGATCGCGAATGTCTGAATTACCGTATAACAGAGTCCCGAATGCAAAACTCCTCAATGGCTTAATGCTGTTCATGGTATTAAAAATCCCATACGAGATTTTGTCCATTGGGGTTTTTAGCATTCGGGCTTTTTTGCATTTTCCGGATTTTGGCATTCGGAAATTCGTACACAACCCCACAGCTGCATCGGCCTGGTTACTGTAGAAATTTAAATTCAAATGTATTTATATTTTTTAAAGGGAGGCAAAGGCACAGTTGCAACACAATGGGTATTTATCAAATTTAAAGGTGACTTGAATATTTTAATAAAATAGACTATAATGGTATACATTAATTTCCAATTAATTTAAATATTTAAGTAATCTCTATCTTGATGAAGCCATATAAACATATTGATCTAGCATATGAGATGCTGTGATAAAATAAACTTCAGTCGTTTTCAAAGTGTGAAGGATGAGGTTCCTCCAAACCCTCAAGGAAGATCCTGTTTTAACTAAGAAAATTTTTATGTTAAAAGAGCCTATGCCACATTATGCTGATGCAATATCTGATACTGGACATATTTTTGCTGTCTAATTATATAATTTAATTTATAATTTTTCATTAATAAACAGAGGTATAAATATTACCGTACCCCGAGGCCATACGGCTAAGTACTGGCGAGCAAGTTACAATACAATCACATTTGTTCACTAAAACATACAAACCCAAGCAACTTGCTCATTTTTTTGAAGTCAGTAGTGAAGCAAGTTGGGAAACAAGCAAGTGGGATGCAAGTGGGAAGCAATTGGAAGGCAAGTGGAATGCAAACTACGAATTTGACAGGCAGTGTATGGAGCCAACTTGCTTGCCAATACTTGTCCGTGTGACATCGGGGTTAGGTTAGGTAGTAGCGGCTGTCAATATTTAAGGGCCTCATTATGAATAGCGAATCGAACGGTCGCTTAATAGCGAATGATTTAGCGAATTCCCATAACCACGATATAATATCAATAGCGAGCTCCCACATTCACTTCAAAAATCAATGCTACTAAAAATATTGCGAAAATAACTTATAAACACATTTTAAACGTCAAACAATGGTTAATTGGGAATTCGCAAAATCTTTCGCATTTAAGCGAACGTTCGATTCGCTATTCATACTGAGGGCCTAATACTGACATTCTTAGACCAAGGTTGGACCGTTGTGAAACCACATGAATCTAGAAAACTCCAACTTTACTTGTTAAACAATTTACAGCTCCTGACGAAGCGGTCGAAACTATTAATGTCTGTTTGCCATATCACTAGGATCGTCTATCTGTGGGAAAGAGCAGGGCAAGTAGAAAGAAGGCGAGGAATTGTTTCTTCCTCCTCCTCGTCCATACAGCTTCTGCAAAAAATTTTGAAAGTTTGCGTGCCTTAAACAGTGTCCTGTTATGACACCTAAAACAGGTGATGTGGAGGCTGTTTAGAGATACTAAACACATACAACGCTTTAAATAAAGGTTTGGCCATACTTGTTTTGTCTCCAAAAAGTAGTGATGTTCACCTTACGTTGGCATAGAAAACATTAGCTTATTTGGCATCCTGACCTCCTATTGAGTCTGGAGCTAAACAACAATCCTTGAGGTTGTATTTTCAAATTTGACAATGGCTTGGAAACAAATAATATCGTGAAAATGTGGTTGGAAGGCATCTAAAGATGAGCTCGAGCCAAAAAGAAAATAAATTATTATTTTTATTTCTTTTTTACTTGAAGACAAAATGTAAGTCAAAATAACATAAGCTAATGGAGCAAGAGGGCTGGGTTAAACTGATGAGATGAGTTTAAGGAAGGTTTAACATTTGTATTTGACATTTTTTTCTTAAAATACTTAAGAGACTGTAAAAATACTCTCAAATGCCGTGTTCTATAAAAAAAATTTAGTTTTCAAAATATTTCAATTTTAAAAGTTTTGGTAAGAAAAAATGTTTGTATTATTTAGAAGCTCCTGTATAAAAAAAAGTATTGAAATCAGAAATACCAATTTGAAAGAAATTGAAAATTTAAAACAAAATGGTTCTTTGAGGAGGTATTATTAATAACCATTTTCTCAAAAATGGTTTTCATTCAAAGCGTAGCTTTTACCAAAAGAAATTCATTGAATTTCTTTTTTTTTAATTGTAGAGCCGTTTTTGAGAAAAATAAGATTTTGTAAAATTGCTAAAAAATTGTATGTCAGGTATGGTTGTTTTCAGTTCTAGAAAAAATGAAAAAAAAACAAGTTTTAAGAAAACCGATCCAGGCGT
The DNA here is from genome assembly GCA_946251815.1 of Dasysyrphus albostriatus. NCBI lineage: Eukaryota > Metazoa > Arthropoda > Insecta > Diptera > Syrphidae > Dasysyrphus > Dasysyrphus albostriatus. Next base: position 25,894,395 of record OX276336.1, on the reverse strand, counting down.
TTTGGCTGTAGCCGAACAGATAGACAGACATAATTGTGACCTACTTTTTTTTGTCTTCCCTATCATCGTAATGACAAGTCTGATGAAAATCTCGAAAAGCCTAAAAATAACGAAATTTTTTGGCGGTTTCTCATATTTTCCGTGACTAGTTTTGTTGGAAAACTTCAGATTCGTTTTAAGCGACCCCAAAAACAGAAAAGGAGCTACATAAAATAATTACACCAAAATTTTCCACTTCGAGTCCTTTTTGGCACCATTTTACTAGGCAATAAGGTCCTTTTTGAATTCTGTGCAGACTTAAGTGTATGAGGGAGCATGTATCTAGATTATTTAAGATGTTTACGCGTTTACGTTTCTGTCATCGACACGGAAACCTCACCACTTAGCACAGTTCTTGGAAATGTCAAATATGTGGTCACTTCATAGAAGATGGTCAGTGAAAATTATGCAAATAGTTCCCATTTATGGTTTAGATTTGTTTTAGATTTTAGACACATACCTAACTAAATAACGTTGAGATGAGTTGTCATCCATAAAAAATACATACAATTAGACCTTTCTTTCTGTCTTCATCATTATAGCGCGTACTTCCAAAGGAAAACGAAAAAAGTTTAATTTATTTCTATGCTAAATTATGTTTTAATGTAAGTCCATGTGGCCTAACTGCTTTATTGTGTTGATTTAAGATAAAAAAAAATAATTCGTATAGGTGTGCTCTTAAAACAGCGATAACTCCAGCCTAAGAACTTAGAGGTAGCACACACAAGTTGTTTCATGTAAACCCACAAAAAAAAAAATTAAATTTGTAAACTTGTTCTTGCCTTCACATCCCTTAGCTGAAAAGCGGGCAAGCAAAACGAACGGTGAAATGTGAATTACCTAGTAGTCTAGTTAGTTTATCATTTGAATCCATTTGACATTTGTCATAAAATTCCTAGCACAAATAACTACATACATAAGTAATAATACATATTCTGATTTCTGATTGAATTCATTTCCAATAGGTTTCAGTTTGTATACAAAGAGATAGTATTTCCATCAAGATATTTCGTGGTAAAACTAAAATAAAAAACAACAGATTATTCGTTGCGCAGGACCGGGTAACATTTTTCGAAGCCCCCGGTGAAACTGTTCTCGTTCTACCTAACCCTAAACCTTCTAATAATTCTAATTCTAATTAAATACAAAAGAAAAAAAAAGTTACCTTCTTCGAAAGGCTTCTTCACAAATTTTGGGAATTTGTTCTCCACCCGCCGATACTTGAATTGCGAAGAAGTGGGATTCCAATCACCGTCGTCCGCCCTGCTTGTTATTTTATTTTTGGAAGAAAACAAAATCCAATTAAGCGAAAGTTCGTCATACATTTTTTAATTTTTTTTTTTATTGACAAACCTTCGTTTTCGGCCAAATGCACCGTCACTGTTGTCACTAAATAGTTTTCGGATTTTGGCAATAATATCAAAACCCATTGGGATGCTGCTAGTACTGCCGCCGCTGGTGTGGCTGCCACTGGTACCAATGTAGCCCCGCTTGATGAACTTTGTGGATTTTCGCGCAGGAATTAGTTCACTGCATTTGCGTTTGGTTGGACGGCGGTGGTTCTTTAGCTCAAAGAAACCGTTGCCGTTCTGGACAATGCTTATTTCGTCGTTGTCGCAATCGTCGATGCCGTAGTCACCACCTCCACTACCACCAACCGAGACACCAAAGCCAATAGTTGTTGTAGCCGCTGATGGGTACTGAAGATGCTGCTCGGCCTCGTCGAATAGATCAGTCGGAGAATATTCAATGTACATTGGGATCTAAATCCATTTACACTTATTCACTTAGCAATATAATTGACTTTGTCTTCGTGGAATAACTTTGCGATATTATTCAATTGTTGGAGAAATTTTTTTAATCGGTGAAATTGAAATGCTTTTCTAGCTTCTTACTTTTTTCTGGCTTTTTGCGAAAAAAGAAAACGATTCAGGGACGAACGAGTGCAAAAGTGAAAAAGCCGCCGTCAAATGACTTTTGGATTGTATGTTTTTTACAGTTGGCAGAACCACTTCCAAAATGGACGCATTCATAGAGTTGCGAATGATATGGATAAGAGAATAGCTGGTTTTATAATTTGACAGACAGGTGACGCAATAAATAAGCCTGTTGTATTTAAATAAATTGTACAGTTTATTATTCTTGAGCGCTCAGTATTTTCCCTCAGTTTTTCAATAGAGCAGGAGAATAAAATATAAACAGTATTCCTCAAACAAACAAAATTGCGCTCCTGTTAACTCTTTGACAGAAAGTAAATACATTATTGGAGCATTATTGATTCCTTAGATATTTTCTGGTCAAGTTATATCAGCATGAAAAATACGATGTACCAATGTTTCTTTAACCTCTCTGTATTGCTTCTATTAAATGATCAAAGAGCTTTCGGTTCACAAGTCATGCAGTAAAATTAGTATACAATTTTTATGTTAGTTTGTATGATGTACCAATGTTTCTTTAACCTCTCTGTATTGCTTCTATTAAATGATCAAAGAGCTTTCGGTTCACAAGTCATGCAGTAAAATTAGTATACAATTTTTATGTTAGTTTGTTAGCTTCATTTCTATAATGCTTGTATTAGGAGCATGGTGACACTTAAAGCTATAATCGGCCACTTTATAATTTATTTTCAGTTTGGCATCCCAGCACAAGTGTATTTCTTATTACTGTCATCCAGAATGTTTTTCCTTTGTATTTATTAATCAATCTTTTATACGTTTCTTCTTATTTATTCAACAATAGTTGTCTTCTTTTGAAACTCAAAAAACGACAACAAAACAAAGTCATTTACCTGTCAAGTACAATAATAAATAAAAATACAGCTATATCCAGATAATTAAGTGGATTTAACATCTGTCCCGATAAAAACGACATTGCGAGACTACCATTTTTCGTTGTTGATTATTTATATTTAAATTTATTATGACTTTACAAAGGATAACGACAGCATCTAACTGATGAGCCTGACTGTTTTGCCTGGACGAAACGCAATTGGAGTCCTAAGTCCAATGACCCTAGTCATAAAAACTTTAAATATGAATTTAATTTCAATACAGTTCACAAAAACAAAAACAAAACTGATAATTCATTATTGTTTGCGTTTTTCCTTCTGTAAGACTTTTTTTTATAGAAATGTCAAATGTTTGTTGGTAGGATAGTTCAATACAAAATGGCAGACCAAGGCAAATGGTGAAATATCCCGATGTCATTTCCATATGATCAGTATGGTCGGTTTACACTTCCAAAAAAAAATTATTCACCTCAAGGCATTATTTGCATGCAAATGTTAGGTTTCCACTTGTCTTTGAAATGGCATACTTTGACAGATCATGATTCAGTCATTGAATGACATAACTGCTAGTTCATTTCCGCTTTTGTCTTTTATTGACACAAAATCGTAGGTCTTTTCAAAGACAAACAAAACAATAGGCAACTACTATTTCCATTTGCTTATCATCTTTTATGAACTGACACTTAAGGTCAATGAGACAATTTTCACAGATGTCAGCCATGTATCATGTTCTATAAAATGTGTGTATAATAGTGCGAAGAACTTTTATTTTTGTTTATTTTTTTTTATAGAATTATCGTTTTGAATCCCAGATATTATCGAATTTTGGTACCTTGTCTATCAGCGAATTTGGATAATTTCCATTATTAACTTTAGAGTTGATTTTTTAAATTTTTATATTTTTGTTATTTTCATGAATATTAGCTGCGTTTTTTTACATGTCCATATGGACATTGGAGAACAAAACGACATCGGGACAATTCAACATTTGCCTTGGTCTGCCATTTTGTATTGAATAATGTTACCAACAAACATTTGACATTTCTATACAAATTATCGATAACACAACGACAATAGTAGTCTGGCAATACTGTTTTTATCGGGACAGAAGTTAAATCCACTTAATTATCTGGACATAGCTAACTCTATATGGACATCCCAACTAACAATTTCGCTTCTATATTGCTCCAAAGATGCTTTTCGTTTTCATTCAACCTATGAATACAAAAATTGCATAAAACTCCATAGAGTGAAAAAGGCGACCTTTTTGCACTCCTATTGTACCTTTGTGGAGTTAAATTTAACAGTCTTAAAGAAGTTCACATTAAATGAAATAAAAAAAACTTGTTGCTAGAACCAGGAATCGAACCCGTGTCCGTCTGAACCAATTGTCTTACTCGCTAACCACTCCACCAATCTCTGATATACAGTTCAATGCATTAAATTGGAATTACTTTTATTTAGAATTGCCTCGTATGGGACAAGAAGCATTAATAAGAAAAAACTTTCTTCAAGAAAATATAAAATAATAGATTAGTATGGCTATAACAAACACATATCTTTAATTAAATAAATAGAGATATAATAGATTAATTAATTAATTAATACCAACCTGAAACATTGTCAATAATAAGAAATATATGTGCTTAGGTGCTAAATTGAATATAAATTATAAAATGGCCGATTCTAGCTTTGCGTCACCATATTCACTAATACAAGCAATATAGAAATAAAGACTAACATAAAGATTGTATAATAATTTTACGGGATTACTATTGAAGTGTAAGTATCTTGGTTACTTCATAAGAGCATTATAGAGAGATTAAAGAAACATTGGTAAATCGCTTCTATCAAGCTGATATAATTTGCACCAGAAAATATTTAAGGATTCAGTAATGCTCCAAGAAGGTATTTACTTTCTGTCAGGGCTAAATGGAGCGCTATAGAAACAAATAACACTTTAATGTCTGAAATTTTTTATTCATCGCTTTCGGTATCAAAATTAGATGGATTTTCAAAATCACATTCAAATTGCATAAGATCAGCTGTCAAATTAGTGTCTTTCATTGTCAGTTAAAGACAAAGTGACATTTCATTTGTCAATTGAGCTATTTCCACTTCTCTATCAAATTTGATGTCTTTCACTGACAAACAGTGCTTGTCAGTTAAAGGACAACCACTTTTGTAGTATTTCCACTTGCCATTTTGTAAAATGACGCAAAACTGCATCTTTCATCAGCTAGTAAAATGACAAGTGGAAATCTAGCATAATAGTTTTCGCATCCAAAAATAATAGTTTTCCATTTTTAGGCCTATAGTTTATTTATTAAGAGTAAATTAATGACTTAATGGATGGTTTAGGCCATTTGTGTAGCCGAATTTTGCAAGATTTTCACCAAGTTGCTCACCCCAGCAACTTTTTGTTGCTCCCGATTAGTTACATTGGGTTATATGGGAGACCACCATAGGCAACTAAGTTGCCGGCAACATTAAGTTGCTCGAAGTTGTTCACGGAACTTTTTGCCAGCAACTTTAAGTTGCTTGCCCGCGCCAACTTTGAACTTTAGTTGTCAGCAACTTTATTTGTCAAAGATGGCTGTGTTCAACAATAAAATATAATTATTAATTTTCAGTATATATTCAATCTACAAGTTATACATTTCAATTAATTTTACTTTGCATTTATATATTACTAACGTAAAATTAGGGATCAGACACAAAACAAAATAGCGGCAAAAGTCAATAAAAAACATAAAAACACGAACGTCAGATTCCAAAAAGTTGCCTAGTGGGCGGTGGCAAAAGTTGCCTAGTGGGCGGTGGCAAAAGTTGCCCAGAGGGCGCCAGGCCTAACAAACAGGAATTTGTAAAAAGTATGGTGTGATTCTGTGCTAAGCTCTGGACACATTTTCAAACCTGAGTGACACCCGTGTTAGAAATTAAAAACTATTTATAATAAAAACTTTATTTAGAAAGCATATTAAAGAATGGAAACGTGGCTTTAGAAATAGCTATAGCGTGCACTGTTAAGTGGTCCCATCTTTAAAGATATTTCTGATCTGTTTTGAGTCTCTCTCTCTTGCCCAGAAACTGTCGTGTGACCGGTCTCAATCTTATATACGCATCCAACACAATTGTCTTAATATAACCTCATTTATTCAGTGAATGAATGAATGAATGAATTTAGAATTTCAGTAAGCTTTTGAGCACGTTCAATTAGCTTTCCATCCATTTTAAAACTGGAAATTAGAAAACTAGAAATATTTGCCGTTCCTTATTGTTTATTGAATGAGCCTACTTCAAAAAAAATTTGTACAACAAATTTCAGTTGCTCAGCTACGAGGTGCAAAGTGTTTATATCTATATAACATTTTGGAGTTGGACAAGTGTCTTAAGTTTAATTATATCCTTTAAGTTAAACATTGCTTGGAATGGGCCTATAAAAACCACTGAATATTTTTAGAATATTCCTAAAAATGAGTTTTATTTTTATTAAAATTTCTATTCCTTACAAAATATAAAAATTAAATGCCACAAAAGTATACTAAAATTATATAAAGCAGCTGAATAGCCAACACTGGCTTGAAACGTATAATGATCGACAATCAGATGAGCTCCGACACCCCAAAGAAGTATAAGCAATCCGTTTGTAAAATGAACTGGATAACGTATTATGCTCCATTGTGCTCGAGGCATGCTTATTTGTAGAACTAAATCTTGCAGGAACATTGTAACTGCCTGTCCAAAGCCAAGCAGTACCGATGAAACACTCAAAAGCAGCTTCGACGAAGAAACACTTATAACTATGAGAAAAAAAGGAAGACAATTTAGGCATATTATTAAAATGATTTCCGCATACTCACATAACAAGGCAAGTCCTTTACAAATACAACCAAGTGTGTGCCATTCGACTTTCTGTTTAGTAAGTGCGTTGCCAAATCGTGGCGTCATCAGCGAGAAACACATCCACGGGAATGCCAATAATGAGAACAAAAAGGGAATCTCTGCACTTTTAATTGCATGTAAATTTGAAGCCAACCCTGGAAGTACCGTCAGGCACATGACATATGAAAAGATATCAGTTGACAGAAGCAGGGTTGTCGAATACAGCTTAGGCATACAAATTGCTTTCCGCAACGGAAGAACCAATGTTTCCAAAAAACTGCCCCACAAAGTGATTGTTATGTTCTTAGAGAATTGTTGAATCTTTGCTAAATTTGTTGTACTCTCCTTCATTGTTGAACATTTGATATTCTGAGAAGCTGTCAGACTTATACGTCCACCGTAATTGTTTATCGTGGCAGAGCTTGAACGTATCACAGAGATGTTTTCGTCATCTTCTTCGGGAATTATTTCCATTATTTCCACCCCATGAGGATTGAGAAACGTCACGTAAGCTTCTTCGTGTGTTAGCATATAATTACAATGGACTTCTGAGTCAGTAGGATTTTTCCAAGGACGCTGTTGCATGTCAATACCATCCATTTGGTCTGCCATTAGATGAGATGATAGTTTGCCAAGCGGATTAAGCGGTTGAAAACTTTCGAAACGTGAGTCAGTTTTGATCAGCGAGATTCTCTGGGTGATGGCTCCTTCACGATGTCTGGTTATGAGAAGGCTTATTGGTATCAAATTGACAAACATTGCACCCATCAAAACAACGGACTGTGAAGTGCCATACAAAGTTCGTAAGCTGGTAAAAACGAATGAGAGGAAAAGCTGACAGAAGGCTTCTCCGCAAAGGTGAATTGTTTTACACACATATTTATCTTCTCGTGGTCGAACGGCTTCGAGGATAACATGGGTCTTCCAGATAAACAATGCTGAGCCAATACCTAATTAAAAATAAAATAAATTAATTTTGTCGTTTGTCTAATAAATAATGTTAAGAAGAAAAAAATAGTTTTTGGGGCAATTATTATCTACTGAAAAAATATCTTCAGAGCTATTATTTATCAATGGATGTGGGTATAATTTTAGCTCAACTATTTTGGATGGTTACGATACGATAGTTCAAAATTCAAATATGTGGAAGTCACCGTAAATAAACCCTTGAACCTTCATTCAACTTCGTTAAATCCATCAAAATGGGAGACTTTAATGTCGTTTTCGATTGGATGTTTGGAGTACTTCTTTTTCACTCATACTACTCCAATTTTTCCAGAAGCCATAGGAATGTTACAGATCAAAAAACCAATTGAAATGGCATACATTTCTAAGTCACAGATCAAAATATTATTGGTAACTTGAATTTTTCACCAAGTTTTTTTTTCTATGGTTTCTGACAGCAAATTGTGAAAATTGGTGAAATTTTTTTTTTCAACAAACACACCTATTAACGAAATTTCTTAAATCCCGTTAGCCCTCTGCACTCACCCTTATATGCTAGGTGTGGTGACTGGTTAATGAAACTTTCAAAGTGCTCATTTACTGGCTGTGAGCGCAACCGCGTGTTTACATGGGGGCTTAAAACTCTTTTTTAATCTGGGATAAAGACGTTAAGTAATTTTAGCTCCTAGTTTCACAGTGAAGGATTAAACTCTAATCAAGGTTAAAACTTTTGTTCAGCAGAACAATTGAACTCAGTTCAAAGTTGAAACAAAACTGTGAAACTGGTCACAAGTTTTTAAAATAAAATTTCAATACTTCTCGTTTCTTGCTTTAAATGTTAACAACACAATTAAGAGCATTTGGGTGTTTTTTAAGAGCAAAACGAACTTGTTGACAATTGTGGATAAAGTTCAATTAACAAAGTTAATATTAGGTGTGTTTGTCAACGAAACCTTTAGAGGAAAATTCAAACTTAGAGAAACCTGGTCAAAATTTCACGTTACTAAACAGAAATTTGACCCTGTTTAGATTGGTTGGTTTTAACTACAGCAGGACGGAAGTTCGGTGGTGAAATCGGTGAGGTGCAAAAGGAGGGATTAGTAAAGAAGAAAATATAAAAATTTATTGAGCAGTCATGTTTCATAACCAAATTAGTTAATTTCATTCCATTTTGTTCATTTTTACTTTTTATGTTCAAGAGAAAGGTCTTGATATGTAGGAGTATAGTTGGATAAGACTGGAAGTAACGGGTGATTTTTTAGCTGGTTTGGTTTTGGCAACACTGGTTTTGACAGCTGACGTGTATTTAGTACCTTGTGTCACTGTCAAACAGCTTCAGTTTGGTTTGCAATTTAACCATGGATCGTCTTTCAAATGAACAACGCTTGCAAATTATTGAATTTTACTATCAAAATTCGTGCTCGGTTCGAAATGTTCATCGCGCGCTGCTTCCATTTTATGGTCGGCATTCTCGACCTTCTGAGCAGTCTATTCGGAAGATTGTGACCAAATTTCGCACCAAATTTACTTTGTTGGACATTAAACCACCAACACGTTTACGTACTGTGCGTAGTGAAGAAAATATTGCGGCCGTATCAGCTAGTGTGACAGAAGACCGCGAAATGTCGATTCGGCGCCGTTCCCAGCAGTTAGGCCTTTGTTACAGCACTACGTGGAAAATTTTGCGGAAGGATTTGGGCGTAAAGCCTTTTAAGATACAGCTGGTGCAAGAACTAAAGCCAGCCGACCTACCACAACGCCGAATTTTTGGTGAATGGGCTCTTGGAAAGCTGGCCGAGGATCCGCTTTTTTATCGAAAAATTGATGAGGCTCATTTTTGGTTGAATGGGTACGTAAATAAGCATAATTGCCGCATTTGGAGTGAAGATCAGCCAGAAGCATTGCAACAGCTACCAATGCATCCAGAAAAAGCCACTGTTTGGTGCGGTTTATGGGCCGGCGGCATTATTGGGCCATATTTCTTCAAAGATGATGCGAATCGCAGCGTTACTGTCAATGGTGAACGCTACCGAGCGATGATAACAAACTTTTTTTTGCCCGAAATGGAAGTTCTTGACTTGCATGATATGTGGTTTCAACAAGACGGTGCCACATGCCACACAGCACGCGAAACAATGGCGCAATTGCGAGGCGAGTTTGGTGAACAGTTAATTTCACGTTTCGGGCCGGTCAATTGGCCGCCTAGATCGTGCGATTTGACACCATTAGATTATTTTTTGTGGGGGTATGTCAAGGCTAATGTCTATAGGGACAAGCCCGCTTCGATTGACGCACTGGAAGCCAACATCCATGCATTCATTCGTGAGATACCGGCCGATATGTGTGAAAGAGTATGCCAAAATTGGACTCAGCGGATGGGCTACCTGAGACGCAGTCGCGGTCAACATTTGCATGAAATTATCTTTAAACATTAAATTGCAAGGTTCAAACTATCGATTCAAATAAATATTTCATTCATTTTTTCGAATTTTTTGTGTTTTTTTTTTTTTTAAAGTTCTAAGCCTCTTAAAAAATCACCCGTTATAAATGCTTATGTCGTTTGCGATTGAACGCTCGGCGTACTCCTTTTCCACTCCTTTTTGACTCCTTTTATTCCAAAAGCCTTCGATTGGCTGTTCCGAGTAAAGTTTTCTTGAGTCTTTTACTGTTCCCGATTTCAAGAACGAGTAGATTTGGAACACACGCATACATATACACTTTTTCGTCGGACTACTTGTCAAAAGTGATAAATGCTTGAAGAAGCCATTTTGTAAAATGGCGTCATTCAGAATTGTGTGTGTAAACTTGACATCATGTTGTTTTCATATTCGATTGGATTCAAAAAGGAGTATATCATTCCAAAAATCCAATTGAAAACGATATTAAACGCTGCTCAATGTTCGAATGTTCCTATTCTCAAAATATTTCAGGAGCAGCAGGGATACACTTGTGGAAAAACTACAAGTGTATACACGACATGACTTTTCACTGCGTAGTAAAACCAACCAATCTTAGCTGGGTCCTCAATATGATTAACTGAACTACTTCCAAAAAAAAAAAGAAAATGTCAAATTTAAGTGAGAAAGAACAATGCTTCGCTTACATGAGAGATAATTCTCACAGTAATTTGTCAAAATACTGGCAATAGATGGGACAAATTCATTCTTTTATTCATTGTACTGGCAGTTTTCCAGTAACATTGCATGTTTTGAATTTATCGCCACTTTTTGTATCGGTCTAAGCTGTCATATATATTGAGGTTTACACAGACTTAACATCTTCATATCAAACTGACATCATGCTGATAAAAAATATGCGACACTTTTACTAATAATTTTCCGTAGTCAAAAATGGCATACTATAGGAGCATTTCACTTCCACATGATCTGCTCCGGATACATAGCACGTTATTGCAAAAAACCACATGGGATTCTGGCTTTTATCTGAATCTATATTTCAGTGATCCCAAAGTTAGTTTTTACTCTCAATTTGGCCCATGAGCCAACTCACCAAATAAGTTGAGTTAACTCGGAGTTTACTTAGGATTAAAACTGACTGAAAAACACAATTCTGGGGTTAACTCGGGTTTAATTTTGAGACTAGGATGATCTCGCACTGATAGTTGGCTCTAAAGATCCTGTTTTTTTTTTTAATTTATCATGATCTGATCCGGAACAGATCACTTCGATAAAATAAAATAAAATTTGGTTTTTATTAAAAGTTTAAGATGGTAATACACGAGTGAACCAAATTGCGTCATGTGATTGGATTCGGCCAAGCGATTTCATTTACAATTATAAAGGTTCTCACAAACCTGTGTACATTTCACTCCAATTACGCGTTGGTTAAGGGGAACCTTAAGCAAGAAATCCACAAAGCTAAATTGGCCCCAAGGAAAATGACAATCTCTTTTTTCTTTCAATTTGCTACAAGACTGTCATAAATCAAAAATTGACGATTTTGAGCAAATTATTGTAAGACATTACTGCCTTACCAATTGCCAATTTCAAGCAATTTTATGGCCTTTTCGATTGGAAATTCAGAAGATGTCTCCGATCCGGAACAACAATAAAACAAACAGGTACATGCAGTTTGACTCTGAAGTTTTATGTCCCTGAAATACTTCTTCACATTTGGAAACTTGGCGGACATAAATATGAACTAGTATGATAATTTTCAATAAAGAAAATGACAAAATAATATTCTAAATAGAAAATAACTGTTCTTAGAAGCAATTAAATGTTTACTTATTTTTATCTAAAAATTTACTTTTTGCAATATTCAATAACACTTTGACAACTATAGTGTTTGAATGTATTAGTAGTCCTGGTTTCGATTCTGAAATGAAATCCAGAATCGTTTTCTGTTTTTTAGGAGAAGAACTGTCATTCTGAATGCCAATAGAATACTTTCAAAAGGGCTTACACATAATTCGAACACTTCTGAATTACGAATCGAAAAGGCCACAAGCCCAAAGTTCTGTCAAAGTTCATATACAAAAAATAAAAATGACAACACTTTGGACTAAAACGGGCAGCTTTGAAAGAACGCGAATAGAGGTTTTATGATTATGTTGTTTTGTTATTTCTTTTTACATTTTTCATTTTATATTAATATAAAGGAAAAAGGCTCCTACATTATGTATGATGACCAACCGTAAACTAAAGATCAAATTTTCTCAAAAACTTAAAGCATTTTGGCATACGGTCTAAATCTTAAATAGTCAACATTCATTAAAATAACAAATGTAAGTGAATCCTTTTGAACTATTGAACAATTTCACTTGGTTTTTGTCGATGTTTATTAACTAAAAATTTTTCCACTTCCTTTAACTTGCACGTGTACCAAAGATGAACACTTTATTTACAAAAACAAAAAAACAAATAATAACCAATTCAAAGAAGAATTAACCTGATTTCAATTTTAAGTTTTTACTCATCCTATAACTTGCTTATGAATTTCCCTTATCTGAGATACACAAAAATTCTAGACTTATCTGAGTCTCCCATTCCGCACTCAAATAACACGCAATCTCACCTGCAAAAACCCCATAGCAAACAATTGCTATCACTTGTGTTGTTGTTGTCACTATAAGCCATGCCGAGGAGAAAAGACATCCACATATCAGCAACGAAACGCATATGATGAGAGTTGCTATCAAAAATATCCGACGGTATTCGTTTGTTTCATGCTCCCTTCCCCGATATTCTTCGGTCAAGTGTTCCAATATCGATCGGCAGATTTGTATGATGGCCTGATAAATGATCGCTGGCCATATTCGAATGACCCATTCCTTGTCCGTTTCAACAATGTTGCCATAGAGGTATGCGGGTGTTGCTAGGAAAGCCTATATAGAAACGCACAAAAACAAAGTGGTCGTGAGTGAGAGAAAGAGACAAAGAGAGAGTGTCTTTAAGGATCCCGCAAAACAAGAGGGGACTTAAGTAATCCAAAGAAAAAATAACTACATGTATTGCGAACCCACATAACAGGTACTTCTGTTGGATGTGCTTCTTAAGAACTCGCCGTCTGACACCTGCTGTTGTCACTGTAGCTCGTGGCCGCCGGGCTGCTACTGGATCAAGAGGCTTTGGTGGCTGTGGTGGGATTGTATCACGAAAAGCCTTCAAATCCATTTTTGCATTCTATCACTTTAAAATCGAACTTCGAAAAAGTACTTGCGACCGTGAGTTGGTTACACTTTGAATCACTAAATCAACAAAACATGTTCAGCGGCATGTTAGATGCTTGATCTTATTACTTCACTTTTTAAAATGGCCCACCGCACCTACGCTACGATTTCGAATAACCTTCTGCCACTGTGTGGGATCACTTTGAAAAATTACGACAATCTTCTGAATCCGAATCAGACTCCGACGACATTCACAGTGACGGGAATGGATCTTTTCTTTACATTTAGATTTAGTTGCTCGAACGGATTTGTTTGTCACCTTCTCTTGACATAAGACATAGTCTAAGTGATACAAAATAACCGTTATAAATAATGTTGACGTTTTGTGTTGCCTGTATAATCTTATCTCAAGTTTGCATTGCATGTTTATGTCTGTATGTACTCTATATTCCATGTATATACGGTATGTCAGTTGGACTACAGAAGCTGTTACAGTTAAAATATTAATCATTAATAATTATTAAAAACGAACACAAATAAAGAAAGCGCTGATTTGAGAGAAGTATCCAAGTTCTTATCTCAATATTCTATTCGGAGTAAAAAAGCTTTGAAAAAAAGCCTAAAAATATGCATTAAATATTCATTTGGACCACAGTATATTGAGATTGTGCAGAATAATTTAAATAATAATTCATTATAATTATGGATTGTTTATTATTATGATGCGCAACGGATATGAATTTTATAATTGGAGATGTCAAAACCACCAATCGTTGACTTGGAACTAAGATAAATGTTTGCATTAATTTAACATAGTTTCTTTTGCATTTAGTACACAGAATAGCTAAATGTTCTTGAGCATAGTTTAAAAATTTTTGTTGGGTCTATTTTCCAAATATAACCGTTACTTTTAAGATCATGATAAATAAAACAGACGGGATCTTATGTCGTTTTCGATTGGATGTTTGGAGTACTCCTTTTCTACTCCTTTTTCACTCCTACTACTCCAATTTTTCCGTAAGCCATAGGAATGAAACAGAACACAAAACCAAGTGAAAACGGCATTATTAGTTGGTGGATTTCATTCTGTTCCTATTACATATGGAAATATTGGAGTAGAAAAGCCGAATTTCCGAATGTCTAATCGAAATCGACATTAAATTCTTCGCAATATTTCACACTAAGTGTCAAATTGTGACGTTTGGGGATCAGATCCTCTCAGGAAGAAGAAAACTGTCAAAATGTCGGGAACGGTTCAGGCACTAATTTGCACCACGTCAAAAGAAATATTTGACTAGAGCTGCTTAAGGCAGTCATAAGTCAATCAATTTTTGTATAAAGTCAATGTACAAGAAATTGATTGTTAAGAGAAAAGAAACCTACACGTATAAAAATGATTAAACTTAAGCAAAATTCGCAATTTGCACAAATGTAGGTGATGAAAAAACAATGTACCTACATTAATTTAATAGCCTTTTCAATTGGCAACCCGGAAGAACTCTCCGATCCGGAACATCAATAAAACAAACAGGCACTTGGAGTTTGATTCTGAAGTTTTCGTATCTCTGTATTTGTGCGACTTCTAAAATAGTTCTTCACATTTGGAAACTTGGCGGACATATATGTATATTGACGATAGTATGATAATTTTCAATAAAAAAATGGGAAAATTATATTCTTAACGGAAAATAATTAATCTTTGTAGCTATTCCACACTATTCCATTGAGTATTAACACATTTCAAAAAAGTGTGAAGAAAATCTTGTATAATAGTGTGGAAGCAAAATATGAAATTTCATCACACACAATTTGACAGCGCATCCGACACGATTTGACATATTAAGGAACGGTTCTAAAACCATCACTTTCTATCCCACTTGGTTGTTTGAGGTTATGGTGAAACTAATTTGTTTGGTGCAAGTGTGGAATCAAAATATGACAATCATTTTCTGCATACAAATTTGGCAGTCGTATGAAATTCCTTCCCACTTTATTCTGATATGTGTTAATACTTTAGGCGTTTTTCTTTTTTAGTTCAGAGTAGAGTCCAAGCGGTAAAACAAAAAATTTGAGTTTCTTTTTTAGCTCTGAGCGTTCAGAGCTAAATTTTTGTATTTCTTTTTTCGTTCTGAGTGTGTTCTGAGTTTGTTCAGAGCGTGCTCTATGAGCTCAGAATAAAATGACTGAGCAGACAGATTTAATGCTGAACACAAGCATTTGACAGCTAGTGCTCTGTTCAGGTCACTGATCTCAATATACACTGGATAGTGTATTCCTTATAATGTATAACAGTTTTTTTGCTTCCATTTGAAGATGACTATTAAGTGGTCGGCTTCATAATTTGAAGTACCAATGATATGAAAAGGAAAAACTTTGTGGAAGTTTGAAGCTTTGAAGTTTGGAAGTTATTGTGTGTACATTTTTTTTGTGCTATTATTTTTCAAAAGTGCTAAAATTATATCATTAGAAAGGTTATTAAATAGGTAATAGTCAATATGTAGATGATTATATAGTCTGTGTTTTTTTTTATGATTTTACCTCCTTGTCACACTCTTTACCTTTGTAGTTCCGTTTCATTTAACCATTTATGAATGAAATAAAATTACAAACACAACAATGTTAGCAAACAGATTTGGGGGGAGCAACGAACGGAGATTTGACGTCTTCATAGTGGATTATTTTGTTTAACTTTCTATACAGTTATATTGTTATACAAAAAAGTGGTCAGCTTCATAATATAACAATTCTTCAAATGGAAACAACTTTTTTATGTCGATACGCTATCCAGTATATTATAGAGATCAGTGGTTCAGGTGTGTTTTCAAAATAGTTCAGCGCGTTCAGAGCACGCTTGGTTCAGACAAGAGGATGTTCAGAATATGCTCAACATGCTCGGACTCTGTTCAGGGCTCTATTCTGATTTAAAAAAACAAAAACGCCTTTTGTGAGATAGTGTAGAGGCACTTTTAGAAGCAGTAAAATGTGTGAAATTTACTTATTTTTAGCAAAATATCTACTTTTTGCAATATATGAGAGCACTTTGACAACTATGTGTTTGATGTTTTAGTAGTTCTGGTTCCGATTCTGAAATGAAATCCAGACTTGTTTTCTGTTCTCTTCAGGAGAAGAACTGTCATTCTGATGCCAATCGAAAAGGCCATATGTAGGTTCCTATACGCTAATTCTTTTATTTTCGTGTTATTTTGACCAACTATAACTATAAAGTGTAAACGAAAAAAAAAAGACAGAGATACATAGGTTCTGTAAAAGTTTATAGACTATAATTTGTAAATAAAAAAACAATTCAGTGAGATTTTAATACTTTACTATTTTGTTGTTTACTAGTCAATCGTCTTGTTTTTCGTAAACATGTTTTCAAAACAATAAGGCTTCGGTACAAATATATTTTTTCTTGTGTTTAAACAAAATGAAAGCCCTTTTTCTTAATTAATATATACAACTTGACGTCCAACGGAAATGAGTATAGAAATGTCATTGATAAAGATGAATGGAAAACTTCATAGTTTATAACTTGCTGTGCATTTTTGAGTTAAGCACAGCCATAAAAACAAGATTATTTTTGTTTAATCTAATTTATATTTTTGTTTAAATTTAAGTCTGTGGTATAAATTAATCATTTTTATCAATAATGAGTAACGGTTGCATCTTTTTACACTTAGAGAAATATACTTTCAAATTCGATGAGTTATAACTTGAATGTTACTTTTTAAATAAGATGCCCTGAACGGAAGGTAAATAATTTTGTTCATCATCGTTGATGATGAAAATGATGATCCATTTTGCAATATTGCAAAACAAAATCTGCTGTCACAAACTTCGCTTGGCTTTTAATACGCGAAAGAATAATGTCTTCTTCTTGCTAAAAAGAAGACAAATGGTCACCGTAATTATCTTTCACATTTTTGTATCCAGTCATTCAATATGTAGATTTTATCTTGTTCTCAAAAACGAATTGCCATATTTTTAATTATGAGCTATAGTCGTGCTTCAAACATTTATTGAACATTTTATAATCTTTATTGTAGTCTTGAAAAATTGATTTTTAATTTATGGCTACCTACATAAACAAATTGATCAAAAAAATTCCTAACAAATTGTACTATATTTATCTTTTTCATAAATGCGATAAATAAACAATAAAACAAAAATGTGATAAGATGAACACGCTGCATATCGTGGTAAGGAAATGGAAACTCTCTGGAGAATCCTTTTTTTTTCAAACTGAGATATATTCCGTTTATAAGCTACTACAAAACGTGATCAAATTCACGTATATTTTAAATGGAGCTATACTTAATTGAATGTTGAAATGAGAAAACCACTAAAATGTATTGCAATTGAAAGTCTTTGATTCCATTCAAATAAAATTGCAAGAACTTATATAAGCTTCTTCGTTGGTAAATTTTCTACAGCTAGTGCAAACATTCTCTCCATGTATCAGCAATAGAATAAAAATTCCTTGCCCAGCCCCCTACAGCATAATAATGTTTGTGCATCTAGCTTTATCTTTACGATGGTGGTAAATACAAACAAACAAAAGATCATCTTATCTTTGCATCTTTAATGAGGCCACTAGATAAAGATTTTGAATATAATATTCGTTGCATTTAAATTGCATGTAGTATGTGCCATTACACATTAGTAACGAAAATACCCTCGAAATGAAAACTATACAGACTTTTGCTCTATTGATCCTGTTGGTAAGATAAAATTTTTGTTTCGTTCTTAGTTTTGATATTACATTTACTTAAATTCTAATTAAAGTTCGCAGCAAATACCTATTCCCAAGAAGATATTGCTTTGGAAATAGGTTTAGGATCAATAGCAACTGAAACAGCAGGTCCTGAAACTTTAGCAGCAATTCCAGATGATAAAGTTGATTCGGTTGGAGGTAAGTTAAAGTTTTTAATTTTAGACTCTTTGAGTTGGAGTATTTATCAAACAAAAATGTTCGTGATTTTTTTCAACTATTAGAAGATCTTAATCTAGAAGTAGAAGATTCGTCGATTGAAGTGACTTCTCCCGACAGCCCACCCAAAGACGAAGAAACTCCAGCAACAGATGCTGAAATACAAGAATCAAGTTCAATAGCAATTGAGTCAGAATTGTCTACAAAAAGCCCCGAAGAAGATTCTTCAATTTTACCACCTCAAGAAACACCAACTCAAGACATTGAAGTAAATTCTCCGGACAGCCCACCGAATGAAGAAGAAACTCCAGCAACAATTCGTGAAATACAAGAATCAAGTTCGATAGTAATTGAATCAGAACCATCTACAGAAAGCCCAGAAGAAACACCTCAGTTAGTAGATGAAGCGACAACTTTAAGTGAATCAGGACCAGAAATATCAGAAAATGCTTCAGAACAACAGCCATTAGAAACAATTACTTGCATTTGTAACTGTGGTATTGACTCAGATCTACCTCAAAAATGTGAAGACGAAGCAACTCCTGAAAACGAAAATGCCCCACCAATAGAATCAACAAACGAACCTATAGTCTCTGAGATTGAAAAAGAAGGAGTAGCAATTGAAACAAATTCACCTGCAGAAGAAGAAAAAATCCCATCTCAAACGGATACTTCGATTGCAAATGAAGAAACAACAGAACCGATTGCAACAGAACAAGAAACTGTAGCTGCTGAAAACATTGAAAATTCAGATACAACTGCAAATAGCAATTTACCACAAGAAGGAGAAGGTGAACTGAATGTAAACAAAGAATCAACACCTGAAACAGAACAAAGTTTATTAACAGAGGCTCCTTTGACATCTACAGACTCTGAACCAGAATTGAATGCTGAAACATCTTCAAACTTGCCAGATTCATCTACTGAATCCACTAAAGCCATCCTTCAAGTTTCTACTGAATCTGAACCAGCTATTACCAACGAACCATTAGAAATTACCTCAACCACTATCACCCCCTGCACTGAAGTCGGGGACATTTCTCATCCTACCAATTGTCGACAGTATTTATCCTGCTCTGGCAACGCCACAAACCTTGTCTCACAAGAATTACAATGTCCCGAAAGATCTGCCTTTAATTCTCTACTTCGACGATGCACTCGAGACCTATCCGCATGCCTGGATGAAGAGCCAATTTGTCTTCGAGCTGGTAGTATTTCCAATCCAAATGGAGAAAATTCTTCATACTTCTGGTGCATTCCAAGTTTACTAGGAGGTTTTCATAAATATCATATTCAGTGTTCTCAAAATGAAGTCTTCGTACCATTGTTAGGAAGATGTTGGATTGATATGTCACAAATTGGCCTTGGTCTTGGTCTGATCAATCCTGAGCCAAGCGATCGGGACATAGTAAGAGCTGAGTGGAAACTTTTGAGGAAAGAAATGAAATTGAAAGCAAAAGAAGAAAAACTTAAAAAGAAGTTGGAAGAGAAAGCCAAAGCCCGGGCAGAGAAACTGGCTGCTAAGGAACTAAAGAAACAAGAAAAAGTTGTTAGGAAAGTTGAAAATGATGAAAGTGATGCTGTAGACGATGATGATTAGATTAGTCATTCTTATTATTCAATAATAATTTTCTTAAACTATGTATGTGTTCATTTAATCATTAAAATTTATTTAAATTGATTTTTTTTTTCAAACTTATTTACTGCCAATAGTTTCCAAATTTTGTATTCACTGATTTGTTTTTATTTTGCGTATAGTTTTTTTAATAAATTGGCTTCATTGTTAAAATTTTGTATAAAGCAGTTTTTTTAATCCTTTCACTATAGACCGCACATAATTACCAATCATTTCCATATACCTACAAAAATTCTCTGTAGGGTAAGTTTAAGTTTCTCACACAAATTTTCGCAGATCATGATAAACGAATAAACGAGGTTATACGGTACGTATACGTTATTTATTTACGTACAAGATTATCGATGTTGGTACAGATGTATGTTTAACATTGTGGTATAAAGTTGACCTAGTTCTTACGGGTATATCCACGGAACGTGCCTCGCTTTCCGGAGATACCAATTTCCGTATATTCTTTTCTTGTCACTAAAATAGATAAAAGTTATTTTTAGAATTAAGAAGGTTTAACTATGTTTGCACTTCTGACTAACTGAAGCTAATAAAATGACAAAGAGTAGCTTTCATCATATTGTTTTAAGGAGAAAATATACTTTCACTCATTATCACTTGAGTAGAAGAAGACGTCTTTCAGCTTTCTATTTTTTAAATTCATATTTCATAAACTGTTAATAAAATTTTGGTAATAGAACTTTTGGTCGGAGGGTAAATAATTTACTTTATGACACTCTTCGACAAAATTACAAATGGTGTTGGTTTTTCGCTTATCGAATTCTCTATACTATTACAACAGTTAATAAAAAAAACTGGTATCCGCTCCCTAACACACGTGTTAACTGGCACACGGGTGGACAACTTGTCCGTTTGATAACTTTTCTCATTAAAAAAAAGTGACATCTTTAAAGTATTTATCACTTGACCAAATTCACCATTTCATCAAATTGAGATTTTTTTTCTAATGCATGTGTCACATTAATGCACTGCCTCACGAAGTGTATACTCGTAGTAGTAAATAGCCCTATCACACGTGTGCGAGTATGTGTTCAGAAGTTATCCATTCATTATACACGGAATTTGGCAAGTTAAGTTATCCGTACGTTATCAAACGTCACAGACTATTACACATTTGTTAATCAGAGTTTCAAGTTATCAAATGCATAGACGCTAGCACATTGTTATCCGCCGGTTATGGTATAATATACTGTTGTCTGAATTAAAGTAAAACAAACATTCATGCTATTAATGCAGAATATTATTTACCCAAGAAGAGCGCTCCCTGATAAATGCCAGTATTGCGACTTCAATAAAAGTTTAATGGTGCACAAAAAACGTGTTTCTTTGGAGTGGCAAAGTACTCATGAGTAGTGGAAGCTATAATCTAGTACTTCCATCGACTCATGCTCACATAAGCCGTTTTTCTTTGGGGTGGCAAAGTACTCATGAGTCATGAATAGATGAAAACTATAATCTATAGTACTATAATCTACAAATGCTCTCATATGGGAGTTGATGAGTAGAGTAGTTACGTAGCTTTAATTTACCAGAGGGCATTTAATTATGTTAAGAGATTCTCTTTGCAAATGATATTTTAATTTTTTAATTTTGTTTAAAAATGAAAACACCCTGGTAATTTTGCAATCTACCTACAGGCTTGCCAGATTGGGCTATTTATAGCAAATCATCTTGGGCTATATTATTTTTTCGGATACTTACCAAAATTTAAAATAAACACTTTTCTCCCCCAAACCTACTTTCAAAGCATTTCACAATTTGACACCACTTTTTATTCACTAATAGTCTCCAATTACACGATGGTTCTTTGCGTCAAACTTCAAATTTCCATTTAAATTCTTCTTTTTTTAATGAGATACAAATTTATTTTATATTCCGTTGTTTTTTTAAATGGAAAAAAATTGTGACTAACCATTAACGTTATGAGAACAGTTTTTGTATTGTTATTGGGTTACTTCTTCGGCTCCGATTTTGGGCTACCAAAATTTCGAAAATTGGGCTATCAAACTGGTTCAAGACATTGCCACCCTGCCTACATGGGTACAGAGCTCTTCAAACTGTATCGAATTGGGTGTGTTCATTACGTTTTGACTAAATTTCCAACTATTCCCAATAATTGTTGCATTAAGAAATAAAATGCACGACTGGGTTGCACGTACTTGCTCTTATGTTCAAGACACTGCAGGTTTGAGAACATTAGTTTTAAAGCAAAAACAGCTTCTTGAGAGTTTAAAATAAAAAAACTCTTAACTCTTCATATAATGAAAACAAAATTTAAATCGTCGGAGCGTTTTTCTTAAAAAAATAACTTTGTTTCATCGTAAGTATTTTTTTATGTGCATATAAAAATAAAGTTACAAAAATAATTGTCAACTCTTTTTTGAGGTACCGTTTTTTTCAAAAATTCAAATACTGTTTTTTTTTTTAATTTTGAGATGCAATATTTTTTAATCTTGTTTAAAATTTTGAATAATCTAAATCTGTTTGTTTGTTAATCTAAATCTGTTCAGCCGATGATGAGAAAATTAAAAAAATCGTTCTTTGAGAAGTATACTATTAATAATTCCTATTTGAAAATTTTTATAATTTTTGGTAGTGTACCTTACTAATTTGAGAACACAAAAATAGTTTAATAAAAACTGTGGGAGCCAATTTTAAGAAAAAAAATATTTTCCTTAAGGGTTTTTTACCATTTGTTATTTTTTTGTAAACAATTCATTTTTTTTTAGAAATACTTTAAAGAGTGTTAGAAAAATCTTAACTAGCTAGTTTTATAAAAATCAGTTATGTGGTTATCAAAAAAAAAAAAAATTGGAATTTTTTTTTATAAATCCCAAAAATATTTTGTTGAAAATTTTAATAAGAAAAACTATTTGCATTATTTAGAAGCTTCTCCATAAAAAAAAATATTGAAATCAAAATTACTGTTTTGAAGAAAATCGAAAATTCAAAAAATGGTTCTTTGGGAGATACCATTAAGACCATTGTTTGAAAAATGTTTTCTTATTTAAGGGTAGCCTTACTTATTCAAGTTAAAAGTTCAAATGAGCTCAACTCCATTGCGTTTCGCCCAGGTATGAAAGTTGGGCTCATCAGTTAGATGACTATCATACCCTTCTAAGACGCAAATTTTAAATCGATGATTGCCGACCAATATAAAAATCACAGCATTGGAGATACTGTGAATATTATTATTCTAAGGGAATTTGGTTAAATTCAGACACTTTCAATTTCAAATGCCCGTGCTCAGGCAACTTTCATACTTGGGCGAAACGCAATGGAGTTGAGCTCATTTGAACGTTTAACTTGAATTATATGTTCGGTCACTCCACTCAAACAGAAGAATTTTCTTTTTAAATTGTCTTCATATTCAATTATGGTAGCCTTTACTCAAAATTGATTTTCTTAAGAAAAGTTGTCGAGCCGTTTTTGAGGAAAATAAGATTTTGTAGAGTTGAAAAAAACGTGTGGGTTGAATTATCAAAATCCATTAAGTACAAAGTTTTAAGAAAATTGATCTTGACGTTAAGGCTGTAGCCGACAGACAGGCGGACATAATTGTTTGATCCATTTTTTTCGTCTTCTCTATCATCGTAATGACAAGTAGTGTGATCAAAATCTGCATACAAAAATGGATAACTTGTATTTAGTACCAATGTATATGTCGCAAGTAAAACCAATAATAAAAAATTTTTTCCCTGGTAGTTTCTAAAAAAACCAAATCAAGACTGTGGCCGCTTTTAAAAACGTCATCTGCTTTGATAATCTATCTGCAGAATATTTTTTAACTAAAACAGCAAAATTCTTCTGCTTAAGAACGTAGATACAAATTTTAATGCATTGGCATTTCGTTTGATAATGCAGTTTGTTATAGTCATGGTCGAAAACGCCCGTTTGGCGTGCAGCTATCCAGTAAAAGAAGCAAGTTAACGAACAACATATTGAAAAGCCAGAGAGCGTGTTCGTTAACATTGAATGCATCTGCAAGAAAATTGGCTGACGTTTATAAAACCAATTTTGTGCAAGCATTTGATCATTTGACAATCAATGACTTTGGTTTGACGTTTTCGAAAGCGGCCTGCATTTTGGCACCCAAAAAGTATGACAAATTATATTATTATTTTTTTAATGGCACGAGGCTCAGGGCGGCATATTTCTACGACTTTTTGACAAGAAACTGAACAAAATTTCGAACTTTTTCAGTCGTCTTACAATTTTTGTGGTGAAGCCATATCCGTATTAAAATTAGCAAAGTAGATATGCGGATTCAGCACCGAAAAAATACATAAAACCTGAATTAAAAAAATTTCTATATTTTTTTCTGCCTGAACAGAATGGGAGATGGAGGTGGAATGGATGTCAAAAATGCTGCAGCTGCAAGAGTTGAACAAATTTTTAATTTCATTGCAGCAATTTTGAAATCTTCATCTTCAGCTCCATCTTCCATTCCGTTCAGAATTACTTTTTTGACCCTTTTCAGCATGCTTTAGCCGTCAAATTGTTAAACCAAAATATACAAATAGATTTTAGGTTTTCACGATGAGCATGTTTTAACCTCAGTATTCTTGGTATTCAACTACAACTACTACTTTGAATTTTCACAATTTTTCAGAAAGTTATTGTGCTTAATATACCTGAAATACCTTTCTGAGATAAGAAAAAAACCATTAGTCAGATTATATTCAAAGACCCTTATCTTGACTGATTGTGTGACGCAATAAAAGTTCTTACGTCTTCAAAAATTTACCTCTTCTCGAAATACAAAGTTTTTGATTTGAAAATTATGTGCATACACGAAAATACAAAACAAATATTTTAACGGAATCAACAAATCAAAGTACCTTTCATCTGGTGGTTAATGAATTCAGAAAACATATATTTTTATCTTCAAATCAAATTGGTATAAGTAAAAAAAAACGGATGTGACTGTAACTAAACATTATTATGCAAATAAATATGACTGTTTATTAAAATTTATATTAGTTTGCATTATTTATTGCTTTATGAAGCTAATATGCAATATAAATTTTAGTTTAACAAGCGATTCATTTGGGGTCCTTTATTATATGATTAAAATGCATTTTAAGGAAGAAATTATGTAAATATTGTCTTCTTATCAAATTGTTTTTGAGTCCAAGTAACTAGCTATAAGCAGGCTCTTATAAAACTACATGTAATCTAATCTGGAAAATGCAATTTCATTCAACAATAATATTATGTTAATGTCAAGTTTTAATTTATTTTAATATTTTCTCTGATCAAGAAAGATACTTCCTAGTTGATTTAAGATAATAACTAACGAATATGTTTGCATAATTTCTATTATATGAGCTTTACCTCAACAGTATAAGACAAGAAAATATCAAGACTGCGCTTTCGACGCAGAATTGCATCCTTTGCATCATATTCAAAGTCTCTCAAAATTTACGAAATGGCTTTTTGAATAGACGCATTTAAAGAGGGGGCGAGGAGAGAAACGTGGAAGTTAATCAAACTGAAATTGTTGCTATGGTACAATCTACATAGGACTCTATGATACATGATTTGTATTACCTTACGTACAAGAAGAATATTTGGACAGAGATATCTTAAGAGAAGAAGTTGAACAAACTATAAACAAGAGCAAACACAACAAAGCACCAGGAGAAGGCAGGATAACATTTGAATTTTATAAGAACGCGACAATAGGCTTCATCCAGTTCTTGACGGATGGTTTCAATAATATTTTCAAGAGAGAAGATTCACCGAAACATTTTCAAAAGAATGCTTTTTTTTTGCGATTTACAAAAGACGATTCGGTGCATAAGAAAGCAGTTTTTTCTGAAACTTATCAACATTGGTTTATCCTCAAAAATAATTCAGAGTATGTATACAAATAACCAAACGACAGCCGTATGGGACGGATTGTTGATATCTGAATGCTTCAGCACATCCTCGGGAGTCAAACAAGGTTGTCAGCTTAGTCCACTTTTCTTCAGCTTGTTTTTGGACGATACAATCTTTACCTGGAGGAATAGTTTTTAATGAAGTCCTAGCAAAAGGTTTGATGTTTGCAGACGATATTGTTCTGTTAGCGGAAACTAAAAACATGCTTCAGCTTTTGATTAATCGCCTCGTTGAATACTGCAACCAATGGAATCTCCATTTTAATCCAACAAAGTCGAAGGTAATGGTGTTCGGTAACAACACAGGTTGATCCGGAAGGGAAAAGAAATGGTTCTTAAGCCCTGATGCTCTTGATGTTGTCAAACAGTATCGATATCTAGGCATTACGCTCACACTAAAATTACCTAACACTCTGCACCTGCAAGCTAAACTGAAAGAATCAAAAAAGCCCTGAGTTGCGCTTGGAATAAGGTTATAAGTCGGAAAGATGTTACAAGTATATCTAAGTTTAAACTCTTCGAGGCAACGGCAAGAGCTATAATATGTGCTACGGATGCCAGGTTTGGGGATAAGAAGAACACGAAGAAGTTGAAAAGCTACAAAGATATTTTACTAAGCACCTCTTCAAGCTTCCAACTACTACCTCCACCTTCATGCTGTATGACTGAAACAGATCAGATACGGCAAGCCGCATCATCTCACTCGGATCTCCGTGGATCCATTGCGCTCCCCAGGGTTAAGGTAGTAGGTATGAGAAAGGTAGGGGGATTGAGGGGAGCTTGGTATGGGATGCCTCCTTGAACCATCCTGAATTCTGAATGAATTTCAAGATATTCTTTAGTGGCAAGGAAGAGATGTCGCCCAATTCGTCGAAAAAGTATTCTCCGAGGGCTTCTTTTCTGGGCCATTCACAAAGAAAATGTGATGAGCCCTCCTCTGCCTCTTCATCTTGGCACCCTCTACATAAGTCCGATGGGCTAATGCCCATTCTTCTCATCTGGGTTCCCATTGAGTTGTGGCCCGTTAGGACTCCAACCAGGAGTGATAGTTGAGGCCTGCTAATCTTTAGTATATAATCAGTTCGGTTCTTTGAAATGTTCGGTCACAAATTTCTTGAAACCCAGTAAGTGTCAATTGATCACCATCTGACGTCTGCAGCTTCGAGGAAATTCTGGTGAATTCTACTTTTTTCTTGCTCCAGTGGCACAAGTATCGAGTGTTCAACATGGCTCGGATCAGGAGATGATCCGCTTTTGGCCAGTTCATCCGCTAATTCGTTCCCAAAAATATCACTATGTCCTGGGAGCCATTCAAGGGTAACAGTATTTGTTGCATCAAGAGATCTCAGCTCAATTCGACAACGTTCTACCAGTTTGGACTTTATAGTGATTGAGGAAATAGCCTTGATTGCCGCCTGGCTGTCTATGAAAATGTCGATATTGCTATTAACTAGTTCATGAGATATAAGATATTTCGCGGCTTCGCAACCTACAAGCACCTCCGCTTGGAATATACTGCAAAAGTTTGGAAGTTTTATTGATCTATTGATAGGTGTGTTTTCCGAGTAGATTCCTGACCCTACCTCTTCGTTTGTTTTGGAACCGTCAGTAAACACCGAAACATGATTCGCATTAATGACCCTGTTTTCATTCCAAAATTCCCTTGTTGGGATTTCTGTTATCGCCACTGGGTTGAAATCTGTGATGTAGTCTGTTTGAACGTCTATGTCCGTAAAGTTCGTTATTATTCTATGACAGTAATGGCCCCTTTTCCAATTATTGGACTGTTTGAGTCTTAATACACTTTTGGCCGCCATCTTTTTCGTAAACAGATCGAGTGGGGCTAATGAGAGAAAAGTTTCTAAGGCTGCCGTTGGAGTAGTTCTCATAGCACTGGTTGTGTCGATACACGCTATTCTTTGGTTTCTTGTCATGGCTATTCGATTGGTTTCCTTATCTAGGGCGGCGCACAAGACCATGCATGCGTACGCAAGAATTAGCCTTATTATGGCTGTGTACATGCAATGAATGGTTCTGGGGCTGGGATCCCATCTTTTGTCAAAAATTCTACTGCAGGTGTAGAATGCTATGAATGCTTGAATGACGGCTTTTGCCAATGCTCTTATGAATTGTAAACAAAATTAAACTGTAAATATTATCTGATGGTAAATAAAATTCACTACTTCTACTACTACCATATTTTATAATTTTAATCTAAATCGGATGATTAGTTTTTGAATTTTAAGTTTCCGTTTTATTTTTCACCACATTTAAAAACTCTTCCGCTTACCTCCTTCAAACATAGATTAAAAAATATTGAGGATCAAGAGACCTTCCCGCCATCTTCTTAGGTGACTAGTTTTGCGATAACTTATCTATGTTTTAACGTAAAGAGAAATGAATTATCTCCTATTTAACTGAAAAAAAAAATATATATCTGTCGGTCGAGGTCTTCTTTTTGTATCTACCTTACTTTAAATATTATCTTTTATTTAACCTACAAATAATTTATATGTGAATTTTGAATCTTGACGTCACTATAGCGTGTAATTATTATGTTTCCATAGTTTAAAATTAAATGATTCATACATTTTGTTATCTTTTTCATTTTTATCTAAAAAAAAAAAATTAGTGATTGCCTAAAAGAGTCACACATTTATGTTTTTTGCTATAAAAATATATAAGTAGCTTCTTGCTACTAAGCGTTGAAAATAAAATTTGAAATATTTGCCAAAGCAATTCATTTAAAATTAATTCTAATCTTTGATCAACAAAATTTGTCATTGTCACTTCCACCAATATTTCAAGATTAAGTCTATTTTTTTTGCTATCAAGCTGAAGATTCGTAGAATTTTATTAAATCTAGAACAAAGTTTGTTTAACAAATAAAAATATTAAATGCTCATAAAAAAAGAGATTTTAAATTCATTAACCTTTTGAGATTGCCATAGAAAAAATTCAAAGAAACTGCGCAGTATGTAATGCAGTGTTTTATATTATATGGAATTAACCAAAAAACAGTTATTAAAGGTCCCTCCCGCATAACATTTGTTTTTTGCGATTTTCAAAAAAAAATGTAAGATAAGTCATTTTATACCACAGTACACAAATAAAAGGTATTATATTCCGGAGGTTGTCAAAGTTGGAATTGTCAGAAATTCAAAAATGGCTGTGAACGTGAGGACGAAATACACGAAAACACAACAACAAACTGAAATTGAAATTGTCAGAAATAAAAAATGGCTGGTAACGTGAAAAAAAATACACGTCAACACAACAACAAAAATTGTTTTTTGACATTTTGTTCCCTTAACTCATCCCTGGAGTTTGATTTGTTTTCCATGAGCCCTGAAGTTGACATTTTGTTCCCTTAACTCATCCCTGGAGTTTGATTTGTTTTCCATGAGCCCTGAAGTTACCCTAAGGTTCCCCAGAGCAGTTTT
The DNA here is from genome assembly GCA_946251815.1 of Dasysyrphus albostriatus. Lineage (NCBI taxonomy): Eukaryota > Metazoa > Arthropoda > Insecta > Diptera > Syrphidae > Dasysyrphus > Dasysyrphus albostriatus. The sequence goes on along the minus strand of OX276336.1, from coordinate 25,865,203 downwards.
TGACAACCTTTAATCCATATATATGTAATTTCAGTCAGTAACAACAAAACCAGAAAATGTATGGATAATTTTGACTCTTCCAATCAGCGTCATCAGTTTATTTTGACAGCCCTCCTTCGTTCATGTGTACTCACACTTATTGTCTTTTTGAAGTTTTAGACGTTAAACGACAACTTGTCTACCAAATTAATAAGATAATTCCTAGGAATACAAGCTGCACTGTTATAAAAGTATTTCATTTAAAAAAAAATAAAAATAAAACAACCTTCACTGATTCATACCTTCAGAAAACAAAACACAACAAAACAAAAAGATAAAGGTATCTGAAGGCACAACAGATTTAGAAACAATGATAACAGAAAATACTTACTCGACTTCTATTTGCATCTCACAAAATACTGCAAATTAATTAACCTGCAAGATAATAAATTCTGGTCCTTATCAGTACCCTGATGTAAGATAAAATTCTACATATTTACCATGACTAGAGAGATGTTGCGATTGATAACACAGAAATTTAGAGAATTTTGCATAAAAGCAGCTTCCATATTAACGATAAAGCCAGTAACGAAACTTTACTTCGAAAAGGATGGAAACGAAAAAGTTCTTCGGAATATATCTAATAATAGTGGTAAATATTTAATCGTATTGGATTCCAAAAGTATCCTTGATCCAGATTTTGGAATTTTTTTAAATTATTTTTTTTTTCGTCAATATTGTGTTTGGAAAACAAAAATTTAATTCTATACACTTCTAAGCTATTCGGAATTGTTCTAATTTGGATAAAGGGAATCAAGGCTTTTGGAGAAAATACACTTCAAGCTGGTTTAAGTGAAAATAATGTGATTTCTTTAAGTTCCATTTTCCATACATGTAATTGATTCATTGAGTTTTGAAAAATTTTGAAAGGAAACAAGTAGCTTTTTATTATAATGAAAGGTTAATAAAAAATAACCGCATTTTTTTTGTTTTTTTTTTTAGTCAGCTGCATATGCAAAAGCAGCATCAGTCACCCTTGATTGCCATGGTAAAACTGCTGTCTGCGTGGGTCCATTTAACGTGAAACAATGTGAGAAAGCTGAAGATGGAAACTACTATGGAGTAGTTGCACCCTCAACACAATGTGAGCAGAACCTACGATGCATAAATGGACAGTGTGTTTCGTTTGGAGATATCACTGATGACTCTACTACAGCTGCTCAAGAGAGTACAACACTTCAAGAAGAAACAGGTGAAGGTCAGATTCAAACTTCTTCTAATGTGCCTGCTGAAGACCCTGTAACCGATGGTCCAACGATTTTAACAGAGGCTCCACCATCTGTTGATGTCTCCACAGTTCCAGTAGAAACATCTGAGCCACCGATTACTCCCACTAGTAGTCCAAATGACTCAACTGGTAGCTCAGTAACAGATGAGCCTACTGCATCAGCAAATGATGAATCAGAAATACCGGAAATATCTGTTATACCAACTGAAACAACACCTGATGTAGTTCAACAAACAGATGTGCCGGCTTCTACAACTAGTAGCCCAATTGAATCAACTGTAAGCCCACTGACAGCTGAAGCAAGTACATCAACTACTTCTAAAACAGAATCTTCTGGAATACCTGTTGCACCGACCGACACAACTCCTGCCGAAGTTCAATCTACAGATGTGCTGACTTCTACAACTAGCAGCTCAACTGACTCCACTGTAAGTCCATTCACAGATGAGCCTAGCACATCATCTACCTCTGAATCAGAATCTTCTGAAGTACCCGTTGTACCGACCGAAACATCTCCTGCCGACGTTCAATCTACAGATGTGCCAACTTCCACAACTATTAGCCCAACTGACTCCACTGTAAGCCCACTGACAGAAGAGCCTAGCATATCAACTACTTCTCAATCAGAATCTTCTGGAATACCTGTTGCACCGACTGGAACATCCCCTGCCGAAGTTCAATCTACAGATGAGCCGACTTCTACAACTAGTAGCCCAACTGACTCCACTGTAAGCCCACTGACAGATGAGCCTAGCACATCATCTACCTCTGAATCAGAATCTTCTGGAGTACCTGTTTCACCAACCGGAACATCCCCTGCCGAAGCTCAATCTACAGATGTGCCGACTTCTACAACTAGTAGCCCAACTGACTCCACTGTAAGCCCACTAACAGATGAGCCTAGCACATCATCTACTTCTGAATCAGAATCTTCTGGAATACCTGTTTCACCGACCGGAACATCCCCTGCCGAAGTTCAATCTACAGATGTGCCGACTTCTACAACTAGTAGCCCAACTGACTCCACTGTAAGCCCACTGACAGATGAGCCTAGCACATCATCTACCTCTGAATCAGAATCTTCTGGAATACCTGTTTCACCGACCGGAACATCCCCTGCCGAAGTTCAATCTACAGATGTGCCGACTTCTACAACTAGTAGCCCAACTGACTCCACTGTAAGCCCACTAACAGATGAGCCTAGCACATCATCTACTTCTGAATCAGAATCTTCTGGAATACCTGTTTCACCGACCGGAACATCCCCTGCCGAAGTTCAATCTACAGATGTGCCGACTTCTACAACTAGTAGCCCAACTGACTCCACTGTAAGCCCACTGACAGATGAGCCTAGCACATCATCTACCTCTGAATCAGAATCTTCTGGAATACCTGTTTCACCGACCGGAACATCCCCTGCCGAAGCTCAATCTACAGATGTGCCGACTTCTACAACTAGTAGCCCAACTGACTCCACTGTAAGCCCACTAACAGATGAGCCTAGCACATCATCTATTTCTGAATCAGAATCTTCTGGAATACCTGTTTCACCGACCGGAACATCCCCTGCCGAAGTTCAATCTACAGATGTGCCGACTTCTACAACTAGTAGCCCAACTGACTCCACTGTAAGCCCACTAACAGATGAGCCTAGCACATCATCTACTTCTGAATCAGAATCTTCTGGAATACCTGTTTCACCGACCGGAACATCCCCTGCCGAAGTTCAATCTACAGATGTGCCGACTTCTACAACTAGTAGCCCAACTGACTCCACTGTTAGCCCACTGACAGATGAGCCTAGCACATCATCTACCTTTGAATCAGAATATTCTGGAGTACCTGTTGTACCGACCGAAACATCTCCTGCCGAAGTTCAATCTACAGATGTGCCAACTTCCACAACTATTAGCCCAACTGACTCCACTGTAAGCCCACTGACAGAAGAGCCCAGCATATCAACTACTTCTCAATCCGAATCTTCTGGAATACCTGTTGCACCGACTGGAACATCCCCTGCCGAAGTTCAATCTACAGATGAGCCGACTTCTACAACTAGTAGCCCAACTGACTCCACTGTAAGCCCACTGACAAATGAGCCTAGCACATCATCTACCTCTGAATCAGAATCTTCTGGAGTACCTGTTTCACCAACCGGAACATCCCCTGCCGAAGTTCAATCTACAGATGTGCCGACCTCTACAACTAGTAGCCCAACTGACTCCACTGTAAGCCCACTAACAGATGAGCCTAGCACATCATCTACCTCTGAATCAGAATCTTCTGGAATACCTGTTTCACCGACCGGAACATCCCCTGCCGAAGTTCAATCTACAGATGTGCCGACTTCTACAACTAGTAGCCCAACTGACTCCACTGTAAGCCCACTGACAGATGAGCCTAGCACATCATCTACCTCTGAATCAGAATCTTCTGGAATACCTGTTGTACCGACCGAAACATCCCCTGCCGAAGTTCAATCTACAGATGTGCCGACTTCTACAACTAGCAGCCCAACTGATTCCACTGTAAGCCCACTGACAGATGAGCCTAGCACATCATCTACCTCTGAATCAGAATCTTCTGGAGTACCCGTTGTACCGACCGAAACATCTCCTGCCGACGTTCAATCTACAAATGTGCCAACTTCCACAACTATTAGCCCAACTGACTCCACTGTAAGCCCACTGACAGAAGAGCCCAGCATATCAACTACTTCTCAATCAGAATCTTCTGGAATACCTGTTGCACCGACTGGAACATCCCCTGCCGAAGTTCAATCTACAGATGAGCCGACTTCTACAACTAGTAGCCCAACTGACTCCACTGTAAGCCCACTGACAAATGAGCCTAGCACATCATCTACCTCTGAATCAGAATCTTCTGGAGTACCTGTTTCACCAACCGGAACATCCCCTGCCGAAGCTCAATCTACAGATGTGCCGACTTCTACAACTAGTAGCCCAACTGACTCCACTGTAAGCCCACTAACAGATGAGCCTAGCACATCATCTACTTCTGAATCAGAATCTTCTGGAATACCTGTTTCACCGACCGGAACATCCCCTGCCGAAGTTCAATCTACAGATGTGCCGACTTCTACAACTAGTAGCCCAACTGACTCCACTGTAAGCCCACTGACAGATGAGCCTAGCACATCATCTACCTCTGAATCAGAATCTTCTGGAGTACCTGTTGTACCGACCGAAACATCTCCTACCGACGTTCAATCTACAGATGTGCCAACTTCTACAGCTAGTAGCCCAACTGACTCCACTGTAAGCCCACTAACAGATGAGCCTAGCACATCATCTACCTATGAATCAGAATCTCCTGGAGTACCTGTTGTATCGACCGAAACATCTCCTGCCGACGTTCAATCTACAAATGTGACAACTTCTACAGCTAGTAGCCCAACTGACTCCACTTTAAGCCAACTAACAGATGAGCCTAGCACATCATCTACTTCTGAATCAGAATCTTCTGGAATACCTGTTTCACCGACCGGAACATCCCCTGCCGAAGTTCAATCTACAGATGTGCCGACTTCTACAACTAGTAGCCCAACTGACTCCACTGTAAGCCCACTAATAGATGAGCCTAGCACATCATCTACCTCTGAATCAGAATCTTCTGGAATACCTGTTTCACCGACCGGAACATCCCCTGCCGAAGTTCAATCAACAGATGTGCCGACTTCTACAACTAGCAGCCCAACTGATTCCACTGTAAGCCCACTGACAGATGAGCCTAGCACATCATCTACCTCTGAATCAGAATCTTCTGGAGTACCTGTTGTACCGACCGAAACATCTCCTGCCGAGGTTCAATCTACAGATGTGCCGACTTCTACAGCTAGTAGCCCAACTGACTCCACTGTAAGCCCACTGACAGATGAACCTAGCACATCATCTACCTCTGAATCAGAATCTTCTGGAGTACCTGTTGTACCAACCGAAACATCTCCTGCCGACGTTCAATCTACAGATGTGCCAACTTCTACAGCTAGTATCCCAACTGACTCCACTGTAAGCCCACTAACAGATGAGCCTAGCACATCATCTACCTCTGAATCAGAATCTTCTGGAATACCTGTTGCACCGACTGGAACATCCCCTGCCGAAGTTCAATCTACAGATGAGCCGACTTCTACAACTAGTAGCCCAACTGACTCCACTGTAAGCCCACTGACAAATGAGCCTAGCACATCATCTACCTCTGAATCAGAATCTTCTGGAGTACCTGTTTCACCAACCGGAACATCCCCTGCCGAAGTTCAATCTACAGATGTGCCGACCTCTACAACTAGTAGCCCAACTGACTCCACTGTAAGCCCACTAACAGATGAGCCTAGCACATCATCTACCTCTGAATCAGAATCTTCTGGAATACCTGTTTCACCGACCGGAACATCCCCTGCCGAAGTTCAATCTACAGATGTGCCGACTTCTACAACTAGTAGCCCAACTGACTCCACTGTAAGCCCACTGACAGATGAGCCTAGCACATCATCTACCTCTGAATCAGAATCTTCTGGAATACCTGTTGTACCGACCGAAACATCCCCTGCCGAAGTTCAATCTACAGATGTGCCGACTTCTACAACTAGCAGCCCAACTGATTCCACTGTAAGCCCACTGACAGATGAGCCTAGCACATCATCTACCTCTGAATCAGAATCTTCTGGAGTACCCGTTGTACCGACCGAAACATCTCCTGCCGACGTTCAATCTACAAATGTGCCAACTTCCACAACTATTAGCCCAACTGACTCCACTGTAAGCCCACTGACAGAAGAGCCCAGCATATCAACTACTTCTCAATCAGAATCTTCTGGAATACCTGTTGCACCGACTGGAACATCCCCTGCCGAAGTTCAATCTACAGATGAGCCGACTTCTACAACTAGTAGCCCAACTGACTCCACTGTAAGCCCACTGACAAATGAGCCTAGCACATCATCTACCTCTGAATCAGAATCTTCTGGAGTACCTGTTTCACCAACCGGAACATCCCCTGCCGAAGCTCAATCTACAGATGTGCCGACTTCTACAACTAGTAGCCCAACTGACTCCACTGTAAGCCCACTAACAGATGAGCCTAGCACATCATCTACTTCTGAATCAGAATCTTCTGGAATACCTGTTTCACCGACCGGAACATCCCCTGCCGAAGTTCAATCTACAGATGTGCCGACTTCTACAACTAGTAGCCCAACTGACTCCACTGTAAGCCCACTGACAGATGAGCCTAGCACATCATCTTCATCTGAATCAGAATCTTCTGGAATACCTGTCTCACCGACTGGAACATCCCCTGCCGAAGTTCAATCTACAGATGTGCCGACTTTTACAACTAGAAGCCCAACTGACTCCACTGTTAGCACACTGACAGATGAACCTAGCACATCATCTACCTCTGAATCAGAATCTACTGGATTACCTGTTGTACCGACCGAAACATCTCCTGCCGACGTTCAATCTACAGATGTGCCAACTTCTACAGCTAGTAGCCCAACTGACTCCACTGTAAGCCCACTAACAGATGAGCCTAGCACATCATCTACCTCTGAATCAGAATCTTCTGGAATACCTGTTGCACCGACTGGAACATCCCCTGCCGAAGTTCAATCTACAGATGTGCCGACTTCTACAACTAGTAGCCCAACTGACTCCACTGTTAGCCCACTGACAGATGAGCCTAGCACATCATCTACATCTGAATCAGAATCTTCTGGAATACCTGTTTCACCGACCAAAACATCCCCTGCCGATGTTCAATCTACAGATGTGCCAACTTCAACAATTAGTAGCCAAACTGACTCCACTGTAAGCCCACTGACAGAAGAGCCTAGCATATCCACTACTTCTCAATCAGAAACTTCTGGAATACCTGTAATACCGACCGAAACATCCCCTGCCGGAGTTCAATCTACAGATGTGCCGACTTCTGCAACGAGTAGCCCAACTGACTCCACTGTTAGCAAACTGACAGATGAGCCTAGCACATCATCTACCTCTGAATCAGAATCTTCTGGAATACCTGTTGGGCCGACTGAAAGCTCTCCTGCCGAAGCTCAATCTACAGATTTGCCAGCTTCAACAACTAGTAGCCCAACTGACTCCACTGTAAGCCCACTGACAGATGAGCCTAGCACATCATCTTCATCTGAATCAGAATCTTCTGGAATACCTGTCTCACCGACTGGAACATCCCCTGCCGAAGTTCAATCTACAGATGTGCCGACTTCTACAACTAGAAACCCAACTGACTCCACTGTTAGCCCACTGACAGATGAGCCTAGCACATCATCTACATCTGAATCAGAATCTTCTGGAATACCTGTTTCACCGACCGGAACATCCCCTGCCGAAGTTCAATCTACAGATGTGCCGACTTCTACAACTAGTAGCCCAACTGACTCCACTGTTAGCCCACTGACAGATGAGCCTAGCACATCATCTACCTCTGAATCAGAATCTTCTGGAATACCTGTTGCGCCGACTGAAAGCTCTCCTGCCGAAGTTCAATCTACAGATGTGCCGACTTCTACAACTAGTAGCCCAACTGACTCCACTGTTAGCCCACTGACAGATGAGCCTAGCACATCATCTACCTCTGAATCAGAATCTTCTGGAGTACCTGTTGTACCGACCGAAACATCTCCTGCCGACGTTCAATCTACAGATGTGCCAACTTCTACAGCTAGTAGCCCAACTGACTCCACTGTAAGCCCACTAACAGATGAGCCTAGCACATCATCTACTTCTGAATCAGAATCTTCTGGAATACCTGTTGTACCGACCGAAACATCTCCTGCCAAAGTTCAATCTACAGATGTGCCAACTTCAACAGCTAGTAGCCAAACTGACTCCACTGTAAGCCCACTGACAGAAGAGCCTAGCATGTCCACTAGTTCTCAATCAGAAACTTCTGGAATACCTGTTTCACCGACCAAAACATCCCCTGCCGATGTTCAATCTACAGATGTGCCAGCTTCTACAACTATTAGCCCAACTGATTCCACTGTAAGCCCACTGACAGAAGAGCCTAGCACATCAACTACTTCTGAATCAGAATCTTCTGGAATACCTGTTGCACCAATTGAAACATCTCCTGCCGTAGTTCAATCCACAAATTCCCCAGCTTTTTCAACTAGTCGTCCCACTGATTCCAGTGCTAATCCACTCACAGCTGAGCCGATTGCATCCAGTACCGCTTCATCAGTAGTTTCTGAGATTCCTGTTACAACAGTCAAAACATCATCTGTTGTTCCATCTGAGAGTTCGTCACTTACAGGTGGCTCGAATGCTGTGAGCACTTCCTCATCAATTGGTTCTTCAACTAGACCAGTAGTTCCAGCGTCGACAACAAGTAAACCATGCCATTTGCGTCCCTGGTGGTGGCCTTTCAACTCAAATGGTTTATGCAAAGAATTCCAAACTAACAGCATAAATCTATTCAACTGGACAGATTTAATAAATGGACATGGATGGCTTCGAACTGATTCTGATTCGGAAGAGTCTAATGAAGAAAAGCACCCACAGTTTGGAAACCTTCCTCTTCGTCCCAATAATCCATCAGTAGTCCCAGCAACTTCTGTGTCCAATACAGAATCAACAGAAGATAAATCGAATGAAGATGTTGTTATATTGAATCCCAAATCAAAAAGTAGTGTAGGGGCTGATGTCAATAAACAAAAGTCCAGCGATGAGACTTCAGAAGAAGAAAAAACTCTTAAACCAGTTGCAAAGCCAAAACGAACGTCTGACTCGGAAGAGGAGGATAAATCATCTAAGAGCCGATCAAATGGAAAGTCTTCAGAATCAAGCGAAAGTAAATCAAAAAAGAAGAATAAAAATAAAAGTGGTGATGATAATGATTCCAACGAAAGCGTGAAGCCAAAGAAAAAGCGAAACAGTAGCAGGAGTGATAATAATTCAGCTGAGAGCCATGAGAAGAGGAAGAATAAGAAGAACAGCGAAGAAGATCTTTCATCTGAAAGCACTGAGAAAAAGAAGAAGGAGAAATCGAAGAAGAACACCAACGAAGATCTTTCATCTGAAAGCACTGAGAAAAAGAAGAAGGAGAAATCGAAGGAGAACACCAACGAAGATCTTTCATCCGAAAGCAGTGAGAAGAAAGAGAAGGGATCTAATAAGAAGAATAGAAGTCAAAGTAATGATGATAGCAGCCATGAAGAAGAGGATAAGTCCTCTAAAAGACATAATCATCATCGAAATCATCACCGCCACTAAGTGACTCTTTTCAAATTATAGGCCAATCTTCAAAACTGAACTGAAACTGAATAAAACGAACTGAACAACATTTATGGATTTTGTTTCTAAAATAATCTAAAAAAAAAAAAAATGATATTTTAGTAACATTTGTGTTATTTTATAAAATAAATTAAATTCAGCAATTAAGCGACAGTCTTAAATCTATATGCATGGCTTGGTGTTTATTTAATTTTTTGTGTTAATGATCAATTAATTCTGATGACTAGAAGTTTCGGAGTTCATAGCATGCTAACTAACATAGCATCTGTTCCTTTACTTCCCAAAACTACCCATTTCTACTAAAGTTATTTTATGTTTAATACTGGTAGTTTTTGTAAGTAAACAAACATACCTATTGTTTCATTGAATTTTCTTCCGATGAGTACGGACAACTTTGCCTTAAAGCTTAAAAAAATAATTTTGTCTTCGTCCGTGAATAAAATGTCAATTATTTATTTTTTAGCATTGAAAAAAAAAATTACAAAGGAAATGAGTTGCTTTTATCTTAACGTGTTGTTATGGAAAAATTTTTATTAATTCAGATGCCAATCACTTAAACCAAAAACAAAAAATTGAACCAAAAAAAGTACATAACATACCTTAACACCCGGTTAACATGTAGTTCACCGCTCAGCAATTCGATCGTTTTTTTTTTTTTTTTAAAGATAAGATTTGACTCTCCATTTCTTAGATATAAAGTAAGCTAAAAGCACATGTAGAACTCATAGACAGATTACAACACAATAATTATATACAAGCCTGAACTTATCAATAACCAAAAATAAACTGTATTTAACTATAAAAGAATTCATTCGAAATTGCCAAGGTTTAGTTAAGGACTTGCTTTGCTAAGTATCGTCGCCGGTTAGCAAGATCTTGAATAATCGAACGAAAAATATCGCCCAAAAATGATTCGTATTCTTGTGATTGCATTTTTGGCAATAGCATTGGGTCATGAAGTACCTATAAGTGATGGTCCATGTGTTATACCGGGAAGATTTGGACTTTTTCCTCATTCAAAAATATTTATCGAATGTTCTCAAAATTTTGCCGGTGGACTATCAGTATCATATTTTCAGTGTGAAGATGGTGAATATTTTAGCAATTCGATTAAAAAATGTATCACAAAATCTCGACGCTCAAACGTGATGAATGATGAAGCAGAAGCAACTACTTTCCTAGAGGAAAAAACAACTATTCCCACACTCCCAAGTACCACTGAACAATTGACAAGTATTTCATCAGTGCCAACACAAGAAGTTGAAGGTGTGAGTTCTACTTCTTCCATATTTTCAACTGAAGCACCTTTTACTAGGCCAGAACAGTTGACTACAACAGAAGAATCTAATTTAACGAGTGAAAATTTAACTGAATTAACAGAAAATTCTGTTTCTACAACAGAGGAAGATATTAGAACAACATCAAAAGAAGCCATTACAACCGAAGAACAAACATCATCTACTGATTTACCGATTTCTCCAACAGAAGAATCAGTTTCTAGCTCTTTAGTTCCAGAGTCAACGATTGACTCTTCAGATTCTTCTTCATACGCTCCAGAATCAACAGAAGGAGTCTCTGATTCTACTACTCAGGAAATCAATCCGGGGTCATCAACTATCCTTCCCGAGTCAACTGAAAATGCCTCAATTTCTACTGTTGAGCAAGAAAATTCTACCACAGATCTAACTAACTCATCTGGATCAGATTTTACTACAGAAAAGGTTTCAACAGTTGAAGTTGATTCATCTTCCACAATATCATCATCAACAACAGATGTAGAATTAATATCTACAACATTGGAAACAGATTCTTCTTCAAAAGGACCTGTTTCTTCTTCTTCGACCGAAAATACATCAGTTTATACAACAGAGACGATTGTTTCATCATCAACCGACGCAGCTGCTACAGAAGATATCACAGATACTACTGTTGCAGACTTGACAACCGAAGCTTCTGTTTCCACAGATTATTCATCAGAATCCACAACAGAAATTTCCACATCAACTGATGGAGAATTAGCATCCACAACATTGGAAACAGATTCTTCTTCAATAGGACCTGTTTCTTCTTCGACTGAAAAATCAGTGTCTACAACAGAATCAATTATTTCATCTTCAACTGACTCAGTTGCTACAACTGAAGATATCACAGGCTCTACAGTTGCTGAATTAACTTCAGAAACATCTATTTCTACAGATTCCTCATCAGAATCCTCAACAAAAATTCCCACCTCAACTGACGGAGAGTTATCATCTACAATATCGGAAACAGATTCTTCAATAGCACCTGTTTCTTCTTCTTCGACTGAAAAATCAATTTCTACAACAGAAGAAATTAGTTCATCATCAACCGATTCAGGTGCTACAGAAGAGAGCACAGGTTCTACAGTTGCAGAAGCATCTGTTTCCACAGGTTCTTCATCAGAATCTTCAACAGAAATTCCCACCTCAACCGATGGAGAATTATCATCTACAATATTGGAAACTGATTCTTCTTCAATAGCACCAATTACTTCTTCGACTGAAAAATTAGTTTCAACAACAGAAACAATTGTTATATCATCAACTGACACAGATGCAACAGAAGATATCACAGATTCTACTATTGCAGAGTTAACAACAGGATCTTCTGTTTCCTCAGGAACACCAGAATTATCAACTGAAATTTCAACAAACTCACCCACAACTGAGGAAACTACACCTCCAGAATCGTTTTTTGAATGTTCTATGGAAGGATTCTTCCCAGTAGAATCTAAATGTAACGAATTCCACATGTGCCAGTATGACGGTGATGGTTCACTTGTTCCATTCAAAATGACCTGTCCAAAGGGTCAGAACTTCAATCCCTACACTCAGTACTGTGTCAATGCAGCAAGCTATTCAAATTGTGAAGCACAAAACTTCCGAATCGGTATGGATAAATTTCAATGCACCAGCGAAGGACTCTATGCGCATAAAAAAGATTGCTCACTTTTCTACAACTGTTTCTTGAGTTTGGATAAAAAGAAATTCTTGGTTTCCATTAAACGTTGCCCCCGTGGCCAGATCTTCAGTTTGGCAACCAGTACTTGCACTCATGGAACTGCATTCTCCTGCCTTTGGCGTCCAATTAACTATTGATTAAAGTTAATATTGTTAAAAAAAATGATCTCTTTGATTCAATGTTAGTTCATTTGAAGACCAGTTTATCCTTCATTCAAATAATTATGTTTAAATAATATAAACTGTTTATTTATCGAAAATATAAAAATTAATAAATAAATAAACAAAAAAATAAATAAGTCACACAGAATACTCCTTGCAATGGGCTATCTTTTCAGGAAGACATTCCATAGTATTATCATCGAATTTAAACAATTTCGGGCACTTGATTTCGATAACATTATCAACGAAACACACAAAATAGCTTCGACAATCGTCGATGCTTCGAAAACGCATTGGTGTGGTACAGTTGATGTTGCTCGATGTTTGATGGCTTTTGGCTTCGCAGCGTTTGAAAGCAGCAATAGTGCATGATTGACTTATACAATCATAGGCAGTTTGACGAGGACACACAAATGAAAGCTGCATTGCTGGTGAAAACTGTTTCGACAGACATAGATGATAGACATGGCAGTCAAATTCATCAGCATATTTGCCGGGCTTTCGATTTTTGCAATCGGTAGTGTATTTCATTTTTCTTCGGCTAATTTCAATATCACCGTCAGGATTATATTTTCGTTCTTGTCGGATTGTTCCTTCTAGGATGCAGCTCTTGAGTGTTTCATCAAAATATCTATCACGACCACACTTCATGTGTCGCAAGAGGAAACCATTTCCATTTAATGGCACATCACAATGCCAGAAAAGGCTTGAGTTTTGATTATCTGGAAGATTAAATTTGCTTAAGTTTTTAGTTTTTGTTGTATTTGTACGAGTATCATTTTAACACGTTTCGTGTGATAAGGATTTAAAATTAAATTGTAAGAACTATTGTGAAATATGAGTGAATCGAGATTAAATCGAATTGTGATTTTTATTAACTTTTTTTTTCTTTAAAAGTCACATTATCGAATTATTTATTTTTGGATAGCAACACATATCGCAATCATCAATCACATCAATGATAGGCCTTACGTTCCGACAAAAGTTGTGTTGATAAGTCAGCTCATCTTTGTAGAAAAACTAAAGACTCATTTCTCTAAATCAGTGTTTCCCAACATGGGGCCCACGCCTCACAGGGCCACAGGGGGGCAGTTTTACATTCTGTCACTTCACATCCATTTTAGATTTCAATATTAAAAGAGTAAGAAGGATAAAAAGATATCACTTTCGAACGAATTTATTTTCGAAACGATTCCAGACTAAATAGTGGCTTGTTCAAACATTTGTTTGTGCAAAATTGTGAACGCTTTTTCCAGGTATTCTGTAATGAACAAAATGTGAGCATGAGGGCGTTAAACCTAATGTTTTAAAATATTTATGGAATTTTTTGATTCTCTCAAGCAATAAACTGCAAACGAAAATTTGCAAACAGTCGATTGTAAGACATTTGTGAGTTAAGTCGACATTTTTGAAAAACTAGACACATTTAATAAGCAACTTCAAGGAAAAAATATAACTCTTCCAGAAGCAAAAACGAAGATCTTTGGATGCCTTCTTGATGTTTCAGACAATCATTTATAACTAAAATTTTGACAGGTTACAATGTTTTCGAAAATGTAAAGTGACTGATACCGCTATAGACTTGATTGTTTATCATCTGGAAAATTTATCGCTGGATTTAAAAACATAATCTGGTTCGGGTAAAATCTTCCTAATTTTAAATAATTTAAGTATTTTAGTGAACATTTCAAAATTTTTAATATCTGTTCGCGTACCTCCCAAAACTACGAATTTCTACGAGTTTAGCCCAAAGTTCTGTCAAAGCTCATATAAAAAAAATAAAATTAGTAGAAATTCGTAGTTATGGGAAGTACACGAACAGACCTAATGTTGGGGGGCCATAAATATTTTGGAAGTGTCTTGGTGGGGTATTGGCATTAAAAAGGCTGGGAAACACTGCTTTAAATAATAACAAGTAAAATTAAAGCTTAGGAAAATTTGGCAACCAAAATTTCGGTGTAAAAATAGCAGTTCTGTTGATTAAATCATAGTTAACAGTTGCCATGTGAAACAAAATCTATGCAAATATATCCACATGTCTAAAATTATTGAGGTGAATTACAAAATTCCATTTTTTTCATGATTATTGTTAATAACAGTTTCATGAGCAAAACAAAGCATGGTTTTCACGGAATGTCATGCTAAACAATTGACTGGCAATTGTTTTTGTTGCGAGATGATAGTGTCGTGAATACAAAATATTTTATCGTATGGTCGGCCTACCCTTAAAAAAAATATATTCACCTTACAGAACTATTTGCATGCAAATAGTTTTGGCATCAAAAAAACATTGTTTTTTTTAACTATAGGCTTCTAGCGTATTAGTTTATGGTAAATCAATGACTCAATGAGTGGCTTAGGCCAAGGCAAACATTTTTCGCAGTTTACAGTTGTCGTGCGAAAAAAAATGTATGCAAATATTTTCGCATGTCAAAAATTATTGAGGTACAAAACCAAATTTTTTTTTTTTATGATTGGTTTACAGTTTTATGCAAAAATAAAACCATTGCTGTCATGGAATGTCATGTAAAACCATGAGCGGCGAATGAAATATGTTAATTCGGATGATCAGCTTACACTTTCAAAAAAATATATTCAGCTCGAAGAATTATTTGCATGCAAATGGTTTTGCTTCCAAAAATAATTGTTTTCCATTTTTAGCCCTATAGTTTATCAATTAAAGTTTATCAGTTAATGGTTTATTTGCATGGGAACTGTAAACTTTGCTTATAACATTAAAAATGTCAATATTGCGTTTGATTCCCTCAATTTATCATTCATCGGATTTTGTAATCGACATAACTCCAAAAAAGTTGCACTGAGAAAAGGTCGCCCTGATCAATAGGTCGTCGTTTAGTTGCACGGACCCAAAAAAGGTGTCGCAAAGTGCAAATAAAGTCGATAAAATTATTTGAACTTCTTCTTCTGTCAGGCTCTAGCAATTTTTCAGTGCGAGATCATTCGAACAATATTTGACAGTTTTTCGACAGTAACTTTTTATTGAATAGAGATGTCATAAATAATTGTAAACAAGAATTTTGAGAGATATCTTAATCAGGATTAATGTTTTTAAACACTATTTTTTTTTTTAAATGGCGGACATCGCAATATCTCCTACCAGAAGCAGCCATCGATATGTTTATATATACATACATAAAAAAGCCATCAATACTAAAATGACTTCTTTTTTGACGATGCCTGCTTTCGTACTATATGTAACTAGGAAGATATTTTTGACAGATGAGATGCGTGTTAAAAATCTTTTGAAATTTTTTTAGAAAAGGTAAAAGGCAATTGGGATTTCTCAACAAAATAAAAGTTGTTGCGAAATCCACACATTGATTTTAATATGAGTGTCAAGTAAGCAAGGCAACTTTGACAAATCGAAAAATTGATAATGATATAACTTGCTGTTAATTTGTCTCTAATTAGTTCCGACACTTTCCAATTTGTTATTCAATGCTTGTAATGTGCTTTGCTAGATTGATATCAAATTAGCAAAGCACATTGTCCAAAATCCGTAGTAAGTTCTTCTACCTGATGCTTCATAATTTGTTGTTAATTTTATGTGACAAAATTGAATTTGACCGTACCAAGTTTTCTATGTTTTTTGGTTTGCCAACTTGAAATCAAGTTTTCGTTCTCATGGATTAAAAATGGGTAGGTATATAGTTTGTCATTAATTAATCGTAAGTTAATTGTGATAGTAAAATATTTGTCATTCTATGTTTTCTATGCTTTTTTGGGGCTCTTTGCTGAACTTAGCATAGCACCTGAAATAGGGATAAAAGCTGCTTTTACTAAATACTAAATGGCTTACAGCTAAATAGTTAGTAAGATGGTTTCAAATTTGTCGTTCTATGTTTACCATGTTTATTTTTTGAAAAGTGGTAGTAACCTCTAAAATTTAATATTTACTGCTTTATAAGTTGCCGTTTTTTAGTTGTGACAAATTTAATTTTGATATGCGATGTTTTCTATGTGTTTTTGGGTGATTTGCTTTTTATGAGTATCAAGTTAGCAAAGTAACATTGACGAATAGAAAAAGGGATAGTGGGATAGTTTGCCGTTAGTTTGTTGTTAATAATTTGTGAACATTTCGAATTTGTAGTTCAATATATTATATGTTTTTTTTTCTTTTAATTAATGTGTTAAGGCTTAGTAATTTTCCATTAGTTAGTCGTCAGTAACATAGTTGTGAAAAATTGAATTTAATAATTCGTGTAATGTTTTCTATATTTCTTTATTCCTTTTCAAGCTTGATAGCAAGTTAGAAAAGCACCACCTCAAAAAATTGTAAAAACTGTTGATTTGTTATGCTATGTTTTCTAGGTTTTTGTTGAGAATGGGGAAAGGGACGTAAGAACTGCGTATACCGAATAGTAATAAGCTAAATAATTCAAGGCTAATGATTAGTCGTTAATAATTTTTGACAATCTCGAATTTGTAATTTAATATTTTCTATGTTTCTTTAGAAAAGTGGTAAAAACTTCTAAACCTTAACATTTCATTGCTTGGTAATTTGCTGTTAATTAGCTGTGACAAATTAAAATTTGTTAATGCGGTGTTTCTATGTATTTTTCAACGGAATTAACTGATTTGACCTAGTGACCCTTTCTAAATGTTATTTCGCATGAATTTAGGAAATGTAACAAAAAACATATAAAACATTGCACATCAATGTCAAAATTGTCACAACTAATGAACGACAAACTTACGCCAAATTATAAGTTCTGTTCTTACTTGATGTCAAGTTAACAAAAAACCCAAAAAACATAGAAAACATTGCATGATCAAATTGAATTAGTCACATCACATCACGACTAATTTCTTGGAAGATTATTAGTATTAGTATTTTTTTTCCCTTTTTGGCGGTGGTACTTTCCACACTTGATATCAAGCTAGCAAGGACTAAAAAAACATAGAAATCTTTGAACAACAGATTAAAAAATGTCGCAACTAATTTACGACAAATTATGCATTTTCAAAGAACTTAACGTTATTTAAACCTTATCAGCTGAGGTAAAAAGCTTTTCTTCACCCGATAGAGAAAATTTTGGACCATCAAGTATGTACTTTTAGAAAGATATAATCCTGCTGTTTTTAGCAGAAAAGTGTAAGAATTCAGTTGTTCTTCAATTGAGACTACGACATTAACTTGTGTTCCAAAATTCTGGTATTCTGCTTGAATTTTTCCTGAGCTAGAAATATCTACATACTTACCAGCAAAGAATCCATAAGAATCACAATCAAATGGCGGTGAAGGTGTGAAATTAACAGTTGTAAAATCAGTTTCTTCATTTGATTCTGTTGTGAATGTTTCTTGGGATAAAGTTGTTGTTTCACAAATGCATGGTTCTTCATGACTTGCAACAGCGGCACGAGCTTGTCTGAAATAGAAATCATCACCGAAATAGAAATCATCAAAGGAATTCATTCCATCCTTGACAATTCCAACTCCTCCATTAGCCTGATGTCCACCATTTTTATTGGCATCTTGCAGTAACTTATTCGATGCTTCTTTCGGTGTACAATAAGATGGATTGTCTTCGTCGCAGGTAAAATTTGCTTCACATTCATATATTTGAGGTACATCAGTTACGCCATCAACGACAATTGGACAAAATTCCAGAGTTTTCTCATTTAAGCAATTAAATCCATACTGGCCACATTCTTTTGATTCCTCTTCTGTTTCTTCTGCAGCACTGATAGTCATGAACAATGTTAGAATTATGAAGCATGATCGACGACATGGCATCATCATAAAATAATTAAATGGAAGCATCATCTGTCAGAAAAAGACACAAAAACTTTGTGATGGTAATGAATTTATTCATCCTTTTACTTACCCGCATAATTCATAAATAAATTATGTTAAAAAAATGGCAGATTAAGAGAAATTAAAAATGTCAATAAAAGTTGTTTTTTTTTTTGTTGTTGAAAAATTTATTGTCAATTAAGGTGACATTTTTTTCTAAAGCACACTTCTATGAAATCTTGAAAAGGTGTTATCTAAACCCGAGGCTGCACTGGCAGGTACTGGCAATAGCAAGTTGCAAATTGCAATACATACACATTTGTTCTCTTGCCGCTGTAATTTTTTACTATAGAGGTTAATGTTCTAAATTTAGTTTGGACGTAGATCACATATATGTTAGTTCAGAATCAAAGAACCTTCTACTTATACCAACCATTCAGACCATAGTAAATATTTCCCACCGAAAACGTAAACAGTTTGATTGATGATCGACCAAAGTTGTAGTCATATGATTCATCAATGCATGACCAATGACCATTCATTAAATATTTATTAATTAATTTATATTTTATTGCTCGAGGAGAGAAAAGTAAGAAATTATTTAATTGTTTTTTTTTTTTTATGATAAGGATAACGACTTTTTAGTCATAAAAGCATGAGATTTGTTAACTTGATTGCATATCGTTTGAAGTTGATTTGGTTTTCGTAGCAACTACTTCTTTTTATTTTAATTCTATGAAACACCTATTGTGACTAAGACACATAAAGAATGGATACAATTGTTATATGTGCCTGCAGAATCTTTTCGAGGGGGAGGTCCATAACACAAAAAATATCTTCAGTGGTATTTTCCAGAACATGAGAGAGCAATTGCCCCCATTTACACAATTGTACTCTCCTTATATTCTTAGATAGGGTAATTTTTTTTTAAACAAAACAAATTTTTTTAAAAAGAGGACGTTTTCTCTTTTTTCTGTCCGTACATCGTCAGCCTAAGCCACTGAAGCAATTTTCTTAAAATTTTGAACTTAAGGTTTTTTGTAACTCTCCAGAGGGGAAATTGAAATTTTTAGGCAATTTTTTATTTTAATAATATTGCATATCAAAATTTTGAAAACAGTAAGTAAATTTTGGATCTTAAAAAAATCAAATATTTTTTTGTTGAAAACTCAATATTTTAAAAATGAGTTACTGAATTTTTTTGAAAATATGTTTAAAAACACATACTCGAAATTGGCATACTAAATCTTTTTTCTTTTAAATGTTATTAAAATTTTATACTATATATTCATATTCATATTTTTTCAAGTAATCAAATGGCATACTTGTTTTTGAGCTCTAAGTTTTTTAACTAGTTGCTTACACAATCAAAAGAAGGATTTAAGAGCTTTTTTTATATTTTTATATTTTTTTTTATAATCACTCTCATATTTTAAAAGTTTTTAATTCCAAGCAACTTGAACATAATAGCAAGTAAGTGCGATCCAATTTTTATATAATTTCGAAAATTTAACATACATTCGCCATTTAGTTGGTCACAAAATGTTGGTATATAACTTTTATCTGTATTCCAGTAAATAAAAATGATTTGAATATTTTTATTAAAAACTAAAGTTTTTTTAAAAAACAATTGGGATCGCAATTGAAAAAGGGTCTGACAGGGCTAGCTTTTCTCTTTGCTTGATACCGTTCTTAAGTTTAAAATGTTTGCCTGCACACTTAAATTACTCAAATTTTGCAAACCAATTTTTTTTTAAAATGATACCAAAATTATATGAAAAAATTAGTTAACAAAAAAACTCCAATGATTATAATTTTATTTTGCATCTGTAAAGCTAAGAGTACATGGCATGTTAAATGCCGCATGCGCATCCGGCACTGATGTCATGCGGCTGTCAAAAACATTCCGATTACATGCTATGCGGCAATTGGGAACCATATGTGCCGTTTACTCGTAGCATAATTTATTTTTTCAAGTAATAAAATGGCATTCTTTGTTTTTGAGCTCTAAAAGTTTTTTGACGGATTGTTTATACCATTTGCAAAAGGCATTTTGCCTGCTCATATTAATAAATGAACCGATTTGCACTTTAGCACACACCTAAAAGATAGAAAAATGTATTTTCTACATTATTTACATTACATATTTTTTTGAAAGACTTCCTGAAACCAGGAGATTTTTGTAAAAAACTAAAATGAAACAAAATCCAAGATGGCGGCCAGTAGCCAATTTTTCGAATATTAGCAGACAAAATTCGGTGCGAGATTAGAATGTCTAATGCCAAGTGTTCGTATGTCATATTTGAAAAAAATGTCAGTTTGAAGTTAAATAACCAAACAGAATACAAATAGCTAGGGTTACCCAAGTGTTACTTTTTTGTTTCGTTTTTGGTAGATGTTCATAATTTATTAATCTATTTATCTTTTTATCAATCAAATGATTTTCTTAAAATGCACGTGTCGTTCGGAAAATAATTTTAAGAAGAAGAAAATTTAGTAGTGAAAATTTGTGTAACTCTTGTTTATTTGTTTTTTTCAGAAATTGATGTTTCATGATTTAATATGTACTTAAAGAATATTTCTTTGTTTAAGTTTACTCATTTTTATTCATAATAAAGATTTTACGACGGATGCGTTTCTCCCAGGTACAATACTTGGGCTCAGCAGTTAGATGCTGTTGTACTCTTCTAAGACGCATTATTTTCAATCGATGGATACCGACAATAAATTAAACTTACAGCGCCAAAGCACTGTAAATTATATTTCCGTTTGTTTTTATTTAAAGTTCTAACTACATAAGCCAAAAAAGTGAAAAAGTACAAAAGTGAAAATTATCAAAATCATTTTGGGATAGTGTTTCTCACTGGAAAACTTATAAAAATGATGCAGAAAGCTTAAATTTTGGTTTAGAAAAAATGTATATATTCTTTTTCACAAAAAAACTGCTCTAGCGGAAAAAAAATATTTTTACTTTTGTAATTTTGCAAAAAGTGGCCAATGTAGTTAAGACTTTAATCATTCCTTAATCATTTTTATACAAGTACGTTTCTTTTTTCTTAACATTCAATTTCTTGTACAGTGCTTTTATAAAAATAATTGATTGACTTATGATTGCACTACGGCAGCTCTAGTCATAAATTTCTTTTGACGTGGTGCAAATTAGTGCCAATTAGTGTCCAACCCGTTCCCGACAGTTTTTCTTCTCTTCGACGGTGTTCACATTGGACTGAAAAACTTGATTTTTTTTGACGTTTCAGTCAAAACGTCAAAAAAATGTTTCAGTCCAATGTGAACACCGTCTTTGAGAAGATTTCATTCCCAACTGTCACAATTTGACATTTAGTCCGAAATAATGCAACGTATTAAAGGAACACACCTATAATCTAAATTCTGGATTCTATCTGACATTTCAAAAGAATTTAAGTGCTCATAGCAACTCTAAAAAAGATTCATTGCCATCAGCCAAAGTCCAAGGACACAATTGATTATGTTTCGCTTTTTTTGAATAAAACATAAAAAGGATCACAATCTGTTTACACTGTAGTTCATAAATATAAAATCTCTTTATTCTATCTTCTCTCTTCATGGGCAAATTGTTCTACGGGAGAGAAAAAATGAGAAATTAAGTGTAATTGTGAAGAGGCCAATTAAGCCTTGAAGATTTGGTAGAAATCTACTACATTACGAAATCTTAAAATACATGAGGAATCTTGTTGATTTTGATGAGATTTTGGGCTTTTCACCCGAAATCTAGATTTCGAGAAAATCTACAGTGTACACAGATTTTGGTCTTTTTTTATGTTTTATTCAAAGAAAAAGTGAAATACATACATATGTGCATATGTGTCCGGGATTTTTGACTGATTGCAATGGATCTTTTTTTAGAGTTCCTATGAGTACTTAAATTCTTTTGAAATGTCAGATAGAATCTTGATTATGTGTAGTGTGAACGATTCAAGTAGATTTTGTAATCTTGTTGCTCAAAATCGAGATTTCGGTTCGGTGTGAAAAGGCTATAAGATTAAATTTTTCGTTTATGATTTCGTTGTGTAATTTTTGTTTGATATTTTATTTTCCGTTTCGCATCAGCAGCATACTAGGCTTTACGTATATTTTCGTCCTCACGTTCTCAGCCATTTATTTTTATTTGTCCTAATTCCAATTTTGACAACCTCCGGAATATAATACCTTCTATTTGTGAACTGTGTATATTAAGAATATTCATTTTTAATTGAAAAATACTTGCCATCGTGGGGACTTGAACATTGAACCTACTCGTATACCGAGCGTCTTGAGAAGCTTATGCACTGCGTACTGCGCTGCATCACTCGGAGCAATCAGTTTTAGGTTGCATACCCTAGAATTAAGCTCTGGCGTAATAGTGCTACGCTGTAACCACATTCCTAAAGGGTTCTCATTATTTATGTCAAAATAAAATGTCTCTGTAGGAATCTAAATTCATCATTACTTCAAATGCTTACAAGAAAAAGTGTTATACGCAATCATAATGTTGTCATAGGTCTATGATCTGTGATCACGTAATATGAAGCAATTACTCGAAATTCCTTTGACGAACAATGCCCTGTTGTTCACGCAAAAACACAACATACCCATATCGATTAGACATACTCATTAAGAGCTATTGGTGTACTTTTTTGTATTAGTAAAATTAAAATGAGTATAAGAGAGTAAGTACCACAGACTTACACTACAAACTACAATACCTTATTGCAACTAAAAATCATCACTCACCACACAAAGTGCCAAGCCAACAATTTGTCCGTTTGTTACTTTGTTTTTTTTTTTTTAACTTTTTGTCTACAAAAACTACAAATTGTTCAATTAAAATGCAAGTAGCATGCATACACAACTCAGTGCAACATATTTTTTCGTTTTAATGACCGATAAATCACTTTCCCTTGGCATATTATTTTAAGCGTCATCGCGTCTTCGCGTCTAATTGTCATAGATTTTATAAAGTGTTCATATTACGTGCCTCACTTGCAGATATTTAAGTGTACCTTCATATTTAGATACTTTTAAACTCAGTCTCATCTGCCTTTTACAACAGTTTATCGCCAAAATTGACCATAAAAAGAAATAAGTGGGGGTGACTGAATTGGTCACAAGAAGAGTATTTGCATTTGCCAATTTTTATATTTGCTGTACGCTTTACTGTCAAAACTTCAATGTTCACGTAACAAGCGGACTTAAAGTGAGTTCATTGTTAGAATACAAAACTAGATCTACATGCTACACATAATGCAACAAATGATAAAAGATAAGATGTCTGCCAAAACAATAACTTTTTACCAGTGACGTAGTGAAGTATACATCAGAGGAAGATTTAGGGGGCTGCACGATAAAAGGTAAGATAATGTACTTAGACACCCACATGATTTTTTTTCCACGGCTGGCGGAGGGGTGGTGGAAAAACCTTTTAGTAATCAACTTCGAAAAAACAAATGCAAATACATAATTAATAGTAAACAAAATACAAATATATTGGTAGCGTGGTATTTTTCAGAGTCAGGAGGGAAAATTGTCCCATTTTAACCCCTTTTCCCTTCCAGGTACTTATGATAAGGATAATTCACAAAAATTGTTGTGCTTTGTTTGAAAATATAGGCTGTAGAACGTATTGTTACAAGTATCACACTCTCACATTTGGTCATGTTCTCAAGAATATTGTGTCCCATATTAAGTAATAATCAGAATCCAGAAAGGATTGGTGTAAAGCTTTGTTTTGAAAAGCAAAGCAAATGCTGATGAATCTGATTTCAGAATTAAAATCAGAATCCTTTAAAAGCATCCAAGTTTTTTTTCTGGATTATGAATAGACAGCCTCCCACTATACCTAGACTCCAAATGTAAGCTTTCCAAGAAACGCCACTGTTCTTTGACATTCCACCAAAAATGGTTATCTCTCGCTTATCCATTGCGTTGACAACAATGCCTTTTGAAATAACACTCTTTTTTCTAGGTATGTTAAGCAGGTATTGCAGGCATGATCAGAATACCTTAGCTTAAGGTTTGTGACATGAGTATGTTCAGTGTGCACCTTCAGGTGAATATATATCAACAAACAGAGGCGACACTTTTACTCAACTTTAACTGATAAGTTTATTAAAAATGCCTGTTTTATTTGTGATGTAGAGTAGGCACATGTACTTTTTTGGTGGATTTTGGACATATTTATTATGCGGTTTCATCATTTTCACTTTCTTTTCAAATTTCAGTGCATCCACAGAAGGGACTTTATGTAATCGTTTTTTTTTTCTCTCCATTTAAAGTTGGTGTAGGTCTTTTTTTTCGACCCATCATTCATCTAACCATTTCTTTTATTTCATTGAAGCAAAAACGTGCACATTTGCTTGTGTTATCTTACTCGTATGACTTAAAAAATATGACAATCTCACATGAACTCTTTTGCATCATGTGCAGTTTCTTCATTTCCATATATCACTGTGAGCGTATGGTAAACCATAGTTATTTACATTCCTTGGTTTATGATTTCTTTTTAAATAATAAATCTGTCTTGGAATGATGATGCATTTTGGACAATAAAGCCTAGTGCGCTGCTGATGAGAAACGAGCTATCTCACACAAAAATAACACAACGAAATCATGAACGAACAATTTGGTTCTGCTTTTCATTCTGCAGTACGCCGTTCGACGAAAAAAATTTTTTTTGTAGCAAATTATTTGGAGAAGTCTACACTCTTTTTTGAACACAATAAATTAGCCAGACCAATTATTGTGTGCGATAAAATGATATTTTGTTTCATTACAGCATGGCTGCTTGCAATTTTTTGCTTTAGCTTTTATTTTAACAAATACGTCCAGCCCTCGAAAAAGCTATCTTTAGCGTAGAGAGAAACTGGGAATCAGGATTTAGTTCCAATAGAATGTAAAGGGGTTTTCAACAGGGACGCTACAAAAGTAGAGCGACAGGGACAGCAAACAACGCCATATTTCTTGCCACTCTTTTGACATTTCTCTTCAGTAAGGTTTGCCGGCCGGCGGCGTCATTGGGCCGTATTTCTTCCGACCGGCACGTTACTGTGAATGGGGATCGCTACCGTTCAATGATAACCGGATATTTTTGGCCCCAATTGGATGATATGGACTTGGAGGACATCTGGTTCCAACAGGACAGCGCGGCGCCACAAGCCACACAGCGAATGTCACAATCAATTTATTGGTAACCAAGTTTGGAGAACGTGTTACCCACGAAATTGTCCAGTCGTTTGGCCGCCTCGGTCGTGCGATTTGACGCCGTTAGACTATTTCCTGTGGGGCTACGTCAAGTCTATGGCTATGCCAACAAGCCAGCGACGATTGATGAACTTCGTACGAATATCGAACATGAAATTGCAGCAGTATCGGCCGATTTATGCTTGAAAGCCGTCGAAAATTGGGTGCAGCGTCTGGACTTCTGCAAGCGTGCCCGCGTGGTGGCCATGCAAAAGAAATCAAGATCCATACATAATGGCATCGAACGTACTTTCATAGGAATAAAGAATTACATTGATATCCAAAACCGTTTTTGTTTTATTTAAAAAAAAACTTTTGTAGCGCTCTCATTGAACAACCCGATATATAAATACCTAGATCAAAGGGCTGGAGGATAGAAATTTTTGGTACATGTTGGTGTGCCTGCGTAAAGGTGTAGTTTGTTTCTAGCCTGCTGTATGTTGTATCTTTGGAATATTTCGGTTGTTTGCTATTTGTGGTCGAATAATTTTACTAATAACGTCGCACCCACACAAAGAATGCAAAACTTTCTCTGCAATTCCATTTGAATTCAATCTTTCGATCTGGAATTGACATAAACCTTGGTCGAAATTTCGAACCGGATTGAATCCGATCCTTCGATCCGCTCATGTAAACGTGGTATGATCTATTTATTATTATTTTTTGTAGTACTGAACGCTGCCATTAGGCATTCCAGTAATCTTTTCAGTCAGTGCCGGAAAATTGGTTGGTTGGTGGATGGAAAAATCGAAACGTCACATTTAGGCTAGTTGCACACATGCAATTTTCAGTTTCGAAACGGTTTGGTGGCAAAATTGAGTCCTATGGACTCGTATGAGACTCCGCGCACATGCAGAAACTATTCCGTCGTCGATTTGAACAACTTTTCAGTTTGTATTGTATTTGTATCGGACGATTGCCCGAAGTCAGTTTTCAGTTTGTGTCATATGGTATTATATGCAACTGCGCGGACATTCAACCAAATAGTTGCGGATAAAGAATAGGACGAAGGTGATATTATTTTTCTTTGAATGTATGAGATAGAAAAACTGAATAAATATTGTCGGTGTGTTGGTAAAGTTTGTTGCGTGTGCGCGACTAGCCTTAGGTTACGACAAATAAAAACTAATAATCGATTGATCTTGCTCGCACTTATTACGCAATTTTATTTTATAATTTTTTGGTTTTTGTGGTGCAATTATTTAATAGATTTTTAAATTCTGCACTTCTGTGCAAAAAAACCGTTGCAACGATATATAATTTATATGCCTTAAGTTTTTTTAGACCGCGTTAATTGTACATTAAAATTCATGTTTTACGTTTTATTATATGACTTTTTAAATTTGTGCAACAACCAATGAATATTTGTCCGCTTCTGTTCGTAAGCAGTTGTTATTTGGTAGAGAATATCTAAAAATTTCGTTTCAAAGTCTGGTACGCTGATGCGGGGCTTAATATTTAGTCGGACTCAGTAAGACAGCAAAATGCTTACGAAACCAAAGCGGAAAAATATTCAATGATAGTTGCACAAAATTTAAAATTAAAATTTAATAAAACAATTGCAAATGCAAAAAAATCACAGGCACGCTGTAATCAATGAAAGAAAAGTAAAAATAAACACGAAAAACACAAATAATGAATTGTGTACGAAAAAAGAGTGTAGACTTCTCCAAATAATATCAATCTACAAATAATCTCAAGCTGCAATAATTCAAAAATTCGCAAATTTTTTCTTTCATCTTAGTGCAATAAATAAGAAGATGATTTTAAATAAAATTTAAAATTTTTGAGTATCTAACCTTTTCGATTATTTTCTCATTTTTAGAGAGGGTAGTTCGCTCTTCTCTATCCCAGATACCTATGTCTTTGAGGCACGGGTGCATTACATCTACCTTGTATATGATCTGATGTCTCTCAAGCATTGCAGAATATGCAGGTGGCGCTGTTTTCTAGGCCAAGAATGTCGATTCATGAGGCGTCCCTTCTCCCTTAGCTCGCAACGTAAGTAAAGTTGTAAGTTTGTTTTTTATTTAAACTGATGAAGATTATTTTAATTTTTTCAACTCTTTACTTTAAAATCAATTTTTTAAAACATTATTTTATCAATAATCCCATTTTTTTTTTAATACTTAAGAAATGTTTACCTTGAATCACGAGTTTTTTAAAAAAATTCACAACAATACCTAGTTTGTTTTTATTTAGCGTTTGAAATTTGAACATGGCTTAAAACTTGACGTTCAAATTTCAAACAAAAAATCAAAAAGAAAACCCGACCCCAAAAAATTTCCTGTATCAAAAGGTCAATAAACAAACAAACTTACATAATTATAGCAGACTTTCTTGAACTTATTTTTTAAATAATACACCTTTTCACCCTCATAATTTTGTTCGCAAATTTGCTGACCATTTTCCTGCCTAATCGTAGTCGAAGTATTCGTCGCGTTGCGACTTGCTTGGTAGCTGTTCATGTAAAACATTTTTAACACTTTAAATCTTTTCTTATGCAAATTTTTTTTGATTTCTCACAGTTTTTGTTTGAAGTTGGGGTTCAGTTCATTACATGGTTTCAGTGTTCGGTCAAAGTCGAGTAGAGAATAAATAATTTCGTTTGTCTTATCACACTTCACAAAGAATTACAAAACGAGGAGGTGACCCTAACATAACCGACTGTGTAATTATTTTTTATTTTAAGGAAAATGAAAGTATGTGATTGTGATGACGATGTGATGATGTCTGATGTGCATTCAATTAAAAATTATTAAAAAAATTAAAATAACTAAAAGAATTATTAACAAAAAAAATATATGTAGGTGGAAGTATTTTGAATGTAAAGACTCTTGAAAGTTTTGTGAGAGAAATCTTCTCGTGCTGCATCGCCAATTGCAATTTTCAATAACTTAATGGCTGGCGCACCGTGGTTAATTTTGGTGATGAAATAATTTCTTATTCTTGATACAAATTAATGAAATTTTGTACACTTACCCCCAGTTTCATAGTGGGAGTTAAAACTCCACTTTTGGTAATTTAATTCAGCAGAATTTAAGTTCAGCAGAACAATTGAACTCAGTTCAAGGTTTAAACGAGACTGTGCTGAACTCAGTGGAGTCGCCTATTTTTTTACTTTAAATTGGGGTGTCACAATTAAGGCCAGAACATGATTCAAAATTTCAAAATTAAAAAAAAAGTATTGTCGAAGTCAGGATGAGGCAAGTTTATGCTTGAAAAGACTCTAAATAAGTGTTTAAATGCACACTTTCATATAAAATGACTGCACTTCATAATTGTACAAAATTTAAAGAATACGAGTATAGTCCAAAATATTGAGAAGTGTTCCCAAATGATTAGAACTAATTTGAGTGCTAGTTAAATTTTTTTTTTCAATAGAAATCTTCAGAAAGACACTCGTTAAGGATCGTTCATAATATAACATATACAGAGTTGGTCCTAGGACACTTCCTTGTGGTACACCGCCTTCAGTTTTGTTTAGTTCCGAGTAATTTTGGTTGTACTGTACTCTAAAGAGTCAGTTCGTAACGTAGAATTGAAGTATTTCGTAGTACTATCTGTCTGGGAAGGTTCCTATGCAGTTTGTACTCAAGTCTCAAGTGCCAAATCTTGTCAAAGGCTTGAGCAACATCTAAGAATATAGCCGAACATACTTGTTTTTCTTCAAGTGCCTTTTCCACGACACCCGTTATCCGATGCACATAGTCTATCGTGGAATGTTAATTTCTAGGTCCTAACTGATCAAGTAACAGCTGTCAAAAAGACCAACTCCGAAAAAAAAGTATTGCCTGATTGAAAACCACACGTCTAAAAAAACACCCCTCATAATGATTTCGTTTAGTGCCTTTAACTACGAAAAAATCTATAAGGTCTGGTTTTTTCTTAGTATCAGATGACCAAAAAATTTTGGAATTTGAAATTATTCTTAGACCTTGTATCCTTGTAGACCTTTTATGTAATCGAATCTGAAAGAAGTTTGACAACTTTGACTGTTTGAAGTTGCCAACTTAATTTTTGGTCTATTAGTCAAAAACACGAAAAAAAATCACAAATACTTAGGTACTCTTAAATAATAGTTTAATTATTGTCAATATTTTTTATTATTGCATTATTCAAATTTGACATATCAAGAATTGGCGTGAGAAATGATTTTTGCCGCCCAATTTCAACAAACGGACCACTCTGCACCAGCCATCATCCTATCGGAACTACTTCTTAAAGGCTTTATGAAATTTAAATTTCCTATAAACGTCTTCACTTTCTGGGTTTCGACTGCGTTTTTCTTTTTTTTCGGGAATATCTTGGCTTGTACTACGATGAGTTTAGCTGAGGCTAGACAAAAAAAGTTTAAACAAAAAATTTGTTCTTTCTTTTAATAAAGTTGGTGGAATCCCTATAAGGGGTTGAATGTCAGGAACTCATATTTATGCTTCCTATTAAGTACTAAACGATGAAAAAAAAAACTGTATTATCTATTAAAATACAAGATTCACATATGAAATTGATTTACCTTTTACTGAACTACATAAATAGGTATTTCCTTTTCAAATGAAAGTGAAAACGTTACCTCCCAAAATACTTTGCATACAAAATATTTATTTTATCTTAACAATAGCCTTTACAGTTTAATGTATTTAAATTTACATATAAATACTTGCGTATGTTATATTTACTCACTATGAAAAGAATGAAAACATCTTTGGAATTTCCCATCTAAATTAGCCAAAATTTAAGTCTTTTTTTAAAGTATTTAATTTGCAGTTTTGAAAGAAGCTCTCGCACTTTAGAGAAAGTAAACGTCCGTCGGCCGTCACATCGTATAATATTTAAATTTAGCTACACATCTTACTGTTTAGTACACTGAATGAGTTTCATTGACAATATCATTGGACATAAGACAGAAACTTCGCACGCTAAGTTTTTGAGTAAGTGTCAAGAAAAGCTTGTACAGAAAGACAAACCCATCATTTTACTTGGTAAATGTCCAAATAAATGTTGAGTGTAGAGAGAAGAAGCTATGTCATTGTTACGAATGACTTTGCCACTATATCAACGAAAACGACGACGCTGACGCTATGTACAGACGAGGTGTTGACTTGAATTTTTGGCTTTTGTATTGTTAAGTTAGGTATATGTTCATATAAACATTTATACTCGTATATGCGGAACGTGATAGTTTTTGGAAATTTCAACTCACATTTGACATATTTGTTTGAAAAAAAATCGGAATAAAAAAGGGTAAACCATAAATGTTTACACTTTATTGTTTTCCATAAACACATTTCGGCAATTTCTTAGGCAATGTTCAAGCAAGAAGAAATTTCATTAAGATAAACTCCAGCTTAAAAAATATATGAATATGCTTCATTGATATAAAGCTTTGGCGAGTATTTAAGTTTGGTATATTATAATTTTCGTCTGTTCGAATGGTTTGTTACGTTTTGCAGATAGTCTTGATCAGTGGAAATCACTTTACAATACAATTTTGTCACGGAAACAAAGCCAAGTCAAATTTGGTCAGATACTAACATAACTTTGAGAAAATAAAAAAATGAATTGATTCGGAAAGAATAAGACAGCATTTTTATTGAAAGGTGCCAACAATATGTCTGTTTACCTTATACCAGGTGTTATACACTTGATACTAAATTTGAAGGAATATGATAATTTAAAAGCACCTGTCCTCCTGTTTACTAGCCAATCCAACCCATTCAATTCAATTGTTCAATTGAGAAATTGGGTAATAATATGCAAAATAACATAACGCGAGTTGGTATAGTAATTTATGTCGATTACATGATAAAGTTGCGCAGGTAATGGCAGTAAAGTCATGCTTCAGTGCCTTTGGATTTGGACATTCTCCATCATTATGTCGATTTTGGTGATAATTGCAATATAATTATTGAGTTGAAGTGAGAATAAGATCACTTTATGTAATTTTTTGTCAAAATAGCAGTCTTAGCTAATTATAGGTTACGGATTAAGGGTAAGAGAATCAACGTTTCCTACTCCCTCTCTTTGTGAATGAGACATAAAAATTATAAATTCGGATACCTACAAAATCTTATACCATCTATTAACGATGACCAAAATTGCTATTACGATGAGAAGGAAGATGAAAAAAGGTGTCATGCCCCCACACGTTTTTTATAAATTTTTCTTAGAGCCAAAACATTTTTTAGCAATTTAACAACCATCGCATATTCTCAAAAACGGCTCTACAGACACAGAAAAGAGAAACGGTTTTTTCGAAAAATTGTTTTTAATGTTGCTTCCTAAAGAACCATTTTTTACATTTAAGATTTTCTTAGAAATGGTTTGACTGATTTCAGTAATATTTTTATTCAGGAGCTTCGCAATAAAAAAAAACAACATTTTACGAAAAATATTTTAGATTTTTGAAAAAATCTTTCAAATTTTTTGTTAGAAAATCAAATATTTTGTAAATGGCATGATCGATTTTGTTTGAAAGTCGGTACTTAAAAGTTTTTTAACACTGTCCACAATATTTTAACAAAAAACTTTACTTTCATAAAAAAATTATGGTACCTTCCATAAAAAAGTTAAAAAAAAAACCGTTAAAGAAACTATTTTTTTTCCCAAAAAGGCTCCTACGATTTTAATGAAACTTTTTTCGTATGCTAAAACTAATGCAATCTACTCGTACTACCAATTTTTTTTTTTAATTTCCACTAAGTAGCTTTAAATAATACCAACCTCTCATAGATTTTTTTTTTCGGCTTGAGATTATTTTGTGCATGCAAATTTCAAATAACTTAAAATAATATCGTATATCAAAATTTTTGAAAAAGAAATTTTTATTAAAGTTTCAAATTATTTTTTTTGAAAATTCTATGTCTCGAAATAGGGTTGACAATTTTGAAACTGAGACCAAGACCGAGACCGAGACCGAGACCGAGACCGAGACCGAGACCGAGACCGAGACCGAGACCGAGACCGAGACCGAGACCGAGACCGAGACCGAGACCAAGACCGAGACCGAGACCGAGACCGAGACCGAGACCGAGACCGAGACCGAGACCGAGACCGAGACCGAGACCGAGACCGAGACCGAGACCGAGACCGAGACCGAGACCGAGACCGAGACCGAGACCGAGACCGAGACCGAGACCGAGACCGAGACCGAGACCGAGACCGAGACCGAGACCGAGACCGAGACCGAGACCAAGACCGAGACCGAGGCCGAGACCGAGACCGAGACCGAGACCGAGACCGATACCGAGAACGAGACCGAGACTGAGACCGAGAACGAGAATGATACCGTGACCAATACCGAGACCGAGACCGAAACCGAGACCGAGACCGAGACCAGGATTGCTATGACCTTGAAATTTTCTTAAAATCCAATATATAACTAAAATGAACTGACCTTTTTTCTAGAGATCTCTCAGTTGGTACAATTTTTTAATTTTTTTTTTGCAAATTTAGCATAGGTAAATGAGTTCCCAAAAAAAAAAACTTTGACCTTGACCTTCTTTTTTAAATTCATTAAAAATTCCTACAAGAAAATGAATGGGTTACCAATTACTGAAAATAGCTGAACATCTTTGATCGTGAAGTGGCTTTTCTTACTTACTTACTTATCCGGCTCCTGATCCATGGAGGGTCTCTGCCTGAGATATTGCGGTCTTCAATCGGTTGCGGTCCCTCGCACACTCCCACCAGTCATCGAGACCAAGCGTTCTTGCGTCGGAAACCGCCTAATCCCTGTAGCGGAGGTTCGGTCTTCCTGGTCGTCTCGAACCTGGGAGCTGGGATTCGAAGATTTTTTTGGCTGGAGCATTGTTGTCCATTCGCTCGATGTGGCTGAGCCAGTGTAGTCGGCGTCTTTGGACTACATTCACATCTTGGTACAGCTCGTATAATTCACGATTAAATCTTCTCCTCCATTCGCCCTCCTGGCATATTGGTCGAAATACCCGCGGAAGAATTTTTCTCTCGAAAGTGCCCAGTATCAATTCCCCTTTTTTACTTATCGTCCAGCGCTCGGTGCCGTAGAGTAGAACTGGTAAAATTAGCGTTTTGTATAGCGTGCACTTTGCCTTCCGGGAGAGGAGTTTTGAACCCATTTGTTTGGCCAAACCGAAGTATCAGCGGTTCGCTAGGGTAATTCTTCGTCGGATTTCCACTTAGGTGTCGTTCATGGGGTTGATGTTTGCTCCGAGGTAGGTGAACTCCTTGACTACCTCGAAATTACTGCTACCAACAGTGACGTTTTGTCCTAGGCGATGGACAGATGAAGCTTTGTTTGTTTATAGCATATACTTTGTTTTGTCCTCATTCACTTCAAGACCAACGCGTTTCGCCTGTTCATCAATAGCTGCGAATGCTCTTGTTTTCCGTTGCAGCATTTGCATTCGTGCATTTTCCGTCTCCTGCTTCAATACCGCGCATTCTTCATCATACCAAGGGTTCTTTTTTCTAGGTGGTTGATAGCCTATGGTGGTGTCGGCTGTCTCCTTAATGACGTCGCGATACAAGTTCCACTGGTTGTTGACACTTGTGGGTGGGGGTACGGAAGAGAGTTTCCCGGTTAATTGCTCACTGTAGTCTCTGGCTTTCTGTAGTACCTCGTGGCATAATGGTTAGTGCGTAGGACTGTCATGCCAAAGGTGTGGGTTCGATTCCCGGCCACTGCCACCTAAGAACAGAAGTGTTTTTTTCGAGGCACTGCCTCTTGCGAGGGACTGACAAATCCTCCAAGAGTATACTTGTCATGAAAAAGTGCTTCTCATCTAGCCGTTCGGACTCGGCAAAAAATTGTAGGTCCCCTCCATTCCTGCCTGTAGGCCCTGGTTCTCCATGAGCTGTTGCGCCACTAAATTTATTTATTTATTTTAGTCTCTGGCTTTCTCAGATGTGCTAAGGCATGCAATGTTGAATTTCTTCCTTTCGGCGGTCTTCGCTTTCTTTTCATTTGACAGTCGGGCTTTGAACTTTGTCACAACAAGAAAGTGGTCAGAGTCCACATTTGCACCTCGGAAAATTCGCACATCCAAGATGTTTGATGCGTGCCTTGCGCCAATTAGCCAGGTGGCTGTGTGTATGCTTCGCCTGGGGAACCTAGTGCTACTTATCACAGTATTACGAGCTGCAGCAAAGTCGATTAGTCGAAAGCCGTTGTCTGTTGTCGTTTCGTGGAGGCTGTGCTTTCCAACTAATCCGCCAAAGATATTTTCCTTCCCGATTTTAGCATTGAAGTCTCCGAGCACGACTTTAACATCGTACTCCGGATAGGCTCCGTAGGCTCCGTCCAGGAGGTCGTAAAAATCCTCCTTGTTAGACTCCTCCGCTTCATCAATAGGGGCGTGTGCACATATTAGGCCGATCTTTTGGAAGGTAGCTTTGTTGCGGATCACAGCCAGGCGATCGCTGATTGGCTTAAAATCGATGACTCTCGATCTGAGTCGATTTCCCACGACAAATCCGCATCCTAACATGTGCAATCTTTGATGACAGCTGTAATAAATGTCGCAATCTTTTCTTTTCATAATCCCTGATCCTATCCATCGTATCTCCTGGATCGCGGTAATATCTGCCTTGTACCGCGTGAGGACAGATTCAATTTTTTGAGTAGCACCTGGCGTATAGAGTGTCCTTACATTCCAGGTGCATACTCGCAGGTCGTAGTCCATTTTCGTTCCGCGTCGGGTTGCCATTTGAGGGGGGTTGTTATCCGAGGCTTCTCGCTCCTCTTTCATAACAAATGGTTTTTTACTGTGGCCGGGTCGTTAGCCCAACGCACTAACCTCCAATCTAAGCGTTTAAAAAATTGTTAAGTTAACATAACAAACTTCAGTTAAAAAAATTGTCTATTATAATAATGATTTTTGTCTTAAATCTTAGAAATACCAAGAGTGTTCAACTACTAGATCAAGAATATATAACCAAGTCGTGCATTATGTTCTGGTTTGCAATCAGACTAGACTGAAATCAGACGAGACCAATACCGATGCCAAGACTTTATTATATAAGACCAAACGAGGCAAAGTTATACGAGACCGAGACCGAGACGATACTGAAATTTTTCGATTTTGACGACACCGAGACGATACTTACAAAAGTATCGTTTAGTTTGGTATCGCGGCCAGCCCTAGCCAAAAATCGGTCGTGACCTTGAAAAACTTTAAGAAATGATTATGAGTTATTTAAAGCTGACCAATTTTTAGGACTTGTTGATCTTTTCCGACCAATTAGATGGCTTTTTTTTATCAAATTTCCCATATATGAGATACCAAAGGTCTAGAGCCGCATTCATTTCCTGATATCTTTACCTACACCTACTTAACTGCTCATAAACATGACTCGTGGTTCTATTCAAAACGATGAAAATAACTTGGACAAATTAGAGCCTAATTATTATTAATTTCCATTGTCTCTTTGTTCAATAAGGTGGTCGGAATACTATCTAGTTTTTTCAATGGATTTATCATGAATTTTAAGGGCTCATACATATTCAATGTTCTAAGCGATTTGAATGAATCTAAGTTCTCATTTGTTTTGGAAATTTCATTTTCAATTAGTTCGTTTCTCAGATCTAACTTTATGGAGTGGCCAGTCTTTCGAGAAATGTTTTCCACATCGATAATAATCGCCGCAGCTAGTATTTTATTTTCCGCCAAAGTTTTCGGTGAAAATATTCAATTAACTAAGCTTATTGAAACAATTCACCTTGAAAGTGATTCGGCGACAGTACTTTTCTTTGGCATTGAAATTGATGCCGTGAGCTATTTTGCTCGAAAAAGGAATGATATACCAGTGGCATTTTACACATCTAATTGTCAACTTAGCAGAAATGATGACGACATTCGGTTCTTCAGCAATGTTATTCTAGTTGTTCAAGAACCTTGCCCAAAATGTGATATTTTGAATCTTTCACTTCAAAATCTTCATCTTCGGAAATTCGTCATAATAAATGCAAATAATATGAAAAATCTCGAAGAAAGTTTTGCATATTTGTTCAGGGAGAAAAAGTTTACAAGACTTTATGGAATTATCAGGGATATTGCTTATGCCTACCTTCCTTACGCTGATATTAAAGTTAAGGAAATCAATTTTACAAAACCGATTCCTAATGCTCTTAGCAACTTAAATGGATATACATTTCGAACGGTGGCCAAAGAAGACCTCCCAAGGGTGTTTTGGTACACTAACAAACGTGGAAAACATCAGCTTGGAGGATATCTTGGCGAGGTGTTCAAAGCATTCTTGCAGAAACATAATGCAAGTTTCAGCAAAGCTGACGTCAAGGATTTGGACAAACATTTTATGATTGCAGTTATTAATGCAACAATCAATAATAAAATCGATATCAGCATAAACGCTTATCAGGACTACGAAGGCATTAAGC
This sequence comes from Dasysyrphus albostriatus, assembly GCA_946251815.1. NCBI lineage: Eukaryota > Metazoa > Arthropoda > Insecta > Diptera > Syrphidae > Dasysyrphus > Dasysyrphus albostriatus. The sequence goes on along the minus strand of OX276336.1, from coordinate 25,828,122 downwards.
TGAGTTATCCTTTTAAAATGATGAGTTGGTTCATAGTTGCTCCAATAATAGGCAACTTGAATCCCAATCAATATTTTTTGAGGCCATTTTCTTCGACAGTTTGGATCAGTATTGGACTTTGTACTTTGTTTATCATTCTGATGGATATGATGAAAAATAAATTATGCGACAAGCCTGTGAGAGTGTGGGAAAGCTTTAGCAAAAATTACCTTGCAATACTATCATTTCCAACGGGATGGCCTATAACCAAAGCATATCGATTCCATAGCCAGGTTTTGGTGTTTTCGTTTGTTCTTGTGAATTTGTATTTGGTTTATCTGACATCATTTCTAACCGTCTACATAAAAGTCCAACAACACAAAACTATTCGAGACCTTATTGATAATAAAGTTCCAGTATTGATGGTGGACTACGAATGGAGGCTTATGTCCGTTCACGAACCAGATCTTGAGAAGATTGTCATTCTAGTTGAGTATGATGCCTTAATGAAAGAACGAAATGCGATGAAAAATTTGAGTTTCGCCTTTGCTCTGGGTCATGATAAAGCTGAATTTTTTATAGGACTTCAAAAATATCCAAAATATCATATAATTCATGAAAGTTTAAAAGACTACTATTTGGGATTCATAATGGAGGAACATTCTCATTTTAGTGAGATTATCAATGACTTTATAATACAAATTTCGGACACTGGACTGATGGAGAAATGGACACGAGCTGGAATGGAATTGATTAAAAAGAATAAATTACTGGTTTTGAATACGACAGATAATAACTTAAAACCACCATATCCGCTGTCAATGTTTCATTTAAATTTTGCTTGGGTTTGCTTATTAAGTGGATTAACTTTTGCCCTATTTATATTTATTTTTGAAGTACTTATGTTTGGACATCGACAAGGCAAATTGAAAATTTAATTGTTTAACTTGAATTGATTTTATTTTGAATAAAATATTTTATTTGTTTGATTTTACGAATTTTATTGTTTTAAATTGTTGTGATTTTGCAGAATTTCTAATTCGATGAAGAGTATCGAGCTAAAATGGCATCCCAAATGCAATAAAACTATTATTAAAATAAATCAATAAAATTGAAAACAAAACTAGTATTTACCAGGAATGAAAAAAAATTCTAAAATGACACTTGCACACACACAAACTAAGACAAATTTTACAATTTTAATACCAAAATGGATGGTTTGAGAAGTTTTATGAAAAATTCAAGCAGGAAAACCAAACAAAAACAAGAATCAAAATTATCGTGACAAAAACTATTCGTTTCATACTTCAAATCCTTATTCCTTTCGTTCTATCCCTCATTTTTTTCTACAGGTGTTTCCTTCAATTTACTGGGAGAGAGTAGGGCAACCATGAGCCATCAGCCATTGGTAAGGTCTCGCAGTATATTGAATAAACAAAAAAATCGATGTAACTGGTGCTTTAAGTCGAAGAGCGCCGAAATATTGTAATATTTTTCAGGTTCGTTAGTAAAACTTATTCGCTTTATTTAAATTCTCCACTTATTTACTTTACGAAATAAAACACTTTACTTTTACAACCACAAAACAATTTATTGTGTACCACTGAAATTAATTCAACACTTTACTTTTATTACAACCAACTTTACTCATTCACGTTAAAAAATAAACTGCGTCCTCTGCCGGTCAGACATGTGCTTTTATACTTTTCACAAGGTTCCCGAAAAAGCTGGAAGGTTCTAGTATTTGCTTCCAGGGCTTTCCATAGGGGAAATTTCCCTTTCTTAAGCTTTCAATTTGACATTTAGTATTGGAAGTTCGAAAGTTCACCGTTGGTTGGTTTGTGTCCTGTCTAATCCGAAATTCGGTGTTTCTTTTATTCGAGAGTGGTTATAGTTCATTCCAGAGTCGTTATAGTACAAATGTGACAATCGTTACAATATACAAACTTCATAATCAAAAGACGGGTGGTCTGTTTAAAACCAAACTTAACATGAAGAGGCCTGGGTGACAATTGGTCTCCGAGCGCTCTCATAAATGACAGATGGGTGGTCTGTTCTATTCCATTAGCGTTAAGAAGCACGGGTGACATTTGGTCCCCGTCTGCTAGAAGTTACTCATTTTGAGAATGGCCGAGTGCCCCCAACGTATTTACATAAATTAGATCTGTATAAGATGGAACGTTAAACGCTGGTCCCTCATCACCCCCAAATCTGCGCAAAAGCCCAACGACTTTAAATAATTTCGCGAACTAGAAAATTACTGCCAGTTTCCACGCTTTGTAATGTTTTTAAAATGTAACTTAGCTTTCCACCAGTTGTCACGAACATTGATTTATATTGATTTCTTTCGGAGGGAAAGAATAATGAACGCTTGGCGAAATAGAATATCATTTTAGTTTTCGGAAAGTTTTATTTTCTCATTCGAAAAATTGGGGTTTGTGGCTGGATGCGTTCATCGGATTCGCAGCTAGTGGAAGTGGAACCAGCTATCGGTGATTTCCATGATGACACTGCAAAATGTCAAGGAGATAGTGCGAGTAAGCAGGACCGTTGGTTTTCAACTACAATCTCGAGCACACTGCTTCCATTCATTTGCACCAAGTTTTCAGGCATCCACGATGGATTTGTCCATAAATTAAAGAATCTGTCTTCAAGCCTTGTTTTAGTTTTCTGCACTACACCAGCATCTTGATAAAACTCATGGAGTTCGTGATTGAATCGTTTCCAGCACTTCCTTCCTTTTTGCTTATTGCTCAATACTCAGCACCATAGAGCAGGGCTGGAAGTATAAAGGCCAGCTGTAAAAATATTTAGCCCGTGGTTCAGTAATTTTAACTCACCGAATTCGGTGAACTAACTTAGATTCAGCCATGGGTTAGGCATTAAATTGGCTACTATAACATACTTGAACCTTGAACCTCTGTATTTCGACCAAAATCAGCCAATTATTATTGTTGAACCAACGGTACCAAATTTAAACCACGTTTATTCAACTAAACCTATTGGTTTTATAGAACGAATGCACTTTTTCTTATATGTGAGAATTTTTGAGCAAATTTGGTGCACAAAACCAAAGTAGCATCTGTTTGCTTAGATTCTTCATAAGATATCTACTACGACGTCATTTGTGGGATTAATATTTACTCCGAGTCCTTGACTTCATATATAGAAGTTATTGCTATAAACAGTGGCTTTTTTATTCTAGCCGATTGTTTGTTAATAACATGTATTTGGTCTTATCCTCGTTAACTTTAAGACCAAGAACTTTTTTTTTGTTAGGAGGGCCGATGATGTCAGAATCATTGGCATACCCCTAGAAGTTTGACAGGTCTGACAGTATTGTTGAAACCTTGTTCATGTTTAAAATAATTTGGAAGAGCATTTCCTGGTTGCACATTGAATCGTGTATCTTTCAATGACGATGAATGGTATCATATGTGGCCTTGAAGTCGATGGATTGATGGTTAGTCTCGACTTGAAATTCATCGATTTTTTCTAAGATTTGCCTGAGAGTGATTATTTGGTCTATGGTCGATCTGTCTGGCCGGAATCCACACTGGTACTTCGTGCTTGCCAATTAAAATATTGCAGAATAGCTTAAGACTATCAAATAGTACGTCGGAGAGCATCTTGTATGCGAGGTTAATCAGGGATATGCCTCGATAGTTCTTGCACAATATAGGATCGCTTTTCTTGTAGATTGTGACGATTGTGACATATACTTAGAACTGAAAGAACAGTCATCGGGAATGCTTACTTTTACCCAAACTTGGTTGATGCATGCATCGTTTCAGCTTATCTTCTTCATGATTGAAGAGCTTCGCTAGTTAACCATCAGATCCGTTGGGCTTGTTTCTCTTGAGTTTCTTTTATAGCTAAGTCTTCCTTTTCTATACTGGGGTGGTGGTCCTGACTGGAGTTGGGTTTGCTTTACTATTTCTCGCTCTATCTGATGCACATTCAGCAGCTGCTGAAAATGCTGCTTGATTGCATCTACTATTTCCTTTGCTTTGGTAACTAGGTTATCTTCGCTGCTTCGAAGAGCTTGCATTCTAGTTTTAAGGCCAGCAGCCTTGTTCTTTTTTGTAGTACCTCGTTGCATGATGGTTAGTGCGTTGGACTGTCATGCCGAAGGTCTGGGCTCTATTCCCAGCCGCTGCCACCTAAAAACAGAAATGTTTTTTTCTAGGTACTGCCTCTTGCGAGGAACTGAAAAATCCTCCAAGAGTATACTTCTCATGAATAAGTGCTTCTCATCTAGCCGTTCGGACTCGGCAAAAAATTTTAGGTCCCCTCCATTCCTGCCAACAAGACGCACACAGGGTTGATTGAGAGTAGTAAGTCACTAGGCCCTAGTTCTCCATGAGCTGTTGTGCCACCAAATTTATTTATGTATTAATGGCCTTGTTCTTTAGTTTTTTACAACCGGGTGTTTTATCAATCGCGAGACTCTGAAATCCCCTTGAGGTGGGAGAGGCTGTGTTCGAACTGTTCTTTTTATGCTGGGTATTCTTCTTCTCATTTCTCGAATATTGCTATTGTTTTATTCACATCTGCATCTTCTACTGTTACCTTATTCAGATGTGCGCTTTCATCAACATTCCACGGGTTCTTTTTCGGGGATAGTTGGTAAACTAATGTGGTTCCTAAACATTATTTGCATTAAAAAAAAGGAGCAATTTTAAGTGCAATATACTGTATGGAAATTTTAAAAATGTGACCACAACCTGGGCAAAAGTCTAGTTTTACCTTGATGGATTTGCTTTATTTTGATAACTGATTCTAGGAACTAACTTTGCAACATAAAGTCATATACCTAAATGTTTTAGGTTTATAGTAAGAGATAAAGAAACTGAAGAAATCCTAAGTCGATTTCTATTCGTAGTTGAAAGAAGGCTAATCTTATATTTCTAAAGTTTCTCCTTGATTTTCTATCAGAAGATCATTTTTTGAAAATCAAATCATAGTTAACCAAGCCATCAAAAGCTTATACACAAAAGCAAAATGCAATTAATATAAATTATCTTATTATCTTGGGTTTAAAAGAATTCATGCGTTGAGTATTTAATTAATTTCATTGACGAACATAACTTTTCTACGCTTCTGCTGCTGAAACTGTATCCCATATATCGTGAGCATGACCCCCTGCTCATTAGGTGACATAAAAATATCTGACAGTAAATGACAGTACCTTCATTTATTTTACCTTGTATGTATGAAGTGAGGTGAAGCCTATCAACTTTGACTGTAAAAAAAGTAAAACTAAATGTGGCTTTGAAAGAAACATTATAAAATATACATAGGTACTCTAATAACCCATTATTATTTTTAACCTTTAACCGCGGTTAATTTTTGTAGGCTTAATGTGCTAGAAAAACTTTAACAAATTTAATAAATAAAATGAAATTTAATAAAAAAAGATTTATTTAATATTCCAATAAAGAAATCATGAATATTCAATGCGTTGGAATTTCCATGCACATCGCTCTTTTTGCTCCAAATCTAATTCCTTCAACACACTGACAAATATTGAAAAGTCTCCAATACGTGCTCCACTAAGATATATATCATTGTCTTTAGCTTTGATAAAAAATCCTTTCGAAGGATCTCCCTCTTCAATGTATTCGATATTCCACTTTGTATTTTCTGCTTCATTTTTATTCTTAAAAATCGCTTCTGCTGGAATAATTCGGCTTAAAAAATTTGCAAATGGCTTAATCCAGCACAAGAGTTGACCCAAGGGATTTTCAATCTCAAAAAGTTTCTCATCTTTGAAATGATGAAGAGTCCAATTCATTTGTTTTGAATCAAATGTTAAAGTTGGAAATACAACTGAAGCTGAATTTTCACGAACCATTTCCATATTCAAATGACATTTATTGCCAAGATTTGTGATAACAACTTTTGTATGATCATCTAGATCTTCGGGATAAATTGGCAAGCACTTTGCCATGTTTGTCAAACGGGATTGTTTTTCGGCTGTTATCTGCGAGAATAATGGTTTTGCAATCATTTCTTGTAGTTTCCGTGAAAGTTCATATGATTTCTTGGTGTCAATCGAGTCGTCATAGATTTGCTCGTAAATTGCTTCATATCCCATTATTGCTTGAAGATCATACTTAAAATTACTCATAATTGACAAGATCTCATAGAAATCAAATGTTTGCAGGTATTGTTTGATGCCATTTTTGAGTTTTTTTTGAAACAATAATTGATCAAAGTCGTAGAGCTTATTGGCAAACTCGAAATCGAAATGTTCAATTAATAATAATTCTTCGATAATTGTCTTGGAAAAGTCTTCGATTTCATTAAATAGAAAACTTCGAACGATTGGACAGTGTAGTTCTCTGGTTTTTGTATCATTCGTTAGATTATGACTGTTTGAAAAGTCAAGACTATTATAGAGGTCAATAAGCTGATCGAGCACATCATTTCGGGTAAGAAACATTTTTCTGTTTCTTTTTTTTTTGGTCTGAAAATAAAAATGGTTATTCATTTAGAAGAAAGTAAATTTTGATTAAATTAGGAATTTAGATGGGTGGTTTGTTTCAATATATGATACTTTGCTAAAGAAAATGCATGGAATATGTACCTACTAAATATTACTTGTTTCTACCAAATAGGACAATCGTTAATTCCTAAAAGTTTCAGATTATTTGAAAGACCCCTTTACAGTTTTGCAAATCAGAGACTCTCATTGATCAAACCATAAATAAAATTCAAAGGTTTTTCCAAAATTTGTTAAATACATAAATAGAATATTGTTTGAACTACCATAAAAGAATGACATTTTTTAAAATAAAATATAACAGAATCAGTCAAGTCTTTAGCAACCTTATTTGGGAATAGCCAAAAAATTATGGAAATTTTATAAATAAGCGATGTAATCTTTAATGGTAAACTTTTGTGGAAAAAACTTGTTGAGCAAACAATCAAACATAGCCATACGATGATAGAGAACTCGAAAAAAGTGGTTGGCACAATTCTGTCTGTCTGTTTTTTCGACCTACAACCTAGAGAAATTTTCTTAACATTTTGAACTTAAGGTTTTTTAACTCTCCAGAGGGAACATTAACATTTTTTTCTTAACTCCAATACTAACAGTACTTGCCATACAGGTAAAGCTTATTTTTCTGAAAAACTGCTCGAGGATTTTAATAATAAGAAAATCAGTGGTTTACTCCAGGTATAGTGTTCTTTTCGGTAAAAAAAACCAAAACCTGTTATTGACGGTACTTGCCATAAAACAGTTTTTCTGATTTCATTTAGTAATGGCTCAAATGAATAAAGTCAAAATGTTCATGCCAAAACTCCTTTAAAATGTCAATAATATTGCATCTCAAAATTTTGAAAAAAATATTTTTTTTTTTGAAAATTCAATATTTCAAAAACGGGTAGATTATTTTTTATAAACTAAATTCATAAAAGTATTTTAATACTCAAAATTGGCAAACCAAAGCTTTTTTTAAATGTTATCATCATTTTATATACAAAAAAAAATAGTTTTCAACACCATTTCATCGATTTAAATTTTTTTGTATACATTTATTTTTTTCTATGTAATCAAATGGCATACTCATATAAATTTTGAAATATTTTTTGTTTAAGTTTAAAGATGTCACTATTTAAGAAAATTATTTTTGGATGTTGTTTCAATTTTAAGGTGCCAATTATAGCTATCATTGAAACTCATCATTGAAAACTTTAATGATTGATTTTGAGACATTTAGAAAGCAAAATCATTTATTATTTTGATGAAAAAATAAAGCTTAAGACTTAATTAATATTTCTAGTCAAAAAAAATGTTCAAATAGGCTTTACTTTCCACAAGTTTTTTAAAGCATTTAAAGAACAAGATTGCCTGCACTTGATGGCAATCAGTATAATATAGAGAGATGAAAATACCTCTAAGAAATCTGAAATTTTCAATTATTTAATTCTCTAGAAAAAGGCGTTTTGGTAATAATTGGATCGAAATACACTTCTTCCGTCAAAATATAGTTTGTTCTCCATCTGTCTAACCATCAATTGTCAAATTATATTGAAGGATGGCTAGGATGTCGATGGATTAAAAAACCACTAAACATTTTCTAAGTTTTTTTTTTCTCCGGAAAAGGGTTATTAGACAATTAGTTGTTATTTGAATCAAAATACAAAACTTTTTCCGTCAAAATGTAGTTCTTTCTCTTTCTGTAAAGCTATCTACTATGAAGTTCCATTGAAGGATGGATGTGATGGATTAAAAAAAAAAAACAGCTAAAATCTGAAATTTTCAGTTTTAATTTTAAAAAAAATATTTGCCTTATCTGTATGTGTTCTTGTTGTACCCTTTCCCATTAGCTACGCCAATATTAGTATTTTCTTAGGATTATATAAATAGTACAGTGAGAAATTTCCAATAAAACGAATCCGCAGCTGCCTATGTTTTTGTATTCGAAATATGGTACCCTTGAATGGCTGTCACAACATTGAAGTGAATTTTATGAAAGTTACAAGTAGAAATAAACCAAAATTATTAGAAACTAAAGCTATGAAATATAACTATGTATTTATATAATTTAGGATTTAAATTGAATGTTTGTGTCCCTTTCGTCTTTGTTTCCCATTTTCAGATCGAAAATTGATTTTGCAGCTAATAATAGAAACAAAGGTGTAGGGGTTTGTTGGCAGACTATGGTCAAATTAAAAAAGTCGTCATATGGTCTGCTATTTCACTTGGACTTTTCAGTCAACTTTTTCGAAATTAAATGAGTGCGAACGTGAAATCAGATATTTTTTTTGAAAAAAGTGATTATTTAAAAGCTGTCGTATAATAGCGTACTCACTACACATGGAGTAAATGACGTTATTAGTAGTAGTAAAAAATTAAAAATAATTGAATCACCAATTTTGAAAAGTTTCGATCTCAAATTTTTTCACATATCAGTAATCATAATGCTTTCCTGTACCTATAATGCTCAAAAAAAGGGACATCTTTGGTATATTTACTGTCATTGTCATGTAACCCAAATGTAATTTTTTAAAATTTTAAGCTGGGCTTTAGGAAATAATCAGTTCTTTGCATCACCTGAACCTGAACAGAGATGAGACCTTTTCAAAATTGGTCATTGAATTAGATATAATAAGGACGTGATTGTATTGCTTCTTTTAATATGTATGTACTTAGTTTTCCATTGGTAATTAAAACTCACCCATTAAAGCAAATTACCTGAGGTTCAAGGACAGTTCAAATAGTAGCAAAATATGCTTGTTTGTTTTCAATTGTATAAACGTGGTTCAAAATTTAATCCATTGTTCAGCATTTTAAAATCGTAGAACCACGGATCAAAACTTGAACCATACTTTTACAGCTGGGCTTTTATCTCCCAAAAGCTAAACATCAAAACCTGAACTACGGTTGTACAAACTGATCTTAGGCCAAGAATACATATTTAAGTTTTGCTTATTATCACTTACGTTAAAGTGCTTTTCATAAAGCTGTGAATAGTAACCTGCAAATTGCATGCGAAATTTGTTGTTTACCGATTTATGCGATTAAATATAAACTACGCCATGCCGATGAGCTTGTGGGTAAAATTGTAACCTCACTGATTTCAACTACAAAACCAATGTCATGACGAAGCCAAAAGTAACAATCTAAACACTCAACATAACTCTACTCTACGAACATAGTCATCGAGAATTCGAGATACATAAAAGTATCAATCGTACCATCAACGAAACACCAAAATTCTATCCAGTTGAGTTCGATACTCGAACAAACGTCAAAAGTTTATCCGCAGTAGGATTCTACTTTTACTTTTATCGGCAGTGAGCCTACTGCCGATATTGTTTTTGTTATTTGTGTAAAATCCTACTATAGTACGGCTAGCTTTTCCAATAAAACACGGGTAATGACTGATTTATAATAGCTGTTCTATTTATTCTATTTTCATTCTTATATCATCATTTCCTTTCCGCATTTTATTCACAACGTCTTAATAATGGAAAGAATGAGACAGAGAGATGCTTAAAGTTTTTAAAAAACGAAATATACATAAGACGTCAGAATTTTTCGGGAAAAATAATAGGTCTGTTTCTTTACTTTTGGGATAAAGTTTGGGAAAAACTTCGGGAAAAAGTTTGGGGATGAGCTTTTTGATGTTGTTGTTGTAATGTTTAACCAGAAATGAAAAGTAAAGAAACGCATTTGGGATGTTTCTGGTTCGTTGCGGTGTAAATTACCAATTCGACGTCATTGCTTGTAGGCTCAACGCATATAAAATTATGCAATTTCAATTCTATTAACATTAGCAATTATCATGTTGGGCTCTATTAAAAGATACCAGAAGAAATATTTTAATTTATATTTGTCTCTATTATATCATTTTCATTTAATTTATTTAAATTAAACCGTTTTATATACGCTACTTGACAAATTTAATTTCAAATTTTTTGATCAGCTGATTTCTTGTTTGACAAGCAAGAAAGTGCCGGAACTAAAATGTTCGGGTAGATTCTTGCTGGAGGGGAAATGAAAAAAAGTCAAAAGCTCTGGCATTTTTGTGTCAGAAAATAGTAAAGAAACACGTTTTGCGTTACTTTGGGAACGAGTAAAGAAACAGACCTAATGTTTTGAGCACTCTTTTTCCGCGTAAATTAAGTGGAGACTTTCATTTGCCTTTTCACGTACATCCTGGGAAAAATTTTATATGGGAGATAAATTTCTTCCTCTTTTAAAACCCGAAACAAATTTAAAAATAAAGAAAATACATTCCGAAAAACACAAAGTCATTATTTGATGTTAATCAGGAGGTGTTGTTAGCCCCTTCTTAAAAAACGAAATTTGTAATGCCATAACCGTCCACTGCGAGAGCTACAGATCACCATGAGTTTATTATAGGTCATAATCTTGATCAATATCGATAATGATTTTGGACATTTTTAGATAACTACATTCAACAGTAGGAAAAAGTCACAAAAACGAAATAAAAAATAGCATAATACACGTCTTTTCAGCACCGTGTTTGTTATTGTATTGTCAGTGTACAAAGAACTGCAGAGCAAATGTTTTATTTATTTTACAAAATTTCATATAAAATAATTCTAATATAAGTATTATTATTATTTTTTCCGAGGGATTAGTCTTAGCCTGTTAACAACAATATGCACTCGTATAAATAATAAATGCATACAGTTTAGTCTTCCAGTAACTTGTAGAAATTTGTGTCCACTTAAAAAAACACCCTTTAAATATTGTACACAAACAAATAAGCACTGGTACTAGTAGGGATGTATGTATTTGAATTTTTGTATTCATATTTTATCTGTGATTTAAAGCAATCAAAAAACATAACATTTAAATCATTGAAATGTTTCAAATAACAGAAACATTTTAATAATTTGAATAAGAATGTTTATATTATATGCTTAGGTACTTACCTACTAGCTTTATTTTAATTTCAACTTTTTAAAAATTGAACACAAGAAAAACAAATTAAAAAGAAATAAAATTAGACTTTCCGCCACCGATATCTCAACTATTCACTTAGAACGATCAGAAATACTGACTATGACTAACAGCTGAGTGGTTTTGTTGAATTGCTTGCCATTGCCATGCTTAAGGAATGGTTTATTTGTATTAAATGCACGAATGAGATAACAATATCAAACGCTTGTGCGTTGAAAAATTCGCGAAGCTTAAGTAAAACGTCATAAACATCATAAATAAAGTATTTTTTTAAGTAAACAAAGAACTGCTATAGACTGGGTGTTCTGACCAAAGGTTTTAAATTTGCTCAGAATTATTGTATCTATTTTGTAATGGATTTATTTATTAAATAATATTGGCTTTGGGGTGAGGGAAAATGAAAGCCACGGGCCACACCATTAATATCATAAATATTATGGACAATAAAACGCACAACAGGTTGGCACGTATGTATTTGTTCTTTTGTTCAAGAGACTGAGGGTTTTAAGAAATTGTACAAGGATATGAAAATTATAAAAAAATTATGTTTAAAAGCATGAATACGATATTATATGTTTTAAAACATACAATTTGCTTACGTATTTTCTTTAATAGTTTGAGGTGAAAAAAGAGAATTCTAGAGGGTGTTTTTTCTTAGACTTGTGGTATTTAATCTGGTAATACTTTTTCGGAGTTGGTCTTTTTGACAGTTGTCACTTGATTTTTGCTCAGTTTGATTTGCCATTTCATAATGAATAGATTTACTCCCGAATAGCGTTCCAATCGTGCAACATTATTTACAAAATAATGGTTCGGTTCGCGCGACGCACTGCGAACCACTTAATTTATTGAATGAAACTTCTGGTGAGCGCATTATATCGCGTCGTGGGGTTATTTTTTGTAGAGTTGTTTAAGTTGTTCGAAACGATTGACGACTTGGAAGAGAATATTTTGTGCCTCCCAAAAGTTTGCTTCAATAAATTGATTGTTTCAGAATGCGATGCGCGAACTGAACCATTATTTTGGTAATAAATTTGCACGATTTGCAAACGCTGCTAAGGAGTAAATCTATTCAATGAAATGGCAAACCAAACTGAGCATTAATCAAGTGACAGCTGTTAAAAACACCAACTCCGAAAAAAGTATTGCCAGATTGAAAACTACACGCCTTAAAAATACCATCTATTTGAATTCTCGATCAAATAAAACTGTATGAAAAAAATTTAAATTTTGGAGCAGTTTTTTAAAAAAATAAATTTTGTATACGTATATCAAATTCTTAAAACATTTTTAAGGACAAATTTTGGTATATGAACATAAAATATTAATTTATGTTAGTATATGAACAAAAAAAATATTGTCAACCCATTTTTGAGAAATCGAATTTTCAAAAGAGAAAAGTGAAAGTTTATATAAAAAATTAATTTGAACTTTGAAAATTCAAAATAGTAAAAAACATTCTCTGAGAGGTAGGTACACACTATAGTTTCTAAGTGTAAATTTTTATAATATTGGTAGTAAATCGCACTTATTTTAGCAATACAGAAAAAGTTTTATATTAATCGAATTGGCAGTTTAAAAAAAAAAATATTTTCCTTAACGTTTCCTTAAAATTTGTGTGAACAGAACCGTAATTTTTCCATTTAAGTAAAATTTTTTTCATAAAAAAATATAATAGGCACTGTTAAAAAACCTTTTAATACCGAGTTTAACAGAAAATCAACCATGTAGTTTTGAAAATATATGGTTTCTTAAAAATTTAAACATTTTCTAAAAATCCAAAAATTTTTTTTTTTTGAAAATTTTGGTGAAAACCTTCTTAGAATCATATAAAACCGCTCTGAAGAAAATCGAAACTAAAAAAAATAGTTGTTTGGGTGAGGTGAAAAATGGTTTCCTATCCAAAAGAAATTTATTACATTATTTTTTAGAGAAAAGTTGTGCAGCAGTTCTTGAGAAACATGAGTTTTGTGATTTTTGGGCCAAAAAAAAATTAAGAAAACATGTCTCTCACATCCCAAAAAACCACTATGTACCAAATTTTAAGAAAATCGATTCTCCCGTCTAGACTGTAGCTGAGATGGTTTGAAAATTTTTCTCGTAATAAGCTCGTTGTCACACAAAAGGTGGGGAGAATTTCATCACTCGTGGGGGTGTAAAATCTTTTAAGTGTCCAGATACATATTCGTCATATGTACTTCTTTTCATCCTCAGTTGTTAATCATTCACGTTTCAGGTCTTGTTGTCATTTAAATGCAATTATTACCCTAGGCTTCTCGAGTCTTTTTCATAACCAGTAAGTTCAACGTTGTAGAGAAGTTAATCAGAGAACACAACCCCTCCCTTTGAATTGCCTTAATAGCACTTTTGTAAGTATGGTCTCGGTATAGTCAAAATCGAAAAATTTAAGAATCTCCTCAGTATCGGTATCGGTCTCGTTTAGCAAAGTCTCGTCTTGGTATCGGTATATCAGTCTCGCCTGGTTTTGATTTGGTCTGAGTCGCAAACTAGAATCAAATGCACGACTTGGATACATGTTCTTGATCAAGTAAGTTGAACTCGCTTGGTGTTTTAAGATTTAAGACAATTTTTATTATTGTAAAAGACAATTTTTTGTAACTGAAGTTTTTTGTTGGCTTTACGATTTTTTAAAGGCTTGTTTCACAATATCTTAAAAAAGTTTCGAGTAGGAATCCGACACAAAAAATTTGACGCGGCTTTATAAGTTCACAAGAAATCAATGCACACAAATATTTTATGGATTTCACTAAAGTCACTTTCTCACTCAAGAGAACTAAGTCTGAAAATTTCATCCAAATCGTTGGTTTCAGAGAAAGCCAGCATAAATTAAATGGGCGTGGCAGTGGGAAGTTGTAATTAAAACTGATTAAATACTTAAAACTTCTCCCTGCTAAATAGAAAAGCTCTGAAAATTTCATCTAAATCATTGAAACCTTTTCCGAGAAGCCAATTGCAAAAATTGTTTGTTTTTAATAAATTAATAAAAATATTCAAAAATCTATATTTTCTGCAGATACCAAACGATACTACCGAGAGTATTGGTAAATTTTGGTCCAAAATAATCGATATCGTTTGGTATCGTCTCGAGATCGTTTCGGTTTCCGATACCGATACCAAACGATACCGAGACTTTTCTGGTTTCGTGGGCAGCCCTACTTACTCGTAAGACAGAAAGCTGAATAATTCACTCCCAGTAAGATTGATTTTGAAAATGGTGAGCTAAATGAACACAGCCAACATTTGCCGAGTTTCATTATTACTTCCAAAATCACCATAATCATTTTTTCGAAAAAAATTACTTCGAAAAAAAATATTACCCGAAATATGCATAAAAAACTCATTTTTTATATGTTTATATTCGAATATCTCAAAAACGTGATGTGCTTGAGTAATTTCAAGACCAGATTCGAATTCAACGCATCACAGGCCATTAGAAAAGTATATCTCGGTTCATGTCTCAAACCAAAATTAAAATTTTTCACATAAAGTAGTTACTAGGTGCTTTCGAGTGGATTTTCGAAAACAGTAAAAGTAAGTCAATTTTTAAATAGCGCTTGAGTCGAAATGGGTTGTCGCAGAAAAAAACTTTTGACAGAGATTTATTGGAAACTGTGTGTACTTTTAATGGTATTTTGATTTTATTTTCGAATAACTAGTAGTTTTTGAGCCATTAGTAAAAAACTTCCAAAAATGTATTTGGCATCATTTTGTCCATGTTGCGCGAAAGTTTAGTGAAAAACCTCACCTCAATTGGCGACTTACAAAATAAGTCGTCTCTAGTTGTTGAGTTTCTTAATTATACATAGAAACATCTTGAAGAATTGAACAGATAGGAAGAGTTATAACAAATTCATTTGATCAAATAATGCATTTTATTTTACATACAAAATTTTTCTTACTTTCTTAGCATTAAAATAGCAATTTTTTACTCTAACAACAATATTTTCACATACAAAAACTATAAATGCTAACAACAATCCTCTAAATAAACATATCCAAGCGAATTTAAAGTGATACAGCTTCAATGGCAACAACTTTTTTATTTCATTCGAAGTCGTTCTTAGATCAATTAGAACTTCTTTTTTAATTTGCATCCCAGCATTAAGCTTCCATTTGTCTAGCAAGCCTGAACTCATTGCATGAATAGTGAATCTACTTAAAATGTCATAAAAAGGAGAGTGTTCTGCCAGCAGAAATCCTAAATTATAACTTTCCAAGCTGCCTTCCATTATATGAAATTTAGGTTCGCTGAACAGTGTTTGGTAAGCAACCAAAAATTCTGCAATATCTGATCCCAGGGCAAAACCGAACTCGCTATTAGTCGGTGAATATTTGTTCTTATCGAAAGTGGCATGATCTACCAGTTTCACAATTTTCTCAAAACCAACTGGATGATAATCATCTGCTAACCATTCGTAGTCAACCAGCATTACAGACACATTGTGTTCAATCAAGTCCTGAATCGTTCGATATTGATTTATTTTTATGTAGACAGTCAGAAACGATGTTAGATAAACCAGATAAATGTTCTTCAGGATAAATGCGAATACTTGAACCTGACAGAGGAGTCGATATGAGCATTTAATAGGTTTCTCCGTGGGTAAGCTAAGCATTGTCAAGTATATTTTACTGAAGCTCTTCCAAATATCCGCTGGCATTTCACAACAAACGTTCTTCAATACATCCATCGCTATGATGAGGACGAAACTTATCCCCATCGTTATCCATACATTCAAGGAAAACGGCCTCAAGAAGTACTCATTGGGATCAAGATGGCCGGTTAAAGGTGCTAAGATGACCCAGTTTAGAACCTCAAAAGGATAACTCGTCTGCAGTCCTTCCAGGGGCTTATATACATTTAAACTTATATCGATTTTGTGGTTTCGTGTTGCTTCAGCGACTGCAGGTATGAAACGGCTCTTTAAATTATCAATTTGTACTTCTTTGAAAGTGGCATTATGATATTTTAAAAAACTAAAAAGTAGTTCAGCCACATAGCCTCCGATCTTTTGATGGCCATTAGTTTTATCAAAGAAGCTATATACTCTCGGAATATCATTGTTAAATGTTGTTCGAAGTTCAAATCCATTTAAATTTCGCAGCATATCAGGAACTTGATCACTCGGAAGAAACTGCTGGAATTGACTTTTTCCGAAGGGCCAAAAAGCATAGGTATTGACTCCAGTTGATCCAAAAATCCGTGTGAATTTGTGAATTACAAAGACTTCAAAGCTGCGTTGGAGAATTTCAAGACTATTTCCGAAAATAAGTACGAATTTTCTAACACTAAACCGTTCTACAAATTGATGTAGTTTTTCAATATTGTTGTCATCAGTAGAAGCTTGCACAACTAACATCACGTTCCAATCACACTGAGATTTGTTTGATAGCATTTCTGATGATGATGGAAATCCAAAATTTGCCACTATAACATCACTTCGATTTCTCATAAAATTCCAGATGAAATCATTTTCAAAACCAATAAAAACCAATGTCGACGAATTACTTTCATTGTGAATACTCTCGAGGACTTGAGTCATTTCAAGGAACCTGTTGTCTAGACTGACAGCAAGTAATGACAGTAGAGAACTTAATTGATACATTTTTTCCCAACACCACCTGTCACGGCTATTCAATAAAGTCTACTGTTATTATTTTCTTTTTCATCGGTAGTTTTATGGTCATTAAAAATCTTGGGTTTAATAATTAATACAGGCAGAAAAACTGCAAGCCCATTCCAATGAAACGGTGTCATGGAGTGTCCATTAAATTATTTGTATAAGGTTTTTTTTTTATACAAATGGTTTTTGTAATTCAATGGAATTATAAATCTTATAAGCTCTTTGACAATATTTTTCTAAGGAAAATGACATATTAACTGTCATAACAGAAACAAAATCCACATTATCATAAAAAAAAAACAAAAAGCCAAGGATAAAACAATTATAGCCTTTAAGAATAGAACCCTTCGTCAAATTTTATTTCAGTCATTTTTATGCATCAACAAACTCTAATAAAGGGTGTTCCAAAATAAATGCAACTTTTGAAACCTTCGCCATTATTTGTGTAATTAGAAAATGAAACCTAGCTTTTACTTTAAGGTTAGTTAAAATAGAGCATTGCACGGGAAAATATTGTTTTCATTGTTGGAAAATAATATTTTAAAAATAATTAAAGTTTGAAGGCTACAGCTCGAAAAGGGTAAAAAGCGTTCCGACTATTAAAAACGTTATAAGAAGCAAGGAAATTTACCTAGCGATTTTCATAGTAACATAAAAAAATCACCATAAAAGCGGCTCTGGATCTTTGGTACCTCATACACTCCTCGTCAACTGAATACGCACAAACATTTTTTAATATACTTTATCCATTTTTTCCAAACAGTGATGGTTATTATGCCATCTGTTGATGCTAACTATTCCCTTAAGATGTTAAGCAGATAATTCCGAAAGAATTATCCAAAAACAACCGTGAGTTTTTCTTCAACCACTTGCAAAGTGTTTTATATGCAAAGTAGGAGTTTTTTTTTCTAGTCAACTGAATAGGTACAACGCCATTTTCTTCGTGCTTGACAGTTTAAATTAACGATTTTAGTGTTTTCAATAAAATTTAATTCTTGATTTCAAATTTTAAGAAAAATGGGTAGATCTACGTGTCTTAACAGTGTTGAAAAAGCTAAAATCGATTTACTTAGAGACCAAGGCCTAACTGGACGTGCAATAGCTGATAAAGTTGGCCGAAGTTTTAATGTAGTTTATTCTTACTTGAAAAATAAAGATGCATACGGCGAAAACATGAAGGGAGGTAAGAAAACAGCAACAACAGCAGCTGAGAGACGAAGAATTTTAAGATATGCATCAAATTCTTCTGATTCTGTGCCAAAAATAAAACAAAAAGTCGGCGTAAACGCAAGTTGCTCAACAGTATTAAGAGTAATCAATAACTCAAGCCATCTTAAACGAATGAAACTTAAGAAAAAACCACCACTTGACGAGAGACGGAAAATGTTGCGATTAGATTTCAGATGAAAAAGTTTAATTTCGATGGCCCTGATGGGTTCAACTTCTATTTTCACGACTTAAGAAAAGAAAAAAGATTTTTAAAGCGCCATCATAGTCGTGAAGGAGGTGTCATGATATGGGGAGCAGTCAGTTATTATGGAACAGTTGAGCTCGAGGTTGTAACATCAAGAATGACAGCAGCTGGGTATAAAGTAATTTTGGAAAGAAATTTTCCTAAATTTTCTAACATCTTTGGACCCATAAACTGGACCTACCAACATGATAATGCGACTATTCACTCAGCGCGCATAATAAAAACATGGATAGAGGAGCAACAAGTGCAGTTGCTTCAATGGCCGCCGTACTCACCTGATCTAAACATCATAGAAAATGTCTGGGGATGGTTAGTACGCAAAGTTTATGAGGGTGGTCGTCAGTTCGAAGACAAAGAAACCTTAATATCTGCAATCAAATTAGCGTGGAGCGAAATTTCGTTAAATTACATTAAAAAGCTATACGATTCCATGCCGGATCGAATTTACGAAGTAATTAAAAATGAAGGTGGAAGTACCCACTACTAAACTTAAACAAAAACTTGTTTCATTCCATTCCAATACCAATTTTAATTTTTGTAGCTATTCAGTTGACACAAAAAAAAACTTCTACTTTGTATAAGTTACACTTTGGAAGTGGTTGAAGGAAAAACTCACGGTTGTTTTTGGATAAAACTTTGAATTTCTGTTATTTATATGTTACGAACATTTTTACCATCAACAGATGGCATAATAACCATCACTGTTTGGAAAAAATGGATAAAATATTTTCAAAAATGTTTGTGCGTATTCAGTTGACGAGGAGTGTATATGTATGAGAAATTTGAAAAAAGAAAATGCCATCTTATTGCTCAGTAATTGATCAAAAAAGTCCTAGAAATTGGTCAGCTTTAGAAAACTTGTAATCGAGGCTTAAAGTTTCTTAAAGAAAGATCTTTAGAGCCTGATTAACGGTCAACTATTTTCAGTAATTAGTCACCCATACATTTGTTGGCAATGAATTTTTTATTATTAAAAAAATCAAGGTCATAGTGATTTTTCGAACCTCATTTACGGAAAGTTTGCAAGAAAGTCAGCTAGTATTTGTTATTTCTCAACCATAGACATTTTCAAAATTTTTGTTAAAGGTCATGGCGATTTTTGGTACCTTAAACCTTACCAGAAATTTGCGAAAAGTTAATACAACTCGAAAGGCCTTAAGATCTACATTGAAGGTAAGTTAGTTTCAGTAGCTGGTCAGTCATAGATTTTTTATTAAGAATTTTTATCATTCGTGACCTTGAAAAAAGAGCTTTAAATAATCGTTAAGAATGAATCTATAGCTGACCAATTACTGAAACTAGCTGACCTTTTATATAGATCTAACGGCCTTTCAGGTTGTATTGATATTTTGCAAATTTCAAATAAATGAGGTGCCAAAAAATTCTATGACCTCAATTTTTTTTTAATTCATTAAAAGTTTATAAAAAAAAATTTTTTATCGGTGACCAATTATACTGAAAATAGCTAACGTTTTATGACCATGAAGTTGCTTTTCGAATGGCATCCTCTTTTTGTAAATGACCCAAATCAAATGCCAACATTTTTGTTTGTGACCTTGGAACGAATTTTGAAAATTCATAGAAAAAAAACCATGGCTGAACAATTACTTAAAATAGTTCAACTTCTATCGCCATCGAGCGTGACCTTAACAAAATTTTAGCTTTGATTGCAAGTTATAGTGCAGGTTCTGACCAATTTCTAGGACCAGTTAACCATTTCTGATCAATTACTAACCAATAAGATAGCATTTTTTTATTTCCCATATAATGTGTGTTTTTTTAGACGAGTGGTCTCATCTGGCAATACTTTTTTCGGAGTTGGTCCTTTTGACAGCTGTCACTTGCTTTATTCTCAATTTGGTTTGCCATTTCATACTGAATAGACTTACTCCTAAACAAAGTTTACAAATCTTGAAAATATATGACCTAATAAATGGTTAGGGTCGCGCCACGCATCGCGAAACAATCAATTTATTGATGGAAGCTTTTGGTGAGCGCATTATCTCGTATCGTGGGGTTAATTTTTATAGGGTTATGTGAAGTCACTTGTCTATGCAGTAAATCACTAGACGATTGACGTCTTGAAAGAGAATATTTGGCGCCTCACCTAGTTCAGGAGTAAGTCTATTCAATATGAAATGGCAAACCAAATTGAGAATAAATCAAGTGACATCTGTCAAAAAGACCAACTCCGAAAAAAGTATTGCCAGATTGAAAACCACACGTCTAAAAAAAAACACCCTTTGCAAGGTTACTGGATTACTATCATAGTATGAAAAAATGTAATTTTTTTTAAGAATATGAATTGAGCTTTCATAAAAAAAAATTATACTCAATAACACGTTTTTTTGAATACTCTAATATAATATTTGTAATATATAATAAAATAACTCGAAAATGAAAAAAAAAAATAACGTTTGATAATTTATTACGGGAAAATGGTTAATTGCAAGAAAAAAGTTTTTGGAAAGTTTGAACAATTCAAAATTTTTGTTTGAATGAAAAAGAGTTTTAAGAATCAGTTGAGGATTGGCAATGATAGAGCCGATTAAAAGAAGCGAGTACAAAAATCATAAAAATTGAAAAAAAAGCGTAAACGAGAAAATTACCTCTGGAGTTTTTCAACTTAAAGTGACCTCAGGAACCCATGGTTTTTCTCTGCGGCAGTGACTGTGGGACACTCTATATATAGGCACGGCCGTAGATTGAACTGGTGGAGCTCAGGACCAAGATCAAATATGGGGCCCGTTTCCTCAATAACTTCCTTACCAAAAAAGAGGCTTTCGTTCTTAAACTGAAGAAAATTAAAAAAACTTTCTTAAGTTCGATAGGGTATTTCTCTGTTAGTTTTTAATAAAATTGTCTTTTTGAATATTTGATATTAAAGCTTTGAGCATCAAATTTTTTTTCACTTATGCAAAAAAGTCGGAAACCAAATTTTGAATTTTGTGTTATTTCATTTAAGTAAATTCTGTTGATGCTGAAGGGTAAAGATATTGAAGACCTTAAAATAAAACAAATAGTTTTCTTTGTTTAAATATTTTATTTTAATAAACAATAAGAATTTATATTAATTTAATAATTAATCGACTGTGCTCGCAGAACAATAGCTATTTTTTCACCAGCAAACACAGCTACTGAGACAATCAATCCACTTGCCAAGCAAATCCAAGCGAATCTCAAGTGGTAAACTGTCAATGGATGCGGAACACTACGATCTGGAGGAACCTCACCAATCTTCAATAGCCCATTTGTCCTTACTTGCTCAAATGTATCAATCAGCCATTTTTGCAGTAATCCACTTCCCAATATTTCAATAATACAATTATCTAGAATCTCTGCAAATGGTGAATTTTCATCTAAAAGGAATCCAAAAAAATAAAACCCTAGGTTATCTCGAATCAATCGAAACAATGTTTTAGTGGCGAATCGCCTTTGATATCTCAGATAAAACATAGCTCTATCAGCTCCCATGGTATATGCAAAGCTCGTATTGACCATTGAATTTCTCTCTCGAAACATTACTTCCCGTTCGACTAAGGCTACAATTTTCTCAAAATTCTTCGGATGAAGTTCTGGATCTTCAATGGCCTTCCATTCATAGTCAATCATCATCACAGGCAAATTATTATCAAGCAGATCCTGAATTGTATCGAATTGCTTGATTTGAATGAAAGCTGTCAAAAATGATGTCAGCCTCGCTGTATAGAGATTTCCTAGAATAAATGCCAAAACCATGACTTGACTTAGAAATCTAAAGTCCCGCTTGACTTGGATTTCCGTCGGTAGATTTAGAATTGTTAAGTAAATTTGGCTAAAATGCTGCCAGACACTTTTAATAGGTTTATCGGTTAAATAATCTTTCATCAGACTTATTGTGACTAAGTAGAAGGATACCAGAGCGATTGATACCCAGACAGCTGGAAAAAATGGCCGGATGAAATACTCATTTGGATCCAGGTAACCATTGATTGGTGCAATAATGTTCCAGCTCATCAGAAATAATGGATAACTCATTTTGAGACCATTGACAGGCTTATAAGCATTCATGCTTATGTCGATTTCATTGTTTTTGGTTGCCTCCGCTATTGCAAGCATAAAACGGCTTTCCACATCTTCGATAATAACGTTTGCAAAAGTTGCATTATGCTTTTTCAAAAAATTCACAAACAATATGCCAACATAACCTCCAATTCTTCTTTCTCCACGTGTGTTCTTGAACCAAAAAACCCTTGGTATGTCGGGGCTTATAACAGTTCGGAACTTGTAGCCGTTTAAATCTTTTAACGAATCCGGAAGCGGTTCTATTTTTGATAGAGGTCTAAGTGGATTGTTTGCATACTGAAGATAGGCATAAGTTTTTCCTCTGGCAATGCCAAATATTCTTGTGAACTTTTCCCTTGCAGTAAAATATATCATGCACTGATGAAGACTTTCAAAACTGTCAGCAACTACAATGACGAATTTTCGAACACTAAGCGATGGTATCATTTGCTGCTGTGTTTCGCAGTTATTTTTTCTTGTTGCTTGTACTACCAGGATGGCATTCCAGTTACACTTTTCCTTTCTACGGATTTCACTTGTAGAACTTTCGAAAATTACCACAGGTTTGTCTGAATGTTTTCTCATAAAATACCGCAAAAAGTCATCTTCTAGTCCAATTAAAATTACTGTTGCTGAATCTGTTTCGCTGTGTATCCGGTGAATGAGTTCAGCTAATTCCAAATATTTATCACAGCTAATTCTACTTAGATGTAGAAGTAAAACCATTACAAGAACTAGTGGAGACATTTTATCGACTAGAGTCTTCTAGACCGGTGGTTACTGTAACCTTCTCTGTGTCGAAGTAAAACTGTACAAGTTCTTCAGCTATTGTCTGTGAAGAACAAAGACACTTTAGTTTTGTCATGCATGACCCTATAGACGTAGAAGAACATTTATGGACATTGGACAGGTATTCTAATCGATTCAAATGTGTTTTGTGATTTCTAAACTAATAGGCATTTGATATGCGGAAATATTTGAGGTTTGAGGTTAAAGGCGTGAAATCAAAGTTATTAATTAGCCAACATAAATATTGTTAAAATATACATACATACATAATTGTTTTGTTTTTTTAATTATATTGGAAATGGATGTAAGTGTTGGTAAAAAGGTAAAGGTTATTTCTTGGTAGTTGATGGGTGCTGAGGGATGCAGAAAGCTACTGACAAAATAGCTACATTTGTATGGAGCTATATGAAAATAAGGGGTTTAAGGGAACAATAGCTAAAATAAAAATGCTACTTTATTCACTCATGATTTTCTGAGGGAATAGTCACACTAGCCACAGTTCATTACTTACCTCGGAAAAAACTTTGCCAAATTTGAAAACTTTAATCTTCGAAAGTTTTGCTCAAAATTAAATATCCCATCGTTAATTAGTTTAAAAACTAACAAATCTTAGTACGAAAAGCTTACAAAAGCCAACAAAAAATAAAATGTAAAGATTTTTATTAAATTTTTCGGAGTAAAGATACAAGACGTTGCTTAAAATAAAGATAAATCTCAAGGCTTTAATAGGTCACGTTCAATTTTTTTATTCAAAACTGACATAGATATAGCCATTCAGACTTTAAGCCGGCCATTCACGATGAAATTGTCGTAATGACTGTCGCAAGAATCGTAGAGATTTTCTATGGAAATTTGACAAGTTCTATTGTGAATGGACCTCGTTTGTACTGAAGTTCGTTGACAATCTCTACGAACCTTGCGATCGTCTCTACGACTGTCTCAACGTGAATGCTCAGCTTTACTATAATTTTTCGCAATTTTTTCCCGAAAAAGTGTATTTTTAGTACTTCATGCCAAATTTAAACCCCCAAGTCGTTCAGTCTGTAGGCCTAGAAGGATTTAAAAACTGACAGAAACAGAACTTGTGGCTTTCTTCAGAATTTCCCCAGATAATAAGTGTTTTTTGAGCATTTGTGCCCTTTTTTTAAATTTAATATACAAAATTAAAAAGAACTCCCAGTTATAACTTTATCGAGTACATAAAAAGTCTTTAATCTTGTTTGTAAATTGTTCATTCAATTATGTTAACATAAATTTCGTCTTTCTCAATTTCTGAAAAAAATCAAAATGTCACCTTTTGTTCCTAAACTCCTCATAAGATTTGTGGCAATTTGAACTGAAGTGACCAGGTTTGTGTCAAAAATTTTAACAAATCTTACAGCCATGTCGTGTAAATTCAGCATCAGAGGACTAAAAGCAAACTAAATTTGTCAAAACGTATTTGATTGGCAAGGGTCCCTACCCAAAGAATCCGTGCGTCAGTTGCGGCGACGGATTCACTAACGTTTGCCGGATGTGACAACAGATTGAGGTGACCCAATGAATGCATAACAATTACTTTTGTAATTGTAAAAATAAAAAATAAATTACAATCTCAACCAATAACCTAAATTTTTTTTTTAATAAAGCCTAGTTTCTACTGCAAAGCGAAGTGAAATCAAATTTGAAATGAAACATCAATAATTTATACACCAAAGAGTTTTCAAAAAAATTGATTTCGTCATAAAATTTGTTTTTTAAAAGCTCATTGAGTTGCATTTGTTTTGAAACAAATTTATTCCTCCCTGTCGCAAAAACAATTGCATATAGTTTTTGACAGTTTTTCACGCCTAAAAAAAAGGTTTTTTTTATATGTAAACAATACTTCGCATGGATGTATAGGCTATGCTTAAGTTGCAAAAAAAAGTTGTACTCTAGAAAAAAAGGTCGCAAAACATATAATTGGAAAAAGTTACCATTTTATCCAAAAACTTGCCTTTCGAAATTAAAAAGTCGCACAAGAATATTTTAGTATATTTGTACTCACAGCAAAAACAATTGAAATTATCTTACAGCATAAAGGCATTACAGTTTTGTTTCTGATTTTTCTTAAGTGTAACCCAGCCTTTATTGTAATTTGAATGTTATCGTAAAAATTCAAAAATTTTAAATTACAGTTTAGCTAAATAAGTAGCAAAACTGTTCCAACTTTTCCTGCAATCATTAAGCTGAGAAACAGTTAGGCAAAATCAGCCTATTTAAAGTATATTTTGATTCTAAAGGGGGTTTCAACAGGGACGCTACAAAAGTAGAGCAACAGGGACAGCAAACGACGCCATATTTCTTGCCGCTCTTTTGACATTTCTCTTCAGTAAGGTTTTCCATTTCATGATGGAAAGATATACGAGCCAACAACGAGTCAAAATTATTAAAATTTACTTCCGAAATTCGGAGTCAGTGGCCTCAACGTTAAGAGCGCTACGTCCAATTTATGGTCGTCATAATCGTCCTAGCAGATCAACAATTGAGCGTCTGGTGGAAAAATTTGAATCCACAGGCACAGTACAAAATGTTCCCGTGCCAGTGAGATAAAAAAGTGCCCGTAGTGTCGAGAATATTGCTGCCGCTGGGGCTTCAGTTGCAGAAAGCCCAAACGTGTCTTACTCGTTGTTTTCGAGCGTTGGGCATCTCTGTGACGTCGTTGTGGCGAATTTTGCGAAAAGATCTTGGCCTACATCCTTACAAAATTAAATTAAACTGAAGCCGCTTGACCACCAGAAACGTCGTATGTTCGTGAATTGGGCTGAGCAACAACTAGAAAATGATTCGGATTTTCATCGAAAAATCATCTTCAGCGAGGAGGCTCATTTCTGGCTGAATAGCTTCGTCAATAAACAAAATATGTGGTATTGGTCAGGTGGCAATCCACACGTACTCCATGAGTCATCATTGCATCCCGAAAAAATTACGGTTTGGTGTGGGTTATGGGCTGGCGGCGTCATTGCGCCGTACTTCTTCCGTGATGATCAAGAGCGGCACGTTACTGTGAATGGGGATCGCTACCGTTCAATGATAACCGAATATTTTTGGCCCCAATTGGATGATATGGACTTGGAGGACATGCGGTTCCAACAGAACGGCGCCACAAGCCACACAGCGAATGTCACAATAAATTTATTGGAAACCAAGTTTGGAGAACGTGTTTTCTTACGAAATGGTCTAGTCGCTTGGCCGCCTCGGTCGTGTGATTTGACGCCGTTAGACTATTTCCTGTGGGGCTGCGTCAAGTCTATGGTCTATGCCAACAAGCCAGCGACAATTGATGAACTTCGTACGAATATCGAACGTAAAATTGCAGCAGTATCAGCCGATTTATGCTTGAAATCCGTTGAAAATTGGGTTCAGCGTCTGGAAGAAATCGAGTTCCATACATAATGGCATCAAACATACTTTCACAGGAATACAAAATTTCATTGATATCCAAAACCGTTTTTTTTTTATTTAAAAAAACTCTTGTAGCGCCCTTATTGAAAAACCCGATATAATGAAAATAAAAATAAAATTTTAAAATTTTGTTTGAATTTTTAATTTATTTAAATTTTAAAAATTAATTTTCACAACATTGTTTGTATTTTTTTTTTGCCACGCGTTACGCCAAAGCTGTCCCTAGGTTGGTTTGTATCGTGCATAATCCGGAAGATGGCGCTTTTCCGAGAGGCATTATAAAATTTACACAAAATTTTCACCGGCCCTAATTTAGGGTACTTTTAAGAAATGTGCAAGACGTCAAGACAAAAGCTTCCGAAATGCATTTAAGTAAATTAATAAATTAAATAAGTGTTTTTAAGTTTTTTAAAGTTTCTTATTAGTGTTTATATTGAAGGAGCGCTTCGAATAAGAATAATCAATATAGATCGTTTTCAGCTTATCTCTCATATCGCTGTTCGAATCGTTGCATCACAGCTCCAACATAAACATACCCTAAGCCACACACGTTCCAAGCTTGTACCTATATCAAACATTAATTTA
This sequence comes from Dasysyrphus albostriatus, assembly GCA_946251815.1. NCBI lineage: Eukaryota > Metazoa > Arthropoda > Insecta > Diptera > Syrphidae > Dasysyrphus > Dasysyrphus albostriatus. The sequence goes on along the minus strand of OX276336.1, from coordinate 25,800,737 downwards.
ATTAACTGATACCTACGCCTTAAACATTTTATGAACATAAATACAAGAGGCAACATTAATCCCCCGTTTCGATCACACAATGTTTCTTCTTCTTTGCCACAAAAATGTTGCAGCAAAAGAAATGTTACATGTTGATGGCAGATACACACAAACTCAGACACATTGGGTAAAAATGTTGTTTTGTGTTACCTTTTTCAGTTTCAGTTCAATTTTCAAAGCGATCGGTTTGGCATTCACCGTCTTTACTTCCATCGCATCAGACCTTTGTCGGATTTCAATGCGATTTTCATGCCTTTAACGTTGTCGTCGTTATTACCGATTTGATTGTGGTACCTGTGTCTGAAGTTCGGTTGGTTAGATTTCAAAAGTGTCAGGAATTAAATTTATTTCTAACTAACAACAAATACAACTACCTATACTTTGTGGAAAAAAGAAAATCATTTGAGTGCTAATTAGTGACGAAGATTTTTTTGAATCTATCGCAATTCAATAACAACAACAAAAAGTTAAAGTTACAAAAAACCTGCTTACCTTAAATGTGTAGTGTGAGATAGTTCTGTGGAAGTGATAAAGAAAAATCATGTCCTTAATCGACATTTTTATACCCTGAGTTCGGTCCTTTTAAATATCTTAATTCTTTGTCGAAATAAAATAAAAAGCAACAAAAAAAATCTTGGATATTCCTGGAAAAACTATTTAAACCTATCTATAAGTCATCTATACGTACCTGTTGAGGATATTACATCGTAAACCTTTTTTTTTGTGGATTTTCCCAGCTCTATTATGGTAAGTCGAAAAGAATGGAGGAAAAATTTATAAAGTGATAGTCCAGACTCTAGGGTCTTTGGAGATTTCTGTTACGGATTACTTACTCTCTGTGACCTTTCCTAACCCTCATCAGTTTGACCACTTTTTGTCGTTGGCATCAGCGGGAGTTTGACCTGACTTTGGGGCTAGGTTTCAATAAAAAAGATTACTTGACTGGTCACCATTGAGATTAAATGATGACCAATGATAAATGATAAATAATTTTCCATCAACATTTGACGGATGAAGTATCTGTTTTTTTTTTTTTTAATGAACAACAACAATGTTGTGTCCCTGATTGTGGGATTTTTTTTTCTTAATATGTTTTTGTTTTTTCTCACTGAGTGATAGAGAAAGTATGATCAAATGGGAGGACAGTGTAATTGTCATTAAAGATTGCTGAAAAAAAAACAAAAATAAAGAAATGAAAGAAAAATGCAATTTCCATTTCTATGATTGAATCATTGTTGAAATGTGTTTTTTTTTATGTTTTGTATCTTTTGCATATTAATTTTTTCTGGTTGCTATTATTTTATTTTCTTGTGGTTTATGTGGTTTCCTTTAAGCTATTAAGTCTCAATGAGATTCGAATTTTATAGATAATGTATAGGGAGAGTGTGAGGTGTGATAAGATAAGATGGTGCTTAGGTGATGGTTGACTATAAGTGCATTCACATTATGAACTATTATAACCATATTTATTTTGAAGAATGAGCATTGACATTTAAGGATTATTTCACAAAGGGCCGTTCCTAGCCCTTAGAACATCTTAAAGAAGTCACCTTCTTCGTTAAAAAAAATGTTAGTACGGAATTGGGATTATATCGACTTTCATACAAGTTGAAATACTAACTTTTGTTACTAATTCAAAAAAGTGTTAACCGTCGATCTTAGACAAAAAGTCAGTTGTTTTGAAAAAAAGTCCAGAAAAGGATCGTCTTTTATTGACTTGTCGATATTTTTTCCCAATACTTATTAATTACAAAGAACGTCGATATATGACTATCGACTTTTTAACCTGTCGACATTTTTTCTATCGTTCATTCCAACGTAATTTATAATACAATGTTGTACTTTGAATAACTGCATGGAATGAGCAAAAACTCGAAGCATATATTTTTGTCTGACATTTTAACACGAATTTAAGAGTTATTTGATGCTATGGAAAATTTTAGATTATGTTTAAAATACATTTTCTTTCGATCACCTTATTCGATTGATGACAATCCAAAGGAAGTTAAGCGCACTTTTAAAAGTCGTTCCCATAACTATGAACTGATAGTTTTTTTTATATCTATTTCCAAAAAAAAAGGTTTAAGACCTGTCAAATTTTCAAAAGAGGGGAAAATTCGATTAGAGTTAGGGATCTTTGAAAAAAGTTAACAAAGGCATTGAACCATGAATTGCACCACTTTTTTGTCCAAAACTTTATTTCTGTGTAGAAACGGCATTGCCACTTTGTCATAATTTCAATAGATATAATGTACTTTTTTCGTAGAACAACTCTGCTGCTTTTATTTCGATTTTACTGCGCTTTTATTTTTTGGAAAAGAAAATTATCATTCAGCAAAATTCAATCAACTAATTTTTCAATTCTTTTCTTATGGCTTGCGGCTATCATAAATATTCATGTTATACAATTTTTAATTTTTTTTCTTCATCTGTTTTGAAAATACAGATCTTTCGTAAGAAAATTGGATATATCTACTGTTTTTTATTTTTTTTTTTTTGAAAGCCTACTTCGGAAAATTTTCCGTTATGACAAAAACTGGCCATCACCATTTTGGACGGTAGTTGTAACACTTCGTGTTCATAGAAATTTGTGAAGCAGGAATTCGCAAGTTTTCTAACGGAGAGGAAATTATTTACTCTCGATGCAATTTTTTGACAGTTTGTGAGAATTTGTGAAATTTTTCAAAAAATTTCACATTCAAAACGTCAAATTGGAATTAACTTTGTCCCTTCGTTTTTGACGGATATATTGCATCTTGACAAGTACATAGTATGTAACTTTCCTGTTTGCAAAAAATGTGTTTGATCAACAAGTCAATTTACTTGCAAACGCATTTGGCCTTTGTCAACACACTCTCTGGTTGTTTAATATTTGTCAACTCGGTTAAGAATATTCTGAAAACGCAAGTGCATTTTTGAGGCAGATAACGTATTACAAATTGCCTATGAATTTCAAAATACCTTATAGACTTTTGAAATCTCGATTCATCGTCGATCACAGTCGAAACTTTGGTGAGATTCTGTCTAGTTTTTGATCAGTTGGTCTTTTAACCACTAAAAATGTTTATTGCGGAGATTATAAAAATCAACTTTATCGACATATCTTACCCAAATCCATTTTAGTTGTTCGTCAATATAATAGTCTCTCAATTTTTTCTGCGTAAACTCGCCTCGAATCAGCTTTCCCCATGTTGGTACCTTTCATGGAACCTGGCTAGCCATTTGTGGTACCGGCACCTTTCAATGCAAGGTGCCTGGGACAGTTGCCCTTCTGCTTTTTGTCTTCACACTTATCATTTGGTGTTCTGAATTTTGAAGTGAATGTTTTTCTATTTTATTTTAAATGCATTCGAGACATTTTTATTCTAAATATCTACATTATTATAGACGAATATTATTATTATTATTATGTCGAATAACAAATCAGAACTTTATTCAGCCATTGTGAAACAAACCATTAATATGATGAGTTTAACGGCTGCTTTAACGAGTAAATAATATGGCATTGGATTGGCATTTTCATATAAAAATTACCGGGCTGTGTCAAACAAAATTGAGAATTGCCGACACTTAATGAAATGGAATGAGATGCGGCAATGGAAATTTAAATTGCATTTTCATTCAAAATACAAAATACAATCATTTAAAATACAATAAAAACCAACACTCAGACACGAATGTAATGCCTTTTTCGCACGGGTTTTGTATTCTGTTTCATTCCTACGGCTTAAGCCTAGTACTCACCTCTTGTGGAATGAAAATTTTAAACCGGTTCAAAATACACGTGAACTATCATTATGAAAATATCATTGTTTTTTCACGTGAATTTTTGATACTCAGTTTGGAATTTTAAATACTCACTTTGAGTGGAAAATGAAAATTGATTTTTATGAAGTAATTTGACTGAATATTGAAATATTTTTTGAAGAATATTTATTTTTATTTCGTATTTTGTTTTATTTTCGTGTCTTGTGTTATTTTTGTACTGTCGGTAGCAAGAAAAATAAATCGATTGACAAATGTTAGACTTTTTCACATCTCCTTATTTTTTCCTAGTGGTTATACATTGGGAAATGAAAATCATTTCGTGAAATATATATCGAACCGGTTCATGTTTCACTCTCAAATTTGGGTACTCACCTATAGTTGGGAAATGCTTCGCGGTGAATTAACCGGCATTTTTGTATGGAAATTTCATTTTCACTCGAACTGAGTACTAGGCTTAAGCGGCATTTTTGTATGGAAATTTCATTTTCACTCGAACTGAATACTAGGCTTTATGGAAAAAATTGGAGTAAGGAGTGAAGAAGGAGTAGAATAGGAGTACACCAAACATCCAATCGAAAACGACATAAATATCCTTGGAGTTTGGAGAAAGGCGATAACTCCATTTTAAAATTTGCGTCTTTTCGTCAACTTTACAGTGAGCTATGAAGAAGTCAGTTTAAGGTGTACGCTAGCATTTGTGTCAAAGTAAAATATTTATATTTATTTATTTTCTCATTGTAAGCAAATTTTATAAAACAATCATTTTTGTTTATACTAGTTTTTGTGCAACACCTTGAATTTTAGTTTATTTTCTGATTTTTCAAAGTGTGTACAAGGCCGTAGCCAGGCATAATTTTGTTTTAGGGTGGGGGGATTATTAAATGTAAAAAAAAGTTTCATCATTTGATCTTCTGGCCTGCAGCAAATATGTATGTTTATCGATAACTTCCTCTGTGTTAATTTCGATGAATTGACATTCACGCTAATCTTGTAATCTTGTCTTTCTTCGACGGTAAAATTTCTAAGGTATGTTTGTAGGTGTTTCACTGGTCAAAACAGTTCTTTCTGGTGTGCATGTTAAACAACAAATTGCCTCCTTAAGCATGAATCTGAACTTTAAAATATGAATTGTCAGATTCCAAGTTTTTTGTATCACATATTTTTATTCCTTTATTTTTTTTATTTTTGTCAAAAAAAACTGAGGAAATGAGATTGCACAAGGAAGAAAGTTGGACTTATGGTTCTCCAATCTTATTTAAAGCTGACTGAATAAATCATTAGGGTACCTCCCTTCTATATTTGTTTAGATTCCTTGATTTCAAATTTCTTATACTGAACCGGAAATATATGATTTATAAATATATTTCTTAAGATTTTCGAGGTGGGAGATTAAGCTCTCTAATTCCCCTCTGGCTACGGCCTTGTGTTTGTATTGTATAGAGTGCAAATCATTAAAAATATTTTACCTCCCAGTTACAAAAAATTCAAACAAGAACCTACATATATACGTCATTTTTTTTATTAATTTCAAAAACTGGAAAGGTGCCAAATTCAAGTTTCTGCCCCAGTTCGGGAAAATCGTAGATCCGGGCTGCTGTAAAGCCACCTTTCTGGTTGAGTAGGTATGGGTAAAGTGTCGATGTTTTAAAATCCTCTAAGAAATCAAGAAAGTTCAGTTTCTGTTGCGGCTCCAGAAGAAAATTATTCAAGGGCAATTCGTTGACATTTTGATTAAAACACACTTTTTCATCAATTGTTAAATTTTATCAAAAGATGGTTACGACGCCGATGAATTAAAGAAAACAAATTTTAAAATCAGAAAGTTACATTCTTTACTGTTCCGAAAAAAGATAATTCAAGGGCAATCTGTCAAGCGACTATTTGCCAAATCCTATAGAGAGATCGCTCCAATGTCAATAGATAAGGAAAAACTTCTAAAATACCCAAAACGTTCAGGTTTCTTACTGCTCCGGAAGAAAAGTGATTATTGGGTAGTTGGGTGGTAGTTGGATCGAGGTTTACTAAACATACTGAATTCCACTGAATTTCACTGAATGGCCAGCCCAATTAAAATAAAACTTGGTACTTGATGCAAGAAATGTCAAATTGTCTATGTAGTAAATGGCGAATTTTTAATGGCTATATCTATGTCAGCTTTCAATTATAACGTCTTTGTGACCATGCCATATTAAAACCTTTACTTTATTTTGTTTATCTATGCTAAAATGTTAATTCTGTATGTTTTTTTCTTTTTTTTCAAAATACTTTTAATTTAAGAAAATCATTCAAGTATTTAGGCCTTCAGATATGAAATTCAATCAAATCACAACTTTGACGATGAAAAAAAAGAAATCATCTTTCACTGAAAAATAATTTTCTTTCCACGATTTTATGACAGCGCTGGCTTGAGGCGGTCTTGAGGCATCTAACACTCAAAAATTCAATGACAACAATGACGACGATGAAGATCATCATCAAGGTGAATGGGAAATGAAAAATAAGAAAAACAAAATTCTCTCACCTGTAATTCTCCCACACACTAATCAGCTATTCTACTCTGTATTTGCGGTTTGTTTATTTTTTTTTTTTGCTGTTGTGGTCTTCTACGTCTCTACAGACTTTTTACCTTTGTAAGTTCTATATGGAGGTTGACAAGGAAAAAGTGAAAACTACTCACCGACTAACTTGGAATTATGCGCTTTTCACACACAGTAGCAAAATTAATCGGAGGTTTCCTCATTGTTCCCATAAAGAAAACCTCACACTATATGTGGTATTCAGTATTCCAAGTATACCAAGTCTGAAAAAAAGCCAAAGGTTGCCCACCATCATCTGAGGTGGGGTAGTATGCATGTACTTATAAGATCAGTCAGACATGAGAATGAAAGTCAAAGCTTGGAATTGGGGAAAAAAAATTGAGATCCAAACAATATTTTCACGGAAACTCAGTTTTTTTCTTGTCATATTTCTTTTTTGATTTGCCGGAAAGAGTTTACCGTATAATATTCATATTTTAAGGCAGGTGCAGGTGGAGATGGAGACATGGCTATATCAGATGATTTAAAAGTATATTAGGAACTTACCTAGACTTGAGTTACAATTAAATAAAATCTTATACAAATTACTATGAATTTTATTTTAATTTGGATAGAAATGGAGAAAATGAAAGCAGACGGACAGTTTGACAGTTTTTTTTTTGTATTCAAATGGTGAGACTTTTTAAAAATGAATTTGAAGAGAAAATTATGATCTATGTGTTTCAGAAGATACAAATGGTAAACAATTGTTATATAACTTTGGTTTATTGTAGTTCTTTATCTTAATAATGTTCAACAATTGCTTAAGCTTAGTTAATGATACTGCGATAAAGAATTTTACCAGGCTATATATTATATAAGAGTTACAGTTTCAACCCAAACCCTATTCAATATGGCCATTGCACACCCCACAATTTGAGTTGTAGGGAATTTATTATATTTTTTTTTTAAACAAAATCAAAAACAACGGTGCTAAATTTTTGTGTACTCATGATTTTTCCTTTACGGCATGAAATTATGACAGATAAACTTTTGAAAGCTTGAAATATGATTTTTACATTAGCTAAAACAACTATGTTGATAGTTTGAGGTGCTGAAAGAACGCCTGCTTAGTTCAATATGACTGTTTGAGAACAAAATTTTAAATCATATTTTATAATACAAAATTTATAAAATTTGTTTAAGAAAGATTTTTAAAATGCAAATCTTAAGCATTTATTATTGTGCATTTAATTTTAGTTTTAAAATTATGTATATCGAATTTTTTAAGAAATAATTAAAAATTAAATTTTTTTGAAAATTTAGAAATGCAATATCATTTAGTCTCATTTGAAATTTGAACATTGAAAAAATTATCTTAATCCGTCTAGCCAATAATGAAAAAATTCTAAATAGAAGAACGTGCTACATAAAGATATGTACAAGAGGAAATTTAAATAGATGCTAAGTGTAAATTTTATAATTTTTGATGGGAGATAAGTTTGGCAAAAAAAAAGTTGGATACAAATTGTACCAGACGTTTTTAATAAAAAGAATATTTTCCTTAACGGTGTCTTAGCATTTGAATGGAAAGTACCGTTATTTTAGCATAAAAGTAGACTTTTTCTTCAAATATTATACAAAATGTAAAAAGAACATTAATATCGAAAATTAAAACAATTGACTTTTAAAATATTTTATCTTCGAAAAAATTGAACATTTTTTAGTAATCCAAAACCATAACTTTTCTGGGAAATTTTTGTAAAAAAAACCTGTTTATATTTTAAGCTTCTGTATACAAAAATTATTGAAATAGGAAAATCATTTCGAATTCAATCAAAAATTAAAAAACAAAATTGGCTATTTTGCGATGTACCATTATTAACCATTTTTTTTTTTTTTTTTGAGAAATGGTCAACTATCCAATGAAGCCCTTTACTTAAATTAAAGATAATAATTTTTACTTGCGATATATGACATTACGATGATATAGAGAACACCAAAACGTGGGTGGTAAAATTTTGTCTGTTTGTATCTAGATCTATATGGGAAACTCATGATTCGATGGTGATTCTCCAGGGGGAAAATTGAAATTTTTTGCTTAACTCCAAAAATAATGGTGTTTGGCATACAACCTTTAAGGAAAAATTTATTTATCTCAAAAACGGCTTCAACGATCATGACTAAAAAAAAATAGATAAATATTTGTAGGTACTGTTTATTTTTTGGTAAGTAAAAATTACCAAAACTATACCGTACCTATCATATAACGTTTTTTTTTATTTTTGAATTTCTCAATAATTGCTCAACCGATTTCAGTAAAAATTTTTATCCAAGAGCTCATTTGAATACTTAATAGAATTGCATACCAAAACTATGAAATAACCAAGTTTTTGATTTTTTTAAGAAATATTGATTTTTTTTTTTGAAAATTCAATATGTATTTCAAAAACGGGTTGATGAATATTTTTTAAACTCAGTTTATAAATATATATTAATAAATACTTAAGACTGGCAAACCACTTTCTTTTTTTAAATTTTACCAAATTAGTTTTTTAGAAAACAGCTCCAACGATTTATATTTTTTGCTTTGCTTTAACTTGCATATTTTAAAAGTTTTAAAGGTCCGAGTAACTTGAACATGAGAGCAAGTACGTTCAATCCAGTCGTCCATTTAATTTTTACAAAAGTTGTGAGCCATTTATAAGAAAAATAACATTTGCATTTGTAAAATTGCTAAAAAAATGTAAAACCGTTGTTTTGATTCTAAAATAATATGCACGACTGGATCGCACGTACTTACTCTTATGTTCAAGTTGCTTGGAATTTTTAAAATATAAGTTACTATAAAAGAAATATTAAAATATAAAAAGCATTTAAATCGTTCTTTTGATTGTATTAACAACAAGTTAAGAAACTTAGAGCTCGAAAACAAGTATGCCATTTGATTATTTGAAAAAAATATGAATACATATATACAAAAAAAAAATTAATCGTTGGAACGGTTTTCTTAAAAACTAATTGTTTATATATACAATTTTAATAACATTTAAAAAAAGGTTTGGAATGCCAATTTTGAGTATGTGTTAAAACATATTTTCAAAAAAATTCATAAATTCGTTTGTGAAGTATTGAATTAAAAAAAAAAAGTTTTCATTTTCCCTTAAAAATCCAAAATTTTACTAAATATTATACGCAATATTATAAACATTTTATAAGAGCTTTTGCATACAAATTTTGACAGAAATCGTTTAAGCCGTTAATGAGAAGATCGCAAATTAAAAAAAACGTTGTATGGCAGGAGTTTTTGGTTAAATTTTTTCTTATTAAGAAGTACACTATACCTAAAATAATACAATGATTTTTTTTACCAAAATCGTCAGAGCTGTTTTTGAGATAAGAAAGCCACTGCCACCTAAAAACAGAAATTTTTTTTCCGAGGTACTGCCTCTTGCGAGGAACTGACAAATCTTCCAAGAGTATACTTGTCAAGAATAAGTGCTTTCTCATCTAGCCGTTTGGACTCGGCGAAAAATTGTAGGTGCCTCCACTTCTGCCGAAAATACGCACACAGGAATGGTTTAGAGTTGTAAGGCCTTGGTTCTCCACGAGCTGTTTTGCCACCAAATTTATTTTTATTTTTTAAGCTTTTCATTTACGGTTGTGGGGAGTACCTTTATTTTTGGTGTTAAAAAAAATATTCAATTTCCCCTCTGGAGAATTACAAAAAAACCTTAAGTTAAAAATTAGAAGAAAATTGCTTCAGTGGCCTAGGCTGCAGGTCGATATACGGACAGACAGACAGACGGAAAGAATTGTGTCACCCACATCGTAAGTAAAATATGAAACGTGTGAACTGAGCTCACCTAAAACAGCTTGGTACCAAGTTTTATGAAAATTGAGTCTGTAGCCGAACAAACAGAATTGTGGAACCCACTTTTACGTCTTCGGCATTATCGTTATTACATTTCTGATCAAAATCTCGAGTTTAATTTTTTGTACCAAAAACTTGTGTAGTATCAAGTGCGTACGCAGGATTTCGGTTAGGGGGTAGGGCAACATCATTCAAAAAATAGTTTTGGTACAGAAATCTTGCTTTAAAATGCTTTCAAAAGAAGAAATGAAACATTTTTGAAATAAGGGGGGGTCAACCACCCCTTCCAGACCCCCTTGTGTACGCCCTTGGGTAATACCTATATATATATCGCCCTTTCATGAAACTTGATTATTTCACATGGAATGATTTTTTAATGGAGATGTGGGAAGTTGGGGTGAATCAATCGAAATAATTTACCTTGGCACAACCTTAGGATATGGTACCTCTTTTGAATATAGTTTTTAGTTTTTAATATTGACACTATTTTATGTACAAACATACCTTTTAAAAGGAACCGTAAAATGCAATTGTTTCTAACACATATATTTGTTTGGCCCATAAACATGCTTAAAATCGAAAATACAACTGAATTCAACCATGCGTATCTGAGAGAATGGTCTAACTGTCCAATATTTTTGGTGTAACTTGGAAGCAAATCTTAGTTTGACACTTTTACGCCTAACAATTTTTGTTCAAAATTTAATTTTCTATCGAAATGGATGATTTGAAAAAATTTATAATAAAATTTAAGTAGGAAAAATTTAACAAAAACCAACTTACAAAGAATCGAAAAATCCAAGGTTTTAAAACAAGCTAATATGACATGTTAAAAAAGAATTATTGATTCAAACTTGTCAGAGGTAAAAACATTTAATCTTTACAATTTCTTATCTTTTGTCACAGTTTTTTTCTCAAAAGCATATTTTCTGGTATCACATGGCCTAGCGCCAAGTCTTAGGTTAATCAGATTTCTTATGGTGGTTCTTGTTAACTTTTCGTACTTAGTTTTTATTTAATTTTTAATTCTAAAACCATCCAATTTGATAGAAAATTTAATTTTTAACAAAAAGGTTCAATTTTAAAAGTGTCAAATTAGGCTTAGCTTCCGAGTTATATCAAAAACAATATATTGAAAACTGACCGGTGTGACCATTCTCAGAAATGCATAGGTGAATTTCGTAGTTTTTTCGGTTTTAAGCATGCTTATGGGCCAAACAAACATATTCAATAATAAAAATAAATAAAACAAAATAAAACATGTGACAGAAAATGGTATCCTCATGAAAGTAGAGAGAAATATATTACTAATTTATTATCTAAATCAGTGTTTTCCAATCTTTTTTGTGCTATGCCCGACTAAGACATTTCCAAAATGTCTATGTCCCCCAAAAATTATGTTTAATTTTTAACATTTAAATTGTTGAAATTTTTACTAAAAAAATTGAATTATTAAAAATTAGGAAGTAATTACCACAATCAGAAAATTATGTTTTTAAGTCCAGCGATAAATTTTCCAGATTTGATTCTAAGGCAGTATAAGTCATCTCTCATTTTCGAAGACATTGACACCTTTCAAAATTTGAGTTTGAATTGATTGTCTGAAATATCATTGCTTCCTAAAGAGTTTTATATATTTTTTCCTTGAAGTTGCTTATTACATGAGTCTAATTTATCGAAAATATTGACACAAATAGGGCTGGCCACGATACCAGAAAAGTCTTGGTATCGTTTAGTATCGGTATCGGAAACCGAAACGATACTGAGCCGGCACCAGCTCCAAACGCATCTGAAATGATACCGATACGAGAGTTCGTTATACGAGACCAAACGAAACTGAGTTATACGAGACCGATACCGAGACGATACTAATATTTTTCGATTTTGACGAGACTTACAAAAGTATCGTTTGGTTTGGTATCGTGGCCAGACCTTTTTACAAATGTCTTACAATCGATCGTTTTCGTCTCCAGTTTACTGCATGAGAGAATCAAAACAATCCACATATATTTTAAATCAATATAAGCCCCTCATGCTCTCATTTTGTTTCTCAAAGAATATCTGAAAAAACGTTCAAAATTTGGCACAAACAAAAGTTTGAACAAACCAAGATTGAGTCCGGACTCTTTTCGAAAATAAATTCGGCTCCTTCAATATTGAAATCTGAAATGATTGTGAAGCATTAAAATGAAAAATTGCACCCTGAAAAATTGAATTGCCCCCCTTTGGGGCATGGGCCCAACGTTGGGAAACACTGATCTAGATTCAAAAAAGTCTATAAAAATATATATTGTAAAAGAGTGTTTTTTAAAGTTGAAGGAAAGCATGATATATTTTTCAAATAAAATAAGTACTGTTTTCAAATACAATCTCTACCCACAGATCCAAGAAATGCAGCAAAAAAAACTACTTAGTTGCTGGCCCTAAGCCTAACTACACATTGAATTACACTGTCTAGTGATTAAAGTTTCAACTGAAGAATAATTTGAAATTTTGTTTGCTACTACACCACGTGTCGTTTTCTTTGCTTGTTTGTTTTTTTTTTTTATCAGAAATCTAGCTAAATAATTCTTTCACAATTTTGGAACTCATCAACCAATTACTAAAGAGTGTAATTAATTTTATACTTTTTCTCGTATTTACATCGCTATCAAGCGTGATGAATGACACTTGTAATTACTGTCATAAACTGATTTTGCAAAAACTAAGCTATTTGTTTCCTTAACAACTAAAAATGTACATTTAAATATAATACATAGCTATTCACGGTACATTTATACTTTGCTGGCATATTTTAAAACAAGTCTTTTGCTCAACGTCACGTTTGTTGAACATTCAAATTAAACATATCGTTATGGATATGTAGACATTTTTTTTTGTTTTTCTTGTGACACCTTGATTCGAGTTAATAAGCTTAAATTTATATTGCTTTACTCCTTAATATGATTTTAATTTATTTTTTATTTATTGCTGAGATAAAATCTCTTACTGGAACAATACAGTTAGGAAGGTTACATATTTTTCAAACCAAAAATCTGCATGTCTTGTCAGACAAAGAAAACGAAACCTCCATTTATTTTCACAAAAGGGTTATTTAAGGGTTTCATGAATATTAAAAAATAATCGAATAAAAATGGCAGTGAATCTAGGAGTTAACTCACCAATTGAACCAGCCCTAATTTTGTGGCCAGTTTCCCCCAAGTTTGACTTAAATTTTAAGTCCTGATATTAGACAAAAAAGTTATCACTTATCAAGAACCTAGCATCATTACATTTTTGATTTTTTTTTCCATGGCCAGCTTTGCTTTATAGACCTATACTCATAGGTTGGTGTATTTACTGGAGACAGTTAGCCTGTTTATATTTCTGAGATCTCAGAGGACTCAGAGCGCTCAGAAATATAAACAGGATTCCTCTCAAAAATTCTTCATTTTTCCCCTTAAAAACTGAGACTGAAATTTTTTGGATTTGCTTGCTCAATTATTTTTTGTCGCAGTAAATTACATAAGAAGAAAAGAAAAAGGGAGTAGTTTTGAATTCTATGTGAGGAATGTTGTTTATATTTTCCTCTCCTGCTCTGTCAAAAAATTGAGGAAAAATACTAAGCGCTCAAGAAATATAAACTGGCCAAGTGACTCATCACAAAATCCAATCCAATGAACGAATATCTTTTCATATTCTTTCTCACCAATCATTAATCTAAAACTCACGATCACAATTTAAGTTGACACCGACCTTTTGGATTGAAAATAAATAACCCTTTGTCCGTCAAAACTTAAACTGTCAACACAAACAACGTTTCAGCAAGATCATATCCTCTTATGCGTCTAATAACCCCTCATTATTATTTCTATCCACACCCATGACACCGCATAATAAAAACAGCCCATGTCTTCAACATCACTTTCGTTGTGGTTTCGTTTTGCATTCAAAAGTTGCACCAAATGGTGTGTGGTGGAGAGAGACTTACCAAGGATTCCATTTGCTGTGACTTTCCATCGCAACAATTATATTGCCAAGATGACAAAAATTTACGATGCCATGTTTTTTTGTCGAAAGTCTTTTTCTTCGGCGTGGAGTGGAGTAAGTTTTGATCTTTCTATCTTCTTGTGCATCACAAACCACCATCCACATCTACATCCATAGCCAGCTGGAAAACGTGCGTCGATATAGTTTGACATTCTCTCTGCAAACCAAGGCAGACCTCGTTTAAGTGTGTTTCTTTTGCTGACAATGCTGTGCTGTCCAGAGATGTTAAGAAGAGAGTGTTTATTGCAATTGATGACGACGATTATGACAGCGATCTTCATTGTGATCATTAATAACTACTTTGCATGGATCATTTGAAATGGCAACACCACAAAACTTGATGTTCAGAGTTTACTGACACCAAACCAGTGTTGTCTCATAGTACTGCAATTTGTACTTATCTATATAAAGTTGATGAAGGAAGACAAAAAGTGCTGCATCGTGGTCGGTGCAGGTAATTATAGTGTAATTACCTGCGTATATGTTTTGTTATTAATTGTTTTCTAAGAATGAAGAAAGTGTCAAGTTGGATGTTGTTGTGTCATATTATTTTGCTCGCTTTCTGTGAGTTTCTTAGATAACTCAGTTTTTAATATGGCGGCATAATTAATTGTTTTTTAACTGACTGTGGGGTCATAGTTCCTAATGGAATGTCTGGCAAACTGTTTATTTGTAAAAAAAAACAAAAACACATTTGCAATGAGGCTACATAATGTGTAAGAGTAGATTCATTTTTAATCAAAGTATACATAGTTTTAAAATATGCCTTAATACAAGTTTTTTACCAATATCTGAAGGGCGGCAAATACTGTGCTTAAAAAAAATATATTTATTTGTCTTAAATAAATCGTCTATTAAGGTTCTATTATTAGGGTAAGGCATATTAATTGTAAAATATGCCAAAGTGTATGAGTGATATGTATATTTCAAGTATATTAACTGTTACCATAAGCCATTCACCTGCTTCATTGGTTTCCACGCAAAATTCCTGCTTTTTCAAAATATAATCTCTGTTATCATATAATCGACCTGAATGTCAAATTTTATTAGAACCCGTCCAGTCGTTTAAGCATGATTGTAAAAAATATCCTAATAAACAAACTTAAATATTTAGTTGAATTTTAAAAAGCAGTAGTATTGAAATAATTTGTATTCATAAATATTACGTATACACCATAGTGTACCATAGTTCTCCAAAAACGAATTGAATTAATATATAGGAGCAGTTTCTGTTTAATAGCTCCAAGAACTCAAGCCACCTCACATGGAAATTAAAATTCCTCAAAGAATTATTAATATACAGGACTGGTCGCACGTACTTACTTGTTTATGTTGGAACGCACATAATGATACGAAAAATAGATGTGGATATTGTGATGCAAAATATTGAGAAGCATGTAATTCGTTCTTTAACTTGCATAAGAACAACTACCTACTTAAAAAGTTGAAGTTTAAAAAATTAATGTCATCTGAAACTATGCAGCAAAATTCTCAAAATCGTTGGAGAGGCTACTTAAATAAAATACTCGACTGCAATTTCACTTACTGCTTGACTGCTTGAAATTTAAGAACTTTTAAAATATCCAAGTTATTTTAGAAAATAAAATCTAAAAAATATAAAAAGAATTTAAATCGTTCCTTTGGATAAATAAACATCTCTTAAAATAGCTTAAAGCTCAAAACCGAGTATACCATTTGAATACTTGATGTAAAAAATACGAAAATATGAAATCATTGAAGTGGTTTTCTTAAAAACTAGTTTTTTAGTTTTCCTTTATGAAATGTTGGTTACATTTGAGAAATAAAATGTTGGTATTCCAATTTTGAGTATTTATTAACTTAGTTAAAAAAAAAAATCATCAATCTATTTTTGAAATATTAAATTTTTCAAAAAAAAAATATTTTTCATAAAATTCAAAATTTATTTCTTTTTACAGTTGGTATATGTAATTTTATTTATTTTATGAAGAATCTTTAGAATAGCAATTTTGATTTAAAGTGGTTGAGCCGTTAATAAAAAAAATCCAAAATTAAAAAACCGTTGTACCAGGATACTGTTAAAAACTGATTTTTTGTTATTTTTTACTTGCGATATTTAGGTACAATACAAGGCAAGTTTTGCATTCGTGAAAAAAAATTGAGATAACTAACAATCAAACAAGACTAAAGGATGATAGATAACTCAATAAAAGTGGGTTACACAGTTCTGTCTGTTCTTTAATCTACAGTCTAAGCCACTGAAGCGATTTCCTGCTAATTTTGAACTAAAGGTTTCCTTGTAAATCTCCAGAAGGAAACAGATTTTTTTAAGCTCCAAAAATAACAATATTATAGGGCTCCAACAATTTTGGTAGAAAAATTAAGTGATTTCTGTTGGTTCCATGTGTTTTTTTTTTTTGGTAAGTAAAACTTTACTAAAAACTGTTACTAATGATATTTGCCTTATAACGTTTTTTTTTTTATTTTCAATTTTCTCACTAACGGCTCTCAACCGATTTTAGTCAAAATTTGTATGCAAAAGCTCCTTAAAATTGTCAATAATTATGCATATCAGAATTTTGAATTAAAAAAAATGTAATTTGAATTTTTAAAAAAACTGGTTGATGTTTTTGTTTGAAACAAGGCTTATAAATTTATTTTAATAAGGGCATATTCAAATTTGGCATACCAAATTTATACATATTCATATTTTTTCAAATAATAAAATGGCATACTTGTTTTTGAGCTCCATGCTTTTTTACTTGTTGTTTATAAAAATTCAAAGAACGATTTAAATGATTTTTTTTATATTTTTATATTTTTCCATAATTACTTTCATATTATAAAATTTCATGATTCCAAGCAACTTGAAAATAAGGGCAAGTTCGTTCGAGCCAGTCGTGCATTTTATTTTTTACCGGATAGTACACCATACCTTTAATAACACACTGATTATTTTTAACAAAATCGTTTTGAGATAAATAAGTCTTTCCTTGACAGTAGTATGGAAAGTACCGTTATATTTGCAGCTTAAAATAAAAATTAATGTCCTTCTAGGCATTTACAAAAAACCTTAAGTTCAAAATTTGATAAGAATCGATCCAGTAGCTTAGGCTGTTGGGCGAGTTACCAGAGACAGACAGACAGAATTGTGCCATCAACTTTTTCGTGTGTATATATGTTTTTAATTTTTTTAAACAAAAAAACATTTATTCAAATTTAAAGAATTTAATAATTTTGCGACAAAAATTAAATTTCGAAAGCGAAATTATTAAATATCAAATTTCCAAAAAGAATGTAATGTTTTTAAGTTTAAGAAAATCAATTTTTTGAAAATTTTGATAGACTTTCAAAGTTTTTTCAACTTCTCGAGAGTTTCTTTTTAAAATTATTTTATTTGAATTCGATACCTAAGCCCACAATGAGAAAATTCATAGCCATAAAAACCATTCAATTGGAGGTAAGATCGTAAAGGTCATTTCTAAAGTTGACTGGGTGGTTTTCAAAATACTGAGTGTTTTTTTCAAAAACCAATTAAAATATGTCTTAAAAACTATACAAAAAAACGTTTTCAAAATATTTTTTTGTAACACAATGCTTTTTTAAATTCTTGTAACTTTCTGCCCCTAATATATGAATGCAAATAGCTAAACTGTGTTAAACAAAAAATAGAATAAACTGCATTTGCTTTTTCTCTTATGAATTATTTTTATTTAATATTTATTTTAATATTTAACGTTAAAATAAATTTTATAACGCATAAAGACTCACTTAAAGCAGGCAACAACAACTGCTGAAACGTTGGCAAAGAAAATGTAAACAAGTTGTTTCATTGCAGAAACTACGGTGACCAAAAAATCCGAAGGATGAAAATTTCCGGCAAGATGATTTAATATTAAAATCACCAATAAATAAATTTAGTATTAAAAAAATAAAAAAAATATTAAAATGAGCCCTCGGACATATTGTCACTTTATTGTGGTTGTTTTGAAAACCATGAATGTCATTTAAATGGTAATCAAATGTTCAGATAGTTCTTATTCATTGGTCATGTCATGTCATCAATTTTTAAAGTTTTTTCAAGGTTATAGCGATTTTTGGCACTTTAATTCTGAAATATTCACCAAAAATCAATACCATTTGAAGGTCATTCAAATTTCATAATAATAATCTATATATTCTATTCATTAGCAACATACATATATTTATAACATAGTACCTTTTAGGAACTTTAGAAGCTCGTAAGCAAAGTTTATGTCTAAACCACTTACTAAAACATGAAATGGAATTTTTTTTGCAAATATCCCTAAGATGGGACGGGCTACCAAAAATCTTTATTGATCTAGAAAAAAAAAAACTTTAAAGAATCATAAACCTAATTTTAAAAACTTTCACGCAAAAACATAAAATCGGCTATTAGAACATGCTAATTCAACGATTATTGAAATTCTTGAAGAGTCGAATTAAGTACGCCGCCTGCGAAGAACAAAACCTTCCGACTTGGTGCGGTAAACAGAAAACCGCTTTAAAATCGCGGAATAAGCAGGAACTTTCACCGGAAAGTAACCTTCAACACGTTACTTAACTTCGCTAAAAATAAATTGCTAGTTAAGTTTCAACTTAGTTGCAATCGGGAAGTGTAGGTGGTTTTAGTGTAGTTAAAATCTCACACACCTATGAGCACGCGTTTTTCGGTCCTCATAGAGCCTGATGCAGGTTTTGCATCTTCCCACGGGGAAAAAAAAACCTAATTTTATGGTTGACTTATAACTAAAAAAAAGTCAATAGTTGACCTCTAATCACGATCCAGTGACCTTCACATACGGTATACGGTATACGGTGTCTGGAAATGAGGTAGGAGCCCAGAAAACTAAGACTTTCACTTCAAATGAATGATTTTTTGGCAGGGAGATTAGTTAATTTCCTTAAAAAATCCGTAAATTGAGGCCGGAAAAGATTTGTTTGGGGGGGGGAGGTGTTGAATTCCCTTTTTCTTAATTTATTGAAAACGACATGCCACAACTTTATTGTGTTGTTAGTTTTGTGGCAAAAGTAAGTTTTTTGGCAAAATTTTTGTGTAAGATCTGCGCTTGGCAACATCTCCTCATTATAAAACCAAGTTTTTGGGGTGCCCGGGATAAGCGGAGCCCACCATCTTGAAAAATAAGGTTATTTGGTCTTGTTTCAACACTTTGATTGAATTTCCTTTTTACAATCAAATCATGAGAGAATAACATTTAAAATTATCTAAATACGTGAAAATACTTGACTATTTTTGTAAACTTAAAAAAAGTTAAGTTCCATACATTAATATTATTTGTAACACAGGGGCAGTATGCAGATTTAATGATAACTTTTCCAATTATTTTCATTTTAGTATTATTAATACACAATCTTCCTATGATTGATAGCATCAATTGATCCTCTAACACTTTCGCTATTACTTTGCTTCCTTAGGCATATAAATTTACATCTTTTTTGCTCACTGTTCCATTGTGCTTAAAACACAACTTGATGTTCCTACATTATATGCAAAAACCATAATAAAAACATTTATCATTAAATCAACCCACAAATCAATTATATTATTTTTTTTTTTTTTAATAAAGTCTGACGAATTAATAACAATGATTATTCCACTTTCATCTGACCAAATCAAATCATTTCTCTATACTCCTACTGAATTTCTCACTATTGCTCTTTCATACAAATCTTATGTCTGGTACCTTCAAGCCATAGTCCATATAAATTTCTATAGGCATTTTTTTTTAAATTATTATTCTGTCTTGATTTTTTTTTTCTGCAAATTACAAACTGTCAAACAACACCCATTCTACAAGAAAGTAACAACATAAACGAATACAACAAACAAAAAAGCATACAGCAAATCCATGATATTTTTTTTTTCGCGGTTTTGTTTTATTGATGGAACAATTACATAGAAAAAAAATTATAAATAAAATACTTTAACTGTTTATAAAGAGCCATGATATACGTAGGTAGATAAACTATCAAGATATAAAAACATTACCGGTCGTGTCGTGTCGTAGATACTTCCAGTCATTAAACTCAAATTGCATGCCCAACAAATCCAACTAAATTGAGGTATAGAAACCAAAGGAGAGGTATAGGAGCAGCAGCAGAAGTTGAAACCTTCATTGCTGCGCAAGGTGATAGCCGTGTGCTCATGCGAAGTTTTATACAGTTTGAGTAAAAAAGGAAGTCTTTGGCATGGTTAAAACTTTAGAGGCGTTTTATTTCTTACTATAAAGTGGTAGAGACGAGCCTCATATACTCTGTATTTATGCAGTGTTGCAGGGCTTTGAATTTGAAAAAAAAAATTATTTCCAAACTAATTAAGCTTTGCTGAAAACGAATATAAAATCCAATTTTTCCAAAAAACTACACACGTTTTATACGTTAATGAGCTAAAACTGGTAGTAAAAAAGAACTAAAAACTTCTTTTAGCGAATATCTCAAAATGGCTCCCTTAGAAAAAAAGTAACCATTTATTCTTATGTCCTGTGCTGACCCAAAATTTTATAAGTTCGTCTAAATAACTTAGGAAAATTAGACGCAAATGGCAAAACTTGAAAAAGAACAGAAAAAATAAAAATTTTAGCTGTTTGAGCTGTTCACACGAGTGCGACTAAATAACAACAAATAATCTAAAGAAACGAGATTTAAAATAGTTATTCCCTTAATTCTTAAAAAAAAAATACTAGACAAAAATAGAAGAAATCGAAAGCTGATAGATTCAGATTCACAATGACAAATTTGTTTACTGAAATATCTCTTTTTTTAGCAATTAATTTAATTAAAATTTGCATATTAAATTTTAAGACCTTAACAATAACGTCAGCTATATTTCTACTATTTTTGGCTACAACTTATGGTGTACTTAATTTTTTACTAGTTAACTACAAAAAACACGTTCCGGCAGGGTTACCATTTTTTTTTTTTCAAATTCCAACAAAAATTTTCAAAGTTAATCTCTTTTTTCAAGGCTGATGGGATTAGGGCTGACCACGATACCAAGCCCAACGATACTTTTGTAAGTATCGTCTCAGTATCGTCAAAATCGAAAAATGTTAGTATTGTCTCGATATCGGTCTCGGTCTCGTACAACTCAGTCTCGTTTGGTCTCGTATAACAAAGTCGCGGTATCGGTATGGGTCTCGTCTGGTTTCAGTCAAGTCTGAGTCACAAGCCAGAATAAAATGCACGACTTGGTTACATGTTCTTTATCTAGTAGTTGAACTCGCTTGGCATTTCTAAGATTTAAGACAAAAATCATTATTATAAAAGACAATTTTTTTAACTGAAGTTTTTTTGAAGTTGAAGTTGCTTGTTTCACAATGACCGATTAGGAATTGGACGCACAAATGTTTGCACTGGGTCATCAATAAAGAGAGACAAGTCTGAAAATTTCATCCAAATTGTTGTCTTCAGCATAACTTAGATGGGTGTGGTAGTGAGTTTAAATGAAAATTATTGCCTAAACCTTCTCCCAGCTAAGGAAAAAAGCATAAATATATGGTAGGGTCTGAAAATGTCATCTAAATCATAAGAGCCTTTTCCGAGAAACCAATTACAAAAATTAATTGTTTGTAATAAATTATTAATAATATTCAAATTTTCTGCCGATACCAAACGATACTACCGGGAGTATTGGTAAATTTCGTTCCAAAAAATGCGGTATCGTTTGGTATTGCCTCGGTATCGTTTTGAAGCTGGTATCGTCTCGGTATCGTTTTGGTTTCCGATACTGATACCAAACGATACGGAGACTTTTCTGGTATCGTGGCTAGCCCTAGATGCAATTTATCAAGCTTGCCAGGCGAGCTTTATTTTGATGAAGTAGTTATTGTAAGAAATATCTTTTTTATTTAATTTTTTTCCAAATTTTTAAATACCTTTACAAATAAACCGTTTTATACGAAGCCAAGGTTTCTTTAATTTTTAATATTTTGAAAACTTAAAGTCCTTGAACAAATCCACTTTTCAGCGTTTGACTAATAGTATATTGATTATGTCCTAAGAAACAGGGCTATGAGAAATCATTTAATGGGTCATTGAAGATGGTTAAACCGCGGAGTGCCTTAAATTAGATGGGGCTTCATGAACGGGCGGTGCAAAGGCACCCTTTTTGGTTTTACATATAACTCAAATAAGATGCAAGATTTCGAATAGTGCTAGTAACCTTTTTTGTTGACTTGAAATTTGCCATCGAAATAGTTTCAAAAAAACTTTTAAAAATTTTTTAGTTACTTTAATTAAAAAAAAAAATTGAATAAAAATGTCAAAAATCACATTTTTTTAAAGTTAAATATTTATGAATTTGGCGTTTTTACCTTCTTGGAGAAACGTGTTAGAGGATTTTGCTCTAACTGGGTATACGATATGTAAAAATTAATAGTCAAATTTCAATTTTTCAAAGTTTAAGGGTTGCCATCTAATGTTTTGCTATTTACTTTGCAACCATTTTGCAGTCGATATTTATCAAAAAAAAATTCTGAATTAATCATTTTTGAGGAAATTTTATCACCTTACTTTTATATAGCGCAATGCTTATAGGACCTATTAGGTCTGCTGGTATTTTTTGAGAAATCCATTTCGATGGTAAAGTTATTTCTTAATATGCAAATTTAAAAAAAATTGAAAAATATTGCATACACAATTTAAAAAAAAACGTTTGTTATTTAATTGTTTTTGAAATAAAGATAAAAAAATTAAAAAATTTAATGTATGCAAAATTTCTCCCGGTCAAACTGACTGAAATTTTAGTATATTATACTTCATGCTATTCTGATCAAAAGAATATAAAAGAAGAAAGCTCAGAAACAAATAGCTTCGGAGTAACTGTGCCTGAAAATAATTATTACAAAAAGTAGGCGAAATTGAAATTAAAAGCTGTTTTCATTTTTTTTATGATATACTGTAATCAGTAAATTGTTTTACGAAAAATAATAAATGGATCTTATAGTTTCTAGAGCTGTTAATTAAGCCCTTTGAATGCATAGTTGCTTAGCTGAAAAAATTTGCTAATTCATTTAGTGTGGGGTTTTTTCAAAATTTTTTGAAAATTCTATATCCCAAAAACGTGTCGGCAATTTTTCTGGATATGCACATTAGTAAAAACTAACAATTTGCTTACTTAAATTTATCCCTGAGAATGTTTAAGGAGTTTCTATGTACAAGAAATATTTTTAGAAGTTGTTTTAGTGAGTCTAAATATCCAGTTTCATGATTTTTCTCTAATAATACCCATATTCTTATAGTATAACATTTTCATAACCCAAAGCCACTTGAACATAAAACCAAGTACGTGCAATCCAGCCGTACATTTTATTTCAAATACTTTGCCTTTAAATTTGTTCGGATGATCGAAAGAAAAAAGTTGCATAAAGCTTCCATAAAATTATATTTGCTTGTATAAATGTAGTCCAAAACTCGTTAAGGCTTCTTTTTATCAATTTCAAACAAGATAAAAAGAAACTACCGAGTTTATGATACATATGCTCGACATAAAAGTATATAATCTGAAATTTATAATTTTGCCTATGTCAGCAGGTGGTTTCAAAATGTTTCAGACATTAAATTTCAGTTTTATGATGTTGATTGTTATTTTTATTTTATCTTACAGACATAAAAAAAGACCCAACGATGTAGTAATTAAAATTTTGAAAGTTAAAAATCCACGGGAATTCTAGGCACCAAAGTCCAATTACTTCAAAATGTATGTCTAATCAAAGAAAGATTTCACATCTCGGTGGATGATGCTTCGTACGTATTTGTAAAAGTAAATAATAAAAACCTTATTTGTAATGCAAGTGACAGTCATCTTCATCTGTTGATTATATTTTAAAGATAAATTTCTGCAAAAGTTTCCAATCTCACCATGGCCCATTAGGCCACAATAAGTAATACAAAAGCCCCATGGTGCGACATATAATGTCATCTTGAAATTCATTTTCTTTGACAAGAGACCCTTCCAAGAACATAATTCACGTGGGTAACTAATTTCAATTTCCAACTAATGACATCTTCATTTAAGTTGACTTTCACTACCAACATGATGTGCCATGGTCGTTCAAAAATATCTAGATGCACAAAAGACGCTTGGATATTGGGATCTTAAGACTGATTCTTAGGTAGACATAAACTAAGCTGGATGAAGGAAGGAAGGTAAATGCCAAAATCGCGTGCAATTGCACATGCATATGCATAATATTGTGCATGCGGCTTCTAATTCAAGAGGTGGCTTCATGTCTGGCCTTTTCACTTTTTTGTTGCTTGTCATGTTGCATTTCTGCATCCCGCCACACTCCACTCATTGTGGTTCCTCCAAATATAATATAAGCTAGTTTGGATTCTGCAGAAGTCGTTCCCACAATCAAAACTGACTTAAAAGGCAGAGATTGGCATGGTGTGGTGTTAGTGTTATGGACAAGATCCAAGACCATGCCAAGCCAGGGTAACATGTTTTCTCACTCTCTCTCTATGCCTCTAATCTTCCTCGAGAAAAGATGAACCACCAAGGCTACCTCGTAAGATATGACCAACTCTCCAACTACATTATATTGGGGTGAGCCCGAGCACGTAATTCTGCAAATGGTCGTGAATCCATGTTACTTATCTGAGGTAGTCGAAAGCTATTTTGCTTCTATTGCCATCTTAGAGTCTCACTCGAGGCCAGGGATGTGCGGTATCAACAATTTTTCACTTTCTTTGGGACACGAGGTGACCTTAATACTGGTTTTATGATGTTGTGTTTTTTTTTTCGTATGCGAGGAGGATAGATTAGCTTTGGAACTGGTTGAGGTAGTAGTTGTTTTGATGTGGGATTATCTTTGATGGAATCTTGTGGACGGTCTTTTAGTAGCAAAAAAAAGGGGGAAAGTGATTTTTCATAATTTTTCTAGAGAATTGTGAGGGTGCAATCGTGCGTGATGAACTTGAATTGAATTAAAATTAATTTTCAATTTATTCAATGATGTGCAGTTATATTTGAAAGGAATGTGGAACCTGTTGAAAGATAGTTTTTTTTTTGTTTTGGTGACTTTGTCAATTGAAAATCCTATTCACATGGAAAAAGAAAGCATTCAACTTGTCATCGAAAGTGTCAACTTACGCGAATGCCATGGCTTTGAACAGCTGTGTAATGGATTGTTTGTCAAAAAATGCACTGAAGACCGTACTCCTGGTGAGGAGGAGTCAAAAAGAGGTGTACATATGTTTTTTCATTTTTGATTGTAAAAAAAAAGATGCTGATCTCAACAAAGATAAAGATAAACCTTGACTAGAGCCCCTTTTTATTTTAGAACTGAATTAGCAACAAGGTATAAGAATGGTAGAGGGGAGAAGGAGTGATACAATTGTCCAAAATATCTAGCTTACAACAATGAAAGTAAGAAATGCAAAGAAAGAGTTAAAGATTGAAACAAGATAATGGCCGCAAGTTTAGAACTTATGTCCTTTTTACCATAAGAAGAAAAGTTATTATATTGCTAGCTTACCCCCAATATAAATAAACTACTAATATTTTTGTTTTGATGACAAAAATTTCTTCAATTATCTAATAATTTCGATAACCGTAATCATGGATGCTCTTAAGCATTTTTATGACTGTAAGTCTTAAATCAACTTCTGAGAAATTGAAAGTTTGAAATATTTTTTGAAGTTCTGGAAGGTAGGCACTTTGTAGTGTCTACAATTTCAACCACATACTCCTGCTGGAAGCTTAAATTGCTGTCTAGCTACTAAATATTATATCAGAGCGCAAAAAATGCTGGTGAACTGGCCATCTTCAGAACGGTTTTCATGGATGGGACATTTTTTTAATTTTGTTTTTGTAACGTATACATAGCTATTTATCTAGCTATTTATACGTTACAAAAATTAAATTTTCGGGGTATAAAGAAGCTTAAGCTTAGCTTTGAACTATGGTGTTGAACTATACATTTGCAGAGTTTTTAAAACAATTTACAGTTTCAGTTTTGATATGAAAACTAAGGTAAAAGTTTGATAACTAGCCTTTTAGATCTGTAATTATTTTTAGTTGCAATTTAGGTAGATACTTAAGATTACACTAAAAAACTGGGTGGCACAATTTTGTCTGTCTTTACCTCAACCTGCAGCCTAAACCACTTAAGCTACTTTCATCAAATATTTAACTAAAGGTTTACTTGTAATTCCCTTGAGGAAATTGATTTTTCCTCCACTTAGGAGACTGCTTCTATAACGATCCTAGAGATCTGGCAGACATCGACATAAATAGTCTCGTTCGCTTCGTCAGAAGCTCCAAGTGGTTTAACGAGTAAGGAAAGAGTTTTTCAGAATCATGTGGGATCACAATGGACCAACTTTGGTCTAAGTGTGTCAGTCTTAATTTACTCACAGCTACTTCTACCTAACCTAACCTAACCTCGTAAATTTCATCCAAATGCAATTGAAAGTATACATAGTTTCCAACAAGTCTCTGGAAGGTCTTTTCTGCAACAACCCGTTTGGACTCAAGCGTTAGTTGAAAATTGAAGTATTTTTACTAAAAAAAAAAACACAGTTAATAAGTGTTTGTGAAACAATATTTGATTTTTTCGTGTCTAGTAAAAACTAAATTAACCTTTTTTATGGCCTCTGTTGCTTTGCATTCGCATCTGAACCCATTCTTCGAGAAACGATTGAAAATGAAACAAATCGAATGAATTTTATTTTATTTTTCATCTTTTTTTGATGAATTTTATCGATGAGATAGTTACAGAACATTGGTCCTGGACTCAGAATTGCTGTAGCATGTCATTTCTTTGAGTTATTCGAATCTACAGTTTTGAAAAAATGTGTTTTTGGTAGGGCTGGCTACGATACAAGATAATTCTCGGTACCATTTGGCATCGGTTTCGATAACCATAATAATACCGAGGCGACACTAGCTAAAAAGCATCCGAAAAGATCGAAATATCCGATACTGTACTTTTTTGACAAAAATTTACTGAGTTTTCCGTAATATCGTTTGGTATTGAAAGAAAAATGGATTTTTAGATAACTTTAGGGTGGTCGTAAAGAAAGGGCACAATATTGGTTGGTATCATTTTGGAAGGCCAGAAATCCATTTTTATGATTAGTTTTTCAAATTAAGTTCTTTTAATAAATAAGTTCAGCAAAAATTGTTTTCAAAGTTTAAACAATTTTTTGCCAAAACTGATATTTAATTTTTTTTGTTTGAAAACAAACTATAAGAGTAGTCTTTTGGCGTTATAAGAAGCTGCAAAACAGTACTGTAAGTATTGCCGTTGTTTGTTTATTAATTTTTTTTCTATTTCATGTAATTTTTTTTTAATAAAATTGCCCCTCCTGCCCAAGCGTGCGGGAATATTACCCCCTCTTCTCGGATTTTTTTTGGCTTATTTTACACGAATCACCAAGTATGTAAAACAAAATAAAAGTAAATTAAATTAACCCCTACAACCACTATAGGGAATGAAAATAAAAATCTGAAGAAATTATGAAACGGTTTTTATTCATATGGAACTAATTAAGACCAAACTAAATTTATAAAAAATCAAAAAGCTAATTATAACGACCACCTTAATGTTCTTACATAATATGGCAAGTTATGCATTCGAAAAAATTTTTTAATTCGAGATTTTGATCAAGCTTGTCATTACGTATATAAGGAAGACAAAAAAAAGTTGTTCACAAAACTCTGTCTATCTGTCTGTCTGTTCGGCTACTGCCTAAACGACTCGATTGATTATCTTAAAACTTTTAACTCGGTGGTTTTTGGAGAATCTACTAGATGTTTAGTTTTTTGAGAACCAAAAATGATGATACCATCAAATTTTTTTTTAGCATTTTTATAAAATCTTATTTCTCTCAAAAACGGTAAAAGGTTACCTACGAATAGGAAACCATTTAACAAAAATCGGTTATTAATGGTATCTCTCAAAGAAAGATTTTTTTTCTAGTTATTTTTTTGAAAACCTTAAAGGTGTCTGGCAGACTTTAGATTCCACTTTAAGTGTTGGGCAAGTGTAAAAATAAGTTTTTTAAAACTTTTCTCAAAATATATCAAAAATTCAGCTCTGATAAAATAACGTAGTTTTGCATCAATTAACTGCAATTTAGAACTTAATATCTACGAAACGCACCTGGTTTCAACATTCGTGTTATCCATTCGATCATACCTACCCTAGAGTGCATTCCCAAAAAAAAAAAAATCAGCTGTGATAAAATGGCGTATGTCTGGCGGCCCTGGGATCCTACTGTATTCCTTTATTTTTTTTAACCCTCAGCTTCTTTAACGAGAGTAAGGACGTGTGGCCAAGTCGTGCATTTTTTTAATTAATAACAAAATAAAAGAATTTTTTTTCAATTGATTTCGCGGAAACGGTTTTTACAATTTTGATGTAATTTTCACATTTTTTTTTTTTTAGGCAGGTAAATGGTTTAGGCAAAGGTTTTAATTTTAGGAACCACCAATGCACGGAACGAATTCTTGGATCAGATCATGAAAAGTGAGCTGTAAATTACGAAAAAAAAATCCCAATTTAAACCTTGGCTCGGAATTCCATAATTTACTACTATTTGCTTGCAATTTGTAAAACTGAGCCAAATAAAGATATTGATACTCAAAAATCGTAAATAAACACTCAATCAAGCAATTATTCTATCAAGAGAAAACAAAAATTGCGAAGCACAAATCGCAATTTTATCCAAATATTCTTCATTGGCACAATTTGTAAATTTGCCAAAAAGATTTGTGATCACCACATTTGTGCTTTATCTCTTCGAGTTTTCTCATAGAGTTGCGAATTGCGACAGAAAATCGTAAATCAGGGATTGTGCAATGTAAATTACTAAATATTTATCGCAAATCAATAATTTTAAATGCTGTTTAAGAAATTATTCTTTTAGAGAATAAATAACGCCAAAAAAATGTATATTAATTAAATAACCAGTTGTTGCATTAATTTGGGATCAAAATGCCTTGATTTACAATTAAAACATGTTTTGTTTATTGCAACTGGAAATTTTTCAATTAGTGATATTTCAATTCTTCGAACGGGTGTGCTATGGTCATTTTTATATTGCTCGGTTTCTTTAAAGTCAATGATTTTAAAGAAATTTTCAGACTTGGTTCTTTTTAGCTGGAAGAAGTAACTTTAGTGAAATCCTTCCACTATCACGCCATTATTTTGTTAGAAATCTTGATTTCTCGAAACGGCTCCAATGGTTTTTGTAATAATTTTATTTAATTCATTCTTTTAATAACTAATTACATCGATTTAACTTTTTTCGATTTATTCATTAGTTGGTTAGCGAATATGGATACAACTCTGCAGTTGTGCATTGTCTACCTGTGCACTCAAGGCCCTGCCTAATAAATTATGCATATCCTATATAATAATCTTTCTAGCATTCCATCTGAAGTGAATATTTCCCTTACGCCATAGTGACTTTTGATTCTTCTATTAATTTTAATACAAAAATATTTCCTGCACAGATTACAGTTGCTTTCATATCATATTATTATTCCTGAGAACAAAAAATACTCCACATAAGCCCCACAGTGAATAATGATTCACTTTATTTGAAAATAAAATGTTAAGATCTTAAAAATGGCCTACATTTTATGTTTGCTAAAATTTTCGAATATTTCATGTTACAGAGATAAAATTTAATGATCTGCAATATTTTTATATTTAATGCCAGTTTGACTGTAAAAATTAAGCAATATATACAATATGTAAACACATTATGTGTTTCTTTTTGTCATAAACATCGAACTAAGTTATGAAATACTGAAATTGTTTACATGTTAATTGCCTCAATATTTGCCTCAAGCAAACTCCTTTACTATAAAAAAAACTAAAAACAAACCATTTAAACCGGACAAAACTTACTATTGTACCTGCAATAATTATTAATTTTTATTTTACTCAGTTCCCTTAGTTCCTTAAGAAAACATACCAAAATGGTTGATTCAGATGGCTAAAGTAAAAAAGAAGAGCCCTCTATTGACACAAGTCTCCACAAGTTTGAAAAAGCATTTCCCGCGACAATGTGCGCTGTGTGACAACAAGTGTTCCATGAAAACAACCATAACTAGGTATAACAACTATCTAAGAGACTAGGTCATCATCAGCACTGTGGTATGCATTTAGGTTGGGTGCGAGAATAACGAGAGCCACTTGTACTTTTTGTTTCAATAAAATACAAACAGACAGTGTTTACATTCCCACCGAATAGCTTTTGTCTGTCCCACAAAAGAGGGAGACATCAATGTACTGCAGGCTGTAGGTATCGTATAGGTACATACATAGATAGACGGAAATAATGGTTTGGCGGAAATATGCTTTGAACACGCCAAACTAAATAAACTTACCTTTACACTCTAAATCGCTTGATTGAGTTAAAATTTTCTATTAATAAATTTAATGTTAATAAAAGGTTAATATGAATTATTCTAATGTGCTTATGTCCAGTTTGAAATACTTGGTAAGTACTGAGTTGACTAAATAACATCGGATAACTGTCAAAACTCTATTAGTCCTAATTGAAAATTTCTTACAAGACGCAAGGGATCCTTCTAAATAAATTGTTACAAAATGGAATGGATTGATGTTTTAAAATTTGGTTAATGGAGCCATGGAATCAGGGCACAATTATCAGACCTAATATTTAAATTCAATGTTCTTATCTAAAATATTAACAGTCGTATTTATAAAGTTTGTCTAACTTTAGACAGCCATCTAACTCTAAAAAGTTATTAATTAACTTTGGTTTGTCTTACTTGGACAACGGCATCGGTTGCCTAAGATTTTTCTTAGTTGATATTTATTTCGATTAAAAAAAGCATAATTCCAACTATTAAGGAATTTTATGAATCTGCTTAACTTTAGTCAACCATCTAAAAAATCTAATAAATAAGGCTGTAAATATATTAAAATTTTCTTCAAGGTCCTACAAAGTTTTGACAAAAAGCCAACGATTAATTGTAGTTTTTTCATAATTATTTACATATATATATTATGACTTCATAAATGTCTTTGGAGTTATTTTGAGTTTTATTGATTGAAGAACGTGGACCTTAGCTAAATCACGGATGGTCTTGTTTTTAAATAGTGAACTTCAGCCGTCCACCCTTATTCAGAGAGAATACCGATATCAGTTTATTTCTTTAATTGTTTTTATATGCTTTTGAATAAAGTCTAATAATTTCCAACCAAATAAAATAATCAAATCTCAAAAATCAAAATTTGTAATTTTAACTTCAAAGTACAACAACCCAAGTCAACCGATTCACAGTGTAAATGTTAAAAAGAAAATAAAATTAAGTACATCCTATAATAGTTCAGATTAATTATGAAGGTATGCAAATAATGTGAATTAATTATACAGATCAAAGTAAAATATTTAAAACAAAAAAAAAAACAGTCTAAGAAGAAAATGAGTATAGGAAAATTCAATCCTCCATGGAAGAATCAAGTCAAGAAGAAAACTCGATCCATTTTTTTTTTTTTTAATTTTTTTGAACTTCCTATTTCACTCTGACTATGCATAAAGTGGAATATCATGATCGGCTTATTAAACCTCCATCAAAGAGTCAGTCATGCAATTCAGAAGCCAAACAGAAAGACACACTTGGTTAGCTGGGGAAGCCGAAGGTGTATGATGATGCATCACCGTCCGAACTTTCTTGGTGAGTGGTTGAGTGGATAATTTCTTAAATTGAAAAAAATAAAAAACTAAACTGGAAACTGAAAACTGACCTCGTCCAACCACAACAACATCGACATTGGCATTGGCTTTGGAGTTAAATTTTTTTTTATTTCAACGCAACTGACCACAACTGTCAATGCAGTTGGTATAGACTTTAGAGAGCTCTTGGTGGCCACTTACTGGTGCCGGCTAAAGTGTATAGCTTGAATGGGACGATTAATCAATTGACTTACGATAAAGATAAGTCTAAATAAAATAAAAACCTGTTGAAGCTTCGTGAGCCGGGTGTTGGACATGAGAAATATTAATTGGGACAGAAACAGATACGTCATGATCTTGGTTGGGAGTAAGTTATCTCTAGACTTATTTGCTCCAGAAAAGACAAAAATTTGTATTGAAAATTGACATTAATTTTTATGAGAGCCTAACAAGAATATTAAGTTGCATCGTGGTTCCCCACACGTGGTTCTTATGTATTTTGTTTAGACTATTCGGTCATATTTTTGAAGAAGATGACAATTTATTAACAATATTTAAAAATAAAACATCCAAAGAGATAGCTGAGCCCTACGCTGTTCCTCAAGGAAGCCATTTAGGACCTTAACTATTTTTTATTGAAGACTTAAATAGTGATATTGCAATTAAATATTTAGTTCTTTATAAGTCTACAAACGAAGCTAAGCTTAGCTTTTCTTTAAAAAAAACTTATAAGAAAAAATTAAAGGGAGGGGCAAGAGGAGGGTATTTACGCCCTGGCTTTGGAAGTAACTTACAAACGTATTTAAAAATTTCTAATATGGACTTCTAATAAATACTTTCTTTTTTTTTGTCGAAGTCCAATATTTCTTCCCCTTCCCCCAGAAAAATTATGTGGGTGCCTTTGGTGTTTGCCTTTGGTGTAGTATCAATGAACGTGAAAAAGAATTTAACTATGTCTTTTTGCTCGCAAACGTACGCCTTTCCTCATGATGTGTTTGGAGTCAATTCTATACCAAACTAACATCATCAATCATTATGAATATATGCAAACCTATTTTTTTCTAACGACCTCTTTGCCATGTCTGATCTCCTATAGAATATTAATAGGTACACAATCCGCAGATTTACCACCTTTCAATCAAACAGCGTCTGCTCGTCTGGCCTTAATTTATTAACCATCACTGACTCAGATAGAAGAAAAGTTTCTAAATAATTATTTATTTACTATATGTTTTGTTTGTAGTAACTGTAGTAAAAATTTTATCTTTTTTTTACCGCCACAATTAAACCTCCAGAAAAATTTACCAACTTACCTTAATATTAGCTTTTTATGTAGATGTTTTAAGTTAATTTACTTATTCGCGTTTTTCACTATGAACTGTTTGTAATTGATTATAGAAGACATAATTACTGCAGCTTATTATGTAAGTTTTAAAGGTTTACGATATTGAAATTAATGGTAGATTTTGAGAGAATTGTTTGTTTAGTTTTGTATTTATCCTTTTCAATAGATCAATCGACAAAGACAATTTTTTTGCAGTAAGTGAATCTTAAGATTAATTTTTTAAAAGCTGTGCATCGGAACAAATATTTTTTTCTTGTTATTTCCAACCCCAGCCACTTCAGTATTTGTGAATGCAATGTTTTTTTTCGAAAACGCGCGTAGTATCAAACAGAGTTTATTTCTACCAAATAGAAACAAATATGAAAAATATTGGTATGCAAATCTTAAGTAGGTATTTATTTATGTTCATATAAAAAAAAAATTCCAAAAAGAAATTTTTTGATACAAAAATAAGAAAACGTTGAAACTTTTTTTTTTTAAATTCCCAAAAACATTTTTTTTGTAAATTTCGATCTGCAATATTATTTAATCTTAATTCAAATCTGTGCATTAAAAAAAAATACCTGAATCCATTAAGCCAGTAATGAGACAATTAATAAAAAAAAAACATTCTGTGAAAGGTACCTACGTACCTAAACGTACATTTTTATAATTTTTGGTAGTAAATAGCACTGGTTTAAATATATGTGTCTTCTTAAATCAAAAGCAACGTATTCCACTTTACAAATAAAAATTTGTCAATTATGCAGTTTTAATCAATTTCTTAAACTTTTTTTTTTCTCAAGATACATATTTGAATAAAACGGTTAAACAAACCTATCCAAAAGTTGCTTTTACTAAAAGAAAATTTATGAAGCCATTTTGATAAAAAATAGTTTTTTTTAAAAATGCTTAGATTATATGTCAGGTACCTATTTTTGGCTTAAAAAAAAAGAAAAAAACTGTTAGGATAATCACTTTAGAAACCACGATGTAGCAAGTATTAAGAAAATCGAGGCTGTAGACGAAGAGACAGACAGAATTACGAGACCTGCTTTTTTTGTGTTCCCTATCTGATCAAAATCTTGATTTTTGTTTACGAATGCATAGCTAGTTATTAAAATTTTAAAGCAAAAAAAATGCATTTTGCAATAGTATAAAAGAGTAAGGGTTGAAATCCTGTCAGGGTCCAAATCCTTTTTGCTAAATTCTGCTTTCAAAATTCTGTTCTTCAAAATTCTGCTTTCAAAATTGTGCTTTCAAAAAAAACAAAACACACGCTTTTTAACATTTTCCAAACCTTCTTTTTATTATTGGCAGAATTTCATAAAATAATTTTCTTATAAATAGGCTTTTTATTCTATTGGATTCAGCATTAAAAAAAAAACCTTGAAACCATGTGCCACGTGGATAAATTGTACCAAAACTATTTTTGAGTTTAATAATCCACAATTCCCCCTATCGTCCTCCCCCCACCTACCGCAAAAAAAGTTACTCACCAACCTAGAGATTTGTTGTTTTGTTTTTAATGTATTTTGCTAAGTTTCATGAAGGTAACTTAAATGTCTCATTTAACTATCCCAATATCCGACACTATCCGGGGTATTGTCGGATTCCAATTGTCTCATTCAAAAGTATCCGAATATCCGGATAGTTTCAAGATTTGGATACTGTTTGAAGCTCTATAAGGTACTTGCTTGAGCATGAATTAAAGGAAAAATTTCTTTCAATTGGTGAAAAAGCGGTGTAGCTGATTTTTTTTACGATTTCCTGTCTTCTACTTACGAATTAATATTCGTCAAAATTCGTCTAAGATAACATTGTAAATTTTGAAATGTCTAAGTTTTTCAAAAATATGACCTTCTTCAATTTCAAATTAAGTAATATTATGCTATATTCCCACCAAAACGAAATTCGTTTATTGATATTTTTAATTGATGGAAAAGATTTCATGAAAATTTCATTGAAATCTCAATGAAAACTCTAGATGTCAACGAAATCGTAATGAAATCCTTATCCACCAATTTGAAATCTCTAAAATTAAAAATTAGCTAGAAAATCAGATTTTGGTTTAGTGTATTATAAAACATCATTCTGGCTAAAAAAAAAATTGTTAAAAAGTGGGTTACACCATTTTTGCACTTAAAGTTCCAGCCTCAATAACCTGTAAAAGTATAAAATTAAATGAAGAGATAAATTGTACACGGCTGGTTTTCTTGTTGTATTTTGAAAAAAAATAAGTCAATGTTAGGATTTTAATTGGACATGGTGCAAACCGGAAATAAGACAAATGATTTACGAAAAGTTGTACCTTTTTTCGTTAATTATACAAGTTATTTGAGAAAAAGCAGAATAGGCAGAATTTTATTTTGTAAAATGTTATATGACAGAATTTTGAAAAGCAGAATTTTGACAGACAGACTGGAAAAAACAGATTTTTTTTTGAAAAAAACAGAATTTTGAGACCCGAATTTCGACACGCTCCCGAAATAAAATGTGCCATGGTTCGCATCATTTTAATAGTTCGTAACTCGTTGAATAACTTAGAACTCAAAAACAAGTAAGCCATTTCATTACATGAAAAGATATGAATATGTGCACGAAAAAATTATAATCGTTGTAGCGGCTTTCTTAAAAATTAATTTCTTTTATAATAATTTAGTAACATTTAAAAAAAAAATTTGGTATGCCGAATTTGAATGAACCTTTCTTAAAATAAATTTTTAAACCTTGTTTCAAAAAAAAATCATCAACCATACAATAATACACTGATTTTTTTTTATCAAATTTAGCAGAGCTGTTTTTTGAGATAATCAGGGTTCAGGTACTTTCGAAGCTAAGAAAAATTTCAATTTCAACTCTAGAGCAGGGATCGGAAATTGCCGGGGCGCGGTTCAGATCCGAACCATGAAGGAAATAAATCTTGACCGATGATTTTTTTACTCTTAGCTCGAAAAACTTCATTCGATCAAAATGTTCCTGTTTAATTTCTTTTCTTCAAAAAATTAGCCAACGATCCCTTAGTCTGTGATGCCCTATGTTTTATTTTCAGTTAAACTAACTTCTCCACCTACGCGATACTAATTATTTTCCATTTCCATTTATTTTTTTTTTTGTGAAATTTTAATATCAAAATGAATCACAAAAAATGCACAATTTACAGTGAAAATAGAAAAATTCTTCATAAAAAGATCGAGCATTTTTTACGCTTTCTGAGAGGACTAGAGCGGTTCCAGCAATAAAACATCAGCTTTCTCCAAAAGTGGCAATAAGGTCTATAAGCCGTTTCACTAAAAAAAAAGCTACTAGGTACAAATAGGTACATGCGTAGAAAAAGAAATAGTAAATTCACTTTTCCTTGGCTTGAACCACTTGGAAATAATCTGCAGGGGTGTTTTTGTTTGTGTGATGGACACTTAACAAAGATCGTTTGAAGTGAGCAAGTTTCTTTTTGAAGAAGATATTTCTGCTGAAATTCAAGGCATTTTTGTATCCACGATAGCAAATAAAAACATCATCATCGAGCCTTTGAATATGAAGCACGCATACACGACCTTGCACTCATTGACGTACCTTGACAGATGTCCATTTTTGAGCGAGTCCTTGACAGAGGTTAGAGGTTATATTCATAGAAGTGTTGCTAGTAATATTGACCTTTAAAAGCAAGATCCATGGACAAGACATGTTCCAGGCTTTTCATGATCTTATTACTAAATCTGATATAAGTAAAAATGTAAATAAATGTAGTTTTCCTAAAACGTATCGTATATGCATACTTAAATCCATTTAATTTAGAGTCCATGAAAATTTCTCTTCTGGTAAATTAAAATGGACTTCATACGGAGTGATACTGCATTTCGCCAAAAGGAAAATATTGAATTATTATGATTTTGTTTTCTATAAATACATACAAAAATAATTTTTAAATAGATGATGATTATCATATTGGTTAAAATTTTTGCTTACAAATTTCTTTATAATCTTTTCTGGACCCTCGTACGAAAATTTTGCTATTATCTGGACTGCACATGACACTAATTGCCAACCCCTGTTCTGGAAAATTACAAAAATATTGTAACTTAAAAATTTCTTAGTGTTAACTTGCAAATTTTCTGCATTAAAAAAATGTTAATCTAAACTCAAAAAATTTATCGTATTGAAAAAAAAAAATTGCATTAAAAAGAAATATTGCAAGAGTTTGAAAGTTTCTGGCATTCAAAAAAATTTAAATAAAATTTAAAAATTTCTGGCTATTTAAAAGATGTGAGCAAAATTTTTAATATCTTACAATAAAAAATTGTCAATAAATTTTTTTAATTTTTTTTAATGCAAGAAATTTTTAAATTCAATTGACAGTTTTTTGTATATGCAGACAATTTTAAATTATTAAATTAATTGGATTTTCTTAATGCCACAAATATTGGTTTGCTAAAACATTTTTTTTAATGCAGAAAATTTTTGGCTCGCAATTACATTTTTTTAATGCAAGAAATGTTCAACTGACCATTAACACTTTTTTAATGCAAGAAATTTTCAAATTGAAAACATTTTTTTTGAATGCAAAAGAATTTTATTCTCCATTTACATTTTCTTAAGAGCAACATATTTTCGAGTTTGCATTATTTAACATTTTTTTTTTAATGCATCAATCACATTGCTCTTAAATTTTATTTTAAATAATTAAGAAGCAAACAAAAATGCATTAAGAGAAATCATTTTTACAACTCTGATGCCTATAAAATCTCAAGTAAAAATGTGAGGTTTGTATCAAGCTTCAAATTATGATGATAGAGAACACGAAAAAAGGGGGTCTCATAACTCTGTCTGTCTGTTCTTTGACCTATATAGCCTTACCGCTTTTCAAACAATTTTCTTCAAATTCTTAAGTTTTAAAATTTGTGTAGCTCAAAAAAAGAAAACGGTTCTTGCCATAGAAGCGTAAGAGGAAAGTTTATTAATCTAAAAGAAAACGTCTCTAAATATTCGTATAAAAAATAATTGATTAAAAATTGCTGATCGATTTCTAAAACTGATTGATCTTTTTTTTAATTTATATATTTTTAGATCAACTGGCGACGGTATCTCATCATAGTCACTCTGACAATTGTTCTCCATGTTGTATTAGTTTCATCTGTAACAGATCATTTAGTGCCTCCCCCGCCACCATCAGTATCTGCAATAGCAGTACCCAAACAGCATCTACAACCGGCATTAGTTAAGCAGCCTTCAGCTCGAGGGGGCCCTCCACGTCCACCACCGCCTGGATATGCTCAAAATCGATATCCAAATAATAATCAACAGCAAAACAATGAACCACCTGGATTTATGCAACGCATAGCTCGATGGTTTGGTTTCAATGATGGTAATGCTAACGAACAACAAAGTCAAGCATCGCAGCAATATTCGCAGTACAAAGAATCTCCTCGAGGTAATCAACAAAATGGACAAAAAGCTAATTGTGGACTTTGTAGCAAATACCCGTGGGTGCCAATGTTTCCGGGTCATATTCAATATCCTCTTTCGAAACACTATCAATTGCCACAGGCCAATCAGATTCATCAAGTACAATGGACTCAGCAACAAGAGTTCTTACATCAACAGCAGCTTCATCGTCAGCAACAACTTCAACAATTTCATAATCAACAGCAGCAACAACAACAACAACAGCAACAAAAGCAACAGTTTCAAAGTCAGCAACAACAACAACCGCTTAGTCGTCAACAACAGGAACAACAACTTGCAGGATACAACTATCTCCAACATCAAAAACAACTGCCCGTCTATCCTCCTTTGAACACTGTGGAAACTCAATACGCACCTACACATTTTCAACCACCATTGGTCCAGCGGGCTATCCAATTCAGTCCGCCACCTTCGCAGGACTTCCTTCCTCCACCACCAGCACCACCAATAATTCAAAAGGGTAACCCACCTCCAGCGTACTCTCCCCAGCCTCATTTTGCCCCAATACCACTTCCGAACTTGAGTCCATCCGCCTTGCCACCAGTCTACGATGCGCAACCATTCCATCCAATCGAACAGAAGAAGTTGGACCCAACACAATTTCAACAGTTGCCCAAACATCAGCCCTCTGTGGAGTTCCAGAGTCAACCACAACACACCCAGCAACAACCTCCTCGATACGACGACCCACCACAGTTCCAACAAGTGCAAAACAATGAACATCCTCCAATTATCGAACACATTGCTGCTTCATCAGAAATTCAGACTACTTATCCCACTCAAATTCCGCCAAGTAGTTTTATCAGCCAGAATCAAGTTCAACAAACTCAAACTACTCCCAGCTTTGAGATTATCAAGAGTCATCAAGTGACGAATTTCGTGTCCGAAATTGAGTATCCTGCGAATTTTGTCGAGTCGCAGTCAATTGATGTCACACCACAGGCGCAAACAACCACCTTGACACCCCCCGAAGAAGACAGACGACCACCTGTCACACTGACCGAGCTCGGCTCATACTCCCAACAATATAATGTGCCACAAGAGGAATCTCAAAGTCTACCACCCGAAGAACCATATTCTGAATCTGATTCAATCTACTATCACAACCATCAGGAGGTAGACAACAACAACAACTATGCACCAGACAACTACCCCTCAGCATCATCTCACAACCTTTCCGTTCAGAATGACAATCTCCTCGATATTGACCCCATCCAACATTCATCCTCGGAGAACTATCTGCCACAGAACGAGATCTTTCTTCCAACACCCGAGCCCACAACTCTGCAGCCACAATTCGTGACGGACATTCAGCAGACAACAACAACTGTAGAAATCGTTCCATCTCTCCAGACAACATTCTCTCAACGATTGAACTACAAACGAGATAGGGAAACACCCAAACGACTACTCGATTCTCCAATTCACTACTTACAACACGGTGGAAGCTCACCCAGGCCATTTACCAGAGACCCGGCAAGTTTGGACATCCGAAGCTCAACAACTGAGCAGCCTTCATACCAGAACCACCGCGAAGAACCGTCTCCAACTCCAACGCCATGGCACATGATTCCAACTCCAACATCAACCTACACATCAATCGATGCCAGTGGCCATTTTGCCGGAATAACTCCACCGGTTCAGCAAGGTTCTGCCAAAAAATACCACCAAATTATAATTCCTTATACAACTAAACACAAGCCACGGCCATTTACACCCAAAGAACAAGCCGGACGGTATGACAATTGGTCAACGTCCAGTGAGTTCGATCCACACGAACAGCAAGAGTCGAAAGTTGTCACTGCCACCCATCCACCAGGTCATAGAACCACAAAGTATTTGACAAAAATTCTAGCCTCAAATTTGAGGGAACTTCTAAAGAAAGAGCACGAAATCAAGAATAGGTCGAAGAACGGGTTTGATCTGTCGAAGCTTCAGAACACTATTGACGACTGGACGGAACAAGAATTCACGTCGCTCTCACATCGAGCTAGCACGGTATCACTTAGGGGACACTCCAAACATATTCCGACGGAGTACTTAACAACAACGCCATCTTTGCGAGAAGCGAAAACAACCATCTTCGCACCCAACCACCACGAGCCGCTATTATACAAGGATCGAGGCACTAGACGGTATGAGTTCAATCCGTTCGAAGATAATCGAATAGAAGAAACTGAATCAACTTCTATGACACCCGTTCCGAGTACGAGTACAATAACGACCACTACAACGCCATCTACACCAGTTTCAACCACAACAACAACGACGACTACAGAAGCACCTTCAAGGAGTCCGTACTACATTCGAGCTATTTCCACGACACCGTCAACGACGGAAAACTGGAACCAAGCCAAGGTCACAGTATCTCCATTTACCAAGGAGAAAATCTATGTTGTAACACCGCAACCAGGTAGTGTGGGATCATTTAAGTCTCCCCGGTTTATAGTGAGACCAACGCCAGCTAGTGGTGAGTTAGAAAAGCTTTGCTGTCTTATTTTGGTTTCACTTCTTTCTCTATTTTAGCTGGATCAAATGTGTCACCAAAACCAACTCTCTACACTCCGGAACTATTTGGTTTGATGGGGATATCAGCTTATATACCAGCAGCTCCTGTGGAAACATTCGATGGACATTCAAAAGTATATCGCTCAAATGCTCCCCAATAGACTTCCAAAAAAATACTAATCTGATGAAATTATTTTTTATGTATTTTTTTTTTGTGTCAAAACTTCTTGTATAAAATGAAACTTCCAGGTTATAACGGTAGTCACGCCATCGAATATTTCGAAAGGATCTGATAACGATGAAGTGGGATCTTCCAACAACAACTTGGAATCCAACAACAGTTCTAGTAACAGTGACTATAGGAGCAATAGCAGTTAAAAGCAGATCGAATATATTTTTTCGTTTAATATAAATTTGTTGTTATTGTTGATCGGTTTTATAAGTGGTGCAATTGTTGAGCCCTTAGTTGTTGTAAAAATTATTCATATCCTTCCAACATTTTTTAAAACCTTGCTTTTTACAAATAATTTGTCTTTGTGTGTTGTTTGGTGGATTCTGCTTCTTGAAAAACGGTTTTGCTTTTATTGTTTGTTTAAACTCCTAAGGTGCCAGTGTGATGGGAAAAGTGTGCGTGTTATGAATGAATGTATGATGAGTGAGAGTTTGCTTTGTAAGATAATGCATATGAGAGTGTTTATTAGAACTTTAAGAGTTGGGAAAGAATGCAATCATATTTGAATGTTTTCTTTAATTCTTTTTAAGGATTGCAATCTTAATTTCTAAAGCAAATTGTCCCATGTTCCAATACAGTGCAACAAAAGTCCTAAGTCAAAGTTTTAATAGAAACTGCAGTGCGACACATAATCCGTATTCAGTATTTAATACTGTTCAATTTCAGTTTCAGTGTGAAGAAAAGCAGTAAATAAAATTATAAGAAAAACTCTATCGCACCGAAAGTCCCAAATTGATCTATAATATTTTACAAAATATTCCAAACCTCACTCCAGTTTGAAAAATTTAATTCTTGCTCAATAAAAAATAACTTCTTGTCCAACTTTAGTGCGAAAAATAAATAAAATCAACTAATACAAAAAATTCCATGTCCCACTTCAAAACTACAAAGTTCAAAACCGATTAAGAAACTTGAACAATACAGTCCAAAGTTCCAGTAAAGTGGAGAGAAAAAATATTCCAAATTGATTATTATGATTAGTTCAACTGCTGTTTGACAAATGTCCCAAATTCAACTCTCAAATTATAAGCAATGTCAAGTGCTAAATTCAATTGAATACTAATACAAAATTATCATATATCTCACTCTAATGGGAAAAAAGTGTAAGTTTGAATTTTATGTGACAAATGTCACAAATTTCTAAATGTCCTGTTTCTATAGCTTAGTGTGACAAATATCCAAATTTAATTCTAAGCTAATAGAAAATATTCAGTTTCATTTCTAACTTTATAAATCTCGTATAAAAAAGCCCCATGACAAAAGTATAAAATCAAATTTAAGGCCAATAAGAAGTCAAATGGTCTATCTTTGGAACAACAAACAAATTCAGTATTGAATTACAAGTAAGTACATAAAAGTCCCATTTATGTGCTAAAAATTTTTAAATTGAATTTCAAACTGAATACAAAATATCCAACCGACTGATTTTAGTGCAACAATAGTTTTAAGACTGAATCACAAAATAATACATAAAAGTCCTATGTCCCAATTTGATTTGACAAAAGCGTCAAAAAAAATTATTGCAAGACAAAAAATAGAAGTGGAACGTCAATACTACAAAAGTACTAAATTGAACAATTATTGTACAGATAAAAGTTCCATGTACGATTTTAGTGGGACAAAAATTCCAAAAGTTATATAGACTTAATATGTAATACAAAAAGTCCCACTTTGCTGGAACAAAATTCCCAAATGGAATCCTAATATGAATATCATACAAATTGTACCATGTCCGAATAAACTGAAACAAAAGTCCTAAGTTGCACCCGGGTAGGTGCTCTTATATAATTTTATCTAAATGTATATTGGATGGGATAAGAAATAAAATTCTGAGGTTAATAGGTTAAAAGTGACTGGGTATTTTTTAGTTTCTGATTACTTAAAAGATATTTTAATGAATAAAGCTTTTGAACAATGTCTAGTAGCCCCCCGTTCATTCATTCTTGTACCCCCTTACTCAAACACAATTTATATCCCATTGAAATGTTACATGAAATCACTTGGTAAACATTATGATCCAGTAAGTTTTGTTGGTACAAATATTCTAAAATGATTGCAATCTTTTTCAACTCTTTATAATATTTAAAACCCTGCTTGTAGTATATTTCTTGATTATTATTTTTTTGTGTAAGTTGTAACTAGCTCAAAAACATTTTTGAAGGGATTTTTTTTAGCTCATTAAATGTCATGGTTGGTTTTTTTGTGTACATGCTGTATTCTTGCTCCAATCACTATTTTATAGAAAAAATGGCTATTTTCGATGTAAGTTTAGACATTAAGTCAACAAACTACATTAAAGGCGAATGTTAAGTAACTTTTGCATCGACTAAATTCATCGAGAAAAGTTCAAAAATGGAATGAACTCATAATTCTTGTATAATTTTTTGGTGAATTGTATAGATGCGATAGTGACAGAACATTGGTACTAGTCTCAGATTGGCAAGTTGTGATATTATGATAATTGACTCAGCTGTTGATAATGATTGACTAGATTTTTATAGAAAGTTGAATTAATGTCTAATTCGCCAAATTCTTTGTTTATTTTTCTTTGCATCTTGTGTCTACTTTTTGTATTATAGCTATATCTTAAATATTTATATAAATTTAAAAAATAAGAAGACAATTTTTGGGGTGATTCATTTTTGTAACTGCTATTTTCATTCTTTTTTTCTCATCTAATAGGTATAAGAACAACTATTATTTTAAGATATAAATAAAAACTAAAAATTGTAAAATAAAATTGAAGTATTTTATTCTTAATTACTTGAATAAGTTTAAAGGAAATTTGTATGTATGATTACTTACTCGCAGTACCTACAGTAAGTAACGACTGAAAAGCCATATCAAACTTAATCATCATTGAAGGTTTGAATGAAACAAACAAAACTCGAGTTTAAAAGTGAGAGTTATAACTGTTTTGCGATGACCTTATTTCATCAAAACTTTTTTTAGGGGTGCATAGTCAAGTTTGGAAATCCTTATTGAAAATTTCTTAACTGACTACTGGGTCACATATTACCTACCTACCCATTGTATCAGAAGCCGATGTCCTACTTCTCGAATAACTAACTACTATGGCTGCCAATCACATGATCCCATGTACAATCATTCTGATTATGATAATTACATACTTTGTTTTAAATTGAAAGAATGGTTTTTTATTAAGGTAAAA
Organism: Dasysyrphus albostriatus; assembly: GCA_946251815.1. Taxonomy (NCBI): domain Eukaryota; kingdom Metazoa; phylum Arthropoda; class Insecta; order Diptera; family Syrphidae; genus Dasysyrphus; species Dasysyrphus albostriatus. The sequence goes on along the minus strand of OX276336.1, from coordinate 25,756,130 downwards.
TTTAGTTTGAAGTTTGTTATTTCTTTTTCATTATGGTATTTGAAAATTCCCTACATCATCAATAAAGGTTTTTTTTTAACAAATTTCTTACGTTTTTTTAATAGGTACCAGAGTTGGGAAAAAATGATTACTTTTTGTAATTTTTTTAACTTTCATTTCAGTCACATGAAGTTAGTAATTGAACTTTTTTTAAATAAAAATTGCACATAATTATAATCGAATAAAACTTACATTTCCATTACTTGTAAATGTAATTTAAAAAATGTACAAACAAATTCCTAACATGTAACTGAAAATAGCAATGGATTTTTGGAAGTTATTGAAAAAAAATACTATGTTTATTACATTTAAGGTAATTTAATACTTGGATTGTAGTTCATTACTTGTTTTTATTAATATTCAGCATTAAAATAATGCTCGTAGTAATAAAGTACAAGAAAAAGTAATAATAAATACTAAACTAATACAAATTGACAAAAATGTAACTTAGAATTAGCCCATTTTATTATTTATTAGTTTAATTATTTTCAAAAGGACCTTATTGAAAAGACGAAAGTAAATTAATTGAAAACCTGATGAAAGTGAATTAAATAATGTTAAATTAGTTCGAAATGACACACGCACAGAGATTTAATACTACAGGGTACAGGGAACTGCTTAAATAATATCGCGGAAAATTAAACTGACAAAAAAAAAATTACATTTTGTGTAGTTGTTACTGAAAAAAGTTATTGTTACAGATTTGTTGATAATTACTTTTGCTTTCAATTACATTAATGTAATTGAATTACAATTAATTAAAAAATTTTAATTATATGTTATCAGTCATTGAATTTGTTCAATTACAATTAAAAGAAGGTAATGGAAAAAGAATTCGGAGATTTCAATTACAAGTAATTGAAATTGATTTTTCTATCATTACTTCCGAACTCTGATAGGTGATTATTATTAAAAGATGTTAGCATTGGCACCTCATGTTAAATGCAAACATTCTCTAATTTTATCGAGAACTCTCAAAATTCATCAACAAATTATCTACAGATTACAAAAATATTGAACTTTGATGAAATTTTCGAATATATAATTGGTAATTTGTCTTTTATTATACAATTTATATTATTTTTTATTTTTGAGTATAGTTTATACATCCATGCGAAATGTAGTTTTCACATACAAAAATAAACATAAGTTTTTTCCTAGGCGTGAAAAAACTGTCAAAAGATAATTGAAATTCTTTTAACGACAAGGAGGAACAAATTTGTCTCGAAAAAAAATGCAACTCAATGGGTTTTTCGAAACCAAATTTTATCACCAAAACTATTTTATTTTAAATTCTTTGATGCATAAATTATTGATGTTTCATTTCAACATGATGATTTCATTTCGCTTTGAAGCATAAACTAGGCCTTTGTCTAACTTCTTTTATTTTTAGGAAATTTGAAATTATGTAAAAGTTATTTTTCCAAAATAAATTATTTTTTTATTGTTAACCATTAAGTGTGCTCAAGGCCCTTATATTGATAAGAAAAACATATTTTAAATATTCCTCAAGGTCTTAAGGACTTAAAACCTACATAGTTCATGTATCATTTCCGCAAGCGTTTGACTCTATTTTCCCATTTATAAAAAAATGTGGTCATATTGATCCTTATTGCTCAAAAATTGTTCAGTAGAGGGTGGGAACGAGGTTGAGCTAAGTGCTCTGAGAAGAAAAGGATTGTAATAATGTTTCCTTTGTTATACCTTACCTTCTTTATGTCAATCTATGCATTTGTAAACAAAATTTCATCATTGTGATGATAGGGAAGACGAACAAAATGAGTCTCACAATTCTATCTGTCTGTGTCGGCTGAATCGATTTTCTCAAAACGTGGTGCATAGTGCTCTTTTATATGGTTCTCCCTACACTTTTTTTCCCTTTTCTTAGAACTAAAAATGGCACACAATTTTTTTTAGCAATTTACAAATACTTATTTTACTCAAAAACGTCTCCACAAATTTTTTTAAGTAAGGGCTACAGTTGGATAGCAAACCATTTTTCAAAAAATGGTCAAAAGAACCATTTTTTTTATCTTTCGATTTTCTTCGAAATTTTAATTCTGATTTCAGTAATTTGTTTCTTCTAAAACATAATTTCTTTTTGCCAAAATTAAAAAAAATAAGTAAATTATTTGAAAAATGAAAAATTTTTTTTGGAAATCAAATATTTTGAAATAAATATTGTTAATTTTTATGAAAATCGTCATATAAGGGATTATTAACACTTTCTATTTAAACAAAGTTTTAGAAAAAAATTTTGATTTTTAAAAAATAACAGTACCATCCACACAAATGATAAGAAACTGTTAAAGAAAATGTTTTTTTTTTTTTTTAAAACGGCTCTTGCGATTTTTATTAGATTTTTGCTTTATTCAAAAATAGATGCAATATACTACCTTAAATTATAAAAAAATACACCTTGCACCGAAACAGCGGCGTATACAGCTTCACTTCCTGGGTGGAATATAGATTCTAAGCAGTTGGGAAGTTTTGGGAAGGTCAAAATTGTTAAAATTGCAAAATTTGACTTTCGAAATTGTGATTTTCCAAATTCTGGTTACATTCGAGTCATATTGTTTGTTTACTACTCAAATTTTGAAAATCACTTTGAAACCATAATTTCGAACCACTCCCGATTTTAGATTTGACATTGGTTGCACCAAGAATATATCGTGTGGATTTTTTATGAACATTTAAAAAAATATTTAGGTTTTTGGAGATTCAATTTAAAAGTATAGTGGCCTTCAGTCCAAATGCGTTTCGCCCAGGTACAACAATTGGGCTCATCAGTTAGATGTTGTTGTACCCTTCTAAAACGCATAATTTAAGTCGATGATTACCGACAGGAGATGGTAATGGATGGATTACCGTTTTGGAGATGGTAATCTGAAAATTGTACTTCATTTCATTGTCAATACTAGCTATGTCTCACATTTTTCGATGTTCGATGACAGTTTTAAGCGTTCAATATGTGTAAATTAAAGATAAATTTTTACATCCTGAGTTTTAAAACCGTAAATATTTTAAAATTGGTCAAAAAATATATATTATTGATGTCTTTAAAAATAACATGTTTTTCTCATGATTATTTAAACTTAAAAAATAATTCGGAAAAATCTGTATCAATGTCCCTTTTAATAATATAGTTTTGAATAAAATTGATGCAATGACTGATAATTTTAGAAATCTGAAAACCAGTAAAAATTTATTCTAAGACAAGTACAAATTTGTTTGGTAAATTCTGATTTCAGTAGTAAAAATGTATTTATTTTCTTATGCATGATGAAATACGATAAAAACTTGAATCTCATGACCCCGTGACCCAATTCAATACGCCGTTGCAACTAAAGCAGTAATTCCCAACTCATTAGGGCTTGCGGAACCCTAAGAAATTAACTTTGGAATTCGGTTTTGAGTCCATTAAAATGATCAACAATATTGGAAAGCATTTGTGAAGTTTTCTTGAATTTGGAAGATGAATATAACTTATTTGTCTTCAACAGTAAAATATTTCTCGGATTTTACAATTTTTTACTTCCGTCTGCCGGATCCTTTTCCTTATATTATAATTCAAGCATTAGGTGCAAAAAGCAGATAATTCCATATTTTAGAATATTTAGAAAAATACAAATAATTGTTTTAAAAATCAAAAAAAAAAACAAATTATTCTCTAAAACTTGGTTTCTATTTGGAAGAAAATAAAAAACACATTCAATTAGATACATTTTCTTTAAGTGAATTTTTCATTAAAAAAGTAAATAAATTTGTTTTTAGAGTTGTCAGATTATTGCATCGTTTTTTTTTTTTTTTGGTGAAAATAAATGAAGATTTGTTTTCTTAATGGTACACCTACAAACAATGGCACCAACTGTTGGTTTTTAAATTTTATGTAATGTCTTGTAAGGATGGTTTGAGACTCAAACCTCAAAAGATTCAGAGTTTGTATTTTTCAAGTTTTTGACTTACGGTGCAAGGAGCAGACAACTCTAGGACAAAATCTGTTTTTAGAATTATGTAAGGAAACTGCGGTGCGGGATATTTCTGGATCAAAAAGCATATGTTTCGTCAAAATGAGAAGTTATCTGTTTTTTGACCTTGAGGCGGTTTCAATTGATTTATATGCGGATAAAAATATCCTTAAGAGAACTAGGTATGTTAGTTGTAATTCAATTTCTGGGGCAGAGAATGCCTTCAAATCGAATAAACGTGAGAAAATATTGCCTTTTGATAACCAATGATCTTCAGCGCCATAAAGTATTTTTTTAAAAATAGTCTTTAGTAACTATTAACCAATTGATTTGTTCGTTTAAAGTTGAATTTTTTGTTATTTGTGAACATCATTTGGTCAGAAATAAACGTGCATATGTCAAATTTTCTTATGCCACCGCACTATAGGTATTTCCGTCATAAAAAGTTAATCCTTTGATAATTTAGAAATAAAGAAAGGCATTGCTTTACATAAACCTAAGCAAGAGTATGTATCTAAGAAGCAAGGGTTATGTATTTAAATTTTGTATTTTAATGAAAATGTGTCGAACATTGATCTTGCAAGCTGAAAATTGAAGAAAAAGTAATATATTTCGAGGTAAATTCGTTAATTTTTTTTTTTTTTTTGATGCATTTTTTTCTTTTAGAGTGGATATGTAATTGTATGTCCGCGGACCACTTATGACCACAAGTGTCCGTGGACCATCAGTTGGAAACTGCTGAGCTAAACGGATTTAAATTTATTATTTTATTTTGAAATATCAAATAAGATTAAATAATATTGCATAGACAAATATTAGAAGATGATTTCGAATTTTTAAAAAAAAGTTTCAATTTTCTTTTTTGAAAATATTTCCCGTTAGACTTCAAGGGTAGCCATATAAAAGTAGACGGGACTTCTGATTCAAAATATAGGTACCTACTCACAAAATCACAACTTCAGAAATATTGCTAGCTTTAGCATTTTCTGGTTTCTACAACCCCTGCTGATTTTTAAACCATCAATCCACAATAAAATCAATAAAATAAAAAAGAAACAATTTATTATAATTTTTAATATTAATATTTCGTTTTTTTACTTTAACATTTAAATATAATAATATTTCTGTATATAATTACAATATATATATATATATATAATATCTATATTAAGAATAGTGTATTGTCTAAATGTTACATTTTATTACATAAGAATTTTATTAGCTGTTTTCCTTAATTGGCCTTAATTAGCTTACAAAAATAATGTTTTTGTTTTGTTTTGTACAAATCTATCAGTAAATATTCACTTAAAAATATTTTTGTTTTATATAAACTCGTACATATGTTTTGTTTAATTTGATGTAAATATTATATGTATAGCATGTTTTATTTTTTTGTTTTGTATTAAATATTTAGATATATTTCTTAAATAAATGTGCATATATGTAGGTATGTAGTGTTTTTGTCATATATGAACTTATATTTAATTTATAATTTACTAATTTTTGTTCTATTTTATTAAATATATATGTACTTAAAATTTTGTTTCATAGGATTTTGTTTTCGATTTATTTTATTTGATCTTTTTGAAAAATCAAATCACATTTTTTTTATTTTGATATAATCTTTTTTAAGTAAATAATTGAAGTACTTTTTTTTATTATCATAGGTTCCCTATTTTGTTTGTTGTTTTTAAGTATTAATAATTTCTTAATTTTTTTTTAAGTTTCTAAGCTGTTTTTTTTTGTTAAACAAAGCAAGCATTAAGTTCAATAAATTATGACTTCTACTGTAAGTTAGCTAATTCATTTACCAATTTGTATTTTTATTTTTTCTAATACACAAACCAACTATAGCAAATTCTACATCTACGATATAATTTACGATCTAAGTCTTGACACACTCCATTAATTTCTTTCTACGACGTAAATATCGTATTAGTGCTTCGGTTGACCATGAGGTTGCAGCAATAAACGTTAGCGAATTCAAACAGTGTAGTGTAACGGAAAAGTCAAAGCGATCACGAATAAGACCTGTTGTATGAAAAAACAAATGTATTTAAAATAAATTTGAGAGAATTTTTAAACTTTATACTTACCGACCAGCGGTCCACAAGCCAAAGTAAATACTCCTGTTATAAGAAGCTGCAATCCAGAAGCTCCTGGCAATCTCTTTAATGGAACATAGCCTGGTATGATCAAAGGCCAAAAGATCGTTCTCAAGCCTTTGCACATGCCAATCCAAACAAAACAACACAAAATGACCGAATACGATCTGGAAGACGCCACTACAGTTCGTCCAAGGGAAATACCCACCACTCCGATGAGGAAGAACACCCTATTGTCCCAATCAATCTTTTCCGTCAAGAACGGAACCAGAAACCTCACGGTTATATCTACTCCTCCTAGCACCGACATTGCCAGTGATATTTGTGCAGTGGAAAAGCCAAAATCGTTCAAAATAAACGGTGTCAAGATCGAGAAGTTCAACTCGCCGAAATTGATGATGGTCAGTCCAGCTACAAGATTCACAAAGGTAAAGTCACGCAGAAGGTCCAAATCAAAGAACGTCACCAGCTTGTGCATAAACGTCACCGCGGACGGATCTTCGGATGGTGGCGGAGTTGGTGGCTCAGCTTCTCGCTGTTTCTCAACGGCGAATGCCAGAGTTGTCATTCCTCTGGGAAGTTCCAGGAGAGCTTTCTCTTCAGCACATGTACAACGCAGGTAGCTAAGAGAGTCTGCCCGAATATACAAATTATTCCTGCTGGCAGAGAGTTTTATCTCCTCCCGTTCACGACTAAAATTGTTTGGTCGCAAAAACGGATTTTCACGGTGTTCATCCTCTTCGGCGATCACATGATTCAGACGGAACCCTGATTCGATGTCTTTACAGCTGGACACTGTACGGAAGCGCAATTGTGGTGGTTTTATACTAGGAGCCAAAGTAATTTTCGATCCGAACCACCCATCGTTGGCACGCGATAACATTGGAGTGCCAGGATCGATAATCTCATAGCCTGGCTTCTCTTTGTCATCATCGTTATAGAGGTATTGACTAGAAAAGATTCCTGTATTTTTGAGCCGATTCATCTCGCAATATTTGCAAAGGTACTCCGAATCAGGAGATGGTATGAGCTCACCATTGACCTGAGTTGTGGGAGTTGGTCTGACGTGATACATCACTGGCTGATAGACCATGGCACAAACTAATGAATGAAGTGATATGGAAGCAAATATTATCACAGTTCCTTGGACCCCATAGGTCGAGAGTAAGAAGGTTACCGCATATGGAAGAAATATCGGTCCCAGACCGGTTAGAGTCCATGAGAAACCTGCCGCTCGACGGCGTTTGTTTTTGAAGTATGTATTTATGGCTAAAGATGATGCTGATACACTGATGCCCATGCCAAAGCCTAGAATGAGATAAATAAGATTTTTATTATAAAAGTTTACAAGTGAAATATTTTGGAAATGAAAATTTTTGAATTTTTGATTTGTTCCCACTCTGTGCTCAGTTAATTTTGACATTCTATCAAAAATAGAGCAACGAAAGCAAATCATTAATATTATTTTAAGTGACAAATTTGATGGAGGACAGACAAATTTGTGCCAAGTTTATTTTGCAATTTTAACATGAGGCGGTGTACAAATTGATCACTATACAAAATTCTTACTTGGAAGGCTAATTTTTTATAGAAGTTTGTTTAAAAATTAACAAAAATTATTTCTAATGACAGTTAATTTGACATATGACAGATAGTTTGTGCTCAATTTATTTTGCAATTTTATAATAAACAGATTTACATTAGAACAACTTTTGGAAAGTGTGAATTTTCTCATTCTAAAGGGTGTTTTTTAAGAGGTTTAGGTTTTAATTTAAAAAAAAAAAACTATTTTAGTGCTAAATTTCACAGCTTATAGTTGAATTGTGCTCAATGTATTCTACCATTTTAACATGAGTAGGTTTTTGCTGAAACAATATTTACAAATTTAGCATTATGTTCTTAGTATTCTCATTCTAAAGGTTGTTTTTATAAAGAGGTTTGGTTTTAAAATCTGAAATCAAAGATTTGGCGTCTAACAGATAAATTGTGCTCAGTATTTTTTGCATTTTGCTATGAGCAACGCTACAAATTACATATATACTACATATGACGCATATTCTTATCTTAAAGGATGTTTTTTACAGATGTTTGTTTAAATAAATAAGCAAAAATAGTTTTTAATGACACTAAATTTGACAGCTGACAGATGGTTTGAGCTCAGTATTTTTTCAATTTCATAATGAACAGACTTTTACCAGAAATACGCTACAAAATTGTGCGTTATGCAATCATGTTCTTAGTATTCCCATTTTAAAGGGTGTTTTTTTTAAAGAGGTTTGGTTTTAAAATCTGAAATCTGAAGATTTGGTGTCTGACAGATAAATTCTGCTCAATATTTTTTGCCATTTTGACATGAGTAATGCTCATAATAGATAATTTTTCGGATTAGAATTATGTCTATTAACAACCGCGAAAGCCTAAAAAGTTATATGAGTAATGCTCACAAATTATATATATGTATAACGCATTACTCATATTCTTATTTTTAAGGATGTTTTTTTTAAAGAAGTTTGCTTAAAAAATTTCCAAAAATAGTTGTTAATGACATTAAATTTGACAGCTGACAGATGGTTTGTGCCCAGTGTATTTTTCGATTTCCATAATGAACAGACTTTTATCAGAAAAATGTTACAAAATTATGCAATGATATTCTTAGTATTCTCATTCTAAAGGGTTTTTAAAAATTAAAAACAAAACTTTTTTTCTTACCAAATAAAAGTGCATACGTTATCAAATATGACAGGAACGTATCTGAAAAAGCTGTCAGCAAAAGACCAACAAAATTAAACAAAGCTCCTGCCACAGCCACTTGTCGAAATGAGAATCGTCTAAACATCGGACCGTTTAACAAGCCTGTACATGCTGAGATCGCAGGTTGTGTATTTATGATAGTTGTGATCTGTGAACTTGTCATACCAAGTTCGGTCAGTCTTTCGCGAAAGATAAAGCCAAATTGTTGTAGTGGTGGAAAGATGCATAGCTGAAATGATATAAAAATTAATAAATTTCAAACCTCTGAGATATATTTTTATAGAGTATGGATTCCGAACTCTGAAGGCAATTTTTCTACAATTTGTTTTAAGGATCTATGGAAGGAGATCTCATACTTCTTGAGCTGGCCTACTATTCTAATAGTAGACAATTTTTCAAGGCTGACAAATTGGCTTGGAACAGAAGATACAGGCTACAACTTTCTTTAGCTACAACAAGGTTTATGGGACAAGTTGGCCATCAAATTTTAGCCCAAGGCCATATTTTCTAAGCTTTTTTTCAGCTAAGGTCATTTATTCACTCATTTTCGAGTCAAAAACTATAATATTGTCTTCAGATCTTCAGCCATCGTTACTTAGTGCTATTAATTATTATTAAAATCCATACATACATTTGATAGTCCAGCAGCGATGCATACTACCCAGGCCCATCCCCCATCTGGAGCAACAAAACTCTCACCAAGGTCGCTTTTATCACGACGACGAGTCTTCGTTGGCTTTGTAGGTTGCTGCTTTGGTGGAGACTTTGACTTTGTGCGTTTTTGCATCTTTGACGCCACAGCCGGCACTGCAGTTTTATTATTATAGACATTTTGTTGTCGTTGTTTTTGTTGTTTCTTTGTCATTTCCGGCTAATGAGATATTGGTACTGCATGTGCTGCAAAACATTAACAAAAATAAAAAAAATGCTTTAATTAAATTGCAAAGTTCTTCTGTTTTTATTTTCTTTGTTATTCTTGCTTTCTATAATTGATTTGAATGAAAATTAATTGCACTATATTCTTCGCGTGCACACGACAACAAAACTAATAACACTGAAATCAATTATTTCAGGGACTGATGCACAGATGGGAAGTTTGAAATTTATAGAGAAAACAGACTGATTTGGGTTGCATCTTGCATTTGGGAAAGGACTGAGAACAGGGCCGACTTTATAGAGATGTTGTGCCCATATGGGACTATTTGGATAAGATAAACATATTGGGACACAATGACAAATATTGTTTAAGCTGTTGCTGAGACTGAGTTGTTAGACTGAGTTTACCTAATGAAGTTTCGATATGATAAACTTCAGATTAGCCAAGCAAAAGCTTATACAATATCTTTGAAATAACAATTCAGTTCAATTCCAGAAGATTTTTAACAATTTATCCATAAACTAAAATCAAAAAAATTTTGAGTTGATTTAGGATTCGGGATACGAGTTAAACTGAATAAACCTATTCCAGGAGTTAGCTTGGGAGAAAGGACGCTGGATTGTCATTCTCTTCAACTTCAATCAGCTCACGTTTTTGATATCATTTTAATTTTTCCATTTTTTTGAGCAAAACTTATTTTCTGAATATTTGATCACATATCGAAAAATTTTTTTTCAGAAGAATCGAAATAAATTTCTGTTATCTGGAAGATCACGCAGACTCAAAGTCCTGGAAACTTTTCTTTTGTCTCGATATAGCCGGATTGGGTACGATATGACGAAATTTATAATATCAACCGGATAAGGTTGAGCAACACACAAAAATGGACTGGTTCAAGAATGACATATTAAAAATTGAAAACAAATTTTATTGAATAATTAAACATTTTTTTCTCCGACCAATAGGTATTGAAATCAATGTATTTTCAGCTATTGTTCGAATAAAAAAATATAGTAATAGGCAGTAACTTATGCTATTTTCTAACTAGAATATTACAAGATCCAAAAAATTTATTTCAAGTAGGTTAGGTGAAAAGGAGTGATAATATGGCGAGCCGCATCATCTCACTCGGATCTCTTTGGAGCCATTGCGCTCCGCAGAGTAAATGTGGGAAGTGAGGAGGAACAGGGAGGAGGTTAAGGTGAAGTTTTAGGTTTGGGAGGCCTCCCTGAACCATCATGAATTTTGAATGAATTTTAGGATGTTTTTTATTGGCAAGAGATGTCGCCCAGTTCGTCCTAGAAAAATTTTCCTTGGGCTTATTTTCTGGTTCTAGCTAGGCTGGGGCATTCACATAAAGATTAAAAAGAGCCCTCCTCCACCTGTTCATCTTGACATCCTCTACATAGATCCGATGAGCAGATGCTCATTCTATTCTTGAGGATTCCCATTGAATTGTGGCCCGGTAGGAATCCAACTATGAGAGATAATTAAGGCCTGCTTAACTTGAGTAAGTATTCAGTTTTTATGGTGTCTTCTATTTGTTTTCTTGCTCCAGTGGCATGAGTACCGAGGCTTCTATTTGGCTCGGATCAAGAGATAATCCGTTTTTGGTCAGTTCATCTGCCATTTCGTTCCCGTGTTATTGCAAGTAACCTAATTTGATTGGTTTTCTTTTTCCAATTTTGTTTTTTTACCAAAAATGGCCGCGTTTTCGATTTTTGAGTAGCTGTTTCTACAATTTATATAATTAGTGTGTCCAGCTTTGAAACTCGAGAGCTAAAAACATTATTTGTCATTAAAAGAAAAACTGATACCTGAGTTATATGGAGAATTGAATGCGTATTGAATCAGGATTTAGGTCCATGCAGACCTGTAGCTCGGCGAGCTGGATCGAATCGAAAATAAAATGTATATCCCTAGATCGAAGGATTGAAGAATCGAGATTTCAGAAGCTTGTTAGTATGCGTGCGTAACTGTGTGTTTTGTTTAAGGCTGTTGTACATATGTTGTGTTTTTCGCTTATTTTGATTGTTTGTTATTTGTGGTCGAAATTTATTTTTACTAATAACGTCTCACCTACACAATGACAAAAGTGTCACTTCAATCCCATTTGAATTCAATCTTTCGATCTGAAATTGTCATAAGACTGGGTTGAAATTTCGATCCGGATTGAATCCGATCCTTGGATCCGCTCATGTAAAAATGGTATGAGCTACTTTTTATTATTTTCTGTAGCACTAAACGCTGCCATCAGACATTCCAGTAATCAGTCCATCCAGTGCTGGAAACTTGGTTGGGTGGTGGATGGAAAAAATCGGAACGTCAGATTTAGGTTACGACAAATAATTACCCGGTCTCGTTCTCACTCTAGCTCGCACTTATTACGCAATTTTATTTAAAGGTTTTTAGTTTTTGTAATGCAAAAAAACTTTCTAACGATATAAAATTTATATGCCTTCGGCTTTTGTAGACCGCGTAAAATGTAAAACAAAATGTTTTTCGTTTTATAATATGATATGACCATTTTGACAGCATATAATGTATGTTTTCTATCGATTTTAAACTTAATGTAATCGTTAGAAAATTTTTTTTTTCAGTGATTTTCCAATTTTATATAGTTTTCAGTATAATAGTACGTATACGCCACAGTGTATTATTTTCATAAAACATGAATAGCTTTTTTGTATAGAAAAAGGAACAGTAAATTAATTTAATAGGTAATTATTATTGATGATTCATTAGTACAGTATAGACTTTTATTAAAAGCGGGTTAAAGTTGTATTTCCATTTTAAGTTTGACACATAAATGTATTCTGGGAAAAATGTATTTATTATATTACATTCAGTGTTGGCCAAAACTTAAGCAGGGAAAAATATCTCTTTGAAAACAATATTGAAAGCAAATAAAGAAAACCCATGATAATTTGATAGTATTATTATTTTTTTATCAGAATATGTTGGTTTTTAATAAACAATTATTGATTTTATCATAACTCATACCCTATTTAATAACCAACACAATAACTAAGCGTTCATTAAAAACTAATTGGACAAAACTATTTAATTAATTTTACACCAACTCCAAATTAAACAGTGTCTTTGTTCTAAAGCATGATCTTAAATAATACAAAAATTAAAAAGTGTCATGTTATCGGGCCCCTTTCAGACCGAGTTTAATAAAATTGATATAAAAGTGATAAGAAGCATCAAAATAAATATTATTTTGCATTAAAATTCAAAGTAGTGTCTGTTTGCACTTACAGTGAATATTTATTTGGTAAAAGTCGCAAAGTCGCATATAAAACCTTGATTTCGTGCTTGGAGTTATGTCGAAACGATCCATGATTGCAATAGTTTCTAAAAAACCATTATTCGCGAAGGTAAAATAATAATCAGGGATATCATGAACTGAGCTTAGATATTACCAACTAATAAAAGGAATATTTCTTCAAAAAAAAAAAATGACGTGTTAGGCTGGAGTTAACTAAGGAGTCCATATTTAATTTGAAGGGATATGATCAGTTTTGTTCGGTATAGACAGGTCACAAAGCGACTGTCAAATATTTAACATAAACAAAGGGTATTTGCCTGGAAATGTTTTTCGGTCAAGGAGTGATATGCATAGAACATTGTAAATGCTTTTACTGGAGAATTTTAAAGTACCTATATGCTATTTTTGATATTCATTAAAATGCAGTAAATGCCCAAATTTAAGTATTTACTTCAGGTCATACTATAAATAGTTTTTGGATGAATTCTATTAGTAAATACTATATTCCTTGCATAAAAACTAGTAAGTACTTCTTTTCTCTAGTAAGTACTTGATTTTTCAAAGTTTATTCTGCAACTTAAAATTTCATAGTGATAAAAGTTTCATAGTGAATACTTTTTTGGCTCACAGTCCACAGTTAAGGAGTTGTAAAACCAAAAATGAACAGCCTTGAGTCTGATTAAAAGGCAAAATCAGGACTCTGTTTTTTTTTTTTAATTGGGTTAGTGTCAATAGTAACTGAAACGGCGAAATTTGTGCGTTTTAATTTTCAAAGAGTGTATAAAGGTAGAAGATCGTGTTCAGAGTCTTATGTTAAACAACTTTATCGTTCTAGAGCCATGTGTCACTTGGATTGAAATTGCATTCAATTTGATACCAAGTTTAATAAGAAATGTTTTTATTTAGACTAGAGCTCAAATTTAAACGAAATATTAACCATATTGACACATGGCTCAAAAAAGAAAACGCAGATCTGACGTTTCTTTTGTTTCTTCTTATGTTGATCTTGATCTTAAGTTCAATTCCAGTTTTAAGTTTTTATTGACTCATAAATATAATCTCAGAGCTTCAAGCTTAAGGTTGAATTAACATTCGGAGGCTCACTTTTGCTAATGTTTAATGTCAAAACCAAAACCAAAAATTACCTTACCGTATTATCAAAGGAAAGGAATACACATAAGCAATAGTAGTCAAGTAAAAAGAATCTCCCATTACTTGTTAGTTGTATCTTGTATTATTTTTTTATGAAAGCAAGATTAGCTCGACAGCCTCACCTAGTCGTACTGTGATAAAAAGAACAAAATAAGTCGAAATGTAACAATCAGCTATTTTTCACGATCATATTAATTGAAAATAAGTATTTACTATCAATTTTGGATGAATTTAAGTATTTGCTTGGATGAATCTACTATCTTCTGAAAGTATTTGCCAGCTAGTAAAGGGTTTTTCAACAGGGACTCTACAAAAGTAGAGCGACAGGGACAGCAAACGACGCCATATTTCTTGCCGCTCTTTTGACATTTCTCTTCAGTAAGGTTTGCCATTTCATGATGGAAAGAAATTACTAAAATTTCATTCAGTGAAAGCTCAAATGTGTCTCTCACACGTCGTTCTCAAGCGTTGGGCATCTCTGTAACGCCGTTGTGGCGAATTTTTGCGAAAAGATCTTCGCCTACATCCTTACAAGATTAAATTGACGCAAGAACTGAAGCCGCTTGACCAACAAAAGCGTCGTATGTTCGTGAATAACATTCGTTCGTAAAGCAACAACTTGAAAATGATTCGGATTTTCATGGAAAAATCATCTTCATCGATGAGGCTCATTTCTGGCCGAATGGCTTCGTCAATAGGCAAAATATGCGGTATTGGTCAGGTAGCAATCCACACGTACTCCATGAGTCATCATTGCATCCCGAAAAAATTACGGTTTAGTGTGGTTTATGGGCCGGCGGCGTCATCGGGCCGTTAATCTTCCGTGATGCTCAAGACCGGCACGTTATTGTGAATGGGGATCGCTACCATTCAATGATAACCGGATATTTTGCTCCAATCAGATGATATGGACTTGGAGGACATGTGGTTCCAACAGGACGGCGCCACAAGCCACACAGCTAATGTCACAATCAATTAATTGGAAACCAAGTTTGGAGAACGTGTTATCTCACAAATTGGTCCAGTCGCTTAGTCGCCTCGGTCGTGCGATTTGATGCCGTTAGAATATTTCCTGTGGGACTACGTCAAGTCTATGCTCTATGCCAACAAGCCAGCGACGATTGATGAACTTCGTACGAATATCGAACGTGAAATTGCAGCAGTATCGGCCGATTTATGCTTGAAAACCGTCGAAAATTGGGTTCAGCGTCTGGACTTCTGCAAGCGTGCCCGTGGTGGCCATGCAAAAGAAATCGAGTTCCATACATAACGGCATCGAACGTACTTTCACAGGAATAAAGAATTTCATTGATATCCAAAACCGTTTTTGTTTTATTTAAAAAAAATTTTGTAGCGCTCTTATTGAAAAACCCGATATTTGAATATTATAATTTTTATATATAATTCTTCTTGATCATAAAACAAAGTACGTGCGACTCAAACTTAACTCAAATTAAACTAACTTAAGCTAACTGTTGCAAGGCTTTGCAACATTTTTCAATCCAAAGTTTTTAGTGCAGATATTAAAGTAAAGATCTGGTGATCGTAAATTTTAAAAAAGTGAGTCCAAATCCCGATGTTAGATTCGGTAATCGAGGCCATTAATAGAAATAATCCGTCAAGCCAAAGTCAATAAAAGAACCATTGCACCATATGCCAATGGATTTGATACTTTTACCGAAAAAGACAACACCACTAAAACATACTTAATTTTCGGACATCATCAAAAAATGATGTTGAGATTGTAAACAAAAAATAGAAAACCTTCCATCGGTCGTTAATTTGGTATTGTAAATATTTCTGTAAAATTTAATTCAAACGTTTGATCATTATGAATGATTTAAGGCCACGAGAGCCGCCCTATTTATGTATCGCCTTATAACCAAGTGTCCGAAGCCCTCCCATGGGCCCATGGACTAGGCAGAGAGATGCATTTCGAAATGCATTCATCCATAGACAATTGGGGAAGTGATGACTTTATTGGCCTGCGTGTAATTGTTTCGTTATTGAGCTGACAGTTGTTAAGTTGTCGAAGAAGGGCATCGCCAAATAGCTTGGATGGTCGTAAGCCCGCTTTGACGTAAGGGCTCTATATGGCGTGGGTGTGTAATTAGAGCTAAGGAGAGCATCTCTCTCCATAATATGTCCAGTAAATGCACCATTGGACAGATGTTCGAAGAAGCGGGTGATTCATTATACCTAAATGGATTCACTGCTGTGTTTTTCTTTGTATGACAATTAAATTGAACGATGAGAAAATGCCGAAGGCATAATATATATGTTCAAAGACAACAAGACAGCAAGACAGACACAAAACTTCACGAAAAGGTTACGGTTGAATGCTTGGGGTTTTTCGCATTTTATTTGGGACCGTAATTTGTATCTGGATGCTTCTTTGGTGGAATGGGAATTCCCTATAAAGGAGAAAGATACTTTGTCATCTTTTTCTACTAATTTTTTTTTTTTCGTTTTTGGTTTTGGGTTGTATCCATGTCTGGCAGATTAATGGCATTTCTGGGAAATGCATGACGATGACGATCACTTTAAAGTCGAATGTGTGTGGACGAGAAAATATTTATACACGCGTGTTGGCTTGGCTTGCTTCGCTGATGCAAGAAATTCCGAGACAATAATATGAACACAGTGCTAATTTTATTATTTTCGCTTTCAAGTGTTTTTTTGAAAGACCATGAAAATAAATGCGAGTGCCGTTTGGCCAATATCCATATTATCCATTGGGACATAAATAAGAAAATGTGTGTATCTTCATCCCATTGCAGCCGTTGTTGAATTTTAAGACTTCTTCTTGAGATTGGATTTGGCGAATTGGTACTGTAGAAATGTGGCAGAAACAAATGAGATATTTTTTTTTTTTGTATAGATACGTTGAAAGCATCATGGAAAAACATTAATAAGGACAATTATAATAAGCAGTCTTATATTTTTGTTTGTTTTATTTATATTGTTTTGTTGAGTTGAGTTGAAAAGTCTGTTTTGTTGACAAATTAAAGAGATTTATTTTAGCAGCAGGAAATTTTCCGTGTTTTGTCCTCTGATGGAAGTTGTAAGTTTAATTTTTAGTTTTGCAAACGCCATCGCAGGAAAAATTCTTTAAAAAAAAGAAAACAACTATTGCAGACTTTTGTTTTCGTGGGGCGTGGAAAATATTTTGATTAAGAATTAAATAGAATTTGTTCATTTCATAGAAATTGGGAATGTAATTGGGTTTCAATGCAGCCGAAAATTGTACCTCAAAACTTAAGCTTGTGTTATTTTTTAATGGGAAATAAGTTAAAAATAAAATTTTGTATACATATCCCATACTATCAAGCAGAATGCGGATGCAACTATAGGAATATGAAATCAAGAACGAAATAAAATAAAATACATGACGGGTTCGCACATAATTTTTCTTATGCTCAAGATGTATTTAAATAATGAGAGAAAAAAAATGGTATGCAAATCTAAACTATGTATGTAAATGAGCTTAACTCCTTAATGCGTTTAACCCAGGAACAAAAGTTGGGTTCATCAGTTTGACGACTGAAATAGAAGAATTTTCTTTTCAAATTTTCTTTATATTCTGTTGATAAAAAATAGGATTAAGAAAAAATATTAATCCATTTTTGAGATAGGTAGGAGCATATCGAATTTTCTAAATGAAAATCTGGAGCTTTTATTTAAAAATTTAAAATATCCTTCCTTTAATAAGATCTTAGGATGTCAAAAAAAAGTTCACCCATCTTCTCGGAAATATTTATGATGGCAACCAGACAGCTGTTTGGAATGGATGTGAAAAGTCTGCGTGGTTTGAATCAAAAATAGGAGTCAAGCAAGGATGCACTTTGAGTCCAGATCTTTTTTCTTTGCTAATAGATGACGAAATTGATTTTCTAGCAGGTAGAATAGAAATTTTGAGGACCCTCATTAGGGCTCTTCTATTTGCAGTTGACATGTTACCATTTTCCTATTCGCCGGGAACCCTACAGTTGATAATAAATCGACTTGAAGTGTACTACCGATCATTGTGCCTGAGAGTTAATTTGGGCAAATCAAAAGTGATGATATTTCGGAGAAATTGTGTTAGAACAGTAAGGAGTGAAAAATTACACTTTGACAGGGAGCCAATTGAGACTGTTAAAGCCTACAAATATCAGGAAAACATCATAACTATAGTGTCCTGAATATAAAAACTCATCTCAAAGACAAGCTAATTAATTAAAGCCAAAAGTGCAATATCCACAACATGCAAAAGGTACTTCTCACGCAATAAATTGCACATAGTGTTAAATATAAGGTGTTTGTAGTAGTGGCTGAATTTAACTATTATGATGTATGCAGAACAAATCTGGAGGGGAATATTGTATAAAATATAAAAAAACTGTAAAGGTTCTTATGTTTGAAACATATTTTCAATTACCAAAAAACACTCGCACTACATGATCACAATCGAAACTTTTTACTAAAACGCTTAAATGTCATATTGATAACAGCAAAAAAACTATTAATATGCATGAGGAAAGGCTTCCTAAAATTTAAGTATTGCAAACAAAACAATTTCAAAGAAAAACTATAAAAAGCTCGAAGAGCATGCTGGGTGCAGTTAAACTAGTATTTTATTACTGGAAGAAAACGGAAGCTTCCGTAAAGATGACTTCTTGAATCTTATTTCCAAGGTAAATGGGTAACTTAGAATGGACTCTATAAATGATGCTATACATCTTCGGTGTGTAAATTAATCTGTAATTGTCTACGAAAATAAGAAGGAACTCATCTCATCGATATTCAAAATGAGAGGAGAACTGATCGCCCTTTATTACATAGCTCATCGAGATGATCTGCCTATCTACTGCAGCTTATTTAATTTGATAGAAAGAGGTGATGTCATTTTATGTGAAATATGAAGAAATACACTAGGCTGCAATGCAACATCAGAAGAAGAAGTACTCGCTCTCTTCAACAGCAAAGAAAACATTAATCAACTCTTCAATTATTTTCGAACTTATGTAATATTTTAAATAAACAATATTTTATTATAAACAAAGCTTTTTTAAAGAAAACCGAATTAATTTTTTGCTTTCAAATAGATTTTTAATTTTTAACTTCAAATACGTTATGTTTTCTTATTTTAAATTGATGTCAATCAATCGGGCAGACGGCAATGTCAAGCTTATATGATTTAGTAAAATGAAAACATATCTGATGTAATGATAATAAATCGAATATCTGTCTATCTACATATCTACATTATCTATCTAAAAAAAATCCGTTTAATGTTTCAAAAAAAAAAAAAAAATACCATGTCATTTTCAAAATATATATTGGGAACTTATTCCAACAAAAAAAATAAAGTTTTTTAAAACCGAAAACTAATTTGTTGGAAAATTTTGTATACACAACACTATTTATATTTTTTTAAGAAGTTTCTGCATTCAAAAATATAAAAATCAGTTATAAGATTTTTAAGAAAATCAAAAATTTTAAATATGATTCCCGGGAAGGTACATTTAATAACAACTTTACTTGCGATACATACGTAGCTACTATATAGCAAGTTTTGCACTCGTGAAAAAAATCGAACTCGTCGAGATTTTGATTAAACTTGTTAATAACTGTCTGACTGCCTATCCGTTGAGCTGAATCATTATTCTTCAAACTTATACATGGCATCTTTAAGTAATTACATACACAGGTTTTTTCATTTTCTTAGGACCAATAACGGTACATGCTATACTTTTTTAAGCAATTTAACATAATTGTTTTTTTTTCAAAAATGGCTCCACACCTTCAATTTAAAAATTAATTTTCAAAAAAAAAGTTAATGGTACCTCCCATTTAATCATTTTTAATTTTAGATTTTCTTAAAAACGGTTTGACTTATTTCAATAATAAAGACAAAAAATATGTATCAAAATTTAAAAAAAAATATTTTTTTGAATTTTGTAAATATTTGTCTACTATTTTTTCATTTAACTAAATGCAAATATATATATATTACTTAAATTGGACGTAGTCCTGGATAGCCCTCATTCGATTCAAAACGTTGAAAAACAATTTCCCTAATTTTTTTAGATACTTATTTCACCCCCCTGGTCGCCCTATTTTCACTTTAAGGTACTGATTATGGGTAAAGGATTATTCTTATAGTACGTGAAAATAAATCAGAATGTGTAGATTAGATTCAAACGAGAAAAAAATTGTACTGGATAGGGGGACTATTTCCCCCCAATCAAGCGGGAGGAGAAATGTTCTTGAAATTTGGCTAAAAACAGACAAAAATTATTTTAAAAAAAAAGGGAAACACTTGCTTAGCTTTTTTTTTAAAGCCACGATTCCGTTCTATAATATGCTTTCTAAAAAAAGTTTTTATTTTAAATAGTTCAAATAATTTTAATCTTAAAAAAATTATTTTAATTTTTAAGTTTGAAAACTATTTTTTCAAAAACTATTTGCAATAAAAACTTTATTTAGGAAGCATATTATAGAATGGAATTGTGGCTTTAAAAAAAGCTAAAGCGTGTCATTATAAGCTATCCCGTTTTTTTTCTGATTTGAGCCAAATTTTGAGAAAATTACCCCTCCCACCTAAACGGGGGAAAATAGACCCACTCTGATACTATTTTTTTCTCGACTTAATCTAATCTATACCCTAAGATTGTTTTTTCGTGTTTTATAAGAATCACCCTAATCCCATAATTAGTACCTTAAAGTGAAAATAGGGAGACCAGGGGTGTGAAATAAAAATCTGAAAGAATTAGGGAACATTTGTTTTTCCTTTGAAGAACCATTTGATGCATATCCATCTCAGAATTTCAAAAAACCTCAATATAAGGACCACTCTAATGTATATAAATATGTATTTAAAAAACGTCATTTACGAATTTCTTAAAACTGAATATTTGAAACTTTTTAACACCCTCTAAAATATTTTAAGAAGAAAATGACTTTTATGAAAAAATAACGGTAACTTCTATATAAATAAATTTTAAAGTTGAAGACATTTTTTTTTCTCAGAAAAGGCTACTACGATTTTGATATACTTAACTTTTTTTGTATGCAAAAATTAATTCGATTTGCCACCGAAAATTTTTAAAATTTACACTTAGGAGCTATTAGTATTTAGTAGTTCTCATAGAATTCTGTTTTATTTTGAATTTCCCATTATTGGCTAAACGGAGTTAAATTAATTTTTGAATACAAATTTTTATTAAATTGAAATAATATTGGATAGGGTAAGGCCGGGAGATATGGCACCCATTCTTTGTTTTCCTTGTAACTTGAAAAGTAAAGATGGTTTTGATTTTAAACTTTGATATATGTATGTACGTTTTCTGTAGTAAATTTTTAAACACAAAAAATGGTTTGATTTCGAAAGCTTGTATGAAAAAAACATTAAATTAACTTAAATTAAATTAAAACAAAATTAAAATACCTTAAAAAAAAAGACATTTCAAAAAATGGCGAGTGAGTGGCACCTGCTATATGATATTATTTTTTGCCACACTCAATGCATTATTATGTCAAATGTAATGAGAAAGGTCGTATTGTGTAACTTTTCTCATTACATTTTGTTCGGCTCGAATGTTAAAGAAAGCAGTTTTAGAAAGTCAATGAAAAATTAACCGAATGCAATAGTGGCTGAAATGGCACCCTTGTAATATACATATACCAAGTTTAAAGGGTGCCATATCTCCCTTCTGATATTACCACTGTTTTCCAAACAAAACGAGAACGCTTAGTTACTTAGTGGTAAATACAAAAAATTAAACACGCTTCACTCTTCGTTTTTTTTTTTAGTTAGAGCGAACACCTGGTGCCAGATACTTCCGTTACTGCTCTGTTCAGATATGCACAAAAAAATTAATGAAATTAAGTCACTTTTTTTTATTTTCGGTTTAAAAGTTAAGGATGCTATTTCAGTTTAAACTACATCAATTGAGAGCTAACGTTAAACTTACTGATATTTAAATAGTTTTGTTTAAAAAATAGTTATTAAGTAGGGTGCCATTTATTCCGTGGGGCCATATTACCCGATTTTACCCTACCAACATATAAAAAATAGGATTTTTTGAAAAGTTTCAATTTTTTTTTCAAAACTCGATATCTTAAAAACAGGTTAATTAATTTGTTTGAAATTTGGTTTTCATATTGAATACATACGATTTGCATACCAAAATTTTGTCCTTATAAATGTTTTAAAAATTTGATAACTGTATAAAATAATTATTTTCTTAAAAAAACACTTCACTATCTAAATTTTTTTTTTTTTCATACAATCATTTTGAAAGAAGAACTTTTTTTTTAACCTCAAGTTTTCAAAGGAATTGCTTAAGCCAATTCGAATATCGTATTTCATGCTTTTAAAGATTTTTCTCTCATAATTTCCATATAATTTTGCATAAATATACAATTTTATTAAACCCTCAAGATCTTGAACATCAAAGAAATAACGTGCGACCCATTCGGACATTTTTATTTGTATTCCTTGTAGATTCTAAATTTTATATTGAACACTTTCTGTTGAGGTTAGTATATCAATAAAAATTGTTTCAAATCATTAAAACCATCTGTAATTTTCAGTTTTTATTTACATTATTGAGTCACATCCTCCTCAACTCCAATAAACATGTCGATATTATGACAACTTAACTGTAATGACACATAAAATCAAGAAAATATATTTCTTTTTCTGAATCTAATCTGTTCCTTAGGTTGAATTAGACCAACAAAACTCAAGTTAAATTTTCCCACACAATCAGTTTTTTCTCGATATACATACGTATATATTTATATTTGACAAGATGTCAGTCATAAAATTGACATACCAACTTAAACACTCAGATATCCCTATGCTATACTTTACTATAGTCAAAAAATCATACCGAGTTTATTTGTCATCTGTTCCATCACTGACATCTTATAATCCTTATAATCATTAATTCTACCGCCTTTGAACTAAAACTATAAACCATTCTCGAATGTGCATACTTAAGATTGATTTTAATATACGAAACAATTGACATGGCACATTAATTTAATTCTTCTCCTTCTTCGTCTTCGATGCAGTTGTCTCTCTATACTCTGTGATACCAATGAGAATTATATCCTT
The DNA here is from genome assembly GCA_946251815.1 of Dasysyrphus albostriatus. NCBI lineage: Eukaryota > Metazoa > Arthropoda > Insecta > Diptera > Syrphidae > Dasysyrphus > Dasysyrphus albostriatus. The sequence continues at coordinate 25,732,855 of OX276336.1, read as the reverse complement.
TTGAATCCTTAATTGGACATAAAAACTGATATTATCAGAGGAATATCTGTTTGTGATTACTTCCAACTGAGCACTTAGACTATAAATCACACCAATAAAAGTACCTACCCAAATAGAAATAAAAACAAACAAAAAAATACTCTAATCGTCTTATTTTCCATACTAATGGTTTTTAGATCAGAGACTATGGCAATTTCTGATTTTTTTTTTATTACTTTGGGTACCTACCAGTGGTATATTTTTGTTTATATATGATTAATGCTCGCTCAATGCTCATAGAAACACTTAATTCCTTGCCTGATGTTGTAGTATGGCTGCCAGGGTTGCATTATTGATAAAGTGACACTTAACTACAATAAGCAAGATAACACACTGAACTGATGGAAAGGAAGGAGAAGGGTGGGTTACCGTTAGGAGACTTCATTTAATGCTTTTTTGTAGCAATTGTGAACGCCAATATTGTAAATTCAAGTAACTTTATAAACTGTATAAAAATAACAACACTACCTCTTATACTATGAACACATAAAATCACAAACATAATATGGAGCCGGCTCAGTTTTAATATGGAGTAGCCGGCTCCCGGCTTTCTTCTGGCATAATTGTATTTATTCAATCGCTTATGAAAAGGCGTCTAGTTAGTAACAACACAACAATCACTAGATGTCCAAAAAGGCACCCTATCAAGAAAATATGACCCGCCAACCAACCATAGACAGAGCTCCCTCGTATCTCGTAACACTGACTCACTTTTAATGTTAATTGGCATTCAACAAACTGCTGATGTAATTAACTATAAGCTTTGCTTGGACATAAATATTTGTGAATACAAAAATATAATTGGTCATTTGAAGTGGTAACACGATCGGTGAGAGATCCGATCACGTGGCAATTTAGCCATTGGGTCGTGATAAGTGATGTATGCCTTGGCATGTCTGTAAGTTTGATGAAGAAGACATCAAGTTACGATAAATTTGTTATACTACCGCATCGGCTTGTTTAGTTAAGCTTTGGTAATTTAGGTCAGCGAATGCAGACTTGAGACTTGGATTTTTGTTTATGTAAAAGGAGATTGTAGCGCCTGGTCATTTGGACACCATACTTATTATGATTATATCGGGTTTTTCAATAAGAGCGCTACAAAAGTTTTTATTAATAAAACAAAAACGGTTTTGGATATCAATGAAATTCTGTATTCCTGTGAAAGTACGGTTGATGCCATTATGTATGGAACTCGATTTTTTTGAATGGCCACCCCGGGCATGCTTGCATCACGGAAAAAGTACGGCCCAATGACGCCGCCGGCCCATAAACCACACCAAACCGTAATTTTTTCGGGATGCAATGATGATTCATGGAGTACGTGTGGATTGCTGCCTGACCAATACCACATATTTTGTTTATTGACGAAACCATTCAGCCAGAAATGAGCCTCATCGCTGAAGATGATTTTTCGATGAAAATCCGAATCATTTTCAAGTTGTTGCTCAGCCCAATTCACGGAGATACGACGCTTCTGGTGGTCAAGCGGCTTCAGTTCTTGCGGCAATTTAATCTTGTAAGGATGTAGGCCAAGATCTTTTCGCAAAATTCGCCACAACGACGTCACAGAGATGCCCAACGCTTGAGAACGACGTGTGACAGACACATTTTGGCTTTCTGCAACTGAAGCCTCAGTGGCTGCAATATTCTCGACACTACGGGAACTTCCTTGTGTCACTGGCACGGGAACATTTTGTACTCTGCCTGTGGACTCAAATTTTTCCACTAGACGTTCAATTGTTGATCTGCTAGGACGATTATGACGACAATAAATTGGACGTAGCGCTCTTAACGTTGAGGCCACTGACTCCGAATTTCGGTAGTAAATTTTAATAATTTCGACTCGTTGTTGGCTCGTATATCTTCCCATCATGAAATGGCAAACCTTATTGAAGAGAAATGTCAAAAGAGCGGCAAGAAATATGGCGTCGTTTGGTGTCCTTGTCGCTCTACTTTTGTAGCGTCCCTGTTGAAAAACCCTTTATAAAAAACTTTAGGATACATGAGTATCTACCTTGAGACAAAGGCATCCTAAAATACAAAATTACCAAAACGTATATTTATATTTTATTTTGTATCATTATTTCATTTTAAAAAATACTAACAGAAAAAATTGACAAAACACAACCAAAAAAAATAAATTTTAATTTTGTTAACCATTACTGACAAAAAGAGGCTGGGTGTGATCCACACTGGTAACTTCCCATTGGTGCCCTTGGAAACTTGAGACACAATGTTATTTTATTATTAAAAAATCGCCAACTCAAGATCTTCGAAAATGTTTTGAAGTGATCAATATGTAATCAAGTGAAGATCAGTGAGTAGAATAAAACCAAACCAATGCCAATATCATTAGTTGTTGTTCTCAAGATATTTGAGAAGAACAAATTTGTTTTACAATTTTTGGTAAAGTTTCTTGATTGTTTATTTTTTTTTTTGGTTTAAGAAAAAACTACATCTTGATGTTTTTTTAAATCCTATCAATTATTAATTAAAAACTAGTGTTTAAAATTAAATTAACCCAAAGCTAACATTATTGAGACGAAAAAAAATTTGGACAATTTTTGGTAATTTTTTTCACATTAAAATAAGATTGTTCATAAAATATTTTAATAATGTTATCAATTATTTACTATGAACTTAAGTATAGAATGAAATCAACCCGAAACTAATATAATTGTTTGTTCTTAAGACATTGGAGCCAAAAACTTTTTTTCCACAATTATTAGCATTTTTTTTATTTATGAAATTATTGGAAGTTGATATATTTTCATACTTTAACCAATTCCTTACTTACGTCAATATGCTTTGAATAAAATTGATTCGAAGTCAATAGCGTCATTCATTCTCGAGATATTCGACACTAAAGCAATTTAACAACGTTTTTCTTTTAATTTCCCTAGTAAAAAAAACCGCTCATTGAATTTGTTTGAAAGTCCTTTCTGCACGTATTGAAACTTCTATCTATAAAATAAAAATCCATCTGTAACCATTACCTATTTGAAAAATTTATTTTGCACTCTTAATTTCACCACGAAGTTGGCATAACAATCATTTTATCAGCAATGCTCTAGCTAGAAATTTGTAATAAAGCTTCAAACTAGCAGTTTTTAAGAGTTTTAGGAAAAAATTGTGTCCAAATTTTGAACTTTTTATTTAAAAAAAAAAATTGTATTATTTATTTTCAAACTTGTGATATAGCATTTTAGGTACGTACATAGGAATTTAACTTCAAGTTATGCATTTGTTAAAAAAGTTGAAATCGAAATTTTTATAAATTTGTTCAAAAGATGATAAACGATTAATAAAAAGTGGCTCTCACAATTCTCATAATTAAATCTAGCTAATAACCCCGAAGACAAAATTTACTTCCGAAACGCGTTGCTCTATATTTGATTTGTTTATTTAAAATAATTTTGTACGCAAATTATTTAAGGGCTTCTAAAAATTAAAATAGTATTGTGAACCAAAATTTTGAAAAATTATTTTTTTTTTTTGGATTTATAAAAAAATATTCCTCTTTGTTATGAAAAATTAATATATCTACATAGCAACGTAATAAAAGAAAACAACATGATTAATTTAGAATATTAAAAAAAAAAATATATATGTAGGAAAGTTTTTCCCCACACGATTTTTTCTTTGAAAATATCCTTATATAATTCTAATATAACTGACGATTTATCGTTTTCAATAAAGTGAAATTATAGAAAAATAAGAATAATAGAAAAACGAATTAAAAATTAAAATAAATTTAAATTATTTTGGTCACAAAATGATTTTCGTCCTAAAGTTGCGAATTTTTGAAATTAAAAAAATCTAAAGGGTCACACTTCAAAATGATGATTTTAATTTTCAAACGTTAATAGCTGGGTTATTATAACTTCGAAATTTTGTTTTAAATTTCTTGAAACTAAATTTAAGGACCCAAGAAAAGATACCGAAATTAATAACTTGTCTTTTATTAATTGAAAGAAATTTCCACAAAAATTTAAAAAATTGATTTCTCAATACCGGTTTGGAATAGAAGGCTGAAAGTTGGTGTTCAAGTTCATTAATGCCACAACATATCAAAAATGAGCAAAATCAATGAGGGTGAGTTCAAAAAGTCGGTGATTTGGCGTGGAATGCCCCATATACATATATGTCAAAAACAAGGTGTTTGATTTTTTGTTTTTGAATTAAAAAAAATATTCTACTTTTATTAAAAATAACGGTATTTTCCATAAAATGCTAAAAAAAAAGTTAGGAAAAATATTATTTTTCTTAGAAACGGCTCATACGATTTCCCTAAGCCCCAATGTCTTTTTTTGTCTAATTTCTCTGGGTTGCATAGGAAACAAAATAAATTAAAAAAATGTATATAAAAGAAAGGTTGAAATTATTTTTGGAAAATTCGATATCTTAAAAACCTGTTGGCACTAATTTTTTGTTTTTAATTTTAGATTTTTAAATTTTATGTAAATTTACATTAATAAATGTGTACTTAATTTGTGTGCAAAAATGTTCCCTTTAGCCCCTTTAGGTCATAGGGTACATTTGGACCCCATTACTTGTTTGTTATTATTAATTCGTCATAAGGTTAATTCTCGCGAGCAAAATTAATTTTCCTATTTTTTTTTATATAATTTCAAGATTACTGAAATTCAAACAAATTTACTATGAATTTTTTCTGGAAGTAGTCCATAAATCTGACATGGGGTCTATTTGGACTCCTTTATTGAAGTTCTAACAAAAAAATATTTTTTCTAACAAAATATTTTGTTTCAATAGGAACATCGGTTAAATTATGTTTGAAGTGGTTGGTCTTGGTTAAAGGGGGTCATTAGGTTAGGACCCTACATGTCGTTTTTCGGAAAAAAAAATTCGCAGAATCTTAACCTTCCATCTGTGATTTAACAAAAAAAAAAATAGGGTTTTACTGAATGACTCCTAAATTGTTCTGTTTCGAAAAAAAATCTTAAGGCAAAACTGAAAGCAAATTTTATCGAAATAAAACATTAGGTGTGCGTTAGTTGCGGCAAAGGGTCAATTGTCACCCATTGGCTTACTGTTGTTTATATTACTCTAGCAGTATACTTTTTTATCGTTTCATTTAGAAATGTTGCTATTTTTTCAGAATTTGTACATTATTTTTTATCAAAATCTTTTAAAAATCGTTAAATTAGTATCTCGCCCAAGTTATCTTAAAATAAAGAAAAATATTTGAATTTGGAGATTGATTTTAAAACTTATTGCATACTTCACAGAATTTATTTGGCACTTGCTATTTTATAAATTGGTTCGTGTCTTATAGAAAGGCATATGGATGTTCTTGTATTTTTCAAAGAAGGTACCCAAATATACTTGCGTACGCATATGCCGAACCTGAACACAATCAAATTGACCTTCAGTTTTGCATTAATTTAATTTTCTTAAAAGTGAAAAACAAATGATTTGTTGAGTACAAAAATGTTTTGTGATTAATCAAAGATGGTGACTTAAGCTCCAGCGAAATTTTTGCGAATTACTAATGACTCCTTCTAACGAATTTTTCAGGTTAATTTTTTGATGTATTGTATATAGCAACTGGACTCATTTCTGTGGTGAATTCAACATTGGATATTTACCACAACTATCACATGTGGCTCTGCCTGTTTTATCATTTGATCCTGGACAAAGTTGACATCTGACCTTTTTACAAGGAAGCCTCTTGGAGACTTTTCGTAAAACCAGATAAACTCTGACCATAGTGTTAAAGGTATCCAAAGCTGTTTTACCTATCCTGCCTCTAGGTGGATTGAGCTGTTGAAAACTGATGACGGTTGCTACGGCTGCAACATCTAGTAATTTGTAAAAAAAAAAAAAACAATAAGAGTTTTGTCTGACGTGAGCAAAAAAAAATGGATCACTTTAGGTTCACTTGTCGAATAAAATAATTACAACCTTATTTTGTTAACTGTAAGTCACTTTCGCATATTAACCAAAAGAGGCGTTTTTTTGCTTTAGATCATAATTTACCAATGCCATTCTTTGAGACAATCCAAAATTTAGTATTGACTGTGCGATTATTAAAGTCAAAATAAGCTCATTATGTTCATCGAGAAACTCCTTTACAACAAAAGGTATTATGGCACATTTCTTTTGTTTTACCTTTAATCTTGGCTGGTTTTGAATGGGGGTTCATTCGATTTACGTATAATTGATTTGACAAACAAAAATGGGGGAATGGAAATCCCTATTGATGAATAATCTTCGAAAACTAAAAGCCTTACACCCCTGTTACGATTGGCAATTATAAGTTGATGGTTGATTTATATTGAATTCTAATCTTAAGCAAAGCGATTGATAAATGTTTTGAGCATTGAAACTGTTGTGGAACGTTGGGAGTTGGCTAGAACATTATCAATTTTCAATGAATATTTTTTCAATTTTTTACCAATTGACTTTTTTGAAAAAAAAACATATTTCAATGTTTATCAATAATCAAATTGATAAATGAAAATCATAATATGGGTGTTATAAATAAATAAAACTGAATAATGGAAATATACACATTGTCAAAGAAAACTTTTGTTGGGACCAATTGGAATAATATTTCACGTTTGTGCAGATTTTGTTCATGTTGTAAAAGAGGATTTTAAATGCTGAAGATAGATGCTTAATATGGAAGTATCCATTCAGTCTAAAACCCTATATATTAAACACGATCCTGGGGCTCACACTTATAATTCTTCTTCCAATCTATCCAATACAACAATAATCATCTATTCAATTTACCCTTTTTATTCAAATTAAATTCTTATAGCAATAAAATGTGTCTATTACGTAAAAGAATTTTAAATCTCCCGTTTTCTTGGTAATGTAACCACGTTACTTCCTAACACCATTTGTTTCAAGTTGCTACCTTGTTTTCTTAATGAATTCTCTCTCCAAGATCCCAAGAGACTTATATTGTAGGTATAGGTACATTACATTCAGATACAAGTCACGTGGTTGTAAAATTCAATTTACAATTCCTATCTCGAAAGTCAGCAAATACAAACAACAACAAAAAGTTTTAAAGAGAACTAAAAAAAAAATAGGCCAACGACAATGGTCACGCGTGCTATCAGCCATATCGACTTCACGTGCAAAATAATCTCTGCATCCTTTTTTTATATTTTTGTCATAAAATATAAATGAATGAATGTGAAAATGTAAAATTCTATAAAAACCCCCACAAACACAGGAAAACAATATAATTTACCTTTCAAAATACAATTTGTTTTAAGTGGAAATAAAATGGGCCCGTGTGTCGGTCCTCGGTCGTCAAAAAGAGAAAAAAAAAAACTTATGCACGTACCAGAAAGATTTTTCGTCGAAATTTAAACCACAAAAATATACTCGTACATTTTTCGGAGAACAAAAGAAGTGCACTTATAATTGTTTATTGTTCTTTTATTATTTATTTTTTTTTGTGGTATTTTTTTATCTTTTAATTTCCATTGCCCATTTCACCACCAATTCAAAAAAAAAAAAAATGTATCTGCGGTGTGATGTGATTGAATTTCATTCTGCTGCAAATGAAAACAAAAAAAAACAGAATTTAACAACGGATTGTGATTTAATTGTGAGAATAAAATTTCATTGAAAATTTATGTTATTTCAAAATTTGTCACATATAATGAGATGTGTCACATCATTCTATGGCAGGAATGGAATTTATTTGGTCCATTATTATTTATTTGGGCGTTTTTTTTTCGAAAGCTGATTGACATTTATTGATTTTAAGATGTTTACTCATCGAATTTGGTTGGAATGATGACTAAAGTTATGCATTTAAATTGTAGGTTTTCAATTTACTATAGCAGACGATTACAGGTTTCTTTTTCTTGAATATCGTTATTGTTTGTAACTTTCATGTTTTATCGTCGATTGCCACCACCTATGCATGTATCAAATTACTTAATTTAAATCTTGAATGACTTTTTTTTGAAAATATAGTTAAGTGTTTTTCAATGATATAGTTTATTCTTCTCGAGACTGTGTTATAATGTCTTATCAAGTTACTCTTAAATTATGTTAGATAAAATGCAGTGGGTTGCAATTCTGCATATTTAAAATAATTTTGGAAGTGAAACTTCTTAGCGGAGCCTCTAGGTCTAGACGATGAATACAAATTTTCAAAAAACAAAAAAATTTTATTATGTATGTTTGAATAATATTGTTACACTAGGGCGGTCCTTATAAAAGTCTTCTTTTTTTTGCATTTGGATTATGGATTGGATGATGCACCGGCACGAAGGAAGTTTTATAGTTGAAATAGTTTCAAGGCAGTTATTTCCTTACATTCGTCGCACACCGATTTCTAAAGATTTTTGACAACTGAAAAATTAGGTAGGATTAGATAGTCCTCAATTGAAAACTGCTTCCGAACTAACTAAGGATTAACTTATTTTAAGCTTACTCAGATTTTCACACTGCTTAAAAAAACTAGCAGTTAGTTTAATTGCTTTGTTAATAAAAGAAAAATGTTAGGTTTTGATATGTTGTGAAGATATTATAATTAATTTTTATCTTTGTTTGTTTTTCTGTTAGTATTTTTACTTGTGATATATGTAGGTACTATAAAGGAAGTTTTGGATTCGTGCAAAAAAAAAATGAGATAACAATCAAACATGACATTACGATTATAGAAAACACCAAAAAAGTGGGTGGCACAATTCTGTCTGTCTGTTTGTCTGTTCCTTAACATGGCCCGCCCGATTTTCTTCAAACTTGGTACATAGTGGTTTTTAGTGATTATGACCACACCCTTTTTTCATTTTCTTTAGAAGCAAAAAAAAAATAACGGTACTTGCCATACAATTTTTCTTAGCAATTTTACATAATCGGTTTTTCCTCCAAAACGGCTCGACAATTTTTCTTTAAAAAAATTCAATAAATTACTTTTAGTAAAGGCTACCTTTGGGTGGAAACCCATATTTCTTAAAATGGTTAATAATGGTACCTCCCAAGGCACCATTTTTTTAATTTTCGATTTTCTTCAAAACGGTATGACTGATTTTAATAATTTCTTTATACAGAGGCTTCAAAAAACTATAAATATTTTAGATTGCTAAAAATATATTATTTTGTTATTATTATTAATAATAAAAATATTGTTTGGATTTTTAAAAAAGGTTTATTTTTTTTTTTTTGAAATTCAAATATTTCGAAAACGATTTGAAGGATTTTTTTTAAACCAGATACTTAAGAGTTATTAGTACTTTCTAAAAATTACGCTACCTTCTATACAAAAGTTTAAAAAACCAGAAAGGAAATAATTTTTTTCTCAAAAACGACTTCAACAATTTTGATTAAACTTTTTCCATATACTAAAATAAATACGAACTGCCTACTAAAAATTATGCAACTTTGCACTTAGCGACTATTAATGGCACCTGTCATAAAACTGTTTCTTATTTACAATTTTCTCATTATCGGCTGCATGGATTTAGATAATTTTTACTTGCGATATATGTAGTAAAGCGCAAGTTTTAGATTCTTGCAAAAACTAAATTTCGAGATAACAATCAAACATGGCATTACGATGATAGAGAACACCAAAAAAATGGGTGGCACAATTCTGTCTGTCTGTCTCTCCGTATATTGACCTACAACCAAAGCCACTGAAGAAATTTTCTTCAAATTTTTAACTTAAGGTTTTTTTTTGTTACTCACCAGAGGAAAAATTGAACATTTTTAAGCACCAAAAATAACGGTACTTACCCTACAACCGTAAATGAAAGCTTATTTATCTCAAAAACGGCTCTTACGATTTTGATGAGGAAGTCAGTGTATTACTGAAGGTACTTTTGTATAAAAAAGAAATTACCGAAACCGTTATTAACGGTACCTGCCATTTAATGGTTTTTTTTAATTTTCGATTTTCTCATTAATGGCTCAAACGATCTTCATCAAAAAGTTCTTATGCCAAAAGTTCTTTTTAATAATTTTGCATATCAAAATTTTGAAAAAAAAAATAAATTTTGGGTTTTTTCAAAAAAATATTAAAAATTTTTTCAATATATCAAAAATGAGCTAATGAATTTTTTTGAAACTTGCTTTAAAAATGTATTTTAATACAAACTCAAAATTGGTGTACGAAAACTTTTTTTAAAAATGTTATTAAAATTTTGCTTATAAGAAAAATTAATTTTTTAGAAAACCGCTACAACGATTTAAATTTTTTTTTTGCATATAAAGGGTTTTTCAAAAGGGACGCTACAAAACAAAAAAAACGAGAGAGGGACAGCAAGCGACGCCAAATTTCTTGCCGCTCATTTAAAACTTCTCTTCAGTAAGGTTTGCCATTTCATGATGGAAAGATATACGAGCCAACAACGAGTCGAAATTATTAAAATTTATTACCGAAATTCGGAGTCAGTGGCCTCAACGATAAGAGCGCTACGTCCAATTTATGGTCGTCATAATCGCCCTAGCAGATCAACAAATGAGCGTCTTGTGGAAAAATTTGAATCCACAGGCACAGTACAAAATGTTCCCGTGCCAGTGAGACAGAGAAGTGTCCATAGTGTCGAGAATATTGCTGCCGCTGAGGCTTCAGTTGCAGAAAGCCCAAATGTGTCTCTCACACGTCGGCATCGTTCTCAAGCGTTGGGCATCTCTGTGACGTCGTTGTGGCGAATTTTGCGAAAAGATCTTGGCTTACATCCTTTCAACATTAAATTGACGCAAGAACTGAAGCCGCTTGACCACCAGAAGCGTCGTATGTTCGTGAATTGGGCTGAGCAACAACTTGAAAATGATTCGGATTTTCATCGAAAAATCATCTTCAGCGATGAGGCGCATTTCTGGCTGAATGGCTTCGTCAATAAACAAAATATGCGATATTGGTCAGGCAGCAATCCACACGTACTCCATGAGTCATCATTGCATCCCGCAAAATCATCAGCCGATTTATGCTTGAAAATCGTCGAAAATTGGGTTCAGCGTCTGGACTTCTGCAAGCGTGACCGTGGTGGCCATGCAAAAGAAATCGAGTTCCATACTTAATGGCATTAAACGTCCTTTCACAGGAATGAAGAATTTCATTGATATCCAAAATCGTTTTTGTTTTATTTAAAAAAAACTTTTGTAGCGCTCTTATTGAAAAACCCGATATATTAAAAAATTCTTAAATTTACACTGTACTTAAATGTACATTTGTACTCAAAATTTTATTAAACATTTTAAAGGTTGGTATCTAAATACTTTTTTTTTAACCTCCCACAATATTTAAAAAATTTTTTTTGTACAGTTTCGTTCACTATCAAAGTCTTAAAAGAGTTTTTTTGAGCAATTTAAGAAACGTCTTCCATGCTTTTGAACATCATCTGAAAATTCGTAATAATTTTTGTTTGGAATTTCCGTTGTTATCAAAGTGAAAAGGAATTTTTTTATTGTTTTCCACCGCCATCTATATTCAGAAAATAATCTAAACATTTCTGAAACACAAAAATTACGTCTCATAACAAATAATGTCCACCGATAAAAATTGTCAATATTTCGTTTTGTGAAAGAATTTTTTAAAATATTTCAATTTCCTTTCCTTCAGCTTAACGGTAATCCGAATATATAGTTACCTTATCACACAACCCTTCAACGACTCAACGCAAAGAGAAAACATAACTATAAACACTTAAACACAAGGTCACCCACACAAATGCCACACAAATTAAAGTCGAAAAATTTCCTCCTCCGCAGCCGATTAAATTAATATTCCCTTTTCATTTCTGGTTCGTTATGCTCGTAATATCAGCATTCTGCACAAAAGCATAAAACCTACAATCGAGATATCATAAAAATTGAAAACTTTTAAACTGATTTCCTCGTTTCCGTTTCACAAAGAAAATGAAAAATAAATGAACATTGGAGTTTCCGGATTTTGAATTCTCAATTTCTGTTTTTTGTTTAAATGAAATGTTAATAGCTTGGGCTTTACGTAATTATCGAAATTGAAATATCTAAGAATTTCTTGGTTGGTGGGTAAAAAGTTTTGTGAAATATTTATAACATTGAGATTGGAATCCAAAAGGAAATGTCAACATTGGAACCATATACTCTGAAATAATTGAAATCAAAAGGCTTTTATACCACCTAAGTCAAGGGGTTGAGAGTAAGTGAGATGTCAAGAGAATTTGAAAATATTTCACTAGAAACGTGTCCTAATGAGTCTTTGTTAAAATTTCATTACTAATTTGAGATTAAGAAGTGGCAAACAGAAGTGGACATAATTTCCATTTAAAAGTAAAGTCGGCGACGCAATATCACCGCCAATCAATTATGAAACTACGTGATGCGATTTACTTTACTCCCGCCAAGTGATAGTTCTGAAGTTATTTAATGGTTAACATAACTTCTTGTTACTTAATTATCAATTTTTAAAAATCCTGTTGTAGTTTTTTTGGAGATTTTCTTTAACAATAAACACTCATCTTTACTAATTCCTTTTTAATTTTTAAATCTAAAAATATAGAAATATTAAATAGATGAAGATCAAAGAAGACTTTCTCTAATATCTTGATGTGTTTGTTTGTTTTTATTATTCAATAATTGACTTCCCTCAAAAATAATAATAGATTTTCAAATGACATCCAATCAAATCAAGTTAATTGTTATTTTTATTGAATGACTAATAAAATTTTCAGTTAGAGATCGAAAAAAAAGATTCAACCCTCATACAATGAAATTAGTTTTTATTTTTTCAATTAAGTATTTAAAAAAAAGTTCTATCAACATAAAACCAAAATCATAAACAAGAAAATTTTGTCTTGGGAATACACATGAGCGGGTCCAACGGATGGGGGGGGGGGTTTACAATCTATGAAGCGGAAACGGAAGCAGAATCAAAAAAATCTTACAAAATTTATGATTATAGATATTGTTATTTATTGTTGGTAGGTTGAGGCTGCAGGTCGACACCTGACTTCAGTGCACTACTAAACAAAAAAAAAATAGTGAAAGTTAAATTGAGATATTGAGAATTATTTATTATCTCTCTGCCATGGGAAAATCTCTAAACAAAAATTAAGATAAATAACAAAAAACAAAAATTCAAATATTTTTATTTATTGATCCGATGTTGAAAGATATTTTACTTGTAAAATTAGGGCCACACATCATCAAAATCCCATTCAACACTATAAAATGTAGTTTAAATAGTTTATAATGCATTCATAGATTCAATTTTATGGAGGATTTAGAGCTGCTGATGGCTTACGGTCTTTTAAGACAAACAGTATTAAAAAAGAAAATGTGGGTTGCCAATTACTTTATTGATTAGGGAAAATTATAGGTTTTCAATAAATAAAAGACCTTAATAAAGTTAGACTTCTTTTTATTAATACAAGAAAATTTTGATTTCTTGTAAGTGTTAATTGTTTAATTTTTTTTTTTCATCTATATACATATGTATGTATGTGTTTTGTGTTTTGTGTGAGTAGATTTCACTGAAAGTTTTCGAATTTTATTGGTTAATGACATGAAGATTTATAAAGTAGTGATGGTTTTAATTTTCTTCTTATTTAACGTATCAGGTGTGCTGAAAATTTGAAATAAAAACAATTTTCAACTTAAAAAATGACTTATGAAATTTATATGGAAATCCGCCTACTATTAGGAGGCTTCTTTTTCTGATATCTACTGAGTGATCATCTTTATTCAACGAATCCCTAGAAAGTTTAGATTCCGAAATTAGGCTCCCAATAGCCTTGTTCCTGTTTCACTTTTGGTGTTGTCATCTTTATATACCTCACAAAAATCTCTGGCCCTTGCCCTGAGCATTTGGACAGCCGTTTTTGACCTGTGACAAGACCAAATATGTCAATCACAACAAAACTGATTAAAGTGTAAAAATAATTCAAGCAAAACAAGTCCAAGGGTATGAAAAAAAACATTCCCTCAGAGTTACCTTGAGTTGTTTTCAAAAAAAAAAAAACTTTAAGTCTCGTTGGGTGCCATTGTTATCTAGATCTATATTCCATAAAGTCAGCTTATTTGAGTAATTGGTTAACTGTAGATTTCTTTTAATGGTTTTTTTTAAAGTTTTTTTTTCTTGCATAAGGATTAAAATTTCTAAACAAAAAATCTATGGCTGACCAATTATACTGAAACAAACGGCCAAAATGATGATCTAGAGTTACCAATCAGAGAGTATACTTTTTTTTGTAAAATTAGCTAAATATAAGCCAAAAATCGTTGGTGACCTTTAAAGAATAAGTTTAAAAAATTGTAAAAATTAATCTTTAGATATAGTTACAGTAGTTGTTTTACTCCCTTTTACTCTCCTACAAAATGTTCCGTGGTCAAAATTTAGGGAAATTTGTAAGAAAAGCTTAAGACGTCATAACAAAACTGTCCACTGAAATTCAGCTTTGTCGAATTAATTTTTTTTTTGTTTTGCCAATTTCTGTTGAATTTGTGAGAATTTTTATAATTGAAAAATATTTGTTCATAAAAATTAATCAGAACGTAGACTTTTTTTAATTAATTGAGTGATTTTTTGTATAAGAAACTGTGGAGGGAATTTTCTTTGTAGTTTTTTTTTTTTAGTTTTGGAAAATTTTAATTGTACTTACAATTTGTTTGGTACATATTAGGAGAAAATATATTTTAAATGACCAAAAAAATTTCATAGTTTAACCATTTTTGATGTTGGTAAACTATGGAAACATTATAAAAATATTAAGGGACTTGAACTGTCAGAAGGAGTATGTGTTATTTTTGTAGTATTCGACTTTTTGAAAATTTTATTTGGTGATATTTTTCAATTTTTACTTGCGATATAAGTTAGGAACTTAGTATAAGAAAAATTTTGGAATCATGCACAAAAAACCTCGAGATACCATACCAATCAAGATTATAGAGAAAACCTTTATGTTTGGCTACAGCCTAAACAGCTGGATCGATTTTCTTAAGACTTGGAACGTAGTAGTTTTTGGTGATTCTGCCCACACATTTATGCATTTTATTTTAAGAACAAAAATAAAGGTACCTGCCACAAAAATTTTTAACTATTCTACAAAATCTTATTTTTCTCAAAAACCACTCCATAACTTTTCTTAAAATTGAACAAACTTTATTTGGTAAAAGCTACCTTTGGATGGAAAACCATTTTTCAAAAAATTGTTATTAATGGCACTTCCCAAAGAACTTTTTAGATTATTTTCAAAACGGTTATTTTGATTTCAATAAAATTTTCTTTTACTTAAAATTTCAAAAAAATATTTTTTTGGATTTTTAAAAATGTTCAATTTTGTTTTGATAATCAAATACATATTATGAAAATTAAATGGTCGCTTTTAATAAAACTTGATATTTAAGTTTTTATTTTTAAAAACTTGTAAGGTATTTTAAGAAAAAAATTTATTTTTATGAAAAAATTAGAGCTGGCCACGATACCAGAAAAGTCTCGGTATCGTTTGGTATCGCTATCGAAAACCAAAACGATACTGAGACAATACCAGCTTCGAAACGATACCGAGACGATACCACAGTTTTTGAACCGAAATTTACCGATACTCTCAGTAGTATCGTTTGGTATCGCCAGAAAATTGTAATATTATTATTAATTTATTGCAAACAATCAATTTTTGTAATTGGTTTATCGGAAAAAGCTCTTATGATTAAGATGACATTTTCAGAGCTTTTTTCTTTAGCAGGGAGAAGGTTTAAGCAGTAATTTCAATTAAAACTGCTCACTGCCACGCCCATCTAAGTTTTGCTGAAGCCGACAACTTGGATGAAATTTTCAGACTTGGTTCTCTTTATTGCTGACCCCACGTCAAAGTTTTTGTGTCGAATTCCTTATCGGAAAATTTACTGAGGCATTGTGAAAAAAAACGTTTCAAAAATTGTAAAGTCAACATAATAAACTTCAGTTAAAAAAATTGTCTTTTATAATAATTATTTTTGTCCTAAATCTTGAAAATACCAAGCGAGTTCAACTACTGGATCAAAAACATGTAACCAAGTCGTGCATTATGTTCTGGTTTGCAATCAGACTAGACTGAAACCAAACGAGAACGATACCGATGCCGAGACTTTATTATATGAGACCAAACGAGACTGAGTTATACGAGACCGAGACCGATACCGACCTACAATTTATTGCCGAGTCCGAACGGCTAGATGAGAAGCACTTATTCATGCCAAATATACTCTTGGAGGATTTGTCAGTCCCTCGCAAGAGGCAGTACCTCGGAAAAAAACATTTTTGTTTTTTGGTAGCAGTGGCTGGGAATCGAACCCAGACCTTTGGCATCACAGCCCTACGCACTAACCATCATGCCACGAGGTACTACTAGTTGGCTACACACATTGACTGTTAAGTTCCTATTCGTGTATTTGCTATGACGTATGTGGCATGCTGTACTGGCTTCTATACTGGCCTAATATACTCGGATGTTACTCCAAATGGAGTAAATCTTCTCCGAATTTAGGTAAGGAAATAAACTACAGTGATATGCTTGATGCTTTTTCAAGATTTAATGTACTAGAAAAACCATGACGCCATGCGACAAAACTAGTAAAAGAACAAAACATTGCGAATATTTTGCGTTGGTTCTGCAGAGCCTTAACTTATTGCTCTAAAAACTCTCCCACATCAACGCGAAGAATTAAGAAAGAAAACGAACATTTTACCTGTCAGAATTATGTAGTTTACATTGCGTTAAATGAGAGCAACTACACTGACACAATGTGAATTCACTAGAATATTTATTCACTTTGGTTTGGGAAAGTCTTACTACTTAATAATTCATTCACGACATTGAAAACCACGTTTGGACTTTTGAGCTTATTTTAACGACTTTGAAAATTTCGATTTTGAAAAAAAAACTTTGGCGAGACAATTACGAGACCAAAGCGAGATGAAGGCAAAATATTTTCAATGTCCAAAACCACGTGTAAATGTCATGACGATACCAAAGCGAATTAATAGCGAGACAACCACGACATAGATTCCTAGGTGAATGGGCATGGCGAGACCACAGCGATACGGGCTTATTGACCACGATACTGGAAACTTCGTTGGGCCGACCATGGCGAGAGACATGAGTCGTCGCCGTCGTTTTTGCTGTAACTCAATTTCCATGAACAACGCATGAAAATTATAAAACTTTTTTGGTTAAGCTCGATTGAAAAACTTTTGGTTTAATATCAATGCTTGAAATTGAAGGGTCAAGAAAAAGTGAATAATATGAAATTCAATCTTTATCTGGATTTAACAACTTAAACTGACCTCCGGAATGCAGTTTAAATCCAATTGGATTAATCGGATTAAACGAGTAAATAATATAGGCGTAAGCGAATTTATAAAAATTTGAGTTCTTTACGACTGGACATATGGACTCTCCGATTCTTATTTTATTAATATTTTGTGAAATAAAATGCGAGTTAGTTTTAGTTTTAGACCTATATTTTTCAAATCTGCTCCGAAAAAGTATGTCGAGCCCTGTTACTGGCTCCTCTACTGGCCTCTCAACTGCCTTCAAAAAAAGTAACCCAGTCGACGAGCCAGTTGCTCAGGCTTGTATGTGTTAGTAAAAAAAATGTGAGTGTATTGCGAGTGGCTAGCCAGTACTGGCTCGTGTGGGCTCAGGGTTAGCTAATTTAAATACCGTATTTCATGCTTTTAAATATTTTTCTCTCATAATTTTCATGTTCTTATTTATAATGTTCTGAAACCCTCAGCGTCTTGAACATAAAAGCAAGTACGTGTGACCCCGTCGTGCATTTAATTTAATTAGCAAGGAGTGCAAAAATCCCCTTGTCAAAAATTAAAATTGTATTGTTTCAATGTCAAGATTCTTGCACTCCCAACCAATTAAATAAAATTCATGACTGGGTTGCACGTACTTGCTCTTATGTACCTTGTAGTATGGATCTGTAGGAACAGTTTCTTCGGTACTAATCAGAATCTTGCAATATCAGACAAATATAAAAAAATCATTGTATTTAATGTGTTTAATGGTGAACCGAGCATTTTTTCGATCGGTTAGTTTGAAAGAAAAACAAATCAACTCAAAGAATTACAATTTTGTAAAAAATCAGGTTCTCTTTAAATTTTTCGAATTTACAGAACCCCCCGCTCATTTTTCTAAATTATGTGTTCTAAATATATATTATTTTCGTTAAATTTTAGTATTTAATAAGTTTTGTGTGAATAATATATAAAATCATGAGTACCTATCTATCAGTGTCACAATTCCAGTAAAAAAACAGAAGATCAACATGCCCTTAAATCTCATTAAATAAAAAAGTGATGAATAACCAGAATATTAGATTTATACATTCAACATAAACGACAAAGTTCAGGAAATTTATGAAACTTAAGTTTTTGGGGGGAAATCACTCCCCTTTTCTATAAGCACACAAACAAAATTTTTAGAATACTTCGCTGAACTTCTTCAACCTGCTAGAGCCCTCCATAAAACCAATAACTCTGTATTACATTCAAAAAAGGGAAAGAAAGATTTATTTTCATGAATCCAAATAAATAATCTCCAATTTCAAGATCTTTGAATTTTTCGTCACCCATAGCAATATCATTTAAGTTTTTTTTTTGATTTGATTTATTTTTAGACAATTAAGAAAAAAATATTTTAGTACCACTTGCGTTGTCAGAAAAATATAAATTCTATTCCGGTCCTAATTCCACCCACCTATAATTGTTTTTTTTTTAGAAATATTCATTCTCACTGATGGAAAAACATTTAAATGCTAATATTTCAAAGTGAACATTTCTTTTATTGTATAAAGCTTGTGTATCTACATCATGAAGAAATATACAAAAAGCTTATACAAAATGATACAAACACAATTACCTCTAATCGAATACGTGCCGATGAATTAAAAAAAAAAAATAAGAAATGAAGCAAAAACATCAGAACGTGTTATTTCTTTTGAGGATAAAGAAAAAACAATGTGACCCGAATTTATTGTCTAGGTTTATTTATATATGGTAACTCCTCACCAATATACCTATTTGTCATCCATCAGCAGACATTGAAACTCGATTGATTTAGATTTTTTGTTTAATAATAAACCACGAATCATTTGACTAGGTCTGTCGTTGTGACTGCCGCACGCACGGCATCGATGTCGTCTGTTTGTCATTTACTTTGACAATTTACTATCAAGAACAAAACTTAATAAAAAAAATCTTTAAGCCCTCTATTACAAGGTTATAGTGCATTTTTATCGATCGAATAAAATAAACAAGGAAACACAATGAGACACTTAATACTGAAGTACTATGTCGCGAAAGTTATATAATGCAGTGGTGACTAACCACTTTCAGGCGGGCCAGTGATAAAGTGTGAAGATGGTGTTGTATCCAACTTTTATTCCATATGATTTTTCTTATACATTTTTAAGTTTTTGCATTAGCTACAAAAACAATTCAAAACATGAAATATTATCGTTGATAAAATATTTATGAGTTATAAGTTAATGGGTTCACCACCACTGCCATACTGAATCAAATAAAAATAGAACAACAATTTCGAGCGCATATCCATAATGCACAACCAACACAAACTATATATCGAAAAAAGTGGGCTCTTGAGTGCATGGGCGGTTTAATCAGTGAAATGTGTGAGGTTTGGTTTGGAATACCCTCGGCAGCAATAGAAACTCCATGGATGGATGGTAGGTACTTGAAATGTGCTGCATGACGACGAGTTGGACACAAGAGACTCGAGTACCTTCTACATTATACACCGCACTTCACCACACTTATGCTCACTTATTACTTGGAAAAAAAGATATATTTTTACCGTAGGTGGTCGGTCATCTTAGAGAAATACTCACTTTTAATTTTGCTCTGGAAGAAATTCCTAGTCTGGGATGCAATCTGGTCCACATGTGTGAAAACATATCAAGTGTGAAAAGTGACAGACATTCGTATATCTATATCAATATGAAGTAAATGCACCTACATATTTCAATGTTTTGGGTGTAGTAACTGCTGTGAAAATGAGCACACACTTCGAGTCGTCATCGTGTCGGTCTCGCAAGTCCTTAGAAAGTAATATAGAAAGTATCGGGTGGGATGAATATGGTGTGACATTGACATGTAATACAAATTGTATTTGCAGGCAGTAGGTATCTATATAGTTTAGTTTCTAGGATTTGACATTTATTTTCTTTTGTTCAAGACAATAAAAAAGGCTATGTGTAATGTTTAAGCCTTGGTTTTTTTTTTTTTGGTAGGCATTTTCTAATCCATTTCTATGGTCCAGGATAGCATATCTAAATATATGACTTTAAAATTAATTTTTTTGTTGTTTTTATTTATGGGAGAAATTTCTTTGAAAATGTGATTTATGCATTTTGTTAGGTTTTATGGACACTTTTTGAAGTAGGTATTAGGGTGCTATTAGCAATTTTTATGACTTCAATTGAAAAAGGAGTGATAATTATTTTCTTATGAGTAAATGCTGAGGGAGGATTTTTTTTACTTTGAGGACGAACAATATATTTACACATTTTATGAGTTATGACCATTTAAAATGACAATCAACAAATTTGACTTTTTTAGTCAGATACTAAGTCTGTCAACACTATTTTTTAATGCTAATTTATTTTTACACATCAGGAAAGGACTACCATTTGTCTTAGTAATTTTATCGCGAAGCAAAAATATTGTCTAGAGCTACAAAGTAAATGGTATAGAAGGTAAGAACGAATAACAACAAAAACACTCTTATAATTGTCAGACAAAATTTCTTTTTTATTACTGGGGGCTTCTAGGTTCCTTCCGGGCTTCTGGTCAATTATTGATAATTCTAATTCTATTCTATCCTCGTTGTGTCATTTCGGATGTGGTTACACCCTTCTTTAGACAACTGAAACAAATGCAATAAAATAAGAATTTGTTCTTATATGTTTTTTATTATCTTCTTCTTGAAAAGGCCATTTTAAACCAATCAATTAATCCTCATACATATATCTGTTTGCGTTTGTATTTATTTGAAGCACTAATTTTCAAGCAGCTGTTAATGAGACCAACCTGTCATTTTGACCTCACAGGTTGAGCTTTAGTACTAATAGTTCATGCCTGAACTTTACTTTTAAGAAGCATTGCCAAAGTGGCAACACTGTCAGAAGAACGACAAAAGGCTTGCCACTCATTTCATATATGGGCCTATAAATCGAGAAGAGGTCGGATGATGACCAGAGAACTCTCGTTGGATTCAGCACTCTTGAACAGTGGGACCGTCGCAGGACATAAGTTAAAATGTTGGTGTATGACTTATGGCCCCATATTTCCCTATAGTATTTATTAATAATCATACCACCTCATGCCACAACAAAAATTCAAATCCACGAACAGAACTCAGAATTGTAAGCTTCCGAAGTGCAGCATACAAAATTAGTGCTCAACATCAAAATCACGGTGCTCTATTTCTATTAAGTTTAAAGTCTCATTTTATTTTTAAAATAGGTTTTTTATGATATTTTTCGGTAGTGGATACTGAAGTTAAAGGGTATTTACTAAGTCCGTAAAGATTGCATTGCATATTTTAGCCATTTCAAGAAAAGGAAAAAGCCCACACAAAGAGAGGCTGAAATTGGTTCTTATTTGTCCCCTTTTCTCAAATTTAGC
The DNA here is from genome assembly GCA_946251815.1 of Dasysyrphus albostriatus. Classification (NCBI taxonomy): domain Eukaryota; kingdom Metazoa; phylum Arthropoda; class Insecta; order Diptera; family Syrphidae; genus Dasysyrphus; species Dasysyrphus albostriatus. The sequence continues at coordinate 25,711,197 of OX276336.1, read as the reverse complement.
GAGACTATTAACTACAAAGTCGTGAAAAGTCATGCATAAATCATATACCAAAATATTGGTATGCATATATAATTTCAAAAATAATAACATCAAGCTGCAACATGGTGCGACAAGGTGCGCTAGAATCGATGGCTTTCACCTTCCAACTTACAGTTTTTCAGTTGTACCATGTAATAGGTAGTAATAGGTTCATAGAATGGGAACCGTTTTGCCAATTTTAATGAAATTTTCAGGGACAATAAAATGTCTTAGAGAAAATCATTAACAACAATTTCCGCCCACTAACACGCCTACTTTTTTTCAAACTACTTCCAATCGCAAATATTTATAAAAATTTGGGCACGAGTATGATATCTTTGGCACTTTGTTATGTTATCTATTACATTGGATTTGCTATTCACTGTCTACATTATATTATCAAACACTAAAGACAAGATATTTTTTTAGTAACTAGTTTTCAAAAAAAATAGAAAAATACTTTAATGACTAATAAAGTTGTTAGTTAATTTGAGTTCTGTTGTTTAAAAATGTTTAAATAATTTTCTTTCCAACAAATAATCCACAAAACTTTTTCAGAGTCAGTTAAAAGAGTTTTCTTAATTTTGTTCTTATATTTTTATAATACGAGTATCTTTTACATAAAATATTTGTATAACAAAATACGAAAAAGGGCACACTTTTTTAGAGAAAACAAAATAATTGAATGAATTGAATTGAATTGAAATAATTATAAAACAAACAAAAAAATTGATGTCTAATGTTTCAAATGAAGTCAATTAAGTTGTACCGAGCAGGGGAACAAATCTTTACATCGTTTTGGAGAAGGTAAGATTATTGCACTTGATATTTCAAAAGCGTTTGATAGAGTTTGGCATCAAGTTCTGTTATCTAAAGTGCGTGAATTTTGTATCGATTAATCTTTTCTTCGTTGGATTGAAAATTACCTTTTGGACCTTTTAATACAATTTATGTTGGATGGTTACAAGTCTTACATTCATAAAATAAATACTGGTGTGCCCCAGGGCTCCATTTTGTCTCCGACTCTCTTCCTTATTTTCATAAATTATCTTTTGTCTGAAACTTTCAATCCATTAAATTGTTTTGCAGACGACAGTAACCTCAGCTTTTCATATTCGTTTCAAAATTCACTTCCTTGTTCTTCGGATGTGGAATTTGAACGGCAGCGTATGATAAGCTCATTAAATTCTGATCTTAACAGCATTTTCCAATGGGGAATACAAATTCGTGTAGAATTTAATGCTTCGAAAACTCAATGCTGTCTTCTGTCGTTAAAGTGACATTCACCCCCTTTGCCACTATCCATTAGTGGCACTTGCATCGAGGAAACCAAAAAATTTTCAGTTCTAGGTATGTGCATCACATACCACTTTCTGTGGAATGATCATAAATTCGACGTCACCAAAAACGCTGCAAAATGTTTAGACTTTCTCTGAAGATGCAAAAAGTTTGTCTCCTCTTCTGATCTTTCTGCAATCTATTAAGCCTTAATTCGTCCAAAGCTTGAAAATAGTTCTCATATTTGGGCGGAGCTCCTAAGACCCAATTAAGTCTATTAGATATAATTTAAAATTGAGCAAATAAAATTGCATCTCTCGAACACCACCGCAATGTTTCGTGCCTGCCATTATTTTATCGCATTTTTACAGGCAATATGTTCTAGTGAATTAGCCAGTAACTTTCCTTCCCTTAAACTATTCCGTCGTAATACTCGTACTTCTGGGAATGCACATCAGTTTACCCTTGAGCCCAATTTCGGACGTACTGTTAAGTATAGAGATTCTTTTTTAGTCGCACTACCCGAATGTGGAATGCTTTACCTGACTTTGTATTTCCCTCCCATTTTGAAATTCAGAACTATACAAAACCAATGTGCATCGGTATCTCCTCTTGAATCCTTCCCTATTTTCCTAATGCTCGCACAGTGTTTTTATTAAATTCAAGGGTAGTCACAACTCCTAAAGTGCGCGCTTATTATAAAAAAAAATTGAAAAATATAAGTCAATTCAGTACCTAAAATTTCAGAAAAAATCTGAAGTTTGCTTTTTTTTTGTTTGTTTTCACCAGAAGAAATTTTATTTTAAATCGTTCCTCCCAACTAAATGAGGGGATTTAGACCTTTATTATATAAAAAAATTATTAAATTTGTTTCTCTTATGAGAAATCTTTGACACCAAGGATATAGTACCAGTGCCCAAATTTTGATACTGGCGATTCGAAGTGCCTCCTTAAAAAAAAAAATGGGCGTGTAAGGGGGCGGAAATTTTGTCAGATGATTTATTATAAAAGTTTTCATCGTCCCTGAAAATTTCATCGAAATCGGTACTATGGTTCAGATTCTATGAACCTGTGACCGCCTCTCCATACAACTGGAACTCATCACTGTCCCTTGTAGCCATAGGACCACATCATTAATTTTCTCCCTTCACTCTCCTTACATGAAGGGGGTGGAAAAAGGCGTTTGGGAAGGAAGAGTGCAAAACCAAAAAAAGTATGAAAAATATTTATGGTATTAAAATTTAAAGATTGATGTCTAGAACTAGTATCCAAAGTTAATTAAAAAAAACCTACTTTGGTTTTATAAAAAGTCATACAAGGGGAAGGGAGGGGAAAAAATCGATAATGTGATTTTATCGTTACAGGGGTGCTAAAAGAGCTGGCCACGATACCAGAAGTCTCGGTATCGTTTGGTATCGGTATCGGAAACCGAAGCAATACGCAGACGATAGAAGCTTCAAAGTTTCTGAAACGATACCGAGATGATACCAAGACCAAATTGTACTTTTGGGACCTAAATGTACCGATGCTTTCAGTAGTGTCGTTTGGTATCGGCAGAAAAAATAAATTTTAAATATTATAGTTTATTAATTTTTACCAAATACAAAATTCTTGTAATTGGTTTTTCGGAAACAACATTTTCGGAATTATTTCTTTTAACAATCAAGTGGGCCTATTTTGATTTTGCTTTGTTTCTTTGAAACCAGTCATTTGGATGTCATTTGGATTTCTTTTGCTTTGTTTCCCTGAAGCCAATCATTTTAGATGAAATGTTTTTTTTTATAGCTGGAGGAAGAGACTTTAGTGAATTTCACCAACTGCATCTCATATTTTTTCCTATATCTTGGTTTCTCGGAAACAACTTCAATGATTTTGTATAGCAGCATTATTTTTCTGCTATGATATTTTGACGTAGAATTCATTTTTCGGGTAACTTAAAGGAACTTTTCTTAGACATTGTGAAGCAAGCGCTTTAAAATTGTCAAGACAATTCAAAAACTTTAGTTAGAAAGATTATCGTTCATTTACTATTCTTGTTTTTTATAATGGTTTTTATTAAATTTAAAAAATACCAAGCGAGTTCAACTACATGATCAAAAACATGTAACCAAGTCAAGCATTTTATTTTTTTTTGTGACTGAGACCAGACCGAAAACAGGCAAGACCCCGATACCGAGATGACACTTCGTTACACGAGGCCAAACGAGACTGAGTTATATGAGACCAATACCGATACCGAGAGGATACTAATTTTGTTTCGATTTTGACGATACCGAGAGGATACTTACAAAGGTTTCATTTGCTTTGGTATCGTGGACAGCCATAGAGCTGAATCCAACGAGAGTTCTCTGGTCATCCTCCGACTTTTGGTTCTCGATTTGAACGCCAATGTCTGAAATAGGTGGCAACGCTTTTCTCGTTCTTCTGAAAGTGTTGCCACCTTGACAACACTTCTTAAAAGTAAAGTTTGGACATGAACTACTAGTATACTAAAGTTCAAAACGTCAGGTCAAAATGACAGGTTGGTCTCACTTACAGCCCCATCACTATATTATTTAACGTTAAGTTATTTCAATATTCTCTTAATTTAATAAAGGATTTTATTTTTCCTTTTTACTTCTTTGAAATTAGCATAGAATCTCTGATTAAAACTAATGGAATATGCAAGTGTTATGATTTTTTTTTTTTTTTTTTTTTATTTAGCAAAATATTTGGAAAAAAGCATAACGTAGTTCATTATAAGATCTGTATTGTAAATTTGTGTAAATGTTGATGAATTTAAGTTCCAAATCATTGTTTTCCACGAGATTAGTACCAATCGAACAACATTACCTTTTAAATTCTTTCAAAGAAATTAACTAGGTTAGAATACTTTTTTACAGTCTTTAAAAATTATCTTATAAAATAAATTTTAAGCCACAATCTCTATTTGACAACTTTTAAATAATTATCACTCATAGCATTTTCCTGCCTGCAATCAAATTAATATACACACTGACCTATAAAGCATTTTATAAGACCTCAATTTTATTGAATTCTTAATATCTCAATTCTTGTAACCTATTTGTCAGCTGATCATTTGTAAAGGTTTATTATCAGTGATCATAGTCTGGAATTCTGGTCATTCATGATTTTGTCTCATAAAAATGCCGATTGGTGATAAGCAGCTTACATATACATTCCATAATCTTATAATATGAGTTGGAAGCTCTATAATTATAATTTTCATGTTTTTTTTTATATTTTGATTGGTTTTTGTTGGCAAGCTTAACCCTGATAAGACTGATAAAAACAAAAACAACAACAACAACCACTCTTTCACTAATTGGATGCGGTTGTCATGTTGCATTTATATGACATAGATTGCCAATGAACCGGTCGCTTTAACGGATTAAGACCACAAGATACGTATGCCACTATCTATCAAGAGCTTGAAAAAAAATCCATTTAAATAAATAAAAACGCCTTTCACAAAATAAAAAAAAAATACAAAAAAAAAGTAAAAGGAAAAACATAGACTTTTACTCTAAATTCGTTGAGTGTCTGAGCAAATTCTTTGCTTATCTTGACTGCTCGACAAAACGACCGACAACAACCACCGCATCATGCCATTAAGATGAGACTTTGCATTCACAAAAACTGCTTTTTCTCCTTTTTAATAAAGACATACTCGTACATTCATATATGCAACACTTAAAATATTTCAAAGCAATTTAAATTTATACATTTTATCAACATCTCTCAGTCACCATATCGAATGAAATGTCATTTCATTAAAAATAAAATAAAAATTTATATAAAAAAAAAAAAAAAATCTGCACGCATGCCCCCAGAAAATCACAGGTGGAATATTGCAACATGGCTGCCACATCGCTAATTGATTCTTCTTTTTCTCGATTTGTTTTTTTCTTCAGTTTGGCTTAGGTATACTTGACAAACTCGTTGTATATCAATTGGATATAAAATTCCACCTGATGGGCTGGCCTGGACTTGCAGTAAGCGATTAACTCTTCACTCAGTGCATCCTAATTACCTGCACTTTTTATTGCCTTTCTGTCCTATCGGAGCATATAGACAAAGACACTGCATAGACTCTGGCCACTAAATAGGCATGGACTGGACATGGTTCTGGACGTTTTAAAATAATGTCTTAACCATAGAACCATAGCACGTCGGTCTTTGTTGTCGTAGTCGCTCGTAGAGCTTGATGGGCGATAGTGATTTTGCACGCTGATTACCCCTGGCAGTTTTAAAGGAAGACACAACTATAGCAGCAGCTGAAAATACCTATACGTAGATGCAATTCAAAACATGGAATAATCATAAATTGCTTTTAAAAACGACACAACGATGTCATATGGACGTGCAGCGAAAATTCCCTGCATTCTTTCGCGAGGCTTGAGAAAAAAAAGACCAATCCAAGTTAATGATATCCCTTTTGAGTTGGAATAATGTTAAAGGTATAGCTACTCGTACTTTTGTATCAATTTAGATAGAAAAAGCCGTAGGTGTTGGAGTTAATCAATAAATGTCAATGACTAGAAATATTACCTCATAAATTCTCTCTAAAAAAAAACACATCATCAAGTGATGCATATTAAGTAACCGCGTTAGAAAATTTTTTATGCCACTATTAAAAATTGCAAACATGAATTTTTTTCCTTAAAGACCAACTTAAAACGTGATAAAGCCACTAACTGGATGTATACATAATTAAAAACAAAATGAGTCATTTTAATAAATGCATTTTTTTAATGCCATTTTATTTATCTTAAGATTCTCTTTAAGGCTAAGAGTTGAATTATAAAAAAGAAGACAACAAAAAAACGAAAGGCTAAAAGAGTCAAAATATTGACATTAAGATCAATTTGGCACGAAACAAACTGTCATTAACTAAAAGAAAATGTAGTCAAAGTGGCATAAAAGACATATTTTATTGGTAGTTTAAAGGTATTCGAGTAATGTAAGGCAAAATCAAATGCCTTAATCACTTTTATATTAACTAAGAAAAGAACGAAAGAGAACAACACTAATTTATCCATTTTAAAATGAAAAAAATTGTAACGGCTGTGTTCACAAAGTTCTCTTGTTTTTATAATCAAAACCTGCTTAAATATTAAAGGGTGAGAGATCGAGTAGGAAACAAAAGGCATCAGCAATCCATGGATTATTCGATACAAGATAGAAATTTAAAAACAAAGTTCACGACCAGGTCGTAGGTACTTGCTTTAATTGTATATATAAATAAAAACATAGATATTATGAGAGAAAAATTATTTAAAGCATAGAATTCGTTCTCAACAAAACTTAAACAACTCTTAACAGTTTGAAAAGAAGAAAAGGTATACTGAATTCTTGAAAAAATATGAACTTATGCGAAGAACAATTAGGTCCTACACCTACAAAATTGTTTAATAGTCTTTGGAAGCTTTGCGGTATACAAAATCTATTTAAATCTCATCACTGTCCAATTGAGGAATAATTTGGACCACAAGTTGTGTAAGTTGGGCCAATGCCTTAAAAGTGGAAAAACAAGCTTTATAAAGGATATTAATGCTTTTATAGTTTGAATTTAATTTTATTCCAAATGAAAACTTATTTTAAAGCACAAATATAAATAACTTAAATGACCCCATGGCCATTAATTTAGAGAATCTTTCAATTATGAAGTACCCAAAAACTTTTCTCAAAACAACTTGATTTTAAATGCAAATAAAAGAATGGAAAATAAAATAACATTTTTGTTCGAACAATGCGCAGTTAATCAGATATTTACAAAGAAAACGAATTTTTCAATATGGCGCCTTACCCTAACGCCTTTGCCCAACACTCAGAGAAAAAAGTCATGTAAATAATTAACATGGGCCCTGTTAAACTTACAAGGTGCATAATCCAGTTACAGATATTACTGAAAATAACCTAATGTTCAGTGTTAAATCAGCCTAGTGGCTTATATTACCATTTTTCAGATGACCTGTTTTTTTTACACTTAATTCTTGTAAACAAGAAATTTTGAAAAGTAAATAGTGCTTTTTTTAACTTGAATAGTGGTTTTTTAGCACTGTATATTATGAATTCCTATTTTACCACAAATCAGGTTGAAATAACGCTTTATATGGTTATTCTTACAATGTTTACTTGTTGATTTAAACATGGCCTCATATTAAAGAAACACTCTGTGATTTAGTTTCAACGTGACAACAGTTTTAAAACGCACACATAGGCATCCCACACAAAATTATTTGAATTTAACCTGGTCGCCTGTTAAAGTAGCACTCTTCCAGGGCTGAAAAATACACACAAGTCATCCAAACAAAATTAGTTTTAACTTATTGATATTTGGCACAAGTTTTTTTGCAGAAAAGTGGCACAGGGGATGAGTGCTATCTCCATGTGTGAGAAGTTCCTTGTTTAGAACTAAGTAAGTATCAACAAGTATTTTTAAAATAAAGTTATATACATAGGAATACATTTCTATACTTCCAGAATAATGCAAAATGAATTGGACGGTAAGCAGCGTTAGAGATGGGACCTAGACGCATGGATCCAAGACATTAAAATTACTGGATAAAGGGTTGATTCAACATTGAATCATGTTAAATTAACTAGATTTTCATTTTAAATTTACAAGACATTGAACATTTTATTCTTTTTTTTTATTAGATTTTCATGTAAAGTTAACTCGATGTACAGGTAAAATTAGCAAGATTATCAGGTAAAATAAACAGTTTTACTACGCCTACGTTGATTTAACACGATATTAAAATCAGGTATCTAGTTAGGCAGTTGAAAAATAACAACCTGAAAATCAGATGTAATGAACCAGAATTTGTTTAGCTCTTCCTGCTCTTTTCTCTGAGTACACCTACTTGGATTTACATTCGGGGGACAATCCTAAATATATTCCATCAAGAAAATCAGTTCAGTAATAAATTGAAAAAAAACTACGCGGAATTTTTTTGAAAATGTCTGCACAAATTAAATGCACTTTCTTACATTCAAGAATTTCTTACGTTTAAGAACATTATATGTAAAGACATGGAAACGAAAAACGATATTTAAAATAGCTAACATAACTTCTTTGAGAGTTTGAGATCAAAAAAAAGAACGCCATCTTAATTTTTGATTGAATGTGATTGCAGGAAATTTTTTTTTTAATCCTTGGAGCGGTTTTCTTAAAAAATTATTTTAATACATAATTTATCAAATTCTTAAAATATTTTTAGGGAGAATCTTTGGTATGCAAATCGCAATTATTTATTTATGTGCATGTAGAACTAAAATTTATTTATATATGGAATTTTCAAAAAAAAAATGAAATTTTTCTTAAAAATTCAAAAACATTTTGTCATTAACTTGGAAAATTTTAATAGACAAACAATTTTACTGAAGCTGTTCAGCCGATAGTGAGAAATTCAAAATTAAAATAAAAACGTTCAATGAGAAGTATTATTAATGGTTGCTATTTAAGAATTTTTTTTATAATATCGGGTTTTTCAATAAGAGCGCTACAAGAGTTTTTTTTAAATAAAACAAAAACGGTTTTGGATATCAATGAAATTCTTTATTCCTGTGAAAGTACGTTCGATGCCAAAATGCATGGAATTCGATTTCTTTTGCATGGCCACCACTTGCTTGCAGAAGTCCAGACGCTGAACCCAATTTTCGACGGTTTTCAAGCATAAATCGGCCGATACTGCTGCAATTTCACGTTCGATATTCGTACGAAGTTCATCAATCGTCGCTGGCTAGTTGGCATAGACCATAGACTTGACGTAGCCCCACAGGAAATAGTCTAACGGCGTCAAATCGCACGACCAAGGCGGCCAAGCGACTGGACCATTTCGTGTGATAACACGTTCTACAAACTTGGTTTCCAATAAATTGATTGTGACATTCGCTGTGTGGCTTGTGGCACCGTCCTGTTGGAACCACATGTCCTCCAAGTCCATATCATCCAATTGGGGCCAAAAATATTCGGTTATCATGGAAGAAGTACGGCCCAATGACGCCGCTGGCCTATAAGCCACACCAAACCGTAATTTTTTCGGGATGCAATGATGACTCATGGAGTACGTGTGGATTGCTGCCTGACCAATACCGCATATTTTGTTTATTGACGAAGCCATTCAGCCAGAAATGAGCCTCATCGCTGAAGATGATTTTTCGATGAAAATCCGAATCATTTTCAAGTTGTTGCTCAGCCCAATTCACGAACATACGACGCTTCTGGTGGTCAAGCGGCTCAGTTCTTGCGTCAATTTAATCTTGTCAGGATGTAAGCCAAGACCTTTTCGCAAAATTTGCCACAACGACGTCACAGAGATGCCCAACGCTTGAGAACGACGTGTGAGAGACACATTCTGGCTTTCTGCAACTGAAGCCTCAGCGGCAGCAATATTCTCGATACTACGGGCACTTCTTTGTCTCACTGGCACGGAAACATTTTGTACTGTGCATGTGGATTCAAATTTTTCCACTAGAGCTCAATTGTTGATCTGCTAGGACGATTATAACGACCATAAATTGGACGTAGCGCTCTTAACGTTGAGGCCACTGACTCCGAATTTCGGTAGTAAATTATAATAATTTCGACTCGTTGTTGGCTCGTATATCTTTTTATCATGAAATGGCAAAACTTACTGAAGAGAAATGTCAAAAAAGCGGCAAGAAATATGGCGTCGTTTGCTGTCCCTGTCACTCTACTTTTGTAGCGTCTCTTTTGAAAAACCCTTTATAATACTAAAAACATACATTAAAAGAGAGGCAATTATAAGACTTGGAAATTTCTTGGTAAAACAAATTTCTTCTTGAACTGTCTTGAAGCAAAACAAAAGGTTGTATCAAATATAGAGTTAAATAATATTCATAAGAACTTAAGACATATATTTTCTATAGCATCAATAATATCTGTTAAGTTCCTGTTTTAAAGTGAGACGAGAATTTAAGATTCAATAGTTTATGCTTATTCCGTGCGAACATTTAAAGCAAAGCGTTGTTCTCTGGGTTATGTTCAAATGACTCACAGACAAAATATCGACAAGTAAAAATGTCGACTGGTTAAAATGTAACCGACAAGTCTATATTTTTCTCGACCTCTTCCAGGGCGGTCGACTTTTCGTCAAGTCGAGATTTCCAAATATTGACATTTTAATTAGCCGGTAAAAACAAAGTCGGTGTTTTAATTTGCATAGAAGTCGAGAAATATCGACATTTTAACCAGCCGACATTATTTTGTCGGTCATTCGTACGTAACCCCTTTTTGTCAATAATTCACTTCATTAAAAAATTATTTCAAAAACCAAATAAAACTAATCAGTATTTATAATCACTGCCCCAAGAAACATTTGCTTTAATTACTTTCCTTTCATCAGCACTTGCACAAAATCGCTTTTTACAATACGACTCTGAATACGATTAGGTAGCTTATTCCTGCTTTAAACAATTCAGGTAATCTTAAATCTAAGAAAACCAAATAATAAAAATTCAATATAACAGTTTTTCAACATGTGCTTGACCCACAAAAAATCCTAGTAGACCAAAATTGCATATTATTATTGTTTTATATTTTTTTACTCTAGCTAGCGCACAGGATCTTTGCCAATAAAACAAAAAAACACAAAGTACATAAAATGTCCATAAAATAAATTTTCTTCCTAAGAAAAGAAGTCCAATATACCAAACAATTTTGGCATACATTTTTTACTTTTAGAAAAATTAAAAAATCCATAAATTAAAAAAAAAGCAAATTTTCTGATTTTATTACAAAAATGAATTCGGAAATTAGACAAGAGAGTTTATCATTGGTGGGCGTTTTTTTGTTTACAGTGTTTGCATCTTTTTCCAAATACCAGCGTAGTTGCCACGTTTTGTATACGCTTTGTTTGTAGAAAATTTTATTTTCTTTTATTTTGTACATTTTTCCGTTGGTATACTTAGTTTTCAAAATATTCACGAAAAATCACAAAAGGGTACCTTTCCCTCCCCCTTCTTACCTTAGGCTCATGGATTGGCAGGGGACCTTGAGTATGTTATACCTAGGAGTTACCCTTTAAATAAAATAATAAAATGCATTTATTTTTTCTTTGTTTACTGGACAAATTTAATTATACTTGCATCCCGGCAAAGTATGGTTCTGTAGTTTAAAATATTCATAGATAAAGTAAAACTATGTTTGTTTTGAAAACGCTGAGTGTAATAACTTTACAGACTTTAAGCTATTTAATTATTTTAATGAATTTGCTATAAACAAACTTTAGCTTTTACGGAAATTGAATGCCAAGTTTACTTCTACCAAAATTTCTTTCTCTTTCACAATAAAGCAAAATAAACCAGAAACATTTATCTCAAATTTATTAACCTATATTCTCACAAAGAAAAATCACCACCAACACAATCATCAGCACCAACAAATAAGTTAAACAAAATAAACATTTTACGATATTGAATCATCTTGTTGAAAGAAACCACATAATTTTTTTTTCTGTCGTTACGAACATTTTTGAGAATCAAAGAGAACACCTTTTAGTGAATTGAAATTTGGCAATAAAAACATTTTTTAACTTTAGTCATTCGAATGAGTAAAATAAAGAAGATATTTGAAATTTTGTTTATCATTTTCTCTCTAAAAATAAAATAAAAAAAGAAAATATTATCAGAACTCAGATGAATTAGAAAAATACAATTCACCAAACACCAACATTGAGAAAAAATTGGAAACAGGCCAGATTAGAACTTTTACGTCGTGTTGTCGTTGTTGTCGGTTGTTGTTTGGGTTCATTTTTTTTTTTTTTTTTTAGTATTCATTCACATAATGCATGCGATAAGTTTCGTCACGCTTTTGTTAAGACTTTTGGTTGTTTTGTCTTTCTTTGAAAATTATGAGACAGATTGAGATCAGCGAGAAATTAAATCGATCAAGGTTGTGTTGTTAGAAACAAACGATTGACATTCCAACCTATAATTATTTGTTTTTTGTTTTATATAAATGATTCGATTAATTTACAGAATTAGAGGTATTAAATAAAACAAAGACATAAAATAGGAATTCCAATGGGTTATTGGAAGACATTATTGTTGGAAAAACAAGAAATTATTTAGCCATAGGTATAAAAGCATGTCTTTTACATGTTGATTAGTTATAAACTAGCATCTATAATTTTGATCAGTATTCTCGTCAAAATGTGTATATGCAAATCTACAAACATAAGCGGGTCCCGTCTTGCTATATGGATTAAAATAAAATGAAATACGAGCATATTTTATTGACTTTCTTTTTAATTAAAAACAAAAATCGAATCTTAGGCTTACTATTTTCATATTAAAATATTTTCCCATCTCATTTTTAAATTTCATAAATTTTTCATCAGATGGTTCGTTCTTGTTGATTCTCACTTTCATGAATATGTGATGATTTTATTATTTAATAATTCTGAATTTGAATCCGTCATCATAAATTGTCTTTGTTTTCTATTTTATTCAACTTACACCGAAACTTACGCTTTAACAGAATTATTAAAAGAATCTTGTAAATCTTGTAATAATTCTGATAAAGTGTAAGTTTGGGTGTAGGTTGAATAAAATAGAAATCAAATATAGTTTATGATGATGAATTCAAAGGTATTTTTTTTAATTCTTGATGAGATAGATATTTATATAATGTGTAGTACCTAATTATCTGTACATATTTATTTAATTTTTATAAAAAAAAAATTATAAAAAATCAAATCTTGAATGAAAATTTTCTGGTTATTGTAAATTTCAACTGATCTTTGTTTCTATATATGCAGAGAATAAAAATTCAATGAACGTTACTATATGTTTAATATAAATTAATTTTACTATTAAAAATGATATCCAACTTGAAGACATCACAGTTTCATGTTGCTCAGGGACATAATTCCTCAGGGGTGTAGCTACCACGAGTGGCACCTGGAGCGTACGCTGTGGTGGTTACCCGAAGATTTTAACTGCTTCGGAAAAAGGTGAATTTTAGGCAGTTGGGATCGAAATACACTTTTTTCGCCAATAAAGGGTTTTTCAACAGGAACGCTACAAAAAAAGAGCGACAGAGAAAGAAAACGACGCCATATTTCTTGTCGCTCTTTTGACATTTCTCTTCAGTAAGGTTTGGCTTTTTTGATGATGGAAAGATAAACGAGCCAACAACGAGTCAAAATTATTAAAATTTACTACCGAAATTCGGAGTCAGTGGCCTCAAAGTTAAGAGCGCTACGTCCAATTTATGGTCGTCATAATCGTCGTAGCAGATCAACAAATGAGCGTCTAGTGGAAAAATTTGAATCCACAGGCAGAGTACAAAATGTTCACGCACTTCAGTGAGACAAAGAAGTGCGTGTCGTGAATATTGCTGCCACTAAGGCTTCAGTTGCAGAAAGTCCAAATGTGTCTCTTACACGTCGTTCTCAAGCGTTGGCCATCTCTGTGACGTCGTTGTGGCGAATTTTGCGAAAAAATCTTGGTCTACATCCTGACAAGATTAAATTGATGCAAGAACTGAAGCCGCTTGACCACCAGAAGCGTCGTATGTTCGTGAATTGGGCTGAGCAACAACTTGAAAATGATTCGGATTTTCATCGAAAAATCTTCTTCAGCGAGGAGGCTCATTTCTGGCTGAATGGCTTCGTCAATAAACAAAGTATGTGGCATTGGTCAGGCAGCAATCCACACGTGTTCCATGAGTCATCATTGCATTCCGAAAAAATTACGGTTTGGTGTGGTTTATGGGCCAGCGGCGTCATTGGGCCGTACTTCTTCCGTGATGATCAAGACCGACACGTTACTGTGAATGGGGATCGCTACCGTTCAATGATAACCGAATATTTTTGGCCCCAATTGGATGATATGGACTTGGGAGACATGTGGTTCCAACAGGACGGCGCCACAAGCCACACAGCGAATGTCACAATCAATTTATTGGAAACCAAGTTTGTAGAACGTGTTATCTCACGTCGCTTGGCCGCCTCGGTCGTGCAATTTGAAGCCGATAGACTATTTCCTGTGGGGCTACGTCTAGTCTATGGTCTATGCCAACAAGCCAGCGACGATTGATGAACTTCGTACGAATATTGAACGTGAAATTGCAGCAGTATCGGCCGATTTATGCTTGAAAGCGTCTGGAACTCTGCAAGCGTTCCCGTGGTGGCCATGCAAAAGAAATCGAGTCCCATACATAATGGCATCGAACGTTCTTTCACAGGAATAAAGAATTTCATTGATATCCAAAACCGTTTTTGTTTTATTTAAAAAAAATTTTATTGAAAACCCCGATATTTTATTTTATTTTATTTTATTTTATTTTATTTTATTTTATTTTATTTTATTTTATTTTATTTTATTTTATTTTATTTTAATTTATTTTATTTTATTTTATTTCATTTTATTTTATTTTATTTTATTTTATTTTATTTTATTTTATTTATATTATTTTTTTCATACAAAATAATTTATTTTTGTATTTTTTATTGGAAATTTAAAAGAAAATTAGGTTTGTAAATCATTTTGTAAATATAATAGCTAAAGAACTCCAAAGTTCTCTATTCATTTCAGTTTTTGTCAATTAAATCTGTTAAAAAAAAAAACCTAACCGAAAAACATTAAAAAAAAAATTCATTCATGTTTTCCGGGTTCAAAAACTGTAACTCTCACTTTGCGTCTTCATTAACTTCACTACGAGTACCAACTCTATCGCACAAGTAAAAATAAATTCTTGCCATTGATAAACTTGTGTTTTTCTTCACTAAGTACTTTCAAATTCTTTAAACATCTAAAATCATCAAGCCAAAAATACAAAATCGCTTATACCTAAGAGAGAAAAATCAGCCGGCAAATATTTTGTGTATTTTTCCCCCAACCAAACCAATGCGCATATATAATATAATTTAAATAAAACATCAATTTTCTATTTTTATTCAAAGTAAGGTACGAATATATATTAAGAGTTCATTTCTTTGAATAAATCTAAGACTTTAAAATATATTTAAGTACCCAATCTATCTCTACCATCACATATTAAGCATCTAAGCCAACTAAACTTAAAGAGAAGATTTATACAAAAATGGAAAAAACGACCTAGTTTTGTTGTGAAAATAATTTTATCTTTTCTTCTAAATCAGTTTGTGCCTCAAGACAGATTCTTAACTAAAAGTCTGCAATTAATTAGACGCCCCAGGTGGTGCGCCTAAAAAGCAACAAAAAATAAAAAATAAAAAAAATTAGTGTAGGCTGCATGAAGTGCATTCAAGAAGAAAGGGTGTGTTCTCCACTGCATGCATCTCGCACTCGACATGGCTAAAATTCAAAGCAAAAAAACCATGAGTGGTCTTGGTATGAGTATTTGCCTGCAGTGCTGATTCACATTTAGTTCAATGGAACCAGGTAGGCATCTTGTTTTTTTTTTTTTGTCTCATTTTTTTTATTATTTGTATACAGATGCAGTGCATTTGGAAGCGCATTCTGATTCATCCTATTTAAATTGAATTGAATATACTCGTACAACAAGTACACTGCCTTACTAACCTACGCATGGATTTAGTGGGTTGAAGTCAAAGGCCTCCCTCTTCTATATCCTCTGGGGGCGCGCTTACTCAATGTCATAAATATCATAACCAACGAACTGGCAACAAACATTTTTTCAGGCACATCAACAATGTCACGGTATCTTACTCCAAATCTTAATTTCTTAAAAGTCAACAAAGTAAGGTCAGGGTCGAAGCGACGACGACGACGCACGTTGTGTTTACCTTAAATTTTTATGTAAATTTCTAGAAAATGACAAGATAACAGATAACCTGCCAGAAGCCTTCCTATTAATTTATGACTTTAAGGTCTTCCCCAATGATTCAGGGAAATTTCTTTTTGAGTTCCTTATAGGAGAAGGCCCCTCGTTTTCCCAAAATTTCACCTATGGAACTCTACTCTTAAATACTTGACTGAATACGACCCTGATGTGCAACACTAATTATACACTTGTCAACATATTGTGCTGGCTGCTCTTTTTATGCAAAATACATTCTGCTTCTGCGGTTGTGATGCTTCGTGAACACACGACTTTATATTTATTATTTGTATAGACGCTATATAGACACTCTTATCTTCATCTATTAGCTATAAGCTTAGCTGAATATGCGACGAATATACCTGGAAAAACGGAAGTATGAGGAAATTCTAAAATTTGATTACCATCTAAAGAGTTTTTTTTTGTTTGTTTGTAGGAAAAATTAAAGCATCATCGTGTGGTTGGCGTACAAAAGTTCTAATCTTTTATTCATTATCCGTGAAAATTCATTGTTGCCAGGGATCCCTTCATAAGGGTTTTTTCGTTATGAACTCTCTTACGGTACTTGGTCTTATTGTTGTTTGGGTTTGATTATATCAAATGATGGTTGGGACAACTTGAGCCCATCATGAGTTTCCTTTTCGGTCTTATGACCATGTTTGATGGGACATGGCGGACTGGGTTGAAATTGAAAAGGATGTCGATGTGAAATATCCAGAACCAATCTTCTCCAACTCTGAAGGCTGTGGGGATATATTTGGGTGTATATATGTACCCACTACCATCATTATGATTATGATCCTAATGCTGATGGTGACCCAAATAAATTTATTCTGATATACATATTTCCTGTGGGGAGCCATCATATCAGAGAGCCTTCTGCTTTCCCTCATAATAATAGTTGGGGTTAAGCATATTTTTTCGTGTTTCTCTGTTTTAATCCTTCTTGAATTTAATTTATCTAAAGCTTCATAAGGATTATGTTATATAAATATTTACCCCTTTTAAAGGCAAAAAGGATACTTAATTGTATATACAACAGGCCGAACGACTATACGATGAAGATGACGACACGACGACCTGCTTATGCTTATGGATGGATATTTTTGGGGTAAACAAAAAAGTATTAGGGAAAGTAGTGTTCCTTTTTTTGTAAACATTTTTTATTTGCTTTATAATGGTTCTTTTGGGACGATGTTCGTTTAGTTTCGCAACATCAAAGTTTCTGAGAGATAATGTTAAAACAAAAAATACACACACAAACAAAAAGTGCTAATCGCTGTTTGTCCTTGACCCAGATGATGATGTTGATGATGATGGAAATCAATCGTCATTTTGTAGATTTTCATCCTGATGAAGGAGTACGTAGTATACGTAGGTACGTGTGTTTTGTTGCTTTGCTTTGCTCTGTTTTTGTTGTTGTCGTAGGCATAATAGTCATTTAGTTACGCTTTGTGAAGTAGATATAAGCTCGGATAAGGTTGGTTTGTGATTTTGCAATTATTATTATTTTTTTTTTTTAAGCATCTCTTGTGGATAATATGCCATACATTAACATTGACATTCACACATCTTTAACTGATATTTGTATTAGTGTTCTTTTTTTTTATTCTTGACTCGTTTTTATGGTTATGGCTATGGGTTTACAACTTTATGGTAGGTTAACCTTCATATAAAAAAGAAATTAACTTAGGATTTTAATGAGTGTTGCTCTTTCATAATTTTATCTGTCAGTAGATATGATATTTTTGCACATTTATTATTTATGTTCATAGTAGTATTGGTAGGCATAAATGTATGCAGGTATAATGTAACCTTTAAAATAATATTGTTCAAATAATATTGTTCAAAAAATTCAATCTTCATTAAATAAAAAAGAAAAAATATAGACACGGCGGGATTTAATATTTTTCATTTTGACACTTTGACACTTTCCTTAGTTATACACTAGTCAAGAAAATTAAGGGGACAAGATTTTTTCATAATTTTGTTAGTCATTTTGAAGAACTATTATCTCTATGATCCAATGGATGAAAAAGAGAAGAGCCTTTAACAGTTTTTTCTTCTTGTTTTGGTTTTTTTGCAAATAATTTTAAAAAGAAACAATTATTGCGTTATTTCCAGAAATGGCACTAGAAACAAATTTGAATTTTTTTGAAGGTTGTCATTTTGTTTGATTTTTGTTGTTTGATTCATTCAAATGTGTAATGGTCAGATAATTTATTTATTTAGCTTTAGTTAATTTTGTCTGTTGTTGTTGTTGTATGATATGTTGACTATTTGGTTTATTTGACCTTAAAGTGAAAAAATTCTTTTGTCTTTGAATTCAAGGATAATATTGGAAACTTGTATGGGTTTGTTACAAACTCAAAACTTTTTCCTTAAGCCTAGTTTACCGTTCTCCTTGCGAACAAAAATCAAAATTTTTAAAACAATTTTCCACCTATTCCTTGCATCAAATATATGAGCAATATTCAAGGAGAGAAATGGTTGCCTTGGCCTAAACCACCCATTGAGTCATTAATTTACCCTAAATTAATAAATTATAGGCCTAAAAATTAAAAATAATTGTTTTTGGGTGCAAAAACAATTTGTATGCAAATAATACCTTGAGGTGAATATATATATATTTTTTTTTTTAAGTATAAACTGACCATCCAAAAAAAAAATATTTTGCTCACCACACTTTTTTTTGCATGCAAAACATTTGCCAGTCCATTGATTTGCATGACATTTCATGACAGTTATGGTTTTTTTTGGCATAAAA
The DNA here is from genome assembly GCA_946251815.1 of Dasysyrphus albostriatus. NCBI lineage: Eukaryota > Metazoa > Arthropoda > Insecta > Diptera > Syrphidae > Dasysyrphus > Dasysyrphus albostriatus. Next base: position 25,692,337 of record OX276336.1, on the reverse strand, counting down.
CTGTAACCCAACCATGCAAACAATTAATTTTGCATTTCACCTGAACTATTTTTGACATGCGAGAATATTTGTATAGATTTTTTTGTTTTGTGCACGGGAAATGTAAACTAGGCTTTAGGTGCCGAAAAAAATAAAAACAAAAATATCATATCCAGATTTTGTAATGACAAATCGATTGCAGTAAACAGTCTAAGAAATCTCAAAGTTGTATGACCACTTATTCTCACTTTTTTCACAATTACTTCTATATAACGGTAAATATGAAAAAAATAAAAAAATACGGTATTGAAATCTTGCCATAACATATTGACTACCCTTTACTTTTTTCAAAATCCAATAATTTTTCGGCACTGGGTGGTGACGATTCAAAATCTCACTTTTTTTTATCATTACTTTTCTATTACAGTTTGAATGTCTATTGTCATTACATTTTTTTTTTCTTACGATGAATAGGTACTATATTTAACAAGTTATTAGAGCTGGCCACGATACCAGAAAAGTCTCGATATTGTTTGGTATCGGTATCAGAAACCCAACCGATACCGAGACGATACCAGCTCCAAGGAATTCAAAACGATACCGAGACGATACCCAACCGAGCCTTTGTTATTCCAGACCAAACGAGACTGAGTTATGTGAGACGGAGTTGTAAGAAACCGTACTTTTGGGAACGAAATTTACTAATACTTTCGGTAGTATCATTTGGTATCGGCAAAAAAAAAATAGATTTTTGAATAATATAATTAATTTATGCAAATAAACAATTCTTGTAATTGGTTGAACTACAAGATCAAGAACATGTTACGAAGTCGTGCATTTTATTATTGTTTGTGAATGAGACGAGACCGATACCAATACCAATACCGATACCGAGACCAGACTTTGCTATACGAGACCAAACGAGACTGGATAATACGAGACCGATACCGAGACGATACTGAATTTTTTTAATTTTAACGAAACCGAGACGTCGTTGCCCTTACAACCTATGTATTCTTAAGAAATAATGTACCCGAGATTTATCGATCCAGTCTTAGCGGCAGGATTGATTTTCTTAAAACTTGCAACATAGTGGGTTTTTGGATTCCTCACACGCATTTTGTTTTGGTTTTTTTTTTAACTACTTGCCATATAATTTTTTTGGCAGTTTTACAAAACTTTATTTTGCTCCAAAGCGGCCCCACATCCCCAAAGAACCATTTTTTATTTTCGATTTTTCTACGAAAATATTTTTTCTTGGAAATGGCTCTCATGAGTTTTATTAAATTTTTTCTTAATACTTAATTTAGTGCAATAAACTACCAAAAATTATAAATATTTTCATATAAAGGAACTTTTAATAGTATTAACCTCTCGTAGAATATTTTTTCTTTATTTAAAAATTTTAATTTTGTATAAATAAATGTCAAATAAGATTAAAGTATCGAAATTTCGAAAAAATACATTTTTGAATCTTTGAAAAAAAGTTTAAATTTTTTTTAATTCGATATCTCAAAAACGGGTTGACAATTTTTTTTAAATTCGATTTTTATATTCACATTAACATAAATTTTTAAGATTTGCATACCAAAAGTTTTCCTTAAAAATCTTTATGGAATTTGAAATATAAAAATAATTTTAAAAAAACCGCTCCAACAATTTAAAAATTTTTTTTTCATAAAATCACATTCAATCAAGAATTAAGATGGCGTTTTTTTCAACTCAAACTTTCAAAGAAGATGTTTAGCTATTTAAAATATCGTATAGATATATTTTTATTTATTTTTTATATAAATAATTTATTAAGATAAAAAAATTGGTATCCCAATTTTGAGTATATATTAAAACAGATTTATACGCCTAATTTAAAAAAAAATCTATCTTGTCTGTCGTTCTCTACATCGACCTACAGCCTAATCTACTGAAGCGTTTTCTTCAAATTTTGGACTTGAGGTTTTTTTCCAGAGGGGAAATTGAATTTTTTTGCTAAAAAAAATTACGTGGTTGCTATTTAACTGTTAAGGAAAAACTTTTTTCAAAGTAGTTATTACAAATCAACATTGTGTTGTTCCAAAACATTGCGTAGTCGTTACAAAATAAAAATAGAGACAGCAATTATTGTTATTTTTTAGTGAGTAACAATAGTTAAAAATAAAAAACAATTAATTTTAAACACGAAAATTTCAAAATTTATATTTTTAAATTTGTTTGAAAAATGTCTTTTTATTTTTATTTCGAATCAAAAAAGTATGCAAAACGAGACGAAAAAAGTTTTTAACAGCTCTTGAGAGTAAAATCGCAAGTGAACAGGGTCATGAAATTTACTCACAGAGGTAGACAGCTACCCGATAGACAGCTACCCAATAGTTACTCGCGACAGATTCGTAGCGTAAGTATACTCTTCGAGTAATGAGGCTGCATTTTTGCATATCTTAAAGACGACTATTAGAAAAATTTAAGTCATTAATTCTCAGATTCCATGATCCCCTGAATGAATTCGTTAATCGCTCTGAAGCTATTGGTTTCGTCGGAAAAATTGTCAACCAAAATGTTTTGTAATGTCGTTTTGATATTGTTCTCATTCTGAGAAAATCCTGTTTCCCATTTTGTTTTCGCCCTTTGAGAATGACAGATAAACAACGGCTATTGGCACATTTTTATTTTTTAGTTAGTTTTTCCCTATTTTGAGCATTTCTATTTAATTTCTCATTTTAATTGGGATCGAAGCCCATTTCCAAAAAGAAAATTTTTTGAATCAAAACTTTAATTCCATTAATCAAAAATGGCCTGAAAATGAAAAACCAGCATCTTCAATCAAATCTCGTTGTTGTTCTTGTTTTTCATATAAATTGCTGGTTTGGGGTAATTTTATTTATTTTTGTTTGAGTAGATATTTTTTTATTTTAAATTTTTTCCATTCTGAATAAAGCTCCACTTTTTCATTTTGTTATTTGGGGCTACTTTTCATTTAGGTTAAATTTCATGTTAGTAAATAAATAATATTTTCTTTTAGATATTGAACTTTCTCCAGAAACCAATTTCAAACAAAATAAATTTCCAGAAATAAATAAATTCAAGAAATAAGTACCTACTCTATACAATTTTATCTGACTCACTTCACAATTTCAAATGTTGCTAGACCGAAGTGTGAGTTAAATAAATGTATGTGGCCAAATGGTTGTTAAATTAAAGATATAACGCCGAACTGCAGCCATTTTTTAAATCTTTGGTCTATTGCTTTTTTTCTTTAGAAAGCAGAATATTTTTGTTCCGGGTTCAAAATAAATTTAACCAAAAAAGTGTGAGTATAGGGCAATCCAACAAGAGGGTTGTCATTCAGAAATCCTAGATGTTTTTGAATTGTCAACGCTTAGTCTAAAAGGTTAATAATGAGTCACTACCACACTCGACTCATCCAAGTTTTGAAAAAATAAAAATTCTATGATTATAATTTTCTACACAAAACTATTTTGAGTGATGAGGAGGCCCATTTGTCAACTGTCTTGAAACGAAAACAAACAAAACGATCTGGGGATCTGTTAAAACTTAAAAATTTAATTTAGTTGAAAAAGAACAACCTTCACTCATCCACAACAAGTGACAGTTTAGTGTGGCTTTTGGCGGGCTGGCATATTGTGTCATTATGGGTCCTACACATAGTTCATGTTTATGCAATTATAAATTATGATACTGGTGTGATCATTTCAGTGAATGAATTGCATTACCAAACTATTGTGACAATATTTTTTCAGTCATAAATTAATGCTATGGATTTGTATGAAATTTATTTTCAGCAAAGATGGCTGGCGTTGTGGCGCCACGTGTCATATAGCTCTTAAAACAATGGCTGAAGTACGTGACAAATTGTCTGGACGTGTGAAATAGGAATTTTTATTGCTACTGGACGGTATACGTCCTACCTACAGATCAAGCGATTTCTTAAATAAGGCGAAGACTTTACTATTTATAACAATTATAACAACTATACTATTTCTAGATAATTAAAAATTGATAACAGCATTGAATACAGAAAAACAAAAATTGTACTTAATAACGAAAAAGTTTATAAGAATTTGTTTGAAAACAAAATATTTCATTTTCTTCACAAAATTTTTGGTTAAGAAAATTATTTTTTGAAAAAAAACAACTTTACAAGAAAATAAAATAAAAGAATGGATTTTTGGACTTATAAGTGTGGCCGTAAATCTTTCTATATTTATTTTTTTTTTTCATTTTTAGCAATTTTTAAGTAAACATATGAAGGTACTCTTAGGCTAGTCCCGCACATGCAATTGCTACCGCAACAAAATAGTTTAGTCACGAGTTGACCGATGAGCGCGCACATTAGCAACTCCAGAAGAAATCGTAACGAACCTAATACACCGACAATGTTTATTCAGTTTTTCTGTATCATTCATACAAAGAAAAATACTATTGCCTTTGTCCTATTCTTTTGCTCAGCAAATAAAAGAGAGGATAAATTTGTTCTCTTTCGAACAGAGAACATAATGCCTTTTGGAAAGAACAAAATTCAACGATGTGATTAAATGACCACAACTATTTTGGTGAATGTCCGCGCAGTAACGTATTTTGTATGGTATTAATTAAATCGTATCAAGGGCCTTAAATTTAACCGACTTCAATACATAATATTTACATTACATTTTATTATTCGAATAAAATAGTATTGTTCACTATGGCGTATGTGGAATATTTTATTTTTCCAAAAATCTATAATACAAATATTTTTTAATATGTGTAACATTTTTTGGTTCAAAGGAATAAGAATATGAAGCAAAAATGAAAGTGACTTATGTTCTTCATAAAACCTGATATTTTCCCTACATTCTAAGATCTTAAACTAAAAAAAAAAAAATATAACCATTAAAACTCAAGTTATAAGCTTCAAAGGGCATGCTTCATATTTTTAACTTAGGTTTTGGAACTTTTCTTGTGTATAAATTCCTTGATTTTCAATCGATTATCAACAATGTTAGTGGGTTTAACCTAACGGGTTGATCTTACAGTTCTTAGAAGTGTTGCCATTTTGGTATGAATGTGGGGGAGGTTGCCACTTGCCAGGTTAATACCCCGGAATGCTCCAAAGGACATTAAGCTTATAAATATCTTTTTTGTGGCGATTACCTTGGAAATAATAAAATGTTTATTCCCTTGTTAATGATTATAAAATTATAAAGTTTGTAAGCAACGCACAGCCTCCTTTTATGTGTTCAAATATTTACTAAGATTTTGAGAAATTTTAAACATTGAAACCATTTGGTAAGCGTGTTCAAAAGAAATAAAGTAGGAGTATCAATTAAGCAGTTTTTTATTTGTTTTGTGTCTATGAAGCTAAATGTCTTATTTGTTTGTTCATTTATATAAAAATTTTTGAAACAGTTGCAGTTAGTAATTATTAATGAATGACTTCCATAATCTTAAAGTTATCGACCGTTTTTAAGGTTGATGTGTTCAAAAATTATGCATTTTTCTATATATATCAAGTTAAATTAAACTGTGAATTTTGTGTGCAATATTTTTTTCCCCATAAACAGAAGATGAAATCCTTCATTTGATGAAGATTAATTTAAATTGTAACAGTAACTTTTGTTGAATAATTTTGTGTGTAATTTGTAGACCATGTAACTCTATTCAAGAAAACATTATCGGGCAGAAACATTGTCCATATTTTCATTTATACAGACAGTCTAGTAATTTTTTAAAAGCCGTTAAGAGATTCATCGTTGAACTTCTAATTTTTAAAGAAAAAGAGCCTGGGTGCGACCCACACGTGTAACTTCGCATTGGTGCCCTCGGAAGCTAGAGGCCCGATGTTATTTATTTTGCCTATTAAAGATGTTCAAAAAAGTTCTTAGATATTCAATATGCAATCTAGTGAAGATTAGTGAGCAGAATAAAACAAGATATTTGAAAGTTTAACAATTTTTGATAAGGTTTATAGTAGTTTTTTCACTTTCAAAAACAATGTTAGTTGAATTATTTTACAAAACTAATCAAATATCAATCATGAACAAAAATCGATTTTTTATTGCAAATCATATAAATTAATAATTATAAACAAGTCTGTTAAATAAAAATAACTCAAAGCCAAGTTCTCAAGATATTTGAGGCACAAAATAATTTTCAGCAATTATTGGTAAAACTACTTGCAGTTTTTTTCGCTTTAAAAAAAGCTGTTGATTCTATATTTTTAAAAGTTTTGCCAATTTTTAATAATAAACTAGTGCATAAAATACAATTACTTCAAAGCCAATATCGTTATTTGTTCTCAAGATATTTAAGAAAAAACACTTTTTTTCAAAAACTTTAGCAACTTTTTTTAATTTAAAAAACTATAACTTGATATGTTTTTATAATACCAATTCTTTGTTACGTTAATATGCGTAGAATAAAATCAACTTGAAGTCACTAGCATGATTTGGTCTTGAGATATACGAGACTAAAGAAACTTAACAAGGGGTTTTTTTTAAAATGCTCTAGTAAAAAAAACGCTCATTGAATTTTTTTGAAGTCCTTTCTGCACGTATTAAAACTTCTATTTACAAAATAAAATTTATTTGAAGTTGATATCCCCATTCGATCTAGAGATACTGTAAACGAAAAAAAGTGAAGGAATGTACGAACATACGAACGTAAAAACGTACGAAAGTACGAACGTACGAACGTACGAACGTACGAACGTACGAACGTACGGACGTAGACATCTCTACGTACAGACACAGACATCTCTCTAAAAATGATTCATTCCGATTCTAGGGAGCTAGAAACGTGAAGATACGTCAAAATTTTCGATTGAACAAATCGAACCAATTACAATAACTTCCAAGGGCAAGTTAATAATAATAATTGTATTTAAAAACCTTCACTTGAATTTTGTGCAGTTAAAGTAAACAATTTGCATCGACTAAAAGAAACTTGTCAAACGAAATTACTCTCCATATTGATTATAGGATGTTTGACATCAAATTTTTATTTTTATTCAGGGAGCTAACCTAGGATTTAAATTAACTAAAAATATTCGTTAGTTGAAGATTAATCCCGAGATTAGGTTTGACTTCGTACGGAAAAACTGTCCCTTGGCCTAGACTATCTCTTGTCATTTAAAAAATCTCTCTTTGAACCCCATCAGACTTGGCAGAAAATTGGAGGTCCCTTCATTCCTTGCAAAGTACGCAGACACGAATTGTTGAGAGCTGTATTAGTCGCTTTATATTCTGTAGGTTTCCACGAGCTGTTACACCACCAATTTGTGAAGAGCATTGGAAAAATATCATAAAATCAAACAAAAAAAAACTCTTATCAAATACATAGCTACCTACATATATTTGTCTTTTATGGAATAAACAAATACAATTAGTACATTATCGCATTTATAATCACTTTACATCTTGGATGGTAGGTATATATACGTACATGCAGGTAAAAACCAAGGTTACACAAATTAAAAATAAAATTAAAAATTAATGTTAAAAAAAAAAATTACTTACAAAATATTGCCTCAATTATGTAGGTATGGGTGCTCGACAGAACCCGCCACCTGTGTTGTCTTGTTCGGCTTTAAGTTATTTCCCACCTTATCAGGATCAATATTGTAATTCCTTATCAGTGCCAACAATGCAAAAAAAAAATAACAAATCGATCGAAGATAATACCTTGGTATGTATGTATAGCAGATGTAGGTACTCGTGTTGTAAATAGGTAAATATAAAAATTTTCAATTAATCACTCGAACGTCACCAACCACCACAATGTTGAATTCTTTTTTTTTATATAACTCTTTTAAGCATTTGATGAATGATTCGCTTGTTGACGCTTTCAAATTTTTAAGCCAACCAAACTATGTAATTAAAAACACAAACACTATCTAGGTATAGGTAGACATAAATATATTTCATTAAAGAAATAACATACGTTTTAAACACCAATGGTTTAACCACAAAACCGAACACTTCTATCCGCCCTCAACCCCTTTGTGACAACACGGTTTCGATAAATTTTTGCCAAAAAATTAAAAAAAAAAAAAAAAACTGAATATGTAAATTGTTCACCACCGAGAAACACTGTACATAACAAACCGACAAACCGAAGAACCAACGTGATGCCAAGTTCAAGGGAAAACGCACCTTGATACTGATGCTGAAGCTGATGCACTTGTCCGCCCGAGGAGGTGTAAAACCGAAATTTAATTTTTATTCCCAACACCGCAAACGCAACCGCAAAGATTCTTATTTATTTTTTGTATTTTTGTCTTTCTCTTTTATTTTTGTTGAATTATAATAAATTATAAAATTCATAAAAGAAAATTATAAAATTAAAAACTTAAAAAATAAATCCCCAAAAAGAATTTTTCAGAAATCTCAAAATTTGTTGTTACATCATCAGACACTATTTATCCCGGAACCCAATCTTGAACACGCAGCTTTCCCGGACCATTTCTGAACTCATACTAATTTAGTACGATTTTCGAAGAAGCTGAAAGAACAATTTTTATTCGATTCAATTGAGTTTAAATTGGAGTGTGAGTATTTTTTTTTTTTCGTTTAACTTCTTCCTCAACCAAATAGCAACAAAAATTGAGTGAGTTAAGTGGTTTGTTTGAGTTTGTTTTATGGTTACACTCAAATCACACATGGTTTTCCGCATTTGTTTTTCCTTTTTTTGTTGTTGTATTTGTGTTAAAACTCTTGGCGTTGCGCCGGGTTGCGTCTTGCGCGATTGATTTTAACTCAAACCTGGGTGTTTGATGGCGATGTGAGTGATAGAAATGTTGATGGGGGGATTTTGTGGCATTGTGGGAGTGAGCGACCGATATCCAATGTCTCGAGATTGTCAAGGTGACAACCTGTTGCTGGATGCAGAATACAAGAGCGCAAAATCAAAGAATAAGAAGATAATAACAAAATAATGGAATGTGGAAATGGATATGAGTTTGCTTTATTGTTTTTTCTGGGGCATATTTTGGGTCAACGGATTGTGTGTGTATCTTATATCTTGGCAAAAGAATCTTGAAACGAAACAGCTTGAAGGGTGTTTTTTGGTTGGGGTAGGTATACGGTATATATGGTATAACAACCTATGGGTAACCCCCACTTTGGTGTTACTGGTGTAGGTATACTGAAATTATTAGGAAAAAGAAACCTCTTTTTCAGGTGTTGTGACAGTTTAATCGAGTTTCAGTTTCTATTTTGTTTTTTTTTTTAAGTAAGAACGTGGGTACACATATTTGAATTTTATTGAAAAAAATAAGATGGGATCAATTTTGTTATGAGTTTTTGTTATCAAATACTAATCGTAAAATTAATGCAATTAATTTATATTTTTTTTAGTTTTAAGTGGATTTTTACCTTGCCCGTATAGTTGGTACCTTTTCCTCTACCAATATCAATAAAAATGGTAATCTGTCAAATCATATTGATCTGCATTTTTTGACTTTTGATATATTTTTCATTCCTTTTGCCGAAAACATACTTATCTTTTGTTTCAGCTCAACTTGGTTCATTATTTGATCACAGAAAATATAAAAAAATACACAAAAATAAAAAAACTTCTTTTCGATATAGCCCAGGTAATTTTATGCAAGAACTTGTAGATCATACAATTTTCTACAGAAATTTATTGCTGCTTCTACGACTGAGTAATCGGTTAAATGATATTGTCATTTCTAAAATAAAGGGTGATTTTTTAAGAGGTTTAGAACTTAAAAAAAAAAAAAAACACAAAAAATTCAAAAAAATTTATGAAATATTTATTTGAATCGATGAACCTTGCAATTTAATGTTTAAAGATAATTTCATGCAAATGTTGACCGCGGCTGCGTCTCAGGTAGCCCATCCGCTGAGTCCAATTTTGGCATACTCTTTCACACATATCGGCCGGTATCTCACGAATGAATGCATGGATGTTGGCTTCCAGTGCGTCAATCGAAGCGGGCTTGTCCCTATAGACATTAGCCTTGACATACCCCCACAAAAAATAATCTAATGGTGTCAAATCGCACGATCTAGGCGGCCAATTGACCGGCCCGAAACGTGAAATTAACTGTTCACCAAACTCGCCTCGCAATTGCGCCATTGTTTCGCGTGCTGTGTGGCATGTGGAACCGTCTTGTTGAAACCACATATCATGCAAGTCAAGAACTTCCATTTCGGGCAAAAAAAAGTTTGTTGTCATCGCTCGGTAGCGTTCACCATTGACAGTAACGCTGCGATTCGCATCATCTTTGAAGAAATATGGCCCAATAATGCCGCCGGCCCATAAACCGCACCAAACAGTGGCTTTTTCGGGATGCATTGGTAGCTGTTGCAATGCTTCTGGCTGATCTTCACTCCAAATGTGGCAATTATGCTTATTTACGTACCCATTCAACCAAAAATGAGCCTCATCGCTGAACACAATTTTTCGATAAAAAAGCGGATCCTCGGCCAGCTTTCCAAGAGCCCATTCACCAAAAATTCGGCGTTGTGGTAGGTCGGCTGGCTTTAGTTCTTGCACCAGCTGTATCTTAAAAGGCTTTACGCCCAAATCCTTCCGCAAAATTTTCCACGTAGTGCTGTAACAAAGGCCTAACTGCTGGGAACGGCGCCGAATCGACATTTCGCGGTCTTCTGTCACACTAGCTAATACGGCCGCAATATTTTCTTCACTACGCACAGTACGTAAACGTGTTGGTGGTTTAATGTCCAACAAAGTAAATTTGGTGCGAAATTTGGTCACAATCTTCCGAATAGACTGCTCAGAAGGTCGAGAATGCCGACCATAAAATGGAAGCAGCGCGCGATGAACATTTCGAACCGAGCACGAATTTTGATAGTAAAATTCAATTATTTGCAAGCGTTGTTCATTTGTAAGACGATCCATGGTTAAATTGCAAACCAAATTGAAGCTGTTTGACAGTGACACAAGGTACTAAACACACGTCAGCTGTCAAAACCAGTGTTGCCAAAACCAAACCAGCTAAAAAATCACCCGTTACAAAGTTAAAAGAAAACTGGCCTAGTTTTGTCAACTTTGATTGTTTTATATAGGTATGTACCTATACTTTTGACCAATATACATATAGCAGGTAAAAATTATTTAAAAACAACGGCACCACTAAAAATGTCATGCTTTATCGAAAAATAAATTTTCTAAATTATCTTTAAAATAAAGATATTTTTGAAAATATTTATTGAAAAATTATTTTCAAAATAGTTTTTTTTACTGTTCAAAATTACGGAAGGGGGAATAGACCTTACGATAGACTTTACGATTTTTTCTTGTCTCGAAAATCAGTAAAAAAATAAAATTCATCGAATTTTTTTTTACAAAATCTTTGATTTAAGTCATAACCCAGATTCTTGACTGTATAAGATCAAGCCTAGTTCTTAAAATACTTTTCATCAACGGTATTCCTAGGATTTAAGAAAATATTATTTTCCATTTAACTTAATCATTAAAGCCGACCTACCTCAAGCTTCAATTGATTTTCAGAAAAGGCTAATTTTGCAAATTATTTTTGCTTAAGTCTAATATTTTAAATAAATTTTCACATGCTGAATTTAAGTGTAATATCATACAATTATTTTAAATATATCATTTTGACGGCACCATAATATCCACATACACAACCCTCTTCGTTCTCCTGTACATATAATACACTGTGCCGCATGCATATGATTTATATATTTTACACACTTGCCTTTCCATTCCATATAATTTAAAATGGTATGACATGAAAAGTGCGACGTTTCAAAAAAAAATATATAAATATCTCTAAGGAGTGTCACCAATTGCATACATTAAAATTTTTGTCATCAGACAAGAAAAACCCTAAACTATAGAATTATTATGAAAACCTCATAAAAATTCAAATTGGAAAAAAAGTGAACTGCACCCATCTCTTCGATAATTCGATTTTAGAATGAAAAATCAATACTGGTATGTTTTATAAGTATACAAGCACCTACATAGAATATCGAGTACTTATTTCAAGAAAAAAAGGCTTTAAAAATAAAATCAAAACGCAAGAGCTCTATACAGTCTCCAACATCTCACTACTCTGTACGAAGGAACTGGAAATTTATAAATACGGAGTTTTGTAAAGGGTGTTTGTTTTTTGATTAATTCTATAGAACTTCCCAAGAAGAAAACTGTCACTTGTCTTGTCAGATGTTAATTTTCTTGTAATCTCGAGTAATGGAAGGTAGGTACAGTTTTATGTATCTATGCAGATGCGTTTAAGGAGACAGGGCCAATCAAAGGTTCTTGAAATTCTTGAAAAAAAATTATGAAAATTTGGCTCCTTAGGTCCCTAAAAATATACTCCAAAAATCGTTCGGATATCTTGGCACTCCACACATAGCGTAAATATTTATTAAAAAGTATGCCATTTGATTGGTCAGTAATAACTAGCTTATAGTTTTAGAATTTGGTCAGCCATTGAAAATTTGTATTTAATGGATAAAGAGTTTCAAGGTAATTTTTGGGGAAAAATTAATTCACTAAATATTAAATTTGGTTTCGACGTAGAATTGAATACTTTTCTGATTTTAGCAATTCAAGAATGTTTAATGTTCAGAAAGATAAGATCTCAGCTAATTTTGCTCTTTTTAATAAATGAGCGACCAGATCCAATATTTTTCCTTAGTAATTTGACAGTAAAACTGAGAAATTTGACCATGGAATCCTGTTTACGAGACTGAGATTCCTTAGGTATCTGAGATTTCATTAGTCTAAATAAGCCTATTCCTTTTCTTCTATTATGGTTGTTGTTTTACTAAAATGACATGGCATGGGTATAAATATACATTCTTCTCTACGTAGATATGAGTTGACTTTCCCCCCCACAAGGACTGACATGGCTTTTCAAAATGAGGGCAGAGGTAAGAACGTTTAAACTTGACGACATTTTTGTTTTGGATGACAGGTTGTGTAAATATGCCACTGAAATTGGCATATTAAGTTGAAATAAAAATAAAATGATTTTAATGTATCAAGCTGATAACTGTTTTCGATGTCAGTGATAAGGAAGAAGCCATTTCGAAACTAAATATAAGAATCACAAAGTATTTTTAAATTGAAATAAATATTACATAATAATTAATGTCTATACATACTTTTAGAATACTGCAAAACGAGTTAAACGTGATAAGCAGCGTTAGAGATGGCTATTAAATGCATAGATTTATGGCATAAACACAGGATACAGGTTGATTAAATATTCAATCAAGTTGAATTAACTAGACTTTCATGTAAAATTTACAGGATATTGCACATTGAGTCATCTTAAAAAAGCAAAAATTTTTTTTGTTTCAAAACTATATTTAACTACAAAAAATTGAGTTTTGACTTTAAAAAAAACCTTATAGCATGACATTATGAGTGTTGTCGTTGTTTTAATATTTTTTATTTCTATTTAAAATAAATAAATAAAAATAAAAACTTATTTGATTTAATTCTATTTTTTTAACGCTATTAGATTTTTGCCAAAAAAAGCTTAGTACAAGTGACAAGCTGTGTCCAAAGAATTGCGAACGTAGTCTTTTTTAGCCCTCATTCGATTCAAAACATTGAAAAACAATTTCCCTAATTTTTTCAGATTTTTATTTCACCCCCTGCTCTCCCTATTTTCACTTTAAGGTACTAATTATGGGTAAAGGATTATTCTTATAAAACGCGAAAATAAATCAGAATGTATAGATTAGATTCAAAAAACAAAAAAAATGCATTGGTGGGTCTATTTCCCCCCTCCCCCTTCAGGCGGGAGGGGTTATTTTCTAGGAATTTAGCTAAGAAAAGAAAAAAATTATTTAAAAAAAACAGGAGCACTTACAATGCCATGTAGTAGTACCTCGTGGCATGATGGTTAGTGCGTAGGACTGTCATGCCAAAGGTCTGGGTTCGATTCCCGGCCACTGCCACCTAAAAAAAAAAAACAGAAATGTTTTTTTCCGAGGTACTGCCCCTTGCGAGGAACTGACAAATCCTCCAAGAGTATACTTGTCATGAATAAGTGCTTCTCAGCTAGCCGTTCGGACTCGGCAAAAAATTGTAGGTCCCCTCCATTCCTGCCAACAACACGCACACAGGAATGGTTGAGAGTTGTTAGTCACTAGGCCCTGGTTCTCTATGAGCTGTTGCGCCACTAAATTTATTTATTTACTTACAATGCCATGCCTTACCTTTTTTTAAAGCCACAATTCCATTCTATAATATGTTTTCTAAATAAAGTTTTAATTTTAAATAGTTTCTGAAAAAATAATTTTTATCTTAAAAAATAATAATTTTTTTTTTTTTTTGAATTTTTAGATTTGAAAATTATTTTTTCAAAAAATATTTGCAATAAAAACACATATTAAGAGGCATATTATAGAATGGAATCGTGGCTTAAAAACCTAAGGTGTGGCATTGTAAGAGTTCCCGCTTTTTTAAAATAATTTTGTTGTTTTTTGAGCCAAATTTTGAGAAAATTATTTTTCCCGCCTTAACCGGGGAAAATGCACACCCCCCCCCCCCTCCGATACAATTTTTTTCTCGTCTTAATCTAATCTATACCCACAAATTGCTTTTTTCGTTTTTATAAGAATCACCCTAACCCCATAATTAGTACCTTAAAGTGAAAAGAGACCAGGGGGGGTGAAATAAAATTCTGAAAAAATTAGGAAAATTTTGTTTTTCTATGTAAAGCCATTTGATGACTATCCATATTAAAATTTAAAAAAAACCATATAAGGACTATCCTAATGTACATACATACATCGACCCACCACAAAATACAAAAACATATTGTTTCGATACTTTGCATAGAACATTTTAAATCTTGAATTGGTGGTTTTTTAAATAAAAAAATAACACCGGGGCTCTACTTTCCGAGGGCCCTAAGGGGTCCTACCAAATACTTTTTTACATTTATTAGAAACAAAAATAGTGAATCTAATGATTCTTTTCCTAAAAAAAATCAATAAGTTTCTTTTAGTAAAGTCAACTAATGAATAGGAACCATTTTCAAAAAATTTCCTACCTCCCAAAGAAAAATTTTTTGTATTTTTGATTTTCTATAAAGCGGTTTTTCTGAATTCCGTTTTTACTTGCGATGTATGTACATAAGTCATTGAAACCAGAATTTTCTGAAAATAAGATTTCAAGAAAATCATGCCAATAACTTCAAAACCATGGCTTCATACTTTACTGGTTTCACCGGTGATATGGCAAGTTATGCATTTCGTAAACAAATTTAACTCGGAATTTTGATCAAACATAACGATGAAGGGGAAGACGAAAAAAGACCCAGGCACAATTCTGTCGGTTTGTCCGTTCGGCTGGATCTGTTTTCTTAAAACTTGGTACATAGGGAATTTTAGTTACTCTGCCTACAAGTATTTTTTTTTCATTTTTTAAAAATTTAAAATAACAGTACCTGCCATACAAATTTCTTGCCAATCTTACAAAATCTTATTTTTCTCAAAAACGGTTCCACAACCTTTTTTAAGAACAAATTTAATAAATTTCTTTTAGTAATGGCTACCTTTGGATAGAAACCCATTTTTCAAAAAGAACCATTTTCTTACATTCTATTTTCTTTACAACGGTAATCCCTATTTCAATAACTTTTCTATCAGAAGCTTCTTAGCAATTTTTTTTTGGATTTCAAATAAATGTAAAAATTTTTTTTTGAAAATCAAATGTTTTGAAAACTTTTTTTTATAAAACTCGGTTTATGTTGTTTTTTACGTTTTTTACAGTGTTTTAAGAAAAAAAATGTACTTATGTGAAAAAAATAACGGTACCCTCCACATGAATTTAAAAACCGTTCAGGAAAATGTTTTTTTTTTTTTGAAAACGGCTCTTACGAATTTTATAAAACTTTTTCTGTATGCTAAAATTGGTGTGATATTCTACCAAAAATTATAAAAAATATTTAAAATAGCAACTATTAATAGTACCTACCTCTCATAGAACGTTAAAATAATAAAATTAGACTAAATTTAGACTAATTTTCATCTATACAAATTTTAAACAAGAGTTAAAAATATTGAATATGAATTAAATTTTGAATATCAAAAAAAAAGAAAAGTTTTTGAATTTTTAAAAAAAAGTTTAAGATTTCTTTTTTTGTGATGTTTTTTTTAATTTTTCTTTTACATGCACATAATTAAAAAACTAAGAATTTCATACAAAAAGTTTTTATTAGTTTAGTTTAAGTTAGAATGATGTGAACATCATTTTTGTGTTTTTTTTTTTTAACAATCATATTTTTGTATCTCAAAATATTAAAGGAATTATTTTATCTAAAATTGATATCGTTTTTCATGCAGTTAAACATTTGTCTAGCTTTTATCTTTGTGTTATTTTTTTTTTGCGATATATGGGCCTACATATAAGGCAAGTTTTGAATTCGTGAAAAAAAAATTCGAAATTACAATTGATAGAGAACATCAAAAAGTGGGTTGCAAAAATCTGTCCAATTGTTCAGCTAAAGCCTAAGCGGCTAGATAAATTTTCTTGAAACTTGGTACATAAAGATTGTTGGTGATTCTGCTCACATATTTTTTCCATTTTTCTTAGAACTAAAAATATCAGTACCTGCCACACAATTTTTTTAGCAATCTTACAAAATCAAATGTTTCTCTAAAACGGCTCCACAAACTAAAACAAAAACCAATACATTTATTTTGGTAAGAGCTACCTTTGGATGGGAAACCATTTTCGAAAAATTAAACAGTAATGGTACCTACCCAAAGAACCTTTTTTTTTATTTCCGATTTGCTTTAAAACCTTTATTTTAATTTCTATAATTCGAAAAAGTGGTCAGAAAAAAACCATTTAAATTTGCGTCGTCAATTCGATATGTGGTCACAGTTACATTAAATATTTTTATTTGCTTTTGTAACCTGCTGCTAAGCAAACAGAATAAAAAACTGCTCCTTAAAATATCACAAAATAACTTTTAATCTTAATGATAGCCCCCAAAAAATCAATTTTCTAGCTGTTTTCGATTATTTTTTTTTTTTATTGAAATGCTTGAACTGGTCCAACAATATTATACAGCATATACTTAAATTGATATTCAATCAATACAAAAGAGTAAAGAAAGCCAAAACAAAACAAAATGATTACTTATTTGTGATCACATATCGACACAAATTTAAATGATTTTTCTAACCCCATTTGCAGTTTTTCACCTTAAAATGGCCTCGGGGTCTCAAAATTCGCTTTTGGAAAATGTCCCAAATTTAAAACTACTTCTTTCTAAATCTTTTATAAGATCCACCATATCCATTTTGAATATTAAACTGGTGCTGTTGTATAGAACCATGTTGGAATTATAATGTTTGTACTCTGACTCTGGTGCTTCGTGTAATCTTAGAAACCATACTTCTTAAATAGTGATAATATTTGTATCTTAAGCAAATGTATACACCTATTCCTCCAGAACTTATAAATCGATTATCTTAAAATAATCTTAATAGTTGGATTAAAACAAGAGCTTGCACTCCCCAATATGGCATTTCCACTTTAATTCCATATTGAAACTGCTGTTATACTCTTAAAATTTAAAATTCCATATCACACTTAAAAGAAACACCCTTTACCATGGAGAAAAATAAAAATGAAGCATACAGATTTATGCAAATCAAACATTCAATCTGAGTTCAAACAAATTTGATATCCGAATGTCTTCTATGGCGTTGAGTTTTTATAGCAATTTTATCGCTTCCAGTGTATCCTGTTCTCTCTCTAAATTTAACACCTGTTATCACATCAACAACCATCTTTGGACAAGTTATAGTCCCCTATAGGATTATTCGATAGAAGCAGAGACTTCTCTTTTTTTTTATATTTTCATCCACATTATAGCCACAGGAAAAATCTATTAAACGAATTAAGGCCAAGTATATTAGCTACTCCTTTGGTGGTCAGACAAAATCTTCTTTAACATGCCGCATCTTTGAGTAAAAGTCCTTCTAGCGCCATCTAGCTAATTTCTTTTTTTGTTTTTTTTATTGTATGTAACATATTGCTGATTCGATTGATGCTGCCGATCTCAATAAATTGCTGCTGATCATTATCTCAATCTGTTCGAAAATATGATCGTTACGTCGCCAAGGGTGTGTTTTCCCATCGCATGTGATTGCAGGCCTTGGTGGAGTGCATAAGTCATAGTCAGTCTTCGTTGTCATTGGATTCATTGAAGAAGAGCCATTGCAGTGGTGTAATCATTTTGTTTGGGCGTGGATTTATGTAGGTGGTTCTTAAATGATTTGACCTTTGTTTTTATGTTTTAAACCCATCATCATCTGAACAGGTAAGGGAATAGATCAGACTTCAAAAAAAGGAACATAAATTGGAAACAAAAATTTAGCCTCAAATATGCTTGTACCGATAAACACAGAGGGAGAAAATAGAAAAATTTGGTGGCGCTCTAGCCTTGTGAGAATCTGAAGGCATATTGCCTTTTACTATTACGCAATCGTATTGATATTCTTATCGTAAATGGAAGGAACCTATATTTTTTTTTGACGAATGCAAGCGGATTCTTTTGGGATTTATCATTTCCTCGAAAAAAGCAGTAACTTTGAAAATTTTAAATGCAATTTTTTCTGCTTTCCTGGACCATAGAAAAGTTATCGAAACAAAAAATCAAGAAATAAACGTGCTGTAATCACTTTTGAACATTATTAAAAGTTGAAGCTCTTCGCCGATGGGTTATTTGGCAAGAATTTGAGAAACTGCTGCTACTTTTTGCTTGTGTTCTTGATAGAAAACTAATGTGTCTAGAGAGATTTGTTGAACATACTTTTAAATTGTAGATATTATTATATATATTTAAAGCAATGATTAAGTAGAATTAGGCCATTACTTTTTTTTTTAAATGTTTTTTTTTCCAAAACGACACTATGTCCAACAGTGGACCAACTTTAACGGCGAATACAGGGGGGGTCACGGCGTCATGACTCCCCAAGAACGCAAAAAATTTTAAGAAAAGCAACAAATATTTGCAACTTTAAAATATAATTTCAAAAAATTTTCTCTTTGAAGCTTTGGAAAAGAAATAGACTATTCATTATTTGTAAAGAGTATCTACCTACTCTTATCAGCATTTACAAGCCATCGCCCGAATAATATTTTTTATTTAATAATAATTTATGACATATTTTTAGGATTGACAAACTGCCGTAATACCAATTTCGTGGCATTTTCTAGGTGGCATGATAACGTCAATTTTGACATTCATTCATTACTTTTGGGTTTTTTTTTATTTTGTTTAAGATCAATTTATTTTTGCTTAAGATCTATAAAAAAAGACAATTTTGACAATTTTTGCATTCGGAACATTTCAGCGTAGGGTTACAGAATTGATTTTTTTCTTTGGTCTCGAATTCCGTGATATGTGATCCGAGCCCAATCTGGGCTAACACGATTACCTTCGAAGTTGCATTCATATTTTTTTTTTGTCTGCACAGTTTAATCACAAACGCCCCAGTTGTAGACTGCAAGACCTCGATTTTTTTAATAGCCTTTGATGAAGCTTTCGACGCCTATACTTCTTTTTTTGCTACCACTCACACCCAATATCTGCTGTGGGCTCTCAGTCTACAAGAAAATTTTTGATTGAAATCTGAATTTATCAATGGATTTTGGACTACTTTTGGATTAAATTTGTACGGGTCCCAAAAATTAATTTCTTATCTTTTTTATGAAATTTTCTAAAATATGTATCAATATGTATGTATATCAAAAAATATTAATACATACATATACCGGTACCGGTTTTTCATAATTTTTTGTGTGCTTCAATTATCAAGAGAAAAACCATTATGAAGGTAATTTTAAA
Source organism: Dasysyrphus albostriatus (assembly GCA_946251815.1). Taxonomy (NCBI): domain Eukaryota; kingdom Metazoa; phylum Arthropoda; class Insecta; order Diptera; family Syrphidae; genus Dasysyrphus; species Dasysyrphus albostriatus. The sequence goes on along the minus strand of OX276336.1, from coordinate 25,672,524 downwards.
TTTAAACATATTTTTAACATTTTTGAAAGTTCGAAGACCATTCTTAGTCTCCATTTAAATTTATTTTATCTGCGGCCAAACTTCACCTACTCACTTTTAAGCCTTCAATAAAAAACAAGTTGTGGAAGCTATCAATATTTGTCTAAGATAAACGAGTTGTTCTAACTACCACAATCGATTAAGGAGAAAATTATTTCCTTTTTTTGTGAATTTTTTTTTTAATTTTCACGTGGGTAGGTGCAAAACCTGCAACAGGATCTATGAGGACCGAAAAATGCGTGCTCATAGAAGTGTGAGATTCTTACAACACTAAAACCACCTACACTTCCCGATTGCAACTAAGTTGAAACCTATCTAGCAATTTATTTTTAGCGAAGTTAATTAACGTGTTGCAGGTTACTTTCCGGTGAAAATTCCTGCTTATTCCACGATTTTAAAGCGGTTTTCTGTTCACTGCACCAAGTCGGGAGGTTTCGTTCTTCGCAGACGGCGTTCTAAATTCGACTCGAATTTGCATGTTCTAATAGTCGATTTCTATGTTTTCGCGCAGTTTATTTTCAAACGTTTGCAAGTTATTTAAGTTTGTATCGCAGGTAGAACCCCAGAGTAGTATATCATAAGTCCAAACAGGCTTACGTACCTGTCTGTATAAGATCAATTTGTTTTCAATATTAAGCCTTGAATATTTACCGAGTAACCTGTTCATATCTTTTAATTTACTTTTTAGTTCTTCGCATTTCTTTTTCACGTGCGGCTTCCATTTTAATTTCACGTCTAGAGTCATTCCCAGATACTTTACCTCATTTGCAAATGGAACACGAGCGGTATTAAGAAAGACGGGTAATCTATTTATTTTTTTATACGTAAAGTCCACGTGGACTGACTTTGGTTCATTGAGCGCTATTCACCATGTTTTTGTCCACTCATTAACATGATTAAGAGCATTTTGTAATTTAATTGTAGCTTCACTAATCGTTTTGCCTACTGCTAGTATTGCAGTATCATCAGCAAACGAGGCTACAATAGTATCTTCAGTTTGAGGTATATCGCGTGTAAGTAAAAGGTACAGAACCGAACCTAATACACTTCCTTTTGGTACCCCAGCCACTATTTCTTTGAAATCAGTATAGTCATTTCCGTGTCTTAGACGAAAAAGTCTTTCATTCAGATATCCGTTTAGAATGTTGTAAAGTCCTTCAGGCAGAACTTGTCTTAAATTGAATTTGAAGCCTTCGTGCCACACCTTATCAAACGCCTACGACACGCCCAAAAAGGCTGTCGAACAGATTTTCTTTTCTTCAAGGGCTCTGTCAACAACTATGCACTTGATCAATTGTCGAATGCTTGCTTCTAAATCCGAACTGATGTTCAGGTATAAATTGTTTCTCTTTGATTATTGGCTGCAGGCGTAGGAGTAGTCATACATACATACAGCTCGTGGAGAGCCAAGGCCTAGTGACTTACAACTCTCAACCGTTCCTGTGTGCGTATTTTTGGCAGGAAAGGAGGGGACCACCAACTTTTTGCCGAGTCCGAACGCCTAATGAGAAGCACTTATTCATGACAAGTTTTTTCTTGGAAGATTTGTCAATTCCTCGCAAGAGGCAGTACCTCGAGAAAATTATTTCTGTTTTTAGGTGGCAGTGGGTGGAAATCGAACCCAGACCTTTGGCATGACAGTCCTACGCACTAACCATCATGCCACGAGGTACTACGACGCAGGAGTAGTATTCTTTCAAAAACTTTTGATAGGAAGAAGCAAAGTCGGCTTGTAAGACTTCTTTTTGTGAGATCGTTTTCCAGGTTTCAAAGCCATTATGACTTCCGCAACTTTCCATTGGCTCGGAACATTTATTTTGATGCATTTACTATGTAAATGAGGTTAATAAATCCTTAACAAGGGAGCATTTTGAAAAAAAAAATTGTGAAACATGAGATAAGAAAAAAAATGTTAATAAAACTGCTGCTTAAAACAACGAACATCAGAGATACCTACGTTAAACTTTGAGATTACCACCTGAAAAACCAACATATTTCTTAGTGTAAAAAAATCCATAAAAAATGTGTTTTTGGTGCACAAGAGACACGGCCTCAATATCATATTTAAATTCAAGAGTGGGTCAAAATTCTGTTTCCAAAATTCAGCTATACAAAATTTGAGTTTTACACAGAAAATAATATTAATAATTTTTTAACTTTGTTTACAAATAAAAAATACGCTCGATCTAGTGGATGTATCACAAAATGTTTTTTTATCACAAAAATGTCTGGAAAACATTGAACATTGCTTGAAAATACAGAGGAATTTTATCTTTTTTTAAACCAGAATAAAAGCATTGTTTAACGCTTAAATAAATGTAAAAATATTCACGCATCAATCAAAATGTATATTTTTGATAAAATTCATCTTAAGAAAGGCTTTTAAGCCTCCTGCTCGAAAAAGTACACAATCTCGAAAGAATGAATAGGCCAATTTTTAATATCTTACTATATCGAGAGTCTTCTGTATTTTATATTATATTTTAAGTTGATAAAAGAGGTAATTGAAAAAAGAGGAAAAAATTACCCTCTTTCTTACATTTTCCAAACTTTTCCTTATGACTGTCTGAATTATGCAAACGGAATTTGGAAAATCTGAATTTTGAGAAACAAAGTATGGAAAGAAAAATTTTACAAAATGAATTTTGACCTTGGCAAAATTTCGACCCCTTAAAAATTTAAAATTTAAGAAGATTGATAACATTTGCGGGACCAGCTGAAATTAATTCCAAAAAAGCCCAAAAAGTAAAAAAAAAGAAAAATAAGATAAAAATCGTGGATGATCCACGGTGGATCAGTCTTTTAGTTATTAATTTACTAGTACTTATTTGTGCATTTTTTTGTTTGGTCTGACCCCCCCCCCCCCTTTCAAGATGGGGAGCTGTATATGTCTGACCTACTTATATAATTACATTGTGGTTCTATAGATCATGATGCAACCAAGGAGATGTAAGTTTTAGTGTAGGTTTTATTTTTTATATATAATTTCTGTTATGTAATGTGTTTAGGTTTTTAACTTAGCAACAAACAAAGACATGTGAATTTGAAGATAGTTTTTTTTAATGATTATTATTTTTTTTGTTAGTTAAAGACCTGTATTTTGATTTGTTTGGGATTATCTTTAATTTTTTAAAACTTTTGATCACTTTTTCTTAGTATTACGATAAGCAAATACTAATGGTTCACTGTGTAACACGCAGTGGTTCACTGTTGGCACCCCCTGTAACACAGTGTACTAGTTGAAATGCTTTTTGAAACAAATTTAAATTTCCCATGACCTTCTTAACGATATTTCTTTTTTAATATAAATTTTATAAACCAAGTATGAAGCACCTTTAAAACCCTAAAAGTTAAAGCCATTAGTTTGAAAATTATATCAAGTCACACAAAAAGTGGTTCACTGTTTATCCTACTTATGCTGTTATGTTCTTAAACGAGCGTTTGGGAAACATAGAAGATTTTGAGAGGAGGTTTTAATGCTAATTTGTTTTGAACTTCTAAATAAATATAACACTCGAGATAAATAAAATTTTTTATCTTTTTTTTAGTAAAATTTTGTTTTAAGAAACTGCTAATTGATGTTTTTTGAAAGGCCTTTCACTCTAAAAATGATCGATTCTGTTTCTAAGGAGCTCGAAACGTGGAGATATGTCAAATTTCTCATTTAAAATTCATTAACTTTAACTTTAATGGGAAGTTAAAAATAAAATTCACAAGATCACTTTATGTTTACATAAGTTTACATAATACTTCTTAGAAAAACGTCAACACCTTATAAACGAAATTATTTTCAAACAGCTACCTACCTTTCTGCTTTCATCTTAAATAATTCTTTCGATAGACTTAGCCTGACAACTTAATTCCAATGGCTTCAATCGCTGGATACGTGTGTTTTTAGCTAAAACTACTTCCTCATAATTCTTTCGACAAAAATCTTAAATTCATTTTTAATACCGTTAATGGTGTTTATCTTTCTATTCAAGAAATCTTCATTAATCCACTTAACATTTCCTCAAAGGATGTTCGTGCTTGATCAACCCTTTTGTATTCTAACTTCAATGTACCTACATCAAATATAGAATCAACACAAACTATATATTCCGACTCTGGCTGTTCCATTAATTTGTCAAAACATGATTTATATTACACCAGCTTGGGTGCGTCATTAGATAATATTTATATATATTTTCAATTAAACATAAGTACCATAAAAAAGTCTTTGAGTGCGCCATTACTTTAAAAAATCTCCCGTTTTTTTTCAAGCCGACAAAACTCATATAGTATAGTAGGTATAGCATTAAAAACATTGCCTTGAATAATCAGATAAAAAAGAAAAACAATTAAATATGTTGTACGAGTACTCTTGTTGTACGATTATACACATTTATGTAGATTGAACAATGTTTAATATCCGTTGAAATGATATCTTGCGGCATCAGTCGTGTGCAGGAATTTATCACTACTTGTGCTGGGAAATATTTCAAATATTTGTACCCCTCTGGGAGAGTTTTCAAATACCTGGAATGAAATTTCAGGAATTAACAATATACTCGTAGGTAGAATACCATATGTGTCAGACTTTTCACACACAATACCGAATCGATCGATATCTTTAAAAGCACAAATGTTGTGTGTTGTGGAGAATTATATTTGTTTAAAGAGAAAGAGTCAAGCCTCTTTTGTATTCGTTTTTAATTTCAATTGTTTTTCTTAGTAAATAAATCTAAAAGTGGAGGTAAAGCTGTTAAAGTGTATATGAACATGAAGGTTCGGTACACTACACATAATAATACATATTCAATAGCTCCTTTCCGGAGGTAGGCGACATCTTCTTTAACTTACGTCAAACAAAAATCTAATTTGATGATTGCATGTAGGAGGTTGATATTATTATCTATGAATTGTTGTTAAACTGCTAGCTAAAGAAAATGCGTTTCAGCCCCATTCTAGCCAGCATTTTCGGTGCTGTAGGAAGTGTGTAGTCATTTATTGACGTCAAACATGGTGATGCGATGGCGTCCAGGATGCAACAAATGATAACCGTCAATAATTTTACTTATTTTACATTCACCTGCGGTAACCATCGGAAACTGGTCTCGTCCATCGGTTCTTGACATGCTTTACTAATAATACGTGAAAGCTTAACAAAAAACATAAATAGCAACAGTATTATCTTCTGTCCGATAGAAGGACCAGAGCAGCTCACCATTTCTACGAGCAGAAGAGGAGAGAGCAACACTGGCTTCTCAGAAGTAGGAAAGAAAGAAGCTTGCGATCGAGGAAATAGAGGGATGCCATTGCAGGAATGAAGTTGGAAAGCTTTATCAAAAAGTGAAAATACTTCCAATGGGGTTACTAGTTCTAAACCGAAGCCTGCTAGGAAGATCAGTGGAAGAACATGGTAGAATTACATTTGGTGCTGAGGATGTAAAAAATTATGCCTGCAAACTGCATAACGGTGACAGCACCATTCAACCGGGACGACCGACGACACGTCAACAAATACCCCAATTCAATCACCAAGAAGTGGAGATAGCTAAATCTTGCGTATAAAGTGGCTGACGTTGAATTGTTCCAGGAGTATGCCTGATAAATAAAGCCTCAGCATTGTTTCCTTGTTTCTCAGGAAAGGCGATCTTCTTGACTGCAAAAACTACCCGCATCAGTCTCCTTAGCATTGCATACAAAATTTTCTTTTTCGTACCAAAGCCTCGCACTACGGAAGATTTTAGAAAATTTACAGGAATTTCAAGTCGATACCCACCACCATCTCATCGATTTCAAGACCACGCATGGCAGCATCTTTAGAAACCAGCTAAAGCATCCCTCCCAAGCTTGTCTTTTTGTGCAGGGTGACGATGGCGAATACACACTGCTTCACCCAGGCCAGTAAAGAGAAAGACCTCACATTTGACAAGTAATCAAAGACATTATTTGTGTACCTTACCTAGGCTCTGGAATAAAGCATTAAAAATTACCTTATACACCATAAACGCTTAGTTGGATCTGGGACCTTTGGTACCTTATATACCTATAGAAAATTTAAAATAAGAAAATGGTATGTATTTGATCAGAAATGGTAAACTAGTCCTAGAAATTGGTCAGCTCTAGATTACTTGTTATCAGGGCTTAAAATTTCTGTAGGTCACGAAAGTTCACACGCGATTTTTGACACCTCATTTGTGGGAAATTTACAAAAAATGTATACCATCCTAAAGATTAGCCACCCAAATATATTTTCGTATGATTTTTCAAAATTTCATAATTTTTTCAAGGTCACAAAAAAACTTTATGCACCGCATTTGGCTCATTTGAAAAAATTGCCACTTGAAATGTCACCTCATGATCATTAAAGATCAGCCATTGTCAGTAATTTCTTAGCCATATATTTTTTAATGAACTTTTAATTTTGTTTTTCAAGGTATTTGCAATTTTTGGAAAGGAAACTCAATTTTGAACAGAAAGTTTTAAGAGATAAACTCTGAAATTCGGCTTAGTCAGTTACACAAAAAATATTGAAAAGTAGCCTGTGTGGCCATTCTCTCAAGGACATACCGGTGAATTTGGTAAAATGTTCGGTCTTAAACATGCTTAAGGGCAGGGCAGTGTCTAGAAGTGGGGCAATGGGGCAAATGCTCCAGAGGCCTTGCTGTAAAAAGCACTACGCTCGCCGTACCGCAAATGGTCCACCACGTCCCATGAAAGGCGCCATTATGTCATGAAGGCTGACACGAGCCTAGCTTACGCAGAACAAATTAATCAATTGCTATTATATTGACCAACAACTGAAATGGATTTGGGTACGACATTACGATAAGGTCGAATTTTATAATCTCGGCAGCAAAAATTTCTAGTATTTAACAGAATGACTGAAGAAAAAATAGACAGAATTTCACCAAAATAATGACTGTAATCGATTTCAAAAATCGGTATTTAAAAGTCGATATATTGAAAGTCATGGGTGGTTTCTAATTGGGGCTGGCACGATACCAGAAAAGTCTCGATATCGTTTGGTATCGTTATCGGAAACCAAAACTATACCGAGACGATACTAGCTCCAAACGATACCAAAAGATACCGTATTTCTTGGATCATAATTTACCGATAATAATTTATTACAAACAAACGATTTTTGTAACTGGTTTCTCAGAAAAGGCTCTAATGATTAAGATGAAATTTTCAGAGCTTTTCTCTTTTGGAATGAGAAGTATTAGGCAATCATTTTAATTACAACTGCCCACTGCCACGCCCATTTGAATTATGCTGGTTTTATCTGAAAGCAACGATTTGGATGAAATTTTCAGACTTTGTTCTCTTGAGTGAGAAATTGACTTTAGTGAAATCCATAAAATATTTGTGTGCAGTGTTTTCCTGTGAATTTATGACCCCGCGCCAAAACTTTCTGTTGAATTCTTTGTTGGAACTTAACTTAGAGATGGTGAAACAAGTATTTAAAAAAGTCCACAAAAAATAACTTCTGTTAAAAAAAAATGTCTTTTCGATTTTTGTCTTGAATAAAAAAAAACCTAGCAATTTCAACTAAAACATCAAGAACACGTAACCAAGTCCTGCATTATATTCTGATTTGCGACTCATATCAGACCGAAACTTTTTTATACAGGACCAAACGAGACTAAGTTATTCGAGACCGAGACCGATACCGAGACGATACTTAAATTTTTCGATTTTGACGATACCGAGACGATTCTTACAAAAGTATCGTTTGGTTTGGTATCGTGGTCAACCCTATTTCTAATACGTCATCTACCATCTGCCTTAAAAATATGTTTACAGAATATTCCTTAACTTAAACTGTCTTCTGTTCGAAAACGCATATACAAATTTGACTGTTTTAGCACTTGTTAATTCGATAATCAAGTTTGCTAAGGTCACACAATTGAATGCATCATCTACGCTGCAACTGAGCAGTACAAAAATCGAGTTGAAGAATATTAAAAAGCCAGAGAGCGTTTTCAAATACATAAATTGACTGACGATGGTCAAACAAATTTTATGCAAATAGGACAGTTGCATATTATCTACTTATCATGATGCAATATCTGCTTCAGAAAACCACAATCATTTGACGACCAAATTGGCTTTGGATTGTTAAAATGTCGACAGGTTAAAAAGTCAATTTTTATCGACTTTTTTGTAAGTACTGGGAAAAAATATCGACAAGTCGATAAAAGTCGATCCTTTTTTCGACTTTCTTTCATGACCACTGACTTTTTGTCTGAGTTCGATGGTAAAAATTTTATGAATTCGTAACCAAAAAAGTTATTCCAACTTGCAATAAAGTATTAATTTAAAACTCGATTTTTGTACTTATTCCGTATTAAAATATTTGTAGCGAAAAAGGCGGCTTCTTTGAGCTTTCCTCAAGTCTTCTAAGCTCTAGGACCAGCCCTGCTTAGGGATCAAACAAACATATTCAATACTAAAAACCCTTGCACCAAACCTCTTCGGTCTATTAAATAGCATATTAGGTTGTTTTTAAGGAAAGATTATAATTGAACTATTTTATTGTAAACTATATCTATATTAAGGGAAAGTTTGAAAGTGAAATTACCAAAATATTAGGTGACGTCAACATACAATATAAATTAAAACACATAACACTAATTCGTTCCTGTACCTAAGTATCGAATGTATGGCTTTCATTTATGCCGCACAAAAGCCCTCCCAGTAGTGCATGCTTTCGTGAAAAGCCAATATTTAGCTTGATTGTTTCATTAATGCAACCGCACTGTGACCAAACAAAAAAATAAACAATAAAAAATTGTATCTTATCGACATTTTGCAATTAAATTCCAAAATTAGTTAATAACACATCAATTCTTAAAAGCTTTTATTTAAGTCAAAAAGAGCCGTGAATATAGTTATAGCAAAACTTTTGTCCATTATTTTAATATAAACTCTCTATAGAAGAATTACAATCAATTAAATTAAATTCGTCATACCTATTTAAATTACCAAATAAAATAGATTTTCGATAACCGCTAATTAAACTCCAAGAAAACATTTAAGATAAAATATTTAAGATTTAATTTAATTTGAATTTATTTAACATTAAACTCGTAATGTCTTAAATGTTATATAGATACGGTAGGTTAGGTATGTTTTATAACAATTTACAAAATGGGCATAATGCATTTGGGATGATAAATACATAAAAGCTTATAATCCTCATTTTCATATCTAATTCATTTAATCTATACACCGATACCCATAGAAAGTTATTGCACTAAATTAAGATGCGATTTAAGAAAAAAAAAAAATGCCAGTAACTTCCTCTATGTCTTCACATATCATAATTTTTAGTCTTTCGCAGTAAAAACTCCCATCACAGAATTTCCCTGATTTAACTGATTCGTTACAAACACTCAGCCGCAGAGCAATTTTCCCGTCAACAAAGTTGATAGAAAAATCTCGGTACTTCAAACCTATTTGCAAAATTCTTCCTATAATGTGTGCTGGTTCATTCCCAGAGAGCCCCATCATCAAGGCAATCCAATTATACGCACTTGCCAAGCAGCTAGTCCAGCTCGTGTGTAGGTATTTTCCCGCGCCACCACCGATGCGATGTTTAGTGCGTCTAAAATCCCTTTGGTCAAAAACCATCAAAGCCAATTAACTTTCAATTTCCGTATAATCAAGAATCCTTTTTGCACTCGTACAAGTTCGTCGATTCCATATGAGAATCCATCGCTGTACAGATGCGCTGCGGACTGTAGTGTGGTGGGCCTGTGGATATGTGGCAGTGTTGTTCCAGAGGAAGGTAGCGAACGAAGACCAAACCAATTAATTTCCCTGATGTGCTCATGCGGTCTCCAAAACTAAAGCATCAAACCAAGTTTGTTTTTGGAATATCATGGGAGTGTGGCTGGAATTCTTGTATATCTATTAGATAGTTGTGGTGGCAGTTAATAAAACTCGTACGGCCAACACGCCAACAACGTTTACCTTAGTCTTTTTGTATTTTAAATCGACATCGTATACACGGCGGGAACATGGAAAAGATGTGTTCGTCTTGCATTATACGAGATCGATTAATCGGTTAACATATTTTGACACAGCGTAGATTATAAACGAAAGGGAACACGACGACCGACCGACGATGCCTGAGGAAGACGCTGCCGCTGGCTGATGGTGTCTAACATCAAGGAGGCAGGCATATATGGTTTGTCGAAGTTGAGTGTTAACCATTATCTATTAATCTATGCTGATAGCACTGAAGATCTAAGGAGACGAACATGCTTTTTAGTTCAAAGAAAACATTGCAAAAAAAAATGTTAGGCATCCTAAGAAGCACAGAAGAGGCCGCTTTGGAAAAATACTTTGCATAGCAAAAAAAAAAACGCAATTTGGTTGATGATGATGGTTGGCATTCCAATTAATAAATTAGAGTTTTCTCAGCAATGCAAATAATAGTAGTGAAGGTTATGGATTATGCTGTGCAAAGATTTCTGTTTTATTCATAGTGCGATTAGATAAGATCAAAAGTATCGAAATGATCAGAAGAAAGTTGAAATAATTGCTGTTGTTAATCTACATACACAGGGGATAGATGGAAAATTAAGATTAAAATTTTGAGCACCCAGCGTTTGTTGGGAGAAAGTCAAAGTTATAGTGTCTATGGTATGGTACTAAAGCAAAACGTGATGTGAACAGAGACGTATTTCTGACAGGAGGAGTTAATCCAGAGGATGTTGTCTTGGACGATGACCTTTTTACTGTTGAAGATCCGCAGGAGAAAGCGGAGGCTGTGGAAGATGCTTTCCTGCAAGTCTACAAGTCAAATTCGTCCATTCGCCCGAACCATGACATGGAAAACAGAGCCTTGCTTCCACCACTTCTTCAATGGTGATCAGAGAACCTAGCTGTCACTGGATTTAATGAAGATTATTTAGCAAACTTCATAATAACTCAACTTCGATTCCATTTAAGATGAAGAAAGGTTAGAGGGAATCGATATATCATACCCAACGTTGTGCTTCGACATTAGCCGCAAGAAGCAGTAGACACTTAAGGTCTCGACCCATATAATTGGTTGAGGATTGCCAGATGCGACGGATCAAAAAATAAATAAATTCGGTGGTGCAACAGCTTGTCGAGAACCAACGCCTAGTGACTTACAACTCTCAATCATTCATGTGTGCGTGTTGTTGGAAGAAATGGAGTGGGCCTACAATTTTTTCCGAGTCTAAACGGCTAGATGAGAAGAATTTATTCGTGACAAATGTACTCTTGGAGGATTTGTCAATTCCCCGCAAGAGGCAGTACCTCGGGAAAAACATTTCTGTTCTTAGGTGACAGCCGCTGCGAATTAAACCCAGACCTTCGGCATGACATGATGCGGCGGATTAAGGTGACCTAATGAATACGTTGACATTTACATAACAACTAAAGGGTTTTTAAAACGGGACGCTACAAAAGTAGAGCGACAGGGAGAGCAAACGACGCCATATTTCTTGCCGATCTTTTGACATTTCCCTTCAGTAGGGTTTGCCATTTTATGATGGAAAGATATACGAGCCAACAACGAGTCGAAATTATTAAAATTTATTACCGAAACTCAGAGTCAGTGGCATCAACGTTAAGAGCGCTACGTCCAATTTATGGTCGTCATAACCGTCCTAGCAGATCAACAATTGAGCATCTAGTGGAAAAATTTGAATGCACAGGCACAGTACAAAATGTTCCCGTGCCAGTGAGACATAGAAGTGCCCGTAGTGTCGAGAATATTGCTGACGCTGAGGCTTCAGTTGCAGAAAGCCCAAATGTGCCTCTCACACGTCGTTCTCAAGCGTTGGGATTCTCTGTGACGTCGTTGTGGCGAATTTTGTGAAAAGATCTTGGCCTACATCCTTACAAGATTAAATTGACGTAAGAACTGAAGCCGCTTGACCACCAGAAGCGTCGTATGTTCGTGAATTGGGCTGAGCAACAACTTGAAAATGATTCGGATTTTCATCGAAAAATCATCTTCAGCGATGAGGCTCATTTCTGGCTGAATGGCTTCGTCAATAAACAAAATATGCGATATTGGTCAGGCAGCAATCCACACGTACTCCATGGCTCATCATTGCATCCCAAAAAAATTACTGTTTGGTGTGGTTTATGGGCCGGTGGCGTCATTGGGCCGTACTTCTTCAGTGATGATCAAGACCGGCACGTTACTGTGAATGGGGATCGCTACCGTTCAATGATAACCGAATATTATTGGCTCCAATGATATGGACTTGGAAGATATGGACTTGGAGGACATGTGCTTCCAACAGGACGGCGGTGCCACAAGCCATACAGCGAATGACACAATCAATTTATTGGAAACCAAGTTTGGAGAACGTGTTATCTCACGAAATGGTCCAGTCGCTTGGCCGCCTCGGTCGTGCGATTTGACGCCGTTAGACTATTTCCTGTGGGGCTACGTCAAGTCTATGGTCTATGCCAACAAGCCAGCGACGATTGATGAACTTCGTACGAATATCGAACGTGAAATTGCAGCAGTATCGGCCGATTTATGCTTGAAAACCGTCGAAAATTGGGTTCAGCGTCTGGACTTCTGCAAGCGTGCCCGTAGTAGCCATGCAAAAGAAATCGAGTTCCATCCATAATGGCATCGAACGTTCTTTCACAGGAAAAATGAATTTTATTGATATCCGAAACCGTTTTTGTTTTATTTAAAAAAATTTTTGTAGCGCTCTTATTGAAAAACCCGATATTTGTGAGGATTTTTCATTTTGCTGAAAAGCATTTAGATGGAACTTTTCCACCTTAGAATAGTAGTGTTGTATTTAGCTGTTTTTGAAAATGTTAAGTCAACGTCAATTTGACTGTCGAATAGTCATCATGCTTTGACGCAAATATTGATATCACCAAATATACAATCCTTCGGCTTGTATAAAACCTTTTTGGCCAAACGTCAGTCAATTTTCTTGCAAACCCATTTAACGTTTACGAACACGTTTTCTGTCTTCTCAATGTTTTTGTCGCAAACTGGCTTATCGAACACAATGCTTATAATTTCCGTTTGCACTTGTGGACAGTCTGCAAATCTATTTTTGACGCAGATAACGTAGACTATAAAGACAACATGCTACAGCCACAAACTGTATAATTTCATTTCCGGAAGTTTAAAGCTACCCGAGAAACTATGCGCTAGACGCGCACATGCAATTTTCAGTTGCGAAACTGTTTGTCTACAAAATTTAGTCCTATAAACTCTTATGAGACTCCGCGCACATGCAGAAACTATTCCGTCGTCGATTCGAGCAACTTTTCAGTTTGTGTTTTGGCACAAACTGGACGATTGCTCAAAATCAGTTTTTAAGTTTGTGTCATATGGAATAATATGTAACTGTTTGGACATTCAACCAAATAGTTGCGGATATTCAACCACATCGTTGAATTTTGTTTTTCCAAAGTGCGTTATGTTCTCTGTGCGAAAGATAACAAATGTATCTTTTCTTTAATTTGCTGAGCAAAAAAATTGGACAATGGCGATAATACTTTTCTTTGAATGTATGAGATAGAAAAACTGAATAGACATTGTCGGTGTGTTGGTAAAGTTCGTTGCGATTGCCGGTGGAGTTGCTCATGTGCGCGCTCAGTAGTCAACTTGTGACTAAACTATTTTGTTGCGGTAGCAGTTGCATGTGCGCGACTAGCCTTATTTTCTGGTTTTCACTAGACAACCACAATGAAACTTCTAGTTCGATGAAGAGTGTCTTCTGGCGCATGTAGCTTAGAATGACGCTTGCCGAGCAATACTGCAGACGAGAACAAGAAATGCTGAGAAAGTACAGAGGTTGAAGCACTGACTTTTCAGAAAGAAAAAGAGAGAACACGAGAAGTGGCAAATTGAGTCTATTGATCGGTGATGTGGTGCGTAAATTCCGCTAAAGGATGAAACGATTTGTTCAAAGCTACAAGGCTAAAACGGAAGCCTGCCGAGATGAGAACGGGAACATGATGTAAAAACTAGAGCTCCCTATTACATGGATATCTAAAAACACGTAAACACGTGTTCTTAGGAGATATTCGTGCATCCATACCAAACAAAAAATAGACAGAATCTCATCAAAATTTCGACTGCGATCGACAATTTATGAATCGAGATTTCAAAAGTCAAAAATGTGTTTGTTAACGCAAACTGCAAAAGTCTTCTTTTCGAAAACGCAAATTCCAATTTTACTGCGTTAGCATTGTGTTCAATAATCAAGTTTTGCTAAAGTCACAAATTTGAAAACATCATCTACGGTGCAACTAGTAGTACGAAAATCCAGATGATGAATATTGAAAAAGCAGAGAGTGTGTTTGTAAACGTCAAAAGCTTTTGCATTTTGCAAAAACTGGCATTGATCAAACAATTTTTTTACAACCAGAATGGTTATACTACTTGTCATGACGTTATATCTGCGCCAAAACACGACGATCATTGACTTTGATTTGGCGTTTTCGAAAACGGCCGATATTATAATCAATTCATAGTTTAGGGAATGATGTTTAAAAGCACGCTTAACTTGCTTTGGATTGTCATCAATCGAATACACGATCAGAAGAAATTTTATTTAAACATAATCTAACATTAATAATAATTGTTAAATTCGTGTTAAAAAGTCATACAAAATATCGAATTGTTAAAATGTCAGCAAGTAAAAAAGTCAATTTATATCGACTTTTTTGTATGTACTAAGTGTTGGGGAAAAAATATCGAAAAGTCGATAAGAGTCTATTCTTTTCTCGACTTTCTTTCTAGGCTGCTAATTTGCTGTCTAAATTTGAGGATAAAAATTTTATGAACTAGTACCTAACCAAAATAGTTATTCTTACTTGCTAGAAAGTCGATATATACTGACTTTTCAGCTGGTTTAACCGCCTTTTTTCACCGGTTATTCGTATGTAACCTATACTGAAATATGTTGGTTCTGGTTTTGAGTCGGTATAGTATAAAGGCAATGGAAGTATAAGATTTAATATTTATCAAATTTATAATTATGTATCAGAACTTTTGTAGCAAAAAGGTGGCTTCTTTGAGCTTGATTGCTACTGCTTCCTAGCTATTACTGAAAAAAGTTTCATAAGTTTCATTGAAAGTTTTGTTTATAGATTTCGAGAGCAATTCCTTAAAATTTGAATAAAACTCGTTATAAGTGTCATATTCATAATCTAGAAAGAGCCACCTTTCAATTGATGCATCGTATTATGTGAAAAATCGACTTTTATCTCTAAACGCGATTTGCGGCTAAACTAAACGTGCTAGAGGCATCAAAATCGACACCGTTAAACATGATTTGCGGCTAAGCGACTAAATAAAATCACAATCGTGTTCAAGGATGTGTCAGTTCTAAAAAATCAAAAAAAAAAAAATTAGTAAAAAAAGCTTTTTCCAAAACTTTCAAATTTTTTTCAGATTTCCAGCCAAACTAAGTGTACTAGTGACTTATAAATCTAGAAAATACCAGTTCTAAAATATCAAAAAAAAAATTAAACATTTTTTTCCAAATTTGTAAAAATAAATGCAAAAATAGTTTTTTTATAAGCAGTGAATAATTCAGATTTATTTTGTCAGGTGAAAGTGTACGCAATGAATGGAATCTTGGAGTGACGTTTCCCATCCACAGAAAAAGAGATGCTCTGACCTATTCCCACAGAACAATAACTCTCCAAAATGTCGCATACAAAATCTCATCGGCTATATGCTCTGTAATAACCTAAAACCTTATGTCGACCATTTGATCATTCATTACTTATCTTACATTCATGTCTCATAGAAAAACTACAATAAACTAATTTATTTATTTTACAATTTATTAAAAATAATTATATTAACATTTATTTGTATACATTTTTATTTACATTAAAAATATTCTCCAAGCCCATGGCTCAGTAATTGCACTATAATTTATTCTAAATTCTATTTCACTTGGCTTTGCTTTTAAAAACTAAAAATTAAAAGCAAAATAAAAGCTGCACCATTTACGCATTTATCTTACATTTCAAACTTTTATTAAAATCTTTTGAACTTATTCTAAAATTAAATTAAACAAATATTTAAGTAACATTTAAGTGTGGAAAGATTAGATCTGTCATAATTGAACACTTTTCTGTTCTGTTTGAATTTTCGAAAATTGTGCGCATTATCACGTGCGCAAAATGATATAATCAAAAATTTCACTTAATATTTTTTCTTTTATCTTAAAAATGTGATGCTGACCATTTTTTCGAAATTTTCTGATTACAATGTCAATGTGATGTGTTCTCGTCTTTCTAATTGACATTTTCGATTTTGTTATTCGTTCGTAACTTCCTCCCCTAAGTTAGGTTTGTTCAACTTGTCGTTCCTTGTTTTTATGAAGAATTTTTCGACATGTTGCTTCGCATGCCCAGGATAGCAGTGCCAGAGTTGTCATTAAGTTGATGAAATGAATTGATCCTCTATAACTTGTAGCATCAGTGATTATACCTAAAATACAAGAATCAAGATAATTCAATGAGGGTCAAAAAATAACTGACGTTGAACTTACCAACAACTGGGCCAATAGCAAAAATGAAGAGTCCATTGAAGATGAGCTGAAGGCCCGAAGCAGCAGGCAACCTATTCAAAGGCACATAACTCGATAGAATCAACGGGGCGAATATTGTTCGAAAACCTTTGCCAAAACCAACTAAGGCTGCCACACACATCAGTGCTTCGGGCGTACTAACCATTGTTATGAAGAACCTTCCCATGCAAATGCAAATGATTCCGAAGGAAAACAAAATTCTATTGCCCAATTTGATCTTCTCCAAAGCAAATGGAGCTAAAAACCTCACCGCAAGATCCATGCTACCAATTAAAGACATTGCAGTGGAAATTTGTGAATCGCTGAATTTAAAATCATTCAGGATGAATGGTGTAAGTATTGAAAAGTTAGCCTCTCCAAAAAGTATCACAGCCATGCCAAGGACCAAATTGAGAAATGTAAAATCTCTTAGGAGATCCAAGTCAAAAAATTTTATAGCTTTTTGCATAAAAGTCATGGGCTTTTCAGCAACCGCCTCAGCTGACTCTTTTTCGATGACTTCTTTCTCAGCAGCAATTTGCTTTTGCAGAAGGACCTTTTCCTCCGCACAAGTACACTTGAATTCACCATTCCCCGACTTTGAGAAAATATTGGTCTTGCTGAGATATCGATCTTGTTCTTCTTTTTCCTGGTTGAAGTAGTTTGGCTTTGAGAAGGGTTCACTAGGAAGATTTCTTTGATCACGCTGGGAATTCACCGAAAAATGTCTCTGCAACTTCCTTGGTCCTTGATTTGCGTCGGTTGCTAGTGACAATTTGGATCCATAGTAACCGTCGTTGGCACGTGACAACATTGGAGTGCAGGGTTCTGTGATAATTTCCAGGCCAGGCCTGTCTTCGTCGTCATCGTTGAAGGTGTACGTGCTTGAAAACAAACTTCTCTTTCGCTTTTTCACCAAACAGAACTTACATTCGTGTTCTGGTTCAGATGTTAAGGCTTCCGCTTCAGGTTTTGGCTGGGGCTTAACATGCCACAGAACAGGTTGTAGGACTAAAGCAGCACCAATGGCATTTAGAGATACTGCAGCTAACAGAAAGATAGTCCCTTGAACACCATATGCCTCCAAGGTCCAGGTAACTATGTGAGGGAAGACAATTGGTCCAAGTCCTGTTATGGTCCAGGAGAACCCCGTTGCTTGGCGGCGCTTGTGCCGAAAGTAGGTGTTAACAGCAAGTGATGTTGCTGACATGCTGATACCAAGCCCAAAACCTTTTTAAATAGGATAAAATATAAAACTAAGCTAAAATTTCTGTCTCTCTCTCGAGCTTACCAAAGAATATTGAGAAAAATATGATGTACTGTATTAGTGTTGAACAAAATGCTGTCGCAATGATTCCAGATGTAAGTAATAATCCACCCCCTATGGCAACTTGTCGAAAACTGAAACGTCGAAACATTGCCCCATTAATAAGTCCTAAAGTTAGAAATAAAATTAATAATGTTAAAATTATGTGAGATGAGCAGATTGATCTAAAATTAAAAAATACCTGTGAGTGCTGATACTGCCATGGTAACATTAATAATTGTACTAATTTGAGATCCTTTAAATCCCAGACTGTAGAGACGTTCTCTGTAAACGAGTCCATATTGTTGAAAACAAGGGAAAATCGATAACTGAAATTAATATATGATAAATAAAATAAGCGAAAAATGTTAAATGTGCTTCAAAAAATCAAATAAAAATATTTGCTTAGAAAAAAAAAACAGAAAAACCACAAAAAGGGTAACGTTGCTTCGATAAACATTAAAAAAAATGAGAAAAATGTTGCTAAAATTTAAGGTAAGCTTATTTATGATTTTTGATGATTCTGCCCACACATTTTTTTATCTTTTTAGAACTAAAAATAACGCTACCTGCTATAATTTTTTTAAGCAATTTTACAAAATCTTATTTTTGTCAAAAACGGCTCCTAAACTTTTCTTAAAAATAATTCAATAAATTTCTTTTGGCAAAAGCTACCCTTTAGAGAGGGCACAACTTTTCCAAAAATGGTTATTAATGGTACCACCCAAAGAACCATTTTTGTTATTTTTTATTCTTCAAAATTGTTATTTTGATTTCAATATTTTTTCTATGCAAACATTTCTAAACAATGTAAATTGATTATCTTACTAAAATTAAAAAAATATATTTTTTGGATTTTTTAAAACAAAATTTTACTTTTATTACAAAAATAACAGTACCTTTCATGCAAACGTTAAAAACCGTTAAGGATTTTTTTCTTTTAATAACGGCAATTACGATTTTTATTAAACTTTCTCTGTATGCTAAATTCAATGGGATACGATTCCAAAAATTATGAAGTTTAAAAAAAGCTTCTTTTAATAATACTTCTCATAGAAGGTTTTTTTTTTTATTTTCTCACTATCTGCCAAACAGATTTAAATAATCTTTTTTATATCCACATTTCAAATAAGATTTAAAAATATTGCATAAATAATTTTTTTGAATTTTATTAAAAATTATTAAATTTTCTAATTTTCTAAATTCGATACCTCTAAAACGGGTTGACAATTTTGTTGGAAATTTTATTTTTATATGCACATAAGTTAATTCTTATGATTTGCATACCAAAAATTTTCCTTAAAAATGTTTTAAGAATTTATATAAAACATTATTTTTTTAGAAAATCACTCTAACGATTTTAAATATTTGTTTTCCATTCAATCATATTCAATCAAGAACTAAGATAATTTAAATATCGTATTTTATGTTTTTTTACATTTTTCTCTCATTATTTCCATGTCTTAACATACAAATGTTCTTAAGCCCTTGATTCTTGAACATAAGAGCAAGTGCGTGTGACCCAGTCGTGCATTTTATTTCTTTTAACTTGTGATACGTAGCGTCGTCGTTCAATGAAAATTTCCCATATCCATTTTTCTTTTTAACCGAGAAACCTCTATCTCGTCTTTAAATCGTTTGATGGTTTATTTATAAAGAAAAAATTATTTAAATCAAACATCTTCAAATCTGGTCAGTTAAATTACTTAAAAAGTACAAATGTCTTAATACAAATAAAATGGAGTTTAGGAGTTTTCATTGAACGACGACGAAATGTACTATGTTATGCCAAGATATGCATTGCAGACTTACGATCGTAGCGAAATGAAAAAAGTTGGTCTCACAATTCTGTCTGTCTAAAATGATTGATACATTTTCTTTAACTTGATATATGTTTTTTCTTAGAACCAAAAAACGGTACCAGCCATTGTGACTAAATTAACAATTCAAGTTAAAAGTGCACTTAAACAGAAGCGTTTTCTTTTAAAATTTTCTTCATATTTAATATTTAATTATTTTAAAAACCCTAAGCACGGGCATTTGAAATTCGAATGCCCAATTTCACGAAAGACTTTTAATTATTTTAAGGCCATTTAGCCTTTAAATGATGTTTTTTGGTTTCACCAAATGGTTTTAAATTTAAGAAGATTATAAATGCCCTTGTATACTAAAAGCTTGTTTTTGTCTCATTAAATTTTAAAAGTCTTTTTTGTTTAGCCATTCCAGTCAACTACAGCTGATATCTTGCTGTCAGAATAACTGCCCCCTCATCTAAAATGCGCTTACACTTTTTCTCATACACTTCGCATGTGCGAGTGAAACAACCTTTTTTAAACGCTTACCTAGCGTTGTAAGCGATGGGTTAAAAGAATTTGCCAGGATCGAATACTCTGAATAGGACAGAAAAGCGGCTCAGGACTTTTTGCAATTTAATGTATGGGAAATTTGCCAACTTAATAGCCACAAATTGGCCCAAAAAGGTAAACTTGTCCAAAAAATTGATCAGTCCTAGATAACTTGTAGTAAAGGCTTAAAATGTCTCAAGGTCCCTCACGATTTTTTGCTCCTCATTTATGGGAAATTTACAAAAAATATTTAGATCGTGATAAAATGTGACCTATTCTCAGTAATGGCTCAGCCATAGATTTTTGTTATGAATTTTTATGGTTCGTTTCAAGGTCACAAACACCTCATTTTGGTCATTAAAAAAGTATGCCATTTGAAAGGCCACTTCATGTTCAAAGAATGTCAGCTATTTTCAGTAATTGATCAAACATAAATTTTTTACTGGAAATACATAGGTACTAGTTATGCATCTCTAAGAAAATTAAACTCTTCATTTTGGTGAAAATTGTCATTACAAAAATAGGAAAGACGATAAAAAAGGGTCCTACAATAATTCTGTTCGTCTGCCGGTCTGTCTGCCTGTCTGTATGTCTGTATTTAGGCTACAGCCTAAATGACTGATGGATTGATTTTCTTAAAACTTGAAACATACTTTGTAGTTTTTGATGATTCTGCCCACACGTTTTTTCATTTTTTTTTAGAACTTAAAATAACGATACCTGACAAGCAATTTTTCTAGTAACAATACAAAATCTTATTTTGTCAAAAATTTCTTATTTTTCAGTAAAGGCTACCTTTGGATCGAAACCAATTTTTCAAAAATTGGTTATTAATGGTGCCTCGATTTTTTTTTTCGATTTTCTTCAAAAAAGTTATCCTGATTTCAATAATATTTTTATACAAAAGCTCTTAAGCAATATACATAGTTTTTTTTTACCAAGATTAGAAAATATTTTTCAGATTCTTAAAAATGTTAAATGTTTTTTTTTCTTTGAAAATCAGATATTTTAAAAACTACAGGGTTTTTTTCACTCTGTTAAGTATTTTAAGAAAATAAAATGCACGACTGGATCGCACTTACTTGCTCTTATATTCAAGTTGCTTAGAATTAAGATGTTTTTAAATAAGAAAGTAATTATAAAAAAATATAAAAATATAAAAAAAAAGCATTTTGATCTTGTATAAACAACTAGTTACAATACAATAAAAAAACCAAGTATGCCATTTGATTACTTAAAAAAAATATAAATATGTGCAAACAAAATAAAAAACCAGTTTTCTTAAAAATTAATATTTTAAAATTTGAAAAATATTTTCAATAAAAAGTTTTGGTATGCCAATTTTGAGTATGTATTAAATGCATTTTTAAACCTAGTTTAAAAAAAAATCGTGAACTAATTTTTGAAATACTGCATTTCGAAAAAAAAAAATATTTTTTGAAAAATCCAAAAATTTATTTTTTTTTTCAAAAATTTAATATTATTAACATTATAAAAGAGCTTTTGCATAAAAATTTACAAACAGCAACTATTAATAAATAGTACCTCTTAAAAAATGTTTATTACTTATTTTGAATTTTTTCATTATCGACTGAACAGATTTAGATGATTTTTTTTTTATACACAAATTTCAAATAAGATTGAAAATAATTGCTATAAAAATTTTCATTTTAAAAAGTTTCAATTTTTTTTTTTTTTTTTGGAAAATTCGATATTCCAAAAATTTATTGATATTTTTTTTTTGAAATTTTATTTTTGTAGGCACATTAGGGTGGTCCTTACATTGGACATTATCTAAGATATCCCTCATGCGATTCAAAACATTGAAAAACAATTCCCCTAATTTTTCGGATTTTTATTTCACCCCTCTGGTCACCCTATTTTCACTTAAAAGTACAAATAGTGGGGTAGGGGTGGTTGTTAAAACACGCAAAAAAATCAGAGCCTATAGATTAGGTTCTGACGAGAAAAAAATCGTATCGGAGGGGGGTCTATTTTCCACCGATCTGGCGTGACGGGTAATTTTCTTAAAATTTAGCCAAAAATGAAAAAAAAAATATTAAAAAACAACGGGAATACTAACAATACCCTGCTTTAGCTTTTCTTAAGAACATGATTCCATTCTACAATATGCTTTCTAAATAAAGTTTCTATTACAAGTAGTCTAAGCAAAAAAACAATTTTAATCTTGAAAAATTATATTTTTTTTAATTTTTAGTTTGAATGTTATTTTTTCTAAAACTATTTACAATAAATACTTTTTTTCGAAAGCATATTAGAAATTGATCTAAGGCTATACAAAAAATAGTTATCGTGACCGTGAGATTGTAAGTGTTGCCGTTTTTTTTTATATTTTTTGTTCCTTTGAGCCACATTTCTAGAAAATCATCCTTCCTGTCTGAACGAGGGGAAAAAGACTACCCTTCTCATGCAATTTTTTTCTTATCTGAACCTAATCTATACATTGTGATTTTTTTCGGGTGTAATAAGCATAACCCTAACCCCATAGCTAGTATCTTAAAGAGAAAAAGGGGAGTGAAATAAAAATCTGAAAAAAATTAAGAAATATTTTTGTTTTTTTATTTAGAGGTATTTGATGCCTATCCAAATTGGAAGTTAAAAAAACAACCCAACATAAGAACCACCCTCATGCACATAAATAAAAGCAATTAAAAGTTCAAATGAGCTCATTTCCATTGAACTTTTAACTTGAATTAGAAACTCAATCGCTCCGCTTAAACGCAGAAGTTTTATTTTTTATGAACTTTAAAATTAAATGAATTTTTAAAAAATCAAGGTCATCGCGATTTTTGGCACCTCATTTATGGGAAATTTGCAAAAAAAAAATCAATTCTACCTGAAAGGCCCTAAGATCTATATAAAAGGTCAGCTATAGTTTCAGTAATTGTTCAGCTATAGATTCCTTATTTTTACGATTTTCAAGGTTGCGAACATTTTCACGACCAAATTCTGACCAATTACAGGGCATGTACATTTTTCAAATTACCCATGCATGAGGTGCCAAAAGTCCAGTGCCCAGCAAGGGCCTAGACAATTTCAAAATTCACCATTGCTATAGACCCTTCTTAGCATCAATATAAGAGATGATTGTATAGGTATTCAAACACTATTTATAAATTCCTTAATTGCAGTGTTTGTTGTGAAGCATTGCATTTGTCTTCTAGGTGTGTTACTTGTCATAAGCTGACTTTATTTTTTGTATCAATGAGTGTTGACTGATGGAAAGTAATAAGTACTTGTTTTCTTTAAAACATACATTTTTCTGAGCTAATTATCTATTTTATTTGGGTATTTGTGTTTCTTCATAGAATCTTCAAATTAAATTAATATTGAAAAACAAACAACTCTTTAAAAAAAAAACATTTCCATAATTTAAAATTGAATAAAGACAAACAAATATAAGTAAACCAACTTGTTTCGAGAATAAATAATAATCTTTGGTCGATTCTGATTCCTCGCTCCTCGTCAGAAATGCATGTAAAACACCAAATTTATTTACATGAACAGACTTCCACTTCACTCTAGAAGACTAGACAAAAATGATAGGGTGGCCCAATATCAACTCAATTCATGAGCTATGATATGATGTTACTCATAGACCATAGACTCACTGTGCCTTGCACGTGTTTCGAATTACAATTTTTGTACGTGTTTATTTTTGGAAATATATAAATTCCTCATTGCGTGGCTCCCGAATCTGAAGGTTTTTCCTCTTCTTGTATGAGAATATATAGTAAAACAACCAATCATTAATTTGGAAAATGTTTCTGCTATCAACAGACATCTGACTACATAGAAACAAACGAACAAATATTTTTGAGGATTATATGTAGGAAGGTGCTATTAACATGAATATTTTGTGCCTCGAGGTAGAATCAGTCTTCTTATCCTAAAACAACAGATGGAGAGGATGCACTCGTGCTGGATGATGGCTTCTTTAATCGGCACAAGACCAACAATGAAATAGCTTTATATTCTCGGACGGGAAGTGGAAATGTAGATTGACTTAGTGCAACTGAAGTGAGCCATTAAAATTATTATTATTATTAAAAGATGTCAAGTGGATGAAAGCCGTATACCCTTAATACCTTGCTGGAAGGATTCATATAGAGATTCTCTAGAAGTTTGTTTTTCCAAAGGAAGGAAGAGCCTAAAGAGCATGATGATGATGAAGATGCTGATGATGATAAGAGATAAGTAGGCACCTGGGGTAGAAAATAGAAAGCAAGTGTTCTTATACATATAGCTTGAAAAGGGTATAATTATATGCCTACTTAGACTTTAGTCTGAAGTGAATACATAACCTTGTTTCACTATGAATAAGTATAATTAAGGCCTTCAATTGCTTTAAGATTCATTCAAAATACTATCTGGGGGAACTTGGCATATAGAATGCTAGCTTTCAAATATTATTGGTTAGCATATTAAATTATGAAAACAAACATATTTTCAACACTAATGTCTGTTTTAATGAATAGGAAACTACTACGTAAAACCCTTAATTTTAAATATTTTTCTTTATTTAAAAGCAACATTATATATGTATTAGCTATTTTCACAAATCTTTTTTAAACTTACTATGTAGAAACAAAATATTAAGACTTTAAAATTTTGGCCCTGAGGTCTTGGCAACCCTTATGTGGGACATTCATTAAAAAATTATGCTAACTAACTACCTTACTACTTTCAATAATTTAATTATTAATTTTCAAATCTTGTCTTGCTCATAGCGTTTTCTTGCACCTCATTGGTAGAATATTTGTAGACAAATTTTATTACCTTAAAATCCATTGAATCGAGATAAAAGGTTAACTTAATTCAGTAATAGGTCAGCAATAGACCACTAGTCAACGAAATTTAGAAACACATTTTTTTCAAGCTCTTCAAGCTGAATCTTTGTGATGAGTAGGCGAATTGAGTTGAAGCAAAAAGCATTATACACCTTTATGTTTTTTGTTTCGATATTTGCATATAATTTTTTTTCGGCAGTAAAAATAAATAAAATTTGAAATTTTTGTATTTATTTAACGGCCCTCATTTTCATAGAAAACTTTTTTTGAGTCAACCCAATGTAATGGTCAGATAACCTGTTTCAATAAAAAAAAATACATTTGGTGGCACAACAGCTCGTGGAGGACCAGTGCCTAGTGACTTACAACTCTCAACCATTCCTGTGTGCGTGTAGTTGGCAGGAATGGAGGGGAGCTACAATTTTTTTGCCGATTCCGAACGGCTAGATGAGAAGCACTTTTCATTACATGGATTTGTCAGTTTCTCGCAAGAGGCAATATCTCGGAAAAACATTTCTGTTTTATATCCTGTTTATTTAGCTTCAATAACATTTTTTCGTGGGACAGTTTTTTTTGCATGGTTTATCTGACTTTTAATGAAAAAAGATACATTTGGCTTTGATTACCTATATCTCCGTATATAATGCCGTCATACGAAATTCAAGGACAGTTTTGGAAATTCGAGTATGATTTGTATATTTTTTTTTTTTAAACATTTTGTAGAAATTATGTTTTTTACTCTACGCCCTCAGTTTAAAAAAAAACGACTTTTTGTGGTCTTTCGGTAAATCTTTTGTAACTTTCCAAATTTTGTTCGCATTATGCAGATTTATAGACTTTTCCAGTATCAATATCTCAGAATTTTCAAATTGATTCACCAAATCGTTTTTGGTCAAACAATTTTAAATTTTAAAAGTCTTACAAACCAAATATAGGGACAAATTGTGTTGTTCGAAGTGATGGGCAACTCCCCGGTATATACCCTTTCAGGGTTTATACCCTGGGTAGGGTATATACCCGGTATTTACCCAAACGGATAAATATGAGTGTATTTTTATTATTTAATGTAAAAATTTATGATTTTTTTAATGACAGTATTTTAAGACCTTAATCGTAAAGATCCGATAAATAAAGGGTGATTTTTTAAGAGGTTTAGAACTTTAAAAAAAAAAAACACAAAAAATTCGAAAAAATTAATGAAATATTTATTTGAATCGATAGTTTGAACCTTGCAATTTAATGTTTAAAGATAATTTCATGCAAATGTTGACCGCGGCTGCGTCTCAGGTAGCCCACCCGCTGAGTCCAATTTTGGCATACTCTTTCACACATATCGGCCGGTATCTCACGAATGAATGCATGGATGTTGGCTTCCAGTGCGTCAATCGAAGCGGGCTTGTCCCTATAGACATTAACCTTGACATACCCCCACAAAAAATAATCTAATGGTGTCAAATCGCACGATCTAGGCGGCCAATTGACCGGCCCGAAACGTGAAATTAACTGTTCACCAAACTCGCCTCGCAATTGCGCCATTGTTTCGCGTGCTGTGTGGCATGTGGCACCGTCTTGTTGAAACCACATATCATGCAAGTCAAGAACTTCCATTTCGGGCAAAAAAAAGTTTGTTATCATCGCTCGGTAGCGTTCACCATTGACAGTAACGCTGCGATTCGCATCATCTTTGAAGAAATATGGCCCAATAATGCCGCCGGCCCATAAACCGCACCAAACAGTGGCTTTTTCGGGATGCATTGGTAGCTGTTGCAATGCTTCTGGCTGATCTTCACTCCAAATGCGGCAATTATGCTTATTTACGTACCCATTCAACCAAAAATGAGCCTCATCGCTGAACACAATTTTTCGATAAGAAAGCGGATCCTCGGCCAGCTTTAAAATTCAATAATTTGCAAGCGTTGTTCATTTGTAAGACGATCCATGGTTAAATTGCAAACCAAACTGAAGCTGTTTGACAGTGACACAAGGTACTAAACACACGTCAGCTGTCAAAACCAGTGTTGCCAAAACCAAACCAGCTAAAAAATCACCCGTTAGAATGAGGAACGGGAGCCATGATTTTTTAAAGATTTATTTTTGATCAATTTTATAATTAAAATGTAAAAATAAAATCTTTTTAAAAAACTCTAGCTCTCTTGTAGGGCCGAAGAGGAGTGAGGTAATAAATGTGCGTTTTTAGATTTTCAAAATTGTACAATTTTTGTGGAGTTTTTCACAATTTTGCATTAGTTAGATATTTTGTTGATTTAAAATGAAATAAATAGAACATTTTTCAAAAAAAAAATTAAGTTTTTATTTTTAGTTTACATATATAATTTTTTTTTTAAATTCAATATTTCATAAACGGTTTGAGGTTTATTTTATAATTAAAGTTTTAATTGTATATTTTAAAACTAAAAATAAGCATACCAAGTATTTATTTCTAAATAAACCATTAATTTAAAAAAAAAATGTAATGTAAAATTGTCAAATTTGGCTTAGTTTCCGAGTTACTGCTGCAGTAAAAATAGTTGTTAGTTCTCCTAGTAAAATTATTAAAATCAAAGAAAAGTGGATCCCTTAATTTTAAGAAAATATAAGGCAATCTAATTTTGAAAGTTTTTATTTTCAAAAAAAGAGAAGTATTTTCAAATTTAATATTTGATGAGCTATTTGCAAATTGAAGCATTTTTGAAATACAGTGATGGTCTAAGAAATATGAGTGCAATGATAATCCACCTTAAAATATTACAAAAACCCAAAGTTAGGGCAAGATTTTTATCTTAAAATGTATATTTGAAGGTTTAAACCTTAAACTTATATTTAGTTGCAAGTCCCTTCTTGGAAATAACAGCAGAACAACGGCCGGCGTTGCAACGAGTTTATCAGGTTTTCGCACCTTTCTACGCTTATCACACTCCATGAGTCGTGTATCTACAGCTTCTCAAAGGGCTAGCAACACATTTCTTTGGAACGTCCAACAGGTTTTTTAATGGGATTTAATTCCAGAAGCTGTGCGGGCTTGTTCATCACATCAACTCTCTTTGCCTAGAATCATTGCTTCGCAAGTTTTCTAGTATGCTTTAGGTCGATGTATTACTGAAAGACCCATTTCAGTATGGGATTTCATCTTTAGCACACAGTGGCATTACTTCCTGCATGATCCTAACACCGATGTGCTGATTTATGACGCCTTCAATTCGGTGCATTAGAAAAGACACCATACTTGGAAAACAAGCATAAAGCACTATGCTAGGTCTTCCGTGTTTGGTTGTTTGATGGTTTTTGCTGTGTTTGGAGGCCTTTTACATAATGACGAAATCCATTTCCACCATATAAAACAATCTTGGACTTGTTTGATAATAGAATAGTTCTCCAATTTCGTGCAAGCGAGTCAAAGTCTTCCTTGACTAATTTGAATCTTTTTGTCAGCAAAAACTACTTTTCTAAAGCCTAGTTCGCAGATCGAGACAAAATTTATCTCCCATACAAACATTTTCCCGGGACAAATTTTATCTCGGACTTTTTTCCAATCAGTACGCAGCTCCAGCGCAAAATTTGACATTCGTAGCCGCTGTACATAAAAAGGCAAAATTAAAACTCCACTTCATGTTGCGCGGAAAAAAATGGTCGAAGCGTTATTTTTCCGGAAAAATTATGATGTTTTATGTTTATTTCAGTTTTTATAATTTAAAACCATCTCCCTGTTTCATACTTTCCATTATTTGGAAGTTTTGAGGACGTATGACTAAAATAAAATATAAAATGCGTAAAGAAAATGATGACATTAGAATTGAGAACATTAGAATATAGAACAGCTGTTTTAAATCAGTCAGTGGCGTAGCCTATGGAAAAGGGTACAAAAGAGCCACATACAGATTCCAAAAATATTTTCTTCTAATCCAAATTTAAATTTTTTCCAAGCCTAGTTAAACCGAGTTAGAATCAGCAAACTGATTTTGTAAAAATCAAGTGGATTTCTGGAGCAGTAGAAATCTCTGAACAATTCTGATTTTTGCAGTTTTTTTTTTATCCATCGACGTCACATCCATCCTTCGATAGAATTTTATAATCGATAACTTCACAGATAGGGAAAGAACTATTTTATCCCAATGTCTACCAATTGCCCTAAAATCACTAATTCCGGAGAAGTAAAACAATTTAAAAAAAATTCCATTCTTAATAGAAACTGACAGTTAATGGCTTGACAGATGGGGGACAAACTATGTTTTGACAGAAAAAGATCATTTTAAACTTGCTCTGAAATCACTTTTTTGCCGAGAAGTAAAAAAATTAAAAAAATTCATAATTTTCAAAGTTTTTTTCAATCCATTGACATCGTAGCCATCTGTCAATTTAATTTGCAGTTGATAACTTGAATAATGGAGGACAAACTATATTTTTACGAAACAAGTCTATTTTGGTCCAAATGTCAACCAATTTTCATAAAATCGCCTTCTCTATAGAAATAACAAATATGAAAATTTCAGACTTTTAAGAGGTATTTTCATTCATCCACATTATATTGTTCCCCAAAAATCTCGGCGCTCAATTTTTCTTGCTCCGCAAATGCATTTGGAAGAATCTGATTTATATTTATAAAATTTAGATTGAAAGAAATCTTATATTTTTTTTTAAATTTCTAGCTAAGCAACTATTCTCATTTGACTTTTGTTTTATCTCTACACCTTGAGAATTGGTCTTGGGAAAAAAAATTTAGAGATAAAATTTGTCTTTGCTCGATCGTACTAGGCTTGAACAAAAAAAAAATACTTTGTTTTTACTCAAAAATAAGGCTACCATCTTTTCAATTTTCAAGGGTAACTCTTGATTTTGTCTTGGGCCTCACCAGTTACGTAACTTTTTGGCTCGGGTGACAAAAAAAAATTGTATTAACCTTGGATTCGATTTTGCGATCTCCTAGTTCCCAGTCCAATACTTAAACAAGAGCGCTATTTCGCAATACAGTTATGTAATGTTGAAAATGAAAATCTATATCCTTACTTTAATTTTTCATGCTATTGAATGCTGGGTAAGTGTACTTTTCTTTTTTGTTATACATTTATATGCGCTATTTGTGGTGGGATAAAAAGACTTATCCAACAAGTTTTTGCTTGCGACAGCCTCAATAGTTTTTGACAAGTTTTCCTTGACTAGGTTGCCCCTACCAGGGCCTGACTAAACTTGACAAAAACTAGACATTTTTCACGTGGATTTGATTTGAAGTTATTTCATCATAAGCTGATCAAATTTAAATTCATTTTTTCATGCAAAATTTCCAAAAACTATGAATAATAATGTTAGTTATATCAAAATGCTTTTTGTCTCCCTCTGTTTTTTTTTTGTATGCTACCTTAACGTAGGAACAAGTATATATGTGCAACTCAGTCGTCTATTTTTTTTTTTGAATTTCTAAAGCTTAAAAA
The DNA here is from genome assembly GCA_946251815.1 of Dasysyrphus albostriatus. Lineage (NCBI taxonomy): Eukaryota > Metazoa > Arthropoda > Insecta > Diptera > Syrphidae > Dasysyrphus > Dasysyrphus albostriatus. The sequence goes on along the minus strand of OX276336.1, from coordinate 25,642,050 downwards.
AAATAGACATACCTATTTATTAGCATCCATAAAAAAAATCAGTTTCAAAAACACAACCATGATTTAAAATTTTGAATACAAAAAATATACATAATAGTTTTTTTCAATCCAAAATTTCATTTAATCGATTTTTGTATATTAAAATTCAGATCTTTAACATTTTGCTGCCTCACCTTCACAACTAAGAGTAGGTGAGGTGAGATGACTACAAGCTCTGTGAAAAATCTATATAAGGGAGTTATGTGTTAATTAAAAAAAAAAACAGCTTGTAAGCTACATTTAAATATAATATTTACATTTTAAAACATTTATATATCTTGATAAAGTCTTTATATACTTAAATAAAATAAATTCTTTTAAAATTACAAAACATAAGAAAATTACAACCATTTTATTATTTGAATCCGAAGTATTTATGGGAAGAAAATTCATTTCACTTTTATCTTGATTGCCTCGCAGTCTCTAGCTCAGTGATGGCAAGAATTTAGGTTTCACCTTATTACCGACCTTTTATAGTCCTCACTCTACACCACAACATTAGACGATCCCTAATTTATTCAGAAACCACATATTATATGTACTTACACACATACCAACATAACGACTCTATTTGTCAACAAAATGTCACCTCGAATCTAGTGCGCCCATAATTTAGGTACTTTGGCACACCTTTCTCTTTCTCTTCTATCAACATCATTCAACTTATCGTTAAAAATATTTTAACATCGAAAGAAAGAAAAGAAAAAATAAACCACCATAAAACATAAAAAAAAGACTTACATTGGATACGCCCGCAGCAAGACACACAGCCCAGGCCCACCCACCATCGGGGGCGACGAAATTGTCACCTAAGTCACTTTTGTCGCGTCGTTTTTTCTTTGCTGGTTTTGTTGTTTCATTGTAGACTTTGACATTATTATTCTCTGTTAGCCTCTCTTCGTCCATTTCAATTTGTTGTTTTTATTATTTGGTTCACCTCCTTTTTTAGGTTCTAAATTCTGAAATAAAGAGGGATACAAGTTTGATTAGGATTTATTTGACGTTGCAAAATACCTATGTTAATGAAACATACATGGGAGTGGTCTGGTGATATGCAATAGGTATTAGGTATCTGTGAACACTATGCCAAAGGAAAAAAAGACTAGAAGATCGAGTTTGTTGTGAAATTGCTTACATTATAGAAATAATTTTTTTTTTAAAGAATTATCGAAAGAAAATGTTTTTCAATTGTTCCTCGGTATATTTTCCTGGTTACTTTTTTGAAAATTCAACAGTAGATAATTTATCTGCATGCAGTCTTTGGGAAGGTAGACAACTTAAATAAAGTTAAGGTTGAATTTAAGTAGGTGATGATACGGAAATATGTTCATAACTCATTAAGAATAGACTTACAAGTTCCAAAGAATGGAAATAATTTGTAACAGGCTGATTTTTGGTATATGCGTTAGAATTGATATTAGGTACTTTTAGTCTGAGAAAAGTCTTAAACTAGGTATCCGATGAGCACTAGGTCTGTTATAAAGGTTCATAAAAATGGATTTTTGTCGAATATCACGAAAACAGTAAGATTTAGAAAACAAATGTTGTACACACAACTAAGGTCATGCTGACGAATATTTTAAGGAAACATTTTGAAATGCAAAATTTCAGAATTTATTAATATGCACAAGTAAAATAAATCGATTAACAGAAAAATTTGTTAAACCCCGATATGTTTGCATTTCACAACTTACGATTTTTTTCTTTTCTTTAGAAATAATTAACAAAAATTTAATCCACCCAAATTTGTAATTAAACTTCAAACTTACTATTAAATATAAGAATTTCATACCAAACGAGTTTCGAAAGACAAAGTTTCGCAGGGACAAAATTTCAAAAAGATAAATCTATATAGTGTCGAAAATAAGTTCTAAGACCCTCGGAACTTCATTGTTCCTTGGACGATTTCAATGGAATTGACACAGGTGATGACTGATAACAAATCAAAAAAGAAAAAAAATCGAAAATAAAATAAATAACACAAATAAAAATAAATAACACAAAATGCATGACTGGGTCGCACGTACGTGCTTTATGTTCAAGACGCTGAGGGTTTAAGAAAATTATATGAAAATACATGGAAATTATCAGAGAAAAATGTTTAAAAGCATAAAATACGATATTAAAACTAGCTAAAAATTCGTCGAGAGTTTGAGATGAAAAAAAAAGAACGCCATCTAAATTTTTTATTGAAAATCATTGTATAGAGGGAAAAAATTCAAATCGTTGGAGCGTTTTTTTTTCAATAAATTCTTATATATAAAATTCTTAAAACATTTTTAAGGAAATCTTTCGGTATGCAAATCTTAATTATTTTCCTTTGTGCATAAAAAAATAAAATTTGAATTAAATTTGTCAAACAGTTTTTGAAAGATCAAATTTTCAAAAAAAAATTAGACATTTTTTTTTAATTCTAAAACTTTTTTTTGAAAATTTTTGACATGCAAAATTATTTAGCCTTAGTAGAAATTTGTATTTAAAAATTAAAGAAAACGTAAATTTTTATATTTTAAACTCATCAAACTAATTTTGGCCTACAGAAAAAGTGCTATAAAAATCGTAGGAACCGTTTTTAAGAAAAAAAATATTTTCCTAAATGGGTTTTTAACATTTGTATGAAAGGTACTGTTAGTTTTTCATAATACTTAATTTTTTTCTTAAAATACTTTAGAAAGTGTTAAAAAACCTTTAAATACAGAGTTTTATGAACATCGATCATGTAGTTTTAAAAATTTTTGATTTTGAAAAAAAGAAAATTTAAACATTTTTTTCAAAAATCCAAAAACTATTTTGCTTTTCAATTTAAGTACACAAAAACATTTATAGTTTTTGGAAGCCTCTGTATAAAAAAATTGTTGAAATCAGTCATACCATTTTGAAGAAAACCGAAAGTTAAAAAAATGGTTCTTCGGGAGGTACAACACTCAAACAAAAAAGTCAGGTAAATAATTAACCTTGGCCCTGTTAAATAAACAAGGTGCATAATCTCATATAATGTTACAGACATTTCAGAAATTTTCCTGATTTTAATAACCTTATAGAAAGTGCTTAATCAACCTGGTGGCCTATATTACCATATTCAAGTTGATTAAAGAAGATGACCTGCTATTTAAACACTAAATTCAGGTTAAAAGAAGTTTTGACTAGAATAAAGTGCTAATTTTAACTGAGATCGTGTATTTTTAAAACTGTATGTTATTAATTTTTATTTTACCACAAATCAGGTTGAAGTTACGTAATTTTATTTCAGCCCCCTGGTCTCCCTTTTTTCACTTTAAGGTACTAACTATGGGGTTAGGGTGATTCTTATAAAACGCGGAAATAAATCAGAATGTATAGATTCAGACGAGAAAAAAATTGAATCGGAGCGGTGGTCTATTTCCCCCTGTCTTCCCCCCTGTTTTTTTCATAAAGTGAGTAAAATAGGGAGACCAGGGGTAAAATAAAAATCTGAAAAAATTAGGGAAATTGATTTTCAATGTTTTGAATCGAATGAGGGCTATCCAAGACTACTTTCAATTTAAGGACTACCCTAATGTACATAGTAATAACTTTCTATACTTTCGGATAATGCAAAATGAATTGGATGGTAAGCAGCGTTAGAGATGGGACCTATACGGATAGATCCAAGACATAATAATTACCGGATACAGGGGTGATTCAACATTGTATCATGTTAAACTAACTAGATCTCCATGTTAAATTTGCAGGACGTTGAACATTTTATTCACGATTTTTAACTAGATTTTTATGTAAAGTTAACTACATTTTCAGGTAAAATTTACACTTTTACAATTTTAAGGCAATGTTAATTTTATATAATGTCATGCAGATATTACCTGAAGCATGCGTTGATTTAACACGACACTAAAACCTGGTATATGGCTAAGCAGTAAACCTGATCTACCGCGTTAAAAAATAACAACCTGAAAATCAGGTATAATAAACCAGAAATTTGTTATTTATACCTGCTTTTTTCTCCGAGTGAATTAACTATAATTTTTTGAAAAATGGTTTTCCACCCACAGGCAGCCTTTACTAAAAACAGTTTATTGAATTTATTTTGAAAGAATGGTTGTCGAGCTGTTTTTGAGAAAAATACGACATTGCAAAAAAAAAATTGCGTGGCAGGTACCGTTATTTTCGGTTCTAAAAAAAAAATTAAAAAAAAAATTAATGTGTGGGCATAATCACCAGAAACCACTTTGTACTCGGTTTGAAGAAAATTGATCGGGACTTTTAGGCTGTAGAGTGGAGTGCAAAAATTAATTGGATATACAGTTGTAAGGTAGTCAAGCCAATATTCCTTTACGATATGAACCTCTTGTTGTGGAAAATATATGCAGTAATAAAACAACATGAATAAATTACTATAATAAAAACAAATTTCAGCTTGCAATATAGTGCAGCACTTCCAATAAAGCTGAAAAAATATTGTTTTGTTTATTTTTGTAATTTGAAAAAAACAAAGTAGGCAGAATATGCCTTACAAATTTATATGACAGAATTTTGAAAAACAGAGTTTTTATAAAAAAAAATTATTTTGACAAGCAGAATTTTGAAAACAAAATTTTGATAAAAATATTTTCAATAAAAAATTTTGTTTATTTTTGAAAGGACCTGCTTAGACAATATTTTGTTTGATATTATAATTCTTTTTCAGCTATCACTTGTGTAATTTTTATTGAAATCACACAACGAGCAATAAAATTGACATTATTTTTTGAAAATATTTGTTTTCTTCTTTAATACTGTTTTTAAGTATTAAGTTTTAATAACACCAATCGCAAATAAAAGTTTTAAATTTTTAGGCAATACTTTAAGACACTAAAGCATAGCTTTCGCGAAATCAGCTTTGTGAATTTTGTCGTAATTTGTCAACTTTTTTGTTTTGCTTTCCTAGGTTACAGCAAAAACTACAAAAATCTATTTTGTATTGTTTATACATTGGAATTCTTCATCACACTCCTCCATAAACATGTCATATTTATTATTTTTTTTTTTAAATTATTTCTTGTTAAATGTAGGTTCCTATACGTAATTCTCCTACAATTGTTTAAATTATTTAATTTATCTATCGTCCAGGTATGTGAAAATATTTATACAAATATCACGATAAGAAATATTAGGGAAACAAATATCGGCTTGATATTCATTCTGTGTCTTTAAACAAAATAAAAATTCACCTTCATTTGCAATAAAATAAAACTAAAACTTAAAAAGTAATTTTCAACTGTGTGCTTATGATTCAGAATGACTGAGTAAATATTTAATTTATGTCGCAGTCCAAGTATGTAACATTTTGTTTTCCATTCAAACACTTGTAGACATCTCTGTTGCTTGATAAGCCGCTTGTTGTCATTACAAAACTACTTATTTATGAAGTTCGTAAACAAAAAATAGACATATTCGCATGTTCAGTTAATGATATAGTATTAAAAGCACAGGATTTTAATTTTATAGATTTGTTTTTTTTTTTATGTACCAAAAAATAGTGGAGTAAACTATGTATAGAAATGGAAAATGTAAAATTCGAGCTTTTGTTAATAAATTTAAACAATGAAAAATTTGTTCTTCAAAATTTAATACCCGACCCTTGTACATACATATTTACCAGTACTGTACCTACACATAATGTATTTACGAGTAGTTGTATATTGTGTCTTCAAATTGTAGGAAAGGTAGATAACATTGAATCAATTTATGTTCCTATGTTGGTGTTTTGCGCCTATTTTTCAAATTTTTTTGACATTTACTTATTTGCCATGTTAATAAATTAAACCCATGCCCTCGAGAAAATTAAAAGAAATAAACTAAATTTAAATAAAAATGTCAGATAAAGTGATACAAAATTACAAAGTGATGCGTGTGTAGAAGACTGTGTGCCAAATCATGTGTTGAGAAAACATATTTGCAGACAGACACATATCCGTATACTGACGTATCTGTCAAGTCTCTAGTATATGAGATCTAAATAAATAAGTTCTCATGAATTTTTTTTTTAATACAAAAATTATAAAAAAAAAACTTAAAATTATTTAAATAGTTTCAAAGTTCAATTTCAGTGGGTACATCTTCAAACAGAAAAAGATAAGAACACTCTCACTTTAACATTTTGAGTTCTTTGGGTATATTTTAGGAAAGTCAAAGAAAATAACCTTATTCAACTTTTAAATTACATTTCTTTTAACAAAGTTTCAAGTTTAAGTTCCCCTTTCAAGTACATATAGGGTCGTAGGGTGTTTTATTGTTAAAAGAGTTTTTTTTTTTTTTGAATATCATTAATAATGTTTTTCCATAAACTGAAACTTCCCTTGTTACAAAGAAAAGACAAATTATTTTATGAGAGGGTTTACTTTTGAAATACGTTGTATGTGTAGCTATAGCTAGGAATACTATAGGAGGAAACTGGTATAAGATTTTAAGAACAAAAATCAACATTTAAAATTATTATTGATAGAATAGATTTTCAAGAATAAAGTAGACCCATTTAACTGCTTGAATAAAACTGAAATGGTAAAATATGGCTCCCTTTTAAGTTCACTTTTTTTCCTCCGACAAATATAAAAGAAATCCTATATACAGCTCGTTTTTGTATTATTTTATTTTGGTGGAAAGCCTTGTTTTGACATCTTGATCATTTCCTAAAAAGTTCCGCTAATTTGGGTAGGTGAACATTTTGTTTGGGGGGTAAGAGGTGGTAAAATTAAGTTTTCTATAGCTTATGCAATTCTACGCCAAAAAGATTAACAAAATTGATTGATTGATTTCATAAAATCAATAGAAACAAAACAATACAAAATCTAGTTAAAACCGAATTCTAACTACCGCGAAAAAATCCATTTAGAGATTGATATCTGAACTGAGTTATTGTTAAATACTACGCACGTCCGTGTTTGCCTTTTTTTAGTAAGATTTTATTTGGGCTTCTCTTGAACTGGGCTCTGGACCTTTAGCACCTCATATATGTATGAGAAATTTGATATTTGAGAATGCCATCTAATTGGTCAGTAATTGGTCAGAAAAAGTCAACTTGTTCTAGAAATGGGTCAGTTTTAAGTAACTTAAAATTAAGGCTTAAAGTTTTTCGCAAAAAAATTCGCAAAAATTATATACCATCTGAAGGATCTTTAGGTCGATATTAAAAAATATGTATGGTTGACCAATAACTGAAAATAGCTGACCTTTTATGACCATGAAGTGGCCTTTTCAAATGGTTTACTTAATTTTTTGGAATGGCCCAAATGAGGTGCCAAAGGTTTTTTTTTTTTGACCTTGAAACGAATTTTGAAAACTCATAGAAAAAAACTATGGCTGATGAATTACTGTAAACAGTTGACCTTTTATCACGACCTAGAGATCTTTCGGATGGTATATTTTTTTGTAAATTTCTCTTAAATGAGGTGCCAGAAATCCCGCGTGATCTTTCACAGTTTCGGCCCGAAAGGCTTTTTTTCGATACAATACATGGCAGTCCCACATCTTATATTTTGAACAATTTAAAAATTTTGTATGGTTTTTAAAAGAAGGACGTTTGCCTTTTTTGAAAACTGATTATTTGTCCACTTTAAAAAACAAGCAGATTTTGTAGAAGCTAATCCAAAATCGACAAAACCAAAACGGTCTTCGAACGCTGAAAAATGTGAAAATATGTGATTATTTTAGATTGCCTCACAAGATGCTTTTTTTTTTGGCATTTCAAAAAATTTGTTAGAACTTTTTTTTGTGACTAGTACCAATGAATGTGAAATTCGTTTTATCACGCTCAAAGAAGTAAGAAGCATAAGTTGTCTAGAAAAAAAATCACCAAGGTACGATCTAATAACTGCTCAAGTTTTGAAAGAAATGCCTTCAATAGCTTTCAAAAAAATCCTATTTATAATAAATGCATGCCTTAAGCTAAGATATGTGCCACATCATTGAAAAACTGCAGAAGTCATTGTTTTACCTAAAGAAGGTAAGCCACCAACAAAAGAGACATCTTACAGACCTATATTGCTTGTACCATTCATGGAAAAAGTTTTCGAAAAACTGCTTCTGAAAAGACTTAGCAAAATAATAGAAGAAAGAAGACTAATTCCGAGCCATCAGTTTGGATTTAGAAATAAACATTCCACAATAGACCAAGTGCATCAGATTACGGATGATGTGGAAAGGTATTTGAAGAAAAACAAGTATGCTCGGCTCAAGCCTTTGATAAGGTTTGGGTTTTGGGACATGAGTACAAACTGCATAGGGACCTTTCCAGGAGTTCTACGAAATACTGACATCCTACGTTACGAACCGACTCTTTAGAGTATCTGTTATATACAAGGGATATTCCAGTGGACATCAACGCTATCATGGCCACCTTTGCTGATGATACTGCAATATTGGTGTCAGATAAGACCGTTACGAAAATCCATTACACAAAAACTACAAAATGCAGTTAATAAAGTCAGAGATTGAACGCAAAAATAGCGTATCAAATTAAACGAAACCAAATCGACGCATATCAACTTTAGCAAAAAAGCTAAAAATAAACAGTGTTCCAATTCTTATTAGCTTAACTTTACTCCAACACTGCCAAATATCTTGGAATTTTTTTAGATGCAAAGCTTAAATGGAAAGAGCACATCAAAAAAAAAGAGACGAACTAAACTTGAAGTACAGAAAAATGTACTGGTTACTAGGAAAGAACTCTGACCTATCTATCCAGAACAAACTAATGTTATATAAGCAAGTACTGAAACCCGTTTAGATATATGGCATCCAACTATGTGGCTCTATAAAGAGAACGAATGCTAAACTCATCCAAAACTTCCACAGCAAAGTCCTTCGTGGAATAATAAATGCCCCCTGGTGTGTATAAAGGAATAGCAATCTACATTATGACCTTCAAATTGAAATGGTTACAGAAGAGATTAAAAAACACGCTGTATTAGACAATTAGCGACTGCAAAGTCATACCAACTTCCAAATGGAGACCGTCTTAAATGTACGAGACAATGTTCGGAGATTAAGAAGAACCAAGCCTCATGAGCAGATTTTCAAAATTCTATGTGAATGTGTTAAAACTTTAAACTACCCACAATGAGATCTAAGAATTATGAAAGAAAGGTCATTTGTCGATTCTTCATAGATTGGTCCTGATTCGGCGGTGGTTTTAGTGCGGTGAGAGTCCCACACTACTCAGTACCAATTCTTACCGAGTGTCTTTTTTTAAGATATCCATTCCATCGGATGAAAAAAAATCTGACAGCTGGCCAATAAAAACTCGAGAAATTTTAAAATCTCAACTGAAATTTGATATGTTGAACGCACCGATTTGAAAGAGTAAACAAAAAGATAGAAAAAAAAGAGTGAAGATGCATTCGCTTGGTCTTTTTATTCTAAACTCATGAAGCGTTTACTCTGAGCTAGCTGTGATTGAAAAAATAAACACAAGTTGAGCGCTCTGGGCTAAAAAAAACACAGATCTTTGTTTGACAGCTCAGTACTATACTCTGAGCTAAGAAAAAATCCTATAGCCTCTTGTTCTAGAGTGCTCTTATATTAAAAAAATATTAGTACGTCAAGCCCTCGAAGCTCGAGAGCTTATAACATAATTTGTCAATAAAAGCTGTCACGTGGACCTATACCAATTATATACCTAGATCGAAGGATAAAAGAATCGAGATTTCAAATGCTTTTTGGAGTGCTTGCGTAATTTTTACTAACAACGTCACACCCACACAATATAGGGTCTGAAGAGACCTTTCAATCAACGTACGTCACGATTTATTTCATTAACGAAAGCAAAACTGTTACTTCAATCACATTTAAATTCAATTTTTCGATCTGAAATTTTCATAAACCTGGGTCGAAAATTCCATCCAGATTGAATCCGATCCTTCGATCCGCTCATGTGAACGTGATATAGTAGTAGTAGCTCTTATTATTATTTTCTGTAACACTGAACGCTGCCACCAGACATTCCAGTAATCTTTCCAGTCAGTGCTGGAAAGTTGGTTGGTTGGTAGGTGGAAAAAATAGAAACGTCACATTTAGGTTACAACAAATATTTAATTGTTCAGTCTCGCTCTCACTGTTGCTCAAACTGATTACACAATTTTATTTTATTGTTTTTTAGTTTTGTGGTGCAGTGATATAATAAATTTTTGCATTCTACATTTCGGTGTAAAAAACCGTTCCAACGATTTAATTTATATGCCTTCGGCTTTTGTAGACCTCGTAAATTGTACTACAAAATTCGTATTTTCCGTTTTATTTTATGATTTGCGAACAAAAAAACAACTATTTATTTAGATTAATAGTAAAAAAAGTTACAATTTGGAATACATCTCAGCCCGAAGTGCCTCAGGAATGCTGAATATATTGAAAATTCTTCGAATGACATCATTTCCATACAATTCAATCAACATTGACGATATCTCACCGAACAACGGATTGTATTACAAAGAAATTGTGTTTTCTCCAAACAAACACATTATAAATTAAACGTAGCTATAAACCTGTAAAATAATTTCAATATTTGCAGATACCTTAATCAAAGATCACAAATACCATAAAATCTTTGAAATTTTATGACTTCAAAATCTTCTATAATACCTGAGCAAGTAAACTTAACCACAATAAAAGAAAAACAGATCAACAGGTAGTTTGAAAATAATAATAATACCATAAATGTCTTAGTTCCTATATTCCTACCTTTTGTTATGAGCAAGATGCATTCATGAGATACAAAAGACCATACTGTCGGTCGTTGGTCTCCGCGCCTCAGCATGGTTTCTTTATAGAAATGGTTAAATCAAAATACACCCAGTTGGTGACTTTTGTTCTTAAGAAATTTATTGTGATTTTTATAAAAACAAATTTTAATAATAATCTTTGGGTCAACAATTTTTTTTTTTTAAATAATTATATGCATCTAGGCCAAGAAGATAGTATAATTTTGGAAAAGTGAGTGAAGATGCAAAATGCATTTGCATAAATTGAAGAACTTTATTTGAAATTGTGGAATTTCTGGGAACTTCCTTCAATCTTCATTCATCTTTTTTGGTTTGTTTTTTTTTTGTTAACCCTTAACTTCCGCGTCAATTGAGACAATGAAAATTGAAAATAAAATGAAATGTGTTCTTTTTAGAAATCAATAATAATAAATTAATTTTTTTTGTTATCAGAGTTTTTATTTGAATAAGTTCTCGTTTTGTTTTTTTCAATAATTTTGAGAAATTCCTTTGACAAAAAAATAAATAAAAATACAAAACATTTTTTTTTATGCACGTGATTGGACATAACTCTACGTGACTTTATGAAAGGAAACCACTAACGCTCTATAAGCGGATTGAGAATCGAATCGAATAATTGATAGAAGGCACGACTTACAGATACACATATACCAACAGACAGGCATGCATTACCTGCATTGTGTGACATAATTTAGCGTCTTTTTTGGGGATTTGTTTGCTAAGAGACATGTCAGTGCATAATTTGTGAGTTAATTTAATGAAAATAATAATAAAAATGTAGAAAGTAAAGGGTCTTAATAATAAAATCCGCTCAGATTTAGAACATAGTGAATGCTGTTATGATGGTAATAAATGCCTACCTACAAGCTACAAAACAACTAACATTTAGATGTAGATGGGGTTTTAATTATACAAATATGTTTGTAGGTAGGCTTGGTTGGTATTAAAAGAAGTGTCCGAAATGTTGAAATCCAAGATGTTCAAGTTATTTAACTGCTGTCGAACTTTAATTTATAATAGATGTTCGGGTTCAAAATATTACGCTTAAACATTCCCATTAAACAATAAACATTGCATTTTTTTTTAAATAAACACCATCGACTGTCTTTCCACCGGAAGAAGGCACTTTTATGGAGCTTTCTCAACAGCAACAAAAAAAAACGTTGAGTATTGTTAACATTAGAAAATATTGTAAGATTTCTTTTTGTTTTTGTTTTTTTTTTTTTTTTTGGAAAAAAACTATAATTATTACTATGACTTTTCATTGAAGTGGGACTCATTAAACCCTTAAAGCAGAGGGTACAGCTAGCATTAAAGAAGAAGTGTTGATTTCTGTTTTCTCTTGACACTTTTGAAGATGCTTGCATTTGTTAACTCATATGTCGTAGCCAAAGAAACCTAAATGTTGTATTAGGCATGTTTTATTGCAACTTTTTATAGCTGACACAGTAAAATTTCACTCAGTAAAATCCTACAAAATCAATAAATAATCGATAAATAAGATAGTAATAAAGTTTATCGATAGAAATTTTACGGCACTAGCTAGCTATACGTTTCCCAATAAAATACTTTTTTTTCTTGATTTTTAATTTCCTGATAAAGGTGTGAAAATGAGACTGTTTGAATTTTTAATACGAGTATACGTTCAGGTGTTCCTTTTGTATATAACTGAGCTATAGTCGTTTATCAAGACTTGGCCGTCAAAGTAGTTTTTACCCAAATTAGATCTTTTGTCAACATAGTTTTTTTCTGGTTAGGGTATTATTGGATTTTAAACGCCGTCAATAACTCTCAAGAATGAGAAAAGATGTTGCAAAGAAAAGGAGAGAAAAAAGTTGAAGGCAATAATCCGACTACAAATTTTGGACGCAACATAAAATAGAAGGTAACATGTTTGAGCACAAGAAGTGCCACAAAATCGGTTGGATGTCAACGAACAAGCAACACCAACTTCCAACCAAATTGATCACTTCGCGATCAGTCGGCGATTTTGAAGCAGTCTCAGGACGTTCGAAATAGAAGAGGTGCAGACATGGGAATAGTCCGGGACCACCATCTAATGGTTAGTTGTTACGGTAAGATTACGCACTGCTGCAGCTTGGAGATCTAATTTAAGGACCTCGCAGTCCGCCAAGAACTAAGGAACCTCCTTTAACAAGGAATAAGCAAGCAGTAGCAACAACCTCATCTCCATTGCAAACTGGTGTGCTGTGAAAAATGGCTTTCATATCACGTGCTAAAAGTGCCTGCCTTCCAAAGAAACTTGGGCTAAGATCGAAAAAAAAAACATCTCAAAGCTTGCATTGCAGCTACTCCAGCAGCAGGGAGGACATGAGCTAGAGCCTGCGTATCGCATGAAGATGAGATAAGTTCACCATACGTGTGATATGAACGTTTTGGCCACAGAAGCAGAGGAAGCCACGAGTAGATGTGACAGAAGGACCGTCTACAGAATTACCAAAGAGCTTACAGGAGTGCAAAGCACCGAACATCTGATCCAGTACTGTAACCTTTATCAAAAAAAAAAAATCTTAACGCAATCAGAGCACTGGAGAACAACAAAGCCGTTGGATTTGACGGTATTCCCGCAGAGCTCTTACGAGCAGGGCCAACAACATCGAGTGAGCTCCAATATCCACTCATTGAGAAAAATTGAGAGACAGAGAGTTTTCCTGGTGGGAAAAATGGAATAATTGCCAAGTTCCAAAAAAAAAAAAAAACAAACCTTACGTATTGCGAAAACTGGAGAGAAATTTGCGTGCTGCCTGCTGTATCCAAAGCATAATAGTAAAAATCATCGTAGAGCGAAAAAAAGACCAGCTCAAAGACACGGTTGATGCTGAACAAGTAGGATTCCGTACTGGATCATTCTGTGAAGACCACATCTTGCGAATCATCATCGAACAGAGCGTTGAATATCGATCACCAATTAACCTGCTGTTCACTGACAGTGTCAATAATGAATCTGAATTGCTTTTCGCAGAAGCACCATCCCAGATAAATTGATTGGTATAGTTAAGATTTCATATGATGGATCAAAATGTCACGTTCTGCATAAAGGAAGGTTGTCAGAGAAGTAAGAAATCCAAAGTGGGGTCAGACAGGGTTGTATACTGTCACCAATACTGTTACTGTTAGTGATAAATGATGCGCAACATGCAGCTTTGTCTACTACAAATAGAGGTATTAAGTAGAATCTGCAATTTGATCTTAAACATCTCGACTACTCAGACGACGTATGCTGATTTCCATCAAATGACAACAAGGATGGAGAGAGACGTAGAAATCGTTGAGTTTAAGATCGATACGGTATAAAAACAAAAAAGATCAACCTTGAAACTTCCTTAAGTAAATATTTCTGCACAACCAGTGGAGAGTTTTTTAAAATCTTGGGAGTATTGTCTCTGCTGACGGCGGCGACTGAACTATATATAATAAGGCGAATCGGCAAAGCAAAGTCTGCATTTGGAATGCTGTTCAAAATATGGAGAACCAAGTAAATATAAGGCTAAAGACCAAGCTATAACTGTTCCGCTCCAATGTTGAATCCCTGCTTCTTTACTGCCTGAACAGAATGGAGATGGAGCTGCAACTGCAACTGGAGCTGCAATTGGAATAGATGTCAAAATGTTGAATACACACAATTCCAATGATATGAACAGAACACGACGCAGCTGCATACGGAGCTGCAGACGCAGCTGGACAAGTTGGCCAACTTTGACGTTTCAAAATTGTGAGCGCAACCAAGTGTTTCCATAGGGGTTGAAAAGAGTTTCAAACTCTTTTTAATCTCTCATAAAGACGTAAATTGATTTTGGCTTCCATTTCATCATCATCCACTTTTATTTTTGTTTTAATTTTTATTTTTGTATTGAATTAAATTCGTACAGCTGATCTCGAATGCCAAAAATGTCAGAAAGCTGTACAGCACCTTGTGAGCGAGTAAAAAAATCACGTACAGGATTTTTTGACAGCAATTCCAGTTGCAGCACTCTATTCTGATCAGGCAGTTAAGGGTGCAGAACTTCGAAAGTAACAATCGCTGTCATGAAAAGCTGCAAACGCTCGTGAATAGATGTGTGTGAAATATCTTGGGGATCGAAGAGAAATCAGCGCACAACTGGGGAAGAGTTGGAGAGAGCTGAGCTACATCTCCAGAAATCGAGAATTGGAAGCCCTATGCCTCACACAGGGAACCTCAGACGTAATAGGTCCAAAGACATAAGTAAGTTAGTAAGTAAACATTAAAAAAATGCAAAAAACGATGCGGAAAGACCATAGGGACTCAAGCGTTATAGTTGAATATTGGCGTATCTTAGCTGTTTCCGCAAAATCTTATTATTTTTCAAAAATAAAGGTAAAATCCACTTAAACATTTTTTTATTTTATTAAATAGGAAAGTCCTTTTAATAAAAAATGCTTTTATAAAGCAATATTTGAAATGACCATGAGAAAAAAATACTAGAAATAAGATGTGCAATAAAATTGCCCGATTTTATGGCTTGATTCACACTAGATACTTCCATATCTTATTATGCTTTCTCTTGGGAATATTTTTTCAAAAAAATTTCTTCTGGAGATTTTGTCTTTACTATGTATTAACTTGGGGATTTTTTCCTTGGAGATTTATATTTGAGGATTATGGGTTTTTAGCAAACATCACGTAACACATAATTTTTTTGTTTAAAAAATTCTAAAAAGTATTAAGAAACCATGTTTTATCAAAAATCCAAGAAAAAAATTTGAATACAATGCTATCTTAAATTTTTGAGATATTCCGTATACCTTCAGCAAAAAATTAGCTTTCAAGAAAATCGAAATAAGAAAATGTGTCTCTCAAAAAATGTTTGTATCCAAATAATTTACATAATGTAGGTAGGTACTAGCTAAAATAAGGAACTTTTTTTTAGAATTTTTGGCATCACATATTAAGGATTTTCGAAAAGAAGTATGTCAAAAACGGTGCCAAGATTTCAAAGCCAAAATTCATGCATTATGCCTAGTACTAATAAGCAAACGGTTGTGGAGGTTCTTTTAATAATATCTAACATTTAAGCCCATTTTCTTAAACCAAACTTGAAGGGCCAGTTTTTCAGTACTGAGCTAACTCTGAGATAAAAAAATTCAGCGAATGCAAATTACTAGTGACTGAGCAAGTGAATAATAAATAACACACAATTTTCTAGTATTTTATGATAAGAAAAGAGTTTGTTCAATATTTCCGATTAAAAATAACAATAACAATAATAACAAAACCACCATTTACTATATTAAAATAATAAACACCAAAATAGCAATTCGAAAAATCTGACGGAGTGCAGTCAAGGCTAATGGATTTTTATTTGCAGCTTAGGAAAATTGTTGCTTTATTATGTTTACCGTCAAAGGCAAGAACAAGGGGTGACAGGTAGGTGTGCTTGTCCTCCCTAGTCACAATATATTTCATACATTAGGCAATTTATCTTCTTTTGAAAGCATTTAAAGCAAGATTTATAAACAAAACAATTTTCTATGAGGTTGCCCCACCCCCCTAATAAAAGTCCTACATAAACCCTTGTTTACAGTGCAAAAGCTATTTAATTGCATACAAAATTTAAAGTTAGTTACTCGTGGCATCATGGTAAGTGCGTTGGACTGTCGTGCGGGAGGGGTGGAATCGAACCCACCCCTCCCGCACGACAGTCCACCTAAAAACAGAAATGTTTTTCCCGAGGTACTGCCTCTTGCAAAGAACTGACAAATCCTCCAAGAGTATACATGTCAGGAATAAGTGCTTCTCATCTAGCCGTTCGGACTCGTCAAAAAATTGTAGGTCCCCTCCATTCCAGCCAACAACACGCACACAGGAATGGTTGGGAGTTGTAAGTCACTAGGCTCTAGTTCTCCACGAGCAACCGAATTTATTTATTTAAAGAATTAAAAAAAAAAACTGCAAAAACGCAGTTATATTGACTAAAAAGTTGCACATAATTGTGTTTAAATACTTTAAATGTCTGATATATTTTCGCTGTTAATTTTATATTCATTAAAATTAATGTTCACCATCAATAAAACTTCTAAATAAATAATTAAACCTATGTGTATTTGCTTTGTGCTAGGAAGTGCATTCTAAAAAGCAAGTTACCCATATAATTTTTGCATCGCGTGATTGCATCATTTTTGTAGTTTGCTTAACTTAAATTAAAAATAATTGATATAGACACACAATAACAATTAAACTTAAAAAAATGTAAACACAATAAACTATTACCAACACTATAATTTTTGTATGTGAGATAAAAATATACACCACCTCCGCCGCCACACTGGCCGCCATATGCCATGTGGGAAGTGGGAACAATATGATAAATGTTTGTTTTCAATGAATTCTTAATTAAGTTTTCATACATATAACTTGAACATTTAGTTTAAAAGAAAATTTATTGAAAATTCAACATAAGCTTCATTCAAAGATGATATTCAATGTAACCCTCACAATGAATTTATGATTTAATTAATTATGGCAAATAATTGTAGCTTCACTACAGAAACTCCTGAATTCACGAACTATGTCTCTTACAAGCGAAGTGACATTATAATCCTAAAGACCTTCTTTATAGCAGATATTGTTAATTTTTTTTTTAACTAATCGATCGATAACTTTTATACCAATTTAAACCAAATATCTACTTTAGACAACAATTTATTTGACTTACCAGAAATTGTTTTTGTATACCCGTTAAATAAACGTTTTTAAAATACGTTGACAGAAAACTCAAAATATTCATTAACAACTGAAGACCAAACTCACAATAGTGAACTAATAAAATAATTTGGAAATGCATAAATTTTGCCAAACTGATTTCACCCTCTCAAAAATTCTTACTCTAGTCTAGTTCAACGATTTATGAGAGCGAGAGTGATAACAATGAAAATGTTTATATATAAACATATTTCCTTTTTTTTTTTTTTATTTTCTTATCAGTGACAACAGAGTCCCCTTTTAACTACTTCTAAAACACGGATAGTGATGCAGCAAAAATTTAAAAAAGATATTGAATGTCATAAGTTCGATCACCAAATGATTCATCAAATATTTTGTTATATAGTACGTGCATACTTTTAATGCTATTTGAATTATTATTTGAATTTTTAATTCATGAATTCCTAGACCTACAACATCAATTTCATATACAATCTACGAGTAATGTATCCAAAATCGATTCGAATGCAATGCGCCATACATGATTCATAAATTTATTATAGTTAATCACATAATAATTTATTAATGCAAAGCACACAAGCTGAATTGTTAAACAATAATTTTATCGATCAAATATACTCGTATCTTTGATATGAAAATGGAGGTGTGTTTTTATAATTTTAACATCCGTTAGGTTTTGGTGATCTTATCTGAATTTGACTATGTGGTGTCGATTTTAGCGCCTTTATATTTTATTATCAAATTAGGAATGGATAATTGAAGGTATGCAAGCACCTACTTATAAATATTGTTGTTATCAATTAAATTACACTATTAGTGGTGAATAACCTAATCAGATTTTAACTTAAAAATAGTTTTTCTATAAAAAAATACACTTGAAAGATATTTTTATTTTTCAGTAAATTGTTCTTAAATGAGAATAGGGCAAATTATTCAATTATCAGTAAAAAATCATAAAGTATCTACTTATTTTTTAGATGAAACAACAAATTTGTTTGCATCGTTTTTGATACAATCTCAAAAGATTAGTCGTTCTCGAGATAATGGTTTATTTTTCAAGGTGATGGCTAAAGCAAAACACTAACAACCATATCTCTTTTTTCGTTTCAGGTTATGTAATCAGAGCATAAATAAACACAACTAATGTTCTTATTACATTCTGTTATCTGTAATGATTACATATATTTATTAGAATGAATGTAGCCAGTGCCGAATTCAAAGGACTGATTGCATAAATATTTGTTGTGTGTGCAGGGTGTCTTCTAGTTAATTTAAGGGGGTGATTTCTTGAATCATTCTAAGAAAAAACTAATAGGGGAAATTCTATCTCCCACTCCGACCAAAGAGGATGGGACAGTTTTTTAAAACAAATTTTAAATACCAAATAAATAATTTAAAATCAACGAAAGAATACTGTTCTTCAAAATTTTATCTCATTATGCCCTTATCAGTTCGGATAAGAAGATTTTACTTAATTTTTTGGGAAGTTAAATAAGAAAAAAGTTCTTTAAAAAAAACTGAATTTTTTTTTAATAATTGGATGATTCTACAAAAAATTGAAAATTTTGACACAACATTTTTTGAAGCTTATAGTCGTAAAATCTAACTACGAGTATATTTGAACTTTAGAACGTCCTTTTACATAGTTAAAAATTTTATGGTAATTTTTGAAAACTGGTTTTTCAGGGAATAAAACATTTGTTCACCTTTTTATTTTAGATCATTTTTTTAGAAAATCGCACCCCTCACCTTGTGGAGGAGACATAAGCCCCCTTTCAAACATTTTTTTTTATTTTTGATCAAACCTGTGCCTTCTTGCGCTTTCATACATACTATGCAAATCACCCTGTGTGAATTATCTTTAAACTTCTAAGCCACTTGAAATAATAGTAAGAGTAAATTCATGTGACTTAGTCGTGCTCTATATTTAACAAGTGAAGAAGAAAAAAATCAGCATTTACACAGCATTTTTGAGGCCTCAGAGATAAAATCAGAAATTAATGGCTAGGGGACTGAGTATTTTTATATAGTTTTTTACCACTGTTAATAATATGTTAACGCAGTGTAAGAAAAAAATTAAAAGAACTTATATAATTAGGGTTTTACAAAGCTTATATATTAAAATGCTTAAATATATGCCTACTTACACAGAATTATTTTCTGTAAAAACTCATCAGGGGACTGAGATCTGAGAAATGGACAGTCGATAACCTCTCGCACAACTGCCTTCTTAACAAATAAATTAGCAAACGGGAGTAAGATACAAAAATGATTTTATTGTCACCAGACTTAATACTTCAAAGTTAAGGATATTTTTGACTAATTCAATCTGTCAGGGGAATGATTAGAAATCTGAGGAACAATGTTCAATGATTTATCTAACGTCAATAATTTGAAAGTTAATTTTGGTTTTGAAACTTAAATAAGAGAACTATAAAAATTTTTCCCTTCGAAAAGCGGTAGGGAACACGTCAGGGGACTGAGCATTAGACCATTTAACGAATTTTTTGAGTAATAAAAATATGTCAAATCTTAATAATTTTGCCTTGTCATGTTGACATCAATTAGATTAATAGTTTCAAAAAATATCTCTTGAACAGTTACTAAAATATCATTGGAGCCGGCGAAAATTGCATCGTTTGTAGAACTACCCAATTATTATCAACGGTATTTTATGCGTCATAAAGATTACAAAACAAACAATCAATAGGAAAAAGTACCTTTCGTACTTTTTTTATTTCTTAAAACCTAAGAAAGATTTTCACATCAACTTTTTGGTATTTGACTATGAATTTATAGGGCCATTGAATTTAAAAAAAAGTAAATTTTTCCGAGATTGTCCCACTCAGCATAAGGGAGAAGATAGAGTTTTTCCCAACATAATACAATTTTGTTCTTAAAATTATCACAAAAATCATTCTCCAAAATATCAATAACACCCTGTATGTAGTATGTATATAAATATTTTATGAACTCATCATAAACTTAAATATAAGTATCCGCGAAGTCAAAAGTCATAGAAAAAATAAGTGTATATTTGTGTTAAATATTTTGCTTTTAAATTTTGTATGAACACAACTAGCTGTTACCTGCTGCTGTTAGAAATTTAATTGATTTGTTATTGAACATGATTGATTTTTGTTTTCAGTTTTGTTGTCTTTTACTTGTGATATATGAAATGTAGAAACTAAATATATAGCAAGTAATGCATTCGTTAGTAAAATCGAATTCGAGATTTTATTCAAAATTGTTATTTCAATGATTGGGAAGACGAAAAAAGTTGGTCTCACAATTCTATTCGTCTAGTCTTTCCTTTCAGCTAAAGCCTTAACGCCTGCATATCGATTATTTTCAAACTTGGTACATACCGTTTTTAGGTTATTCCCCCACTCTTTGTAAGTTACACATTTTTGCTTAGTAATTTTACACTATTATACTATTCACAAAAAACATTTAAGACACACAAAATTCAGTTGGCCAGTAAGTTGGGCCAACTGATCCGTCAAAAATACCTGACCTAATCAATTTATTTTTAGTTAAAAAAATACCCTCAACCCGTGTAAAAAATTCAGAGAGTTATGATCTATTCTTAGGTCTTTCTGCCGTCCTACTCACTATGAGCGAAAGCCTTGTTAAAATTGAAAAACCGCCCATGCTAACAAACGGTAAATCCAACTGGAATGGATTTAAAAAAGATATCGGAAGGCAATAATAAATTAAGGATATCATTACTCGTAAAGGATTTACTAACCTCCTTAACATAATAAATACCGCTCTAAAGTTAGAATATGTTCCGAGCCAATGGAAAGTTGCGGAAGTCATAACGGTTTTGAAACCAAACCACCTCACAAAAAGAAGTCTTATTTTGCTGATTTCGCTTCTTCCAACAGTATCAAAAGTTTTTGAAAAAATACTACTCCTGCGCCTGCAGCCTATAATAGAAGAGAAACAGTCAATACCTGAAAATTTGTTCGGATTTAGAAGCAAGCATCTGACAATTGATCAAGTGCATAGAATTACTGACATAACTGAGAGAGCTCTTGAAGAAAAGAAAATCTGTTCGACAGTCTTTTTGGACGTGTAACATTCTTAACGAATATCTACAGATAACAGACTTTTCATGTAGGACACGGAAATGATTATTCTAATTTAAAAGCAATAAAGGCTGGGTTACCACAAGGAAGTGTATTAGGTCCAGTTCTGTACCTTTTATTTACACGCGGTATACCACAAACAGAAGACACAATCGTAACCATGTTTGCTGATGAAATTGCAATACTAGCAGTAGGCAAAACAATTAACGAAGCTACAATTAAATAACAAAATGCTCTTAATAATGTTAATAAGTGGCCAAAAACATGGCGAATAGTGCTCATTGAACAAAAGTAAGTCCACGTGGACTCTACATATAAAAAAATAAATAGATTACTCTTCTTTCTTAATACCGCTCGTGTTCCATTTGCAAATCGGGCAAAGTATATGGGAATGACTCTAGAAGCGAGATTAAAATAGAATCCGCTCGTAAAAAAGAAATGCGAAGAACTAAAAATTAAATTAAGAGATATGAACTGGTTACTCGATAAATATTCAAAGCTTAGTCTTGAAAATAACTTATGGTATACAACTTTGGGGTTGTACCTGCGATTAAAACTTAAATAACTTGCAAACGTTTGAAAATAAATTGCTAAGGTCATTTGTAAATGCTCTGTGGTATATAAAAAATGAAGATCTTCACAGGGATCTCGGGGTTCTTACGGACGAAATAAAAAGTTTCGCGTGAAAACATAGGATACGGTAATTAGAACACGCTTAATCAAAGATTATTGACATTCTTGACGAGTCAAATCTCGTTCGACGTTTGCGAAGAACAAAACCTTCCGACTTGTTGCGGTGAACAGTAAACGCGGAATAGGCAGGAACTTTCATCGGAAGGTAACCTGCAACACTTTACTTAACTTCGTTAAACATTAATTGCTAGATCAACTTAGTGACAATTGGGAAGTGGAGGTGGTTTTAGTGTAGTAAGAATCAGTACTACCACTTTACTTCAATTGAAGTAGATCTACTTCTTTTTTCCAAAAAGAATTAAAATCTATTTCCTACTTTGCACCAAATCACCAAATTATTGAAATCTCCTTCATTTTAAAAATCTCAGTTTCAACTTACTTCAATTTTTCATAAATGGGTGAAATCTACTCCTTTTTTCTCTTTGTTACTCAAATACATAATTATGTATAGTCCCAGAATTTTCATTGAAACAAAACCAAAATTTACTCAATTTTAATAAAACAATGAGTTGATTACAAAGCGTAGCACCGCACTCTTGTGCTCACGAATTTTATGAAAAGTTCGCTGTGTGTGAATTTCGAATGGGTTTCCATTTTTTTAGTATATTCTAGATTCACAATTTTCTTTTTTGGTTGATGATCTTGGGTCTGTTTGCTTATCCCCTAATTATAATCATGTTATTGTTCTTTGCTAAAGATAAAGTTGGTACCTAAACTAAATAAAACTAAAAATTGTATGAAAAAAAACTCGATGCAAAATATACACTCAGAAATGAAGTACCTATATTTTTTTTAAATTGAAATAAATATGTAAATATGAAGTCTGAAAGAATTTTTGTCTGTTTTTGTTTGATTTTGTTTCTTTTAATATAGTTTTGCACAAAAAAAAGTTAATTTTGAAATCTACTTCGATTTTTCTCAATCTACTTCCTTTTTTTCACCAAATCTACTTCGACTTTTTTTCGCGAAGTGGTAACGCTGGTAAGAATCTCACACACCTATGGGAACGCGTTTTTCGGTCATCGTAGAGCATTTTGTGTGCTTTGCACTTTCCCACGGGCAAATAAAAAAGGAAATAATCTAATTTTGTGTACCTCCGAGGTAACGATATTTTATCTCCAAATTTCTTCAAAACGATATATTGATTTTGATCTAAAACGATATACATATGTAGTTGATTTTTTTTGAAACTCATATTTAAGTTTTTTGTAGAACTATGGATTTAGAATATATTTACGAACAAAATTTTACTTTTATGAAAAAATAACGGTATCTTCTATACAAATGTTAAAAAACCGATAAAAAAATATATTTTTATCTCTCAAAAACACCTTCGATGATTTTGATACGACTTTGTGTCTATACTAAAATTGGTGCGACTAACTAGCAAAAATTAAAAATATTTACATTAAAAAACTATTGATAGTACCTCTTAAAGATTTTTTCACTACTAGCTTAATAGCTTCAGATTAATTTTCTAATGCACAAATTTTAAATATAAGAAATTTCTTGTTAAAATTTGAAAAAAAAACAAATTTTTCGCGGTGTTAAAAAAAAAGGTATACATTTCTAGTACATTTTTTATTTTATTAAAAACATTTTCACTAAAATCACGGAAGATATTTTTTTCTTTTTCAAACATCTCATAAAGAGCTTTACTGATTTTGATAAAAAAAAAAATGTGCTGAAGCTTCTTTAAAATTTGAATAAAATCTCTTATCAAAAAAAAAGAATATAATATTTTTTTTTTGGCTCTGGGATCTTGTTAAAAAATTTGGTATTGTAAATATTATGTTTTTCATTATCTTTTCCTTATCAATGTTCATACTTTCATGCTCCATATATATGCGTATTATATACCACACAATTATACACCATTTATACCATTCTGAAGTCAGTCTCTTATAAAATTTTAAACTATAAACATTGTTTACTTAAAACTGCTGCTCATCTGATCATAAGTGTAATATTGAAAAACAAACAACAAAGTATGTTATCTAATAAGTCAGTAATTGGTCAAAACAGGTCAATTAGTTTCAGAAATCGGTAAGTCATAGGAAGTGTTTAATCAAGTTCAAGTTTTATTTTTAGGTAAAAGTGATTTCGCACCTCATTTGTGAGATATATGTAATATACTGCGTGGAGCGCCACTGCAATTAAATCTCGACTTATTTCCATAAATAGACATTAATAGATTTTTTTTTCAATGTATTTTTGAATTTTGTTTTCAACAATTTTTACTGTGTACTTAAATTGAATTTACCTACCCTCAGCTGTCTGTGGGTAGAGAAACAAACAGATAGACTGAATTGCGGAATCTACTTTTTTTTATCGTTATAGACATTTTTATTAAAATATCGATATCTTTTTTCTGAATAAATCCTTAACTTGACCTTTAAAGTTACCGAAGTACATATTATATTAAAATCAAAAATTTAATGATTTTTTTTCCATAGTAGTTTACGAGACCGCCTCTTGCTTATCTCAAAAATTGCTGGGACAAACCATATAATAGTTTTCTGAATATCAGAAACTAACATTAATAGCTTTTCATTAGAACCTTTTTTGCTACCGGAGGTCCTTCAAAGTTTTAATACTTTATATTAAATCAAAATTTGTCTTGTAAATTTTTCCATAAAAATTAAATATTTTCAAAAACTAATTAATATTTCAGTTCAATTCAATTCAATTCAATTCAATTCAATTCAATTCAATTCAATTCAATTCAATTCAATACAATTCAATTATATTCAATTCAATTCAGTTCAATTCAATTATATTCAAACCTATTATTTTTTATAGATAAGATGTAAAACAATAATCCAAGAGTATTTAAGCTTTATTAGCTTTAAGACTTGTACCCACTTAGGTAATTTATAAGAGCAAGTTCATACGACTCAGTCATGATATTTATTTACAAATATTTTAATGTGGTAAAGAAAATATCTACTATCTGCATAGATATATATGTAATTTACTCGATACTCAATTGTTAAACCTTCAAGATTGTATAATTTCTCTTTATTTTGTTTGAACTTCTTATATTGTCATCGAAGCTGTGTGGTAAGTTGGTATTGATACTGGTGAGCAGTTAATGAATATTAAGAGCATATGTCTCACTTCAACTATGTATAATCAATTAAATCCCACAACCAGTTTACAACAAAATGTAAATATCAAAATTTTGCTATAAGAAGATAATTTAAACAAGTTTTTTTTTTTGAACTTCTTCTGATGAGAGGCAACCATCAGACAAGAGACTTTTCTCCCGTTAAAAACAAGTTATTCAAAATAGAGCTTCAGAGCTTCGTTTCTCCATTTATGGGAGAATCTCTGAAATTTTAACCTTATATTGATTGACCAGTTCCAAATTGGTTTTGGCTTTTAACGGTCGGATTAATTTTATAATAACAACTTTCGCAACATCATCAACATCGAACATTGAATCTACTTACATTACGAAAAAAAATTGTTTTCGTAGTAAATAAGAAACTTAAGAAGATTAACTTCAACTTACTGTCTCTCCACAAGTCAACAATAATTATAATTATCATTTTTAAAAATCAAGGATTTAAAAGTGTTCTTCTGTTAACTCATTGTGCAAAGTTATTTTGCTGGCAAAATTATGGCCATGCTTCGAAATAAATTCGATTAGTTTGTCAGCATTGAGGAAGTGCTTAAAATTTGTATGACAGTAGCTATTTGCACGAAAAAAACAAAACTTAGTTTATACAACTCTTAAAATTTAATTTTCTAGAAAACTATCACTCACATGAAGTAAGGCTTCGCGTGGAATATCATCTCTTTAAAATGGAAAGTGATCTAAGAACACTCCCCGAAGACGGAATAGAAATACGAGGCTCAATAAAAGTGCTTCCTGATGCTGTTCCAAAACGAAAAGCACCGCAAAATAACAAAAGTGATTTGGGTGTCAACTTTATTGCTCCAGATGGAGGATGGGGTTGGCTAGTTGTTATTGCAGCTGCAATAAGTATTGTGAGTGATAAAATTGTAATATTTGTTTTGTAGACATTTTGGTAATTTTTTTTTTAATTGTGTAGCTAGTGACTTTTGCCGTATTGGACCAATTTGATATACTATTCCGACGAAGATTCGAAACACTTGGATTAAGCAGCTCTCAAATGGCAATAATTATAAATGCGCAACATGCTGCAGCAATGTGTACAGGTACAAAGTATGAAACACATAATGTATATATTAGATATTTTTTCCTTCTAATACAGTCAACTCCCTCTAAGTCAAATTTTCAGAGGATATAAAAATTGTGCTTATTACAGAGGAAGTTTTTTTTTACAAATTCTAATTAGCGAAAAATAATTATCAGTGTAGAGGGAAAGATACAAAATGTGGGTCTTGGATAAATCGACTTCCTTCAAACTTTTTTTAAAGACCAAAAATAACAGAATCTGTCTTATAAAATATTTGCACCGCGGAAACTTCATTCTTTCTCATTTTCTACATTTCCCTACTTAAATTTTCAATCGAGAACACAAAAACCATCGCATGAGAAAATTGATTTTTTCACAGCTTATTAACAACTAAGTAAAGGCAGATTAATAAATGGTAAAATGTTAGGTCTAGAAGTTTTTATCATATTTCGAAAAAAAACATAGAAAACATAGAACGACAAATTTGAAATTGTCAAAAATTACTTCCGACTAAATAATCATGAATTATTTAGCCATAAATCATTCGGTATAAACAGTTTTTACCACTTTTTGAAGAAGTCCTATGCCGACTTGATAAGAAGTTAACAAAGAATGCAAAAAAACATAAAAAAGCATTGCAGGAAAAATTAGAAATTATCACAATTTATTGTAAACTAGTTAGAGACAAATTGTTTTACCTCTGTTTAAGGTGATACTTTGCTTACCTGATATCAAGCTAGCAAAGGACGCAAAAAAAAACACAAAAAGCTTGGCGCGATTTGATTAAATTTTGCACAACTAATTAAAGACTAACTAACGGCAAATTATTAAGCCATCAACCATCAGGTATATGGAGTTTTTTTTCGAGATTTGTCAAGTTAGCAAAGCACCCAAAAAACATAGAAAACATTGCACGACAAATTCGAAATTGTCACAACTAATTAACTACTAGTTAGCGGCAAATTATCTACCTACCTATTTTTTGTTTCGTCAAAGATCCTTTGCTAACTTGACACTCATAGAAAACAAATAATCCATCAATAACTTTAAATACTGCATAAAAAAATTGATTTTTTCAACAAAAAAAAAAAACAAGACAAAACATAGAACAACAAATTCGAAAGTGTCACAACTAATTAACGACTAGCTATATTTTTAACCAGCGATTTTTCGTTCCGTCAAAGTGGCTTTGTTTACTTGACACTCATGGAAAACAAATTACCCAAAAATAACTTAAAAAGACTGCATAACAAAATTGATTTTTTCACAACTAAATAACGACTTATTAACGGCAAATTATTAAGTACTAAAATATTAAAATTTACAAGTTTTTACCACTAAAAAAACTAAACATAGAAAAAACATAGAATTGCAAATTTGGAACTGTCACAACTAATTAACAACGACTTATTAACGGCAAATTATTAAGAACTCCAATATTAAAATGTAGACGTTTTTGACACTTAAAAAAATATATAAAACATAGAATGACAAATTCGAATTCTTCACAGCTAATTAACAACTAATTATCGGAAAATAATTAGCCATAAACCATCAGGTAAAATGATTTTTGACAGGGTGCTTTGCTTACTTGATATGAAGTTAGCAAAACACCCAAAAAACATAGAAAACATTGAACGACAAATTATAAATTGTCACAACTAATTAATGGAAGATTATCCACTTATTCATTTTTAATTCGTCAAAGTTGCTTTGCTATCTTGAAACTCATGTCAAACAGTTTAAACGAACATATCCTAGACGTTAAGACAAAAGTTTTCCTACTTATTTTTTTTTTTGTAGATGATTGCGGGGCAAGCTTTTCATTTTATTATGTAGTCTAAGAGCCAGAGAAAGAAATTAGGTTCATAATGCAATTTATTACTGAACTGATTTTCTTAATGGAATATATTGTAAGGTGTCCCCCAAATGTAAATTCGAATTGACGGAAATTCCCGCACGAGCGTCAGTCGCCATCTCGGGAAAAACATTTTTTCTAATTTCTCGTGAACCCTCACATCGCACGATAAAAATAGTAAATTTTTTGAAAGCTAATTACACTTATTGTGAGTTTCACGTGAAAATCATTTCACGTGAAGGAATTGACATTTTACTTTTCACCTATGGTGAGTTTCACCCGAAAACTAAAATTCCCGTTTTTTATGAGTAATCATTTCGCACGCAACTATTAGTAATTAAGAGCTTCAATTGTCTCTTATTTTTTGACGGTAAACGAAAGAAAAACAGTGGGTATAATGACTGGTGTCCTTGAGCTAGTTAATTGTTTATTTAAGGCCAAGAGAAGTTCAGGCGAAACTCATAATAGTTTTTAAAATTCAAAATAAACATTTTTCGGGCGAAATATTTTCCATGTGAATCTCATAATAAAGCTGAATATTTCTGTTTCGTATTCGTCAATTTGTCAAGTTATATTCAAAAAAAATTTTGAGAAATTAATAAAATAGAAAAGAGAAATTCAATAATTTTTAACAACAATCACCTAAAAAACAGTTCACACTTTTTTCAAAAATATTGACTTTAAAATATGATTTCTCAAAAACTCTCCACAAAAACGACTTGGTTAAAAAAAAAGCAAATACAAGAATAAAATTTTATCCTTTTTTCGTGACCACGATAGGAACTTAATTTACAAGAATAGAATATTTGCTTTCAAAAACAATTATATTTTTTGTTCGTGATGCAGGGCTCACGAAATATTTGATAAAACGCGTTTTCCAAGAAAGCGGCTGACGCTCGCGGTTTCTAGTCCCACAAACTTCAATTTACATTTGTTTTAATATTAAATACTGTCTTAAATATGATTTTAAAGTTCACAAAAATTGAATACTAATCATTCTTTTTATTTTTTTTTCTTATATCTCTTTTTAGCTCTTTTAAATGGTGAAATTTTTCGTAGATTTACATTTCGAAAAATCAGTTTAGCCGGAGCCATTTTTACTTTCTTCGGACTTGCCCAAGCAGCATTAGCCAATTCCTTTACATTCTACATTTTGTCATTCTCAATTATGTGTGGTAAGTTAAAAGTTTAAAATATTCTAAAATATTATTAAGTATTTGTTCCTATTTGGAGACCTCCTTTCACATACACATTTACTGTTTTTTTTTAATATTTCAGGAATTGGAAGAAGTCTAATCTTCTCGTCATCATACATTGCAATTAATACATATTTTGACGAAAATAGACGAGCAGCTATAGCGTGGATGTATTCAATAGCTGGTTTGGGACCGATATTACTACCATACTTGACTACATTCTTAATGAATGAATATGGAGTCTTTTGGGCGATACTATTTTATGCCGCCCTATCTCTGCATAATTTTGCCTGTTCACTTATTTACCAACCTGTCAAATTGCATACTAAAAACCAACCAGATGATTTTGAATTAACTGAAATTCTACCTTTAAATTTGATCTTTGGTTCTCGTCATATAAAAAAGCTTAGTGATTTGGAAAATTCAACAAACTCAAATAATGATTTGAATAATCTTCATCGTCTTTCACCCAACCAACCATATCCACTGCGAGTGCCTAAAAATTCATTTGCATCATTTGAACCTATATCAAGATCAATTCCCAAAATTATTCTACCAGATGAAACGGAATATCTAGAAAGTCCCCAAGATGTCCAAGAATTACCTGAAAAAAACAACAAGAAGTTTACAATCTTAGAGAAGATCTCAATCTTCTTAGACTTGGATCTTTTGAAGGATTTTTCGTATGTCACTCTTGCCTTAGGTCTAACTCTGATTTATTTTGTAGAGATCAACTATGCTCTAATGATGCCATTTATTTTAATTGACTTTGGCTGTAATGAAAGCCAAATAATAAAAGCTATGTTTGTGCTTGCATTATGCGATATGCTAATGAGGATGGCAGTTCCAGTAGTAACAAGGAATTTAAGATGCAGCAATAAAATTATACTCTTATGTGCTCTCATAGGACTCTTCATTGGAAGAACCATATTGTTGATTAGTAGAAATTTTACGATCATGCTTATTTGCTTTGGATGGATAGGCTTATGTACGGCAATGCGAATTGTCTTCTGGATGTTGATTCTTCCAAGCTATATGCCCTTGAAGAGACTTCCAGCTGGTATTGGCTTGCAGCAAGTAGCTACGGGCTTAGTTATGTTAACTTTTGGTCAGTTTAATGGTAAGCATATTTTATTTGTAAATTTTTTTTTTTACAAATATAATGTTTTCTTTTTTTTTATATTTTAAAGGTCTAATTCAAGATGCTTCAAATTACAGCTCAGTTCTGCTCTGCTTGAATACCGTTTATTTGTGTATTGTAATTGCATGGTTAGGAGAGAGTTTTTTGAAACGAAGAAGAAAGATTATGATTGCAGCGAAAAAATAATTCAATATTTCCTTTAAAAACAAATAAATTAAATCTTTCAAAAAATCCTTAAAATATAGTTTTTTTCTGTGGATAAACAAAATAACATCAACTACTCTCAAGGAATGGTCTTCTTTACTTCCTAACCTAATTTTTTTTAACTACTTTTTTAACAAATCCTTGGTACGTTAGTTATCTTACGTTTAGTTTTCTTTTTATTACTTTACAAACATCATTACGAGTATATTTGTATTTATTCAAATATGATTAAAAAGGATTTTTATGACTAATCTATAAATTTAATTAGATATTTGTTCCAATCTTTTATCTTAGTAATAATTTCATTAATTTATTCAATTTTTATAATCTATGGGATGATATTTGATTAACTACTTAATATTTTATGGCTATTTAATCTGAACTCTTATCAAAATGATAAGAACATAAATCAGAAAATTGAATTAAAGTACTTCACATTTAACTTAATAAAAATAAGAGCATATGCACCTATAACACATTGTTTATGCATTAAAAATGACGATTTAAATAAGCAGTACCCTATGAATTGAATTTTAAAGAAATTTTATTAAGCAGTATTTTTGTTCAAGTAATTGAAAAATAGAGACTAAAGGTGCAGTTATGAGAGTAAAAAGACTTCAAGCTACTCTCGAGAGTAAGACTCAAAAGGAAACAAAGTCATGAAATCAGATCACAGAGGGGAAGGCTGATATCCGAGAATCACTCTCGGCAGTTTTTGAAGTGAAATTATGCTCAAAACGTTATGCTCCTTTAAAGTGCGTTTCCATTGGAGAGTACTTTCATTTTAGAACTCTCAATAAAGACTCTCGGATAGCTCTTTAAAGGTGAGTTTTAATAAGAGAGTACTTTCGCTTCAAAATTCTTGAGAAAAACTTGCGGATAGCTGTCTTATCTTCAGTGAGCTAATATCATGACTTTCAACCTGACCTTAATCTCGAGAACTTATTGAAAGTTGCTTGCGTTCTTCTTACATTCCAATGAGTACCCTTTACTATGATGAATACCTATTTGAGAGTAAAAAGATTGAGAGTAGCTCTCAAGGAGCTCTTCAAAGTTTAACTCGCAGTCATGAAATTATCTCAGAGAGGGCTAAACATCAGCTATTCGAAAGATATTCTCAAAAGTTTTGTATTGAAAATACTCTCAAATCAACACGCATCCTTAGACATAAATTTAAGCAAATGCTAACTTACGAAAAAAGTTTTTTTTTAAGTTCTTATTATAAGAACTCTTATGGTGGATGAATCCTTTACGGGCCAACAGCAGTGCTAATATCCTGGTAGTGGACTACTAGCATCAGAATATCTGGAATGCTTCACATGTAACTGCTCCCCTAGATTTTAGGGTTTGTGTCGTTAAGTTGACTTCCACGTTGAGCCTTGGATAGTAACAACATTTAAAAATCACAAAAGGACCCGGCACGTAACGGATAATGACTTGAGAGTATGTTATGTGCTTGGAACGTAAGAAACTTTTAAAACCCCACGTTCAATTGAACTTGAGTCTATCCTCACGTTTTAACTGAAAAACTTGAGACTATCCTCACAGGGTATTAGGAAGTCATTACCGCAATCCAACAGATGCGATGGATATAAAATCAGGTATGATGAAAAAACAAAGGTATTGACTTTAAATCTATAAGTGATCGCCTTTTTACTTTTCAAAACTAAAACCTACTATGTGTCCACGCCTCTCACAATGGAGATCTTTAAAAAGGATGGAGTTTAATGACCTCCTGGACAGAACTTACGGAGCCTACCCGGAGAACTATGCAAAATTTTTTCTCGGGGACCTCAATGCTCAAATAAGAAAGGAAGACACAGGTGTAGCCTCCATGAAGAGACAAATGATAACAGCTGAGTAATAGACTTTTTAAAAGCTTCTCGTAATACGGTGATACAGAGTTTAAGGTTCCACAGCTAAAAAGCTTCAAAGCAACCTGGCCATTCCCAAATGGTCGATACAACACCCAAATCGACTATATGTGCTAATCGATGGAAAAAATCTTCCAAGACTCCTCTAATCCTCTTAGACGTACTTATTACTTTTCGAGAGAAAATCATGGACTGTGAGCATTTCCTTGTTATGGCAAGGCTTATTAAATGAAAAGAAAGTACGAGCTGATCTAAGGAAGAAATTCAATGTTGGCCAACGAATCGACAAAACTTTTAGTGAGAATCTGAGTGAGAAACTCTCTGATCTGTACTCAACTGCCCACCGACGCCAAGAACCAGTAGTTCCAAATTTCAGTATCATGAAAAAGACAACAAAAACCACAATAGCCTACCCACCAATTCCAAAAGAGAACCTATGGTAAATGAATATGCACAGATGAAAAACGTGACTGAAAATGCATATGCGAATATGTTACAGTGAAAAACCAGAACAGCAACTGAGGAGTAAACTTTGCTATAAAGAAGCTCAAGATAAACAAGGCCACTATATCTAATGGTTTACCATCGGGGCTCTTCAGACAAGATTGGGTGGAAGGAACCATGCTCGATGACTGATCTTTCAGCTTCATACATATGCCCCATCTACAGAAAAAAGCGATCCTATGTCGCGCAAGAACTATCGACACAAATCCCTGAGTAAATCCGCATACAAGAACCTATAAAACGTACTGTATGAGCGTCTTAAGCCGTTTTGCAACAATATAATCAGCAAGTAAGCCCTGGTTCACACGGCAATATGCCGCACGATTTTTGGAAGTAAAAATCCGTGCGAATGGACAGTGGCGTATACATTCTACATAGAACCTTTTCCACGACATTTGTACGTTTGCCGTTTGGTTTTGTACTGCCATTTGGACTTATACTGCAAACAAACGTGCGGTACACTGCCATGTGAGCAGATCGTAAATAATTTGTAACGACTGTCACATTTGTACTATTATGACTCTCGAATGAACTATAACCACTCTCGAATAAAAGAAACACCGAATTTCAGATTAGACGGGACTAAAACCAACCTACGGAGAACTTTGGTGAGCTTTCGAACTTCCAATTCTAAACGTTAGTTGGAAAGGGAAATTTATGGGAAATTTTCCCTATGGAAAGATCTGGAAGCAAATACTAGAACTTCCAGCTTTTTCAGGAACCTTGTGAAAAGTATAAAAGCACATGTCTGACCAGCAGAGGACGCAGTTTATTTTTAATCGTGAATAAGTAAAGTTGGTTGTAATAAAAGTCAAGTTAGTGAATTAATTTCAGTGGTGAACAATAAATTGTTTTGTAGTAAGAAAAGTAAAGTGTTTTATTTTGTGAAGTGAATTAGTTGAGAATTTAAATAATGTTTTACTAACGAACCTGAGAAAATATTACAGATCGAATATTCACTCTCAGGCAAATCCTGGAATCTGACGAATTTCGAGTCGAGACTCGAACCATTCATTAATCGGCTTTAACGCTTCATACGATACAATTCATTCTCAGGAGCTCTTAATGGCGATGACGGCTGAACTTGGGATCTCCGGAAGACTGATCCATTTGAGTTGCGTGATATTGGAAAATACTCCAAATAATTTGCAACTAATGAGAGTTCATCCAGTCATGCACAAAGGGTTTTGGCAAGGGGATGCGCTATCAATGTGATGTCTTCAATCTCGTTCTGAAGCAAATAGTGTGAAGGACAGATATCAACACTCACCATTTTTAACAGATCTGTCCAACTTCTGTAATATATGCAGATGATATTGACATCACTGGCATGAACTGATTCTAGGAGAAGACCAAACCTCCTCCTAATTAAAGATCAAGCTATCTCAGATGCCAGAAGGTTTGATCCAGATGACTGGAGGCAGCGAGTGTGCCAGAGGATGGACAGCTACTGTGTCTCAGGCTATGATCTTCCCTGGTTTGGGAGCCGAATAGTTACGTGGTAGTAGAAGTAATTAACCTTCACCATCTACCAACGGCGTACAAAACAATCTGTCAGACTATTGTATTTTTATATTAAGACATATGGACCTATGAAACATGAACATGTATATTTTGGTTTTGCATCGTCCTCAAAATTTACTGTCAACTTCTAGACTATTTGCACTTACACAGAATGAGTCAATCATAAAAATCAAATTTATTTAACATTTATAATAATAATAAAACTGCATTATCTCCTTATTTATCCCATAAAGAATGTAATTGCGTCATTAACTGTTAGCCAAAGAGACTCTAAAACTCACCTATTATCTCACACTTCTTGGAAAAAATAAAAAAAAAATCAAGATTCTGATTTTTTAAGGAATTGATTATTTTTATCATGAGAAACCAATTTCTTACGTCAGTATAATAAATACGCGTCAAATGGTTTGAATTACCTATATTCTAGAGCCTAGAAAATAACAACTTCAGGGTTACCAGGTCATCCCCTTAGAAGCATAGTTGTTTCTTTCAAAATTCGTAGTTTTTCAAAAATCGATGTAAGTATATTAGGGTGGTCCTTAAAAAGGTCATTGTTTAAGTTAAATTGGTGCACTCCCCCTAATTTTTTGGAAAAAGAAAACATTCCAGTAAAAATTTAGCTCATTATTTTACCGTTAACCCGGCCCCCAACACATGTAAAACTATTTAATAAAACGTTGAATTTTTATTTATAGAAAAATCTTATGAGGTTTCTATCTACAAAAATCCATGAAAAATAACATAAAATGAGAAGTGTCACTTTTATAAAAACTTTATTTTCATACTTAAATTGTATTTTTTTTTGTATTAGATGTCACAAATACAAAAATTGTCCAATACCTCTTGAAAGTGTTCAAATTTGACAGATTAACATGTTCTTTTTTAACGATTCAGCAGTATTCACACCCAACTTCATTGAAGGAGTGAGAACGGGATGTGAGAACTGAAAAGTCAAACCAATATAAACACCGCCATTGGTTTTAGTGTAGTCCGACATTTCACTGACATTAACTGAAAATGACATTTAACTACTCAACAGCTCAGAGATGTTATACAAAATATATAAAGTGACACTAACGCCCTCACACTTTCAGTTTAAATAGTATTTTAATGGCTGTTTTGACAGAAAAATATTTTTGTTGGTGAGTTTTTTTGCATACTTAACTCAAATTCCTAAAAATTTGAGAAAAGTCACTCTGATTCTGAGGGGATGCCGATATGTGAAGCATAGTTTGTATGCTCTTGCAGCACTTCAATTGGAATACATATTACGTATGTAATGCTTTTAAGTGATGGAGGTAAATATTAAAATTTTTTTCATTCAAGTTTCAAATAACATAATTGTTGTAAGTTTGAAGATTTTGGGCTGAAATTGTCAAAAAAATAACAAAGTTCGGACTATGCAAAGCTATAAATCATCACGGAATTTTTTCATGCACAAATAAAATCATAATCATAAAAAAATATGATTTTGCTATCAAAAACAGAATCAAGTCTTAAGTTCATGGTCAAGAGCAAAGATATTTTTGTTAAATAGATTTTCACTGGTGATCATTTTGCCAATCCAAAAACAAAAAAAAAAAAACAATTAAAATTTATCTGCAAGAAAAATCAATTTAATAGGGTAACACACTAATCTATTCAACTTCACTTAACTTTATTTAATCTTTTTCTAATCATTTCGGCATGCAAGTATAGTGACAATGTTTTTTACTCTTAATTACTTTTTCATTCGCACTCATGAAACAGCTGAATTTCTAACCAGTCTATTGAGCCAGCCTATATCAAATATACAAACTTGAAATTATTTAAGCAGGTGAAGGAAGCCGACACGACTCGACGACGCAACGAAGCAGAACAGAAAAGATTGGTAGTTGTTGTCGAAATGAGCTTGTTATTAGTTGAACTCCGCGAGCAAAAAAAAAAATATCAAAATAATTTAAAAATAGAATAGAAACAATGTGTATCTTAATGAATTATTAGTTTTTAAATTAAAATATTGTGCAAAATATCATCAACATCATTGTATCTTTCGAGTTAACTTACCTCTGTGAAGTGTTTTTGTTTTTATTTTATTTGTTTTTTGTTTTTTTATTTGTCAAATTTATTTTAAGTAAGTAATTAAGTGATTTTTTTCTCACGACAAAATACTCGCATGCGTTTAGAAATTTAAACTATCTTTGTTTTGAACATTTTATGGAATACATTTTTAAAGAAAAATAAATGCCTGTCCTTATAGAATGTGTGCTATTCAGTGGCAAAATAGGAACTTATCATTGTTCAACACAACTGCCACAATTTTAGTTTGTTGAAGTTCATAAAATAAAAAAAAAAAAATTTGTATATTTTTCTCACACTCTATGACATTGAATCAAGTTCGCCTTTTATTTATAGAAATATGTGTTTTTTTACGAGATAAATTTATCAGTTGATAAAAAAATTTTTTCTTTAATGAAAATCAACAATGTTTCTTTAATATGCAATATGTACTTCGATATGTTGAACTTAACTTACCAGTAAAAAATTATTTATTTTTTTCAGCAGAATTGGTAAAAGTTTATAATGGTTTGCTTACATTGTTCATTTTGGATCATTTGTTTATTTTATTAGTCAAGCGTTTTGTAGCCAGTTGTACAAAAACAAAACCTTTTGACATGTTGGCTCCTGCCAGCAAGGGTATTGCTTTTGAACCACAAAACACCTAAAATGGAGTTAAGTTGATCAAATCCGAAAAAAGTATTGCCATCAGATTGAAAACAACACGTTTAAAAAAAACACCCTTTACTGTCTAGAATGAATTTCTATGAAAATAAAATATTTAGAAATTGTACCAATGCTGCTGAATTTCTGAATTTTGGGGATTTCTGGTAAAATTATATTTTCAAATATTACTGTTGTAAAATTTGGAAAATTCGACATATTTTGTCTTGGGAAACATCACACTTTTGGTTCAAGGATTTAATATTGAATGAACTGTTTTTTAAGGAACAAGTGCGTTAAAAGCGATCTTATCAGCTTCAAACTTAAAATACTACTGACTTCATCTTTGCGGTTCTGAGATAATAGTCACACTAGTCACACTGACTAGTTTTGTTTAAAATCAAATTGATTTGAAACATTTTATAAGAAATAAAATGGACGACTCGGTATCACTTACTTGCTCTTATATTCAAGTCGTTGAGTGTTTAAGAACATTTCATGTAAGGACATGGAAATTATGAGAGAAAAATGTTTAAAAGCATGAAATACGATTTTAAATTAGCTAAAGTAACTTCTTTGAGAGTTCTTAATAAAAAAAAAAATAGAATGCCATCTTAGTTCTAGATTAAAAAAAAAAGAACGCCATCTTAGTTCTTGATTAGTTCTTGATTGAACATGATTGTATGAAAACAAAATAAAAAATTTTTGTAAGAAGAACTGTTGGCATTGTAAGGAAGCTTCTGTATTGAAAAAAAATATTTAATTAAATATATTCATTTTGAAGCAAATCGAAAATTTAAAAAATGGTTCCTCCCAAAAACCATTATTAGCTACGATTTTTTGAAAAATGGTTTCCCATCCAAAGGTAGCTTTTACCTAAAGAAACTTATTGATATTTTTTTTAAGAAAAGTTGAGGAGCCAATTTTGAGAAAAATAAGATTTTTTACAATTTGTAAAAAAAAAATTTACCGAAGGTACCGTTATTTTGAGTTTAAAAAAATGAAAAATGTGGAGGCAAAATCACAAAAAACCACTGTGTACCAAGTTTTAAGAAAATCGATCCATCCATTTAGGCTGTTGCCGAACAGACAGACAGAATTTGGCCACCCACTAATTTAGTGTTCTCTATTATCGTAACTCAACTGGCTAACTCAAATATTTTGTATTGCGCGAATCCAAAACTTGCCTTATAGTAAAACCTATGGCAAAAACTTTAAGTTGGCAACACTATTTTAAATTGCGGCCATTTTGTCAGGTGTCACACGATTTATTTTTAGTTTGGGTTGGCATTTCAACATAGTGTAGATTCGGTGAATGGGTCTTAAACAAGATTGCCGTTGATCCCAATTTTCATAAGCGAATTTTGTTTAGCGATGAAGCTTACTTTTAGTTGAATGGATACGTCAGTAAAAAAAAAAATGGAATTGTTTGTCTGTACTTCTATATAAAAGATGCTGGCTAGAACGTGATCAATGGTGACCTTGGTGATCACTATCGAGCCATGATAACTGACTTTTTCGTTCATTTATTGAACAACCATGATGTGCAGGAGCTGTGATTTCAAAAGATGGCACAACATGTAACACAGCAAGAATTAATTTATTGAAGAAAATGTTTGGTTACCGCATAGTTTCAAGTCGTGGACCCGTAAATTGGCCTTCAAGATAGAGCGATTTAACGCCGTTTGACTATTTTCTATGGCAATTTGTTAAGTCGCTAGGCCACACCGATAAGCTCAAAACGATTAACTACTCGGAGGGCAACATATGCCGCTTTATTGCCGATATACGGCCATAAACGTTGGGAAATTGTCATCGAAAATTGAACCTTCAGATTATACTACGTCCGAGCCAGCCGTGGCAGTCATATGTCAGAAATCATATTTAAATTATAATGCCCGAAGATTTTCTTTCGATTAACCCTTTATATCGCACGTAAAAGTAAGGAGGAAAAGTCAACAAAAATCAGTAAAAAAAAATCATAATAAGAACCTCATTTTTGTACTTCACTATGCTATGCTATGCTAAGATTTGGGCAAGTTTGATGAATGTTTCTGAAGCAGGTTGTCTAGGTATTCTACTTTTTTTTTCTTCAAAAAAAATTATTATTATAATAATAGTTATAAATATAAATTATATTATTAATATTATATTAAATTTATTTTTTTTTGACAATTTTGCTGACCCATCAGTTCGCTTCATATAAAAACGATCTTCAATCTAATTTTTTCCATATTTTTTTTCTAAAGAAAATTTGATTGATTTGTTTAAAACTTACATACATGATTTTTTTTAACTGTGGAGTTATTCTGTTGCCATGCTTATTTTGCATATCTTGTAGTGTTTTTATGAAGTTCTAAATGCTACAAGCAAATTGACTTACATTTTATAGTGTTGTATTTTTATTAACTCTCATAGTTTTGTGGAGGCTCAGAATAATCTAGTGATGCGAAGTGTGAATAGAAGCTGAGAGGTAAATCATTTAAAATAAAATACAATTATTGTTATAGCAAAACAAAAATAAGAATCACATTACACGTGTTTTATATTCACCATAGTTTGGTTGAGTTAAAATCAATTTATTTATTGAGTGATGTTATGGACACTTTTTGCAAAGTTGCTCAAATTGAGGCTCTGAAACTTATGAATAAAAAGGTTTTAGTTGATTTTGTTTTTCCTTCTAAACTTAATAAAATGATACTACGATCATTTGTCTGTATTTCTATGACTAAACAAAAAAAAAACGAAACAAAGTCACGTGAAGTGATTGATGGGGAATTAAAAATTCCATGTTATGCAAATATATACTCAAGCTGAGTAAGAGAAGCCCGCAAGTCAGATGGTTACATTGACAGTGGTAAGCTGTGTTGTGCGGTGGAAGGTTCGTTTTTTTTTTTTGCTAAGCTAGATAACTATAAGTGAAAGTAAGAGACTTTAGATTTGCAGAAAATAAATCTTATTGTAAACACTTTTGTTGTTGAATTAGATTAACCTTTTGTAGAAAATATAGTAAAAGCTCTACTTTCGGAGAGTGTTTTGATTTGATACATAAGACAGAATTACTAAAATAATATCGACAGTAGTTTGTTTGTGCTTACATAAGACACCTTTGTATAATTAAAAGTTGATTATTATTAGGAATATCAAACGGATGTGGGTTCTGTTTCTAGCATTTCCATAATTATTTAATTTTTTTATAAAAAAATCCGTTTCTATCATTATTTTATGATTCATATTTTAAACCTAGCTACACGTCAATTGAAGCTTTTGTCAGTCTTTTATTATAACCTATTTTGAGCCAAACAAAATCCGAGTGAATGAACTAGTAATGCGAGCACACGACAGAAAAAATTGACACTTTCGTTGACGGTAAACAAATTTATGTTAAATATAGAAAAACAAATACAAAATCTGGGAAGTACGAAAAATTGTTTTTTAAGTGAAGGTCATGACCCTGGTAGATAGGTATACAAATTTTGTAGGTATCTCAACGTCAAATTAAAAATTTCTTAAAACCGAAAATAGGAACATTGAAATGTGCTAATTTTTATGAATAACAAAGATAAACATATGTTTATTCAGAAACACTATAACAATTTTCTAAGTTCATGCTTGCCAAAATGTTGATAAAAGATTGTTAAAAAAAAACCTCCTTGAAGCAGCCTTCAGAATATAGAGTCAATATAGAAAAACCACACCGATTTTGAACCAATTGTATAAAAATTGGATTTAGTTTAAGTTTTGATCGTTCAACGGCCAGTTGTACTTTTTTGTAAGTAGAAATTGAAATTTGTAAAACCCATAATAAGCAATAATTTTAAGTTAGTGAATATTTCAAAATTAAATGTGTTTATAAATGTCAATCATAATTTTAAATAATGTATAGCTAGAATAAACCGATTTCTTATGATTTTTTTTAAAAAGATATTACAGTTATTATTCTGCAACTACTTACTTTGTTTTAGTTTGGAGCTAAACAATCACTGAAAAAATGGCCCTAAGTAAATTTATGAAAAATTATATTATTTTACTTAGGGCTAGTTTTTCAGTGATGTTAGCAGCTCTGAATTAAATCAGGGTAATGAGTTGAAGATTATAATTTTATCTTTCAGTTGTTAAAAATCTAAGTTAACTCAGATTTCATCGCGAGGACCTCACACTGAAAAATTGACCCTTAAAGATGCGTATCTATTTGAGAGTTAAATTTAATGCACGACTGGATCGCACGTACTTGCTCTTATGTTCAAGTTGCTTGGAATTAATAACTTTTAAAATAAGAAAAATAATTATATAACATAAAAATTTTAAATCGTTCAAGCGGTTTTCTTAAAAAAATTTTGTATGTATAAAATTTTAATAATATTTAAAAAAACAGCTTTGCTATGCCAATTTTGAGTATGTATTAAAATATATTTTTCAACATAGTTTAAAAAAAAATCATCAACTCATTTTTCATATATTAAATTTTCAAAAAAAAAATTTTAATATTTTTTTAGAAATCCAAAATTTATTTTTTTCAAAATTTTGATATCCAATACTAAAACTAAAAAATAATTTGCATACAAATTTTGACTGAATTGTTTAAGCCATTATTGGGAAAATTTAAAATTAATAAAACCGTTTTATGACGGGTACCATTAATAACGGTTTTCGGTAATTTTTTTTTTTTTTCTTAATAAAAATTACACCTTGCCTACACTAATGCCCTTAATACACTAATTTTTATTTTATCAAAATCGTTACAGCCATTTTTGGGATAATAAGCTTTTCATTTACGGTTGTATGGCAAGTATCGTTATTTTTGGTGCTTAAAACAAATTCAATATCTCCTCTGCAGAGTTACAAAAAAACCTTAAGTTCAAAATTTTTACAATATTACTTCAGTGGTTTAGGCTGTAGGTTGATATACGGACAGACAAACAGACAGACAGACAGGCAATTATCTCGATTTTTCTTCACGAATCCAAAACTTTCCCTTCAGTACCTATATCGCAAGTAAAAACTGCGAACATCTCTTAGGCAGCTTTTGAGTATAAGGGCCTCCCTAAACCATCCTGAGTTCTTAGTGAATTTAAGAATGTTCTTTATCTGCAAGACAGAAATGTCGCTCAGTTCATCGCAAAAGTATTCTCCTAATGCTGCTTTTCATTCGAGTTTGAATGTGCGAAGGAGTGTACCCCTAAATCCCAACCCCTGGTTTCCATTGTGTTTCCGCCCGAAGAAGTGCCAGGTTCGGTTGACGTTTTCCTCTGGTTGACGTCTTGTCTGTCATCTCACTTTATGCCACATAGAGAAGATCGCCCGGATATTTGTAGTTTATGCAACCAGGATGAAATAGAGAATATAGGCCACTTTCTTGGCAGGTGCCCTATTTTAGCAGAAACTCGGAGGAGTGTTTTTGGTAAAGGTATCCTAAGTGATGATGATATGGCTGATGTTCTTAACGGATCCGATTGGAAAGCTTTGTTTCATTTTGTTAAGATTGCGCTATATTATAGAATACAAATTATTGAAGAACTGTTTTAAAAATAGAATACAATGTCACTTTAAAGTTTTAACTGTCAACAGGCGGCTTAGGCCATGCTCAGAAATGAATGTAATTTACTATTGAATTTTGTAACTTTTAATGAAAATAAATCATTTATTAATCTAATGCTGCTTTTCTGGTTATAACGGGTGATTTTTTAGCTGGTTTGGTTTTGGCAACACTGGTTTTGACAGCTGACGTGTGTTTAGTACCTTGTGTCACTGTCAAACAGCTTCAGTTTGGTTTGCAATTTAACCATGAACAACGCTTGAAAATTATTGAATTTTACTATCAAAATTCGTGCTCGGTTCGAAATGTTCATCGCGCGCTGCTTCCATTTTATGGTCGGCATTCTCGACCTTCTGAGCAGTCTATTCGGAAGATTGTGACCAAATTTCGCACCAAATTTACTTTGTTGGACATTAAACCACCAACACGTTTACGTACTGTGCGTAGTGAAGAAAATATTGCGGCCGTATCAGCTAGTGTGACAGAAGACCGCGAAATGTCGATTCGGCGCCGTTCCCAGCAGTTAGGCCTTTGTTACAGCACTAAGTGGAAAATTTTGCGGAAGGATTTGGGCGTAAAGCC
Organism: Dasysyrphus albostriatus; assembly: GCA_946251815.1. NCBI lineage: Eukaryota > Metazoa > Arthropoda > Insecta > Diptera > Syrphidae > Dasysyrphus > Dasysyrphus albostriatus. The sequence goes on along the minus strand of OX276336.1, from coordinate 25,598,503 downwards.
TTTTAAGATACAGCTGGTGCAAGAACTAAAGCCAGCCGACCTACCACAACGCCGAATTTTCGGTGAATGGGCTCTTGGAAAGCTGGCCGAGGATCCGCTTTTTTATCGAAAAATTGTGTTCAGCGATGAGGCTCATTTTTGGTTGAATGGGTACGTAAATAAGCATAATTGCCACATTTGGAGTGAAGATCAGCCAGAAGCATTGCAACAGCTACCAATGCATCCCGAAAAAGCCACTGTTTGGTGCGGTTTATGGGCCGGCGGCATTATTGGGCCATATTTCTTCAAAGATGATGCGAATCGCAGCGTTACTGTCAATGGTGAACGCTACCGAGCGATGATAACAAACTTTTTTTTGCCCGAAATGGAAGTTTTTGACTTGCATGATATGTGGTTTCAACAAGACGGTGCCACATGCCACACAGCACGTGAAACAATGGCGCAATTGCGAGGCGAGTTTGGTGAACAGTTAATTTCACGTTTCGGGCCGGTCAATTGGCCGCCTAGATCGTGCGATTTGACACCATTAGATTATTTTTTGTGGGGGTATGTCAAGGTTAATGTCTATAGGGACAAGCCCGCTTCGATTGACGCACTGGAAGCCAACATCCATGCATTCATTCGTGAGATACCGGCCGATATGTGTGAAAGAGTATGCCAAAATTGGACTCAGCGGATGGGCTACCTGAGACGCAGCCGCGGTCAACATTTGCATGAAATTATCTTTAAACATTAAATTGCAAGGTTCAAACTATCGATTCAAATAAATATTTCATTCATTTTTTCGAATTTTTTGTGTTTTTTTTTTTTAAGTTCTAAACCTCTTAAAAAATCACCCGTTAGTTAGACAAGGGCATTTACTCGTACAGGCAGACGGCAAAGCCATGCTTATCGATTTTTTGTAAATATTATTTCTGTTCATAAACAAGGAAACAAATAATAAATCAATCTAAATCTAAAATCACAGGAACCTCACTTCCTGTGAGGTTCCTTCCTCGTCCGCCTCATCATCTTGACATTATCTACCTAAATCCAATGACCTGATACTCATTTAGCCCATGTAGGCTCCCATTGGGTTGTGGCCCGTCAGCACACCAACTTTGAGTGATAATTGGGGCCTGCTTTACTTGAGTAATTATTCAATTTTTTTCTTCGAAATATTTGGCCATAGATTCCTTGCAACCTGACATGTGTCGATGGATGACAATCTGGTATTTTGTAGCTTCTAAGAAGCTCAGATGTATTCTACTTTTTTCTTGCTCCAGTGGCATGAGCACCGAGGCTTCGATTTGGCTCGGATCAAGAGATGATCCGTTTTTGGCCAGTTCATCTGCCATTTTGTTCCCGTGAATAGCCCTTTGCCTTTGTCCTGGAACTCATTTTTTTTTTTTTTTTTTTGTAAATTCATTTTTATTTTTCAATTATCTTAGAACTATCTTAAAGCTAGACAAAAATTCATAAAAACTAGCCTACTTATTAATATCTTAAAACTAACTTACTGGCCCCAGTCGGGCGCTCTAAGTTAAAGAATAACTTAATGCTAATGCCTTTCGGCCTAAGAACTATCTTAATACTAAATCCAGGTCGGTTTTATTTTTTACCGAGAAGAATTTCACAAAAAAAACTCGGTATCTATGTCTTTATTTTTTGGTTTTATATAAAACTTACAAACTACATAAAACTAAATTAAAGCTAATTAAAACTACTTAAAACTACTTACAACAAATTTTAAACTAATTACAACCTACTTATAAGCTACTTACAAACTAGAACAGCCACAGCAAGCATTTTCCGGTTTTTATAATTTTTTTGTATTTTTGTTGATTTTATAATTTTTTTTTTTTTTTTTTTTTTTTGGTGTTTTTGTATGTTTTATATATATTTTTTTTTTTTTTTTTTTTTTTTTTTTTTTTTTTGGTGCCACCCTGACTGTCCCTACTTAAAACTAACTACCTAAACCTATGTAAGTCGGCCATACAAGAGAAAATAGCAAGGTCAACTGTTAAATGTCTGAAGGAAATTCATCTTCGTTTTTCAACCACCAGAACTTGTTCTCCTGCTTTACCCTATCTCTTCGGTCCCGTTCGGACACAGTCCTACTGAACCGAAGGTGCTCAGCTCCGTCTTGTGCGAGGACGTCTCGACTGTAAAGGAGCCGCCGATCCACAGTTCTACGGCCGACGTGGTAGATTAGCGGAACCGCCGCTCTATCCTGGATCAGCCCTCGACTGTCTAGGTGGAGGAATGCATCGGGCGGAATAAAGCCGCTTAGACGCACACTCTCGTAGTATTCGTTGTTGGGGTAATAAGCCCCGAAAATTAAGCTGTTAGACGAGGACATCGCTCTTGCAATGTGACCTCGAATAAGCTTCAGCAAGAAATTATCTATCCTGTTTATGTTGGCCCCGTTGTATAGAGCCAGGTTGGAATAGTAGTGTTTGTACTCCGACTCTGGTGTTCTGTGCAATCCAAGGCAGCGTCGAAGACACTGCCTCTCAAACACCCGAATTTTTTCCATTTGAGATGGGGCAACGTTGAACCAAACCGGGCATCCATAGGCAATCATCGGCCGGATAAGGGCCATGTAGCAAATCACCTTCACCCTGCTGTCCAGCCGGCTGCTATAAAACAACCGTTTCGTCAGGGCAAAAGCTCCCCTAGCCCTGGTCAGAGCAGCATTTATATGTCTATCGAAATACAAATACTGATCCATCCAGATGCCAAGGTACTTTACTACACTTTTACTCGCCAGTGGATGTCCATTTGGCCCTACGATCACCAGCTTGCGCCAGTTCTTTCTCGTATCCCTTGTGGCTCTAAGCAACGGAGTCCTAAACAAGATAGTTTCTGATTTCTGAAAGTTGATTTTCAACTTCCAGTCATCGCAATATCGCTGAATCTTCTCGAAGTCACGCTGCAAAAGAATCCTGATGACCTCGACTTTTGGAGCTGTTCTGTACGCAATTAGATCGTCGGCATACGCAATTGCCTGAGTTAGACTACTTATCAGATCGCTGGTGTAAATGCTGAATAGAATCGGCGAGTTGACCGCTCCCTGCTGAAGACCATTTTTAATATTAAAGGTTGTGGCAGAAGTTACATTGCCACTTTTGACAACAAACTTTCTGCCATTGAGCATATCATAAAGCATATATAACAGTGGTTTACTAATGCCAAGTCTGGTCAGCTTTAGATAAAGACCCTCTAACCATACGGTGTCGAAGGCCTTCTCCAAATCAACCAGACAGGCACCCGTACACTGCTTCTTAGATTTGTTCCATTGGACATCAGAAACGAGTTTCGACGCGGCATGAATAGTGTCATGTCCCGCCTTAAAACCGAACTGATTGTCCGGTATGATATTATTGTCCTCTGCCCACTTAGACAGAGCTCTATTGATAACTTTTTCGAATACCTTGCTGATACTCGGAAGAAGACTTATCGACCGGAGATTCGCCGGATTGGAGTTGTCCTTTCCCTTTTTCGGGAGAGGATGCACCACAGCTGTCTTCCACCGCACTGGATAATATGCATTATTCAGAGCGTTGTTAAACAGAGTGGTATAAATGTCTACTGCTTCTTGAGGTAAATGTCGAAGTACAACGTTGGATATGCCATCGACTCCTGCTGACTTCTTCTTCTTTAATGAATCGAAGATGAGCTGGAGCTCCACCTTCGTAATTAACAGGGAACTGGGCCCATTTCGCTCGGCGATTATGGCGTTTGCCAAATGATCTTCATTGAACCCGGTGAAACCAAGGTTCTCTGATCGCCATTGCGTGATGTCATTCCGAAGGTAGAAGTGATGGAGCAAGGCTCTGTTTTCCAGGTCGTGATTCGGGCGAATGCACGCATTCACCTTGTACACTTGCTGGAAAGCAGCCCCCACAGCCTCCACTTTCTCCTGCGGATCTTCGACAATAAAGAGGTCATCGTCCAAGACGGCGTTCTCTGGATTAATTCCTGCTGTCAGAAGTACGTCTCTGTTGTCCGTCGTTCTCTGAAGCTTAAGACAAGGAAGGTCGTTCTGATCATTCCTTCTAAATATCTTGTTAATTTGCGGAAACATGCTCGGGTCGCTAGCATTAACGGCCCGAATTTTGTTGTCCCAATACAAATTAATTGACAACCGATAGTTCTCTTTAATTAGTTGGTTGATGTTTTTGATCGACGACTTCAGTGTCCTAATCTCCAGATGGTGAGGGTCAGTAAACCGTCGGTACAAGAGTTTTAGTCTTGTCAGCAGTCCACTTTTTTGTCTGTGTAGTGCGTCAATGGTTGCGTTTCGATACATGTCGGTTGCGTCCCGTTGCTTGTATTTCGGTAATGTTCTGTTCATTGTTCGTTTGATTGTCTCATCCATTTGTTCTAGGTATTGGTCTATTTCGTTATTTGTCAAATTCCTGTCATTTGGTGGGGATATGTTATTCGAACTGATTTCGCTCAATAAGGCGTTGGTAAAGCGTGGCCAGCGCGCCTTACTGTAATTGTAAGTATGCACAGGTACATACTCATCCAACTCCACGAGCTCGTTCGGAAGCTGTATTACGGCGGCGAGTCCGCAGTGATCACTGTCGTACTCGATCGTTCGTAAGCAGTTTCTTGGTCTTTGACCCACAGTGTCAGTAATTGTCAGTCTTGCGTCTATTAGCAATAGATCCAGATAGGCACCGCTTCTTGGAAACGATGGCCGATCCGTAGCCAGCAGTTCTATACGATATTCAGCGTTATACTGACTCATCCAATTAAAAAGATGAATACCTCTAGGATTCTGTACTTGATTTCCCCAATCTAAGTGTTTGGCATTCAAATCACCGGCCATGAGAAAGTAATTTTGGTCCAAGCTCAAGTGTAGGCCTTCGAAAAGTTTTTCAAGCTCTGTCAAAAAATCAGTTGGCTGAGGTGATTCCGGTGCATAAGCCGCGATCACATACATTCGCTTCCCCTGTTGGAGAGGAATGCATACGACACACGCCTCTAACAGCCGAAATCTACGTAGATCACTATTATATATAACTTTATGATTTATGCCTTTTCGTATGAAGATTGCGACACCTCCCCCTTGAGTGGAGTTGGGTCGATCTCTTCTAACGATATTGTAATTGTTGTTAGTCAACTTATGTTTCTGGTTCAGCTTAGTTTCGCTGGCCATAAACACATCTGGACTTTGGTCTTTCAACAATTGGAAAAGATTAGCTCTACGTTCGGTCCTTATCAGTGAATTTACATTCACAGCAAGGATCCTAAGAGGCCTCTCCGACAGCGCGCCTTTAACCTCTAATTTGCGTTAGGCTAGGCAAAACAGAGTAGAGATAGTCTACCCTAGTCGCCTGCTCCTTTATCTGGTTGTGAAGGCCTGTCAACTGGCCTTGAATTGCCAGCAACATGCTTCTTATTTCGGCCTGAGCGTCCGGCGCCTTTGGCACTATGGCCGGTTGGGCTGCCTTAGCTGCAGGCTGTACCGTTTTTCCCCTTCCTGCCGCCATTTGGGCGTAGGAAATTTGGGGATTAACGGGCGTTGCTGTAGGAGCACGCGTTGATGGGCGTATCTCTACCGCTGTCTGCTTAGCCGCTTTGTTATTTCTTATTTGCTGAAAAGCTGAGCAACCCCGATAATTAGCAGGGTGCCCCTCCTTTCCGCAAAGTGCACATTTAAGCTGGGTCATGTCTTCGACCCGTTCTTCACCGAGCTTGCACTCCCCCTTAATGTGGTCCTCACCACACTTAACACAGCGTGGCTGCATTTCGCAGTTTGCTGCAGCGTGGCCAAACCTTTGGCAGCGCATGCATTGAAGCATGTCGCCACGTCTCTTTAATTTATCCCAAGTAACAACCTGGTAGTTGAGGACGGAGATACTCCTCAACCTATCCAGTTTGCTGCTGGGCGATAGCAGAACTAAGAAGAACGGCAATGACCGCTTCTCCCGTCTGGCTCTGACTGTAGCAAACGGCTTGACCCCGATAAAGTCGAGATCGTCGCTCGCTTTTTGACGGAGCTCATTTAACAGCACCTCTGGTTCCGTGCAGGAATCTATGCCCTTCAAGAGGACCGTTTGGTATTTATCCACTTTGGGGGTAAAACTGAAAAACTCAGTCGTGGATTTTTTCAACAATTCTTTTATAATTTTGTGCTGCTCCACTGTGGAGCAGTGGATAGCATGTCTATCTTTACTCAAACGTTTAATAAAAAAGTTTTGGCCTATGGCCGACTTACATAGGTCGATGGTTTCTTGCAGTTCCATTTTGTAAGTGTTGATCGGTGGCACTTTTTCTTTTTTATTTTGGGGCGGCTGTGGCTGCTGCTGGTGTACTTCCTGCTGCTGCTCATTCCGCTGCTGCTGACTGCGCTCCTGTGGCTTTTGTTGCTGCTGCTGCTGCTGTGTTGTTTTCTTTTTTGGCCGTTGCTCCTTCGGCTGCTGTAGTGGTTGTTCCGTTGGCAGCTGTTGTTGTTGCTGCTTATTTCGGTTCTGCATTGGCAGTTGCTGTTGCTCTAGCAGATTTTGCTCTGGCTGCTGGCTTTTCGGTGTTTGCTCAGGCTGTGGCGCAGGTACTGCTTTTTTCTGCTCGCGCTCCTGCCTTTCTCTTTCGCGTCGAGCTACTTGTTTTTCCTTCAGAGCTTGAATCAATGGGGTCACAATGGCATTTAAACGATCCATTTCCCCACGAATTACATCGATTTTTTGGCTGATGGCCTGTTCATCCAGTGCTTCTTGTGCCTCATTTTCCTCTTCGGAGGACGCCTCTGGAGATGTGATATCAACAAGCAGGTTGCTGTTGCTGTCCCCTGTTGTGTACAGTCCCTCGCCACCCTCTGACATATATTCGATGTCATCGTCGGATGGCGAGGTATCTAGTTGTTGATGTATTTTTGCTGCTGCTGTTGTTTTGGCTGTACGCGCCGTCTCCTTCACCCCGGCTGGCAGCTGGGCTGAGGTGGTGGTGGAGCGGCGCTTTACATTGTTCGGCGCACAGCTAATCCTCTTCCTCCTTTTATTTTTCGTATCGGCTGTTGTTGCCGTTGGCGGCTGTGCCGTTTTTGCTACGGCGCTTGTTAATGGCGTGGCTGGTGGTGCCATCGCTTGCTTGGTTGTTGTTGTTGCTGCTACGGCTTTTGCTGGTGGTGCTATAGCTGGCTTTATTGTTGTTGCTGGGACACCTTTCGATGTCCCCGCCGTGTTATTAGCTGCCATTAGCTGCTCCTCCCACTCAATGAAGTTTTCGACTTCGCGATTGTGGAAAAAAGCAGCCAAATAATAATTGTTGCCCGACTGGGATTCGAACCCACTACCTTCGGATTGTCGGTCTGCCACCTCTTCCTCTGTGCTATCAACACTATTGAGGATCGCTCGGTTTAAATAAAACTTGACTAAATCACTCCGATATAATTACTTTGAATAAACTGGGAAGCCGAAAACGTCTACACACTTCCACAGTACGAGATCGACTGTGGTCCTGGAACTCATCTAATGGTTACTGTGTTCGTTGTGCTGAGTACTCTCAACTCATTCCGATAACGTTATACCAGTTTGAACTTTATGGTGATTGAGGAAGTGGCTTTAACTGTCACCTGGCTTTCTATGAGGATGTCAATATAATTGTTGACTATACTTCACATGGGCAAGATGTATCGCAGCTTCACAAGCTTTAAATGCACTGCAAAAGTTTGGAAGCTTTATAAATCAATTTCTATGTATATTATCTGAATAAATGCCTGGCTTTAGAAGGCCATGCATTATATTTGAAAGATCTCCACTTGATCAAAGAAGAATATTCACTTTCTTGAACCACATTTATAATAATTGACAGAAAACCCCTTGAACTACCTCACTTCCCTGAAAATACTGAACGCCTTTAGTTTTTTTTTTCAAAATGAAATTGGAAAAGTCACGTGAGACCTTGATTATTGATACAATTTTTGTCCCGCTAAATACCAAAGTCTTAGAGCTTTTGAAAATATTGAGCAACCAAAAGGTTTCTTTTCATTTTTCTTACAAAATCAACAGACATAAACTATCTTGGATGGTAAATAATCAAATAAGAAATGGAACAAATGCAGAATGAAGTTGAGGATATATATATAGGGCTTTTGATTTTTTCTTTAGTAAAATAATTTATTTACCTTCCAGGATAAATTTTAAAGGGTATTTTTGTTTAATTATTTTTAAAGAAATTTTTTGAAATGCTAGACATTTTTTCTGTACAGTGTAATATTTACTGTCATCATTTAAATTTTTCAATTTATTTTATAACTAATTAAAATTTTTATACATATAAAAAAATCCCCAGATTTTTTCATTTTTTTTTTTTTACTTCATAATTACTTTATTTTTCACAATTTAATTTACCCAGACAAAAAATAACAATTCAAACAATCAGTTTAAAAGTACCTACCTAACCTACCCACTCAGCTCATTTCTAAGAGAATTAAATACCATATTTCTTTTATTGCTTCTAATTTAATTGCCCAGCCAACCATACTGTTTTAATTTAAAATTTACAAACATATAATATAACACCATGAATAAAGACAAGTTTAAAATATGTTTTTTTTTTAAATTAATATAAAAGTTCGGGAAAACTTTTCAAGCAGAGAATTCAAAAGGCAAAATTATTATTTGTTATTTTGTCCTTGAATAGGAATGATGTTTCCATTTTTGCTTAAAAAAAAAGTAGAAGTGGTTCAAGTTTAATTTTTATTTTTCTTAAGTTTATTGAAAATTTTCCAGGAATAGGCTTATTAATGTATTTATTTTATTTCTAGTAAATATTTCCATAATATGCCTAAGCAAAAAAAAAGTGATACTACTGAGGCAACAACGCTTGAAACAGGTAATCATCATAAAGGAAGAAATGTACAAATAGTTCGTCACAAGAAACCAGCTAAGACGAAATGTAGTGAAAAGAATAAACTAGATGGGAGTTCTATTCCACCAGATGGCGGATGGGGATGGATGGTTGCAACCGCTGCTGGAGTAAGCTTTGTAAGTTTTATTTTTTGACCCCATTTTTTTATCTTACTGCAGTTGAGCTTAAGAGTAAATTTTTTTTATCAAATTAATTTGCAGCTAACTTCATTCCCAATACTTCAGCAGTTTGGTATTCTATTCAGACAACATTTTACTGATTTTGGATGGAGTAGTTCACAGATAGTAACCCTGATTAATGCACAACAAGCTGCATCAGCTATTATAGGTAAAAATATAATCAAAAATTTTGTAAGTTTTCACTAGGTTTATCTTATTTGCGATGATTACACTTATTAAAAAGAGCATCATCACAGTCTTTATTCAAAGTTGAATTGTAAAGTACATACTTAAGTACTTACTTTGTAAGTATGTACCGCGTACCTTGTATATTTATACTTGTACTTGAAAAAAAAACAAGTACATTATACTTTGTGCTTGAAAAACACCAACTACAACATTTTGAAGTTATATGATCCACGGACATGTACTGGGGATTGTACAGTCTCCTCAAGTACTATTCAAGTCCAGGTCCATTTCAAGTACTTTTCAGGCAAAATTCGTTGAGTACTCTGTTTGTGCTATCGAATAACGACAACTATTGCCAGACTTTAGCGATATGATGCCAAGACAACTAGGTGCCCCAGCCGTCATAATTTGTGTTTTTGAGTTGTAGTAGTTATTATTCGATAGCTCAACCAGATTACTCAACGAATTGTACTTGAAAAGTACTTAAGATCGACTTGTACTTAAAAATTACTTGAAATGGAGTTGTACTTGAAAAGTACTTGGAATGGACTTGTACTTTAAATGAACTTGTTCTATAAAGTACTTGAAATAGACTTGTACTTGAAAAGTACTTGAAATTTACTTGTACTTACAAAAGTACTTAAATAAGTACTGGACAGAATTAGAGTACAAGGCACATGTACATGAAACAAAGTACTTGACAAAGCACAGTATTACAGTACCGAGTACATGTGCTTCGAACAAAGTACTTAACAAAGTACTTGTACTTTGTGTTTTTCAAGTACCAGGTACGTGGTACTTGTCTATTTCAAGTACAAGTATAAAGTACTGAAACTGATCGGAAGAACAGCATTTTCGAACAACATGCTGTTGAATAAACAACCAACATTTCTGGAATGTACGCCATACTTGGGCCATAACTTTATGTAGATTTTTAGGTTTTCTTTTCATTTAATTTTTCGTGAATTCCGATCACTGATGGCACTCACCCACGTGGTCACTGAAGCTATAATGTGACTTTTGGTTTTCTTAGGCTTAATGAATTAATCAATAATAGAATAAAGATATAAAAGTGGCACTTCTGAAGAATTGAAAAAAGGCAATTAACAACCAAAATGAAGTTTGGCAGAATTAAGAACTGCAGCAATGTAGAACGACAATTCTTTCCTGGATGAAAATAGATATATCATAGGAGGTTGATAAGTTGTAGAAAAAATTCACGATAACAGCACTGCTGCTTCATTTTTAAGAAGAAAACTACTTTCTGAACTATACAAACTTCAGAGACTTTGAAGCTTCTGTTTTATTCAATATATCGGGTTTTTCAATAAGAGCGCTACAAAAGTTTTTTTTAAATAAAACAAAAATGGTTTTGGATATCAATGAAATTCTGTATTCCTGTACGTTCGATGCCATTATGTATGGAACTCGATTTCTTTTGCATGGCCACCACGGGCATACTTGCAGATGTCCAGACGCTGAACCCAATTTTCGACGGTTTTCAAGCAAAAAATCGGCCGATACTGCTGTAATTTCACGTTCGATATTCGTACGAAGTTTATCAATCGTCGCTGGCTTGTTGGCATAGACTTGACGTAGCCCGACAGGAAATAGTCTAACGGCGTCAAATCGCACGACCGAGGCGGCCAAGCGACTGGACCATTTCGTGAGATAACACCTTCTCCAAACTTGGTTTCCAATAAATTGATTGTGACATTTGCTGTGTGGCTTGTGGCGCCGTCCTGTTGGAACCACATATTCTCCAAGTCCATATCATCTAATTGGGGCCAAAAATATTCGGTTATCATTGAACGGTAGTGATCCCCATTCACAGTAACGTGCCGGTCCTGATCATCACGGAAGAAGTACGGCCCAATGATGCCGCCGGCCCATAAACCACACCAAACCGTAATTTTTTCGGAATGCAATGATGACTCATGGAGTACGTGTGGATTGCTGCCTGACCAATACCGCATATTTTGTTTATTGACGAAGCCACTCAGCCAGAAATGAGCCTCCTCGCTGAAGATGATTTTTCGATGAAAATCCGAATCATTTTCCAGTTGTTGCTCAGCCGAATCAACGAATATACGACGCTTCTGGTGGTCAAGTGGCTTCAGTTCTTGCGTCAATTTAATCTTGTAAGGATGTAGGCCAAGATCTTTTCGCAAAATTCGCCACAACGACGTCACAGAGATGCCCAACGCTTGAGAACGACGTGTGAGAGACATATTAGGGCTTTCTGCAACTGAAGCCTCAGTGGCAGCAATATTCTCGATACTACGGGCATTTCTTTGTCTCACTGGCACGGGAACATTTTGTACTCTGCCTGTGGACTCAAATTTTTCCACTAGACGCTCAATTGTTGATCTGCTAGGACGATTATGACGACCATAAATTGGACGTAGCGCTCTTAACGTTGAGGCCTCTGACTCCGAATTTCGGTAGTAAATTTTAATAATTTCGACTCGTTGTTGGCTCGTATATCTTTCGATCATAAAATGGTAAGAAATATGGCGTCGTTTGCTGTCCTTGTTGCTCTACTTTTGTAGCGTCCCTGTTGCAAAACCCTTTACATATAAGAGAACTTTAGGAGAATACTGAACAAAGTTTTTAAACAACTATTTGGTGTTGAACGGCTGTCTTAAATTAGATTAAAGGTTATAAATACGACCGGGAGTGTATTAATCAATTTAAAAAAAATTGTCTTTAATGTTAATTTAAAATTTATGTTAACTTAAACTTAAAATTTTTCATATTTATTTGTTATTATTTTCAGGAATTTTCAGTGGTCCACTATATCGAAGATTCTCCTACCGTCAAGTTAGCTTTGCAGGAGCTATTTTGATTTTCCTAGGCTTGCTTGCAACTTTATTCTCGAAATCGTATATTTTCTACTTTTTATCAATCACATTTTTGTATGGTGAGTTGAATACAAGTACATATTTGCCAAAATCAAAAAAAAAAACAAATTTCAATTTTTACAGGTTTTGGAAAAGGTTTTATATTTTCCGCTTCAACGCTTGCAGTCAATTCTTATTTTGAATCAAAACGACGATCAGCAATGACTTTGATGAGTACAATTGCCGGATTAGGTCCAATGTTTTTGCCATACATTTCTACCTTTCTTATGGTTCAATATGGTGTAACTGGGTCAGTACTATTCTATACAGGGTTTTCACTTCATAATTTTATCTGTGCATACATTTATGAACCTGTTCAAAAACATGCAAAAAGAATTAAGGGACAACAATTAGCAGAAAATCTTCGATTTTTACAACTTGAAACACCTCCAACTATGTCACATGGCAATGACAAGCTGAACGAGTCAACTATAACCCTTGATTCGAATGATCTCAGTGAAAAATCTTCGTCAAATATCAAGAAGATCGATGGCGCTGCCACCTATAACTTGGTTATTGCCAATAATGATCACAATCAATCTTCAAGAAATTTAGACCTCGCATCAGAAGAAGAAATGAAATTTCTGGAAAAACCTCGAGAAGAGTTTATTCAAGATGTCCCTCAACTAAATAAGACATCTTGGCGAAAAGTTATAGTGGACTACCTGCATTTAGATCTACTTAAGGACTTTACTTATTTTAACATAGCTCTAGGTTTAACGGTGATCGAATTTACGGAAAATAATTTCGCTTCAGTGTTGCCATTTATTCTTACTGAATTTGGATTTAGCAACATTGAGCTTGCGATGTGTATGTCAATTTTAGGATCTTGTGATATGATAATGAAATTTTTGATTCCATACACTGTGGCAAAATTAAAGTGTGATAAGCGAGTGAATATGATCGTTAGTTGCATGTTGATTTGTGCAGCACGAGTTGTCGTCGGTCAAACCCGCAAAGTTCCGATAGCTTTGGTCTGCTTTAGTGTGATGGGAACAAACAAAGCAATAAGAGTAGCATATGGCAATATGATTCTCCCAGGCTATGTTCCTTCTAAGAGGCTCTCAGATGCCATTGCCTTGGAAAGAACTATTATGGGACTATTTTCATTGCTTTCGGCACCGATTATTGGTGAGTTACACAAAACAAAAACAATAATATTCAATGAATCGTTAAAAATAAAATTGATTTGATATTTTGCAGGTCTCATACCCGATGCCACAAGTTATGGATTCTTTGTTTTGAGCATGAATGGAATGTGTGTTATTGTTGCTCTATTATGGTTTGGTGAAGATCTCGTAAGATGGTGTATATGGAAATTGCAGAAATCACAACCATCGGAAGAACAATCAGAAGCTGTCGAAATTCGTATTTAGTAGTTTTTATGTTTCAACTATGCATGTATAAGGCTTGAAAAATTTGTATTAAAATTTAAGACTGAGCACAATCTCAACAACAAACTTCACTTTTTTTACTATGAGCAACTGAGAATTTTCCCGGTGGGCTCGTGAGAAGCCAAAAGCTAATAAGTGTTCCCGCAATATACTTTCTATTGTTTTGAAAGAAGCTTTTGTATACGTATCTTAGCAATGGGCCTTATTTGGCCCCAAAGAGATCTCAAAAAGACTAGCACAACTGACTTAAAGCTTTTCAGTATTCTTACGGATATTTGTATAGTTTATACCAAACTCTTGTTTTCTTATGTTTGGGGCCCTCCAACTACCTTGAATCGAAATAAATATTGCACTGCTGTAGTCCGAATAGGTTGCTGAGGAGGCCCCCAACAGTACTTTTAATGAAAACTGTAGTGAAAATCTGGAGCTCCCGGCAAAAACTATTGAGCCGATGTGACCCTAAGTAGATTGCCTTAACAAATTTCACATGGAAAGAGATGATATCGTATCGTGAAGTTCTTCGAGGATACTGGTGGAGTGCGTGACTGCTAAAGATCCGGGCACTCCTGCACTGTAAGGGCTCCTAGTACTTTAAAAGCCATGTAGGCTCAAATCTGAAGAAAATCGTTGAAAAAAAAACAGAAAATCTTGACGCGGAAAATGAATGTTTTCCAAAAATTCATGTTTTGTATTATCAAAGAAAATTTGGAGCTCAATGAACAGAAAAAACAAACTTGACACCTGCTCGCAGTCGCACAGAAATAGAAATGCAAACAAAATTGAACGCTCTAAGCTCTAGCTTTAGTACGCAGAAAATGGTCACAAAAAAACTGTCTTCACTGATGAGGAAATCTTTACCTTTGAAAAGAACTGTTTAGTAAACTGAATGACTGAGTGAAAGCTCAAACATGAAGGAAAGCATTTGAGCATTCCGAGGGTTCAAAGAAATCACAATCCCACACATATTATATAGTATGGTTTGGAGTAAGTTATGATGGTGTCTCGGATCTTTACTTTGTGAGAAAGGAGTCAAAACGTCGACGAAAGTTTATCAAGCAACTGTTTTGGAGAATTTGCAGAGGGCACTCTAACAAGATTCATCTCCAACTCACACAAGGCAAAAACTACACAAGAGTTGCTCAAAACCAATGTTCCGAGCTTCATTTCATGGGATCATTGGGCAACTAACATGCCTAGGCCTCAACCCATTTGATAACAAGCTGTGGTCCATTTAAAGGGGATTAGCCTGTTCCATTCAACGCCGAAAAATTGAGGCACCTCAGAGAGGTGAGCCCTTGTCTATGCAGATAATTCGTATTATGTGCATTGGTACATTTTACACATTTGTATATCTATTTGAAATAGCAGAACTTTTAAAATATGAAAATAATTATAGAAAAAAAGTAGAATTAATATAATAAGGCATTTAAATCGTTCATTTAATTATATAAACTACTAGTTAAAGTTTAGGGCTTAAGAACAAGTATCTCATTTGATTACATAAAACATATGAAAATGCAAATACAAATTTGAATCGTTGAAGCAGTTTTTTTTAAAAACTACTTTCTTATAAAAAAATTTTTGGCAACATTTTTGAGAAAAAATGCTTTAAAATACATTTATAAACCTATTTTCAAAAAATTCATCAACTTGTTTTTGAAATATTGAATTTTCAAAAAATAAATAATTAATTTTTTTGACAGTCCA
Organism: Dasysyrphus albostriatus; assembly: GCA_946251815.1. Lineage (NCBI taxonomy): Eukaryota > Metazoa > Arthropoda > Insecta > Diptera > Syrphidae > Dasysyrphus > Dasysyrphus albostriatus. The sequence goes on along the minus strand of OX276336.1, from coordinate 25,583,287 downwards.
AAATTTATTCTTGTCAAAATTTTCATACGCAATATTATTAACATTTAAAAGGAGCATCTGTATAAAAATTTGGACGAAAATCAGTTAAGCCGTTAATGAGAAAATTGAAAATCAATAAGACCATTCTATGGCAGGTACCTACCATATATACGAGTACCATACGTTAATAACAGTTTTTGGTAATATTTTTTACCAGGAATAATCGAAATCGTTGGACCTATTTCTGAAATCTATAGGCTTCCCAACTAACAATTTTGCTTGTATAAGGTAAAATTTTTCGAATTTGGCAAGTAATAGCTGGTATAGAGCTTGTATAAGGCAATCTTGAGCAAGCCAAGAATTTTCGACCTCAAATTTAAACAAATAGCTGCTATAAGGCCTTGAAATATGAGTTACACAAGATTGTATAAAGCCTTCCAAAGTTGTTTACTGAAAATGTCTAAAATAATAGCTGCTATAAGGCTCTCCACGATAAATCATTGCAAACAACTTGTATAAGGCTTGTTTTTAAAGGCCTTATACAAATCAAAATAATCAGTGAAGATCAACAAGTGTGTCTTATTAAATATTGTGCTTATACAAAAAATCAGACTAAAATGAATAAGATAAGGTAAGTACCCATTGAACATCGTAAAACAGAAAAGAAGTGCTTACAGACATTGAACTTTTAAGCAAAACTGAAAAATGAATAACTCATGCCAAAAATTTTAAAAATCTGGAACCTACCAAAGACAAGTGAGAAAAAATAGAGAAGCAAATCTTAAAACAGCAATCTAAGAATCAGCTTTGCTAAAAAAAATTTGTTCTCCCGATGGATTGCTTATGCAAAATAAATTTGGGTAAGAGCTTATAAAAATATCCAAGGCAAGCTATTGGCAATAGCTGTCATTAAATGGCTTGGGTTAGGCCTTTTGTAAAGATCCAAGGCAAGCTATTAACAAGAGCTGTCATTAAATGGCTTTGGTAAAGCCTTATTTAAGCATCCAAGGCAAGTTATTGGCAATAGCTGTCAAAATGGCTTTCGTAAGGTCTTATATAAACATCCAAGGCAAGCTATAGCTTGTTTAGCCAAGCTAATAGCAGTTCATGAAAAGTTACAAAAAAAATTGCTTTAGTGTTTGGGCTCGTATAGACAAAAGGACAGACAGAAATGAGCCACCTAATTTTTTCGAGTTCAAACAAGTTTGATATTTGTATGTTTTATGCTGCATATCCACAAGGCTGGCAATTATTCTGGACATTAAAAAAAAACTGGCATTATTCTGGGATTTATCTGTCAAAATACTGGCACAAGAATAGACAAATTCATTCTTTTCGTTTATACAATTTTCTAGTTGTATAAATGTAAAACTACAAAGAAAACCAATAAGAGAAAATACAAATTTTAATGAAACATCTGATAAAATAATAAGAGTAATAAGATTTCGTCTGTGTTTCTTTTACTCTAAAATATATATATATATAATATTGGCCAATTTTGAAAAGCTCTTTAAATCATACACAGGTCTCTAAGGCTTAAAGTATAGGGGCAGTAATCATGAAGAGGAGGATTAATCCGTCAATTTTATTCAGAGATTTGAAAATTAAGAGTTACTTATAAATTTCATTGGAGTTTTGTTGATTTCTCAATTGAAAATTTTATGTCACATTCAATGAAAACTACATACTCGTACGTTCCTTATTTTGACATATTGCCGAATTAAATATTTAAAAAAAATTAATGTTCACCTATTCAAATGCTGGTTTTTTTTAGCCTCTATGGTTATTTTAAATATTAAGATAAACTTACAACAAACATTAAGAACTCTATTAATTCTGATTTCAAAATTATTTGTTTCAGCAAACATTTTTCTTTTAATTTTGTCCGTTTCAGATGCGACGTCTTATTTTAGCGGAAATTTGAATAAACACTCCGATTACAGAATCCAGCATAAGAAAAGTAGATAAGCTAGAAAATAGCAGTTTGCGTTGTAAATAAAGTTAAGAAAGCTTCAAATTCCATCGAAACAGAATTAAGATTTTCCGTCAGAAAAATTGGCTATCGAGAAATGCTGCATTACCAACTACTAGTTTTCATAATTTTACTAACAACCCGAAAATGGTGAGTGCAGTTTTTCAAAAATCCAGTGAGGCTCTTTGATCACCATTCCGTTGATAACCTTACCTAAAGAGCAAATAACAAATCAAAATCGGATTCCTCAAATTCTTGTCTATTGGCACTTTCCACACTACTATATAACATAATGTTAAATAAACTACCACAGTAATTATTTTCTGGCAAATTGTCATCTAATTTCCTTCTAAACATCTTATCCCAAAAATAAATCAAATCAAATACATATATTTTATTGAGTTAAAATACCTTGCTATGTCACTGATGAGTCCAAGTGAGTGAGCCAGGCGAAATAACAATTTGTAGGACTAATGGCCATTAAAAGCTATTTTGTATCAAAATTTAACGAGTCCAATCCTTAATACTAAGTTTTCTACTTGGCTGAATTATTTCAGTAGTGTAGGTATAGAAGTGGTATTAAAAAAAATTTTATTAAATATTTTTATTAAAAAAAAAAAAAAAAAAAAAAAAAACTAAGCAAATATTTAGACACGTCTAAGTAATCTGATCTTTATATTTTATGTTTTCTTAACTATCACCAGACATCAAAACTGATCTTGTACACATGTTTGCCTCATGTTTTTAAATAATGTTTGTCTTCCTAGATAAAGTTGAAAGATATTTTGGAGGGTGACGTGAAATAAGGCCCAACGAAATAAAGCCAAGAAAAAACAAATTTGGCCTTATTTCGTTTTCCATGTGTAAATAACGCTAAATTTTTGATTTGGCCTTATTGCGCTTTAAAAGACGAAATAAGACCAATTGAGATTTATTTCATTTTCATGTCTTATTTGTAGGTAGGTACTAAGTACTGTTGACTAAGAAGAATGCTACCAGTGCCTCAAAAGAAACTGTTTTTTTAAGATCTTATTTACACCAGCCCCGCCTAATATAAATACAGTTGTAGACCCCAGCATAACGGGAGCATAAACAATGAGGTACGTATGAGGGGCATGCTGCCTCCCTGCTTGGGCTTACTAAGGAATTTGGAGTAGATACAAGATTAAGTGTGTTCAAAGTCTTGAAAATATTGATAGGAAATTATTTGGCTTTATTTCCAAACGCAAATTGGCCTTATTTCTGTTTTGAAATGGAAGTAAAGCCAATTTGGCCTTATATCCATTTTCAAACTGAAATTAGGCCAAATTTGAGATCTGGTCTTATTTAGCTGGGCCTTATTTCACGTCACCGTTTTGCAGAAATGCCAAAAAAAAAAAAACTAAAAAGAAGACATGAGCTGATTGACTAGAATTCAGACACATAAAATAAAGGGTCTTGTGAATAAAAAAAAAGCTAAAGCTAAAACTTGCATTTTTAAGTTAGAGCTAGGTTTTGTATGAATAAAAACAAGCTTAAGCTGGCAAATAAAAGATGTGTTCTAGAGGAAGCTGTTTCAAAATATAGACAAAACTGAATTCATATAAAAGCTTATTTTTTTTTTAACTACAAAAATATAAATTTACTTGGACCCCTTAATAGAAAGCTCAGACTAGTTCTTATTTTTTAGAATTCTCATCAGTTGTAGTGCGTTCAAGGCCGTAATGTGGCTAAGAATCGAAGATATATGGCATGAATACAAGTTAAATGTAAATAGATGGAAGTGTTAAAATATCAAAAGTACTAAATACCTTAATATTTTTTCTTATAAATACAAAAAAAACTTTGGAATTCTAAATTTTTTTATAGTTCAGGAATATTTATACTGAAATTGGATCAAAATAATTCAAATATTCTCTGCTATATAATTTTTTTTACCAATAACCCACAGGTACAAGATTTCATAAAAATCTTTAAAGATGGTTTTGAAAACATTTGAAAATATAAAAACCTTTGTATTGGAGTAACCTGTCCTAATGGGCTAGCACACAGTAACATACAAATGCTCTGTACCGCATTTAAAAAAATTGGTCTATCCATTTAGGCTCCAGATCGATGTACAGTGGACGTGCAACACAGACTGACGGACGGTAGGTATGATTCAAAATATTTTTTTGAACTTATACATCAGCATCGTAATTTTAAGTTTGATTAAAATCTTGAAGTATTCTTATTACATGAAAACAATACTTGCCATAGGGAGCAAGTAGGTACCCAAACAGTTTTGGTAAACCAAAATCCCAAATCCACTTGCTTTGCTTTTTGGCTCCAAAAATAACAATTTAACCTAAAGCTTATATGCCAAAAGATGTGAATAAAGAAACAAAAGCTACAAATATTAAGCTTAAGCTGGAATTTTCTAGCTTAAGCTGTTTAACGTAATGTTTTTCTATTCGCACAAAATAAAGCTTGGGCTAAAACTATCAAGCTTTAGCCACTAGTAATAGCTATGACTAGCTAGCCTTAGCTACTTCCAAAAATAGATTTGACTTCTTTTTTTTATCACAAGGCCCAAAAAGAAAATGATGGGTGAAGTGGGGATCCACTTCATCATAATGAAATAATTTATCAATTCTGTGCAAAATGCAGTAAGTACCCCTCAAAGTCCTACGATCAAACTAGCAATTAAACTACACTAGTCACAGAAATTAATGGAACACATTTTGTTCAATTTTTATAAGTTTTTGTTGAAAAGTTGTGTCTTTGTCATGAGTGGTTGTATTTTATTGAAACAAAAAGCACTATGCAGCTTTATGTTTCTTGTCTTGAACACTAAGTAAGAACTGACACCAAACATTTTGTTTTTTTTTTTTCGTTTTTTTTTTTCGTTTTTTTTTTTTTTTTTGAAAGTCCCCATTTTCAAAGTTAATTTCTTTTGAGCTTATCAAATGTAATGGTCATATAACCTGTTTACTCAACTCCAATTCATTTTTTATTTATGGCCGTACAAAATTTTGTTTGCATGGTTTATCTGGCTTTTAATGAAAAAAGATACGTTTGGCTTTGATTACCAATATGTTGGCAAAAAATTACATTATAAAAAATTCAAGGACAGTTTTGGAAATTTGGAAATTTCAGTAACCTTTTACATGATTGTTTTAAGGATTTGTAGAAATTGTTTTTTTTACACCATTAGGTTAAAAAAGCACTAAAAAACAACTTTTTGTGGTCTTTCGGTTAATCTTTTGTTACCTTTCGAATTTTGGTTTGAGAACTTCCATTTGTATGCAGGTTTACAGCATCAATATTTCTGTAAATTTTCAAATTGATTCGCGAAACCAATTTTTTTACCAAATTTTCAAAGTCTTACAAACCAATTATAGGAACAAATTGTGTTGTTCCTACACATCGCGTAGTCGTCGTTGAAATAAATTAAAAACAACAATTTTCGTAGACTTTTTTCACAGTTTTGCATTGTTTCGATATTTTTTTACTTGAAATGAAATAAAAATGTAATTTTTCCAAAAAAAAAAAATAGAAAAATTAAAAAATACAAAAAATTTAACTTAAAATTTTTTTTTGGAAATATGTACATCTTATTTCATTTCAAGTCAAAAAAATATTTAAACAATGCGAAACTGTGAAAAAAGTTTTCGAAAATTTTTGTTTTTAATTCATTTTGATGAGGACCACGCAATGTATAGGATCAACACAATTTGTTCCTATAATTGATTTGTAAGACTTTGAAAATTTGGTGAAGAAAAACGGTTCCGTGAATCAATTTGAAAATTTATAAAAATATTGGTGCTATAAAAATCTATAAGACTGCATACAAATGGAAGTTTTCAAGTCAAAATTCGAAAAGTAACAAAAGATTTACCGAAAGACCACAAAAAGTCGTTTTTTAGTACTTTTTTTTAAACAAACTGTGAAGAGTAGAATAAAATAAGTTTTAAGAAATCTCAAAAATCATATACAAAACTTTTTCTTATATCCAAAAGTGTCCTTGAATTTTGTATGACGTAATTTTTTGCAAAGATACTAGTAATCAAAGCCAAATGCATTTTATTTCATTAAAAGTCAGATAAGCCATGCAAAAAAAAATTGTACGACCACAAAAAAAAAAAATAAATTGAAGAATTAACAGGTTATTTGACCATTATATTTGATTTACTCAAAAAAAAATTATCTTTGAAAATGGGGACCTTCAAAATAACACAAAAAAAAAACAAACAAAAATTGTTTAATGTCATTTCTTACAATAACCCCATAACGGTACTGTAAGAAAAATTATTTGCGAACAAATGTCAAAACAAAAAACATAAATCTGTATAATGCTTTATGTTTCAAGAAAATACGACTTTCTACTCGTGACAAAGATACAGCTTTTTAAAAAAACACTAATACAAATTGGAAAAATGTCTTCCTTTAATTTTTGTGAGTAGTGTACTAAGTAGGTATTATTAAGATTTTCTCCATTTGAGAAAAAGTGCTTCCCGTCTAAGCCATTCAGACTCGATAGAAAATTGTTGGTATATACTGCATTTCTATCTACAACTTGTACACAGAAATGGTTCAGAGTTGAAAGTCACTAGACTCTGGTCTATCATGAGTTGTGACAATACTAAATGTATTGAAATAAATAATAAGCGACAAAAGTGAATCACTTCGAGAGTCGTTATGCATTTTTTTAAAGAAGTGTTTTTAATAATCTTTTTTTGTCATCTTCTAGTACTGAATGTAAATATAATTAAAAAAGGTTCCTTTCTTCCGGGTTCCTTTTTTTAAATATCTACTAAAATCAATTTTTTAATCAACGGATATCATCTAAATGGAAGGTTGTTAATTTTCTTTTTTTTATTTTAACTACAATCTTAACAAAAAATCTTGCTTCAAATTTGTATACAAATAGCTTACCTCGCCATATAATAAACAAATTAAAACATTATTAAAGATAAGATTATAAAAAAAAAGACATTTGTGAACATAAAAATTACCAAAAAGTTAAATAAGTTGTAAAAAAAAAATACAATATCTCAATTAAAGTCTTTATCTTTATAGCCCGAAAAACTCCAACTTTATTAACTCTCTTTGATATTCAAATCAAATTGATATCGTAAATCACAACAAATTTGTTGAAAATGATGAAGATATAAGAGGTAAATAGCAGAAAGGTATATAAATTAGTCATCGACAGTAATAACATATAAAAATCATAAAATTGTATTTGTGTATATTCAGTCTACATTTTGACATACGTATACGATCGATCGTTTTTTTTTTTATCTTTAATGGATAGATATCTAAAAAACATCAGATTCAAAAAAAAAAACAACACTTAACATAGCGATTTAAACAAACATAAGTTGAGCAAATGCGTACTCATATTTAATTAACATTATGGATGAAACGATAGTCATCATTTGATTGCTAATTTGATTGATAGAACATTTGGCAAAAAAAAAAAACATCACATCAACAACAAAAAATTAAATTATCACCGCATTTTTTAATCAATCACCAACTGCTATTTTAAAAATTTCATCACACCAGCAGGTATATTTCAATCAATAGAAAGGATTTATAGGTACATAGGTATACAATTATTTTTATAAACAATTAATATCAAACAAAGTTGTTCTACTCTAATTACTTGTTATTTATAGGAAAATATTATTTTATTACAGAAAGTCAATCTGCTCTAGATGTTTTGTTTTCTTTTATTTGCATGAATCAATTTCATGTGCATTAAAATGCTTGTCACCGATACGGAACGTAACACAACAAATCGCCCATAGCACACCTTTAATTATTTAAACAAAAAAAAAAAACACCGACAAAATAGATACGAAAATATGCAGATACTTTGCATCTGGCTGATACACTTAAGCTTTTGCATTGATTAGAAAATATATTATTTTTATTTTTTTCATAAATATAAAAAGCTTTATGCAACCACTTCACACTCATATATGAAAATATGGATTTAATAATTTATAACGCACCTTTTACTTTATTTAGAAAAATATATAATTATTAATTTATTAATAAACTTCTAGCTCTATGGCAAGACTATAGTCTTTGCGGTGATTTCTATTGAACTTGAACTTTATTTGTACTTGAAACAAAAAAAAAAACATTTAGCTTCACTTGCGCGGGGTAAAGCAATGAGACTGTGAGAATTTTTTCACAAATCGCGTCCGATCCGCTACAATGAAAACTCAATACTGATAATGTCTGATTCTCTGATTCAAACAGAATGACATTAAAAAAAAACTATAGAATAATTTTATTATAGATACAAAAAATGTACACAACATGGCAAAATTTTTTAACCGAATACAACTCTTTTTTTCTTTCTTTCATCAAGCTTTAACAAATTACTACTATCTATTGAATTCAGCGAATTTGATGACGCAATTAATATTACGCTGTACAAATTGTTGTTGCTCAAACTGTTTTTGTTTTGTTTATTTAAGTTGTATAGCACTTTTTTATTAAGCTCGATGTATGAACTTACATACATCAAGATCATACTTTTACATTTAGACAGTCTAATTAACTATGGGTAACACGAAGGCGGGCTATAATTCTAATAGCAGCAATAGTGATGAAAATTTTCGCAATGTTTCATTCACAAGCAAATAATAATTTATGCTGAACAATCGGTTACCACTTTGGTTTATTCTAATCAACTTGGTTTTTTTAATTATTCTTCAGCAGAACAAGGTTTTAAATAAACTTAACATTTTAACCATCACATTTGTGATTATAGTGTATATTAGTCTGATTGTCCATCTATTAACATATCGAACTAGTGCATAGATTTACTCCAAGTTTATATTCATAATGAAGTAGTTCATTACACTTTTGTTTTTTACCTTAAACAAACTATCGGGTTTTTCAATAAGAGCGCTGCAAAAGTTTTTTTAAATAAAACAAAAACGGTTTTGGATACCAATAAAATTCTTTATTCCAGTGAAAGTACGAGTGCGTTTGATGCCATTATGTATGGAACTCGATTTCTTTTGCATGGCCACCACGGGCACGCTTGCAGAAGTTCAGACACTGAACCCAATTTTCGACGGTTTTCAAGCATAAATCGGCCGATACTGCTGCAATTTCACGTTCAATATTCGTACTAAGTTCATCAATCATCGCTGGCTTGTTGGCATAGACCATAGACTTGACGTTGCCCCACAGAAAATAGGCTAACGGCGTCTAATCGTACGACCGGGGCGGCCAAGCGACTGGACCATTTCGTGAGATAACACGGTCTCCAAACTTGGTTTCCAATAAATTGATTTTGACATTCGCTGTGTGGCTTGTGGCGACGTCCTGGTGGAACCACATGTCCTCCAAGTCCATATCATCCAATAGGGGCCAAAAATATTCGGTTATCATTGAACGGTAGCGATTCCCATTCAGAGTAACGTGCCGGTCTTGATCATCACGGAAGAAGTACGGCCCAATGACGCCGCCGGCCCATAAACCACACCAAACCGTAATTTGTTCGGGATGCAATGATGACTCATGAAGTACGTGTGGATTGCTGCCTGACCAATACCGCATATTTTGTTCATTGACAAAGCCATTCAGCCATAAATGAGCCTCATCGCTGAAGATGATTTTTCAATGAAAATCCGAATCATTTTCAAGTTGTTGCTCAGCCCAATTCACGAACATACGACGCTTCTGGTGGTCAAGCAGTTCAGTTCTTGCATCAATTTAATCTTGTATAGATGTTAGCCAAGATCTTTTCGCAAAATTCGCCACAACGACGTCACAGAGAGACCCAACGCTTGGGAACGACGTGTGAGAGACACATTTGGGCTTTCTGCAACTGAAGCCTCAGCGGCAGCAATATTCTCGACACTACAGGCACTTCCTTGTCTCACTGGCACGGGAACATTTTGTACTGTGCCTGTGGATTGAAATCTGTCCACTAGACGCTCAATTGTTGATCTGCTAGGACGATTATGACGACCATAAATTGGACGTAGCGCTCTTAACGTTGAGGCCAATGACTCCGAATTTCGGTAGTAAATTTTAATAATTTCGACTCGTTGTTGGCTCGTATATCTTTCCATCATGAAATGGCCAACCTTACTGAAGAGAAATGGCAAAAGAGCGGCAAGAATTATGGCGTCGTTTGCTGTCCCTGTTGCTCTACTTTTGTAGCGTCCCTGTTGAAAAACCCGTACAAAAGCCTAAATATTCTCGTCTTTAAATGTAATCTGATTTAATTGTTTTCTAAAAACGGGTATATAAACCATCTTATTTTTTTAAAATGGCTCCAAGTTTATGGAAGAAAAAATAAAGTCATTAGAGCGCTTTTTTAAAAATACTTGTTTTCTTTTTTTTTGTATGGAAGGTAGCTACCGATATTTTTTCATAAGAGTAGTTTTTTTCAATCCTAAGAAAGTGCGAAACTAAATGAAGAGGTTTCAAAAAGTTTAATTTTTCAAAAAAAAACATTTTGAACATTTCTTAAAAATCCAAAAAAAAATTTGCTTATAAAAACTAATAATATACTAAAAAGCTTTTGTATAAATAAAGTTATTAAAATTTAAAATGCTGCAAGAAATTTTAAAGAAATTTTTCTTTTGGAAATGCCATTAAAAACAATTTTTTGGAAAAAGTTTTCTATCGAAAAAAGAAATGAATTGATTTTTTTTTATAAGTTGTGGGACCAGTTTTGAGAAAAATAATATTTTGTAAAATTTCTAAAATAAAATGTCTAAAATTTGTAAAATGTATGGCACCATTATTGTTGGTCCCAAAAATTTGCAAAAACGTTAAGGAAGGTCACCAAGAACAACTTTGTATTTGTTTTAAGAAAATCGATCGAGGCATTAAGGCTGTAGTCGAACATAATTGTGGGGTTAACGTTTTTCGTCTTCCCTATAATCGTATTGTAATGGTTTGATCAAAATCTCGAGTTCACTTGCCATATAGTACCAATCTATAATATAAGAGCTAGTAACGTTTTTGAGAAGTCCATTTATTATAGCTGGCATTTTATATGTACATGTTTGCTCTCACTTTTAGATTTGCGTAAGGGCTGTCTGGCTGGTAGGAGATGTTGCGTTGTCCGCCAGTTTCAAAAAGAGTGTTGAAAAACATAAATGCAATTTTCTTGGCTCCTATAAGACTTAGAGTAAAAAATTTAATTTGATTTTGTAGGTTAAAATATTCTTTAAAAATTTTGGTTTAAAGTATTTTCGACACCTCCTTCCAATAAAAAGTTAGTTGTATCGAAAAATTTTTAAATTTCTTGTAAAACGTTGTTTCAGCGTTAATCTCACATCTTGTTCGTCTGAGCGAAAAAATGATGAAATAGTTTTTTAAAAATAATCTGATTTTCTACATTCTTGTATCTTTAGATTTTATGTGGAACAAAAATTGCCTCAAATACAGGGTAACAAAGTTGCCAACATACAGCAAAAAATTCCTTAGGTGATTTAATAATTCGTACAGTGCTGCAAACAAAATAACAGATTCTTTTAGAGGGACGCAAGACAAGTGTTTTGTTACTTTAGATGGGAGGTCAATCTCTTTCCGTTTTGTGGGCATTTTTATAAAAAAAAAAAACTTTAAATGCAAACAAAAAATTTTTAAATCAACGGAAAAAATTACAACAATGATTTTTGAAACAAAATTTGACAGTTTTTCGACAATAATGAAAATAGATGTCAAAAATATTTGTGACCATGAATTTAAGAATATATTTTAAGCTACAAAATCAAACAGAAATGCTTACACTTATGTAATGTATTGAAAAACATTAATGTAATTTTCTCGACTCCTATACTTACATACATAAAGTGTATTGGAGTCGAAAAAATTACATTAATGTTTTTCAATACACTTTTTCAAATTATCGGACAACGCAACATCTCGTACCAGCTAGACTGACCTTACGTAAATTTAAAGACTAAAAGCAAACATATTTAAAAAGCCAGCCACACAAAAATGACTTTTTTTGACGTTGCAAGCTCTCGTACTACCATACTCCCCATAATCTCGTAAAGGCCCTATCTACATTTTTAAACTTCTGATAAGGGAAAACAATTAAGGCCTGCTGGTCGAACAGAACGCGATCCGGCAATAAAATCAATACTTCACTTTGGGAAGAAGATCGCGGCGATCATATTTTGTTGTTAATTTCTCACAAAAATCACCGGATTGCGCTATGTTACCCAGACCTTTAATCGCTGATCGCAATCAGAAATTTTGTAGATAGGGCCTTTACGAGATTATGGGCAGTATAGCCTATTGAATAGACCTTTTTAAAAGGAACAATTACGTGTAAGGATTTTTATTCTTGAATATGTTCGCTTGGTTTGTAAGCGAAAAAGCTACTAAATTTATTCATGCGTTTCTGAAAGAATGGTCACGCTGGCTTTTTTTCAATATTTTTGATTAACTCCGAAACTAAGCTGAGTTCCACTTTTTTACTTGGAAAATTTTTTGATCAAAATAAAAGGTCTGTTCGTGTACTTCCCATAACTACAAATTTTATTTTTTTTATATGAGCTTTGACAGAACTTTGGGCTGAAAAAAAAATTCGTAGTTTTGGGAGGTACGTGAACAGACATAAAATTTTCTATTAGTGCAGGCTTATTAACATATTTTTACTGGAAAATAAGAAAAAATTTAACAGCAGTTTAACTATTGAAAATGATAAAGGAGGTTATGAGGGATGCAAAATAGATCAATTTTCCAGGAGTGGAATTGGAAGGAGTTTTTGAGGGGTGACAAAAGGGGGAAATTGTATTCTTTCGTTTTTAAACCACTGCAGCGATTTTTTTTTTTAAGTTTGTACTCAAAGGTTTTTTGTGACTCTCCAAAAGGAAAATTGAATTTTTTTAAGCTTCACAAATAACAGTACTTGCAATACAACCGAAAAGGAAAAGCTTATTTATCTCAAGAATGGCTTTAAGGATTTTGATAAAAAAGAGTTTTAGTAAAAAAAAACAATCAAAATTCATTTTTAACCGTACCTGTCCTATATCGGTTGTTTGGTTTTCGATTTCCTCATTAACAATTCATCCGATTTAAATAAAAAGTTGTATACAAAAGCTCTTTTAAAATGTTAGTAAAATTACATTCCGAAATTTTGAAAAAAATAGATTTTGGACTAAAAAAAGAAATATCATGATTTTTATTTTGGAAATTCAATATCTCAAAAATGGGTCGATTAATTTTTTGAAGATAAATTCATAATTATTTATTAATAAATACTCAAGGTTGGCATACCAAACTTTTTTTTTAATGTCAAAAAAACCGCTCCAGTTTGTTTGCATATATTCATATTTTTTCAAGTCATTAAATGGCATACTTGTTTTTGAGCTCTTAGTTATTCAACTGATAAAACGATTTAATTTTTTTTTAATATTTTTTCTAACTATAATTAGCTACTTGCATATTTTAAAAGTTCTTAAAATCCAAGCAACTTGATTATACGAGCAAGTACGTGCGATCCAGTTGTGCATTTGATCAGATATTGAATCTCAAAGAAATATTACAAACAATTAAACAAAGTTCGACATCACTGGTTTTTCCTTAATTATTTTGTAGGAGTTCCAAACTGATGGATGAACACAACATCTTATACTCTTAGCAGCAAACAAGAACAAAATCAGTGCTTTGTTCTCAGCAACAAGCTTATCTGTGGCACTCTTTGAAGAAGGGTAGCCATAGAAGTTATCATTGGGAAATGGCCCTGATGCTCCTAGCAAAAGACTAGAAGAAAACTTGTTGTAGGCTAAGCTTTGTCCACGATACACTTAGAATAAGTAGACCGCTAAAAGCACCAATTACAATGCAACCTGCTTGCTCCAATAGTAGCAAACTAGAAGATAAATCGGTGCTTGTCTCTTATCTCCAAGCAAAAAGCAAGGTGCGGTGTTTTTTCAACTTATTGCATTCAAAAATATTCAATTAAATATAATTTCTTCGCCTTGGCACTCGATTATAGTATTTTTCATATACCAATTAAGTACTCGTTTGTACGTTATATGTTTATTATATGTACATGTCTTACATTAAAAAAATGTATATGCAGGAATAATATTTTGTGTTGTGTTATTTATAAGTTTTCATTAAATAGATAAGATACGTTTATTGACTACTTCAGTTCTCAATTGAATGGTAACAAAAATTATTTGGATATTCTAAAAATTGTTTTGGTAAAAGTAATTGCATATTGATAAGGTTATATGCACATGACGAATTCTTTTCTGGTTCAAAGCTTTGAGGTATCATTCATTAAAATTATGAAAAAAAAAATATTATTTTTGCATAAATTCACTGTCAACATAATCATGTCAAAAGCTAAAACTATAGGAATTTCTTAAAGTCAGTTAATTAAATTCTGTCCAAATTTTTTACACAAAATTTACTGTTATTATTGCATATGTACTTTGAAGTCATCATCAGTAGAAATAGCTCAAACAGATCCGCTAAGGTTCCTCCCATAAAACGGTTTTTTAATTTTGATTTTCTCATTAACGACTAAGCCGATTGCAATCAAAATTTGTATGCAAAAGCTCGTGTAAAATGTTGAAAATTGCGAAAAAAAAATATATATATATTGGATTTAAACTTAAACATTTTTTATTTGAAAATTCAATATTTCAAAACGAGTTGCGATAATTTTTTTTAAAACTAGGTTAAAAAACGTACATTTATAAATATCCAAAATTGGGGTACCAAAATTTTGTTTAAAAAAATGTTTCCAAAATTGTATACATATATAAAAATTGGCTTTAAAACCCGATCCAACGATTTGATTCTTTTTGCATATTTTCTATATTTTCTCTAACTTCTTGCACATTTTAACAGTTTTTAAGTTCTAAGCAACCTGAACATAAGGGCAAGTACGTGCGATCCAGTCGTGCACTTAATTTCTTTGGTAATTGGATGTTTTGGTCAATATTATTATCTATTTTGTCTATTTTTGTTTGGATAAAATATTGTCATATCTGAAAAATTGAGGTTTTGAGATTATAAGCAGTTTTGTTAAATTAAATTTGTCGTATATGCAAGGTGGGCAACATTTAGGTATTTTTTTGTGGTATGTGTATGCAAAATGCGACACATACAAATTATAAAACAAACGACATTTTTTTCATACAAAATCTGTTCAGTTAAAGTATGATAAATAATTGTCGACAGTGTCATTTTTAATGCACGTACGACAATATTTTACGGGAATAAAAGTTTGTCGTAATAATGTTTGCCTTCTAAATGTCTCAAAATCAATCTAAAATTTTCAATGATGAGTTTCAATGAAAGCTATAACTGGTGCCTTAAAGATCTAACGCAAAACTTGCAAGGAGTTGACTATGTTCACAGTGTCATTGAAAAATATTTATGAAATAAGTTACTATAACTTACCTTTTAAATAATATGAATGTCCCAATAGCTAATTTGAAAATATTGCAAGTGAACCAAAAGGATTTTAAAAACTGTATGTTTTGAATTCCAAGATCCAGTTCTTATTAAGTAAAAACTCTTATATACAGATTTCAACGAAGATCAAACTTTACCTATAAAAAAGGATGTAATAGTTATTGAAGCATCCTGGTCAAAAACCAGACAGATCCACTTATTAACAAAACATGATTCTTTGATTCATATTTAAATCCTTATTTTAATAAAAACTTCACTTTTTTAAAACTTTTTTAATGTGGTTTTCTGGTTCTCCAAATATTTTTATTTTGATTTTGAAGTCTGATTTTTGTAATTGCCTCAACTTTCTGGATTTTGCACTGGACGCTTCAATTTGAAGAAGATATGTGACGAAGAAAACAGACGTCTTCAAAAGCAAACTAATGCAAATTTATGGGAAAGAACTTCTTTTAGCTCCAGCAAAAGCATAGACTCCAACAAAAAAACAAATACCATTAAAAAATAATTCCTTATCTGGAAAAAATTTAGATAAAATATTTTATCATGCCATTTTAAAAACAAATAAAAATATTGATCCTTTAAATTCTATATATTGTTACAACTCAAATGTTTATTATTTTAATATTTAAAATAAAACCAAATCAACCGTGAATTAATTATTGCAATTGTTATTTTAAAACTTCCGAATATTTGAATATTTTTAAGATAAAAAAAATTATGCAAATATTCTCGCATGTCAAAAATAATTGAGGTGAAATGCAAAATAAATTGTTTGAAAGATTGTTTTAGAGTTTTATGCAAGAAAACAAACCATTGCTGTCATAAATTGTCATGCACAACAATGGACCGGCAATTGTTTTGCATGCAAAAAAAAGTGAGGTGAATAAAATATTTGTTTTTTTTTTTTATGGTCTGTTTAGACTTCCAAAAATATATATAACGGGTGATTTTTTAAGAGTTTTAGAACTTAAAAAAAAAAAAAACACAAAAAATTCAAAAAAATGAATGAAATATTTATTTGAATCGATAGTTTGAATCTTGCAATTTAATGTTTAAAGATAATTTCATGCAAATGTTGACCGCGGCTGCGTCTCAGGTAGCCCATCCGCTGAGTCCAATTTTGGCATACTCTTTCACACATATCGGCCGGTATCTCACGAATGAATGCATGGATGTTGGCTTCCAGTGCGTCAATCGAAGCGGGCTTGTCCCTATAGACATTAGCTTTGACATACCCCCACAAAAAATAATCTAATGGTGTCAAATCGCACGATCTAGGCGGTCAATTGACCGGCCCGAAACGTGAAATTAACTGTTCACCAAACTCGCCTCGCAATTGCGCCATTGTTTCGCGTGCTGTGTGGCATGTGGCACCGTCTTGTTGAAACCACATATCATGCAAGTCAAGAACTTCCATTTCGGGCAAAAAAAAGTTTGTTATCATCGCTCGGTAGCGTTCACCATTGACAGTAACGCTGCGATTCGCATCATCTTTGAAGAAATATGGCCCAATAATG
Organism: Dasysyrphus albostriatus; assembly: GCA_946251815.1. Taxonomy (NCBI): domain Eukaryota; kingdom Metazoa; phylum Arthropoda; class Insecta; order Diptera; family Syrphidae; genus Dasysyrphus; species Dasysyrphus albostriatus. Next base: position 25,566,421 of record OX276336.1, on the reverse strand, counting down.
CCGCCGGCCCATAAACCGCACCAAACAGTGGCTTTTTCGGGATGCATTGGTAGCTGTTGCAATGCTTCTGGCTGATCTTCACTCCAAATGCGGCAATTATGCTTATTTACGTACCCATTCAACCAAAAATGAGCCTCATCGCTGAACACAATTTTTCGATAAAAAAGCGGATCCTCGGCCAGCTTTCCAAGAGCCCATTCACCAAAAATTCGGCGTTGTGGTAGGTCGGCTGGCTTTAGTTCTTGCACCAGCTGTATTTTAAAGGCTTTACGCCCAAATCCTTCCGCAAAATTTTCCACGTAGTCCTGTAACAAAGGCCTAACTGCTGGGAACGGCGCCGAATCGACATTTCGCGGTCTTCTGTCACACTAGCTGATACGGCCGCAATATTTTCTTCACTACGCACAGTACGTAAACGTGTTGGTGGTTTCATGTCCAACAAAGTAAATTTGGTGCGAAATTTGGTCACAATCTTCCGAATAGACTGCTCAGAAGGTCGAGAATGCCGACCATAAAATGGAAGCAGCGCGCGATGAACATTTCGAACCGAGCACGAATTTTGATAGTAAAATTCAATAATTTGCAAGCGTTGTTCATTTGTAAGACGATCCATGGTTAAATTGCAAACCGAACTGAAGCTGTTTGACAGTGACACAAGGTACTAAACACACGTCAGCTGTCAAAACCAGTGTTGCCAAAACCAAACCAGCTAAAAAATCACCCGTTATATTCACCTCAAGGCATTATTAGCATGCAAATGGCTTTTACATCCGGAAATAATTATTTTCCTTATTTAGGCCCATAGTTTATTAATTCAGGGTAAATTTATGACTCTATTGGTGGTTTATTACTTTGGAATTAACATTTTTACTTGCGATATAGGTATACTATATGGCAAGTTTTGAATTCGTGCAAAACACAAAATTTAAGGTAACAATCAAACATGACATTACGATGATAGAGAACACCAAAAAAGTGGGTGTCTGTCTGTCTGGGTGTCTGCTTGTCTGTTTGTCAACAGCCTAAACGGCCCGATCGATTTTCATCAAACTTTGTACAAAGTGGTTTTTAGTGATTATGCAAACAAAGTTTTTTCATTTTTTTTTAAACCAAAAATAACGGTACCTGCCATACAATTTTTTTTAATAATTTTTTTTCTTAAAAACGACTCGACAACTTTTCTTAAAAAAATTGAATAAAATACTTTTAGTAAAGGCTTCCTTTGGGTGGAAAATCATTTTTCAAAAAGTGGTTATTAATGGTTATACCTACAAAGAACTATTTTTTTAATTTTCGATTTTCTTCAAAACGGTATGATTGATTTCAATATTTCTTTTTAAACAAGGGCTTCCAAAAATAATTAGTATTTTTGTGTTCTTAAATTAAAAAAACTTCTTTTTGGATTTTTAAAAAATGTTTAAAATTTTTTTTTGAAAACCAAATATTTCAAAAACGATATGATCATTTTTTTTGAATCTTGATACTTGAGGTTTTTATTACATTCTAAAAATTTATACATATTCTGAACAAATACAGAATGTATGTGATGATTCATTTTGTTTACTAAAAATCTTTGACAATTTTTTGAAAGTAACTTGTCATTTAAAACAAATGTCAAACAATTTTAAAAGATATATTTTAATCTACAAAATCAAACAATTATTTTTACTCAAAGTCCAATAAAGGACCTGAGAAAATTGCATTATTGTTTTTGACCTATAGATTTTCAATCTGTGTGTCTGGCGTTAATATTATTATAAATATTATATAAGTATCAGTTAATTAATATTTGCTAAGAAATTCAACAATGAATAATATAATTCTTAAAATATTGACCCACAAGTATTCTTATTGGAATTTTGGCCAAAATATTATTGTTCGATTGGCAACCGCGGTTAAACGTGCAGCAGGTTTATAATTTGAAATTCTGAATCATCTCCTACAACTCCAGCACGATCATTATTGTTAACACAAAATGAGGCGCTAGTAACAAAACAGACCAAACGACTAAAAAAAAAAATTAAACAAAAAGAAAAATTGCAAACTGTAAATTATTTTATGACGAAGTTTTTATAAACGAGTTAAGATGACACTATTCATATGCATTTATAGTTTATTGGTCCTGACGTCATTGTTGATAATTCTCATATGTGTAGTAGGTAGGCCGAGGTATATAATTGTTGTTAAGTACCTATAGACATTTTTCGTATGAAATATTATATGATAAATGAGTTGCATTGAAGGTTGATGCTACTTCGAAATGAATTAAACACTAGGACGCTGTTAATGGAACTTGTATTTACTAAAGAAACACCAACAATAATTTTGATTTATTAATTCATAAATTGTCTTTTTGTAAGTTTATATGAGATCAAGATCCATTAGTAAATGTTTAATGGAATTTGTGGAGTTAAATAAAGTTGAATGCATCAAGCTGATGCAGATGATACTAGATTTCTTTGTCAGATTGAACTTTTCAAGGCTGCGGATTAATATTGAACTTTAAAAAGCTCCGAGAATACCAATCTATAAAGAGTGCAGAAGTATAATGAAGACTTGAAGAATCATACCAGTATATATATAGGTAAAGTTTGATCTGAAGAGCTGAAAGCTCTAAACGTAGGTAAATGTTTCTGCTTATCAGTTATAGTTTGGTTGGCAGTGCAGAATGCCTTAAGAAACTTAAGCACTTCGTTAAATATAATTTTATGTGTGACGATCTTAAGCTGGAATATGTCTTTTGACACGTATGTACATACATAGATAAAAAGCAATTTGTTTTTTTAAGGAATAGGTCAAAATTATAATTGCAAATTCAAAACTTATCTCGGTCTCTAGCTAGCTGTCTCTAGTTTCGCACGTCAACTTTGGTTGAGGTTCTTTTCGACTTGCTCGTACCATCTGTTACGCTGTCTTCCTCTACTGCGCTTTCCCACGGAGTTGGAATCAAAGACTTTCCAGGCCGGAGCATCGATGTCCATTTGCTCTCGATGTTCAAGGTACCGCAGTTGTACAGCCTGTACAGTTCATTGTACTTCCTTTCTATTCCTCATTTGACTTTTGGTCGTTTGTACTAGACGGCACCAAAAATCAACGACCTTCTTAGTCCAAAAAAAACAGCGATTAGCAAAAGAAATTCTTCGTTCGATCTCAGCACTGGATTTACACAAAATCTCTGACCACCTGGAAATTATAGCTCCCTATTTTGACGTTCTGCCCGAGAAGTTGCACAGAGGTCCGTTTACTGAATTTTGGCGTCGAAAATTATTTCCCTCGCCAATTCTTAAAATAAATTATGAAATTTGGTACACTTGATGATTTGGGGATTCTGAATTCTGTGATACTGCATTTTTTTCTACTTGAAATTTAATTCTCTACGCGCCAAAATTAGTCAGATTTTGTTCAGATCAATAATATTAGGTCTAAAATTAATTTCCAATACAAACATTTTTAAAAATAAGCACTTAAACTAGTTCTATTCCTTAGGGAACATTTCTGACCATTTTGGACCATCTTTTATAAATTTGGTACAAATCAGTATTGCAGTCATTTTTATATGAAAGTATACAATCAAGCTCATTTTTTAGGACAATTTAAACATAAACTTCACTCAATTCCTGATTTCGACAATACTTTATCTAAATTTTTTTAATTTGGAACCATGTTCTTACCTTAATTGTGAAGCCTCTGTAGGAAGTAGACAAAAATAGGTAGTATACCACTGAACTCAGCATCCCTAAATTGTCAAGTGTACTTAATTTTATTAATACAAGTATATTAAGAATTGGCATGGGATACGACATTGATCTGTCCATATAGATCGTCTCTCTAGATGCTATCATACATATGTGGCCTTGAAACCGATGAAAAGGTAGTGGGTATCGATTTGAAATTCTTGGATTTCTTCCAAGATCTGCCGTAGTGTGAATATTTTCTCAATGGTGGTCTAAGACGACACTTATACAGATCTTTCAGGTTGTTCAAGAATGGCTTCAGAAAGTACCTCAAAGATCTTGTATGTGATGTTATGGAGCATTGCCTCTGTATTCGGTATAATCTAGAGGATTGCCCTTCCTGAGGATCAGGCAAACTATGTTGAGATCCCATTTATCCTGCATGCTTTTCTCCAACCTTATTTTGCAGATAAACCAGCTTTGAATAATTCGAACGCAAGGTCATTAGCTCCGGCAGCTTTATTGGACTTAAATTTATATAAGGCTATCTTCATTTCGTCACGATCGGGTGGACGCAATTGTTTGCTTCCGTCACGTCAGCGTCATCTTGGTTGAATGGTGAAATCTGCATGGCAGTAGAATTCGATCCACCATCGAAATCATACAATTTGCAGAAATAATTTTTCTATTTTCCTGCCGACTGTAATTCTATCACCATGTTCTCCTGGCCGTTCTTCCAGGCTTCGGTCAGAGCCTCGAGCTGTGAGCTGTAACCCTGAAAGGTTCTTTTTACATTTCAGTTAAACTTCCGAACTTCATTCCATAAAGGCATGCGCTTCTCTTCTGAAAAGCCGGTGTTCCTCTCTTTTCTTTTTCTCGTAGAGCTCGCAAGCAGCTGGGGACCCTATACAGAGCACCGCTTTGTATATGCTTTTTGTTTGGCTGCATAAACTTGCAGGCAATCTTTATCAAACCAAGTGCTTTTCTGTGGTGTTGCGAAACCCAGCATGTCTAATTCAGCATCTCTTATGGCTTCCAGCAACTTTTTCCCCTGGTTCTCGATGATTGATGCTTCTTGTGACTGTGACCCTCCAACTTCGAATTTGCTCAATGTCTTACCCTATTTTAGCTTTGGTCTAGATATCCGTAGGACTACCTTGGCAACAACGAGATAGTGGTCCTAAAAGGGTTTGGAAATCCTTGATACTGAATGAACGCCAAGCACCAATTGCAATGTGATCAATCAGGCTGGCGGTTGATTGAACAGGATATCACGATGCCAACTTCTTAAGCTAGATTAACGAGGTTTTGTTTTCCTAGTTTAGCATTCAAATCACAAAAGACAATTTTTATTTCACAACTTGGGCATTGATCTTATGTCTTGCCCTTGAGCTCGTAGAAGTCATCCTTTGTGTCATCATCTATCTCTTCCGTGCATATGAGACTAATTCTGGAGAATTTGGTCTTGAAGCAAAATGTCTTGAGGTGTTCATTCACATAGTAGAAACTCAAGATTTCTTGCCTTAAGGCTCGGGTTCACCTAGCCCGGCATCGACCAAAATAAGCTCGGGCCTCATCGTCGGAAATCGAATGGAAGTAAACGTATGTAAGAGAAAGAGAGTATGTACACCACTCAAACCAACACTGTCCAATGACTCTAGGGTCTAGGGCCCCCACTTAATGTTCGGCTGCACGTGGTCTATAGACAGAACATTCCACGTGCAGATCCAAAGTTCGTTGTCCTTATTTCGTTTGTTGAGTCGTCAACAGTAAATCCACCCATATCTGAGACTTGTCGTTGCATCGCAACATAATAGTTTAGCATGGCTGGGACTCATACGCCGCCGCTGGGTGGCACACCCCCCTACCTGGAGGAGCAGTACCTATTTATGCTTAAGTTCGTATTCAAAAAAGCAGAATTTGATTAAACTTTTATAGCAGTTTATATTTTTTTTTTCATTTTTCAAATAACAATAAATGTTCGTTCTTGTTGATTCTCATACATGAGAGTCTCTGTTTTTAAATTTTCCTTTCAAGTATAAGAAATAAAATAAAGACTATTAAGGCCAAGTATATAGGTATTTATGAGTCATTAAATGAAAATAAAATAATTTTCCTCGCGATCTCTAATTTCAAGTCATGTGACGAAGAGGAAAAACCCCCGAGTGTCGTTAAAATGTTTCTTTTAATCAAACAATGCATTTGTTTCGTTTTGAAATTGATGCCGAAGGATGTGTACGAAGACACTAATATTTTGAGTTTCACGTTGAAAACTGTTTATGGAACTCTGCTTCAAATAATACGAGTATACAAAAATTAATATTCCCTGTAAGAACAATCACAACAAACAAATGAATATTGATGAAAATTCGTTCGTGCTACAACGTACTCGTATATGTAGAGCATCAACTGGTTGCTCATGTAACTCCAACATGATCAAACTTTAATTGTGAAGATGACTTAGTGATGCTCACATCTTTATCCGAATATACAGATTTCATTGAGAAATACTAAAATCCATATCACATCAAAATGATGTTCATAATTGAATCAAATGAAAATATTCAATATTTTTTTTCGTCAATCTTTTTTATTACCGGGAAGTCTATAAATATCCAAACACACATGGGATTCACAAATTGATATGGTTGGTGCCAATTAAAGAAAGCAACGCATATCCATTAAAGCTGACAAACAAACAGCCGCCGGCAATTGAGACAAATTAAAAAGAATTAACTGAACATGATGCGGCAGCGGTAGCTGTAGCAAAAAGTGCAACATCATCACAGCTATACATATTACACTTAACGGTGATGATAGGTGAAATTAAATTGTTATCATATTTGCACTTTGTCTCTTAAGTGGATTGCGACTGTGAGGAGCATTAACAAGTCAATAAATCTCATCATCATATAGCTTGGTTGTAAAACTGTCACTCAAATGTGTTAAATAATAATATTTTACATAAATGTAAATAATTTAAGACCACACAGTGAAATGCTACTCGTATATCTTATTTGCATACATAGTGAGTAATTTTTGATGTCAATAAAGTTGTGATGACTAAGATAAAATGATCTGCAAAATTTCTTTTGAAATTCCTACGTGTTTGGAAAAAGAAATGTTTGATGGGCAATTTTCTGTTTAATTTTGGGGACAATGAGTGTCAAATAGTGTGTGTATGTGTTTGGAATAAAACAAGCAAATGAGTTTATATTTCATAGTAAATTTTTTAAAATAGCTTACTGGCATCATGGCCTCATTTTAAATAAACAGTTACTAAAATATTTTATTTTTTGTTTCAAGAAAAACACCAGAACTTGTTCTTGCAAATAAAAGGACCATTAAAGTCTTATAGCCTCCACATTCAACGAATCCTAACTGTACAAATGTGTATATGTGGAAAATAAATTATGAAAATTTGTGCCGGTAGCGTCAAAAAATGGTAAGGTAACGCAAGGTTACCTATTTTGGCTATTCACTGCAATTTGGAATATTTCTTTCTTAGTTTTTGACAAAAATATGAAAAATATTCTCCAATTTGAAATTTTTTCATCTTTGTATTCTTTTGTCATTAATTTTATTTCGAACTTACCCTCAATAATTTCGATAACTGGCACTCTATTTCACTTATTCTTAACTGACTGTTTTGAACTGAGTCGCACCTGTAAAGCCAAAATAAATTCTATTTATTGAATCTCCAAATTGGTTAAGTCCACAAGCAATCGCTATATACACAATGTCCCAATATGGCAAGAAATGTGATAAATATACAAAATAAATAAACAATATTGGAAAGAATCAAAGGTTGTCTCATTTGTTTTGGTTAATTTTTCAAAAAAAATGTAATAAAGAATTTAAATTTAGAAAATAAAATTGGGATAATGGTTTGATGAAATTTTTATTGGGCTACAATTTTTGGCTACACAAACATTTTAAATGAGCTTTTTAACTTTCCTTCTTCGAGATCTAGGGCCTATAACACAATAAATAAAGTACTTGTTGAACAAGTGAAACTCAACAAATTTTTAAAATTTGTGTAATACGAAACAACAAGTCTAGGAGACTTTAAACAATTGCCTGGCTTCTTCCAACAGTGGAAAATTGCTTAAATCCATCGTTTCTGTAACGGGAAACAACCAAAGGTTAAAAAAACAGAGAATAAACTTGTTAAATAGTTGATACATTTTAACTGATGGTTGCGGACTTGCTGATTTTTGATCAAATATTTTTCCTTCGAAGACTTTACGACACATCGTGTAAGAAAAACTTGTTGGAATGGTTCAACAAGTCGAGGGAATTTTTTCAGTTGACAATTGTAACGCTTTTTATTGAGTTACAGAAATGATTTTGACTTGTTAACAAACATAGTTGAACAAGTAATTGTTGACTAGTTGACTCATCGTTTAACAAGTCAACAATTACTTGTTCAACAAGTGAAAATCATTTCGGTAACTCAGTAAAAACCGTAACAATTGTCAACTGATAAAAATTCCTTCGACTTGTTGAACCAGTTCAACAAGTATTTTTTACACGATGATTCGCAACGTAGAGGTGGATGGACGTTATTTGTAGGAAGGACAACAACAATTAATTATCAATATTTTGCCAAACACTGTGGATTTTGGACTACACATGAAGCTCTATTTCGAAGTAAATTTTTACTTAAAATATATTAGTCTATTTTTAATTATTATTATCACTGTTTGTTTCAAAATAAAAACTTAAACACTTTATTAACCAAATTCTTTACTACTTAATAAATTATAAACAATCTACTGCAAGCATTTTTTGCTAAATTGTTGACTATGAACAAGTCCGCAACCGTAATTTTCAACAAGTTTATTCTCTATTTTTTGAACTCTTGTTGTTTTTAGTTACAGAAACAGTAGATTTATGAAATTTCGCACTTATTGAAAGAAGGAAATATTTAAATTGCATTGATCGTATTTGGCCTTGAACTATAAAATATTTTTGTATACCTCATGGCATAATAGTTAGTGCGTTCGACTGGTTTTGATTCCCAGCCACTGTCACCTACAACTGAAATGTTCTTCTCCGAGGTACTGCCTCTTGCGAGGAACTTACAAGTTACAAATCCTCCAAGAGTATACTTGTCATGAATCATGAATAAGTGGTTCCCGTATTGCTGTTCTGACTGGGCAACAAATATTGGGTCCCTTCCTTTTCTGCCAAACAACCCGCACACAGGAATAATTGAGAGTTGTAAGTCACTAGGTCCTTGTCCTCCAGGAGCTGTTGCATAACTTAATTGATTTTTTTTTTATAAATTTGTTTAAGTTCCATAAACAAAGTTTTGGAAAATATTTATAACAAAAGAATACAAAAATTGAATACTTGCGAAGAATTGCCAAACACATTTTGCTTGCTAAAAATAAAATTTATTTAATTAACCAGAAATAAGAAATGAATTTTCTTTTTTTTTAAGAAATAAAGAAATACTCGTAAGTTGTTAGTTACGTTTTTTATTTTAATTCTACAAAATAATTGTTAACAATAAAAGTTGTAGGGTTTTTCGGTCCCAAATGTAAATGCGAGATTGTTGAGTGAGATTTTGTTATTTCGAGATTATGAAAAAAAAAACTTAAATTTTTAAAATTTAATTTAATTAATTTTTTAATGTTCATTAAATGCATTCGATTTAGTTGAATTTCGCTTTGAGAACTTGATCAAATATGGGAATGTATTGGAAAAAAAAAAAATAAAATTCGTTGAAGCCGTTTTCTAAAAAAATAATTTTTCACTATTTAAAATTCTTAAAACATTTTGGTATGCAAATCTTCAGTATATTTTTTATTAGCATATCAACCCGTTTCTGAGATATCGAATTTTCAAAAATAAAAATGTTTTTTTATTGAAAATGTTATATGCAATATTATTTTTAGCTTTATAAACATATGAAAAGTTTATAGAAAAAAGAAAAAAATTATTTTCCTAAACGGTTTTTTAAAATTTGTAAGGTACCGTTGTTTTATCATACAAGTAATTTTTTTTAATATTCTAGAGTGTAGCAAATAAAGTTTTAAGAAAAATCGACCATCTAGTTTTCAAAATATTTGAATTTCGAAAGAAAAGAAACTTAAATTATTTTCAAAAAATCCAAAAAAATATTTTTTTCGAAATTTTTGGTTAAACAAACTATTAAGCTATATTTTTAAAAACTTTTGTGTACAAAAAAAAATTAAATATTGAAATCAGAAATACTATTTCGCAGAAAATCGAAAATTAAGAAGGTTTTCTGAAAAGTACCTTGGTACCATTAATAAGCATTTTTTTTTTGAAAAATCGATTCCTATAAACAGGCCACCTTTAGGGCCAGTTTTACTAATATTTAACTCGTGGTTCAGCAATTTTAACTCCCCGACCTCGGCGAACTTACTGAGGTTCAACGATGGCTCAGGCATTAAGTTAGCTTCTTTTACATACTTGAACCTTGAACCATCAGCCAGTAAAAATTTTTGAACCACGGATCAAAATTTGAACAACGTTTCTACAACCGGTCCTTACTAAAAAAGTTAATTTAATTTGTAAATTTTAAGTTGTAGAATCGTCTTTGAAAAAAAAATGCTATTCAAATATTTATGACGGGTATCACCATTTTTGGTTCTAAAAACAAAAATGCACGACTGGGTCGCACGTACTTTCTCTTATCTTTAAGTTGCTTGGAAGTAAGCACTTTAAATATATGTAAGTAATTATAGAAAAAAATAGAAAAATATGTAAAAGCATTGAAATCGGTCTTTTAACTGTATAAGAAATTAGGGAAAAACATGAGCACGCCATTTGATTGCTTGAAAAACATGAGTATTGCACATACTTAATTTAAATAATTTAAAATCGTTGCGTTGGAGCAGTTTTCTTAAAAATTAATTTTTCAAATATAAAATGTTTGCAATATTTTTAAATGAAGTTTCGGTATTCCAAATTTTAATATACCTTCAAAACATTTATTAACCTAGTTTGAAAAAAATTAACTAACGCGTTTTTGAAATATTGAATTTTCAAAAAAAAAAAAATATATATTTTTCGAAGTTTAGATATTTGTATGTTATATTATAAACATTTGAAAGGAGCTTTTGCATAAGATTTTTGACACAAAACTGTAAAGCCGTTACTGAGAAAATCGAAAAAAATATATATATGGCAAGTACCGTTAAAAACTGTTTTTGGCATTTTTTTTTATTAAAAAATCCACTAAAAATTAGCTAAAAGGAGCTAAAAAAAATTAAATTTCCCCTCTGGAGAGTTACATAAAATCTAAAGTTCAAAATTTGAAGCAAATCGCGTCAGTGGCCTAGGCTGTAGAACGAGGTACAGACAGACATCGTTATTTCATGTGTGATTGTTATCTGTTTTTTTTTTTTTTTGCACGTTACCAAAACTTGCCCTATAGTACCTGTATCGCAGGTAAAAAATGAAAAATTGTGGGAGGAATCACCAAAAACCACCATGTACCAAGTTTAAAGAAAAGCCGTTTTGTCCAGGCAATAGCCGAACAGAACTACAGATAGACAGAGAGAATTTTGAGACCCACTTTTTTCGTCTTCCCTATAATTGTAATGGCAAGTCTGATCGAAATTTCTAGCTCAATTTTTTCTTACGAATGCACAATTCGTCATATATGTAGTATCTCTATATATATATTGGAAGTAAAAAGTCTTATAGAAAGAATATTAGATTTTATTTCAAAATACATCAGCAAATATTCCTTTTATTGTCTTGCTACGCTATAATTTTGAACCACAAAAGCAAACCAATAGTGCATTTTATATTTACGCTTCCAAAGTTTAACCTAATTATCTGCATTTTCAAATTTGCATCAACAATCTGAGAGTCTTTTTCTTTCACTTCTTTTTCCCTTTCCTCCATCTTTATTGGCATAAGAAAATAAATTAATCGAATTTAATTTCATTGCTGTCTTCATTATTTTAGTATTTTTGTGTAGGAATGACCTTGACAATTATTGCATATCAGTAAAAGGAACAATCAATTTCTACACATATAAAATTCATACACAAAGTTAGTAAATAGTTGCAACCTTTATTACAATTTCTTTAAATTTATGTGATTTTCTAGAGCAGGCGGGAGTAAAATCTAAATTGGTTCCCAAACAAAAATGACCTCAAACCTTTTGATTAATTGATTTGATTGATTGAAAACAACAAAGAATAGACAATCCAACTGCGTATATTTTTGTTCCTTCGTGTATTTTTTTTTGTTTTTCTATAAAAATTGTCATAAATAGTAATTTTTGTAGGACAAAAGCATCATTCATAAACAATTAAGTACATTTTGTTAGAAGAAAACAAATTCTATTTGTGAATTACTATGTGAGTTTGATGTCTTGAGGGGCGAATTAACTTGGGTTGGGGTCGTATTTTTTGAACAGAAAATCAAATTGATTTTTTTGAACTATTAACAGGATTTAAACATACGGAATAATAACCTACATATAACGGGTGATTTTTTAAGAGGTTTAGAACTTAAAAAAAAAAAAACACAAAAAATTCGAAAAAATGAATGAAATATTTATTTGAATCGATAGTTTGAACCTTGCAATTTAATGTTTAAAGATAATTTTATGCAAATGTTGACCGCGGCTGCGTCTCAGGTAGCCCATCCGCTGAGTCCAATTTTGGCATACTCTTTCACACATATCGGCCGGTATCTCACGAATGAATGCATGGATGTTGGCTTCCAGTGCGTCAATCGAAGCGGGCTTGTCCCTATAGACATTAGCCTTGACATACCCCCACAAAAAATAATCTAATGGTGTCAAATCGCACGATCTAGGCGGCCAATTGACCGGCCCGAAACGTGAAATTAACTGTTCACCAAACTCGCCTCGCAATTGCGCCATTGTTTCGCGTGCTGTGTGGCATGTGGCACCGTCTTGTTGAAACCACATATCATGCAAGTCAAGAACTTCCATTTCGGGCAAAAAAAAGTTTGTTATCATCGCTCGGTAGCGTTCACCATTGACAGTAACGCTGCGATTCGCATCATCTTTGAAGAAATATGGCCCAGTAATGCCGCCGGCCCATAAACCGCACCAAACAGTGGCTTTTTCGGGATGCATTGGTAGCTGTTGCAATGCTTTTGGCTGATCTTCACTCCAAATGCGGCAATTATGCTTATTTACGTACCCATTCAACCAAAAATGAGCCTCATCGCTGAACACAATTTTTCGCGCGATGAACATTTCGAACCGAGCACGAATTTTGATAGTAAAATTCAATAATTTGCAAGCGTTGTTCATTTGTAAGACGATCCATGGTTAAATTGCAAACCAAACTGAAGCTGTTTGACAGTGACACAAGGTACTAAACACACGTCAGCTGTCAAAACCAGTGTTGCCAAAACCAAACCAGCTAAAAAATCACCCGTTATATACGTTTATAGCTATATTGAGGTCTGAGTTATAAGCTGTAATTGGCAGTAAGATTTAAAAAGATCTCTCTCTCTCTCGCGAAACAAAAAATCAATAATATTGATATCTGATATTTGACTGATATTTTCCACCCAAATCCAAAATATGTAACTTTAATTCCTTTATTCTTAGCTCAAAATCTAGTCTTTAAAATAAAATAAATAAGAACCTTGAAGTGTCCTCAAAACTAGTTCCGCAAAGCAAACCGCAACTGTGTAAATTTGCCTTGTTTGTTTATTTTCATATTCCCCCAAATATTAGTTAAAATTAAAAATCAAAATTATCCTCATTCCACCTTTATACTCAAAACTACATGGGTTAGGTACGAAATCTCGCAAATCAAAATATCATATTCAAAATCTCACAATACGAAATTTCAAAATTACAAAATCTAGCTTTTCATATTCTCGGAAATGCAAAATCCTGTTTTTAACAATCTGGCAATTAGAAAATCCTGCAAATTAAAAAATCGCAAAATTAAAATCTCTCAAAACTGAATTGAAAATTCAGAACTCGCGTGAGTTTTCGAAAACAATAAAAAGCAAAGAAAAATGTATTCGTTTCTGAGTTTCTTTTTTTTTCTTTGCTAGGGTCCCAATTCCGCAAGAGCGAATTTTTTCTGTGTTCACAGAAAATCGTGTACACGTCAATTTTTGCGATTCCGCAAGAGTGAGTTTTGAGTTTTGACAAATATCGTATGCACATTAATTCACATTTATTCATCACACTTGTTTTGGGCGTGAACGAAATGTGTACACGGAAAATTATTCAAACTTGCAAATTGGGCCCCAGGATTTTTATTTTTAATTTGAATTTGTGAAATTAATATTAGCCTAATTTTAGTAGACAAGTGCGATATTTTAGTTTATACGAGACTCAAATTCAACAATTTGTTTCTTATGAAGTGGGTCTATTTTAAATGAATGTCCTGTAATTTTTATTCATATTTCTCAAAAAATGTATGTTTTTGCGGTTTTCACCAGAAGCTTTTGAAAAGTTTTCAACAAAGTGCAAAAATTCGAGTTTTGAAGTCTGCTAAAACATTGTTGCGCAAAAAGGAAAAAAACATTACGGAAATATCGGAATCATCCACAATTGGCTTACGCGGACATTCCAGCGCGAATGATCCAGAACGCTCTTGCCTCCCGATTGGAGTCACTATTCCAGAATTAGTCGACTAAGTCCACGGTCTAATATTGGACGATTGGCGATAATGGTGAAGGAACTCGAGGAACTCACACAGCTCGGTAATTTCCATTTTGCACAAATACCTATTTGGACATTACTTTCGATCGATAGCAAACAAAACAGTTTAAACATTTCAATGGAGTATTTGGCCATCTTCAACCATAATTCAAGCAAGATTTTGAGCCGATTTGTAACTGTGACCACACATAAGAGACCAAAGAACAGTGTTAACAGCGCAATTCTTCAGGTGAATCCATTCCACACCAATTTCCTTGAGAAATGTAAGCCGATTATGGATACTTATTATGCAGACCTCTCTAAGCAATTCAATGCTGGTTAAAAAGGAAAAAGATGCCATTTGGCAAGGAAGAATTTTCTTTTTTATCAAGACAAAGCTTCTGCACACAAATCCGCAGTCACCACGGCAAAATTGCATGGATTAAGATACTAGTTTCTACCCAATCCAGCTTATTCTCCTGGTTTTGCCCCTTGAGACTACATCTTATTTCTTAATATGAAGAAATGGCTGCGGTGGAAAAAGTTTGTCTTAAATACTGAGGTTATTCAAGAAACAAGAACACATTTTGAGGCTTTCGAAAAAAATATTTTTTGTAGGGAAAACAAAATTAGAAAAACGTTTGATGAATTGTATCGAGCTTAAAGAAAAATGTCGAGAAAGCAAAAGTTTTTTTTTTCCAAAAAGAGTGTCCCTTCTTTAAACTTTCAAAACTTATTGACCCACACTCGTAGGTATTTACGAGAATTTTTGGTGTTAGATTTAAATGCGAAATTGTTAAAAGCCACGGATTATAAATTTGTGAGATTCCGTTATATAAGTTTTTAGTTTGTTGGATTTATCGCCTTTACGACCCGTGATTTTTCCCGCCTGGGCCCAAGCCTTCTCTCGACGGCCCTGGTTATTGGCATTTATATAAAGACCTTTGAAAACCAGAGTAAGTTTGATATGATAACGAATGAACATGATATCCAAGTTCACTCTACACAGAGCGTAAAGAAAAGGAAATTTGCATTTGCAAAAGCTTAAACTAGTTTTTAAAGACTCTTAGTGCATTAGCTTTTATAGATCTCAATTTTAAGAGATAAGTTGTTTGCAATAATTTGTATACTCTAAGGAAAGATATGTTTACTTTTATAAATATACGAGTTAGTATAAGATTGGATTTTGACAACTCTTAAAGTTGGTATAATACTTAGCCAGAGTTGTAAGGTCTATTTGTAGTGATAAGCATTTTACATTCAAGCTAAGGATATTTGCAACAAATAAACAATATATATTCTTCTATCCGTGAAAATATTAGTGAAATTGTTTGAATAAATTTGAAAAAAAAAAAAAGGACAAGAACTTGAAAATTGTATCTTAACGACAACTTACATCATAAAGGTGATAGTAAATCTGGAATGTAATCCCCATAGATCATAGAGGAAATCGTTTGTGTGGCTTAATAAGAACATTTAAACAAAAATGAATCAAAATAAACTAATTCAAAATGGCAAAGATATAAAAATTCAAAAATTTAAACACAAAAATAACACCTCAAAGCCCGGTTTTGTGAATAAAACTACCAGCGCTGCTGATAGCAATAAAAGTGATTTAGGTAACAACTTTGTAGCACCCGATGGTGGCTGGGGTTGGTTGGTAGCCATTGCATCGGGCGTGAGTGTTGTAAGTTTTAAATTTTTGATTTTCCATCAAAATATTTCGGCATATAACAACAAATTGATTTGTTTTTTTTTTTTTCAATTTTAATTTTTATAGCTAGTCACATATCCTGTTCTTCAGCAATTTGGAATTTTATTTAGAAATAAATTTTTAAAGATCGGAATGAGTGGTTCAGAAATAACAACAATAATAAATGCTCAACAGGCAGCAGCCATGTGTTCAGGTAAGAAGATGACAACTTGTTTGCTTAAATCATAATTTTGACTATGTATCCATGGCAAAAAATATATACAAGGTTGTATGAAGGAAATTTATGAAAAATGTTTCTTTTATCATTAAATACCGAATTTCTGTCAAAATTAAGGGTTGTTTCGATATTAATATGCTTAAGTTATTTGATATTAAACTTCATGAACATGGCACTTGGCGCATGTTTTAGTTGTCAATACTTTTTATTGCTGATTTTCTAGGCACAGTTTTTTTGTGGGTATAGTACAAACTTGCCTGTTTTTGTTCACATTTATTTTTTGCCGTGTTTTTATTTTTGTTGAAAAAAAAGGTAAACTTTGGACCGCTATAATTTCGAGATTATTATAAATTTCTTAAGTTCAATAATAGCTCATTTTGTAGATTATTTTATTATATGAAATTAGTATTTTCCATAATTTTGGGACTTGAATTTATAAAGAAGACATGTACCACACAAATCATGCAAACAAAAATTCCAGTCAAAATGCAATTTTAAAAAAATTTTCGGCTTAATCTTCTAGGTACACCATGAAGTTCTTACACTTTTTTTTCTAGTTGTATTGATTGTACAAACAAATTTTCAAATTTTGCTGATTTTCTCGGTGCAGAACTAGAAATATTACAATTTTTACCCCTGAATTTCTAAAAATAACTATAGTTTTCGAAAAATTGACCAGAAACTGAATTTTACACTTCTTACCCCCATTCACCCTCCCTAAAATATTTTTGCCCCGTCCGAAATTTAATGTACTTTTAAATACTAACGTCATCAAAACATAGCTCTCCACCAATATTCAACTTTGTCGGAATTTTTGGGAAATGAAAGTCTAATATTTTTGGACTCTTGGTACTCATTTTTTTTTTTTTTGTTGGAGCAACTTAAAACGTTAAAGTTGCAAGCAAAACCAGTTTTTGCATCAGTTCGTGCAAATAATTTTTTGAATTAAATTCCGCTAATTGAACGAATACCCACACAACACTGTGCGATGCGACGGACGTATGATGAAGTGGACATAAAACATAAAACATTTTTGCTTTGGAAAAAATGGCGGAAAGCTGAATTTTGGCGTAAAGTCTCCTCATGGCATTCTAAGAAAACTGTAAAAAAGCGATATGGACACCGCTAACAATTATACGGGGTCAAAGGCCCCCAAATGGTTTTTAAGGAATAACTCCCGAATGGCAACTCCTACAGAAAAAATGTCAAATACAAAGTTGAAGCTTAAAAAATGTCCTTCAACAAAATATTTAGCAACTTTTTTCCATAAAAGTCACCGCTTTCGAGATAATTCAATCGGCAGAGTTACGGATTTTATGTTTCTGTACAAAATATACTCTTTTACACCACCGTTGAAGTTTTGTACAATATGAGATTTTTTTGCGTGGTATCCCCCAGAAGTATTACAGTATTAGAAAATATATACAGGGAGCTCATCGATTCGGGCTCCACTACGTTAATCAAACAGGGTCGAAGGTCACGAAACATGGTATTTCATTCATACAGGTTGATTCACATAAAATGTGACAAAAAGCTTAAACGTGTAGGGTGAGTAAATAAAAGAAAAAATCGTAAGAGAGGGAGGGTTCAATTCTCCCCCGTTCAGCCGGGAGGAGCAATTTCCTATGAAAGTTACTTGAAACAGAAAAAATAAAATGCACGACCGAGCCGCACGTACTAGCTCTTATATTCAAGGCGCTGAGTGTTTAAGAACATTTAATGTAAGGACATGGAAATTATGAGTGAAAAATGTTTAAAAGCATGAAATACGATATTTAAATAAGCTAAAAAAAACTTCGTTGAAAGTTTGAGATGAACAAAAGAACGCCTTTTTAAGTCTTTACTGAATATGATTGTATCGACAAAAATTATTATTAAATCGTTGAAGCATTTTTCTTAAAAAATATTTTTTTTATATAAAATTCTTAAAACATTTTTAAGGAAAACTTTTTCAGTGTATATCTTAAGCATTTATTTATGTGCACCTATACAAAAATAAAATTTGAAAACAATTCGCTAACAAATTTTTGAAATATCAAATTTTCAAAAATTGAAACTTTTCTTAAAAATTCAAAAACTTTTTCTTTTGAAAATTTTGATATCCAATATTATTAAATTTTATCAGAAATTTAAGTTTAAAAAAAAATTATCTAAATCCGTTCAGCCGATTATGAGAAAATTCAAAGTAAAAAACACGTTCTATGACAGGTACTATTAATAGTTGCTAAGTGCAAAATTTCATAATTTTTTGTAGTAGATCGTATTAATTTTAGTATGGGGAAGGAGTTTAATCAAAATCGTAGAAGTCTTCTTTGAGAGAAAAAATATTTTCCTTTCCGGTTTTTTAAATTTTTGTATGGAAGATAGCGTTATTTTTTCAAATACATATATATGCTAATTTTTTTCTTAAAAATATTTTAGAGAGCACTAAAAAACTGTTAAGTATCGAGTTTAAGGGAAATCGATTATATCGTTTTCGAAAAATCTGATTTTCAAAAAAAAAATTTGAAACAATTTTTAAAAATCTCAAAAATATTTTTTTATTTAAGTACACAGAAAATATTTATAGTTTTTGGAAGCCTATGCATACAAATAATTATGGTTTCAAATTTTTTGTTTAAAATCAAATGTTTCGAAAACGATTTGATCGATTTTTTGAAAGTCGATACTTAAGAGTTTTTTAGTAGATACCCTCTAAATTATTTTTTAGAATTTTTTTAAGAAATTTGAAAACTAAAATAATGGTTCTTTGGAGGTACCATTTATAACCATTCTTTGAAAAATGATTTTCCACCCAAAGGAGGTCTTTATTTAGAATAATTTATTGATTTTTTTTTTAAGAAAAGTTGTCGAGCCGTTTTGAGTAAAATACGATTAAGTTCAATTGCCAAAAAAAAAATTGTATGCACAAAAACGTGTGGGCATAATAACCAAAAACCACTATGTACTTAGTTTTAAGAAGATCGATCCAGCCGTTTAGGCTGTAGGCGAACAGACGGATAGAATTGTGCCACCCACTTTTTTGGTGTTCTCTATCATCGTAAAGTCATGTTTGATTGTTATCTCAAGTTTTTTTTGCACGTATCCACTTGCACTTGCCTTATAGTACCTATATCGGAAGTAAAAATCATTAAAAAACAACGTCAATACTTACAATGCCATGCTTTACATTCTTTAATATAATTTTAAATAAAGTTAAAAAACTTATTTTCAAACTTAAAATTTTAAGAAAATAATTCTTAAGAAAATGTTATTTTTATGTAACTAAGTACATACTATTTTTGTGCTAAAAAACCAAAAATATAAAACCATTGAATTTTGAAAACAAAAAAGTACTTTATAAAATTCTGAAAAAATTAATTTAATATTTAATAAAAAGTCAGTCTCGCCTATTCCGTCCTTTCTTTAATTTAATTTTATTTTATTTTATTTTATTTTATTTTATTTTATTTTATTTTATTTTATTTTATTTTATTTTATTTTATTTTATTTTATTTTATTTTATTTTATTTTATTTTATTTTATTTTATTTTATTTTATTTTATTTTATTTTATTTTATTTTATTTTATTTTATTTTATTTTATTTTATTTTATTTTATTTTATTTTATTTTATTTTATTTTATTTTATTTTATTTTATTTTATTTTATTTTATTTTATTTTATTTTATTTTATTTTATTTTATTTTATTTTATTTTATTTTATTTTATTTTATTTTATTTTATTTTATTTTATTTTATTTTATTTTATTTTATTTTATTTTATTTTATTTTATTTTATTTTATTTTATTTTATTTTATTTTATTTTATTTTATTTTATTTTATTTTATTTTATTTTATTTTATTTTATTTTATTTTATTTTATTTTATTTTATTTTATTTTATTTTATTTTATTTTATTTTATTTTATTTTATTTTATTTTATTTTATTTTACTTTTTTTAGTTAAATCGAATGCAAAAAAAGTTGTTTTAGTGAACATTTTTTGAAAAATTTATTTTCAAAATTAAAATTTACAAAATTTTACATAGTTCATGTTCTATTATTGTTTTCAAAATTCAATATGCTCTTCAATTCTTAGTCAAACACCGAAAACCGTATGGTTCTAGGACTTTTTATTTTGAAAATAGTAACAAATTAAAAAAAAAAAAAACTACTTCTTAATAGAAACCAGAAAAAACAAAGCCGATTTTAATCAAACTTTTGCTGAAATGATCAATTAGGTTAAGTTTCTTCTTAGTTCTAAGTAAAAGAAAGTTGGTTAATTTATTTTCTAAATTTTCATTAGTTGAAGTCCTGGAACCATCCGATTTTTAGTGAATTTTGAAAACAAAAATAGTACTAAACAATGTAAAATTTAGAAAAAAAATAGTTTGAAATTTTTTTGTAATTTTCTTAGAAAGTTTATTTTTCAAAAGTTTTCAATGAAACAACTATATTTAAGAAAAGAATTTAAGACGGGCTTTACATTAAAATGTAACGCTCGTTGTATGTGCTATTTTTATTTTTTTTTAATAACTTTCCTTCTGTTCTAAGTAGTTTTTAGAAACTAGGTAAAAATGTGTAATCTGGCCAAAAGTATTAACTTTCAGCAAGAACAAAATCGATTAAATTGTTGAATCTATTCACCCTTTTATTGTTCTTATAATTTGCCCAATGCACCATGTAGCCCTCGAGGGATACACATTGAGTCTGCTTGTATTTATATTGTAACGAATGCCATTTTAATATTTACTTAAGAAAATTGGATCACTTAAATATAATTTAAAATAAAAAAAAGACACCAATATAACATTGCCTTCGGGCCTCTTAGCTCTGTTACTGTTAAATTAATAGTACAAGGTTTTATTTAACTGTTTTTTTTTATTAAAGATAGGCCAACAGGAGATAACGTGTTTGCATTTACTTTTCTCTCAAAAGCTATGTAGGTATATTTGTATTTCTTAGTTAAATATTGAATTGACAGTATACGTACGTAGTGCATTGGTTTGGGATAACTCTTTAAGCGGTTTGTAAGTTTCCAATCAAGTGTGATACCTACTTCAACGTTATACTAACGTACCTACTTTCACTTTGTAATAGTTTGCAATGAAGTTGCTTGCTGCGAAGCACTCTTCCTGATTAAATTAATATTTAATAATTTATCCACGGGAATTTTGGTGAAATTGTTTGAATAAATTTGAAAGAAAATACCTCAAATAACAAGAATGTGAAAAATTATTAAGAATCTATTTTTTTAAGACTTTATTAACAAAGTAAAATTCTGTGGGATGTGCGTCTCATATCAATATAGAAAATAAAAACTTGTGCGGCTTCATTAAACATTAAAGAAAAAATGACAAAAAATAATTTCATTGGAAATATCAATGGCAAAGGCATTGAAATTTCAAAATTCAAACATCAAAATGTCACCTCTAAGCCGGGCTTTGTGAATACAAGAACCATCAATGGAAATAGAAGTGGTTCAGGTGAAAATCTTGTAGCACCCGATGGTGGTTGGGGTTGGTTGGTAGCCATAGCATCGGGTGTAAGTATTGTAAGTCTTAAATTCTAGTGGTTTTTTTTTCAAAATATTTTGTTGAAAAACTAAATTTTTTTTAAAGCTAGTCACATATGCTGTTCTTGATCAATTTGGAGTCTTGTTTAGAAATAAATTTTCAAACATAGGAATAAGTACTTCAAAAGTGGCAACAATAATAAATGTGCAACAAGCTGCGGCCATGTGTTCAGGTAAGAAGAAGACGAAGTGTGTTTATATTAAATAAGCATACAGTTAAGGAGGATAAGTTTTGAATTAAAGTTGCAAATAAATAGTGGAATAAGTGCAATTGTATTATTCATTCCCCTAAATTAGTTAGACATGGAATCAAAAATACTGCCCCTTATTTCACAAGTTATGTACAGGTCTGTGCTCCGGATGGTAGCTTATGAGGGTGCTAAATCCTCGTGTTTTAGAAAATTGAACTCGATATTTTGATCAATCAGTGACAAAACGATGATTGGAGAGAGGAAAAAATGGGTCCCCCAAATTCTGTCTATATCTACTACCTATCTGTCGGTTGGGCTATAGATCAAACGGCTGCATAGATTTTTTTTTCAAACTTGGTGCACAGTGGTTTTTAATCTCCAGACTTTTGTTTTCATTTTTTTCAACCAAAAATAATGGTGTCTACCTAACTTACCTGCCATACAATTTCTTTTAGCGAATTTACCAAATCTAATTTTGTTTTTCATAAAAAAAAATCAATAAATGAGTGAGTAAAAACTACTTTTTGGTTGAAATTAAAAAAAAAAATTGTCAAAAAAGTATTTTTTTTGAATTTTGATTCAAACTTTCAACGTTTTTTAAAAACCCGACATTTCAAAAACGAAAACGGCTCCTTCGATTCTTTTGAATCCTGACACTTTACCGGTTTTTAGTAAATAATGGTACCTTCCACATAAATTTTTAAAAAAGTTGATATGAAAATCTCCTTTTTCCGGAAAAAACTCCTTTAATTTTGATAAATTTTTGTATGTCATTGTTAACAAATTTTACACTTAACTATTAACCTAAAAGGGTGATTTTTGTTTTAATTGCTTATTCTCTATCCGCGTTATACGAAAACTTTCAAAAATATAAATAATATTGCATATTAAAATTAAAAAAAATATTTTTTTAATTCAGAAAAAAATTTCAAAATATATATTTTAAATATTCGATATTTCAAAATCGGATTTATAAATTTTTGAAAAACTAAATGTGTATCTGTATATTTTTGATTTTTTTTTTTAAATATTTTTAGTATCCATTTAAAAATACAATATAAAATAATAATAATTTGAATGGGCAATGGCGTTGCCGTCCGCCAGCCAAAATGTTTCCTTATAAATGTTTTGACAATTTTATAGATACACTCAGAGAATAAAGTAGGTCTAACTAACCAATTTCTGGTTTACTATACCTGATTTTCAGATTGTTATTTTTCAACTTGGTAGATCTAGTTAACTGCTTAGCCTGATACCTGACTTTAATGTCGTGTTAAATCAACGTTGGTTTCAGGTAAATTAAACACTGCCGTAAAAAAGTTAAACTGTAAATTTTACCTGAGAATCTTACTAATTTTACCTGTGAATCTACTTAACTTTACATGAAAATTTAGTTCAAAAATATGAATAAAATTTTCAAAGTCCTGTAAATTTAACATGAAGATCTAGTTAATTGAACATGATTAAATGTTGAATCAACCCTGTATCTTGTAATTATTATGTCTTGGATTCATGCTTCTAGGTCCCATCTCAAACGCTGCTTACCGTCCAACTCATTTTACATTATTCTGGAAATATAGACATTTAAAAGTATGTATATTATTTTATTTTAAAAATACTTTGTGATACTTACTTAATTTTGAACTGGGAACCTCTCACACATAGAGATAGCACGCATCCCTTGGACCACTTCGCTACATAAAAAACTTGTGCCAAATATCAATAAGTTGAAATTGATTTAGTTTGGATGGTTTGTATGTGTATGTGCTTTAATACTGGTGTCACGTTGAAATTAACTAGCACATCGGTTCTTTAATATGAGGCCAGGTTAAATTCAACAAGTAAACATTGTAAAAATAACCATATAAAATGTTACTCCAACCTGATTTGTATTAAAATAGATATTTATAACAAACAGTGTTAAAAAAACCCGATCTAGTTAAAATTAGCGCTATATTCTTGTCAAAATTTCTTGTTTGCCAAAATTTAGGGTTAAAATAACAGGTCATCTTCTTAAATCAACTTGTATATGGTATTATAGGCCACCAGGCTGATATAACACTTAATATAAGGTTATTAAAATCAGGTTAGTTTCTGAAATGTCTGTAACTTTATATGGGATTGTGAATTTAACAGGGCCCAGGTTCATTATTTACCTGACTTTTTTCTCTGAGTGTATATAAAAATTATTATTTAAAAAAAACCCTACAACGATTTTCAAAATTTTGTTTGAATAAACTCATATTTGTTCAGGAATTTCAATAGGCTCGTCTGGCAGAAACTTTCAATCACCAAACTTGTCTGACAATTTTTTTTTCAGATTTGAAAAGACAAAAGCTAACAAAATATTGAAAACCTTGCTTTCTAAAAGAAGATTTGATACTTAAATATTTGAAATTTTGCAATAATTTAAAAAATTATTTCTTCTCGAAATAAATTAGCTGCCACTATTTTAGTTTATATTGGGTATTAGTTGACATTATGTTCAAAAACTGGCTTTGTAAGAGCAAGTGTGTTAATTTTGATGATTGTCTTAAATTTAAAAAAAATCAAATGGCAACCTTTAAATTTTGAAAAATTTAAAATTTGACTATTATTTTTGTATTAACTAGTAATTAATAAGTCATACAATCAGTTTAAGTGTATCATCTAAAAAGTTTCTCCACATTGCCAAAAATGCCATCTATGAAACTTCACACATTTCAAAACGTTTTTTGAATAGGTCATTTCAAAGTAAATTTAATTATCTTGCTTCTATATGGAGCAATGACTTTGCCTATCTACTGCTGGTATAAAAGTTATAAGCAAATTAGTAAACAAAAAAAACAAGAATTTTATTTTCACATTTTCTCACAATATTTTGTTTTAATAACTGAAGCTTAGTACGCAGATCAGGACAAATTTTATCTCGGATTTTTCCAAGCTGTACGCAGCTCCAGCGCAAAATTTGACTGTTGTAACCGCTGTACGTGAAAATATAAAAGAAAGTCTCTATTTATTTGTCCGGACAAATTTGACGTTTTATGTATGTTCGCTTTTTATGAACTAAAATCATCTCCCTGTTTCATTTATTGCATTATTAAGACGCTCTGAGAACGCACGTCTCAAATAAAATATAAAATGCGTAAAGAAAATGATGACATAAGAATGGGAATGGAATAAATACATCCGCTGTTATAAATCAGTCAGTGGCGTAGCTAATGGGAAAGGGTACAAAACGGCCACATACAGATAAGGATTTTTTTTTCAATAAAAAAATTTAAACTGATTTCCAAACTGTTTTAGCCCGGGTCAGCCAACTGACTTATTTTGTGGGAAAAAGTTAATTTGTATCCACATGTCAACCAATTGCCCAAAAATTACCTTTTTCCCGAGAAGTAAAAATTTAAAAAAAATTTGGAATTCTTAGAGTTTTTGAATACATCGACATCATAGTCATAATTCAATAAACTTTGACAGTTGATGGCTTGACAGGTGGGAGCAAACAAGTTTTGACGGGAAAAGTTTACTTTGATAAAAAATACCCTAAAATCGCATTATTCCAGAGAAGTAAATATAAAACTGAAAAATCCACACTTTTTAGAGGTATTTTTATCCATCTTCAATTTTTCTTGCTCTTCAATCTAAAAATCTAATTTCTATATTTAAAATTTCAAAATTTATGTGAGTTGAAGGAATTTAATTTTTTTGTATTAATTTCTAGCTACACCACTGTTTTCATTTGACTTTAGTTTTTATCTCTACACCTTCAGAATTTGTCTTGAGAAAAAAAAATGTAGAGATAGAATTTGTCTTTGCTCGATCTGAATACTAGGCTTAACTAACATTTATTGAAAACTAATTTATATCGATGGTAAATTTTCCATCTTAAAAAAAAAGGTTTGAGAATTATCTCGAAATTTTACTTGCTTTTCGAATTTGGTTCATATATGGAAAAAAAAAACAAAAATGGTGCTTTTGCACCTCTAAAATACACTCTCTAATTTAATAGCAACTCCGCGGTTTTTTCGCGAGCAGTATCGCTCAAACCAAATTGTCGAATAATGAAACCTCGCATTTTTTAAATATCTTGATGAAAGAAATTTTTTAAATTAAAAATCTTGTTTTTATAATCTGACATTTACAAAACCTCGCGTTCGCGTCTCGCCATGAAAAATCTCGCGAATTTCAATCAAAATCTCGCAATTCAAGATCTTGACAATTAAAATCTTTCAAATTTAAATCCCTAAGCACTGTATCGTTTTGAGGTTCGCCCTGAAAAATACAAATACTGAAAAATGAAAATAAAAACTTGAAAATGAAAAAAAAATTGTTATTAAGTGTTTTTATTGATTTAAAAATGTAACTTAAAATTGATTACTTTACTTCTTAAAAAATTAACTTTTTTTAGAAAAAAAAAGTTGTTTCTTATTTTTGGTAAATTAGATAAATTTTATTTTTAAGGCAAGGGAATTGTGTTTAACAATTTTTTGCAAGTATTCAATATTTGACATGTTTGACATTCCTTTAATAAAATTATTTTCCAAATACTATTTTAATACTATTAATAATATGCTATTTTAAAAATAAAAAGCCGTGTTTTATAGTGAATTTGTATCTCCGCTTAAAAAAATGTAATTTTTGTATTTAACAAGCCACTTTTTTTAAGTAACGATAAAATGCACTTATAAACAGGACTTATTTCTATGAACCCTCCTGTTTTCTTGATAACAATTAGTGACAAAAACAAATAGTAACAATTAATAAATAACTGTAGTCTAAATGAGATAGGCACTGAATTTATAGATTTTGCAGAAGTTAGGATATCTTGCAGTTAGGATTATTTGCATTGCAACAAAAACATTATTTTATGAAATCAAAATCTTGCAAAATAAAATCCAGTGACAATTCCTTGCAACAGGCGGTACCTCGGTAAAAACGTTTTTTATTTTCGCTAGAAATGTAAGGTAAGGCCTAGTATGCAAATCGAATTAAGATTTCGCTACCATACAAAATTCTCTCCAAAATTATGCCAAGCTAAAATTTAGTTAAGCATGTAAGCCTAGAGGTACGCAGCTCCAGCTAAAAAATCAAATTTTTGGTTTTTACTGTACCGCACCTCTCTGTCAAAATATAGCGCGTGAAATAATTGTTCGTCACATTAATTCTCGAGTTAAATTGTGGCTGGTTTTTTTATTTGTGGGATTTACGTGACCTTTACATTTTGAAAATGAAAATTAAGAACGAAAAATATTCATGGACAAAGGATTTATCAATGTCGGAGGGAAAAATCTATTCTAGTTGATTATTTTCACTTGAAATATAAAAATAAAATTCTTTGAAATTGTTGAATAAAATTTCTTTTCAGAGAACATCTGTTTTTTGTGATGTATTCTCCACAAAAATTTTATGTCAAAATTAAGCTAGGACCTTAGCCGGAGTTTGGAGAGAAAAGTGGGAGCGAAATTTTAGCTCGATCTGCGTACTAGGCTTAACCCTAAAAAAGTACCTGACACCGATTTTTAAAATGTCGGAAAAATTGTTGAAAGATATTGCCCATAACCCAAATTTTAGAATACATTTCCCGTCCTATTAATAAGTGTGTGTTGGAAAATGCGAAGTTTAAATTTGATTAGTGTCTATTTTTGTTGTTTCTGTCTGTAATTTGTTTGCATTTGCTTGTTCTTTTCTGTCGCTTTTGATGCCTCTTTTTCCATTGGGCTGTAAAGCCTGGCGCCCACTTGGCAACTTTTTGCTGCTCCCGATTCAATTGCATTGGGTTATATGGGTGACCGCCCACTAGGCAACTAAGTTGCCGGCAACTTTAAGTTGCTCGAAGCTGCTCGTGGAGCTTTTTGCCAGCAACTTTAAATTGTTTTGCCACGCCCACTGGGCAACTTTATTTGTCAAAGATGGCCGTGTTTAACAATAAAATATTATATATTAGTTTTCAGTATATCTTAAATTTACAAATTATACATTTCAATTAATTTTACCTTGCATTTTATATTTTACTAACGTCAAATTGGGGACCAGACACAAAACAAAATAGTGGCAAAAGTCAACACAAACTTCGAATTCCAAAAAGTTGCTCGGAAGTTGCTTAGTGGGCGATAGCCAGCAACTTTCATTGCTCGAAGCTGTCGGCAACTCTGAGCAACTAAAATTTGCCGGAAACTTAGTTGCCCAATGGATGTACGGAAAAATTCCATTTTGCATCAACAACCAACTAGTGTCTAAGTTAAAAATGAATAGGTATAGTCAGTGTGAATATTTTTTCTGAAATATGTAGAATTAAGAGCACAAAACTCAGCCTACCGTAAACGGTAGGGTTTACGTTCAACTACTAATAACCTGTCACTTTTTTCACACTTCTGTATAAAAGCAAGGGAGCGTGGTGGCCAAGTTGATGTCATATTATATAGATTTCGCTAAGGCTTTTGACGGAGTTCAGCACGATGTGTTAATAATGAAACTAAAAGCGTTAAGATACTCGTATCACTCATATCTCCTAAAATAGATTAACAATACTTCAATACTTAAAAAACCGTAGCCAGTGTGCAAAAATAAGCTAAATAACTTTGAAGAAGATTTAAAACTTATCAGGTGTTCCTCAAGGTAGCCATCTTGGACCGCTCTTATTTAATATTTTCATCAATGATCTTCCATTCACAAAATCTTATGTTTGTGGACGGCTTCAAGATTTTTGGCAGTATTAAGTCCCCGAGGGATTGCCATCTTCTCCAAACTGACATAAATAATGGTGTCAATTAAATTGCCGGTATCTAAATGTGTCAAAGTGTAACCAAATGTCGTACATTAGATCAAACCATCTTGTTTTTAATGAGTACCAGGTTAATTAATTGGTAAAGTAACAGTTATTAGGGACTTGGGTATAATGTTTGACATTTGACAATAAAATGCTTGGCTTTATAAAAAGAATTTAATGAACCACATACTGTCAAATAACTTGTATATTTCAGCATCGTCATTAAGCATTAAAAAACTTGATTCTATTCATCGTAATTTTGAAAAAATATGATCTCCGTTAAATAAACTTGGCTGATAACGTTATGCCATCTTATCATCAGAGATGTCTACTTCTTAATTGAAAAACTTTGGAAAATAGACGAAAAAATATCTTAATTGCAAGCTAATGATGTTTCATGAAGTCAAATTGATTGTTCCATGTTCCTTGCACTATGTCCTATTTATGCTCTTTCAAGGTTCTTAGAGAGCGAAATATTTTCTTTTTTGTTCCACGTCACTTTACTTATTACGGAAAAAGTGATCCCATTTATCTCTTGTGTCTTTTCTTATTTAATACAGTGAGTGACGCGTAATGAACTTACACTTAAGTAGGACAGGCCTTCAAGGAACTGGTCCAAGTAACGTATTGATATTATTTTGTTTATATTATTTGTTTTAAATTTGTATACATTACCAGTCGTATTTATAAACTTTGTCTAACTTTAAGCGGCCGTCCACCTCCAAAAAATGTTTGATAAACTTTGTTTGATGTTAAAGTTGTCTAACTTTGACAACGGCATCAGTTGCCTAAGACTTGTCTAACTTGACATTTTATTTCATTAAATAAGGTATATTTCCAACTATTTAGGACTTTAAGAAACTGTTTAACTTGTCAACCGTCCAAAAAATCTAATAAATAAGGCTGTATAAGTTTATTTTTATCTTTTAGATAATATAGACAACAGACAATTCATTATTTATTTATATATATTTTCTTTTCTAATTGCAGGACTCATCAACGCTCCACTATTTCGTCGATTTTCACATCGACAAGTTGCGCTGATTGGAAATTTCCTTGTTTTCTCTGGCCTTTTTTTGGCTGCCTTTGCAAATTCATTTATTGCCTACTTTATATCGATATCACTATTGTATGGTAAGGTTTTTACTAATTTATTAACTACGCAATATTTCATATTTCTCATGATGACAATTTTGTCTAATCTCAGGAACTGGAAGAGGTATCATGTTCTCTACAATGACTGTAGCTGTTAATACTTATTTTAAGAAAAAGCGCCAAGAAGCCACTGCTTATCAATATGCCGTTGCTGGAGTAGGGCCAATCGTCTTGCCTTATATTGTTACATTTTTTGTTTCCTATTACGGTGTTACTGGAGCAGTTTTATTGCTAAGTGGCTTTTCACTTCATAATCTGGCATGTTCAGCTATTTTTCAACCTGTCAAATGGCATGTTAAGAAAGTTCCTCACGCTGTGCCATTAGAAGACCTTGACCACAACAACATAAATTCGGATCCTGATAAATCAAGCAAGTTTGAGGTTGACAACCGAACCTATTCCTCCAACAGGCCACTGTCAAATGTGGCAGTAATAGGGAAGCATCAAAGTGAGATACCACTACCTGAAAAGAAGTCCTTACCTGAAGAACAGGAACTACTGGAAAATCTTCAAAATCACGCCTTTAATCCAACAGAAAAGTCTTCACTTTTTAGGAGGGTTGTGACCATTTTTGATTTGGATCTACTAAAGGATTTTGGTTATGTCAACATTGTAATAGGCCTCACCTTAATGAATATTATCCACATGAACTTCCATTACTTGACACCGTTTATTCTGAATGAATTCGGTCTCAATACCAATCAAATAGCTGCAGTTATGACCCTAGAGGCAGTTTGTGGTTTAATTATGAAATTTCTACTAATTTTAATTGTTATTAAACTAAAGTGTGACAGTAGAACTTGGCTAATCATTGGTTGTTTAGCAATTCTTTTGGGAAGAATTGTATTGGTTTTTGATAGAAATTACATCGTTGTTCTTGTTTGCTTTGGCTGGATTGGATTTAGCGCGGCAATTGTGCTTATTTTTTGGAATCTTGTACTGCCAAGCTATGTTCCATTGAAAAAGCTTCCAGCTGCAATAGGTTTGCAACGTCTGTTAATGGGAATATTTAATTTGATAGTTGGACCCTTTATTGGTGAGTTTCAATGAGAATGTGCTTATTTTAAAATTTAAAAATTAATATTCTTACTTTTTATAGGTCTAATTCGAGATGCGACCAATTACACTTGTATAATTCATATTATGAATGTAACTATTGTTCTTGTTACAATATCATGGTTAAGTGAAAGCTGGTACAGAAAAAGGCGGAGCCCTAAAAATGCTAACTAACTAATGGCCAAAGAAAATATAAAATATTCTGATGATATAATTTAAACCTTAAAGTTTAGTAAAAAGTTATATTAAATAACTTTATAGCACCTACTTATGTTTTTTGTTTTCTTATTCTTAGGGCCAGTTTACTCACATCGAGTTAAATCTGAAATAATATTTTCACAGACTCTGGTTAAATGGAGCTAATCAACCGATATTGACTAGTAAACGTTTCGATAGATAATAATTATAATTCATACTATAGATTTATTGACTAAAATTGTGGTAAGCAAGCACATCATTGATTAAAGACGATTAGCTGTGAACAAACTGGCCCTTAAAGGTTTAAATAGTACTAGTATGTCCAGCCCTCGAAACTCGAGAGCTAACAATATTATTTGTCAATAAAAGAGAATTGGAAATGGAGAATCGAATCCAAATCGAATCAGGATTTAGGTCCATGTTGACCTGGATCGGATTGAATCCAGATTACACGATCCAATCCAGATCGTTGTCATATACCTGGGTCAAAATTTCGATCTGAATTGAATCCGATCCTTCTCATGTAGAGGTGGTATGAGCTACTTTTTATTATATGAGCTACTTATTATTATTTTCTGCAGTACTGAACGCAGCCATCAGACATTCCAGTAATCTTTCTTGTCAGTGCTGGAAAATTGGTTGGTTGGTGGGTGGAAAAAATCGAAACGTCACAATTGGGTTACGACAAATAAAAACAAATAATTGCTCGGTCTCGCTCTTGCTCGCACTTGCTTTTTAGTTTTTTGTGATTCAGTTATTTGCATATTTGCATTCTGCACTTCTGTTCAAAAAACCCTTCCAATGATATATAATTTTATGCCTTCGGCTTTTGTACACTGCGTAAATTGTACCACAAAATTCATGTTTGCCGTTTTATTATATGATTTCTTCGTAATCTACATGAAGCGTTTACATTTCGAATAGAAGTATCTGGAATCATTAGCTGTGATGGATGGAGAGTGATGGAGATGATGACATCAATGGTAACTTTATCTTTTGAGTTAGGTAACTCAGACCCTCATACTAACTTATCGGGCTGCCAATCTATGAAGAGTCCCAACAACTTGTTACAGCTCAAGGAGGTATATTTTATATTTTTGTCTCTTTTCCCTTTAGCTCACCAAATATTTTTCAAAGGATTTTCCTTTCAAAATAATTCAAAATAAGTAATAATCTTGCTTTAATGCCCAACACTCGCAGCCATGAAGCAGAACTGGACACATTAGGATTGTAAAGAAAGTACACCTTGTCTTTTATGAAAGAAATTTGTAACCCATTTGTGCCAAACCAAAGTAGCACTGGTTTGCTAGGGCAATTCTTTGTTGAATCCCACTAAGATCGTTCGTGGGATTAATATTTACTCGGATTTAAATGCACTCAGCTACTTCGAAGATGTTGCTAAAAGTGACGTTTTGTCCAAGCCAGTTGACAGATCTTACATTTTTTGTTGATAGCATGTATTTGATCTTTTCCTCGATTACTTGACGACCAACAAATTTCCTTTATAATTGTCTGTTGGGTTCGGCCAACTATGTGATTGATATCATTGGCATTTCCTAGAAGTTAGACAGATCTGATGAAAATAGTACTTTCAGAGTTAGCACCTGTCCTGTGCATTATTTACTTCATCATGACAAGACTAAAACAAGACTAAGGAAACGATAGTGCATAATATCCTTCCCGATACCCTGGTGCATGTTTGGATTAGTTTGAAAAAAAATTTCCCAAATTGCACATTTTAATGTATTTTCCAATGTCACCCAACATATCTGGATCAGTTTTACCAGGATCCCAAGTTCAGCCACTGCCCCTGCTTGGGCTCACTATAGGATTTGGGGTAGGTGCGAGGTTGGGTGTATGCAAAGTTTCTTTTGCATTTTTTGACTCAAGAATGGAACTTAGACCCACTTTCTGAAAAAAAACTATGAACTTTCAACCCACTTCCCTCTGGGAGTCTTGGTTCACTTTAGTGATGCATTTATGGACTTCTAAACCACCCAAGTGAGCCGAAATCCTATTATGGACTTTTGTCTTCTGGACTATTAACCCTGCACCGCAGTAAGCTACTATAGCATTTTGGAGTTTTGAAAAAAATCTTGGAACGAATTTTGTTTGGATATTTTCGTACCCATAAACAGGACATTGGAGCAGGACAACCTTATCCTACGGCTTCCATATTTCAAGATTTGATAGACCTATTCAAATATTTTGGGGATGGTTATAATAACGTAAAGTTTGAGTCTGGCTGTCAGTTTAAGAATAGAAAATCCCTTATTGCAAGCATAATACTAGAGTGGATGGAAAAGTCCTGAATCAAATTTATGAAGATATTGTAAAAAAAGCATTGTGAGCCACAGAAATATAGAGCATGTTTTGTAAACTTGAAATCTTCGTTCGAGGAGTAAAAATCGGATCCAACAACTTCTCGGGCTCTACGATCTAATGAATCATTTTCGAAAAAAAATTTTTTTCTATGCCACTAACAATGTTGCAATAGTTTTTATACTGGAAAATTCATCTCAGGTTAACCAAATGATCCAGTTTGCCAGGAAATTTTTCTTCAAATAGCTTAATAAATGGTGGAAAATGATGAAGAACAAACTACTTACTATTATAGAGCTTGTGAATAAAATGGGATTCTGCAGCTCCAATTCAGAAGTTTTCCATTTCGCTAGTACAAATTTTACAGTCTTTTCCTTTCTATCCATACCACCTTCTCCTGGATTTCAGTAATGTCTGCCTTACCTACACAGCATAAGGCCAAGATTACACATGCAAGTTTCACTTACGAAAGTTACTTACTTAAGCATCTTTTGACAAAATGACTAGTGTAAACAGCTCTGTAAGTGAGTTACAGTAAATTTTATAAACTTACGTAAGCTGTAAGTTGAAAGAAAAACTTACAGGTATAAACACGTTTTTTTCATTTACAGAATTCTCACAGCTTACTCAAACGACACTGATAAGTTTTCGCTTACGATAAGTAAAATTTACTGCAAGTTCGTTTTTACTGTAACTGCTCTTGTACATACTCTTAAGTCATTTTCCTCTGACGTATCTGGTCTTGTTGCCATTTCAGCTATGGCGCCATCTTGATTTAGATAGTCAAAGTTATTGTCAATGCAATATGGCAACATCTCATAAAGTTAATCCTCAACTGAAAAATTGTTTCTGAGTTAACTCGGGGTTAATCTATTTTCAGGATTAGCTTACTTGGATTTAACTCAGATTTAACCCTGAACTGAAAAACTGGCCCTAAGTATGCTTGAGTAGTAGCTCATGTAAGATCTTTGTATCGTTAACTGTTGCTGACATCGTTGATTCTCGATGTTGAATTCATCGGCCACTTACTGATAGGTTCATCAGCTGTAGCCAGTCATTTCTTACAGAAGAACTTATAGAAATTTTATATAAGCTGTGTCTCTTACCGAGTTTCACATAGTTTCAGATCACCAGATTTAGTACAAATCCGTTCTAAAGGTAAAATATTGTACCGGCCCGCACTAAAAATTACTAAATCTTACGGTCCAAACCTGTTTAAAACTAACTAAGAAAAGGGTATAGTGTTGCTATTTTTGTTAATTACTGTTCAATAATCCCGCTTATTAGTTTAACAAGCCAAGCCCGGTTGACCCGCTTCCTGCACTTCCCACCCATATAAAACTTGATACTATTGATATTATTTCTGTATGGTTACTCTTCAATAAAGTTCTTGTTTTTGGTTGGGCGAAATCAGAGTAGGGAATTAATGATGAGAAAAAAGTTCAATTTCAATTACTTGTAATTGAAATCTCCGAACACTTTTTCGATTACTTTAAAATGTTATTGAAGAAATTCATTTACTAATTGTAATTGAAAACAAAGGTAATCATCAAAAAATATGTAACGATTATTTTTTTCAGTAATCATTACACAAAATGTAATTAATTACTTGTTTTTGTTAATTTCATTTTCCGTGATATTGCACAAATAGTTCCAAGTAGTGTTAAATCTCTGTAAGTGTATTGTTTAAAAACTCATTAACATATATTTTATTCACTTTTGTCAAGTTTTTAATTTATTGTAGTCTATTAAATAATCCCCTTTTTGAAAATAATTAAATTCATAGTAATAAAATGGGCAAATTTCTCGTTGCGTTTTTGTCTATTTATATTAGTTTAGCAATAAGAATACTTTTTTCTACTTTTATTATTATTATTTTAATGTTTGAATAATAAAAACGTGTAGTTAATTACAATCCAAGTAATCAATTACCTTAAATGAAATTAACACAGTGCTTTTCTTCAATTACTTCTAAAGACCAATTATTATTTTCAATTACATGTCATTTGTTAGTACATTTTTCAATTACAAATACAAGTAATGGAAATGTTTTTTTTTTTTAATTACAATTAAGTGTAATTGTAATTGAAAAAAGTTAAATTACTAATTACATGTAATTGAAATGGAAGTTGAAATAAAATACAAAAAAGGAATCAATATTTCCCAACTCTGGGCGAAATTCCCCTACAAAAACAACAAATAAAATAAAATAAACGGGATATATCTAACGCCCTTGATACCTATTACAAATTCAAGCCCGAAAAATAAAAAAAAAAAAATGGCATTGTGATTCCAGGACCTTCAGGACCTTTTCTTATTTTACACCATAACGTATGCCTAGCATTTTTCTCGCCAAGTACAAACAAATCGCTATAAATAAAATATACTGACATATTAGGAGCACATTTTACCTAAACGCAAGCAAATCGTGGCAAACTGCCGTTTTAAATAAATAGAGTAAGATAAAGGTAAAGAAACTCGATCACGTTTTTCAGTTTTATTTATGTCTTTACAAAGTATTAGCATTTAGTTATCTTAGGTCTCACTTGAAAGTTTTAAATAAAAAATGTGTCATTTAAATAAATAATAACAGTTATAGAAATGATTCAGTCATGTTCAAAGTTTTTAGGTATAAAAATATTTAAAAAAATAGTTTGGGACACATAAAGAAATACTTTTTTAACTAATACAATTTAATCTTTCATCATTTTTTTCAACGCAATCTACCTACAAACACCAATTTTTATATTTCTTAAAAATTACATCTTAATGAATAGATATAATACTACTCAACGATTTTTTTATTTACTAAATAAGAAAATAAAAATCTTTAAGCAAAACAATAAAAATCCGTGGAAAACCAATTCCAACGATGTGATAATATTATGCAAAGCAAAGTGCTCGTAAAATACAAATGATCAGATTCGAACTCTATCTTCTCTACTGATTAAAGTTTGTGACAAAATTTAAATTTTACAAAAAGCAGTTGCCTTTGTCACATCATCTTGGTGCCGAAAATGTGAAATTCTAGCTCACACTTCAATAAAATTTCTTTACATATTTCCATAAAATATTATTATCAGACCACCTAAAACTTTTTTTTACTATAAATTTGTACAATACTCGAACATGGAGTCTAGACGGTGCGGTGTTTTTTTTTTGTTGTTGTTGTTTAAATAAAACGTTTTGTATTCTTTGATGAGTGTTCAATATGTCTAAAATTGGAATGGCTGAATTAAAAGAAAGTTTCGTGTTATCAGTTTTTGTGTGGGAGCTTGATTAAAATTCACAAAATGTATTGGTTAAATAGGGTGTTATAATCTTATATAAAACTGAATGAAAAGAACCGCACTGGTATGGCGTCAATTAAAAAAAAAAAAGTTGTAGGCAAGTTTTTGTTAGTAGATAAGCTAACACAAAAACATCTTGAATTGATTTCTTTTTCAAGAGTCCAGATATCTCTATGCGTATCTACTTCTGTGTCTGTCAGTTCAAACACGGACATTAAAGTTTATAGGCGTTAATCAAATAGGCAGGTATGTGTTTGTACTCATGTTAAGGAAAGAATGAACAGTTTATTCACTATGTTTAGTTTAGAGAGATTTTGCTTTTTTATCTAATCTATGTGCCTACCAATATCGATAGCCTTGTTTTTTAGAAATGATTTCAAGTTCACAAAGTGATGAAGCTGAACAAAAAACAACGAGATTATTTATTTATTTATACTTGTACGCCCAGCACTCAAAACTCGAGTGCTAATAAAATTTTAGTCTAATTGACTAACTTCAAGAAAATATATTGTTATCACAAAAACAAATCTAGAAAACTTTATTTTCGAGTCTTTAGCATAGAGAAAAACTGAGCTACTGATTATTATGAGAGCTACTTATTACTATTTTCTGCAGCACTGAATGCTAACATCGGACATTCCAATCATCTGTCCAGTCGGTGCTGGAAAATTGGTTAGTTAGTTGGTAGAAAAAAAAAAAAAACGAAACGTCACAATTAGGCTACGCCAAATATTAATTAATTAATTAATTTGGTGGCGCAACAGCTCGTGGGGAACCAGGGCCTAGTGACTTACTACTATCAACCATTCCTGTGCGCGTGTGTTTGGTAGGAATGGAGGGGACCTACAATTTCTTGCCGATTCCGAACGGCTGAATAAGAAGTACTTATTCATGACAAGTATACTCTTGGAGGATTTGTCAGTTCCTCGCAAGAGGCAGTGCCTCGGGAAAAACATTTCTTTTCGTGGCAGCGGCTGGGAATCGAATCCAGACCTTTTGCATGACGGTCCAACGCTTTAACCATCATGCCACGAGGTACTACAATTTTAATAATGCTGAACTATTTTTCTCACGTGGCTGGACATTTTTTTCAAATAAAGTGCCTTAAAATATATTTTTTTTTTGTATTTTTTCAGGTAAAATTTAATTTTTACCCAACTTAAATAACAACAAAAAAAAAACAGTTTCGTTCATTATCAAATTCGTGCACCAAGGTTACATGATAAAATTCCAATGTAGAATAGGAAGGCACTTTTTTGTTCACAACTTTAAATCCAGTTATGGCAGCAATATTCAAAGTTTTTGTTATTTCAATCTAATTTCATACTGAAATGAAGCATTAAAATAATTGATAGCCTCCACTTTTTGACAAAATATGTTTTTTGAATGCAAATCCCGCATCGTTTTGTGTACTTAAAACTCAGCTTTTTTGACTCTTAATTAGAAAAACGCAATTTTGTACTGGAGTTGTTTTGTTTTTGAACCGCACGTGAAAAAATTAAAAATTAAATGTGGTGGCACAACAGCTCGTGAAGAACCAAGGCCTAGTGACTTACAGCTCTCAACCATTCCTGTGTGCGTGTTGTTGGCAGGAATTGAGGGGACCTACAATTTTTTGCCGAGTCTGAACGGCTAATGAGAAGCACTTATGCATGACAAGTTTACTCTTGGAGAATTTGTCAGTTCCTCGCAAGAAAAAATTACAAATTAAAATATTGTTATTAGTACCGAATCTCTTCAGAACGGTGCTTCAGCTTACAAAATCTTATATTAAATTGAAAAATGACAGTTACCAACAAAAAAAAAACGGAGCAAAAACTAGACAACTCCAAAAACAAATTTATTTATTTTTTCAAAGAACAATTCTTTATTGCAAACAAAATTTTAACTTATTCAATGTGTTTTTCTATTGTCTTTTGAAGAAAATTTGAGTTCTTGGATTATTTTGTTTTTTCTTTTCAAATTTATAAAATAGTTTTTGGTATTTTTTTTCAACATTCAAAATTTTGGAGTTATTTGGTTACAATTTAATCACATTTTCTTTTTTTTTTTAATACGTATGAACCTACTCGCATAGTTCAAGAAAATTGGAGTAAAATGACTTTTACACAAACAAAGGAAACTCTAAAAGTCAATAATAGCCATTTTGTTTTGCTGTCATTGTGCTCAAGTGACAGAACACAGAACTGACAATTTCCCTTGAAACTAGTTTCCTGGCAGAATTTGACAAAAAATGACAGTAAGAGGAAATTTGTTACTCTCTTGTGAGCGTTCTCTTGTGCCAAAAACTTCACAGAACCGACTTATTCACCCCGATTACGAAATATGACGATTGAGCTGCGAAAGGAATCAGACTCAATTTTGACATTCTTACTATTCATTCATTCATTCACAATGAGCTAAATGCCAAATTTTCAAATGTTTGTACTTGAAAATACATTGCCGCTACTCTTGTCCCAAGTTCCACGTTGACATGAGTTGAAAAATTGTTAAAATAATTGTAATAGAACACTTAATATTCTTTATTTCTATGTACATTGGTATTAGGATTTTCTTTGCGTCCATAATACTTAAGTTAAGACAAAACATGATAGGTGCTTTTTACACAAATAGCTATCCGGATAACTGAGACTAAACATCAGAACAAGGCCAATAAAAACAAGAGCTAGGTTTGGTGGGATTACATTTGAAAACGATTTGGCAGATTTGTTAATGATTTGCCGGATTCTTCTGTGATTTGTCGGATTCGTCTATGATTTGTCAGATTCATCTGTGAATTGCTAGATTCATATGCGACATTCCAGATTCGTCTTTGGTTGCCGTATTCGCCTACGATTTTTACTGGAGCCCGCCGAGAGTCTTACCAGTCTGGATCTGTTGATTTCATTAGACCCCACCCGTGATACACACAGAGGCTCAGCCGCATTGTATAGACACATCTGTGAACAACACAAGCCTCTGTGGACAAAGTCAAAAGCATTACCAGCTATAATATCATAAAGAATCAGCTGTTGGGACGCAAAAAGTCTAGCAGTATCAAAAATTACATAATTAACAAATTTAACTAGATATTCAGGATATTCATGCAACGTCGTAAGTTTACAAATTGTGTAAAATAATGAGTTTACGCAAAGTTTGCCTGAACAATCTTTTTGTATACATTTGATAAAATGCTAGGTATTTCAATCAGAGTAAGAGTCAATATGATGTCGATAAGTTTAACCAGTTTGATTAATTTTCCGCAAAAAAATCCTTTTTCTTCATTTCGTTTTTCGTCTTTTTGACAGGTACGTACCTTCGTGATTACACAAAACCAAAAAAGTCCATTCGTTTTTCTGACGTTCAAAAAATATGAGGTTCATTTATTGGAAAATAGACAGTAATAATAATTTAAAATATTTTTTAAATCACTTCTTTTTCAATATTATATCTATTTAATCACGAAAAACTATTTTCAAGCTCATTATTAAAAGTTTATAAGCATCCCCGCCTCTACTAGCTTGTCAAATCATAAACGTCAAAGTTCAACCAGAAAAAATATTAGAATTTTCATACGTGCCTTCGTTCTTTTTTTCCCCCTACATTTCTACACCCCTCCTCCCAATGTGTCAAAAAGACGAAACGTCCAAAAAATCGAATCGTGCTCTAACAATATTGTGATAATCACTTCCCATACAAGATTTGACAGTTCATTAACCAAAAGATAAACTTAACCAATTTGAAAACTTATCTAGGGTCTTTCGAAGTTCCATAAATAAGTACACTTATGAAATCTAAAGAGAACTTTCGGTTTTACAACTTATTAAAGAACCACGGAAACCCGGTGAGCTACCTAAAATAAAAAGGTACGTCACAAGGTTGCAATGACGACATGAAAATTGAAGAGTTGCCAGGTAACCTTTTAATCAATACTTAACTGAAATAATTGATAGTACCTAGTTATTGTTTGATTTAAGAAAATCTAAAAAAAACAATAATTCTAATTTTAAAACTTCCTTCTTTACAAAATAAATAGTATGAAACGGTATTAAAAAATTCCAACTTTCCCATTATTTTTCAAATAAACTTCCAATACCAAATACTATCCAATTTAAACAAAATTTAATTATGAATGTCATGCTGACACAAATCACTTCATTTACAGAATAAAATCGATAACGTTTCAAAAAAAAATAATAATTAGGTGCGTGGTACAGCCTGCCTATCTCATATCTAATAATGAAAGGAATTCCGCTACCAAGTGACATAAATTCCTACATTTGTCTCCATCCCTTTTTTATCGCCTCATTTAAACATATTTTAAGTAGCGAATTCGTTATGGCAAGCAAAATTTGATTCCAAAACATCAATCAAAATTGTTCAATCGTGCTTATTAAAATAAAAAAACATATCTATAGACTATGGCAAGTATGTACATATCTATGTATCTATCTAGATATAAAAATTGTAGGGTTCTTGCAGATGGCGTCAGTCAATAAAAAAAAAAAGTAGGGATTTTCGTTTAAAGGGCATCAGTGACCATCGGTGTTGTCAACCATTAAAGTCAATTTAATTCAATTTACTTTCATAGCTATATTCAACTAAACTTTCGGGATCACTAAACTCTAACGATAAGTCAAGTGAAATTGTGTAAATTCAATTTGTGAGATGCTTAAGTGTAGGTCGAGATAATTCCATGCGAAGGACTAAACGCCGGCATTTTCTTTTTCAAAGATACGAGAAATAAAACCTTAAATTTTTGTTGTAAGGGCTAAGGGGAAATTTTGTACATTATAAAACAAAATGACCTCGCAGTTACCAACCTAACCTAATTTAAGACTTATTAGAGGGAAGAATTGCTACTTTTGGGAATATTTACGAGAATATTTCTCCGTTGTTTAAGCTTTAACTTTATTGGGCTCACCTGTCAGATATTACATTTTGATTACACCCTTAACACAGTTCTGGGCCATAAGTTTTCATTGGAAGAGGTAATTCGCATGCTGTAATATTTTGTGGTTAAAAAATGAGACAAATTCTGGAGTTTTTAAAGTAAAAAGAAATGTGGAATACATTTGAGAGTATATATTTTTTGTCCAAATGAAAATAATGTATTTTAAGGCTGTATTGCATTAGTTTTTGTTATATAGAAAAATGTATAGGAAATTTAGTTATTTAATAACAATGAGGTGAATTAACGAATACATAATAATTACAAATGTTTTTATGTTTTTTTTTAAGGTTTTTGTACAGAAATAATATAAATACATTGAAATCGTTCTAAGAGAGTTACGAACTGATATTAAGAAATGCCTGGTGTAATCTTTTTTGTAATATGTTTGCACCAAATTATATAAAAATCTTAGGGCCAGTTTTTCAGTGTGATATCATACTTGTTTCGAGACAAAACCTGAGTTAACTCCAGTAACGAGTTTTTTAGTTAATTGTTGTCCTAAGTTAACTCG
Organism: Dasysyrphus albostriatus; assembly: GCA_946251815.1. NCBI lineage: Eukaryota > Metazoa > Arthropoda > Insecta > Diptera > Syrphidae > Dasysyrphus > Dasysyrphus albostriatus. The sequence continues at coordinate 25,524,220 of OX276336.1, read as the reverse complement.
GTAACTCTGAGTTAACTCACCCACTTTGGTCAGTTAACTCAAGGACCAAATTTAATGCCTTTTCAGTTGTGGAGCCATTTTGATTTCGATAGAGAAAGTTATTATCAGTGCAATTCGCTACCTCTATTCCATGTCCGTCAAGTTAGCATTGCCACTTCAAAATTTTAACAATCCAATAATTGGATAATCTGTCGTAAATTTGTCGTGAAAGAAAAAAATTTGTCGCGCTTATTTTTTAAAAATTAACCCCTGGTAATGCTAACTTGATAGTCAAGTTAGCACTACTACTCCTGAAAATGGGGAAAATAAACTCAAAAAAGAAAAAAAACTATATGTGAATTTGTCGTAAATTTAGTATAAAAATATATCGTAAAAGAAAACACAATTATTAAAAAATCCCATAAAATTCTATAAATCCAGCACTCCATATGAAAACTTTTTATTCCTAGTGTTTTTTGGCATGGAATTTGTTCAAACAATAGTCGTAATATGTCTTTAAATAAGTTGTTAGTTATAGAATTTTATAGGAAATTTTTAATACATTTTTTTTCTTTCACGATCTATTTACGACAAATTTACGACAAAATCCACTCATACTCTTTTTTCCTTTTTGAGTTCATTTTACCCTATTTTGAGGGGTGGTAGGGCTAACTTGACTGTCAAGTTAGCATTACCAGGGTTTAAATTTTAAAAAAACAAGCGCGACAAATTTTTTTCTTTCACGACAAATTTACGACAAATTATCCAATTATTGGATTGTAAAAATTTTGAAGTGGTAATGCTAACTTGACGGACATCTCTATTCCAATGCTTTAAAGGTATAAAAGGGTGGTATCCATAGTGTCGCACATCGATGCCCTTAGATTTTTGACAACTAAAAGATAAATATAATCCTCAACTGAAAAACTATTTCTAGGTTAACTCAGGGTTAATTAATTTACAAGATTGACTAACTCTGATTTAACTCAGAGTTTACCCTTAACTGAAAAAACAAGCCCTTAGTATTTTATATGTTTTTGGAAAAATGTGATTTTTCTCGACGGTTTTTAATATCTGTATGGGAGATACTAACTGTTCTTTTTGGATAAAAGTACAATTTTGTTTACTAAAAAGTAATTAGAGTTTGTAGGTACCAATTCTAAACTACCCTAGTCAGTTTGAATTTTCAAAATTCCTACCAGAAAAAAAAAAACAAAAGCCGTTTCTTTCTTAATTTTTTGTTCAAATAAAGTAAGGAACTGACAAAAACAAATCTAAAATCAATCAAATTTATTCAAGTTTTCAAAATCTGTGTACTTGTACCTTAATTTTTCTGTGCAATCATTGTTCGTTGCAGAGATATATATGATCAAAGACAAAACGATTTTTTTCCATTGAAAGAATCATAGTCTCTAACAGGAATAAATTAAAGATGAATGAACAAGATATCTGGTCCAAATGGAGCTTAAGTCCAAAAATTTTGTTTCAACTTCGTAAGAAAAAAATTTAAATTAATTTTAAAAGCTTACATAGTGTACCAACATTTTCCTTGAAAGAGCAAGTCAGAAATTATTAAAGCATAATCCTTTAGGCCAGAGCATTTAAAAACTCATAACTTTTTTGTTTTTAATTTTTTCGCCTTGGGATTAGTACTTAGTAGACAAAATTCAAATTTCTATCAACTTTTAATGTTCTAATGATCACTGAAATTTTGCAAAATTTTCTGTGATTTGTACTTGCGACATATGTAGGTACTATAGGGCAAGTTTTGGACTCGTGCAAAAAAAAACAATCAAACATGACGTTACGATGATAGAGATCACCAAAAAAGTGGGTGGCACAATTCTGTCTCTAACTGTAACTCTCTAGAGGGGAAATTGATTTTTTGTTTTTATTACCAAAAATAACCAAAACCAAAAATTGCCCTACAACCGTAAATGAAAAGTTTAATTATCTCAAAAACGACTCTTATGACTTTGATTTTAAAAAATGCAGTGAATTATTGTAGATATGGTGTACTTTTTGATGAAAAAAATTACCAAAAACCGTTATTAACGGTTTTTTTTTAATTTTCGATTTTCTCATTAACGGCTCGAACGATCTTAGTCAAAATTTGTATGCAAAAGTTCTTTTTGATAATATTGCAAATCAAAATTTTGAAAAAAAAATAAATTTTGGATTTTTAAAAAATATTAAAATTTTTTCAAAATTCAATATTTCAAAAATGAGTTTAAGAATTTTTTTGAAACAAGGTTAAATATGTTTTTTAATACATATTAAAAATTGGCATAGCAAAACCTTTTATAAAAAATCTTTTTAAAATTTTATATATACAAAAATTATTTTTAAGAATACCATTCCAAAGATTTATTTTTTTTTTATTTGTACATATTCATATTTTTTCATTTTCTTATTTCAACTAGTTGTTTATAAAATTAAAAGAATGATTTAAATGTTTTTTTTTATACTTTTATATTTTCTTTTAATAATTACTTTCCTATTTAAAAAATCTTAGTCCCAAGCAACTTAAATAACGGGTGATTTTTTAGCTGGTTTGGTTTTGGCAACATTGGTTTTGACAGCTGACGTGTGTTTAGTACCTTGTGTCACTGTCAAACAGCTTCAACTTGGTTTGCAATTTAACCATGGATCGTCTTACAAATGAACAACGCTTGCAAATTATTGAATTTTACTATCAAAATTCGTGCTCGGTTCGAAATGTTCATCGCGCACTGCTTCCATTTTATGGTCGGCATTCCCGACCTTCTGAGCAGTCTATTCGGAAGATTGTGACCAAATTTCGCACCAAATTTACTTTGTTGGACATTAAACCACCAACACGTTTACGTACTGTGCGTAGTGAAGAAAATATTGCGGCCGTATCAGCTAGTGTGACAGAAGACCGCGAAATGTCGATTCGGCGCCGTTCCCAGCAGTTAGGCCTTTGTTACAGCACTACGTGGAAAATTTTGCGGAAGGATTTGGGCGTAAAGCCTTTTAAGATACAGCTGGTGCAAGAACTAAAGCCAGCCGACCTACCACAACGCCGAATTTTTGGTGAATCGGCTCTTGGAAAGCTGGCCGAGGATCCGCTTTTTTATCGAAAAATTGTGTTCAGCGATGAGGCTCATTTTTGGTTGAATGGGTACGTAAATAAGCATAATTGCCGCATTTGGAGTGAAGATCAGCCAGAAGCATTGCAACAGCTACCAATGCATCCCGAAAAAGCCACTGTTTGGTGCGGTTTATGGGCCGGCGGCATTATTGGGCCATATTTCTTCAAAGATGATGCGAATCGCAGCGTTACTGTCAATGGTGAACGCTACCGAGCGATGATAACAAACTTTTTTTTGCCCGAAATGGAAGTTCTTGGCTTGCATGATATGTGGTTTCAACAAGACGGTGCCACATGCCACACAGCACGCGAAACAATGGCGCAATTGCGAGGCGAGTTTGGTGAACAGTTAATTTCACGTTTGGGGCCGGTCAATTGGCCGCCTAGATCGTGCGATTTGACACCATTAGATTATTTTTTGTGGGGGTATGTCAAGGCTAATGTCTATAGGGACAAGCCCGCTTCGATTGACGCACTGGAAGCCAACATCCATGCATTCATTCGTGAGATACCGGCCGATATGTGTGACAGAGTATGCCAAAATTGGACTCAGCGGATGGGCTACCTGAGACGCAGCCGCGGTCAACATTTGCATGAAATTATCTTTAAACATTAAATTGCAAAGTTCAAACTATCGATTCAAATAAATATTTCATTCATTTTTTTGAATTTTTTGTGTTTTTTTTTTTTTAAAGTTCTAAACCTCTTAAAAAATCACCCGTTATAAGAGCAAGTACGCGGCAATCCAGTCGTGCATTTTATTTCTTGAAATAGACCATTCATTTAACATGGGTTTTATTTGGACCCCACTACTGTTTCAGCATTTCTTGTATTCTGCTCTTGGGCAGAGGTAACATCTGGCCCTTTAACAAGGAAGTCCTCTCAAGGACTATTGGTTGGACTGGTTGAAATCCCCCCATAATTTTCAGGTCATCGAAATCAGTTTTTCCAACTTTGCTTTTTGGTGGGAATTTTGAACGGTCATTCTGTTTCGACTCCATCAGCTCCTAGGCCAGTTTCATAAGCTTATCGTTTCTGAACAAATTATTGTTAAGCTTCTTGGTGCATTAAAATGTCGAAAAATTATGGCGGTTTGCTAAGGCTGCCACGACTATAGTGAGTTGTAAAATACAACCATCGGGCAGCGTTTTGTTTGACGTGTGCAAAAAAAAAAAGGAGACCTTTATTTGGTCGAGTACATCGACTCCCACCCCACCTGTGGTGCGATTTTAATCAAATCAAATTACGAGCCTATTTTAGAAGGAAGACGTTGGGATTTTTTGTATTAGACGTTGATGTCAAAATTAAAAAAAAAAAACATTCAATGATAGTACCCATTATAATATAGTTTTAGGTAGTAAAGGGTTTTTCAACAGGGACGCTATAATGGAAAGACTTACGAGCCAACAACGAGTCGAAATTATTAAAATTTATAACCGAAATTCGGAGTCAGTGGCCTCAACGTTAAGAGCGCTACGTCCAATTTATGGTCGTCGTAATCGTTGTAGCAGATCAACAATTGAGCGTCTAGTGGAAAAATTTGAGTCCACAAGCACAGTACTAAATGTTCCCATACCAGTGAGACAAAGGAGTGCCCGTAGTGTCGAGAATATTGCTGCCGCTGAGGCTTCAGTTGCAGAAAGCCTAAATGTGTCTCTCACACGTCGTTCTCAAGCGTTGGGCATCTCTGTGACGTCGTTGTGGCGAATTTTGCGAAAAGATCTTGACCTCGTCAATAAAAATAATATGCGATATTGGTCAGGCAACAATCCACACATACTCCATGAGTCATCATTGCATCCCGAAAAAATTACGGTTTGGTGTGGTTTATGGGCCGGCGGCGTCATTGGGCCGTACTTCTTCCGTGATGATCAAGATCGGCACGTTACTGTGAATGGGAATCGCTACCGTTCAATGATAACCGATATTTTTGGCCCCAATTGGATGATATGGACTTGGAGGACATGTGGTTCCAACAGGACGAGCGGCGCCACAAGCCACACAGCGAATGTCACAATCAATTTATTGGAAACCAAGTTTGGGGAACGTGTTATCTCACGAAATGGTCCAGTCACTTGGCCGCCTCGGTCTAGCGATTTGACGCCGTTAGACTGTTTCCTGTGGGGCTACGTCAAGTCTATGATCTATGCCAACAAGCCAGCGACGATTGACGAACTTCGTACGAATATCGAACGTGAAATTTCAGCAGTATCGGCCGTTTTATGCTTGAAAACCGTCGAATATTAGGTTCAGCGTCTGGACTTCTGCAAGCGTGCCCGTGGTGGCCATGCAAAAGAAATCAAGTTCCATACATATTGGCATCGAACGTACTTTCACAGGAATAAAGAATTTCATTGATATCCAATACCGTTTTTGTTTTATTTAAAAAACTTTTGCAGCGCTCTTATTGAAAATCCGATAAATCGCACAAATTTTATCACATGGAAAAGGGTGTTTTTTTAGACGTATGGTTTCCTATCTGGCAATACTTTTTTTTGCAGTTGGTCTTTTTGACAGATGTCACTTGATTTATGTTCAGTTTGGTTTGCCATTTTATAATGAATAGACTTCCTCCTCAACGTTTGCAAATCTTGCAAATTGATTACCAAAATAATGGTTAGGTTCGCGCGACGCATTGGAAGCAATACATTTTTTCAAGAAAACTTTTGGAGAGGTGTAGAATAGTCTCTTCCAAGGCGTCAATTGTCTCATTGTAAGCAAGTGACTTCACATAACCCCACAAAAAATAACCTCACAACGTGAAATAATACGCTCACCAAAAGTTTCCTTCAATAAATTGATTGTTTCCAGACGCGTCGCGCCAACTGAAACATTACTTTTGGTAATAAATTTTTATGATTTGCAAACCTTGCTCAGGAGTTAGTCTATTCATTCTGAAATGGCAAACTAAACTGAGCATAAATCAAGTGACAGCTGTCAAAAGAATAAAAAAGTATTGCCAGATTGAAAACCACACATATAAGAAAAATACCCTTTATAAAATCGTAGGAGCCCTTTAAGAAAAAAAAATCTTCCTTGATGGTTTTTTAGCATTTGTATGGAAGGAACCATTATTTTTTCAAAAAATTAAAACATTTTCTTAAAATAATTGAAACAGTATAAAGAAACCCTTATATACTGACGTTTATATAAATCAACTATGTTGTTTTTAATTTATTTGATTTTCAAAAAAAAAATTGAACATTTATTTTTTAAATACAAAAAATATTTGTTTTAAACTTTGGTAGGAAAAACTGTCAATATTCAAATGATTCTGTATAAAAATTAGAAACATCGCTTTAAAGAAAATCGAAAATAAAAACATGGTTCTTCTGGAGGTACCTAGCATTAATAATTAATTTCTGAAAAATAATTTCCGTTCAAAAAATTGCTTTTACTGAAAAAAATGTATTGAATTGTTTTTAAGGAAATTTGTTCTGCTAAAAAATTGTGTGGCAGGTACCGTTATTTTAAGCTTAGAAAGATCGAAAAACGTATGGGCAATCACGAAAAACAATTATGTATCAAGTTTTAAGAAAATCGATCCGTTTGGGCTGTAGCCGAATGCACGGACAGACAGACAGACATCGTAATGATGAGTTTGTTTTTCGAATGCATAACTTGCCTGCATAATGTACAATCGCAAGTAAAAAACCATTATTGTGTGATTGATCATTGATCACACATCACCTAAAAGTATGCAATAAAATTTATTTCAAAATTCGATTTCAATTATCAGTTATTTCTGCGCCTATAATAAAACACACGAAAAATAACATTTTCAAACTCATTTATTCAGTACAAATATTTTGTTTAGCATTTTTCTGCCATATTTTGAATTTAAATTTCAACAGTCTTCTCAAAATAAACAATAATTTATTATTTATATGTTATGTAATTTGAAAAAAAAAAAAAATTAAATAGGTACAGTGAAAAATCTCAAATTACATTATTTCTAAATTGATCTACCTTACCTATACATAAATTTCACACAAAAAGAAATCATAAATATGTATTTATAAGAACAAAAAAAAACACAAAATAGTAAACAAAAAAACTATTTAACTTCTTCAGTAGTTGGTTGATCTGTAACTTCAATCTCTTGCACTTTCCCTCGGTTCTTCTTTTGTTTATAAAAATTTTCTAAAAACCATGCAATCACTACCAAATAGCACATTGCATTCATCCAATGAAGTGTAAAAGTGTAATTTGTTGCGTCTCGAACAAGACCTTGAAGAGAATTAAAAAATAAAAAGTAGAAAATTGTTGCTCTAGGAAATTTTAGAACAATTGGATTTCTGACTAGAAATTCTTCAGGCGAATACGAAATTCTAAAACTTTGTATTACTTATTTGAAAATGCCATACATTTTAGAATTTGGTGTTCACATTACAGTTTCCAAAATAACGATTGTGGAAAAAAGTTAAAACGATAACAAACTTAAAAAAATAATTACCAATTATTGGTCCACAAGTCAATGTAAAAACTCCCGAAAAAAGTAGCTGCAACCCAGCTGCCGCAGGAAGTCTCTTCAATGGAACATACCCTGGAATAATAAGATTCCAGAATACCACTCTCATTGCCTTGCTCAAGCCCATCCATCCAAAAGCAATTAACACTACTGTAAAGTTTCTGCTGTGTGCCACAATAGCCCTGCCAAAAGCCATTCCAATAATACCACTCAAAAAGAAGACCTTGTTGTCGAATTTCATTTTGGCAGTGATGAATGGAATCAAAAATCGCACTGACATATCACAAGCTGCCAACATAGACATAGCAGCTGCTATTTGACTATTATTAAATCCAAAGTCACTCAATATGAACGGAGTCAAAATGGCAAAGTTAATTTCTGTAAAACTTATCACAGTCAAGCCAACAGCCAAATTGACGAATGTGAAATCTCTCAAAAGATCCAGGTCGAAGAATATTGAGATCCTCTCGAAGATTGATAGTTTCTTTTCCAGTTGTTCTTCGTTATTTAGTTCTTCCTGAGACTTTTCCAGGAATGCCTTTTCCTCTGGCACTGGAAGCTCCTGGACTGGTTCCATCAGAGGCCTACTCAGCGATATTGAGAGTTTTGGTGTTCGTGGCTTGATTGCTGGCGTATTGTCTGGAGTACCATCACTGATCTTGTAACTCGTTACGGTTCCAATAGAACTTTTACGTCTACCCATTCTGTCTAGAGTATTCTTTGAACCGTACCATCCATCGTTTGCTCTTGCCATCATGGGTGTTTCAGGATCAGCGGCATGATCCAAGATCTGATGGTGATCTAACTCGATCTCTGAGAGCTTCCTACCGGCTTCAGCATTTTCATTGGGTTTCTTCACATGCCACTTGACTGGTTGATAAATGCATGCACAAGCCAGATTATGAAGTGACAAGCCGCTGTATAGTAATACTGCTCCAGAAACTTTATATTCAGTCATAAGGAATGTTGAAAGGTATGGCAGACCGATGGGTCCCATACCAGCTACAGTAAATTGGTACGCAGTAGCAGCTCGTCTTTTTATTTTAAAATATGTGTTAACAGCTAGAGACGACGATGACACCATAAGACCTCGTCCGAATCCTAAAAACAATCGTAGAAGTATTTTTGTTTGATGAGCATATTTACTTTGAAGCTTACCATACATTAAAGAAATGGTCAACAGGTACTGAATAAAAGAATTAGCCAAGGCTGCTGATGACAACCCAATAAATATTAAGAAAGCACCAGTTATGCCACATTGCCGGTATGAAAAACGTCGAAACAGCGGACCATTGAATAGACCTGAAATGGAAAATTGTTAATTTTTATAAAGACTTTTTCGAAAAAAAAAATCTTTAGTTTTATAAATTTCAATCTCAGACTGAGCTTAAAAAAAAAACACGGAATTAATTTTTAGTTACTTTTTAAGTACACTTTTTAATACCAATGAAAGTACTTGGGTTAAGTTACGAGGATTGCAATCAAGTTACAAGTAGTGTATAATTATCGTAATTGGAACGTCTTACTAACATTACTCAGTTATTGGAGAGTATTTCAATTACATTGAATTTTTTTCTGTAATTTAATTGTATTTTCAATAACCCATTTCTGCAGTTCGACAAAAAGTCATTTTGAAACGTTTATTAAAGAAGTCTCCACTCTATTTTAAACAAGAATAAATTTCCCGAAACTTAAACAATCATAAGATAAGTATGCTGCTGCTGTAAAATGACATTTTTCAGTGATCTTCAAGAAGACAGTGAAATGCTTACAAAAACTCAGTGGAAAAATATTAATGGAGAGTTTCACCAATTTAAGAAATAAAAACAAAAACTCTTACGAAACCATGATGTAATAATAGGAAGAATATAAAAAAACAGGGAGAAATTGAAATGTCTTATTTCCAATCACAATAAAGGGTCTGAAAATTGATTGTGGAAGAGTGGATATTTCTCCAAATAATCTGCAACTTCATCCAACATAAATGCCGGAAATTATCGCACGTTCTGGGGTTTAATTATTAACTCTCTAACCAACTGAAGGCAGTTTTTTGGTTGGTCTCCAAAAATACAACTAATTGCTTACCAAACTGAAGCGGGAAAGTATTCATTGAGAGTTCCACAAATTCAAAAATAAAATCAAGTACAAATGCGAACAGTAATACCTCGTGACATGATGGTAAGTGCGCTGAACAGTCATTCCGAAGGCCTGAGTTTGATTTCCAGCCAAAACCACCTAAAAAACAGAAATGTTTTTCCCAGGGTACTGCCTTTTGCGAGGAACTAACAAATCCTCCAAGAGTATATTTGTCATAATAAATACCTCTCATCAAGCCATTCGGACTCGACAAAAAATAAATGCGAAAAAACACTAACGCCAGTTTCCGCACGCAATCAATAGTCTGGGTAATTGAATGTGTACTAAAAAGAGTGTAGACTTCTCAAAATAATCCATTAAAATTATCAATTTTGATTGTTGAACAGCCCCAAAGTACTTCACAACTAAAAGTGAAACTAAATTTTTAGCTGTGTCATTTTTTGTATTCGATTTTTCGTCTTATATCAGCAGCGTTCTAGGCTTAAGAAAAAGTACATTAATAATCAATGTTATTAATAAATTGTAGTCCTTCTTAGAAAAGTCTACGCAACACACGACTGGAATCAGTGCAAACTTCACCCTGACTCGCATCAACCTGTAGTGTTTGACGAGCAATATTGATGGTTGAAACAGATTATTCGGAAAAGTCTCCACTCATTTTTTCTTAGCACAGAATAATGACTTGAACCATTTTTGAATTATGTGCGGAGTTTCATTCGTATTGTTATTTCTTTGTTTCATTCTTCACCATAGCTTTCAGTGATTTATTTTGCAAATGGTGGAATTCTCCATGGAATATTTTTTTGGAAACGAATATCGTTCTTATCTGCAGCCTACTTGCAGAGAACAAAAACTAACGTTTTCGAGACATTTATAAAATGCTTAACTCTGCCTTACAGTACAAAATCACAAGGCAACTTTTATAGAATTTTTTTAAGAAATGTATAAAAAGACGTCAAAACAAATCTCGCCATAAAAATTCAGCTTTCACGGAATTTCTTCTTAGTTTTGCCATTTTTCCGTCTATTTTTCACTTCATTATCATTCGTCAAATAACGGTTTTCATAGCAACAAGTTAGTTTCTAAAAAGTACTAAATAGTTGGAAATATTTGAATGAATTAAATCTACGTAGATTAGTTTATCAATTTAATATTTACCTGTACATGCAGATACAGCTTGTTGTGTATTAATTATAGTTGTCATCTGTGAACTACTTATTCCTAATTCCTTAAATCTATCTTTAAACAAAATGCCAAATTGCTGCATAACTGGAAATGTGACTAACTGAAAAAAATACAAAAACAATTAAAAAAGGAAAACAAAAACAAAATGTTAAATCACTGAAAATAAATCTAATTACATATTACACTCCATTGCACTAGATGTAGGACAGATATTCCTACTTTTTAAATAGTAAATCAAAATATTTTATCATTTCTGGATTTGATAATTGCAGTGGGCAAGACCGGTAAGGCTATACGTGTAAGCGTTGCAAATGCGTAGGGCGCTGAACCCAAAGGGCTCCTACCTACCTCAGATCCACAGCAAAGTGCTCGATTTTATGCTATTTTTTCTTTTTATCAAACTGTGGACGTTATTCTCACTCACCATCGCGTGTATGAGCGAAAGCATTTATTTGATTTTCATAACCCTTGCTTATGTTGTATAAGATAGAACAAAATTCTTTAATAACAAATACAGATAATTAACAGATTGCATTTTGATAACTGACTTCTTCCACCAATAACCCAAAATTGACGGGAGCTAGGCGCCAATTTAGCTCGGGCCTGCCCTGGCAATGGGTTCTGTGTTCGTTACATTTTTAAGATCATTGAATTCGTGAATTGTAGTTCACTCAGTGAAGTATTTACCCTAGGGCCATAAGGGCCATGGCCCGGGCGGCAAACTTTGTGGGGCGGCACTCAGTTTTGGGTAAAAAATGTACAAAAGATTATGGAAAAAGTAAGGCCTTAGAGGCGCCACACAGTAGGTCTTTTGTTGAATTTTGGCTACATAAATAATTTCCCACTCCAATTCTTGATACAAATTAATGAAATTTGGTAATTTAGGTCCGAGAATGGTCGAAAATTTCAAAATATTAAAAAGTACTGTCGAATGCAGGGACTGAGTCAAGTTTATATTTTAAATGTCCTGAGATATGTGTTGAATGTATATTTTCATATAAAAATGACCCAAAAAAATGAAATATAAAATGAAAAGAAAATAGTCCAAAATGTTAAGAAATGTCACCAATCGATTAGAACCAATTTTAGTCCTTGTTTTTAAAAAAAACAATTATGTTGGAAATTATTTTAGGACCTAATCTGATCGAATCTAAAATTTCTTTTACAATTTTCACGAATGGAATCTGAAATAATCTAAGGCAAATAGCTTTTATAATGTTAATATTTTTTTCTGGTTTCATTATTCAAATCTAATGCTAAGAATTCTAGGAGTTGAAAGCAGGGAAGACCGTTATGTTCATGTGAATGTAGATTGCTTAAAAACAGTGCCATTTGTTCAAAAAAAGTTGTTAAAAAAAAACATGCTTATGTTTCAGATGACTGCAGTAACAAATGGCAGTAAAGAACTTTTATCTTCCGTACACAAAAACACGCAAATTATACATATATGCTCCAGGATAAGCAGAGAACGATTAAACGGCTAGATACGTTGCTTTTTAGTGAACCTAGATGTTTTTCATTAATTAATGGGGCGCAAGAAACTTATTGGCCCGGGGCGCCTAATCTTTTAATACGCCACTGAGTTCACTACAAGCCTTTATCAATTTTAAATCACTATAAATATAATTGACAAGCAATACATTAATTACGTTTTTGTGTGATAACTACTGGAAGTTAAATTATTTGTGCCTTTTTGAAATTATTATTGCTTTCAATTATACAGTCGAGCTTCCATAATTCGAACTTATTTAAAACGAATTTCTCCGTAACTCATTTCAATTTTAATGAGGACTTTGGCTTTCAACTTTTTTCATGAATTTTGCCCTTCATAATTCCATGTTCTGTAGCTCAAATTTCTCTATTTTTCGAAGTTTTTAAATTGCGTTTGATGTCGAAAACGAAACGTCTCTTTAACTTGAACTTTTTTTCTTATTTTTTTTTTTTTAATCACTAAATTACTATGATTATTTTGGACGCTTGTTCGGTAGATACACGCCTTAACTCTTAAGTCTAAATCGGGAAACCCCCTTTTCTTTCATTTTTTAAAAAGTACTTGTTTGAGGAAGAATGACGGCTGAGTTAAGAGTTTGTTTGGTTTTGATTTGAACTTTGATTTTGGACAAGTTTTAAGTTTGTATGACCAAGAATTCCTTGTTTGTTGAAAAAGAAGGAATTAACGAAGAAAGTCAGGAAGAAAATTAAAGCATTTGACTTTCGAACAAAAAATGAAGATCATCAAGGAAGTTGGGAGGGGTGTTAAAAAAAATTAGACCAAAAAATTTGGTTAACCTCAAAGTCCTCTTTCGATACTGAAGAACAGAGACAGTACAAAAAAAAAAACAATTTCTAAAACTTCACGAAACAAAAAATACGAAATAAGAAAAGAACCTTACCTAAATATGAAAGTGTTCACAAAGCTGTCTGCAAATGGCCAGGAATTAAAATCTCCCAGTTTCAGGGATAAGCCTAGTACGCAGATCGAGCTAAAATTTCACTCCCACTTTTCTCTCCAAACACCAGCTAAACTCCTAGCTAAATTTTGACACAAGATTTTTGTGGAGATTACATTAAAAAAAAACAGCTGTTCTCTGAAAAGAAATTATATTCAGCAAAATTCCAAGAATTTTTCTTTTCAAGTTTTTAAGTGAATGTAACCAAATAAAATAGATTTTTCCCTTTGGCATTAGTAAATCGTTTGTCTTTGCATATTTCTCGTTTTCAATGTTCATTTTAATAACTTAAAGCTCACATAAATCTCACAAATATAAAAACATGCTACAATTTAGAATAAGAATTAATGTAGCGAACAATTATTTCACGCGCTAAATTTTGACAGATGGTGCCGTACAGTAAGAAACGAAAATTTGATTTTTTAGCTGGAGCTGCGTGCCTCTCGGCTAAAATGTTTGGCTTAATTTTAGCTTGGCTAAATTTTGGAGCGATTTTTGTATGGGAGCGAAATTTTAGCTCGATCTGCGTACTAGGCTTTAAAAAAAAGTTAAAAGAACTGCAATGGGAATGGGAGAAACACTTTTTTTAAACTTCTGAATATAATAAAATAAAATAAAATAAAATAAAATAAAATAAAATAAAATAAAATAAAATAAAAAAAAATAAAATAAAATAAAATAAAATAAAATAAAATAAAATAAAATAAAATAAAATAAAATAAAATAAAATAAAATAAAATAAAATAAAATAAAATAAAATAAAATAAAATAAAATAAAATAAAATAAAATAAAATAAAATAACATAAAATAAAAAAATTGAATAAAATTAAATAAAAATACATTTATTAAATTATAAATAATTACTGGTTATAAGATTTTATTGATGTTATAATTCTGTTTTAAAACGTTTTTAGAAAGTTATATTTGTTGAGTTAAGTTTTATGTTAAAAAATTGTTTCTAGTGACAAAAACTCCTAGTTTTTCTTAAAAATAATTTTTAACTACGCCCTACATGAAAAAGTCTCAAAAATATCTTGTCACAAATAAAGTGAAATGGAGTGTAGAATATTCTTCTTAATATTATAATCTTTTACTTACAATACATATTCCAGATGCAAAGGCAACCAGCCAACCCCATCCACCATCTGGAGCAATAAAATTCTCACCCAAATCGCTTTTATCGCGACGTTTCTTCTTTTTGGCTGGTTTCAGACGTGGGGGCTTTGGCACCGAATTGGCCTTGTGTATGTCAAGCTTTAGTGGAATTTTTGTACGATTGATATCTGCCTTCTTATCATTTTCATTCATTTATATAGATTTTGTTTGAAAAGGAGTGGGTGTTGATGCGTGGCGGACCGGTAGGTGGTGCGAAATGTATTCGATTTAGATAAGTCCTATAAAATAAAACAAAAAAAAATATTACTAAAAAATAAAATTTAATGGTAATTATATAAAAAAGATTTTGATATGATAACTAAAAGTCACTTTTTTGTTTGTTAACTATAATTGCTTGCAGTGTGGAGGAAATAATAATATCATGATTGACACTGTTAAGTCAAGTGCCTACAATTTTGTGCTGATTCACAATTTCAAAAATTTTGATAAACAAAACAAACCCTTCAAAAAAAGCTTTTATTGACGCTTTGATTAGATAACAGGTATCGAATGAATCTCTGACGTTTGCATTCATGGCGTATGCTCAACAAACCATGTCCATTTTATTTTTCTAGTTTTCATATTTTCATAAAATATTTCTATTAAAATCAAGTTACTACTCGTATGATTGTGTAATTTGCGATTATTTTTATCGCAGTTATTTAGTTTGTTGTTAAATATTTGTTTTTTTTTCGCACTACACTATCAATGACGCACCAATATGACATGATTATGACAACATTGTGATTCTTTATTTAGTTTTTTTTGCTGTATAATTAGTAATCTAATAAATCCCACGCGACAGTTCTAGCTCAAAAGATTCCAATGTGTACCATATTTTATGTAATCCCAATAAATGGTTGATTCTAATTTTAGTCAAATGATGCAACACTGTTTATGGAAACAAAAAAGCTGCCGTGTAATCTTAAACGTTCAAAGAGTCAAGGCCTCTTGAATAAAGAAAGCCCTCAATTAATTGATCGAATTCATTGCACTTAATGGATGTAAGATAATGATATGGAAACGTTGAAAACTGGAATTGAAATTGTATATAAATGTATTTAAGTGTAATTTAAGAATTGGCACTGTCATTCAATAATGACAAGTTGATATCTTGTAGGTGAAACAAATAATCAATAACAAAACTATTTATAACTTTGATGTTATGATGAATAGCATGATTTAGGTGCGAATTGCATTCAGATTTCAATAATATTGATAATAACTCGCACATCAAGGAAAGTGAGTTTTTCAAGCATACTCACTTATTCGCAATAAAATTCTAAGTAACATGGGAAAAATTTGTCACACTCGTTAAAACATAGAAATTTCGTAATTCTGCTCCAATATCACCTATAACGTCAAGGTTGTAAAAGAGTGCGTCAATTTTTTGTTTAATTCAATCAAAAGATTGCATTCATTGACTTCACTTTGAGACTGGAACTTTAAACTCTGCAATCATCAATCATTTGACATTGAAATGATTGTAATCATTTTTCCCCACATTTATGTTTCAAATGCAAATGAATGCAAGCAAAAACATTGCAAGGAATGCAAGAATTCCCAAAAGATTGCATTCGATTGATTGCTGTAAAATGAATGAAGGCTAAGAACGATTGCATCATTCGTTTCAATGTTAAATGAATGGTGATTGCAGAGTTTGAAAAAGCATCCCCAAGCTATCTTCAAAGAAGGGCTTTCGCAGGATTATTATATTTTGATTAGGGAAGGGCCCACCAACATGCATTTTGTCCTCAAATACTCCAAGCTTCCAGATATCTCGGCCAATCGTTCTGGTCCTTAAACCGTATGCAAGCATTATAAAATCAATATAGAAAGAGTTCATAACAAATGCAAGTGTTTTCTAAATAAACAAAATTAACATGTTCCATGTGGCTATGCGATTCAAACTGAATATCATACCAAGAAGCAGAGAAATCAAGTCTTACAACTGGCCATTTTGAATTATGCTTCTCTTATACTTTTTGAATACTATTAACAAAACAACAACACAAAACGACTTCCTTTTAGTTAGTTTTTTCTATTTTCTTCTTTATTATTAAAACCAAGTGTCAATGGCCGAAGGCAATGTAGGAAAATTAAAATATTTACATAAAAAAAATAACACTTTAATTTAGTCCGATTAATACATTCAAACACATTTCAATTATGCATGTACTACTCGTATATGCGTATTGTTTGTGCAACTCATATCAATAAGTGCAGCAATTGAGCTGAAGAAGCAATCAAGAATAATTTCATTGAAACCATTTTGTATCTATATTGGAAATAGAAAAAAAAAACAATTCAATCAGAAGGGCATATTTTTATGACAAGTTTATCTTATTGGTAAAATAAAAATGTATTACTTATGATGATCAAATATATTTTGTTAACAGAAAACCATTCTATATTCTGTTTATCCTACTAACATTTATAAATAGTTAATTTGAATTCTTACATTGACACTGCATTTTGAGTAGAACAAAGTGTGTGATGTGTTACATCTTTGTAAGCGGTTAAGGAGTTAAATTTGTGAAAGCATATTTTCGTGATACATTCCTTCCGGTTAAAAGAAAAAATTGTTAAAATTTGAGGTGGTATCAGAAGGTTGAAATTTTGACAGATTGTGAAATTATTGATTTGAATTTATCAGAACTAAGACCCGTTTGCTGATACGAAACTTAAGGATTTATGTTCTACTTAAAAGCTTATGTTCTACTTTTTCCTCTGCGTAAACTGTCATATAAGCGCTTATGTTCTACTTAAATATTGAAGTTTCGTATCAGCAAATGGCCCTAAGAATTCTAGAATTCCGTTGAACGGAGATAACAACTATATTTGAGCGCTTTTACATCAGCTGTAATGACTTATATACCAAAAGCCAACATTTTCTTCACTTAACCCTTTTTTGAAAGTACTTGAAAAAATACTTGACCTTGCATAACATTTGATGTTCACAAGATTTGACAACGGACTTTTCGGTCAGTCGTGAGCGATTATAACACTTGTCTTAAGAATTTTCGAGTTTACCAGACTTTCTTCAACGAATAGGCTTGTTTCAGCGTCGTATTTCTTGATTTTGGCTTGTTTTATTTCTAAGTGAACATTAGGGTGGTCTTAAAAAATGGCAAATTGGAAAGAAATTTTAGGTATAGTTATTTCCTAACTTATAAGCATAAGGAAAATTTGACTTTTTTTCAATTTGTATGCCAAAAGTTTTGCAACATTTTCTACGAATCGTTGTCGTCTTTTTTTTTAAATAGACAATCTAGTTTTCTTTCATTTATCCTTACAGGCTATTGTGAATACACCTTTAAAAAAGGAACAATTACGTGCAAGAATTTTTACTATTAAATATGTTTGTTTGGCCTGGATTCATAAGTACATTTCTGAGAGATAGTTACACTGTACACTTTTTAAATTGCACGTAGCTTTCGAAGAAAAGATAGGCTGAAGACAAAAAAATATAGGCTAAAATCTTTAATATGAAATGTTCAAAAAGAAGTTTTTATTTACAACTGACAGAGATAGAGCCATACCAACCTTACCATTTCTTATATCATTTTATTCAGTTTTTGCCAGAAAGATCGTTTTTTAATACCACAGGACAAATTGAACAACCCTTGTACCAAGTACCAAAACTTAAATTAATCGGGCCAGCCGTTCAGTTTGTAAGAATGGAAGCATTCAAAAATAGCCGAAAACATAATTGCGGGCTTACGTACTTCTTCAATAACCGTAATGCCAAATTTTTGTATCCAAATCCTAAGTTATAATGTTTTTACGAATGTGAAATTTGTCATTTGGTACCGAAAAAATGACTTTCGGGCTAAGGCTGCGTAAAAGTTTAAAGAATAGTAAAGTTTGTAGTATATCTCGTGGCATAATGGTTAGTGCGTTGGACTATGATACAGAAGGCCTGGGTTCGATTCAAAGATGCTGCCACCTACAAACAGACATTTTTTTTCTCCGAAGTACTGCCTCTTGCGAGGACCTGACAATTCTTCCAAGAGTATACTTGTCATGGATAAGTGCTTCTCATTTAGTCATTAGGAATCGGCAGAAATTTGTAGGAATTATTGAGAGCTGTAAGTCACTAGGCCCTGGCTTTCCACGAGCTGTTGCGCCACCAAATTTATTATTTATAAAGTTTGAATGAGTATATACATTAGGGGAGTTGGAATTTTTTTTTATTTTTTATATTCAAAATGGGTATCGCGGATCTTGTAAAGGCCTTAATTTTTGTTCTGGGACATTTTCCAAAACTGAATTTTGAGACCCCGCGGCCGTCTAGTAAAAAAAAACTACAGTTCGAAAAATTGGTCAAGAAAACCATTTAAATTTTCGATGCATATTTAAATGGTTTTTCTGACCACTTTTTGGAATTTTAATTTTTTCCCTAAGACCGGGGTCTCAAAATTCAATTTTGAAAAAAGCCCCAGAAAAAAATGACTTCTTTCGAAATCCTTTACAAGATCCACGATACCCATTTTGAATATAAGAAATTAAAAAAAAAATCCGACATCTCTAATATACATGTATGTTTTTGTCATTTTTAAATAAAAATTATTTTTTAACTTTACATATTTGGGCCTTGATTCTATTCCTTCTATTTCAACTTTTCTATTCTTTCTTCAAAAAAGTTGTGCTCAATTAATGAAAAAATCAAAGAAATCTTTGATTTTAACAATTTACTTTGGTTGGTTTTTAGTAAATTTTTACTAGTTAAATTTTTGATAGTTTACCGAAATTTATTTGAAAAAACTACGTCAACAATAGTACAACTTCAAATTTGCTCTAAAAACGCTAATTTTTAAATTGAGAATTCGAATATCGAATTCAGTACATCCAAAATTATTGGAAAAGAATATTTTGGTTCATGCCAACAACAAATCGGTTCGGTTAGTAAAGAAAATCCTAATAGCATTCACTTTAATCAACTCGAAAACTGTGCTGGCATCGATTTGGGCTAAACGTATTCCCAATGGTATTTGGTTTGTTATTGTTCTGTTGATATAATAGTTGAACCAAAAATGAAGCCCGAACTGTGTACTGTAATAAAATAGAAGTTTAATACAAACTTGTAATCGAGTTTCAAGCTGCAAGGATATTGCTTTGATGGAATGATGGACTTAAAAAAAAATAAAAAATTTGAAATTTTCAGTCAATTGGGTGACATTTGGAACGAAATTATTTACTATTTACCTTAAAATATAGTTTTTCCAACATCTGTCAGAGTTGATCTGAAGTGACGTCACCAATTTCCGTTTCAAAACAAGTTAGTCACTTCGATTTGCAAAAACAACGCATGAAAAATATTCCCAAATTTCTCTTCAACTCGAGTTGCAATTCGAGTTACTTTAATTTCAACTCGAGTCAACTCAGTTTGAAAATTTTTTCGTTTGATACTTTTAAGGTTTAACCCAACTATCGTATCTGGGTAAAACGCAATGAACCCATTAAAACTTTTGATTTGAATTAATTTGGAACAAATTTGAAAAATAACAAATTCAAAAAAAAAAAGAGGACTAACTTCACACACTCTACAAACTTCATGGAGATTTTTCAGTCTTTTATTTGAAATTTCGTTTAAAGTGTGAAAGTGGTTAAGATAGGTTACGGTGGCTGCCAGGAAAACTACTGACACACCTAGGCCAGAATAGGCCCATTGTGATACCACATAAAGACTGCGAGGCAATCCTCACTTATTAAAGCAATTGGAGCTTTTAATAAGGCGATAGAGTGAAAGTGGTTGCTAATCTTTAAGCTTAGTAGATATCAAGAAGATTATACAAACATTTGTTTTTCAATTTTTGTATAGCAATATTTAAAAATAGTATTTAAAAATAATAACAAATACACAAATTAACGATAGTGTATTTTCAAAGGAGTAAATTAAGTACCACGTTTAAAGATTCACCATCCACTTCTACATATTTTCCCCAAATTTTCAGTAAAAGACTGAGAAATCTCTTTGTATTTTGTATGGGGAAAAAGTAATTTCCAGTATGTGTAAACGTTAACCGATTTCAATAAAATTTTACATGGATTTTTTTTAAGTACATAGGTACCTTGATCACTTTCATTGGGGGACGAAAGAAATTCAATCATTTTAAAAATAGGTGCCACCCTACTTTACTTACCTAATTCATTATTCACGTCTGTAAAGTTAGCAGGGCAACTTTCACTCACGCAAAAGGGACCCTGACAGGAATTTACAGTTTTTTGCATTTGTTTTTCCTTTCCATTCCCAATTTTGGAGTTTGCCAAATAAGGGTGTAATCCAGTGACCTGCTAACTTCACAATGAAGTTAGCAGGTCACATAGTGTATCTCAGGAACCAAGAATGCCTTGAACTTTTAGTAAAGCTCCGAATTTGCATTGTTTTTTTTGCATTTCAACGACAGGCTAGGTTCAAAATTTGCAGTCTTCTATTTAAAAAAAAAAAATCATACTGCCCTGCTAACTTCACAGTGAAATTATCAGGTCACGTAGTGTATCTCAGGTACCAATCATGCTAGAAACTTGCAGTAAGGCTCTGAATTTACAGTTTTTTTGCATTTCAAGAAAAAGCTAATTCAAAATTTTGAAGTCCTTTTCTTTAAAACAATTTCAAACTGACCTGCTAACTTTACAGTTAAGTAAGCAGGTCACATAGTGTATCTCAGGAACCAAACATGCTAGGAATTTGCAATAAAACAACTTCAATATTTGTTCAAAAAAAAAGGACTTTTAAATTTTGAATTATCCAATTCTTGAAATGAAAGAAAAAAATGCTAATTTGGAGCCTTATTGCAAGTTTCCTGCATGCTTGGTTCCTGAGATACACTATGTGACCTGCTAACTTCACTATAAAACTAGCAGGTCACTCGATTACATACTTATTTGGCGAACTGCAAAATCGGGAATAGAAATGCAAAACATTCAATTTCCTCAACTTAAAAAAAAGTGATTCATAACTTATCTTCGGCAATTCTCTTTTTATCTTTTAAAAATAAGAAAATTATAACAGAGGAAATACTGCAATCAAATATAATAAATTTTACTCGGTACAAAGTTTGGATGTTAAACATCATCATCACTATATAGCAACTATACTCGTATAGACTCTCTTGCTTTTATTAATTCAATATTCATACACATCGAGTCGAGATTAATTAAGATTTTAGTAAACAAAATCTTACGTCAATATAATGCTTTTATCTGTGGGAGTAAATTTAAAATGCTTGTACGAAATTTTATTTCCTTAATGCGTCCAATGACACAGGACATTTTTTTTTTTTGATCAACCAACTTTGATGTAAAAAACCATAAATTGACTTTTGAACTTCAAACATTTCTTTAAAGAGCTCGAGTAAAAATATCAAGGTAAACATAACGTATGTTGGTAACTCGTAAAAAATATATATTTTTCAATTTAATTTTCCAAATACCAATCAACAGTAACCGCCTTTTAATGGTAAGTATTTATTATCGTTGCAATATGGAGTCATAAACTAATTCGCGATCATCAGCTTCATAGTTAAAACTTAAAACAAACAAGCAACTTTATTGTTTACTTTGGCAAGTAGTAGTTCTGCGAGTAAGTAGGTATGTAGTAATGAGCAAACAGTACAAAGGTGCACAAAATAGATAAACCAATAAAACTTGAAGCACTTAAATCATCAGAGCTCTCTCCAGACGGCATAGTTTCCAACCACGTCCAGTCGTCCACGTGTGGCATTTAAGCTTTTTGTATCTTAATTATACAAAACTTAAAAAAAAAATAGACAATTGATAGCGCGCAAAAAATTATAATATAAAAATATCAATTGCAAGCGCATAATGATACCGCCAGCCGCCGCTAATTACATCGCTGCTCCATAATCAATTATAATGAAATTCAGTCCCTCCCCCATCGCTCAATTGTTCAATGTTTCTATATTAAAAATGTTCATTTAAGCTAGGTATAATAGCTCTTCAAATGCTCGTATAGACAGACAATAAAAATCAAACCGATTGTCACTGGAAAAATTTGACATATATAATTTATATATATTTGGTATTGAATAATACTTAAAAACTAATAAAGTTTATTTTATCATTACCTAAGTATTAGTTTTTTTTTATCTAAGCACAATTATCAGACAAATAAAATTTAAAAAAAAAAATAAAAATTCCATAGATAAAATGACGAACTAATCAAATTAAAAAAAAAAAACTTTGCTATTATCTCAAATTAGAAAATTATTAGCCAGCAACCAACACCACATGGAACACATAGGCATCGCTGCCAAATTTTCACCTTTTATAAGTCGCATTCAATTTTTGATAAACAAATTTTCTTACCTATTTGTTTTTTTTTTATGTTTTTCTTGAACTACTTATTGAAATTTATTCATTGTCTTTTTTTCAAAAAAAAAAATTAGTAAACAAATTTTCTAATTTAAGAGATTTTTATGGGTTTTTATTATAAACTTTTAATAAATAATTGTATGTATGCAGATATTTTTTTGAAAAATCTATCTTCTTTAAAAACAAACATTAATTTAATAGTAAAATATATAAAATATGAGTTCACCTCGTTGAAAGTGTCTGCAGATAGCTGTAGTAAAAAAATTTAAGCGATAACGCACTTCAAAGCTGCCAAAGATATAACAAAGTCAATCAAAGATGAATTTTGGACTTATGTTTTAATGTGTCTACCATATTTCGCGTAATTAGCAGGTATAAATACAACAAAACAATAATAATATTTTGTTTTTGTTTTTATTTTTTATTCAGGACACGATCCACAATAAAACGATGTCAGAGAGACAATTTGCAAAAACAAAATGTATATGAACACAACACAACACTAATTACGATCAAATTCAAATTTCAGTCTTTCCGTCAAACTGGACAAAGCTCAACTGATTCCAATTTCCAACTCAACAACCTCCAACAATCGCGAGCGCAATAGTCGGTATATTCTTTGGATTGCGAAAAAAAATAATAATCAAATCTGCGATGATGTTTTGTAGTGCGTTTGTTGTTTTTCTTTCATTTTGGAGACTTATTATTTTACCAAACCCAATCAACTAATACTACAAGCAATAATGAAATTGATATGATAAGTTATAATAACTTTAGGGATCGGACTTTGAACAATTGGTAGTATGGAAAATTCGCTTTGAATTTTTGTACCTCTTTATCGCTTTGAGGGAACCTATTACTACTTTATATCCTACAAGTTTTACAATGGAACTATCAGTGACATGTCAACGATATGATTCTATCGCAATTGGTCCAGTCATTTAAGCTTTTTGCTTCTGAAAAAATGATGGAAAGCTGAATTTTGGTATATAGCCTCCTCAAGGCATTCTTAGGAAACTGTTAAAAGTCCCCATCGATATGCAATTTTTCGGGGATCAAAGGCCCCCCCAAACGTTTATTAAGGAATCTCTCCCGAACGGTAACTCTTACAAAAAAAATGTCAAAGTTCAGGTTGCAGCTTTGAAATTTTTTTGACTTTTTTTAAGTTATTTTTTTTTTTTATAAGTGTTTTCGAGGTAATTCAATTGGAAGAGTTTCGGATTTTATGTTTCTGTACAAAATGTACTCTTTTACACCCAACTTTGAGGTAGAGTACAACATGAGTTTTTCTTGCGAGGTATTCCCCACAAAAATTAGAAAACATTACCAAAAAATATATACAGTGATTTATTTATAGGTTTTGGGAAAGTTCAACATCGTTGCCAAAATTCAGCTTTCCACCATTTATCCGTAATAGTTTTTGTTTTTTCGACTACTATGACTGGACAAATAGGTGTCAGGCTTCGAGCATTCTATGCCAAATCTATTAATTTGTTCCAATTTGTTGATATTTTTTAATATCCAGTGATAAACACTTCCTTGTAAGTTATGAGATAATTTTGATGACTTGTTCAAAAGATACTTTCTTGGACATGAAACAAATAGTGCCAAGTGAGTTTGGCTGTCGAAAATGGAATTTCTTATAATACCTTCTCAAAAATTTTTGAGCTCGAATAGCAAGCACTTTCCATCGAAAGACTCGTGTGGCACTATTTTTCTCATGTCTATCAGGAAGGTATTTGGCTAACAATTGTCAAAAACCGGGTTTGTTAGAGCAAGTTTGTTGATTGTAGCCGTTATTTTAAATTTTGAAAAATAGAATTAAATTTAATTTTGATATATGGCAACCCTTAAACTGCGAAACAACTGAAGTTTCCTAAATGTTTTTAAATTTAATTGTCAAGAATGAATGATACACCCAGATTAAGCGTATAATCTAACTAGTTTCTTAAAATTGCTTAAACTTACTTTGAAATCTTTAAATCAGTTTAGTTGGGGCGACCGAATCCCGGCAGATTTTTATGCAAAACTTTTTCTTTTTATTAAAGAATTGTCATCAAAAAAATTACTGATGAAGAATCTAACATGAGAAAAAAAGGAAAGGAGGAGAATTTCGTGCTCGATGACGGTGAATTTTGATTAAAGTACTCAAACCTTACGTTTGCAAAGTAAAACATGAGTGTTTGGCTTTTTAAAATTTAAAGAGGCATTTAGCGATAACCTGACTATTAAATTAATTATTTGTTATTGGTATGATTCATTATAGACCAGAGCCAATAATTCATGAAATAAAATTATTATCAAATGGAGCATGGGCAAATTTAAGATTATTGTTATATTCAAATGGGGAAAATAAATTTCCCTGCAACGGACGACCAGAAGTGGGTTGGGTGGGTGAAAAAGTGGGATTGGGATGCAAAATCGATGTTTTTTACGATCTCTAGCAAAAGTTAACCTCCTTCCGAAAAAAGTTAACTCACAAGTTGTAGATAATCAAGAAACCTACAACTTTTACTAGTGTCATTTTTAATTGCGAAACAATGATACTACATATATGGTAAGTAATGTATTTGTAAAAAAAAATTAGACTCATGATTTTGATCAGACTTGTCATTATGATAATAAGGAAGACGAAAAAAGTGGGTCTCACAATTCTGTATGTTTGTCTGTCTGTCTGTTTGGCCTAAGCCTAAGGAATTATTTTTAGTGTACTAAAAATAACGGTTCCTACTACACAATTTCTTTAAGCAATCTTGCAAAATTTAAAATTTTAATAATTAAATTTATTGAAGTACAATAACGTAAATAAATCAACTAATTTCTTTCAGTCATGACTATAATTTCGAATGGATTTTTCAAAAAATGGTTATTAATGGCTTACCTCTAAAAAGAACCATTTTTTTCCAATCGATTTTCTTCAAACGGTATTTCTGATTTCAACAATTTTTTTGAAAAACAGATGCTTCTAAACAATATAAATAGCCTCTCTTGCCAAAATTTCCAAAATTTCTTTTTGGATTTTTAACAAATGGTCAAAAATCTTTGCTTGAAAATCAAATATTTTGAAAACCACAAAATCGATTTTTAAAGACTCGGTATTTAAGTGTTTTTTTTTTTTACTTTCCTTAAAGTATTACTTATAAAAAAATTTACTTTTATATGGAAGCTGCCCCTTCCATTCAAATGTTAAAAAACCGTTTAGGAAATTTTTTTGTTTCTTAAAAACGGCTCCTATGAATGCGATATACTATCAAAAATTATAAAAATTCTCAAATAGCTACTAATAGAACATTTTTTTTTTTAAGTTTTGAATTATCTCATTTTCAGCTCAACAAAGTGTCCTTGCAAAAATGTATGGAAGTAGGTCTAGGAACCAATAACAACGAGACGTATGTCATTGGAAACGTATTTGCATGTACTACAATAGTAACTATGGCAGCTTATTTCAAATCACTGTGTGAAAATTTTTTTCACTAAACAAGGTTTTGTGTTTGTACATTTCAGTATGGAAAAAATCTATGAAATCTGGTCTAACATTTACCAAAAAAATGTTTATCGTATATCCATCGCAGATCATGTCCTAAAGCTCAACCATTTCAATATAAGTGCAAGCAGTGTGATCCTGAAGAAGCAAGTTACAGATGAGAGAAAATTGGATGCGTATGAAAGTTGCTTTATTAAAAGACAACAATAGCCCAGTCGGATTAGACAAAAAAATGAGCTGAAATGCAAAAAATTAGATAGGGGTTTTTTGTGATCTTAATGATTAGAGGAGTTCATTAAGAGTCTAAAAAAAGTTTTCGACTTCCTAGCTCCATTGCGTTAGCCGCCATCTTGAATTTAACGAAAATCGGTTTTTGGAAATAACTCGCCCATTTTCAACTTTTGAGCAAAAATGAACTTAACAAAAGTTGTTCAAAATTAAATTATCTACAACTTTGGTCATAATCTTTTTTTGGCTACGATTGATATTTTTCGACTAAATCAAAAAAAACTATTTTAAAATGTTGTCCTCGTTTAAAACGCATAATAAACATTTTTCAAGTAAGAAAAAAAAAAGTTATATATTCTTTTCGACTCATTAGAAGAGGATGACATAAGGAGCTTGGAAACAAGTTTTCGACCAACCACCACTTTAAGGTTGGCCGCCATCTTGTTTTTAAAGAAAATCGATTTTTGTGAAATAACGCGCTTAATTTTAACTTTTGAGTAAAAATTAACTCAACAAAAGTTGTTCAAAATTCAATTAACTACAACTTTTTAAAAAAAATATCAACCGTAGACAAAAACGAAAGTTGTAGATAATTGAATTTTGAACAACTTTTGTTGAGTTCATTTTTGCTCAAAAGTTAAAATTAGGCGAGTTATTCCACAAAAATCAATTTTCTTTAAAAAACAAGATGGCGGCCAACCTTAAAGTAGTGGGTGGTCGTAAATTTGTTTTCAAGCTCCTTATGTCATCCTCTTCTAATGAGTCGAAACAAATATATAACGTTTCTTTTTTACTTGAAAAATGTTTATTATGCGTTTTAGACGAGAGCAATATTTTAAAATAGGTTAATTTTTGCTCAAAAGTTGAAAATAGGCGAGTTATTTCCCAAAAACCGATTTTCGTTAAATTCAAGATGGCGGCTAACGCAATGGAGCTAGGAAGTCGAAAACTTTTTTTAAACTCTTAATGATCCCCTCTTCTGATTAAAATAAAAAAACCCTATCTAATTTTTGCATTTAAAATGCTATCCCGACTGGGCTACAATGCTATCAACGCTGATAACGGTAACATCTCTTCGAACCTCTTTTCTCTCATCTGATTGCAATCATAATCATCCAACAAGATCACCATTTGGACCAGTCGTGATTCTGATGATGGACTGTAAACAGTTCGAAATGCATGCAGGTACGTGGTTTTTAATTGTTCGTTCGTTTCGTTTTCGTTATTCGTGTAACTGTCGCGACATAAAAGTGTTCCGAATACAATTTTTTAAAAACAAAAAATGTGAAATCAAAAAGATGTTCGTTATTTATTTATGTTTAAAGATGTATATCGTTGGAAAGTTATTTTTATGAACCATAATATTTACTACAACAACTTAAAATCACTGTGTGGAAAAAGTTATTCACTGTTTTGGTGAATTTATGTTGAAAAAAAATTAATGTGACATGGGTAGTAATAAGCGAATACCTTCTTTCACACAATGATTTTTAATAAACTGCCTTACCAACTATCTTAGTACTAGTGCATACAAATACCTTTCTAAAGACATACAACTCGTTGTAATTGGTTAAGCTGGCGTTCACACATTTTGTCCCATACTACAAAAAAACATTTTTTTCACACTAGAATGTACCAAAATATTGTAATAGTTAGCAAATAACTTTGTTCTTACATTGATTTGAACTGAACTGCTATGAGAGATATTGTAGGTAATAAAATTACCTTTCCAATGATAAATGTAATGTCGATATTGGTTCGACCAGATTAAATACATTTTGGCTATACTAAAAACAATTTATTCATACTAAAATCCACTAAAACACAACCATATTTAACAAACAACTTTTTCACACAGCGATTTAAAATAAGTTCCAATATTCAATATTGGTACATAAGATTCCAACGACATATGTCCCAAGTAACATCGTTGGAGCTAATAGAAGCAAACCTGTTCTTTAGCAGCTTGTAAGCAGTGAAATCTGATACCATAGTTCTAAGACAGATTATTCTACAGCTCCCAACATTTATTTAAAAATTTTGTTCCATAATCGAGTTTCCAATACACATTAAGCTCCATTATTTTTATAACGTCCCAAGATTTAAAAATATGCTCTTTAATAACGTTCAACGTTCTTTAAACGAGCAAATTATTAATATGAGCATATAAAGAAGCGTTATAGAGCTTCTTAAAACTCATATTTAAAATACTATTGCATGATTCTATAGAAATGTCAAAAAATAGCTACCAGAATGCGGCTATAGAGTTAAATTACTAATACATTCACACAAACGCATGCGCATTGGATATCTCTCTGAGCATTATTAAATTTCTCTGAGAATTGTGAAATTTGAAGGCTGAACAAAGCTACAACAAAACGACTATAGAGCTTAATACTAAACCTCTCTCATATTAGTAGGGTGTTTCACAATAAAATACAATAAAGATAATTTCACCGAGAAAAGTGAAACCAAAACTAGAAAATAAATAAGTTCCTTTATATTTCTAAGCAATACCAAGTATGCACCGTAATTGTCGAATTAAAGATCCGAAATTTCTAAAAAAAATTTTATTAAAATCAATTGAACAGTTTAATAAAATGTTTTAAAATAAAATTAAATCAACGGTTGAGTCGCACAAGTGTTTGCTTGCTGAGAAACTATAATGCACTTCAATTGTTAATAAATAAATAAGAAATTTTTTCCACGATTTAAAATTATTCAAAACTTCGAACTTTTCGAAACACCCTTCTTTTTTAGCCTTGAACACAAAACTCTCATTTTGTGGGAACTAGCTCTACAATATCCATATTGCAGTTCTATTGAAGACAAACTATTTTCACGATAAAAATATGGTGACAGAAAAAAAACATTGAAACAATTTTCCTTATTTTATTTGAAACGAATAAAAAACCTTTAATTTCAATATAAAACACACTAAATATTGCAAATATTGCAATGAAAACAAAAATATTTTATTTCAGATATTTAAATTAATTTTTGTAACAGATTTCTGTGTTGCTTAAGTTAATTTTTTAAACATTTCACTGCGTAATATAAAGAATTTCGAAGGCGCGTTGTAATTTTGCGAAGTACATTCAGTACATGTTTGATAAATCTAAGCGCGCACTAAAAATTCGCTAAGATGGAACATTTAAATAATTAATTTCATTTCTCACTTATATTTTCTATAGGAATATTTTACTAATTTGCGATATCACAACACATAAAGTTCTCAAATGTTACTATCACACATATAAAACATCGTTCCAATATTATTTTACTCTGTAATTTGAATTACACAAACCCAAACTAATACAAACAAAGTGCTGTCAAAAATGTTGCTTTAAAGATTTCTAAATATTATACCTAAGAGCTGCAAGGCCTTACAAGCCACCGATAAGAGCTGGTTTCGAGCAAATATTAGCTCTCAAACTCAATGAATTCGCTGTAGGCAAGCTCTGCACTTGCTTTAGAAGTGTATCTAGAGCTTCTTTTGAAATCAACGAGCTCTAAGATTAGCTCTACAAACGCTTTTAGAGCAATTAAACAGCTAAAATTGTTGCTTGGGGTATGTCTCATTGTTATTGGTCTTGTAGACCATTTCGTCCTATTCTCCTTTAGATTTATTTTTTTGTATACAAAAATTTCAAAAAAAGATTAAAAAATATTACATATCAAAATTTTCAAAACAAAAGTTTTGATTTTTAAAAGAAGTTTAAATTTGTTTTTTTTTTTGAAAACTCGATCTTTCAAAAACGTGTTGACATTTTTTTTTTTTTTTTTTTTTTTTTTTGAGATATTATTTTTGTATGCACATAAATAAACTCTTAAGATTTGTATACCAAAAGTTTTCCTTAAAAATATTTTAAGAATTTGAAATACAAAAATTAATTCTTAGAAAAATCGATTCTTTGAAATCAAGAGACAAGGTGTTATTTTTTTTTCATTTCAAACTCTCAAACAAGTTGTTTTAGCTAATTTATTTATTTCCATGTCCTTACATATAATTTTTCTAAACCTTCAGCGTCTTAAACATAAGAGCTAGTATGAGCAACCCAGTCGTGCATTGGATTTTTTAAGTTTAATAAATCAAAACTCATTGGAAACAATTTTTGTTTTATTTTTGTGGCTTTGTGTAAGGGTTCCTAATCCGTAAAAGTGCGCTTCCATTTGAGAGTAAAAAGAATGCCAACAACTCTCAAGCAACTCCCGAGAATTAAACTCGCAAGTGCAATAAGCTCATAGAGGGAAGAAACCTATCCGAGAGTAAGTCTTGAAAGTTTGAAGTGAAAGTATTCTCAAATCAATTTTGCTACATCTTTTGGGTAAAATAATATTGAAATATGCCTTCAAAAACTAACATTCTTTCTCTTTTCAACAATATTTTTGTTGTGATTCTTGATTGCCTGTTATGTGGTTGACCTCTTGAAATGTCCACTATTTTTCTTTGAAAATTTGTCTCTTTTTTCGTTTTTTTATTTTTTTTTCTAAATAGCAACCCTTTTCATTGTGCTGGGGTTATTTGGTAATTTTAATTGCATGGAATAATTTTTGTTTGGCTTTTCTGAAATCTTTAACTTAAGAATTAAAATGCCACTGCAATGACATTCATGGTACTGACATTTAGACGGTCCATGTAAATTCACTTCTTAATGCATATGAGAAAAATAATTTCTAAGAAAATTATTTAAAAAAAATAATATTAAAATTAACATAAAATTCAGATAATCAACCAAAAATATGTTCTAACATGCTTAAAAAACGCCACTGCAGTACTCAGAAGGAAATTTGTGACATCATTTTCTGCGAAAAAATATTCATCCTACCAAAAAATTAAGTGACTACTGTTATAACTTTATAACTATATGTAAATAAGTAGTGTTCTTTAAGAAAACTGAATATTTAAATCAGAATGAAGTATTTTGATTTGATTTTGTCAAACAAGTATTGCAATCAAAATTTGTTTAAAAACTCATTTTCTTTTCAAAGAATAACTATATCAGAAGATAATAGATTTAATTTATTCAATATTATTTTATTTAGATTTAAGCAAGGAACGGACATGTCACAGTACTGACATTTTGACTACACTTTTAGAAGGCATGTGGAATAAGTAGCAAAATTTTGCCATGATCTCAAATGCAGATTGTACTTAAAAGCCTTTTACCCAATTCAAACCAGAAATATTTTACATTTAATTTAAAAAAAAAAGTGCTGAACACAAAAAATCACAGTTGGCGGAGAATAACCCATAATATTTTGATATTAAAACATTTAAAGGGAAAAACTTTCGTATGCAAATCTTAGGTATTTAATTTGTACACAAAAATTGAAATTTCAACAAAAAAATATCAACCAGTCTTTGAAAAATGGAATTTTCGAAAAAAAATTCAATCTTTTTTTAATTTGATTTAACAATTTTTGGTAGTTTCCTTTTCGCTTTAAAAATGCACTGTTTGTTGACCTTTTATATTACATATTTTATAAGGACCAGTTTTCAGTGCGAGATCATAACTCCACAAAAGTGTTTTGAGTTTAAGTTGACTCCGCGTTAACCCACTTTGGTACGTTAACTCAGGGACCGAATTGAGTGCCTTTTTTTTTTAACTATCGGGGTTAGCTTACTCTGATTTAACTCAGAGCTAATCCTGAACCGAAAAACTTTTCTGACAATAATTGTATATCTTTGTTTAGTAAGACGTTAGATGAATAAAAGTTATACCAAAAATTCTTAGTGCTCGGTCACTAGTACTTCATCACTTTATTAAAATACGAATAAATTGTCATAAATGGAAAATATAAAATTCAGATTACCTATTTTTTAACTGACCGCGAACTTTGATTTATGTTACCTGATGTCCGAACCCTGATTTGAAATGGAGGAATTTTCCAAAAGTATGTGTGGCAAAAACTCTCTCGTAATTTATTGCTAAATTACTTGCTATCTTAATTGTTATTGGCGGCCTAAAATGGCAGTTGATAAAAAAAAAACTAACTATGATTTTCTTATCGAGGTGCGATAGTGAATTGAATGATGAACATTGGAATAAGTGAGTGGAGTGTTGTCAGGAGTTATAACCTGATGTTAACTATAAAATTATGTGATAAACGTTTCTATCAAATAAAACCATAAACCATAATTTGTAGATCAATATAAAAAAATACGCATAATTCCTATCATGGCTTTTAATTAAAATATAATTTTATATTTAATGCTGAGATTATTTGAAGTGTATTTTTGATAAAAAAAAAAATAATTGTGTTAGTATTTTCTTTGAGTAAATTTTAATAATTCATCTGCTAGATCTGGTAGTTTGAAGAAGATTACGTAGATAAAGTTAAGAAAAAAATCTGACCCAGAATCGATCCATCCACAAAAAAACTCAAAGAACTGATTGAGGATGGACTTTTTCGATTGCTTACTATACTCCCTTAAGACAAAACCATTGACCTTGTCCCTTCGTCTGTATTAAATATTATTTCTATATCTATGTATCCTAGTCCAATCCAGACATGAATATAAACCAAAAAATAAAGGGAAACTTAATCCCCTCGAATAGTATTTTCATACTGAAATAAAATGCTTTCAAACTGGTAATTCGTTTTCTTTACTTCCAAAAAAAAATATAGCTAGATTATGCTTCATTAACGCTATCTTATAGCTCACAATCAATGGTTATACTCATAAGTCATAACATAATAAACCAACCTATCTTGGGTTGGGTTCAAAAACCCAATTCAATTCTATACATATGTTTCCTCTGATAGCCACAATTTTGCTATAATTTTTTTTTTGGAAACTGTCGATGGCTACTAATCTAATCTACGATAATAAGCAAAACATGTGTCTATTTGTGAGTGACTCTCAAAAACTTTGACTGTAGAGAATAAAAAGTCAACAATCCGCAAGCAAATTATTCTTAAGAGTCAAGAATATATGAGTCCAATATTCAGCAAATTGCAGCATTTTTATTCTAAAAATAAAAACAACCACCTAATAATAATTTTAAAATGAGTTTAAGCCTAGAAATTGATAAATCAGTGAGGAGAACGATGAAATTCTAGATGGTATTTTAAATCACATACTTTTAGGCGAACATGAAAAGAAAATACCGTTACATTAATCCTAATTTGAATTTAGTGAGTGTTGTACAATGTTAGTTTCATTTAAAATCGTTTTATTAAAATATTTCAGTAAATACTCGTAGGTATGTACTGATATATTCTTGTATTAATATAGGGAGGACTTTGTTGCAGATCTTTGTTAGCAAAACAAATATTGCAGTTAAGCAAGAATACTCATCATGAGTTTTAGATATCACATTATTCTAATACAAATATGTAGATGAAAGACATCGAATATATCTCATATGTTTTTCTAAATGAAGCTCAAGAATTTAAGAACTTAATTTTGTCTACTGCAGTGTGACAGCGCAACAAACAAAAATTTCACTCCCATAGGAATTGGTGCTACGATTGAATGAGGATCAACAAGAACGAAGTTTCGTACTATTTTGAATGATTTTTCAGTTCGCAAAAGACTTCATAGTTTTTTTTTAATTTAGTGCTCTCTATATTTTCGTGTCATGAAAAAAATGAGAATCAAAAAGAACGAAGCATAACTTAAATAAGACTCCGAGTAAAGAATATAAGCAGCAGTCAAACGAACTCGGCAGAGGCAATAAAGAAATTTAAAATTATTTTCAACTTCGGTATACGACACGTGACAATTTACGCGCTTTTACTACAACTTTCAAAAAAATCATTCATCTGGCGGAAAAAAAATATGCAGGTACATATTTGTATAAACTCCACTTTCTTCAAGAAAAAAAGTTTTCAAACACAAAAATTTAAGAAAAGTTTTTTACTTTTATGATTTTTTCAAAAATTAAATCCCATCTCTGTATAGGTTCAGACCCACCTATACAGAGATGGAAATTGTATGCCAACAATTCCAAAAAATGTTTTTGAATTAAAAAAAAAAAAACCTACATACGTATCTTCAGAATGTTTTACTTTTATAAACAATAATGGAACCTCCTATACAACCGTTGAACTATTATCAAATATAAATGCAATGCACGACTATATCGCACTTACTTGCTCTTACGTTCAATTATAAAAGGCGTTTTTTTTTGAGATATCAAATTTTCAAATCCAAAATTGAACAATCTGTTTTTCAAATTCAAACAAATTAGTTTCATTATTTGAAATTTTTTTATAAAAAATTAATTGAAATTCGTTTTCTTAACGATTTTTCAACATTTGTGTGGAAGGTACCGTTATGTTTTCATAAAAGTAAAATGTTTTTCTTAAAATATTCCAAAGAGC
The DNA here is from genome assembly GCA_946251815.1 of Dasysyrphus albostriatus. NCBI lineage: Eukaryota > Metazoa > Arthropoda > Insecta > Diptera > Syrphidae > Dasysyrphus > Dasysyrphus albostriatus. The sequence goes on along the minus strand of OX276336.1, from coordinate 25,489,384 downwards.
ATTGAAAACCCCTTAAATGCCAAGATTCAAATATATCGACCATGTATTTTTGGGCTTTTAAAAATTCAAACTTTTTTTCAAAATTAAAAAAACTATTACATTTTTAGAGAAACAGTTTTTAAGAAAATCAAAAAAAAAAACAACAAAATGGTTCTATGATGGAACGAATTTGAAAAATAATTTCCTATCCAAAAGCTTCCTTTACTAAAAGTAATTTATTGAAAGTTATTTGAGAAAAATTGTGAAGCCGTTTTAGTAAAAAATGCGATATTTTAAATTTGTAAGAAAAATTTAACGGCATATACCGTTTTTTTTTTTGTTTAAAGAAAGAAAATAGTCAAAAACCACTAAGTTATCAAAAAAGGTATCCAACCGTTTATAGCAGGGGCATTAATTCATGAGGGCATACCTGTCATTTTGACCAGACTTACTTTTAAGAAGTGTTGCCAAAGTAGACACGCTGTCAGAAGAACGAGAAAAGGGTTGCCACTTGTTTCATACATTGACCTATAATTCGAGAACCAGAGGTTGGACGATGACCAGAGAACTCTCGTTGGATTTAGCACCCTTGTAACCATTGGACCACATTACTGATCTTCTACCTCCCCTCTCCTCGTATGAAGAGGGTGGAAAAAAGCCGTTTGGGAAAAGAAAATGCAAAGTCAACATAAGTAGAAAAATATTTATACAAATAAAATTTGAAGATTTGCTTTATTGTATTCAAAGTTAATTGAAAAACCTACTTTGATTTTATAAAAAGTCAATTTCAAAATGCTGGGGCCCCTCCCCAAGCATATGAAATTTTATCAAACTAAAATATGTATCTTGGTATAATCTAAGCGTGATTCAAGGATATTTCTTAGGGCCCAGTCTTATAAAATCAAAATGAACTCGATACCACCTTAAAAAAAAAGTTATAGCCTTTTTCATAAATGATGACTGAATTTTAAGTGAAACAAATAAAATTTTACAAAATTTTAATAGTACAGTGATGAAACTTGGTCAACATATTTAATCTGTCATAAATTATAATAATCAAGAAAGTCTACAAAAACATTTGTAGTGAAAGGCTGCTTTTTCAATGAAATGGAATAATTTTGAACTTCTACCATTAAACCTCTTTAAAAATTGGTTCGTTCATAAAAGTTGGTATAAGTATCTGACTATTTATCAAAATCAAGAATTCTTACTGATGAGCCCTACTGCCTTGCCTGAGCGAAACGCAATTGGTATAAAAATCATACAAATCTTTTACTAATTTACTTACCCGGCTCCCAATCCATGGAGGGTCTCTGTCTGAGATATTGCGGTCTTTCATCGGTTGCGTTGCCTCACACGCTCTCTCCAGTCATCGAGACTAAGCTTTCTTGCGGCGGAAAATCTTTTAACATGAATTTAATTTCAATAAAGTCCATAAAAACAAAAATGATAATTCTCTTATTGTTTATGTTTTTGTTTTTCTTCTCCTTCGTATAATTAACATCAATAATTTAGGAACTAAATAAATATAGCAGATACCTTCTATATGCAGACCACCTTTCAAAATTTATATTCTGAACTACCTTGTTAATAGTTTTTTAATTTATTTTCAACTTTCTCCAAAATGGTTTGACTGATCTTAAGCAAATTTTTAATAAAGTGAAGCTTCTAGAAAGTTTTGAAAACCAGAATTTTTAAAAATTGAATTTTGATATAAAAAATTTCAAAGAGCAAAATATGAAGAGCGGAATTTTGAAAATAGAATTTTTCGAATAAAAATTTTGACTCAGTTAAATAAATTATTTGATTTTCATTCCAATTATTGTTCGATGAGAAAAAAGCAACACAAATTCAGCTAGAAATTTTTACCATTTCTTGCTCAAACTACTTTGCATATAGATATAGCCTAAAAGTAGCTAAGCGCCAAGTTCCCAGAACTCAATTTTTTCATATTTTAAACTAATTAGTTTTCATTAGTAGTTTTTACAATTTTTAATTTTCTGAAAAATTACAACACATAAATCTTTTTACTGTCAGTGCATTCAAATCAAAAGATAGCTATTGGATATTTAAGTTTAAATTTGAAAATTTTAAACGATATTCGTGTTGTCCAATAAGAAGAAAAGTATTTATTGTTCTTTTATTCAAACTTTATGAGTAAAATTTTAAATAATTTGTTAAGGGTAATAATAAATTATAATGTAGTAAACAACCAAACAAAATATCACCAATGAAAAACAAACAAAAAAATACATACAAATAGGTAAACTTTAAGTAAAGGATATCCTTGTTATTCTGAGAATCAAAAAGAACGAACAAAATAAATTTTATTGATTTAAATAAATATTTTTTACTCATTTTACTTTGCTGTGAGCCTGAATGGATTTAATATTTTCTTATTTTCCTTAATTTCAATTTTAGCTAAACAAGTTTGAATTTCGATAAACGGGTTGCCCTTTTATATGTGGTCATAATTTAGTAACTACTGCAATCGAGGTCGTCTAAATTTAATTGTATGGCAACTCTTTTGTCTAGTACAGTTTTGCTTGCAGTTTTATTTAAATGCACACTTTTTTGTTTCCTATCAGTCACTTGCAACAACAACAAAAAAAAACTAACCAAGCCAATGAAACGTAAGAGAACTTGACAAAATTTAACAGAAGAAGGCATAACCACACTTTGACGTCATGATAAAAGTGTTTTTCTTTAGCTACCAGAGTTAGTGTTGTTGTTTATATGGTTCAGATAAACTATGACTATATGAAGATGACGAATGACCATGCGCTGACAACAAAACCGGTAACATCATCCACCAGCTGGTGTCTTTTTTTAAAAATTTTTTGTTGTTTTGGTTGAAGGTGATGGATGGAAAAAGTAACAGGTGACCAGAGAGCAACACATTGCTGGCAGTGGGTTAATCAATGCAAGGTTCAACTTATCTACCTGATGCTCTTTCATTGAACTTCCTTGGATGACATTTTCCGGGTTTTTATTGTTAAAAAGTGAACCAATTTAAAAGGGTCAGTCAATTTTTTAAGGTATTGATTTATCATGAAGCTTGAGGTATGTATTATAAGTGAAGATTCATCTACCTACTAAGCTGTTTTGAATCAAGAGCAATAATATAAAGAAAGTTCCTGGGAAGAACCTTTAGATATTCCTTTATCATGTTTCCCAACATGTTTTTTTTTTACGAAAAAAATGTGCACTGTTCTTAGTTATCTTCCAAGGCTCTTATAGGTTCATAAAACTGTATTTGATTTTAAAAGAGAAATAACTATCACTCAACTTTGTATTCTCTTTAACTTTTATTTGATTATAATAGTAGAGCTCGACGTCGACACTCATTTTCATTAGTTGCTTTGTGATATGGTTTGTGCCTTTTGCTTTTGCCTTGTGTTATGTATTTCACCCTAGGTCTCTTTTTTCTATGCTATTGAGTTTAGATACTTTGACTCTTATAATAGAAACTACTCAATTTCATATTGATAAGAACACACAACACACTATCAGGGTTGAATATTTTGAAGCTTATGGATTGATTATGCTAAGTTTTGACAGAGTTACCGATATTGGCAAATAGTATTGAAAATTATTGGTCATCAGCTACTGCATGGAACTTGAATGAATAATAAACTTTTGTAAGCGAAGAGTATTTTATCTAAAAATAAATCTACCAATCAATTGCATATAGTTTTTGTCTATTGGGTAGATATTTCAGTTTGTTGGGAAGTTTTGTGAATAAAATCAAAAGAGGTTTTGACTACCCTCAAAACTTATTTAGCAAGACTAGAAAAAATAATGAAAAATTTACAAGAAGATAATGTGGATGTAAATTGGTTTAGCAATACATATCTCACATTCGTAAGGTCAAGCTGTTATAAATAGTTGTACTTTCTTATCAGTATCTTCGCTATGAATATAAAGGTTGGACTCATGAATAATCTTATTTTGCATTCCTTAAAGGATATAAGTCTGAGTTTATCGACTTATGAATGTCAATTTGGTGTTTCTTTGTTTTAATTCGATTTATAGTATTTATTCTGTAACAAAAATGCCGTTAAGGATTATCCTGAACCCAAAGAAGGCTTTCATCCCAAGAAATAAATTATTTATCTTTCTGGAGTCTTGTTTTCATAAGTCCAGTAAAAGTTACTTTCCCACTTCTGAACTTCCCCCAACTTCAAATAGATTAGACGCTTCAAACAAACTTACGAATCCATCTCTTTATTTCAGCTTAATTTGTTATCTTTTTGAAGCACGATTTTCTTAATTCCAATAAACGCTTACAAAAATTTCTAAGAACAAAATCCAAATCAAAAATCCATACATAATACATTACTAAGTGCTTTTATTACCACAGCAACACTGCTATATACCTCCAAACTAATTCAACTCACTCAATTTAACGCAGCAAACACGAACAGTGTCTGAGTTTATGTTTATCATGTTTATGGAACTTAAAGAAAAAAAAACAATCAAAGTTGCTTGCTTTCAACATTGGAATGTGTAGTACCCTATGCCAGTTTGATATAGTTTTTTTTTTAATAAAATTAAAAAAAAAATAATTCTAAGTGACTTATAGGGAGGTTTTTTTATGATGACTTTAAAATGAGAAAATTTATGGAATCCAACCATATTTTCGCTATTTTAATATTAATATTTTATTACAAAAACTCCATATATGTATATTTTGATGGAAGAACACAGTTTAAAAAATGTTTACCCTCTCTTACGTTTCTTACAGGCGATCTCACTTGGTCTCATCAGTAACATAGTAGAGGCATTTGTCATACCTACTCAATTTTAAAGTTTTTAATGATGTGGTATCCCAGGAACTTGTATCTTAGATACTTCAACAAATGAAATTACCTGTACAAGAAAACTTATTATAATTTTTGTATAGCAATATTGAAGTTTTGTATTATTCTTTCAAATACAACATTTCTGAAAAGTAATTTTTGACTACATTTAGCATTAAAAGCTTGAAGTGAAAATTACAGAGTGCATTTTTCAATTCACAAATTAATTTTCGAATGTTCAAGTTAATCAAATTTTTTATCATTTTATAGCCCCTAATTAGTAGTAGTTAGGTATTGTCCAAACATTAAAGTCTGAGTTATAATTTCGCAAATCTGAAAACTGACTATGTTACTCCCTTTTTAAATGTTATTCTTTTTTTTTCTATTTTAAAGGTTTTATAGGTGCGAGCTTACTTGAGAGGACTTTCGCTTGCAAACTCTCAAGAGCTAGGTATTTTCGGATGGGTGCTCATTTGAGAGTAATATTCTTGAGTTCTTGACACCAAGAATTTTCCTATTTGAGTTTAATAGCCGATTCCAATTGTTACCTTTATTTCTTCTGCTAATTTTCGGTTCGAAGTAAGCTTCAAATGTATCATATGAATCGTAACAAAAAAAAATATAAAATTGATTATAAGATTTTTTTTTGAAAATCCTTAGAGGGGAAATTGAAAATTTGTCTACCTCCAAATATAACTTTCCTTACAGCCGTAAAGAAAAAGCTCTCAAAAACGGCTCTAACGATTTTGATAAAATTCAAGTTAAAAGTTCAAGTGAGCTCAAATCAATTGCGTTTCTTCCCTGAGCACGGGCATTTAAAATTTAAAGGGTCTGAATTTAAAAAAAAATCCCTTAGCATAGTATAATTCACAGTATTTCCAAAACATCGATACAAATTTGCATCTTGGAAGGTATGTATTGTGCGCATTGTGTAATTTCTGGTAAAAACAAGCTTACCCAAAAGTGCTATTAACGGCTCAACAGATTTCAATCAAAATTTTAATGCAAAAACTCCATCAAAATGTCAATAATATTGCATGTCAAAAATTTGGAAAAAAATTGTTTTTAACTTAACCTTTTTTTTTAATTCCGTATTTCAAAAACGTTTAAATGTATATTTTTAAAAATAAGTTAATAAATGCATATTAATGAAAACTCAAAATTGACATACCAATATTTTTTTAAATGTTACCAAACTCAAATATGCACATATACACAAAAAAAAATAATTTAAAAAAAACGTTTCAGCGGTTTTAAATTTTTCTTTTCATAAAGATAACTATTCATACTTTTTGCAAACAATCGAAACTGTTTTTGAGCTTCAAGCTATTTTGCGAGTTTTTATACAATTAAAACAACGATTTCAGTGTTTTTTTAATTTTTTTATATTATTTTCTATAATCACTTGCAAAAGTTCTTCATTTCCAAGCAACTTGTACGTAAGAGCTGGTTTGATCCAGTTGCGCATTTTGTTTAATTTACTATACAAGTGATTGATTTGTGGCTTCTATTTTAACAAAACACGGATACAAATGTGCCTATATTGGCTTTTTTTGTCAACAATTTTTTTTCAATTTTCTTGAATTTGAACTAACTTTTGAACTAATGAGACCACAAAACAAAAATTGTTATTTATCTCAGCCCTGTTTTCTTATTCTAAATAATATTATAAGGAGATAAGTTGGTATAAATTGGATATTAAATATGGTGTTGCAAGATCCTAGGAAGCTCACACAGTAGAACTTTTAAAATACATTTAAGCATTTGAAATGAAGCGTTTTCAAGCAATTTAAAAAAAGTACCAATTTTTGTCGATAAAAAACTTCCTTACTATAAGAGATATGTAAAATTTGAACATCTTCAATAGTGTAGAAAATTTCATGAGCTATCTTCTGTTCTGATGAAATTTTTTGATGCGACAATTGATTTCTAAGATAAACACGAGAAACCAAAAAATAAAAATGTTACATGGTCCTACCGGTAGAGCTCACCTCTTATTCATGGAGACTTTTTTACACTTCATCATTCTTAGATAATAAGTGTGCCAAGTTTAAAAATTGTTGATTTTAGTTTGAGGTGAAAAACCTTTATAGACTGGACTATAAGCAGAACCATAGATATTTGAGCTTTGCAATAGCATCAAAACCTTTTCTTTTTGGAATTCAATACATGTAATAAATTTCACTTAACCAAAAATAAGTTCTTTATGAAAAGTTGTTTTATATAGAAATAATTTGTTTTAATACAAAAATAAACAGATCTAAAAGAATTTTTCTTTGCTGCCAACTGCTTATAACTATTAGTTTACCCTACGGGGGTGTGATGTAGAAAAAAAAAGAACTAAAAGCCAGAGAAAAACTCTGGCCAAACCAAACAACAAACAGGCTAGCTCAGCGCTCAGCTGTGAACTTCACCATCAACACAAGCCGCAAGCAATTTTCGATTTTCAGTTATCGATGAGCTGTGCAGTGAGCAACTGGTTGGAGTCGTCACGGAATGGCACAGTTGTAAAATAATTTCGTTTTGAAAAGTGTTATTTTTTTTGTTATTAATTTTTTTAAAATTTAAATCTAATTTTTTTGGAAATAATTTAATTTAATTTAATAGTTGCCGTTACAATTTGAAACTACAACAACTATATCGATAAAGAAAAATTCAGAAAAGCTCCAAGTAGATGTTTGTATTTAATATTTTACCCTAATAGCAACAACAACATCAAATAAAATCGCACGTGAATATTTTGTTTTCCTTTGTTCTTGTTCCCGTATTCTTGTGAATCATGTTTGTCACCAGTGTATCTTGTCAATTTCGTCAGAAAAGTGCCTGTTGCGATTAATCGACGGTCGTGTCCAATTTTTTTTTTTTTTTGCTACAGAACGAGTGTGACAGTTTTCTCTGTCAATTTTTATTTGCAGTGTTGCAATCATGTAGAGATTTTCTTCATACAAAGAAAACAAAATAGAAACTCAATTCGGGTCGTTGTCCTGTGTATGGTTAACGTCGCCTTCGTTGTCGTCGTCGATGCAACAAATTATCCTGCCGGCAAACCAATTACATATATAAAAAATTGCGAATTTACTGAATTTTGATGATAATACATTTTTTGGAATTAAAGACCGTTAGTTTAACAACACAACAAACTTCACAATCCAATTGCCAACAATTTGATAAGAAAAAAAGTGCACTTGTGCCAAAATAGTATAAAACTCCAAGAGTTGCCAAAGTGTCAATTTGGCAAGTTAATTTCATTTCAACTGTGAGTGACAGAACTACGAGAGCTGTCTTCTTTAATCCACCCACCGATTGATTGTGCGTTGTGAGAAGAAGAATCAATTAAAACAACAAAAAAAAACAACCATAGACGAGAAGAATAAAAATGAATAAATCAACGAAAAAAGTCGCCCCCGATGGCGGTTGGGGATGGGTTGCCACATTTGGCGTTAGTCTTGTAAATGTAAGTAGCAAACAGTTTGAATCTCTGTGTTTTTTTTTTTTTGTTTGTTGTTGTTATTTTCTTCCGTGTTTTCTATTTAAATTACACATTTTATACGATTCATCCAATCTCTTTTTGTCTTGTCTTTCTTTCTGTTTTGATTCTTTAGTTTTAGTTGTAAATATATATCTATTTTCTTCATGACTTTTTTTTAAGATCAGGCAGTGGTCGCGTGCACAAAGGCAGATTAATGATCTTGAATAAAGGATAGCCCCAAAGTTGTTTTGTAACATGAATAAGAAACAACAACAAAAATTATAAATCTCTAGCTATAAGGAAAATCCATTGTTTGAAAATAAATAAAGAAAGCAGATGTTTTAACACCTGTCTTCCTATAATATGTATGTTTGTATCTTTATCGAGGGAAGAGATAAAGAATTTTGATTGTGCACATAAAATCAGAAGAGGAAACATTTTGATGGATACTTAAAGCAAAGATTGAATTTATGAGTTGATTTATTTCATAGAAAATGCATTGGAGTTTATTTTAAAAACAACTAGGTACCAAACAAAAGGGCAGGAACACCGAAACACCATAAAATGTCTTAAGACCTCTATGTCATGCTAGGGTACATTATCTACCTAGACACTAAGGCACAATGCACCCAGCTTTTATTATTTTACGTTCTTTTTTCACCATTAAATGTTATTCAAAGTAATTCAGGCATAGTTTTTAATAATTCTTTGTCAAAAAATAGTAGGTACTTCTTTAATAAAAATTGTAGAAGTCTTTCAAACAAACAAAAAATTAATAATAGTTCTATAACTTTTACAATCGTCGGTCGTTAGCATTCCGACTTAATACAGTATTGAATAAAATGCAAGCCTGGAATTGTTTAGAATTGATCTAGCCTAAGGCCTGAGCAGGTGAACCAATTTTCTTGAAATTTGGAACATCATTTTTTTTAAAGAACATGTTCATAATTATCTCAAATTTGAAGAAAATTGATCCTTGTTTTTTTTTAATGAATCTAAAACTAAGTCTATATGATGAGATTGCAAAAGTGGTGTAACCCATTTTTTGGCAAAGTTGATACCTTTTTCACATATTTTTACATTTATGCAACAAAAACTATCGAAGCTACCATTTAAAATTTTTACATATTCATAAGCTTTCCAAAAATGTTACTTAACCGGCTTAAATTTCAAATTGTATGGTATTTAAAATCGATTAAAGGTGAAAAGTTAGTTAAAAACAATATGAATTTCACCACTTTTGCACTCACTTCCTCAATTTAAGGACCAAAATTAGGGTAGAGTGGGGTGGGTTTAGTTGGCCAATGGAACAAGTTAGACCACGCAAACATCTAAGAAACCACAAGGGCTAAATTAAAACGATCATACACGAATTAAGCATACATGAAAATAAGTAGACATTTTGTGTGATCTCAAAATATTTGGGAGAAATACAAATTTCAACGATTTTGGGACAGTTCCTGGTCGTTTTTTTTTTTGTTGGTTTAAGAAAAAAACTACATTTCAAATTGCAAATCCTATCAATTATTAATTATAGCCTAGTACCCGAAGGCCATCATTGCTTACTTTCATGGAATTTGAGACGCAACAAAAATTTCAACCATATTTGGTATAATTTTTTTTTTTAGATTTTTCGCTTTTAAAAAAGTCTATTTGTTGAATTTTCTTACAAACCCTATAAAATATCAATTATAAACTAATATGTAGGATTAGTTTAACTGGACGCCAATATCGTTGTCTATTCTCAAGATATTTGAGGTACAAAAATATTTTCAACAATTATTGGTAAAATTACTTGCAGTTTTTTTTCGTTTAAATAAAACTATTAACTAGAGCATAAAATAAAATTACCTCGAAGGCAATATCATTGTCTGTTCTCAAAATATCCGAGACTTTTTCCAAAAATGTTCAGTAGTTTTTTTTTGTATTAAAAAAAAACTGTAAGGTGGTACATTTTTATATTTTTACCAATTTTTTATCACGTTTATATGCGTAGAAGAAAATTAACCTGAGGTCGCTACCATGATTAGTTCTTGAGATATTCTAGACTTAAGAAAATTTACAAGGGTTTTTTTTTAAATTGCTTTAGTTAAAAAAAAAGTTTTGAAAGTCCTTTCTGCGCATATTGAAACTTCTATCTATAAAATAAAATTCGAAGTCAATATCTTCATTCGTTCTGGAGATATAGTGAACGAAAAAAAGCGAAGGAACGTACGAACTTTTGAACGTACGAACGTACGTACAGACACAGACATCTCTCTAAAAATGATGGATTTCGATTCTATGGAGCTCGAAACGTGAAGATATGTCAAAATTTTTGATAAGACAGATCGGACCAATTACAATAACTTCCCGTAGGAAGTTAAAAATCAGTGTATTATTGTATTTTTGTATGCGAAAAAAATTTACCAAAACCGTTTTTAACGGTACCTGCCATATAAAAGTTTTTTAAATTTTCGATTTTCTCATAAACGGCTCAAACGATTTCAGTCAAAATTTGTAGACAAAAGCTTTTTTAAAATTTTAATAAGATTGCATATCAACATTTTGACAAAAATAAATGTTTGATTTAAAAAAAAAAGTTATTTTATTGTTTTTTGAAAATTCAATATTTCAAAAACTAGTTGATGAATTTTCTTGAAACCAGGTTTATTAATGTATTTTAATACATACTAAAAATTGGCATACCAAAACATTTTTTCAAAATTTTATTAAAATTTTATATATGTATAAAAAATTAATTTTTAAGAAAACCGCTCCAACGATTTTGAATTTTTTTTTTACATATCTTCATATTTTTTTGAGTTATCAAATGACATACTTGTTTTTGAGCTCTAAGTTTTTTAACTAAAAATAAATAAAATTAATTTTGTGGAGCAACAGCTCATGGAGAACCAGGGCCTAGTGACTAACAACTCTCAACCAGTCCTGTGTACGTGTTGTGTAAGCGAAATGGAAGGGACCTACAATTTTTTCCCGAGTCAGAACGGCTAGGTTAGAACACTTATTCATGACAAGTATACTCTTGGAGGATTTGTCAGTTCCACGCAAGAGGCAGTACCTCGGAAAAAAACATTTCTGTTTTTAGGTGGCAGTGGCCGGAAACCGAACCCAGGCCTTTGGCATGACTACTCACTAACCATTATGCCACGAGGTACTACAAGTTTCTTAACTAGTTGCTTATAAATTAAAAGGACGATTTAAATGCTTTTTTTATATTTTTATATTTTTTTTTATAATTACGTTCATATTTTAAAAGTTCTTAATTTCAAGAAACTTGAACATAAGAGCAAGTACGTGCGATCCAGTCATGCAATTAATTTTTCAATCAATAGCCAATCAAGAATTAAGAACTTTGTTTGTCATATTTATGTATCGTATTTCATGTTTTTAAGCTCGTCTATAAAAATGGCAAGTTTATGTCAAGTTTAGTCAAGGCCCTTAAAAGGCTTCAGTAGGGGCAATCTAGACAAGGAAAACTTGTCAAATACTAGTGAGGCTCTTGCTATATTGTGATTTAGCTCAGTGGCTAGCATGTAGGACTGGTAATAAGAAGATCGCAAGATCGAATTGAAGTCAATTTTTTTTTTTTGTAACCTAACGAGTGAGGCCCTAGAAAAAATCAATAGTTGTTCTTGTTAGACCCATGCTAGCATCAAAGTTAAACTTTATAGGGCCTCGTTAACAACCAGTTTATTTGTCCAGGTGGGAATAATTATCTCTTTTCCATGACTTTACATAAAATATTCTTAAACCCTCAGCGTCTTGAGCAAATACGTGGGACCCAATTTGTTTACAAGAATTTCCAAGGAATTTTTTTTTATAATAGTCCCAGAGCGAGATCAAAACAAGTAGGTTCATAATTTATTATAACGGAATATTCACCCCTATTACCGATGTCGTATACGACAGTAAAATATGCGACGCGACATAATCTGCATTCCATTTGTCGTTTTCAACTTTTGTCACTCGTTTTGCTGTCGTTTGTAAACGTCAAATGTCGTTGAACATTTTCATTCTGCATTCTGTAAGGCGAAATGAAACGACGAATATGAAAAAAACGACGGTAGCTCTCGTTCAAAAATTTGCCAACGACAAAGAAATGTAAGGCTGCAAAACGGTTAGTATTCTTATTAAATAATTTATTTTATGAAATTTATTGTAGTTTTATTTGTCATAAACAAAACAATTAAATACTTGCTAACATTTTCTGTTGAAATAAACAAATCAAAGCCAGTTTCAGGCGCTTGTTGAGCTGGTGGAGAAAAATGAGCAATTGGCAAGGGGATCTGTGAAAGGTGTACAGAAAGTTGAACTAAAAATGGAAGGCTATAGAAACCTTTTCTGTTTTTTTGGGAGTGAAAATTCGTATATGTGTACCATCTGTACATCCAATGACGCCGGGCAACCCCATTCCGTTGAAAAAGCTATGTTTTGCTTCAGATTTTCCATCGTCTGTCATTCGAAATCATATCCATTTTAGGTAGACATGAGCTTGAATAGCATTAACAATTTCTTAAAAAAACTTGCTGATTGTTGGTTGAGATAATCAAATTGAAGTCGTTGCCAGCGCCATGTTGCTAACTTCCCTCAACTAGAATTTTTAAGGTGACTGCGAGCATCAATATTACTGGAATCAATGATGAACGTTGCCGAATAGTTATTTTGTCACTTATTTCATCTAACACATTTTTAAAAGCTTCCTTTGGTAATCAAAAGTATTGCTTGAATCTGTTAAAGGGTACAAAAGTTCCATTTAATAGTTAAAGTTGAATTAAAAATATGAACTCAATTTGAATCAGGCAAATCAAGTGGATTTGAGTGTTGTCTTATGTGGTTTCTTTTATAAGTGTGCATTTTCAAAACTGCGCTTTGCACTTCTTCATTCTCGTCACTATTGCAACTTGTGTTATAAAACATTTCTAAACTGATCATTTTAATGTATTATTTAATTGATAATTATAAAATTAACGGCATTTGTTGTTTATTGAGTGTTGACTAATGATTTTTTATTTGTTTTGTTTTCAATTTCATTTGAGTTTGACAGATATCCATTACTTTTTCATCGTTTGAAAATCTGCTACAAATTTGTAGCGTCGAAAAAGTAATAGAATGCCATTAGAAAAACGACACGACAAAAGAAACGAGAGTCGTCGAAAAAACGAGACGACATCGGTAATAGAGGTGATTAGTTTTCAAAATCATGTATTACTTTTTCGAACGAACAATGCAGGGTTAAAGAAATATTTAATAGAACGCATTTTCCAAGCTGGTGGCTAATGCTCACACCCCAATTCCGCAAACAAGGATTTACATTCGGGGACACCCCCGAATATGTTCCATCAGAAAATCAGTTCAGTAATAATTTGCAGAAAAATAATACCTAGATCTTAGCCTAATAGCTGCTTATTTTTATTATTGTATTTTCAGTTCTGTGGAACCATTTTTGAAAAAAATAGGAAAATTAGATTTTGTTGTTAAATTGTTAAAAAAAATACTGTTTTATGACAGGTAGCAACGATTATTTTTGCTTCTATAAAAAAAATTTAAAAATATGTACGCGGAATGATCAAAAAAACGCTTTATACCTACCAAATATTAAGAAAATTGATCCAGCCGCTTAGGCTGTAGGAAAAAAGACAGACAAACAAAAAGTTTTTGGAGACTCATTTGTTCGCCTTCCTTATCATCGTATAATCACAAGTTTAATCAAAATCTCGAGGTCGGTTTTTTTTTTCCAATGCCTATTACCATAGAGTACTAAAGTATTGTATCGCTTTTTTAAGTACATAAGTATACATACATACAACAAAAAAAAAAAACCATTGAAACAATTTTAAGTCAAATTGTTCTTCAAACAATTTTTATTTCTGCATATCTTCAAGATTCTCAAGTATTTTGCTTGTGTCAATCATTTTCAAAAACACCACCCCTCGTCTCTAAACCTATTAAATTTCATAAGAAATTTGAAGTTTTTCACTTATCGTTTATGTATGTTTATCACATACAACGATAAACGACTAATTTATAAAATTAACAAAGTTAAATATATGATATCGAAGCTAGAAGGGCTTCGTTACGTAATTGTACCGGCAACAAGTAAATCACAGATATATTTACATATACTTTGCTTTGGAATTGTTTTTGTTTTCATTAGTCTTATCATCGCTATAATAAAATTCATTTTCCTTTATTATTTATTTGAAAACCATGACTTCATATTGTTGTGAGTCAGAGGAGTATAATAGTGCACACAATGGAACACATTAGGATAGGAAAGTCATAAATTTGAAGGTTTCGATGGGGATGCTCTCTTTGCGACAGACAGACACCCGGTTTCGTTGTTTGGCGCAAGTAAATTACACATAAGATAAGGTTGTTTTGTCATTTATTTTTTTTTTTTAAATAATTAAAAATCAATTTGTTTTAATTAACAAGACTTTGTTCTGGGAAAAATTGTCATTTTTACTTCTTTCGTTTAAAAAGTCATTAAATAAGACTAACAAAATGTGTTGATAAGGAATTTTAAATTGGGGGTTTTCTGTGATAGGATTTTCGATGTTTTTTCAAGGAAACTCCCTTTGAAAGGTTAGTATACTTTTGAAATTAGGATAGGCATGACTTAACCTACATACTTTTTATAAATACGCCATTAATATTTAATCAAATATCAAAATTTATTATGTAAAAGGTCTCTAAGTCTAATGCTTGTGTTGTTTAATCCCAAATAAACAACTGCCCAAATTTAAACATTTTTAAATTCATGTCAATAAAAATCCAAAACATATGCAAATATTTTAAAATAAAGCAATATGGACTTGGGAAATTTCCATTGGTATAACAATTTATAGGTACCTTGTCAATGTTGCAAAGATAAACGCACGATGTGTGAATATTTATTTGACGTGGAAAAAGTGTTTTAGTTATTATTATTTTATTTCATGACTGGCTAAAAACTGAAAGAAACAATATATTTTATCTTCTAAGCTGAACAAAAAAAGCCAAAATAAGTTTCTTAAGTAAATAAAAAAAAACAAATAAATTTGGTGGCACAACAGCTCGTGGAGAACAAAGGCCTAGTGACTTACAACTCTCAACCATTCCTGTTGTGTATTTTTGGCAGGAATGGAGGGGACCTACAATTTTTTGCCGAGTCCGAACAGCTAGATGAGATGACACTTATTCATGACAAGTATACTCTAGAAGGATTTGTCAGTTCCTCGCAAGAGGCAGTACCTCGGAAAAAAACATTTCTGTTTTTAGTTGGCAGCGGCTGGGAATCGAACCCAGACCTTTGGCATGACAGTCCTATGCACTAACCATCATGCCACGAGGTACTTAAGTAAATAGTACTTTTTAAAATAATTCAGAAATTATCATGATTTTCAGTAAGTATCAATTTAATGTTTAAAGGAGAATGGGAAAAGTGTTTTATCTACCCAATTAATGTGTCATATATGAACATCGTTGAACAAGTAATACGTGCATCTCATTTTAGATAAAGACGTTAAGGGGCTATACCAATGGGTTGTTTTTTTTTTTTTTGGGGGGGGGGAGTGTAATAAGTAGTACTTAGGATAAATGTTCAGACAGTTATCACACAAGAGGCTGTCCACAGGGAGCGGTTCTATCACCCTTACTGTTGAGTCTTGTATTAGATGAATTGCTACAAAGACTGTCCTCTCGAGGTATACGCCGCATCGGTTTTGCCGATGACATTGTTATAACAGCTTTCGGAAAATTCAAAGAAACTCTCTGTGATATTATTCAGAGAGGATTGGCAATAATAAGGAAATGGTGTCTGTAAGTAAACATCCTGAGATGGATGTACTCCATGATGGCATGGCACGAAAGAACCGAACTTACTACTACTAGGAAATCACTAGAAAAGGTACAAAGGCTCGCATGCATTTGCATCACACCAGAGCCATGAAAACTTGCCCTACAGCATCAATGGAAGTCATTCTTGACTTGACTCCACTAAACGTGGCCATAGATAGTGCTGCTAAGGGAGCCATCATGAGATTTGCAAGAGAGGGAACTGGGACGGAGAAAATCATTAGTCTCAGGGAAAGCGACTCGATTTGCAGGTCCATAGAATCAAAACTTCATGACATTCCACAAGAGAAGGCATGATCAAAAAGTATAGCTTCGTTAAAAACTTTCATAATGAGCTAAGGAGCAAAAAAGATTGGGTAGACGAAAACGTAAACAACACTCTTAAAGCAAATGCCATCAAACGGCTAGAATCTTTAGTCCTAGAACCAAACTTTCCATACCGATGGGACAGTCTTCCAGCATTTTTTTCAGACAGAAGTTAGAAGGAAATTTACAGAAAAGAATCTCGAAAGGAAATATAAAAACCAAAACATTGCTATCATGTCAGAGAGCCAGAGCACTAAGCTCATATAGCATAAGCTCAAAATTGGTGTGGGAGAGTGTGGACAGGTTAAACGAACTGGGCAAGAGCTACCATGTCACACTTGATTGGGTACCTGGTCACGTTGGCATACAGGGCAATGAAAAGGTAGACTTCTTAGCAAAAACAGGAGCAATGACACCCATAACGGGGTGAAAGCCTTATTGTGGAATAAATGAAAACGGGATAAAAACAAAATCAAAACAGCAAAAGGAGAGAAAAGATCAAAAATCTGAAAAGACCTCCCTAAGCTGAGACAGGCCAAACTTCTAATTGGGGATCACAACCAAGTACAATTCCAATCCTTCATCAGTTTAAATAGAAATAGACTGAGAATAATAACGGGACGGGACAAGCGACTGCAACATAAGGAGACACCTCCACATGCTTGATGATCATTGATAAGAGGAAGCCCCCGGATCACATACTAGGTAGATGTGATGCACTTGTGCATCAAAGACTAAAGCATCTGGGAAAGCACCAGATAGAGGAAAGCGAACTGTACTCAAGTTTCTTAAAGATACTAATTTGATGGACGAGCTGTAGAATGAGTAACCCCATCAAGCTCCAGTGAGGGGGCACAATAGATTTTAAGGTCGCAGTGCACTTATAGCCTTAAACAAATTCATTCATTCATTCAATTCATTCTTTGTACAATTTTTGCGAACGAGACTAAACTCAGTTTGAACCTTACTCCAATGGGAGTAGATTTACTCAAATTTTAAAAAAGACTGAAAATGTACTTGGAAAACACTGAGATTTTTCAAGATCTACTTCTATTTAGTCACACACAAAATCTTTAACTAAACTTAATGATATAGAAAATGGGGGCACTGTTAGTTAGTAAGTTGGTTATCTTGCAGCCTGACTGCCTGAACAGAATGAAGACTGAGCTGCAACTGGAATAGCTGTCAAAATGTTGAATACACACAAATCCAATGATACGAACAGAACATGACGCAGCTGCAGACAGAGCTGCAGACGCAGCTGGACAAGTTGGCCAACTTTTAACTTTTGCATGTAGCTTTTTTGAAGTTTCAAAATAATTAAGAACGCAACCAAGTGTTTACATGGGGGTTGAAGAGAGTTTCAAACTCTTCTTAATCTGTGATAAAGACGTAAAGTAATTTTAGCTTCCATTTCATCATTATCCACTTTTATTTTTGCTTAAAATTTTATTTTCGTGTTGAATTAAATTCGCACAGCTGACTGCAAATGCCAAAAATGTCAGAAAGCTGTACAGCACATTGTGGGGGAGTAAAATGACCTACAGCATTTTTTTGACAGCTATTCCAGTTGCAGCTCCAGATGCAGCACTCTATTCTGGTCAGGCAGAGGCACAACAACGATCTACGCACGCTGCTTCCAGTCGTTTAGACCAAACTTTCTGACATTCATGGCGATGGCTTCGGCTTTAAACCGTAGGTTCGATCTTCTTCGTTCTCTCAAACCTGGAGGCTGGGATTCAAGCTTCCTTTGGCTGGAGCATTATATACATATTGTCTTGCTAATGTTGTATGAAGTGAGCAGAACACCCATTTTTACAAACCAAAAACGCAATAATACTAATCTTCTAAGAAGTCTTTTTTAATTTTTAACTGATAATTTTTGTCTAATTACAATATCGACTAATTTATTATTTTTGAGGTAAATAATTAACAAAAACATAAATTGTTTGACTGGTAAAAATTTTTAGTCCGATGGTCATTGCTGTTTTAAAGAAATCGTTTTTAAGTCGAATTTGTTACAAAAGTTGAGAACTGACTTGACATAGAGGGACTTTAAACAAAAGAAAATTCAGAGAGCATAATATTGAGAATATAGTATATGTGTAGTTAATTAAGAAGTTCAAATAAATTTAAATCTAATATTAACTTTATTTTTGGGTTAAATAAATTTAAAATTTGATTAAAAATTTATTTGCCAAACAGATAAATTCTATTTGGGTTTGAGTTATAAACCAATTTGACACTAGACTCTAGTTATTTGTTCAAAGAAATGTGCGATTTTTTTCTTAGTAAAATTATATTATTTTTTGTCGTATTGAATTTGTTTGAAAAAATTAATTTATATAAGTCGCATGTTGCAGATAAATTTACACATCAATTTAACCGATTCAATTTTCAAATATTTGTTTGTTTTTTTCTTTCTCTTATAGACAAAATAGACGTAGATAGAATATTTTGTTTGGCAATCACAATATAAACAACAATTTGGTTTCTATATTGAACGGTGGCGTAGTTTATTTGTTGATTGATAAAAAAAAATCTTGAATTTTATTTATAGGTATCTCAAATAGATAAAAATACTTGATGTTTGATTTTAAAAATTTTGCAATATTTTTTTTATAATTCATTCACCTCTCTTTTGAATTAAGCTTGCTTTAGTAAAAAGACCTGTCATTAAAAGCACATTTATAAATTGGTATTTTTTTTTAGAAGTCTTTTCCTGTTTCTAATAATATAAATAATTAATTCAGAAATGAATGTTTTGTGTTATTCGGTTAGTTGGTGAATGTTTGCGTTTACTCCGTTACTATGCCTCAGTTCTAAAACTAAAAAACTATTGCCTCGGTCCGTAACTGACGAAATAAGATATATCAACACTCAGATAACAACAAATCTGAGTTATACTGAAATTTTCGAAAAAAAATTCGAATTAAAAAACAACGAAAACCAAATAAATTTGGTTTTTGGTTTATGTCATTACCTATTGACATATATTTTACGCCTGGTAACTCCGTTTTTAAAAACTTAAAAACCGTACTCAAGATCCATGAGAGAGAGTGATACTCTAAAGTGCCTTTCACATGAGCTGCGAATAGCAAACTGCGAATTGCGAATGGTCGTGAATTTTGACATTTCTTTCACATGTGTGATCGCCAACAGACGCGAATTGTCATACAAAATAAACCAATAGAATAGGTGCTAAAAAAAATTAAGGTTAAATTCGAGCGAACTTTTCATTCGCAGATTTGTGGAATGCGTCCTGATGTTGTGGATTGAGAATAAATGTTTGACAATTCGCAGAAAATATTTCGTTGAACGTGTAGAAAATATAAAAATGCTAAATTAAACAATTTTAACTTATTTTAGGTCGTGTTTTCTTTTTTTAAATGTAGATTGAATCGTTCACTCAGTTTGTCGAAAAGTAAAAACAAAAATTTGTTGATATTTGCGCTTGGAATTGCCTAAACAATTTTATTCGTGTTTCGCGCGGCTCATGTGAAAGGCGCTGTTTGGATTGTAAAGAATGAGACCGGTCAAACGATAGTTTCAGGGCGAGAGAAATGGGATGTCAGGGATGTCGTCAGGCATAAAGGAAACATAAGCATACTAATGATTTGCACTTGTTGTTATAGTGAGCAAAACATTGCGCTTCAAATTTTTTAATATAGACGCGCTTAGACTAACGAGTCCAGACTCAATTTTTCTGATCTAAACACGCCCTAATAAATTGCGGCCTTTATTGCAGTCATCGCAAACAAACATTCTGAGTCTTTAACATCTATGATGGTTCCTTTTTGACAGGAGGTTCAGTTTTCTTTATTATCTCAAACACACATGTGTGTGGAAGCTCGCATTCAAATCAGTGGCTTCCTATCAAACTGGGCTACTTTTCTCCAATTCAATTCAATTTCTGGGCTACTTCAAACAAATTAAAGTTAAAACCAAATAAAACTTTTATGAATTTAATAATTTTGCAAAAAATTATTCTGCGTTTACAAAAATGGTTTCAGACTTAAATTATTTTGGTAATTTTGAGATTGGTCATTTCTATTTTAAATTTTGGACACGAATATTATTTTCGAGTGGCAACCGTGAGAGCACCCATTCGCAAATCAAAAATGCAATTAATTTTTTGTTTGCGTAACTATTTCGCAATCAATTAGTTCTCAACAAACATTTTTTTGCGGATCGTTTATCTTAATTTCTGAAAAAGATGTCCTGCTAAGTTCACTTGAAAATCACAATACGCCCATTTTTCGCAAGCGAACAAAAAAATATTTTTTTGCGAAACTGATTCGCAAATTTGACATTGGAAGGGCAAGAAAAATTGGTCACCTTCCCTTGATTCCAACAATCTAATGAGGATGGATGAAAATACTTCTAAAAAGTTTGATATTTTCAGTTTTAAACTTCTCTGGAATAAGGCGATTTTAGGGCAATTTGGTAACATTTGGATCAAAATAAACTTTTTCCGTCAAAATATAGTCGCTGTCCCTCATCTGTCAAGCTATAAACTATCAAATTATGTTTAAGGATGGTTAAATTATTAAAAAACCTTTAAAAATTCCAAATTTTTAAAGCTTTTTTCTTTCTCCGGAAAAAAGTGATTCTAGGGCAATTGGTTGACATTTGGATCAAAATTAACTTTTTCCGTCTCAGCAGCTCAGTTTCCTAATTCCAACTTGGTCCAAACCAGTTTTGAAAAAATCTGCAAAAGTTTTTAGTTTATAAAAAGCAAATATCAAATACATAAAACGTCACAATTTGCCCGGAAAAATAATTCTTCGAGCATTCTTTTTCCGCGCAAAATAAAGTGGAGACTTTCGTATATATTTTTACGTACAGTGGTTACAACTGTCAAATTTTGCACAAGAGCTGCGTACTGTTTGACAAAAAAAAAATCCGAGATATTTGTCCTGTGAAAAATTTTATATGGGAGACAAATTTTGTCTCGATCTGCATACTAGACTTAAATTTAAATTCGGCTTGGTTTCTGATTACCAAGCATATTAAAAATAAGTGGCCATTGTGACCATTTTTTAGAAACATAAAGGAAAATTTAGTAAAATTTTCGGTTTTAAGTTTTTAAGTAAAGGGTTTTTCAACAGGGACCCTACAAAAGTAGAGCGACAGGGACAGCAAACGACGCCATATTTCTTGCCGCTCTTTTGACATTTCTCTTCAGTAAGGTTTACCATTTCATGATGGAAAGATATACGAGCAAACAACGAGTTGAAATTATTTAAATTTACTACCGAAATTATGAGTCAGTGGCCTCAACGTTAAGAGCGCTACGTCCAATTTATGGTCGTCATAATCGTCCTAGCAGAACAACAATTGAGCGTCTAGTGGAAAAATTTGAATCCACAGGCCCAGTACAAAATGTTCCCGTGCCAGTGAGACAAAGAAGTGCCCGTAGTGTCGAGAATATTGCTGCCGCTGAGGCTTCAGTTGCAGAAAGCCCAAATGTGTCTCTCACACGTCGTTCCTAAGCGTTGGGCATCTCTGTGACGTCGTTGTGGCGAATTTTGCGAAAACATCTTGGCCTACATCCTTACAAGATTAAATTGACGCAAGAACTGAAGCCGCTTGACCACCAGAAGCGTCGTATGTTCATGAATTGGGCTGAGCAACAACTTAAAAATGATTCGGATTTTCATCGAAAAATCATCTTCAGCGAAGAGGCTCATTTCTGGCTGAATGGCTTCGTCAATAAACAAAATATGCGGCATTGGTCAGGCAGCAATCCACACGTACTCCATGAGTCATCATTGCATCCCGAAAAAATTACGGTTTGGTGTGGTTTATGGGCCGGCGGCGTCATTGGGCCGGTCTTGATCATCCGTAATGATCAAGACCGGCACGTTACTGTGAAGGGGGATCGCTACCGTTCAACGATAACCGAATATTTTTGGCCCTAATTGGATGATATGGACTTGAGGATATGTGGTTCCAACAGGACGGCGCCACAAGCAACACAGCGAATGTCACAATCAGTTTATTGGAAACCAAGTTTAGAGAACGTGTTATCTCACGAAATGGTCCAGTTGCTTGGCCGCCTCGGTCGTGCGATTTGACGCCGTTAGACCGTTTCCTGTGGGGCTACGTCAAATCTTTGGTCTATGCCAACAAGCCAGCGACGATTGATGAACTTCGTACGAATATTGAACGTGAAATTGCAGCAGTATCGGCCGATTTATGCTTGAAAACCGTCGAAAATTGGGCTCAGCTTCTGGACTTCTGCAAACGTGCCCGTGGTGGCCATGCAAAAGAAATCGAGTTCCATACATAATGGCATCGAACGTACTTTCACAGGAATAAAGAATTTCATTGATATCCAAAACCGTTTTTGTTTTATTTGAAAAAAAAACTTTTGAAGCGCTCTTATTGAAAAGCCCGATATTAATATCCTTAACTACATTTTCAATAATGAAATCCCTTGAACGTTATTATTGTTCGTTATCAATTAACACTAACCTGGCAAGTTCATTTTCCCAAATCTATCATGGCTGACGAAAGGTTCATATAATTACTAAACGCATTCATTTTTCAAAATTGAAATGGTTCTAATAAGATTGATTAGTGTCAATTACTGTCACTGTCGATAGGCATTCAACTTTAAGAATAGGTAAGGTATTTAAGCAAAAATATGCTAATGTCTATGTCTATGACTGACCACGAGCACACCTCCTGTAGGTACTTAAAAAGCTTTAAAATCTATTCACCTTCCCTCCCTCGTTTTGCCTATTATTATTGATTTGATTTATTATTTTTCTCTTATGAAAGTACAAGTACTTGTACTTGTATAATAAAAGAAACCCTTTAAGCGGTCAAATAAACTATCAAAGGGAAAATTCTAGAAGAAAAAAAAATGAAACCATGGCATAATAATAAAATAAAATTAAATTAAAAATTTTATAAATAGAAAAAAAAGAGCAAATGAAAAACAATCCACAAAGCAGATAACTGATTTATTTGTACAATAAACCTCTACTATAAGCATAAGCTTGTTAAGAGTTGTGTATCCCTGTCCATAAACGTTCAAAGCTAAATCAAATAATAGTACCTTTTAAATGATATGAAAAATAACATAATCTCGACGCTCTTGACAGTTTTTTTTTTTTGTTTTTTAAACAAATATTAAATATTTTATTGTTTCTTGTATCCAATATTTTTGTATATTTTTATATCTCGTTAGGTATGTGGGTATAGTATTGAAAATGATAAAAAATTTGTTGCTAAAGCCATTGTAAACAATGTGTTTTAATTTCGCAATTGTTTTTATTGTATCTTTTTACGTTGTATATGCGAATGATACAAATTATAACCTCACATTTCGGTCGTTGACTTGCTGACTTTATTTCCTGGGTAAAAAAATTCGATCTCGATACATTGTCTCCTTTGTATTACTTATTTTTAGCTTAATTTTAAGTTCAACCAATGTTGCCAATACATTGCAAAAAGCAAAAGTAGTCAAAAGTATTGTATTTCTCTTTTGTCTTGTTTTATTTGTGTTGAAATTCCCATTTGTCCCTAACATCAAATTTTGTTTCTTTATCAGGAAGTGGCTAAAAATCACTCCAGAACTAAATATTTCTTATACATTATAACCTACGGCAACACTGTTTATCTCTGAATCGTTTGCCAAAGTCTAAAAAAGCATCGATAATATTATTAGAACCACGAGCCAGATGGTAGGAAAAGTTTTGTTTTTTTTTTTAGCTTCAATATTCAAATAGAAAAAAATATCAGACACATAGCTATAGTAGCATAAATGACCTTGATAATTTTGTGGATAAATTAATGGAGAGTAAAATTCTTTCGATACTCAGAAAAAAAAAGAAGAAAAATATCGTAATTTGAATGGCTTCTATTGATGTTGAGATTTTTTCTGGGGGAGGATTGGCTTGGCTTGTGAATGAAAATAATATTTTTTTTTCTATAACTTTTTTACATATAAAAAAAGGTTCTAAAAGAAAACAAAAAAAAATTCTACTGTTTACATATTGGCCATTGTTATGGAATTGCGTGTATCACCCACTTGTTGCTCAATATAATTATTTAAAAGCAAATTGAATTCCTCTGTACCTATGTACTCCTACCTAGGTAAAAAATCTTTTCAATTAGTACATTTGTCACAGTTGTTGGCATTTCACAAATTGGTTGCTATATGAGAAGTGACTACGTGTTGTGGAGAATTATAAATTAAACAACTTGAAAGGCCTTATATAGAGACTTAAGAATTCAGACTTATTAATTTAAATTGTGTGCATATACCTATTTAAATTTGCATAGAAAATCTTTGAATTCAAATTCCCTCATTGACTATATGAATCCCTATCCCAATATTCTAAAAATCTAAAGCATAAAGAAAAAAAACTATTGATTTAGAATAAAATTACATTATTTTAAGATAAATCTTGTGGCATGACAGCTCATTGAAAACTAGAGAGCTAGTAACTTAAATTATAACATTCGGCAGGAATATTCGGGACCACGATTTTCCTTGAAGCTGAGGTGAGAAGCAATTTTGTCTTGCAAAAAATACAATACCCATAAAGTTCCTTATGGCAGAGACTCGAAATATTGACTTTAAGAACTTAACAAAATAAATCCCAAATCAAGAGTCCTTAAACATTTTTAATTCGGACGTTACACTGGTCCAAAAAATTAGTTTTTTTTTCGTTGAAAAAAACTCCCCACAAGGGAGTTGAAAGCTCCTTAAATGATGAGTTTTATGACCTCCTGCACAGGACTTACGGAAATTTTCTGGAGTTCGATTTAAAAATTTTGTCGGGGACATCAATGCTCAAATTGTAACATGCCGGCACAGACTATTAACATATCTTAATAAAAACCAATGGAGTCACAAAAATCCATGTCCAAACAGTGACTTTTCAACTGAATTCATGAGGCACACATGTTCGAATTATTTTTACACTTTCCGATCACATCATACCAAACAGTGACATATCTATACTGATTGGTTTGTGGTTATGATGTTGGTCATTGTTCATGATCAGTGTAGCCAGCATGTAAAGGAAGACACCTTGGACATGTGTAGTTGGTAGGCACAGATTCCTAGGAGAAACAAATGCTAACAACCTCCGACTAAAAGTTTTACGGTGATAAGAACACTAGGTTTCTTTCTATGATAAAGAACGCACAAAGCTACCTGGCGCTCCCTAAATGGTCGATACGCCAACCAAATCGACCATGGGCTAAGCGATGTGAAGACACGCCTCTTAACATCTTAGACAGATATACTTTTAAAGGGGCAAACGTTGGCTCTTGTAATTTCCTTTTTGCGGCAAGGTTTAGAGCTTGAATGTGAAATGAAAAGAAACTACGAACCACCCTTAAGAAGAAGAAATTCGAAATTAATCGCCTTAGAATACCTGGAGTTACCAGAGCCTGCAGTGAGAAACTTATGGAGATTCTCTCCGCTGTGCATTCACGTGCAACAAACGCCAAAAGCCAGTGGTCTCAGTATTTCGATATCATCTAAGAGATAACCGAAACCACAATAATCTCCAAACCCCCCGTAAAAGATCGCTTTTTAATGATGATGAACGCCAACAGCGAATGCAATAGCAGCAAGAGGGGAATATCGAGCAAGAAGAAGAGATGAGAATAAGACCCTGCGTGGAAAGTAAAGGGTGTACGCAGCTTTACTGCTCAAGGAGATCGAAGACTCTCATGATCGAAACAATAACCGGAAGTTTTATAAAAAAGAGCCGATAGCTGCTGGTTTTGAAACCGCAACGCAGGCTCTTTGAAACAGCCTAGGGAACCTAGTCACCGAAGCATAGGGAATAATAGATGTATTTAAGTTGCATTTCTAGCAGCTCATAAATGAGAAAAGGGCAGGAACACAGTCTTGCAGCTCAAGGAGATCGAAGACTTTCACAACAACACTCGGAAGTTTTATAAAAAAATTCAAGCAACATATGGCTGCTGGTTTTGAAACCGAAAGGCATGCTCTTCGAAACAGTGAAGGAAGCTTAGTCACCAAAGCACAGGGAATAGTAGATGTATTTTAGTTACATTTCTAGCAGCTGATAAATGAGAAAAGGGTAGGTACGCTTTCTTGCAGCTCAAGGAGATCGAATGCTTTCACAACAACACTCGGAAGTTTTATAAAAAAAAAAGCCAAGCAACATATAGCTGCTGGTTTTAAAACCGAAAAGCAGGCTCTTCGAAACAGTCAAGGGAACCTAGTCATTTAAGCACAGGTAATTGTTGATGTAATTAAGTTACATTTCTAGCAGCTGATAAATAGGCCCCATATAAAGCGAGAAATAGGACAGAAAATGATCCCAACTACAATTAATGACGACCAAGAAGAAGAAGAGGTAGACTCAGCTATTAAAAAAGCTCAAGAAAGACAGGGCTGCCAGATCTGATGGTTTACCAGCGTTGCTCTTCAAGTTTGGGTGGAAGGAAGCATGTCCAATGACTGGTCTATCAACTCCGAATCTTCCATCTATAGAAAAGGTCATCCTAAGTCCTGCAAAAACTATTGAAGCATATCCCTGATAAATGACGCATGCAAGATCCTATCCAGATTGCCTAAAGCTGTTCTGCAACACTATAATCGATAAATATCAGTGTGGACTAAAGCCAGGAAGATCGACCTTAGACCAAATATTCACTCTCAAGCTAATCCTGAAAAATACCAACGAATTTCAAGTCGAGACTCATCATCTGTTCATCGGTTTCAAAGCCACATATGATTCATCTCCAGGAACTCAAAATGGCGATGGCTGAACTTAAGATCCTGGAAAATCTAGTCTAGTTGTGCACGTGACATTGGAAAAAATGATGCAATGTGCAACTAGGGAAAAGCTCTTCCTAACCATTTCAAACATAAACTTGTTTTTGAAAAGAAGATACAGCATCATGTGATTATTACAATCTCGTTCTGGATCAAAAAGTGCAACAAATCAGTGAAACTTCTAGCGCGCTAATGGTATGCTGATGATATCGACATCATCGGCCGCTCCCAACAGGCCGTTATAGAACCTTTAATGGTGATTGAAAAACAGACAAAAGTTGCTGGTCTTCAAGTAAACGAGGGACCCAATTCTTGCTATCAACAAACAATGAAAGATTTATCAACTTGCTAAGACAAAACGTAAGTGTTAATACCAACAACTTTGAAGTAGCTAAGAAGTTCATCTACCTCAGAGTTAACATTAATCCCACGAACGACATCTTTGTGAAAATCCAACAAACATTTTCCCTTGCAAACTGGTACTGCCTCAGATTGGCGCAACAGATGAGTTCCAAACTCTTCACATGAAAAACAAAGTGCACGCTCTGTAAGACTCTTATATTGCCCATCCTCCTTTATGGCTTAGGCTCTTAGTGTTGGGCGATAGACAAAAAGGGAAAACTGACACTGGGCTCCTTCAGAAGAAAAATTATTCGACGAATATTTAATCCCGTGTGCAAGGAGGGCAAATGGATGAAAAGACACAGCAGCGAAATCGGCAGGCTATATTAAAATACGTCAACTACATTATCTCGGCTACACGAAGCGAAAAGACAATCACTCTCAAACGAAGAGAGTCTTTGAGTCCAAATTCGAGACAACAAAAAAGTCTGACCCTTTGGTTTAAAGACCAAGCCATCGCAATAAGCTTGGTCTAGATAGCAGATAGCAGCGTGCTTGGGATGAAAGGTTGCCATGTCTCAGGCTGTGACAATTCATGGATTGGGAACCAGATAAGTAGTTAAGTAAGTAAAACACCAAAAAGAAGTTTATAATCGACTTTGGCTTTCAGAACTTTGTCATTCAGAACTTTTGTTTTCCACCTGCGTTGTATTAAACTCAGTTATTTTACTTCAATTGGTCACAATCAAAATGTGCTCAGATAGAAATTTTTAGCTTAATCATAAGTTCGCTCAGACATCTCAAGATAAATCAAACATCAGACTGTTCGACATCTCATCAAGGCTACTTAGGTATCCCAGAAATGCTTAGACATAACAGGACTACTCAGGCATCTCAGGACTGCTCAGACATATTCAGACTGCGTTCAAACATCTCAGGAGAATAGCTTACTGCTCAGAAATCTAAGGACTAATCTGATGCCTCAGAACTGTTTGAATATCTCAGAACCAATCACACATCTGAAGACCACTCAAACATCAAAGGACCCTCCAAATATCTTACTCAGGTCGTTCAGACGTCTTAGGCACCTGTTATGTGACTATGTGGAATTACCGTTTGCGAATGGCCTGAATTAAGTTTGCCTTAAATGACTAAAATTTTGAAGACTTGAATGTCACGCAATACCTTAGGCAAACATTCGCCTATATCGTCGATGTCGAACTGTAATTCTTGGTGATTTTGAATAAAAGCGCAGTTTTAATTTTTGAAAAGTCGAACATTCGAGTTGAGTTGAACGTTAGACTTGGCGAATCGCAAGTACTAATAAAGGCCTTAAGTACCTTTTAGAAAAATCTTAGAACTTTTTTCTCTAATCCTCTTAAAAAGTAGTTGTCATAATTTTCAAATTCTTAGTCACTTTATTTTTAGTGACTGACAATACTACCTTCGACTTTTAATATTCTCTTCAAGATTGATTTCCTTGCTCTTTGGGTGTGAAACTTGAACGGCAGCATATGATAAACATATGAAATTCTCTTAAAAGTTTAAAACAAAATATTTGATTGCCCTTGAAATTGGAAATTTTCCATGCCAACGATGCATGTTTATCACAAAACTTCGGCTCACATATCACTTAATGGAATTTGACGACTGACCAAAGCACAGGGTTATAAAGCATTTAGAATTATTTTGTTTTTCATTTATTGCCTTTTTTAAATGACAAGCCATGGTATAGTTGTTGTACTCATAAATTAAAACAATTAATTCCGAGCTACGAACAGATGGTGTCAAATTGAAATAAAAATTCATTAAAATTGGCAATAAAAATGCTATATTCTCATACAAAAATAAATAATGACCTTTAAGATGTCCTTTGTGCTTTGGTATGAGATCTTGAAATCCCATCACAAATTGAAAATAAAGACCACAACTTGTTGAATGTTAAAGCAAAATCTCACCTTTTTCCTTCGACACTATTATTCTATTGAACCTAAAACGTCTAGTACTAGGTATGTACATATATATAAAAAAAACTATGTACATATACATATTTTCCCCATCAATATGACGCACGTGTCTCGCTAACATGAACAAAGCTGGGGTGCACTTAAAAAGGAAATCTTATCCAACCATGTCGTGTTGTTTGTTGTTTTTGCATCCGAGACTAAGACAGAGCAGCAGGGCTTCCAAAGAGTTGACCCGGGCGCTGCTTTTGTGTTCCTCCATATTCTGGTTGTGCTCCTCATTATCACAAATTACATCCACATGCCATTTCTGAAGAAAAAAAAAATAGAAGAGAAAAATCAAACATAACAAAAAAAAAAAACAAACCATTTATATTTTAAGTGAACAAAGTGCCTCTCTGGCGGACAAAAGTGAAATTGCATTCGAGTGTATTTTTCTGCTCCAGAAAATCGCTATTTTCCGGCATTTTTTTTCTAAGCAGTAGTAGCTACTATAGTTTCGATGCGAAACAGAGAAAATATTTTTTTTTTTATAATTTTGTTGAATTCCCTTCATACTCAGCTGAAAACTTTCCCATGCATTTGAAATAAAAAGAAAAACAAAACTTTGTGCATTATGTAGATACAAAGATACCTACATGTTGGATAAAAGATACTTTTTCTTTGATTGAACAATAAATTTCCAAGAATGATAACTTGTCCTGCATGCATCCATCCATTCATCACAATAGAGACATTTGTGATATTAATTTCAACCAGTTGTGTATTGTTTGATGGCCCATGAGGGATTTGGATTTTTGGAATCGAAAAATCAATTTATTTCTATTAGAAAATTAAACTGGGTATAGGCTTGGGTTGCCGCATGCTGAGCGCCATCTATCATAAACCATCAATTGTTTTCTAGGAGAAAGTTTGGCTAATGAATTTTAAGGAAAGGGAGGGGGGAATTCCTTACATCTAAATTTGTGAACTTTGAGTCTTAAACAATCATAAGAAGACAAGAAAATTGCTTTTTAGGTCACACTGGGCATGGATGAACCAAAACTCAGAACATTTCTTCATTTCTATGATAACATACATAGCAGCTGGGTTCAGAACTGGACTTAATACACTTCCTTGTGGTACCCCAGCCACTATTTCTTTGAAATCAGAATAGTCATTTCCGTTTCTTACACGAAAAGCCTGTTATCCAGATATTCGTTAAGAATGTTATTTAGTCCTTCTGGAAGAACTTGTCTTAACTTGAATTTGAGTCCTTCGTGCCATACCTTGTCAAACGCCTGCGACACGTCCAAAAAGACTGTCGAACAGTTTTCTTTTCCAAAAGAACTCTCTCAATTACTTCAGCAATTCTATGCACTTGATTGATTGTCGAATCCTTGCTTCTAAACCCGAGCTGATGTTCAGATATTATTTGTTCTCTTCTATCATCGGCTGCAGGCGCAGGAGTAGTATTCTTTGAAAAACTTCTGATATTATAGGAAGAAGCGAAATCGGCCTGTAAGACTTCTTTTCGTGAGATGGTTTGCCAGGTTTTAAAACCATTATAACTTCCGCAACTTTCCATTGGCTTGGAACATATTCTAACCTTAGAGCGGCATTTATTATGTAAAGGAGATTAATAAACCCTTTACGAGGGAGCATTTTTAAAATTTCTGCCGTAATTAAGTCATATCCTAGAGCTTTTTTGCACCTAAGCTTCCTTATTTCTCTTTTTAATTCGGCAAGTGTAGCATTTCTCGTTATGTAGCTTTCATTTGAGGTAAAATTCATATTAATATTTTCGTTGAGTTCTTGCCCATCGAACGGCTTAAATGTTTCCTCTAAATAATCGGCGAATACCATCGCTTTTTCTTTGTCCCTTTTAACCCATTCATTTTGACTTTTCTTAATCGGGGGCACTGGAAGCTTTGGTTTTTTTCGTTGTGTTTTTAGCTTTCAAAAGTAAGTAGTTGGATTCTTTCCCCGCTGTCAAGCCTTCAAGGTAATTTTTTTTCAACTCCAAGGTTTTTGATATCTGATATCGCTGTTTAAAACATATTACTCAAACGATTGACATGAGCTTTGTGTAGAGAAGCACGGGTTCGCTGCCATTTTTTACGTGCTTTTCGTTTCTCTTTCACTAGATGTTTCATTTCCTGAGGATATTTTTCATTTGTATAGCAGTGCAAAACCCTTTCATAAGTTGTGTTATCCCAAGCTGCTTTTTGTATTATATCAACATAGGTATCTACTGCGTCTTCAATGAAACCCTTAACTCAACGTTGTCCTCGATATCTTTTTTAAATCCATCCCAGTTGCTTTTACTATTTGTTAACCTGGGGGTTTTTCAATTTTAACAAGGCTGAGTATGACGGCAGAATGGCCTGAGAAAAGGTCATAGCTCTGTAAAAATTTCTACTCAGTTAGAGGGTATTCCTTTTACCATGAATAAGAGTTGCCAACTTATTTTTTTTTTCAAACCCGGTTTTTGAACATGTGTTAGCTAATTATTCCTTCTTGGATATGAAAGAGATAGTGCCAGATGAGTTTGGTTGTCAAAACTTGAATTTCTTATAATACTTGCTTTGAAAACTTGTTAACTCGAAGTGCTTTGCTAACTTTCAGCCGAAAAACTCGTCTGGCACTATTGTTTTCATGCCCCAGAAAATATAATCTGCTTACATATGATCAAAAACCGGGTTTTTTAAGAGCTTGAATTTGTTGTCTTTGACAATTATGTATGGCAACCCTTTTTTACTTTAATAAGCTTCTCAAAGTACCAAAAAATGCCATATATTTTGCTTTTAAATCTTAAAACGAGCTTAGTTTGAGCAAAGTTTTTTTTTTAAATTGCTTAGTAAGAAAACCGCTGATTGAATTTTTTTGAAAGTGCTTTCTGCACGTATTAAATTTTCTATTTATAAATTGAAACTATCTAAAGTCGATATCTTCACTCCTTCTTGAGATATGTTAAACGAAAAAAAACGAAGGAACGTAAGAACGTAAGAACTTACGAACGTATGAATGTACAAGCGCACGAACGTACGAACTTACGTACAGACACAGACATCTCTATAAAAACCCGAAAAGTAACAGATTTAAAAAAAAGTCGACTGAGTCGTTTGGTACGAGTAAATATTAAGTTTTCAAAAAAATTTTTTCTTTTAATCCAAAAAAAAACTTTTGAAAAATTTGGTAAACAATAATTCTATTTGAGAGTTCTTGCATTGAAAAAATTATAAACGCTGATCCAAGAAAATACATTTTTCTCTGTCCGAAGACTTGTAACTGTCCAAAAACTCGTATTAATTAATTTAATTGTTAAAAACAGAATTTCACTCTAAACTAAGGATGTTCTTATACATAAACATAGGTATAATCTCAGCCAATCAGTAGCGTAGGCACCCAAATACGTATAACTCCCGAGAGTGAGTTTTAACTACCGCTAAAGGGCATTTAGTCTTCTGCGTGAGCAGAATTGTTAGATAAACGAAAATGCTTTGAGGTTAAAAAAAAACTTCATAGCATAATATGTAGTTCAATAGACCCACAAAAAAAGACAAAAAGTGCTTTTTTAAACCCTGTTTATTTATGAAAAAAAAAGAATTGCAAAAACAAAGTTTTGAGTTTAAATTTTCATTTCCCAAAAATTTGCCATCTATTTTTTTTTTTTGAAATTTCACTTTATGTTTTTTTTTTAGTAAAATTTTCAGTCGCTTTTTATAAAAAAAAAATCCATCACACAAAAAAACTTTTATTATCTACGCCACTGTCTAATAAACAGAGAAGAAAACAAAATAAAGTTAGTCTTAGAAGAAAATTCTTAATTTAATTTGACAGAAGAAAAGAACCCCAGCTGGGTGGTTGTTGCCATAATAAAGGTTTATTGATATTGAAAAGTTATCCAACCCCATAAATTTGTAGACAATTTAGATGGGGATTTAATGGAAGTAAATTATTTGTATATGTTTGAAGTTACTGAACGAACAGATTTGCAACTCATACTTTTGGAGTATATACTTTTTTAAAGGTGTTGATGGAAATATCCATTTAGTTAAAAATTCTCATCAGGCTAATTAGCAATTTCGTTTAACTTTTCATCAATTTCATTTATTTGTTTCTGTTTACGGTAGATAAAAAGTAGACAAGGTATACAAAATTTACAACAAAGGATACATAAACTCGAAATATTAATTGCTTTGGGTAAAGACCACCGCTGAGGGAAAACAGAAATTAAATCCAAGAAAAATGTTATTCCAGTAAAAATTCTCAACTTTCGTAATAATTTTTTCTTTTCTTTTTTTTTTCATTCTGCTACCTTCATTTACTTTTTCACAAAAGCTTAGTATAAAAGTTGAAATGTGCTGTGACATATTTCTTGTTTTATGAAATGAGAAGACGTTTCTTGACATTGGAAGTGAAGGTCCTCAAAATGCCAGATTTCTCCAATTAGTGCTTATGAATATAAGATGGACAATAGACATCTTAGGGATAAGTGAAGTTAGAAGGTTGGGGTCGGGGAAATTTAAGTCTCCAATTTGTGACACTGTACTACTCTACTCCGGAAAGGCACCTGGAAATTATCAAAATGCTCTCAAATGCTTAAATTCCTGGAAACCTTTAAATGACAAGACCCTGAAAGTTACGAACCAACGAGAAGCAAGCCCTTCATAACCGGCTGAGTGCTGCTAATGAAAGAACAATATGTGGAGACATCATAATGGATATTGGAGACTTGATTGCCAAGATTGGTAATGACAATGATGGGCTCCACTATGTTATGGAAAGGCAAGGTGTTATTGACCACGTCGACACTGTCGGGCTTTTTTTCGATTTTGGTAACGCCATACGCCTTTTAATAGGAGGAACCATGTTTGGGCATAAAATGTCTCACAAAGTATGTTGGACAGACTTTGCTATCAGTCAGTGATTTAGAAACAGTCTTCGCGATGTTCGTATTACAACAGGAGGGGTGCAGACAGGGAGCGGCCTGGGACTTCAGACTTCAATCTGATGGTTGCTAACATAAGATAACGCACAGCTGCAGTTCAGAGATCCCAAGAAAAACCCGAATTCCTTCATAGAAAACCATTGGGGCACTGTGAAAAATGTTTTCATAATCTGTGCTGAAAGTATAATCAGTCTGTCGCAGGGAAGAACTTGACCTAGGATTGAAGAAAGAAAACAGCTCCAAGCTCGCATTGCAGCTATTTCAGTAGCAGGGAGAAATGAGCTGGAGTCGAAGAATCACTTCATGAAGATGGAGAAATTCACTGTAGCATGTGACATGATAAGCGTAGCTATATCGACGTATTGTCTGCAGAAGAAAAAGAGGCCGCAAGCAGGTTTGACAGAAAGACTGTCTGCAGAATTATTAATAAGCTTACAGATGTCCAAAGCTCTAAACAACACCTGTTAAAATGCAAAAGACACAAAACGCATATCTGCTAGTTTCTAGTGGAAGGAGGCAGGAGCACTTTTCTGCCATTCTATACCCCGTGAACCTAATGACCCGTTCGAAATAACGAATTCCCGAACACAAACTTTATCCTCCAGTACAGAAAAAATCTTAACCGCCAGCAAAGCACTGAGGAGTTTCAAAGTGGTTGGTCTTGACGGTATTCCTGTAGAACTCTTACGAGCAGTGCAAACAACATCGAGTTAGCTCCTGCACCTATTCATTGAGAGAGCTTGCGAATAGATGAGAATTTACTCACATCTGCACTCGCTATTCGACTTCCAATCTGGCTTCCTTTGAGTAGAAAGAGCATCCGGTATAATTTGATTGCAATTATTAAGGCTTTATATGGTGGATCCAAATATCACCTTGTGCATAAAAGAAGGTTGTCAGATAAGTTTGACATCCAAAGTGAAGTTAGACAACACTGTCACCAATACTGTTCCTTTTGGTGATATACTGCATGCAGCTTTGTCATCTGGAAATGGAGGAATTTAGTAAGTTTGAGAAATCTGCAACTAAACACCAAACATCTGGACTAACGAGGATGACGTAAGTATACTCTCTCATAAATCTCCATTAAATGACAACAGAGGTTAAGAGAGAAGCTGAAATCGTTGGGGTGAAAATCAATAGGTACGGCCAGGGCCAAAAAGGGTCAGCCTTGGGACTTCCTCATCTTTCCAAGTAGATATTTCTGAACAATCAGTAAATATGGTAGAGAATTTTCAATATCTTGGGAGTACTGTCTTTACTGATGGCTGGACTAAACAAGATTATCAGCTGAATCGGGAAAGCAAAAGCTGCGTTCAGAATGCTGCCCAAAGTATGAACTCTCTAAGCCAAAAGATCAAGCTACGACTGTTCCTCTCCAAAGTTGAATGCGTGCTTCTTAATGGTTGCAGCACTTTGAAAGAAACCTCCGGTGTCACGTGAAAGCTGCAAACTTTCATGAAAAGATGTCTGCAAATTGTTTTGAGAATTTTCTGGCTTAACCGTATCTCCAATGATGAACTTCATGCGGGGACAGGTCAAAAAATGTTTGTCTCTATCATATGAAAATATTAATAGGAGTGAATTTGACATACCTGTGTCGAAACGCAGCGAGGCAGACGAGTGGGAAGACCTATAAGTTCTTGCCGAAGAAAGGTCAACCCTGTCTTAATTTATCTGACACTTCGATTTTAAGGCAGGGTCATAAGTCAATAAATTAAAAAAAAATCTTGATGTTTGGATTTATACATATAACTCATTCAAGTGGATCATAAAAAACAAAATTATTTTATGATAAGAGATCCAGGCTAGAGTTAATGTTAATTTATTGTTTTCTATCCTTTTTTTTCTGTGCCATCAGTTGTCAGGTTCAAACATCTCATTTCATTTGGAGATACATACCTTGGTAGAAGAATAAAAGAAAGTCTTTAACGCATTTCCTTGAAAGTTTCTCCAGCTTATAGGATTTTTTTTTAAATAAAACTTGATAACCAGTCATAAATAAGCGAAACCTAGTTTCAATCTTCTATCCATCATCCATGGACATTTATAAACTAACAGTACCTATATAATAATATTATTTTGCACCAATTAGTAAGAGTCATTAGTTTAATGTTCACACAATTTATGAACTTCCAGCTCTCCATGTGAGCGCCTTCTACAGATTGTTAATTGAAAAGAGGCCAACATAAAAATAGAAGCTATCACAACAGCTCTCAGCACTATAAATTCATATACCTACCCACAAGCTACAAGCTACACGCTTTATACACAACAACAACCACGACGACTACGACACCAATCGACGTTATAAATAATTGCCTTGCCATCTCGTGATGACTCAAGTGATCGCATTCGTTCGAGGAGTCGATTCAAGTCGAGTCGAGTCGAGCACGTGATGAAAGCATGAGCAGAGATCAGTTTTGTTTTGTTTGTTTTTTTTTTTACTCTTCTTTTATTGGACCCACATACAGCAAGTATAAACATCCAAACGCTCCAATCTCCATAAGATTGTGTCGAGGGGCACAAAGTCCACCATGGAGGCCGCACGACCGACGCGGCGCAGTCTTCTTTTGCCGCCTTTTACCATGTGTGTTTCACTTTCGATTTTTTCTTATCTCTTTTCTTTTGTTTATTGAAATGTTATCCGAAAACAAAAACACAATTGACTCAGATAGGGGATCGGCGGGTATAGGTATACAACAGCAATAGTCGATGGAGCACGAGGAAGATCAATTGGAGAAGATATTTATTAATTTGCGTTTGGGAACTCGCGATTGGATCAGAACAAGCAACAAGTACAGTGAATCAAAAAACGATTGATACAGTAATTTTTTTTTGATGGATTGTTCTACAGAAATAAAAGGACACATAATTATAATTGAAGGAAGGGGTCCTTCCCTGTTACCAAAAAGCTTCAAATCATAAGTTGAAGACAGGAAATTTGGTATATGTAGAACAGCCCAGTTTTCTAAGGGCCGGTTTTTCAATGTTTTCTCTTTAAAATCAGGACTTTTATAAAATTTCTTACAAAACTTGTTATTTCCTCATTTTTATTGGCCTCTTTTAATGGAGATTGAATAAATTGGGACATACAATTTCAATGCTAAATCACTTAGCAATAAGCCTTAAATAATCTAAAGAAATACGACCAAGTCAAGGATTTTATAAACAAAAAATAAAGTACCAATAAACAAATAGAAAACATTATTTTATTCACATTTCATTAAAAACATTGAACTCGCTTGAAGGTTTTCTTTTGTTGTACGCTAACTTTTTTGATCGACTGTATATATAAAAGATTCAATTGAAAACAATTTGTATGCTTTTTGTAAGACTTGTTATAGTCATATGACTGCCAAAGAAACTGTATGCTGGTAAATAAGTTTATTAATAAAATCATCAAAGGGGTGAAACTTTCAGATTATAATTTTAATATTTAAGAATATCCATAACAATCACGAGGAGATCATTTTGTCATGGGAATTTCATCTATAAATATCTTAAGTTGGTATGGTACTTACGAGATGCAAAGACTGTAAGTTAACGGTTATTGTTGCAAAATATCTCAAATGTCATGTGATGCTTCGGCGATTCATGTTTAATGTTTTTGTTTTTGAGTTGTTGTTGTTTTTTTTTAATTTTTGTTTTTTTTTTCTCTGGCGATCGATGAAGAAAAAACTGGTTAAACAAGGTAAGTTTGATGCAGTTTTGTGTGCCCAAAGCTATATGAAGAGGATTTTTACAAATTACTGGTCACATGATGATTGTAGGCAGGCTTTTAAGGTTGATATAAATATACCTTTCCACCATCAGCTATGTTGTTCAACAAAAAAAATTGATTTGAGTGAAATATTATTGCAGAAAATTAAGAATTATTATAAAATTAGACTTTGACCTATAAAAATTTTGACAAATTTATAACTAGGAGCTGCATACATGAATGCTTTGTAATCCTCAAAAGTACCCGAAATTTGAAATCTTTGTTAATTCCTCTTCGAGTATCAGCTTTATCGGAGAAATTTCAAGATGATTATTATTGTAGGATATATGATTCTACACAAAAACGATTGTTAAACTTTTGAAAAAATAGCTCAAACGTTACAATTTCAGTTTAATGAGTAACGTAAGAATGATCAATTTAAATTGACTTTTAGAAAGTGAAAATACCAACTTGTTCACATTTTGAAATATCGACTTGATGAAAAGTCGACTGCCTTGAAAAAAAGTCAAGAAAACTATCGACTTTTATCGACCGGTTGGTATTTTTTCCCATGATTACATAAGTGATCGGACCTGTTACTTTCCTGTGGTTCTCCTTGCCTCCACTACTCCTGTGCACCATCGTTTATGGTTTCTGGGAAATCTACCTTGCTTAGGTCTTTCCAACTCTGCCCTAGTTTTGCTGATTCCTCTTCGACTGTTCTTCGCCAAATACTTCTAGGTTATCTACTTGAATGCGTGAAAGGGTTCCATTGGCATTGCTTTACTTGCAATGCACTGGTGAACTTTTCGAAACGTTTGTGCAATTCACTGCTACTCAAGTTTTGGTATGATAGAGTCGATGGTTTCCTGACCTCTTCCGTCTTGCAGTTTATCATTGGAAATATGTTCACGCCTGAAAATTCATAAAACATTTCACAGACATCTTTTCACGATCTTTTTGCTGCTCTCATTTTTTTTGCCAGCGGGTGTTACTTTCTAAGTTCTGCACCCATTGGACTGGAACAGTTGCAGCTTATTCTATAGACTTATAGGATATTATATCCATATTTTGTACATCATTCCAGTGCTTTCCCGATTCAACTGATTATATCCAGTTTGGTCCCGCCAGCAGTAGAGAAAATATACTCCGACTCCCAAGGTCCCAAGCTCCCAAGGTATTAAAAACCCTGTACTATATCCCTACTGATTAACCAGAAATATCTACTTGGGTAGATGAAGCAGTTTCAAGGTTGATTCTTTTTGTTTTCACCATATTGATCTTTAGACCAACGATTTCAGTTTCGTTCTCATCTCCTGTTATTATTTGATGAAGATCCATGATTGTATGAGGGAGTAAGCATACGTCATCCAAGTTGTCCACATGTTTGAGATTTGATTTCAAATTCTACCGAACTCCTTCATTTCCAATCAACAAAGCTGATGCAATATATCACTTATCAGACCACCAATAGGAACAGTATTTGTGACATTATAAAACTTTGGGTAGCCCTACTTTAGATTTCAAACTTCCGTGACAACCTTCCTTTATGCAGAACGCGACACATGGATTCATCATATGCATTATATCTAGGATGCCCCTCCTGCGCAAAGGAAGCCAGATAAATTTTCTATTGACACTGTTGAACGCCTTTGGACGTCGGTGAACAGCAAGTGAAGTGGTGATCGATATTCAACACACTATTCGATGATGACCCACAAAGTATTGATGTGACCCACACATGAAAATCCATTGCGGAATCTTTCTTGTTTGATGTCGAGTGTATCTTGCTATTACCTTTATTTCTTCTTCAGTTTTCACACTGCGTAAGACCTATCTCACACGACAATGTACCGCACGTTTTTTTTTTTTTGCAGTATAAATTCAAACGGCAGTATAAACCCACCCGGCAAACATTCAAACATCGCGTCGTGTGAAAGGTTTCATGTAGAATGCTTACACAACTCCCCATTTGCACAGATTTATACTGCAAAAAAACGTGCGGTGCATTGCCGTGTAAACTAGGTCTAAGGTCTCTTTTCATTGAAAGCTTGACAAGTGACAATCACTTCAGTTTTCCACTCTTTAGGAAAATTCTCTGTGTCCCAAGCTCTCTCTCCCTCTGTCTCTCTCTCTCTCTCGCTGCTCATAAGAGCTCTGCAGGAATACCATGACCATCACGTCCAACCGCTTTGTTGTTCTTCAGTTCTCTGACTGCGGTTAGAATGTCTTCTCTACTGGGGAATACAGTGCTTATTTTGGTGTTTTATTCACGTGATTTGACACTGCAGAAAAGTGCTCCTTCCACTTTTTTGAGCTGGTCCTCATCCAAATCTAGCAGATATCTATCAGTTTCTTAAAAAAAAATTTGTGGTGCAACAGCTCGTGGAGAACTAGAGCCTAGTGACTTACAACTCGCAACCATCCCTGTGTGCGTGATGTTGGCAGGAATGGAGGCATACTTCAATTTTTTGGCGTGTCCGAACGGCTAGATGAGAAGCATTTATTCATGAGAAGTATACTCTTGGAGGATTTGTCAGTTCCTCGCAAGAGGCAGTACCTCGGGAAAAACATTTCTGTTTTAAGGTGGCAGCTACTGGGAATCGATCCCAGACCTTCGGCATGACAGTCCTATGTACTCACCATCCATCCACGAGGTGCAGTTTCGTTAACCAAATGTTTTTTTTAGAGTTTTGGTCACTTGTTAGCTCTTTGGTTATTCTAAACTGTAGATTATCTGCTGTTGAACCAGCTTCTGCCCTCTTCTGCTTCTGTAGTCAATACGTTGATATAATTACGCTTATCAAGAACTTCTTCCATCAGCAAGTGATAAGCAGAATCTTGCTTTATTCTCACTCGGCTGGAGTAGCAGCTGCAGTGCAAGCTTTGAGCTGTCTTCTTTCTTCGATCCTAGCCCAAGTCTCTTCGGAAAGCCAGGCAATGTTTTTTTTCGTTGTGACCTACCGATTATACTTTCACACCGAATATGAAAACGTTCTTCACAGTACAAAATATAGTTTTCGATGGATATGGGTTTCGTGCCACAAATATCTCTCAATGCTTGTGAATACTACGCCTTTAGCTGTTTGTGGAATACGGTATCCTTAAGTCTGTCGTTATTAAACTTAGGAATTCGGGATTTGGGTGTTTTCTTAGTATCTTCGAACTGCATCGGTAAGTAAATTTTACTGTTGCAACCAACAGATGTTGATCCTGGGCCATTTCCCTTTCAGTTGTACCTGATTTAAATGCATTTTAAAGATAACACACATCTTTAATTTTGAAAAATATTTGCTAAAATTATGGGCTCTTTTTTAAGAAGTTATGTACATTATCCCCGTAAACAAATTCCAAATAAAGATACCCAGTACCCCAGGAGACATTGTTTCTAGAGTAATTTTGTATAGCTTATACCCGCCAACCCTTTTATAAAGCTTCTTCCATGCAAGTCAATATTGATTTTCCCCATGTCTTTGACTTATGAAATCAATTCCAAAACGAGTGGGCCTAATTACTTTTTCGCACCCCATGAAATACCAGCGGTTTGTTTACTTTTCTTTCACTTTCCATGGACGAAAAAAAAACCTTTTTAGATTCCTAAACAAATATTTGCAAATAAATACATTTATTCAAATAAAAAGTCACCCACAGTATTTCAAATGTACCTTTTATTTGACAGATTGTGTATTTAATGAAGACTCAGCATTTATTTTGTTTATTTCATTTTGATTATTCATCATTATTTGTAATGAGCTACATGTGTGTATACATATATATGCTTTTGCATTCTCTAAGTCTCCATAGGTATGCAAATTCTAA
Source organism: Dasysyrphus albostriatus (assembly GCA_946251815.1). Lineage (NCBI taxonomy): Eukaryota > Metazoa > Arthropoda > Insecta > Diptera > Syrphidae > Dasysyrphus > Dasysyrphus albostriatus. The sequence goes on along the minus strand of OX276336.1, from coordinate 25,447,448 downwards.
AGCCTTCCAGACAATAGGATAGGCTCTCTTTGGGGACTTCCTTATGGGTATGGTTGGTTTATTTATAATTAGAAACCTGTTTATAAAGTTGTTAACACACTTACTTGATTAAATGATAATTAAATTAAGTTCGACTTGTAACTACTTGTCCTACTGAATTTTCAAATAATATAACAAAACTTGATTTGATCAATCGATTAACATTACAATATATTCACCCGAATTGTCTCAAATGCAACTTCCTTTACAACCTTTTCGGATGTCAATTTTTGTACTTATTGTACTCGTACCTTTTTATGGGAACTGGCTTCAAGCACTTCATTTAAGCATAAATATAGCAAAAAACCACTATAATTATAAATTTATTGTTGAAAGATCTTGAGTTTATAAACGTACATTGTGTACCTATAGTTAGTCCATAAAAGTTTACAAATATGCATGGTCGCCGGCGACAGCAGCGGTGGCATGCGTCGGTCGGTAGTGGCGGTGCGCGTGATCACAGGCCGAAGTCGTGATCAAGTTGTTTGCTCTAGTACTAAATTTCAGTGTGGGATTTAGTATGAAGGTGTTATTGTATTTTTAGGGGCCCAAGGAGTTGTATATTCTTTTAAATAATAATTTGTTTATACTTTACTTGAATAAAGAGGTGTTCACAGACTTCTGAAAAAATCTCACGTTAAGGTAATATCACCAATATGAACATGAATACTGAACACAGCCCTTTTATGAAAACGCCAAATCAACGTCAATTTGATCGTCAAATGATAATCATATTTTGACGCAACTATTGATATCGTCAAATATGTAATCCTTTGCAAAAAATCTTTTTGATTAAAGTCTGTCAATTCTCTGGCAAATATACTTGGTGTTTACCAACACGTTCTCTGGCTTCTCAATATTTTTGTTGTCAACTCGATTTTTTAACAGAATTGCACCAAAGATGATTCTTTCGAATATGTAACTTGCAAACTGCGTTTTCGAACATAAAACTTGTATTTTCGTTTTCGAACAAAAAGAACGTGCTGCAACTTCAATTTGACGATTTCAAAAACTGCCCATGACTTACATTTAACCATTCAGGAGATTCAAAGACACAAGAAATTCACTGCTTTTGAGGCTTTTAAAGGCTCTCACAACATGACTTGGTACAGCCCTGGTTAGTTACCACTAATTCCAAACTGACACTAGACACGTGGTTGAATACCAAATCAATGTCTATATACAACAAAGTGTTAAACCCCGAGCATTAATACTGACTGGAACGTGTTAAAAATGTAAAACACGAAAAGACCGTACAAAAATTGACGGTCAAAATATAATGTTGAACCCATAATAGGGTGAGGTGTGTGAAACGTGCAAAGTTGTGGACAATATTTACGATTAGATAATAGCATTAACCGGTTGGTGGTTTTATTTTGTTTTGGGGAGTGTCATCGATATGACAATTCGATACTCCAGTGCCAGTGGAGTTTGCAATTTATATCTGCGACCTTTAAACCTTTTAACCGACGACGTCATATACATACTTTAGTTTTAAAAGTTTTTTTGTTTTGTCTGGGGAATTTATTCAAAATTTTATTTAACATAATAAATTATATTTCAGTCAGCGCTAGATTTGTTTTGTGAACATTGATGAGTATCTCTTTTATTACTGTTGATGGCTCATGTCTTTGAATTTGTTCTTTTTGACAGTTAATTAGGTAATTTAATTTGTTTTACATTATTTACACAAGTTATATTATTCATACTAACCCTGACCTGTGTTCAATCTCAACAACATTATATCTATAAAAGCTCACTCACCAAAAAAAAACTTTTTGTGATCAGGGGGTACGGTCGATTTCGATTCTCTATCTGTGAAACTGTGAAGTCATAAATCTGATTATGCTTTCACGCCAAACGCGATTCCAGAAGTGTGAAAAAATGAAAAAAAAAAATGCCAAAATGATAATTATTTTATTGACAATAAATTCATTCTGTGAAAACCTGTGAAAAAATAGTGAGAAAAAAGGATAATTTATGCTCATTAGATACACCCAAGTCGCCATCTTGATCTCTTTATGACACAACAACCATCTTTTATTATGAGAGATTGAGAGAGAGATGAGATGCATTTCTCATTTTAGTACTTTTTAGTACTCTCTTTGACAGTTGTTTTTCATAAGGAGTTCGGGAATCGCCTTGCGCGTGTTAGTGATACACGTTTTCACAGTAAGGGGATTGGACCCCAGCATTTTTAAATGGTACTTAACAAAAATACAGAGTGTGGTGTATAAAAAGCCTTACATATGAGCTGCGCTGCAAATAGTGAACTGCAAATGGTTTCGAATTTTGACATTTCTTTCACGTGAGTAACTTGTTTGGTAGCCGCCAGATGCAAACTGCCATTAAAACTAGACCAGCAAAATAAAAGCTAAGAATATTGGTTAAATTCGAGTGAATTTTTCATTCGCAGCTTTGTGGAACACTTCCTAATGTTGTGGACTGCGAATAGCTTTTTGAAAATTTGCAGAAAACAACTTGGTGGTCGCGTAGAAAATATAAAAATGCTAATTTTTATAATTTAAACAAGTTTCAGGCCATGTTTTCTTTGCAAAATTGTAGTTAAGGCCTAGTACGCTGCTGATGTGAAACGAAAAATCCAATACAAAAATGACACAACGAAATCATAAACGAAAAATTTAATCCTACTTTTCGTTCTGCAGTACGCTGTCCGGTGAGCGAAATTGACTATTGTACCAGATTTCTTGGAAAAGTGTACACTTTTTTTTCGTACACAAATAATAACCCAGACTATTTATTGTGTGCGAAAAAATGATATTTGTGTTTTTTCGTGTTTGTTTTTATTGTTTCTTTCATTACAAAAATATTTGTTTTGCTTTTGCAATTGTTTTAATTCTTTGAATCTTTGCAACTGTCAACAAATATTTTTCAGCTTCGGTTTCGTAAGCATTTTATTGTCTTGTTGAAGACCAACTAAACATTTCGTTACACATCAGCAGCGTACTAGGCTAAAGATCGTTATTTCATTTTGTCGAAAAGTTAAAATAAGAATTTGTTAATATTTGCGCCTGGAATTCATTTCATTTCATTACTATTAGCTTAATCAATTTCCAATGAAAAATTACTCATTTCACTCAGTCGAAGTGGTTTCGAATTTCAATTTCAACACAGGTTTCCCTACTAATATTATTTTATGACTTATCATGAGATCATTTTTCAGAGTGATCTTGTCATCAAGTCAAGTGAAACTGCCTAACAAAAGCTTGAGAACAAGAGAACAAAAGTCTAATTTCAGAGAAAAACTCGTATATTTTAGATCTCCTTTATATCGATACACAAATGAACCATCAATTGCCATGAAATAAAACAATTTATTGCTTATGTGCAAATATTTGAACAAATTCAATATTCACACTGCTTTTCAGACAATATATACTTAGGTTATAGGGTATAGGGACTTCCCAATGAGTTTATGACGGGTTCATTTACAATAGCAAACGGTTTCAAGTTAAAACACTTTATTTAAGGTTGATCAAATTAAGATGAACTCGTGACTTGCCCTATTGAATTTTAACCTGAATTAGAACTTGATTCCATCAACTGGTTTATATTTTTCATTCGCATTTTCTTATTGTTTAGTTAGAGGCAATTGAATAGACCAGGAAAATAAGGGCAATTATATGCAAGGGTTTTTATTATTAAATATATTTGTTTGCACATAAGCATGCTTCATACCAAAAATGCTACTAAATTCACCCTTGCGTTTCTGAGGGAATTGTCACATTTGCCGCTTTTCATTATTTTTGGTATAACTCGGAAACTAAGCCAAATTTGACAACTTTAAAACTTAAAACTTTTTGTTCAAAATTTAATTTTCTATCTATTTTCTATAAAGTAGGAAAAATTAACAAAAACTAACCTAAAATTTAAATCAAAAAAAGTGGCATTTTCGGGTTTAAGCATGGTTATGGATCAAACAAACATATTCCGTGATAAAAACCCTTGTACGTAATTGTTCCTTTTTAAAATGTCTATTCATTAGCCTATTATTAAAGATTTAAGTGGTATCTAGAGTAAACACCAGATACAGTTGTCTAAACCTCGATTAAAGTGACAAACTGAGTGTCTAGGAACTAGAACAAAACTTCCAAGTTACCGCCTCTTGCGGATTCTTGTTGTCATGAATAAGAGTTGAACAGGTTGAACTTTAGTATACTAATAGTACATGTCCTAATTAAACTATTAAAAAGTGCTGCCAAGGGTCAACAATATCAGAAGAACGAGAGAAGGGTTTCCATTTACCAGTTTAAAAGCCTATAAATCGAGAACCAGGTGCGGATGATGACCCAAAAACTCTCAGCCTCCACTCTCTTGCACAATGATAACGGATAGAAACGGTTATGGGAAACGTAAACACCACCATCGGTCGTATTTCTGTACCTAGTTTATAAAAGGCTAATGTCCAATTTGCTATATTTTTTAGGGGAATTCGATAATTTTGCTTTTAAATTTCTAAAAATGCTTTAGAAAATAAAACTCTTTATAACAATTAAATTAAATGAAAATATACATATATCTTTATGAATACAACCCGTGAATTGTACACAAACTTACTAAATAAAATATTTCTTTTTCTTTTCAGGTAAGTCTTTATGAAAATCTACCGTAAGAAACTATCGGTGAGTTTTAAAAAATAAATCGCACAAACTTGTTCTTGTGGCTCAGAGCTATAGCTTGAATAAATTATGAAAGTACTTATTTTTGTTTTTTTAACTACACGTTCATTAGGAAGCTGTACTAAAAAGCTAGAAGTTCAAGAATCAAAGCATCAATTCAACTGTCCCTCTCACCGGGACAGCATTTTTCCCGGGTTGTGACTCCAATCAACAAAAAAAAACAAAAGGAAACATATTGTTGTATTTATTATTAATTTATTATATTCGGCCAGTGAGCAGTAAAAATATAATATAATTACAAAAGCCTCAGCATATCAGAGGCCTCTAATACCCTATAAGTGATTGAATCAAAGAAAATTTCCTAGAATAATAAAATTCATAATATCTTAAAGACTCTCACAAATCAACGCAACCATTTGTCCCTTCGGGCTGCTAAAAAAATAGGGCAACCCTAAATGGAAAACGCCCAAAAAATAGGGAAAAAACTTCAAAACCCTTTTATGTAAATACCCAATAATATGCGGTATTATTGCAATCAAATTAAAAAGGATCACCAGTATTCATAAACCCAAATAAAACACGAATTATTTGTAGTCAGTGAGTTAAGTGTCAAATATTATCAATAAATCAAAATTCAAGGTACTAAACTAATTCACATTAAACATAAATACTTCTGTCATTGTTGCCAAAAACTAGAGATAAAAGGAAACAGATACTTGTGACACTCATGCTTCTTATAACTTCAAATGAGAGAGTGTATGTGCAAAAGTTCACATTTTGTGAGAAAGTATATGTGCAGTTCAAAAAATAGTCTTTGGTAACAGCAGAGTTCTTGTTGATTGTAGTAGATTTTCGTTAAGATTTTGAACTTAACGTAGACTAGCAGTTTATATTTTTATTGATATGAAATTTCATTTCGTGAACTAACTCCATATTGACGTTTGAGTTAATTTGTGAATTAAAAGATATTTAAGCAATTTTTATTAATAGGGCTGTATATGTTTTAGGTTTGAGCAAAATGTTTACACAGTTGTTTTCGAGGAAATTTAAAATACCAAATTGTTAATTGGCAGTCAAAATTCTAAAGCCCAGTAAGAATATTCTTTTTTCAATGAAAACATTTCTAACTGACTTGTTTTTGGAATACCATTTTGTATTGAGGTAACTTATAATCTGAGAAAAGTCAATAACTGTCCGTTATAAGAGGTCAAAGGTTGCAAAAATAGGTTTTTACCAAATATTTCGAGAACTTGAAAAAATTGCTTTAAAAACAAGTAGCTGAGGTAATTTTCCATAAAGAGTCTTCTTGAAGCTTATTCGTAACATGAACCGTTAAGAAGTTATAGCACTTTAAACCAAAATCAAAAACCTGTCACTCGACCTCTAAGTTAAGGTGGAAAAAGTGTATACTTTTGGAGAATACTTTGGAAACTTTGAAGTGCTATGGCTTCGTAGCGGTTAATATTACTATCAAAACCTCAGCTACCTTTTTGTTGAACAAATTTTCTAAAACCAAAATTTGGAGACAAATCATGAAAACTTTACATTTCTATTTTTTTTTTTTGACACAGTTTAGGGTTAATTTTGTATTTAACTCAAATTCATACGAACATTAATTGAGGTGGAACTCGGTTCTCTTTTGTCATATGTATATACTCCATGTACAATGTACGTCAATGTATTTTCCACGATACCAAAGTCGTGCCAAGTAGCCTGGAAATCATCAATATGCCGCATGATAAACGTGTGAAAATTCGATTGTTTTAAGTATAAATATATAAAATATTATTAAAATTTCTATACCCAAGAGCTATAAATTTTGTAAAGATTTAATTATTTTAGCACACTTAAAATATAATTTATGTCGAATTGACTAGATTACATGTCTTTCAAGTAACCTAGAATTTAAAACAGGTAAATAAATAATTGTTTTATTTACAAATACAAATGACAATTTTCAAATGGGGAGTTTTCATTAGATATTATTAACATTTATAAGGGATACTATAATATCGAAAGTTTGAGCTCTTACTCTGCCCAACTTGTTTTGAAATTCTAAATTTAGTCTGAAAACACTTTAAACCTGCGTCAGTATATTTTTATCGTAACAAATTTATCTAAATAATCAAATAATAGGTACATATTGCAATTTATATTAATTATATCAATATCAATATTTTCAAAAATAAATTGAAAGCAATTGAGATATCTCCAAGTGACTTCAAGCTCTCTATTAATATTGATTTTCTAATTAACACTTTTCTTGTATAATAATTTTATTCTACATTGTAATTTAACAAAATATTTTCATTTGCATTAAATTAGTATGAAGTAATTTAATGCAAATGAAAATATTTTGTAACTTGATAAATTTGCAAATCAGGCTTTAGAATCGTGCAAATTTCTTAAACTTACTTACAGTTTCTTTTGTTTATAACAATCACTTACTCAAACATTTCCATAGCTATTTTAAGATTCTCACAACATATCGTTATCATAATATTTGCCTTTAGTTATTGATCGTTAAACTGAAGGAAATCATGGAATGACAAAATTATTTATGTTACTATGCCAGTATATTTTGTATTTATATTGAAATGAGAAAAACTGTTCTCAATTTCTTGGCTTTGTCTTGTTTTTTTTTATTTTTATTTCATTTTTATGACTTGACTTCAGAATTCACAAGTACATAAAGCTGAAATGTTTTTAAAAAATTGTTGTCAAACAAATGCTCTTTGTTTTATTTGGGACAGAATATTGTATTGTTCAAGTTCAAATACAGGAAAATATTCTAGAAGTCCAAAATTGACTACTGACACATCTGAGTTGGTAATTGGTCAAAATCCTACAATACCATGATCTGATTATAATTATTTATTTTTTTTTTCATTTTAATCAACATCAATCACCTCTTGTTTAAAGTTAAACAAGAACATGTGTCTTAAACAGAATCGAAAATTTTCTACAGTCTCAAATAAAATGTTACAAAATTAGACAAGAATTTATGATTCATCGTTTCTACGTTACCAAAAAAGTGAAGTTATTTCCCATTGAATTCTGGAAATAATATCTCCTGAAATCTTGTGAAATTATTTCTCACCTATTTTATAAACAAAATTTAGAGAAATGAATAAGAATTCACATTAAGAAATTCATTTCACATTTTTGCATAAGCAATATTTTTAATAAAACAAAAATAATTTAGGTTGGTATTTTGTTCGAGTTTTTCCTTTAATAATGTGACTGTATTAAGAAGCCAATATCTAATTTCTTATGCCTAGCCCCATAAGAGCTTTCAATTAGAAGGGAAAATTTATTTCATCCAGCCGTGCAGATTTTAGAAACCTCCATTTGGCACCACTTTTAAACTCTATAAGGTACTATAAAATATTTGTCGATGGCACTGGCAGCGTATAATGTTGGTTCCAGAATTTATGTTACTTAATTTCTGTGTATTCTTACACAGAGATAAATGGTGCAGGTAACTAACTTCATGAGAACTACCTTCACATGGGAAATAATTTCACCTCCAGTGGGAAATAATTTCACTTTTTTGATGTGAAGTTTATTCCCAATAATTGTGGGAAATAACTTAACTTTTTTGTTGGAAAATCTTCCATATTTAGAGAATAGGTTCTGCTTATTGCAATATTTGTCTTACACTAAAGTTGTGTATCGCTCACGTGACTTCGTTGTTCCGCTTCTATAGGGTTTGTTCCGTTTTTTTCCCGCTCACTACGCTTTGCGCGTTTAGGGGGTATATAGGAAACAATAAGTTGTCAGCACATTCTTGATGTAATTGGAACAAGTTTTCAAAATATTTTGAAAGGTGCTGGAAAATAACTTCACTGAAAATATCTTCACATGGGAAAAAACTTCACTACTTGTGGGAAATAATTTCACATTTTTGGGATATTTCACTTTGAAGAGGAAATAATATAACTTAAGATTTGGTGAAGTTATTTCTCACGTATTTTCTGTATTTTCTAAGTTTATATGATACAAATTCTCACTAAAGTTTTTTTAAATGCAAAAGAAACTTTGCATACAACCAACCTCGCACCTACCCCAAATAGGTGCCCATGCAGGGGGGTTGCATACCTACTCCACTGTATATTCACCGTTATTCTGATGGCTAGATCTTATTTTCATTTGCCTTGTCTTACATAAGTACAGTAATAAATAGCATTACGGCGAATAAACAGTGAGATATGTAACTCCCCTGCTTGCGCACACTATAAAGATTTGAGGTTGGTGCGGGTTTGGGTGTGTACAAAGTTTCTTCTGCATTTAGAGAATCTGGATTTAAGGAAACTTTGAATTCATCCTATACCTACTTGTATCCAAAAATAATTATAATTGTAGGAAAAAGCCGCACCCTCTAAGTGAAATTAATTCCAAATAAAAAGTTAATTTATTTCTCACCAAAAGTGGGAAATAATTTCACTTAAAAAATGTGAAATTGTTTCCCACTAGTGGTGGAGTTTTTTTTTCATGTGAAGTTATTTCCTGTGAAGTTATTTCCCTGCACCATTTTGAAAACCGTAGAGCGATTATTTTCACACCCCAAATTGAGGTTCTCTTGGGAACAAAAGTTTTCTGCTCGCATCACTTTGCCCGAATGACAATGAATAATTTTTTAGGCTTGAAACAAACCCTTTTTGCATTTAATTACTAAGGACTTCACGGGTTAATTTCTCAGGTAAGAAAATAGTTTAAAAGTGACATTAGACCATAATTACTTTATGACACTTTTACAGATACTTATTGCTTATGTTAAAATATGGCAATAAAGCCATAAAGAATAAAGCCTCATGTCACGCGTCACGCCACAGAATTTTGAATGTCATATAAAATTATCAGCAACATTATTCCTGGCTCATTACCGCAAAATAACATTTTTACTTAAATTTTTTTTCTGTTTTTCTATCTCGAAATTTCTTATATAATATGTGAGAAATGACTTCACCCAATTTTCAGATGAAATTATTTCCAACGTTTAGTTGGAATGTGAAATTGTTTCCCACTAGTGGTGGAGTTTAGTTGGCAAAAACTTCAACCATTAAAAAGTGAAACTATATCCCACTAGAGGCGCAATTATTTCCCATGTGAAGGTAGTTCCCGTGAAGTTAGTTTTCTGCACCGATAAAAACATGAGAATTTACCAGTCACTAAAGTAACAATGTTATAAAACAGAAATTCAAGTTTTATCATTTTTTGTTAGCTTACAAAATGTTATTTCAATTTTAATTAATTTAATTCACTTACAGTTCAAGTGAAATAGCCTTCTAGCACTTCCACTTTAAAGCGAAAGTTCTGATAGCTTAAACAAATCATATTAATTTTTTCATATTTTATTTCCTCCCTTCGAACTACCTATTAAAATAACACACTGATTAATGTAACTATTGAAGTTGTTTCAATCACGTGTTGATAACTATAATGTAGATGAGTTAAACAAATAATAATAATATTATAGTCGGCAGTAGTTGCTAAGTACAAGATAAGAGAGATTCAAAGTAAAATGTGTGTCAATTAAAATGTTAACTTCATTGATTTTTAACTCAACTACTTGCGTATCTTTATCTGTATAATGATTAGATCTTACCTACTCTATTGATTTGTTATCGCAAATTTTGTTTGTTTTCTTGGCTTTTGTTAAAAAAGAAAAAAAAAACATGATAAGAAATCATCGTCCCTAGTGCTATAGTTTTTTGAATAAAAATTTTTAGATTGGTAATTATGTCGCAATAGATTTGATTAATCTCTCGTGTTTTTTTTAATAATTTCAAGTTCATAAACAAAATTTTGTGGTTGCTGAAGTACTCTTTAAAATATGTTATTATCTGGTCACAAGAAAACAGCAAAAAAAAAAACATTAAATCAGATAGGCAGAACAAATGCAACAAATCAACCAAACCACAATAACATTTCATTGTATTTCTTAACTAACCTTACGCTGATAAAGCCATTGACTGGATATTTTAATTCAACCAACGATTATTAAAATTTAGTTTTAAGTGGAAAGCAGTAACAAATTTATAATGAGTTGGTACATTTTAGATATAAATGTATAATAACATTTCCCACGGTGCGGTGCTATTTAATTTTGCTCAGCCAGCAGAACACACCATATTAAAAACGTTTTGAAATATTGAATAATATTATTAAATGTTTTAATTTATTTAGTTTTTTTAATACACAGAAAATTGCGTTGAAAATTGATTAATAACCCGAGCTTTGTATGCCTTTTAATATTTTCTCATATTTGTATACATCGCAAAACTTGACAATTTTGAATAAACAATAACATTATGACTATTATGTTTTTTTCTTTCTTTTTGTATTGCATTTTATATCCATATCTGTTTTGAATTCCAAATAAGAACACATTATTTGTTGCACTACAGTCATTTTTTCATATCGTCATCACCTCGCACAGTGGTTCGTTTGTTGAGTTTTGGTGACAAAAAATACTTTCCATGCCAATTCTTTATAGAAAATAATTGAATTTGGTGCAATCTAGCATATGGAATGCTGACTTAAGTACCAATACAAATTTGTACGAAATTTACAAATAGATGGTCAAAAATTTTCAGTATCTACTATTTTATAAAAATTTGGTATTGGAAACCATTTTTTGTTTTTATTTTAAACATAAACTCAACTCAGTTACTGACTTTGACAAAACCTACTTTATTTAAATTTAAAAAAAACTGCATCACAAACTCTTTGCAAAGGGCACTATTTAGTCTTCCTCTTTGGGATACCTTGTTCGACTCTTGAGGATACGAGTACCTCGTTAAAAAACACATTGCATAATTGAGGGGCGCTAACTATGAAGCTTGCGTAGGGCGCTAATTTAGCTCAAGTCGGCCCTTATCACACATAGCAATTTTTGCATGAAAAAACCGATCAAAAGCCCAAATGGAAAATTTCTTTTCTGGTGAGTACTTGACATTGCTTTTCTTAAAGTAAACGGGACAATACAAAAGTAGAGTTACAGGGACAGCAAACGACGCCATATTTCTTGTCGCTCTCTTGACATTTCTCTTCAGTAATGTTTGCCATTTCATGATGGAAAGATATACGAGCCAACAACAATTCGAAATTATTAAAATTTACTACCGAAATTCGGAGTCAGTGGCCTCAACGTTAAGAGCACTACGTCCAATTTATGGTCATCATAATCGTCCTAGCAGATCAACAATTAAGCGTCTAGTGGACAAATTTGAATCCACAGACATAGTACAAAATGTTCCCGTGCCAGTGAGACAAAGAATTGCCCGTAGTGTCAAGAATATTGCTTCCGCTGAGGCTTTAGTTGCAGAAAGCCCAAATGTGTCTCTCACACGGTGTTCTCAAGCGTTGGGCATCTCTGTGACGTCGTTGTGGCGAATTTTGTGAAAAGATCTTGGCCTACATTCTGACAAGATTAAATTGACGCAAGAACTGAAGCCGCTTGACCACCAGAAGCGTCGCATGTTCGTGAATTGGGCTGAGCAACAACTTGAAAATGATTCGGATTTTCATCGAAAAATCATCTTCAGCGATGAGGCTCATTTCTGGCTGAATGGCTTCGTCAATAAACAAAATATGAATCATCATTGCATCCCGAAAAAATTACGGTTTGGTGTGGTTTATGGGCCGGTGGCGTCATTGGGCCGTACTTCTTCCATGATGATCAAGACCGGCACGTTACTGTGAATGGGGATCGCTACCGTTCAATGATAACCGAATATTTTTGGCCCCAATTGGATGATATGGACTTGGAGGATATGTGGTTCCAACAGGACGGCGCCACAAGCCACACAGCGAATGTCACAATCAATTTATTGGAAACCAAGTTTGGAGAACGTGTTATCTCACGAAATGGTCCAGTCGCTTGGCCGCCTCATCGTGTGATTTGATGCCGTTAGACTATTTCCTGTGGGGCTACGTCAAGTCTATGGTCTATGCCAACAAGCCAGTGGCGATTGATGAACTTCGTATGAATATCGAACGTGAAATAGCAGCAGTATCGGCCGATTTATGCTTGAAAACCTTCGAAAATTGGGTTCAGCGTCTGGACTTCTGCAAGCGTGCCCGTGGTGGCCATGCAAAAGAAATCGAGTTCCATACATAATGGAATCGAACGTACTCGTACTTTCACAGGAATAAAGAATTTCATTGATATCCAAAACCATTTTTGTTTTATTTAAAAAAGCTTTTGTAGCGCTCTTATTGAACAACCCGATATATAAATACGATACGATCACAAACTAAATGGTGAAACTAATTTTTCCAAAACTTATATCCCCCGAAACAATTGTGTGACATAATATGGGACACTCTTCTATCGTAAGTGCCCCACGCGCTCTCTGCAAAAGTGCCCCATGAATTGTTTTCACAAAACTCATTTTTTTTAACAAAGCTTATGAACATAATTTTACAAAAAGTTAAAGAAGTCCCACATTGAAACACTAACACTCGAATTTGACAGCCATTAAATTCCAATAACAGATAATTAAATATCACTTTCCTCGCCTACAAAAACAATTACCCAGGACCGCTATTAAATCTAAAAACTGGTCTAGCCACAACAATTTTTGAAGAAGAATTGTCCAAATTCGTATTCAATTAGAGAGAGTTGTGAAACCTACGTTCTCATTTAAAGTCTTATACAAAACCTTACTGTCTTTTGATAATTTCCAAAGTCAAAAGTGTCCACACCGTCTAAAGTGCCACTCCCTCCTCTTCTGAGCACAAAATAGATCACCCAATAGGAAACTAAAAATTTGAGAAAATAACTACCCGTTAAGTTTTCGTAAGAATCTTCCAAAAAAAACACACATATCTCTTCAGAATTTCACTAAAAAAACTTTTATTTTTGACCATTTAATTTCTTTTATGAATCAAAAATAAAAACGTACACAAAGTACTTCAAATGTTAATAACCAATCCATATGCCCGCTGAAAACAAAAAATACGTTATTTTACACGTGCTCAGAAGTGTGAATATTTTTTTGATTTTGTATAGTGAACTTTGGAATTGTATACCTAATTCTGTTTTCGCACAAGTACTTAGTTGCTCATTATATTGACATTATATTTGCTCAGTTAGCTGGGACTATCGTTAGTAATACAAAGTTTTGTACTTTGAACCGTTTTGGTCTTTTCATTCAGAAGTAGATACAAATACCACTTTTAAATTTTCACTTTACTTTGGTGATGTCTGATGTTTTCAAGAATTCAGAAACTTTCTCATTTGTTTTCTAGAATATTTCCACAATTCTGCAATTCTGCAAGTCTCGAAAAGACAGGAAGGTTTAAATTCTGATTTAAAATATGAGAAAATAGTGTCTATTTTAATTTTTATTAATATTTATCTTGGAGCTTCTCTAATTATAGCTACCAAATGGATTTAGCACTTTGGACTATATGAACTTAAAAGATTGTGGGATGAAATTCGTCTATCATCGCAAATGATAAAATCATCGCATTTGATTAAAATCTCGATTATAGATAAATCTATTTTTTTTTCCATATTTTTTGAATCAAATCACATATTCACATCAAAATATATCAATATTGATGAAAAACTTCAAACAAAAAAATATATTATAATATTTATCTGATGATCATCTTCAATTCAATATTTTGTACCATTCGATTGTCAAATCTATACAAAAATCTTTGTTGTATTCGATGTTAGTTCAAACATTTTTGGTCTGTTTTTTTTTTTGCAAACTGAATAAATAATTAATGTCACAGTAAACAGAAAGGCATGGTTTTTGTTTTCTCTTTGTCTCGTCTGTGCCAAAAGTAATTTTCAATGGGAAAATATTTATAGAACAACAAATAATAACACTTCTGGGAGCATCGTCATCAGTTAGTGTATGTACCAAAATAGTTTTTCAAGTTGAAAAATATTCACAAAATGCTTGATTTCCACAATAAAAGAAAAGCAAAACAATAAAAATAAAAATAATAAAAAAGAGGAAATTCCACCCACTCGTGTATTAAAAAATGCAATTGTGTATATATCTAGTAAAGTGCAAAAACTCACTGCACCTATTTGTTACTACTGTCAAGTTGGGTGGTTAATTAAATTTTAATTTGCATTTTTTGATTCAACTTAAAGTTGTTTGGTAACAAAGAATATATAGCTTAGCTGCATATGGCTATGACAGTGATGTAAAAATTATAAGGAAATAGCATTATTGATGGATTTTAATTGTATATTTTAATTCTTTTATATTTATGGAGATATGAGTTTGTATACAGCTCATATCTCCATAAAATGCATCGAAAATTCTTGTTGGAAATGAGAGTACAATAATTCTGAAGCGTTAAATTACCAAATTGATTTTTATTTATTTATAACTATATGTACTAATGTATCTTTAACGTAATTAATTTATTTTAGTTTGGTAGGTATTAAGGACATATGTATGCTTAAAATTATCAATATGGTTTTAATTATAATTAATATCGAAAATCCCTAGCCTAGGGAATACCTTTTCAGGAAAACTTGTTAAATACTCGTGGGGCCCTTGATAGTACAAACTTGTTGAAATTTTATTGCTATACTATCAGAAATACCAAGTTTATAACAAAAACTTTATACCCATCATACAATAAAGTCAAAAATTAAAGTATATAATTAATTTTCAACATTATATAACCATGTTTTGAATTAGCCCAGTAATAAGTTTATTGAGTTTAAGTTGAAAAATAGGAGGTCCCAGCTCGAGAGAAAAGGCTACCTAACAGGAGAGGTCCTAGAGAATTTCGATAGGTACCCTTGTAAGTCCCTTGTTATCAACAATATAAACCTATCTAGGGCCTCGTTAAAAACATGATTGTTTTTTCAGGTGAATGGTTAAGTTTCTCAATTTAAGTTTAACCATTTCGATTACCTAATCTGGCGGTGGGAGTAACAGACTGACTTTTGACATATTCATGATTGTTGAATCCATGAATCAGTGGACTATTCACACGTAGTAACCCTTCCCTTCCCACAATAAAGTGTTGTACGCAAGAGTAGGGTGACCAGATCCTTGGCCAAGAAAAAGAGGACACATTGAAAAATTGAAAAAATATTATTGACCTGTCAAATGAGCAGGTGTGTTCAGACGATTGTTAAAAAAAAAATAAAAAATGGCGTTATACTCTAAATTGAAAAAGTTCAAGTACAAATAAATATATTTATGATACGACTATGATGTTTACAATAGAAAGATGAAGACAATTTCTAAATTAATGTTGAAAAAGTTGTAGTTTTGTGATACTAATTTAGTTAACTGAGTTATTCCAAAAAAGGATAACTTTTGTGTTTTTTGACAAAGATACCGGACATTTATTTTAAAGCAAAAAGACTGACAAAAAATATTCATGCTATTTTCCCATGAAGTTCCTGCCAATTCCGTGATTTTAAAGCAGTTTTATGTTCACCGCACCTAGTCAGAAGGTTTTGTTCTTCGCAGATGGCGTACTTAATTCGACTCGACTTCGTCAAGAATGTCAATAAACGTTGAATTAGCGTCTTCTCATAGCCGATTTCTATGTTTTCGCGCGAAATTTTTTGTTTCGTCATGAACAGTAGGAATCCCAAGATCCCTATGAAGATCTTCGTTTCTTATATACCACGGAGCATTTACAAATGACCTAAGCAATTTATTTTCAAACGTTTGGAAGTTATTTAAGTTTGTATCGCAGGTAGAACCCCAAATCTGTATATCATAAGTCCAAACAGGTTTAAGTACCTGCTTGTATAAAATAAACTTATTTTCAATATTAAGCTTTGAATATTTACCGAGGAGCCAGTACATATCTCTGAATTTATACTTTTTAGTTCTTCGCATTTCTTTTTTACGTGCGGCTTCCATTTTGATTTCATTCCCAGATACATACTTTGCCTCATTGACAAATGGAACACGAATGGTATTAAGAAAGATGGGTAGTCTATTTATTCTTTTATACGTAAAGTGCGTGGACTGACTTTTGTTCATTGAGTGCCATTCGCCATGTTTTTGTCCACTCATTGACATTATTAAGACAATTTTGTAATTTGATTGTAGCTTCGCTAATCGTTTTGCCTACTGCTAGTACTGCAGTATCATCAGCAAACGTGGCTACAATAGTGTCTTCTGTTTGAGGTACATCGAGTGTAAATAAAATGTACAGAACTGGACCTAATACACTTCCTTGTGGTACCCCAGCCACTATTTCTTTGAAATTAGAATAATCATTTCCGTGTCTTACACGAAAAAGTCTGTTATCTAGATATCCGTTTAGAATGTTATAAAGCCCTTCAGGCAGAACTTGTCTTAATTTGAATTTGAGGCTTTAGTGCCACACATTGTCAAACGCCTGCGACACGTCCAAAAAGACAGTCGAACAGATTTTCTTTTCTTCAAGAGCTCACTCAATTACGTCAGTAATTCTATGCACTTGATCAATTGTCGAATTGCTTCTAAATACGAACTGATGTTCAGGCATTAATTGTTCACCTTCTATTATCGGCTACAGGTGCAGAAGTAGTATTTTTTCAAAAACTTTTGATATTATAGGAAGAAGCGAAATCGGCCTATAAGACTTTTTTTCGTGAGATGGTTTGGCAGGTTTCAAAACCATTATGACTTTCTTTTGGCTCGGAATATATTCTAACCTAAGAGTGGCAATTATTTAGTAAAGGAGGTTAAGAAATCCTTTACGAGGGAGCATTTTTAGAATTTCTGCCATGATTAAGTCATATCGTGGAGCTTTATTTGACTTAAGCTTCTTTATTTCTCTTTTTAATTCAGCAAGTGAAGCATTTCTTGTTATGTAGCTTTCATTTGAGGTAAAATTCATATCAATAATTTCGTTGGGTTCCTGTCCATCGAACGGCTTAAATGTTTCCTCCAAGTAATTGGCGAATCTATTCAAATACACAGAGCTCACTTAAACTTTTTTATTTGAACTTAAATGAGAACTTGTTATCATAAAAGAGGACGCTTGGTCAGCCTATTAAGAGCTTTCATGGGAGTAAAATGTAACGAAATCCAAAATTGTCACGATTTTTCTAAGATTGGATTCGCCAAACTCAAAAAACCGATACTCTTAGCATTTTTAATAATTATCTTTGTCGACCAGAGAAAAATAACTCCTACCGTCCTACGCATAAGACCAAAAAAAACAACAAAAAATAAGGAATTCGTAGACCACCTAAATATATACACATTTTTTTTTTTAATTCAAATTATGGATAAAGTTAAAAAGATTTCAAAAAAATAGAATAAATTTATAATTTTAATCAAAACACGTCCATTCAGTAGGTGGATTTTAGCATAATAATATTAGCCTGACTTCAAAACGCATGTCTTCGACGCAAAATCAATTTCTTATAGAAATTTTGATTTGTAAACAAAGTTCTTGAATATTTATTTTAAACAGGTTTTCATGAAATTGTTTTTATTTTTGCAGGCTTCGATTTCATTGTATTTATGAAATACAAATTTATTTGTTTATTTACATTTTTCGTAATTTCATTGACAGCAACTCTGTTTCCTCTTCACTTACAATTTGTGCCAGTTCAATGGATCATGATGTTAATGAAGAATTGAGGATGATAATTTGTCTAAATGACGTCATCCAAAGTTCACAGACCTATAATTTCCTGACCATTCACAAAAATCATACAACTTCTACCAACACATCACCAACATGTTTCACTCATTTTATGTTCTTTGTGGAGGAAGCATCAGAGTGAGTACCTATGGCGGCGCTCAACAAGTTTTTTTTTGTTATGTTTTGTTTGTGTTGACATGTCAAGGCCTTAAACAAGCTTTAGATTATCAGAAAAAGGAAATAGCCTTGGACAGCACGATGGGGGTGAAATTACTAAAAGCAATTCATTTGTGTGAAAGTATGAGCTTGACGCCATTACATCCTTTTAACAACAACTCTCACCCCACTTTACGTATACGTATGGTACTCACCACTAAAGCTGAGTGATTTGGCACTCTATGAATGATTTAAGACTTTATTTTTAGTATCGCCATATAACCATCAATCATCGAAGTAACGAGTTCCGTTATTTGCGAAAAGCAATCTGTGATGAATTTCCTTCCTCTCCCATCTATTGCAAAATATAAACTTTCCTTGGATGATTCTATCTATCAGCATCTAAATTTAAGAAGATTCGATTTGGTCAGAAAAACTTAATTTCGAATGCGGCAATTGATCAAAGCAGGAAAACTGACAGTTTTCTTTTTGTATAGGGTAAGGAGGGGTACACTGTTCACATTGGACATTTTCAAAAAAATAATATTCATATTGAATTCAAAAAATGAAAACAAACAGGTCCAAGATTAGAAATTGAAAGCAAAATATTTTGAAAATGCTATTATAGAAAGTCCGTGCTTGAATGACGTAGCAAAACACTTTGACAGATGGTAGTTTTATGTGGTTTTCGTTTGGATTTTGAAACTGTTCTATTTCTATCTTACAACCAAAAATGAACGTTCGAAGTACCATTTTTGTACTTTTTTTTCAATCCTTCTACTCCAAAAGCCGTTGATTAGGAGTACCAAGTATTGTTTTCAGTCTTTTTCTATTTCCAGTTCTTATGTTGTTTTCGATTGGATTTTGGAATTGTTTCATTCTTATTGAATATAGAAAACCTTCTACTCCATTTTTTGTTTATATTTGATACGAATGAAACAGTTCAAAAATCCAATCGAAAACAACATCGATGTAGGAATGGAAACCATTCACACACATTCGTATACATTTTTTTTTGCTCGACTACTTTTCAAAAATGATAAATGCTTGAGGAAGCCATTTTTGTTAAATATAATGACATTTGGTAGTTTGTCTGTAAGTTTGACAAGACCGATGTTTTCATATTCGATTGGAATCAAAAAGGTGGTGTCAGTCAGTCAAAAAATCCAATCTAATATCGTTTTCGTTAGGACGTTTGGAGTACTCCTTTTCCACGCCTTTTGCACTCCTACTACTCCTAAAGCCTTCGATTGGGTGTTCCGAGTAATGCTTTTGTATAGTCTTTTTCGGTTCCTGATTTCAAGATGGAGTAGATTTCGAGCAGACGCATACATATACAGTTTTCTTGTCAAAAGTGATAAATGCTTGAAGAAGTCATTTTGTAAAATGGCGTCATTCAGTAGTGTGTGTGTAAATTTGACAACATGATGTTTTCATATTCGATTGGATTCAAAAAGGAGTAGAACATTCCGAAAATTCAATCGAAAACATAAAACAACAAAAAAGACTGGCACGTTTTTTTTAAGAATTAAAATTAAACACATAAGTGGAATGACAAAGCAGTTTTAAAAAATATTAAATCAATGGAATTGTATACATTTTTTTGCTGGTAGCAAAAATCTAAAAACAAAAATACAAATAAATATGTTATGCTCTGTTAAATATTTAACCTGTCTAGCCCTATTTAAACTTTGAAATTGAATTATTTTAATTTTGTTTTGTTTATTGTTTGAACGTTTAAAAAGTGTAAATAGATAGAAAGGTCGCGTCCGTCTAGTCTTGTCGTGGGAGAGCATCAGCACGTGGGTGGTGTGTTGGTGATGCAACCGTCATAAGCAAATGCAGACAACAACTTTGGTTTTGGAGTGCATGTTTTGTCATTTCAGCATTATAAAAATAGATCAATAAAGAAAACAATATTGAAAGAAGACAATGTGAAGAGAGTATTATGTGTGTATTTGTATGTTGTTGATTAAGTGACATCGGCTGCGGCTCTTGCGATAGGGAGGTCGAAATAAATCATGCAAAACATGTCGGAAATTAGTACAAGAACGACAAATTAAATGGATAAACACGAGACATCCGAGGTTGAATTAGATTGAAGTGATTTAAATGATTTTTAATTTTAATATTGGGTAGAAGGACTGCTGGAAATCCATTTTATCGAAAGGCTTTGGGACTTATTTATTAGAAATTTAATTATGTATTTAAAAGCTTTAACGTCAACTACATTGTCTTATCACTGTAAAGCTGTAAACAGTTTTTCCTGATGATGGTAAAATCACAACGTGTCGTTAGAAGTGAAACGTTTGTTTGACTCATGCAAATGCATAATATGTGATCTTTGGCCATGGAAAGAAAGATGGATACTATACGGTAATTCTTTTTTCAAAATTATATTTTGGAGTGCGTATTTTAACGCTATGATTCTTTCTCATTTTACGTAAAATGCTAGAGAAAACTCTGAAATGAAACCAAAGTTCTCATTTCAGTTTTTTCAAAGCTTTACCATTTACAGCCATGGCGATTTCCAAACTCGTTATGAAAAACAGCTGTCACAATAAGCTGAGTACTAAAAAGTATGTCATAAAATGAAAAATGCTGTCAATCGCCCATTAGATTTTGACGTCATAGAAAGACCAAGATGGCGACTTGGGTGTATCGAGTGAGCGTACCTTACTTCTGTTCATCATATATTTTTTTAATAGTTTTCACGGAATACATTGATCATCATCATACGAAAACATTTGTTTTACACTTCGAAAATCGCAATTGGTGTTATAATATTTAGGTATCTCTTCACAGTTTCTCAGATCGAGAATTTACGTAAGATGACAGCCAATATTATTTAACATGGTATTCCAGACACACATTCATAATATGAACGATCTTTTAGAACAATTAGGCCCATTTTTCCAAAGTTCCACAGTCTTAGAGTAAAACCTGAACTTTCTTCTGAAACATTCTTTTTCACTCAATTTAGATTAACATTCACGTATTAATTGAGTAAGCTCGGGATCAATGGAACAATAGGGTCGAATAGCATCCTCCGTGAAGGGATCGATCAAGCAAAAAATTACGTAGCGTGTCAATCGAACAAACAATAAATTACGTCACTTGTCAATAGAGCTGACGGAACGTACTGTAAAAATAAAAACAAAATAATGTAGTAGATTTAATGTTCAAAATTGTAATAGTTAAAGTTCTGAACGCACCCATATTATGTCGTTTTGATTGTTTTGTGGTGTAAATTAGAATAGAGAAAAAACAGTAAATTACTTAAAATGGATGTGAAGTTGTTTTTTTTTTAAATTCAAATTAAAGTAAGAATGAATGAAGTGAAACAATCATTACTTAGTAACATAATTCAACTATTTACTGTTTAACAACAAAGTTATAAGAAAAACAGGGTTCGTAAAATACCAATCATTCGTGAATCAGACTCTGTCTCAGCTATCACCTGTGTCTGTGTTTTATTGGTATCGTTCGTGGAACAGCGATTGCAAAATTTTGACATTTCATTGTAAACACCCTATTTTCATTTTTTTTTTATTCCATATGACCATTTGAAATTTAACTGGAATCGCTCCATTAACAACGAAGTTCCGGACGTTTCGAAACTTTGACCTTCGATATTAAGTGTAGACCTTTTAAAAGGAAACAATTACGTGCAAGGGTTTTTATTATTGAATTTGTTTGTTGGCCCATAAGCATGCTTAAAACAGAAAATGTTACAAAACTAACCCATGCGCTTCTGAGGGAATGGTCACACTGGACATTTTTCAATATTTTTGGTATAACTCCAAAGCTAAGCCGAATTTGAAAATTTTACCCATAATATCTTTTGTTCAAAATTAATTTTTCTATCGAAAACATTTAATAAAAAAGTTATCAAAAACCAACCCAAAAATTTTTTTTTTAAAAGTATTTTTTGTGTAAAATTACATAGCCTTCAAATTGTACCTTCACATTTTTTCAAAAAAAAAACTGATACATTTTTCGATAAATTAAGAAAAAACTAAATTTTACCCCCTTTAAACACTCCTAAACAATTAAGCTCCGGCCCAAATTTACGAAACTTTTAAGGAAATGCTTAAGACATCAAAACAAAGCTTTCCACCAAAATTCAGCTTTGTCAGAATTTTTTCGAAGTGAAAGTCTAATTTGACAAAATATTGTTAATTCTTGACCCCCACAATATAATCAGTGAATTCTTAGGTATGTACCCCGTAAATACATCAATTTGAATCGATTTACATTCATAAAATAACAAACCGCAAAAGTTCGAAACACGTATCGAACAACAATAATTAATAGCAATAGTATACAAATAATTTACATTTTTTAAATATAAGCACGATCTATATTTACTGTAATTTTCCATTAATCTAAAAGCTTACACTTACTTAAGCATACAGACTTTGTCATTCAGTGAGATGGTGTTAGTTTCAATTATTAATTTTGTGTAGTTTCAGTTTTGTTTAATATAATTGTGCATTTTATTTAGTGATGTGAAAGGTAAAGGTATTACTTACCGATTTAAACAAACCATGACGTTTGTATGCTTGAGAAAATAATTTAAAAAAAAAACATTTATTAACATTAACTCAAAATGATTGTACGTCACATTGTATAGGTAATAAAGTTATTTAAATCATACATGGGGTCAATAATCATCAGCGTTTTGTTTAATTTGATTATTATTTGTTATGTACTCGTACTTTTTAATGATAAATTTTAGGTCATAGCAACAAAAATTCCATTCATTAGGAGTAATATTAACAAATAAAAAAAAATTAAGACAACAAACTTGGGCAACAGACTGGCGCATACTACAGGGTTGGTTTTGATTTTCAAACTTATGACAGGGCGAATGCAAAAATAACATTTAGAAATTTATCCTATTCCTAAAAAAAAGTAAGCATGATAACACATAAAGAAAAAAGTAATTATTGAAATTTTCAATCTTCTCGAAAATTGAAAGCATTGAAAATTTAACACCAAAACTAGGTCAAGTACGAAAAGTACTAGGTCTGAGCCTCACTTCCAGGATTTTAAAAGAATACAATCTTTTGCGAATGATTTAAAATCATCGTTCATCTGACAGCGATCAGAATGCACTCTTCGCATTCTTTTTAACATTTCTTGCATCCATTTGAAAAAGAATGCGAACGAATGTTAAAAATTGTAAAAATGCAAAATGTTTGCATTATAATCATTTCAATGGCAAATGAATGGTGATTGCTTAAGTTTGAAGTCATAATCGTAAGTTGAAGTCAATGAACATAATCTTTTAATTGAATTTATAAAAGATTTCATTCTCTTACAAACCTTCCCACTGCCTATAGGTAAATCTTTAAAAACAAACTTTTTTGTAGAACTTATTTGTTTCAAAGTATTATGCTAGAAAATAATTTTTAGTGTAAATTTTTGGCTGAAGTAAAACCCTGAGATCTTAGTACCCCATAAAAAAAATCAAACCTTTATTTTTCTGCTTGTATGTTTTTTAAGCCCTTCCATTCTACCAATTTTCATTACTCTACAAAACAAGTGAACTATATAGTTATTGTTGACAATTTTAAACAAGTGTGGATGCCACGCCCTCTGAGCAGAAAATCTCAAATGTTACGCCCCCTGATCGCAAAATCCAAAATTTGTATGCACCACAAAGGCTGCCGTTGTGCAAAATTTTAAGACTCTGCGGTATTGAAAAGTGCTTTAAGAAGGGTTAGTGAAAAAATAAATACTCAACTTGTGTAGCCTTATGCCGTTATTATAATGCGCTGTATTTTGTCCAGTTTGTGCAGCCATGCACCAAAAAGATTTTTAAAAAATTCGCATATTTGTAACTTTTAAGGTCAAAATAAAAAAAAAACTTTGCAAAACGCTGCAGCGTCATTTATTGATTTTCAAAAAAAAAAAAATGTGCTGAACTTGTTTTGCATTTTACCGTAAATTGTTTTAAGAAAATCGCAAATTCGCTAATTTAACGAATGACATACTTTTTTTAATTTACAATTTCATACAAATGAAAGTTGTGCTGTATTGTGCTGTAATATGCCGAAAAAGAATTCACATATTTGCAACTCTTACGGCCAGAACACAATTTTGCGAAGCGTGAAGTTAGCACTGCCATTATCGATTTCAAAAAAAGTTTTGTTGTATTGTGATTTTGCTGTAAATATTTTTAAAAAATCGCAAATTTGCTAATTTTACTGATGATTTCTTGTTTATTAAATTTTGCAATTTTATAAAAGTGAAAGTTGTGCTATATTGTGCTTTCATATGCAGAAGAGATAAAAACAACCAATATTTGTAGCTTTTACTATAAGTCGAAGTACAGACAGACAGACAAAATTGTGTCACACACTTTTTTCGAGTTCTGTATCATGTTTGATTGTTATCTCTAAGTTTTTTTTTTTGCGCGAATCTAAATCTTACCCTAATGCGCCTAAAAGTATATCGCAAGTAAAAATCATTGTGTTTTGCAACTTTTATGTACAAAGAAAATTTTGCGAAGCGTGAAGTTGAAGTCGCAAGTTTGCAAATTTTGAGAAATAATTTTTTTCAAAAATCGAAAATATCGTTGTTTTACTTCGGCACTAACATGCCCTTTGATTTGTATATCTTTAAATATTTTTTGTATTTTATGATTTATTTTATTTCTTATTTATTAATTAAGCATTTTGTCCTCGATAAATATGCTGTCAATTTTAATTCTAAAGCATGCCATTAACTACGAGTATTTTGATTCTTTTTGTATTGATAATGTTTGTCTACAATTTAGTAATCTGATTAATCTATTTATTTTATGATAAGAGCGCCTAATGACCTTACTTTAAACTCCTTGTAGAATTTCTATAAAATTGTTTTCTGCAAAAAATAATTATTATTTATATCAGATCGCATATAAAGTCCATCAAGAAAAAATTATGTACATTTGTACATATGTATGTATGCGAATGTGATTTTAAATAAAAAAATGTTATCGCCTCAAAATGGCATTGCCTTCAAGATTTTTTTTTATTATGAAGCAAATAAATGTGATAAAAATGATAATTAAAATTCATGCGTATGTACATATATATATGGATATTGACATTTTAATTTCAGTTCTTTTAGGTGTTACTTTGATGTTTTAATTTAATTGGGTATGGGTACTTATTCTTGTTATTATTATGACGCGTGGGGTAATTGGTTTATTGTAGACTAGTAATAAAACCTTTTTAACGTTAGTGATTTTTATTGGAGCCAACCGATTTGTACATGTTAATTATGAGTGATTTTTATTTGAATTTGTTTATCTTTTTTATTTGAGTATATGTTCTTAGAAATATTTTTATCAACAATTTTTATAATACAAGTCTGTGTTATTTCCGGTGTTGACATCAGATTATACCTACTTTAACGAAGGTGTTTTATTAGAGTTCAACCCCAGATTTACCATTTGCCCCTGCAATATAATACCCAAATTTACCCTATACGACATCTTTCTGTTTAAGAATTTGTTCTTTAATATTGTTTTGTTTCTTCTCGTTTCAGCTATGTACACGTTCGATAGAACCTTCGTTTGGACTTCTATTTGGTGATTTGTTACGTGATCTCAATGTGGGAACCACTGGAGCAGCTGTGATTATAAGTACCTTAGATGTATGCATGAATTTCTCTGGACTATTTGTTGGTCCATTGCTAAAAGAATTCTCCTACCGCAAAGTTGCCATTGCTGGATCATTGCTATGTGGCCTTGGTTTAGCTCTCACCTCCCCTGCCAGTAGTATGCCACACATTTTAGCCACGTATAGTGTCATCAATGGCATCGGTGTGGGCCTGTCCACGTCGGCGGCTTTTGTTGCCCTCAATCATTACTTTAAGAACAAACGAGGGCAGGCAGTTGGGCTATCTATGGCTGGGACGGCCATGGGTATGCTCATAATGCCACAGCTGGTTCGAATACTTCTCGAAGCGTATGATTTCCAAGGAGCAGTACTGATGCTCGCCGCAGTATCACTCAACGCACTAGTTGGCTCGGTATTGCTACAACCGGCCAAATGGCATATGATAGACGAGCCCGTTGATGTCGAAATGATGCCCGTGCCGGAATTGGAGTTCGATCCGATCAGAGAAGCTGAAGACGAGGACGCCTTGCCAGAGATGAATACCCTGCTGTTTAACAAGCATCTTGAGCTGAATAGTATGAGAAAGAATTTCTCCGAATTGGCGATGAGCTCGATGAATGGTAATCGGACGGGTATACCCAAAAGGACATCGTTTCCGAGGATTATGTCTCTGGCAGGAGTTCAATCAGCCGAAAGGAATTACTCTAATAGTGACATGAATGCAGTGCTAAGGCACCGCAAGCAGTCGGTCACATCTAACTTGTCTCTGTTGGATTTCACAGGAAGCATTCTTCAGGTTCACATGAATACCGGCGATGCTGAACTTGAGCGACAAGATCGTGAGCTAAGGCGTGTGCATACACTTTCGGGGAGCATCACCAATGACAACCAGGATTCGTTCATCAAAATGAAGCCCACCGAAAGTGAAAAGAAGCAATTAGAGGAGAGCAAACAGAGGAAACCAGGCTTCTGGAAGCGTTTTGCTGATCTCATGGATGTGGATTTACTCAAAGACAAGATGTTCTTAAACATTCTGTTTGGGCTGTCAATATTTTATGTAGCCGAGATGAATTTCAAAATGGTGACACCATTTTTCTTCGCCAATCTTGGATACCACAAATCAGATGTCGCTTTTTGTTTATCAATCACTGCAATCACAGATATCTTAGCAAGAGTTGTATTGCCTCCGATTTTTGATAGGACGAGCATTAAAAAACGAACGATTTTCCTAATCTCGATTATTTTTGTGGCTATCACGAGATCAAGTGAGTTATCTAGAAATGACATTTCGATGTATTATTATTGTCAATAATTGGATTGTTATAAATGTCCTTAGTTTGCATAAACATTTAACAATGCATGAATTATAATGAGTCTTTTTGGTAGCTTGCTACTTTTAACTGTCAAAAACTCCGATTGGTTTTGACAGAAAAGTTATTTAATGTCATCGGTTGAACGAATTCGTACAAAGTTGCAAGTTATCAAACAGAGATTATTAGCTCTGTTAGTTTACTTCCCAAAACTGCCAATTTCTACCAATTTTACCCCAAATAAATGTCAAAGTTCATACAAAACAAAAAAAAAAATGAAACAACCTTCAGCTTAAATAGACAGTTTTGGGACATAACCGAACTGGAGCTGGCAATATAGTGATGTTTGTGTACCTTTGTGAATTGGATTTTTTTTCACTGTTTTTTCTTTCTTTCTAGTCATGGCGGAGCAAACAGAATGGCATGCCTTGATGGTTTGGCTATCAATATGCGGTTTCTTCCGAGGATCAGCTTTAAGTAATTTTACACTCACAGTATCAGAATACTGCTCCCTGGAAAAGCTACCATCAGCCTTTGGCTGGCATTTGGTGGGTAAAGCAGTATTTGTTGTTTGCTTTGGACCACTTATTGGTAAGCTGATGATGATTTTTTTTTTTCTAGACTTAAAGCCATTTCCTGAAGTGATAATAATAAGAAATTAATTTATACATGAAACCTTTTTTTGAAAGATAATTTCTTTGAAAGAGAGTAAAATTTCGAACCCAAGTTTTAAGGTGCGTTTCCATTGGAAAGAAGTCTCGTTCTAGTGACTCTTGGATAGCTGTCTTCCCTTCTGTGAGCTAATTTCATCATTGTATCCATTTACGAGTTTTACTCTGCTTGAGAGCTTCTCTACTCACTGTCTTTTAACTCTCTTACTTCCGATTGAGAGTACTTTCGCTGTAAAACTCTCTAAAGTGACTTTTGGATAGCTGTCTGCTCATTTGGGAGATAATTTCATGACTGTGTCCATTTGCAATTTATCTCTCAAGAACTGATTGTTGAGAGTTGCACCTTAAGGTGCTTTTCTATTTAAAAGTATACTTACACTACAAAGCTCTCAATTGTGACTCTCAGATAGCTGCGTCCTGCGTCTCCCACTCTATGAGAAAATTTCTGTCCACTTGCAAGTTTAACTCTTGAGAGCTGTTAAAGAGTTACCTGCGTCTTTTTTCTCTCAAATAAACACGCACCCTTAGAGTAACAAAAAAACCAAACAGGGATATTTTTTTCGTTCAATTTAAGCCTAGTTAACAGATCTTGTGCGAAAAAAAAACCTATGCAAATATTTTCGCATGTCAAAAATTATTGAGGCGAAAAGAAAATTGTTTTTTTTTCATGGTTGGTTTACAGTTGTATGCAAGAAAAAAAAACTATTGCTGTCATTGAATGTTATGCAAAACAATTCACCGGCAATTTACACTTCCAAAAAAAAATAGAATCACCTCACAGCATTATTTGCATGGAAATGAGTTTTGTATCCAAAAATAATTGTTTTCCATGTTCAAGATTTTAGTCTACTAATTAATTCCGCATTTACACGAGTAACAAATTGTCATAAATTAATCTATTTTCTTTTTCTTGACATTTATATGACATAATCGTGTAAATGGTTGAAAAATTGGCCATTATATATGTCATAAAATAAATGAAGCCATGTAAATTAACAGCTTTGCAAATAATGCCAATATTTTTAAATCGTAAAATGTTTTAAAATTGGTTGATAGAGCCATTAATTTTTGAGTTCAGTATTTTTTTGATCTGAAATACATTTATGTGTCCTTTAAGGACCTACTAGGTTTTGCCAAAAAGCTGACATGTATATTTCGTCTAGATCAGAACAAGATTGCGACATTTTTGACCGACAAATTATTATTGATATATAACTGTGCAACCTTATCTTTTGTATTTTTTTATAGCAAAATAAAAAAAATATTCCAGCTGTACTTTTATACCGGAACTGGTTTTTAATTGAATCAATATAAATTGACATTGTTTTTATAACTTTCAATACCAAGTCAAGGATTTACAATAAATCTTAATCGCAATGTTTCTCTGAATCAGTGTGTCATTGAAAATTGAAAAAATAATATAATTATTTTCACGTGATCTGTTCGTCTTATCACAATCAATTAAAAATATGTGTTTAACTGTTTTAAATTAAATGAAACAAAAAATAATTATTTTTTTAATTTATTATTATGCATATGATTGTATAGAGTGAGTACCTATGAGTTAATTGGCTTTTTTTAAAATTTTTTTGTTTTAAATAATTTGTATACATCTCGTGTTTTAAAAAGCTATTACGAAACGATAAGCCTTTGTACGAATAAGAGTATAAGTTGTATATGTATGTTTGACTGACAGTTTTATATCTCTGTGATCATTACCTTGAAATATTTGCTGTGTTAAGGGCTTTTTTGAAATGTCTGTTCGTGTACTGTCTAAAACTACAAAATTTGTACGAATGAAGTATGCAAAGATACTCGTATATCAAATTTAAAATAAAAAATTAATTGTTCCTTTACTCTCGCCTAAGTAATGCTCCTCTGATCACAGATCACAGAATCCATAGAGTTCGCCCTTCAATGTCTTTTAAAAAAAGCGGTCTAAATTCGAACTGTGAATTTTTTAATAACTCTGGCATGATCTGTAATCAGGAAAGTATTATCTGGGTTGTTGTAAAATCGGTATTTTGAGAATGAATATCTCCCGAATTTCAAAAGTTTCATGCTTAATAGCAATATAATGAAATAATGAACTCACAAGCTTTTTCGACAGTATGACCTTTTCGAATATAAGAAAATTAAGAAGAAACATTTCATACTACAAATTCTTAAGTTTAATTCAAACAGAAAGATGCTAATGTTTGTTTTAAAAAAAAAATAATTTACAAAAAATATCGATTTTATTTAAAAAAAACAATATACATACATAGGTCTTCAAGATAAGCTTCAAATAGTTCCACTTAAATAATGGATGTGATGAATACTACGTTTTCACTAGACCAAATGAGGT
This sequence comes from Dasysyrphus albostriatus, assembly GCA_946251815.1. Classification (NCBI taxonomy): domain Eukaryota; kingdom Metazoa; phylum Arthropoda; class Insecta; order Diptera; family Syrphidae; genus Dasysyrphus; species Dasysyrphus albostriatus. The sequence goes on along the minus strand of OX276336.1, from coordinate 25,417,076 downwards.
AATTTCATTAAAAATTTCCAAATTCGATACGAAATCATCTAATTTCCTATACAAAATCACATTTCGAAACGAGATAATTTCAACAAAATCTGCACAAAATTAGGTTGGAAATTAAGTCAAAACCTAACGAACACATCCAATTGGGCACAGTTTGATGAAAATGTCTTATATGAAAATGTCAAAACTCAATGAAAGAAAACAAATAACAAAACGAGATTAACAGCCAGTTGAAATCCAAATATGAAATGAGCTGTCAAACGAAACTACCAAATTATAGACAAAGTTACATCTTTGGCCAGTTTATATAGGGTGATTTTTTAGCTGGTTCGGTTTTGGCAACACTGGTTTTGACAGCTGACGTGTGTTTAGTACCTTGTGTCACTGTCAAACAGCTTCAGTTTGGTTTGCAATTTAACCATGGATCGTCTTACAAATGCACAACGCTTGCAAATTATTGAATTTTACTATCAAAATTCGTGCTCGGTTCGAAATGTTCATTGCGCGCTGCTTAGATTTTATGGTCGGCATTCTCGACCTTTTGAGCAGTCTATTCGGAAGATTGTGACCAAATTTCGCACCAAATTTACTTTGTTGGACATTAAACCACCAACACGTTTACGTACTGTACGTAGTGAAGAAAATATTGCGGCCGTATCAGCTAGTGTGACAGAAGACCGCGAAATGTCGATTCGGCGCCGTTCCCAGCAGTTAGGCCTTTGTTACAGCACTACGTGGAAAATTTTGCGGAAGGATTTGGGCGTAAAGCCTTTTAAGATACAGCTGGTGCAAGAACTAAAGCCAGCCGACCTACCACAACGCCGAATTTTTGGTGAATGGGCTCTTGGAAAGCTGGCCGAGGATACGCTTTTTTATCGAAAAATTGTGTTCAGCGATGAGGCTCATTTTTGGTTGAATGGGTACGTAAATAAGCATAATTGCCGCATTTGGAGTGAAGATCAGCCAGAAGCATTGCAACAGCTACCAATGCATCCCGAAAAAGCCACTGTTTGGTGCGGTTTATGGGCCGGCGGCATTATTGGGCCATATTTCTTCAAAGATGATGCGAATCGCAGCGTTACTGTCAATGGTGAACGCTACCGAGCGATGATAACAAACTTTTTTTTGCCCGAAATGGAAGTTCTTGACTTGCATGATATGTGGTTTCAACAAGACGGTGCCACATGCCACACAGCACGCGAAACAATGGCGCAATTGCGAGGCGAGTTTGGCGAACAGTTAATTTCACGTTTGGGGCCGGTCAATTGGCCGCCTAGATCGTGCGATTTGACACCATTAGATTATTTTTTGTGGGGGTATGTCAAGGCTAATGTCTATAGGGACAAGCCCGCTTCGATTGACGCACTGGAAGCCAACATCCATGCATTCATTCGTGAGATACCGGCCGATATGTGTGAAAGAGTATGCCAAAATTGGACTCCGCGGATGGGCTACCTGAGACGCAGCCGCGGTCAACATTTGCATGAAATTATCTTTAAACATTAAATTGCAAGGTTCAAACTATCGATTCAAATAAATATTTTATTAATTTTTTCGAATTTTTTGTGTTTTTTTTTTTTTTTAAGTTCTAAACCTCTTAAGAAATCCCCCGTTATTTATTGAGCGCTCAGTATTTTTCCTGAATTTTTTGGCAGAGCAGGAGAGTAAAATATAAGCAATATTCCTCACATAGAAGTCAAAACAGCTCCTTTTTTCTTTTCTTCTTATGTAATCTACTGCGACAAAAAATAATTGAGCAAGCGAATCCAAAAAATTTCAGTCTCAGTTTTTAAGGGAAAAATGAGGAATTTTTGAGTGGAATCCTGTTTATATTTCTGAGCGCTCTGAGTCCTCTGAGATCTCAGAAATATAAACTGGCTAATTATTGCAGTTTGTGTCAAAACACAAGCTGAAAAGTTGTTCAAATAAATGACTGAATAGTCTCATATGAGTCCATAGGACTCGTTTTTGCAACTTAACAGTTTCGAAATTGAAAATTGCGTTAAATCATTTTTTATTTCTATAACACAAAAATCTGATACAAAAATCCGACACAAAAATGGAAAAAAATCGATATTTTCAACTTCTCGTCTCAAACATGGGCGTTAAAAAATCCTGCCGAACTTTTTATTCTTCTGCTCTGTAAGAAAAATGAGGAAAAATACTGAGCGCTCAAGAAATATAAAATGGACAAATCGGTTCTTCATATTTTGACATAAAGGGGGTTTACTTGAAACAACATCTTATCAAACATTGTTTGAGAACCATCGATTTGGGTATGTGTGCGCACAACAATCAATTTTGTAAGGATCCAAAAAGTACCGACGAAGTTGATTCAGTCAATTTGCTTGAAGGGTCGTTTTCGAAAACATTTTGATTTGCCAGTTTGCGGATGTCTAAAGAAAATAGTCTAAGAACTCACAACATATTTTTGGCATAAGAAGAAACCAGACCACATTAATGATACAGGTAGTTCTGGTCATAACGAATACATTCGTCTACCAGCACGTTTAACAGAAAAAGTGCATCAAAAGTAAATACAACTATTTTGATAATAGAATTATTGAGAGAAACCACTTCAAACGTAATAAGTCCTGCAGCCATCTACTCACTGATGATAAGGTTACGACGTACATCTAAGTGGCCCCCAAACCCTTGACAGAAGTCCTTGAAAGTGAAACTCTTCTAAATATTTTTAAAATTTTGTGTTGTTTGAGTTGTGAGTCTCATAAATTTCAAGCTGCTTATGAATTCCTGGACCCATGTTCTGTAACTATCGCTTCGATAAAACTCGTCGAGAAACGTTGAAAAATGAAACAAAACTCATACCAAGATCTGTAAATTTTCAAGTACAAGCACCAGTCAAGTACCCAGTACCTTGTACTTGAAATAACCAAGTACCATGTACTTAGTATTTTAAAAATACCAAGTGCAAGTATTTGGTACTGTAATACTACCCAGTACATTTTCAAGTAATTTTCAAGTTTAAGTCCATTTCAAGTACTTTTAAAGTACAAGTCAATATCAAGAACTTTTCAAGTAGGTACAATTCGTTGAGTAGTCTGGTTGAGCTATCAAATAATGCATATTTCAACTCAAAAACACAGATCACGACAGCTAATTCCGTCTCGTTGTCTTGGAGTCATCTCGTTAGATCAAACAGACTACTCAACGAATTGTACTTGAAAAGGACTTTAAATTGACTTAGGCTTGGACTTGAAAAGTAATTCTAAGTATACTGGGCAGTATTACCGTACAAAGTACATGTACTTGGAACAAAGTACTTCATAAAGTACTTGTACTTCGTGTTTTTCTAGTACCGAGTACATTGTTTTTTTTTTAAGTACTACAAGTACCAGGTACTGGGTACTTACAAAGTACTTAAGTACAAATGTACCCAAGTACCTAAGTACACCTATGCATTAAGTAAGAGGGAGAGTTTATAAAATAATTGACCTAAAATATAAAAAATTATAATGGTAACATTAATTTGTATATGGTAAAAATTGTCCTAGCATTGTTTACCCATAAACAGGAGCAATATATGTAGATATATTGAAATAGCAATAATTAGACTTATTAGTACAGATTATTTAAAACCGCTTTAAAAATGCAGACAAAAAATTAATTTAAAGCTTTATAAAAACCGGCAATCAAATGTTATGAGGCACAAGTTATTAACAGTAGAACCTAAACAAAAGTTGTTACTTTGGAGATAATATTTTAACTTAAGTGTACTAGAATCTTTTCTCATCCTTCTGTGTGGCCTGCCTTGTTGATTCACCCTTCAGTGCTTGCACTGTGTTCTGCCGCATTTTGTGTCTCATGATTTCTATTTTATTTGGTAGTAGTCATAGATTATGTGGTGCAATTTTCTTCTTTGACTTTTTTTTTAAATCTAAAAGCTTGATTTAGATTATATAATGAAAGCACCTTAAATTCAATATTTTGAGCTCAAACTCGAAAAATTATGAGGAGATTGACTTTTATGTTTCTTAACCTTAAAAGACCTTTGGCCTTGGTTGACCAAATATTCTCCAGTAAATATTTGTTCGGTATGTATCAATATAAACCAACAAACACACACACACAAACACTTCAAAGTGTTTTCCCACTCATCGTAGCATTTTTTAATTTGAAATGTTCACAGGAAGTTCTAGACTACGTTATACGTAGCCCACGATTAAAGGTAATGATTTGTAATTGGTTTCTAGACAGCATGTAATCTTCTTCTAAATTCAAATATTGTAAATGTTATTTGGGGTTTTCTGTTTTCAAAAAAAAAAAAAATACCCACTCTTATGAAATTAAAAAAAAAAAAGCAAATAAAAATATTCTTTTTTCTTCCAGGTGCTATTCGTGATCTTACACAAAGTTATCCTATCTGCATCCATGCCCAAAGTGTATGCATATATATTTGTAGTATTGCTTGGGGAACTGAATACCTATTAACATATTTACAAAGTCGCAAAAAGAATAAAGAACAACAAAATGATATTAAACAGTAACACAAATATTTAATTAAAAAAAAATATGTATTTATCAAAATAACTATTTACTTAATGATTCTTAAGATTAAACAAAAATAACAAATCTTTATTTTAAGATCTTTTCTTTCAAAAAATTTAAAACTCATTTCATTAAAAAACTAAAATAATAATAATAAACTAAACGAAAACATTTTTAATTAATAAAGATTAAATTGATTTAGTATAAAAACTAATTAAAATCATACAAATTAAATTTAAAATAACAAAAAGAAAACAAATACAAATAAACATCAAACTCACTATTTTTGTGATAATTCAAACAAGAGGTTAAGAAAGAGAGATATATATTTAAAAAAAAATAACAATTTTATAATATTAAGATAGAAGGCCAATGACCAACATATTTAATAATTTTAAATTTAGAAAACAAATTAAAACAGAAACAATATATTTAATGTTATATATAGATAGGTACTTAAAAAAAAAAGAGACGAAATTTTACTTGTCTGATGAAAAATAAAAATGTTTCATAAAGTATAAAATTAAAAACAATGAATTATAATGTGGACAAATTTTAGTCTTTTAAAAATTTAAATATAAAAAGTATTAACTTTATCTTCCTATATAAACAAAAACTAGTTTTAAGTCTATAAGTTTATATAAATATTTTGTAAACAGAGTAAAAAATATTATTTGTATTGAAAATTAATATTATATATAGAAAATTAATTGTTTTTATTTTCGATGTGTGTACCTTAAATACGAAAACAGCAAAGATGATAATTTTATAAGTGTAACTTTTTTTTACATAAATATTAACTAACAACAATACATGTAACAAAAAACAGAAACTACTATGATGTAAATATTTATTTAGGTAGTAAACAAATTATATTTTATAAAACAAAAAGTGTAAGGTAATTTTATGTGTTAACATAAATATATTTAAATATATATATGTATATTTTTACAAGTAACAATGTTTCGTACTTACCTACCTGGATAAAACAAACATTATGATAAACAAAACTGAACAAAAAATGTGAAGAAACGCCAATAAAAATATTTTATGAATGTAACTATAAAAGTATAAAAATAGTTTCATTGAAAACAAAACAAATATTTTAATTATTTTTTTGTGTCATGTGCCTGTGCTCAAGGTATATGGGCTGCTAAGCAAATAGAAAATTGAATTTTCACATCAGATTCCTCCGTATGTTTGATTTAGGACTAATTTTTTCTTATATGAAGGAATACTTGCCCTAAGAGCCAAGAAGTGCATATGTATGTGGAAGACTCCCGTCCTGCGAGTGATGTATTATACAAAAATCATTGGAATATAATATATAACAAAATTTCAACTTATATTCACATTCGTATACTTTATATAGTATAGTATAGATGCACTACACAAACGTAACCGAAAAAATAAATTTTAAAAAGTACGTATACGTCCAGGTGTACGATAAAATTCTGCTGCATAATGGAACAAAATCTTATATATATTTTTCTGTTAAAGTTTAAGCAAAGAATATGAATTTATAAGTATTTACAGTAAACATGCCCGTCTAAGAGGTAAAGTTCAATTATTATGTTCGGAAGAGCACTTAGTGATCGTACAATCAATCAAATTATGCGCCCATAATTGCGAAAATTGAAAAAAGAAAACCTCATCTAAATCTAATTGGTGGGAATAAGTCAACTAGTTCTAGAAATTTTTCAGACCTATATAACTTTTAATCAAGTCTTAAAGTTTCTCAGGGTCACTCAAGGTCACACGCGGCTTTTGGCACCACCTTTATGGAAAATTTACAAAAAAAGTATACCATCCGAAAAATCTCTCGAGTCTAGATCGTGATAAAAGGTCAACTATTTTCAGCAATTGGTTAACCGTTCATATTTTTTTTATGAATTTTGAATGAATTAAAAAAAAAAATCAAGGTCTTAGCGATTTTTGGCACCTCATATATGGGAAATTTGCAAAAATTGTTTACCATATGAAACATCTCTAGATCTACATATATAAAAAGTCAGCTTGTTTTAATAATTGGTCAGGTATAGATTTTCTTAATGAATTTTTAAAAATGTACAAGGTCATAGCGATTTTTGTCACCTCATTTATGGGAAATTTGCAAAATATCAATACCACCTGAAAGGCTTTAAGGTCTACATAAAAGGTCAGCTTGTTTCAGTAATTGTTCAGCTATGGATTAGTTTTTATGATTTTTCAAAGCTTTTTTTTTCAAGGTCACGAACAATTTTTGGCATAAGAATAAAAAATTCATAAAAAGATATCTATGGCTTACCAATTACTGAAAGTAACTGGCTCCTTATATAGATCTAGAGATCCTCCAGATGGTATTTATTTTGTAAAATATCCCTAATGAGGTGCCAAAAGTCGTTCCTGACCTTAATGAAAAAAGACTTTGAAAAATAATCTATAGCTGACCAATAACTGATACTGGCTGATCTTTTATAAAGATCTGGAGACCCTTCAGATGGTATCCAATTTTTTCGAATGTCCCATAAATGAAGTACCGAAAATCGCTATGACCTTGAATTTTTTTTAAATCATTCCAAATTCATAAAAAAAATTTTATGGTTGACCAATTACTGAAATAGCTGACATTTTATGACCATGTGGATCCCTTTCAAATGGCATACTTTTTATTTGAAATGAGCCAAATGAGGTGCTAAAAGTTTTTTTTTCTGACCTTGAAACGAATTTTGAAAATTCATAGAAAAAAAGTATGTCTGGCCAATTGCTGAAAATAGTTGACCTTTTATCACGATCTAGAGATCTTTCGGATGGTATACTTTTTTTTGTAAATTTCCCATTATTGTGGTGAAAAAATGTTTTCGTCTGCATAAAGGCCTGATAGAGAAGTTTCAAATCAGAAGGTCAATTTTGATTTTTATATTTTGTTCTAAATATTTAATTTCCGCACCATTTTTTGTTTCTCAGACAAATGCCAATTCCAAATGCACCCATACTGTGATCGTCAAAAAAAAAGTGAACACCTTTGAACTGCTTTTTTTGAAACGTTGTTGAAGCAAATAGATTCGAACTTTTATTAAAAGACTTATATTATTTTTTTAAAGTGGTTTATTTTCAATGAATTGGCAATTCATGAATTCAAAATAAAAACTAAATAAAAAAATAACAAAAAATTTTTAATTTTTATGGCGTCAAAAAAAGTCTACACTATTCGATTAAAATGAAAAAGCTTAAAAGTAATACTTCGTTTGCCTCAATTTTGCCTTTAGGGCAGCTTCTATGCGTCTGGGGATTGACTCTACTAGCTTCCTTTTAATTTGGCTGGGATTTTTTGCCACACTTCAGATTAAATTGAATTTTATGCCTCTTTGTTAAATACACTCCTCGTCAACTGAATACGCACAAACATTTTTGAATATATTTTATCCATTTTTTCCAAACAGTGATGGTTATTATGCCATCTGTTGATGGTAAAAATGTTCGTAACATATAAATAACAGAATTTCAAAGTTTTATCCAAAAACAACCGTGAGTTTTTTCTTCAACCACTTCCAAAGTGTAACTTATACAAAGTAGAAGTTTTTTTTTGAGTCAACTGAATAGGTACAAAAATTAAAATTGGTATTGGAATGGAATGAAACAAGTTTTTGTTTAAGTTTAGTAGTGGGTACTTCCACCTTTATTTTTAATTACTTCGTAAATTCGATCCGGCATGGAATCGTATAGCTTTTTAATGTAATTTAACGAAATTTCGCTCCACGCTAATTTGATTGCAGAAATTAAGGTTTCTTTGTCTTCGAACTGACGACCACCATCATAAACTTTGCGTACTAACCATCCCCAGACATTTTCTATGATGTTTAGATCAGGTGAGTACGGCGGCCATTGAAGCAACTGCACTTGTTGCTCCTCTATCCATGTTTTTATTATGCGCGCTGAGTGAATAGGCGCATTATCATGTTGGTAGGTCCAGTTTATGGGTCCAAAGATGTTAGAAAATTTAGGAAAATTTCTTTCCAAAATTACTTTATACCCAGCTGCTGTCATTCTTGATGTTACAACCTCGAGCTCAACTGTTCCATAATAACTGACTGCTCCCCATATCATGACACCTCCTTCACGACTATGATGGCGCTTTAAAAATCTTTTTTCTTTTCTTAAGTCGTGAAAATAGAAGTTGAACCCATCAGGGCCATCGAAATTAAACTTTTTTTCATCTGAAAAAACCACGTGATACCATTCTTTTTTCCAACTCATGTGAAGTCTTGAAAAATCTAATCGCAACATTTTCCGTCTCTCGTCAAGTGGTGGTTTTTTCTTAAGTTTCATTCGTTTAAGATGGCTTGAGTTGTTGATTACTCTTAATACTGTTGAGCAACTTGCGTTTACGCCGACTTTTTGTTTTATTTTTGCCACAGAATCAGAAGAATTTGATGCATATCTTAAAATTCTTCGTCTCTCAGCTGCTGTTGTTGCTGTTTTCTTACCTCCCTTCATGTTTTTGCCGTATGCATCTTTATTTTTCAAGTAAGAATAAACTACATTAAAACTTCGGCCAACTTTATCAGCTATTGCACGTCCAGTTAGGCCTTGTCTCTAAGTAAATCGATTTTAGCTTTTTCAACACTGTTAAGACACGTAGATCTACCCATTTTTCTTAAAATTTGAAATCAAGAATTAAATTTTACTGAAAACACTAAAATCGTTAATTTAAACTGTCAAGCACTCCAAAAAACTTATAAACAACGAAGAAAATGGCGTTGTACCTATTCAGTTGACTAGAAAAAAAACTCCTACTTTGCATATAAAACACTTTGCAAGTGGTTGAAGAAAAACTCACGGTTGTTTTTGGATAATTCTTTCGGAATTATCTGCTTAACATCTTAAGGGAATAGTTAGCATCAACAGATGGCATAATAACCATCACTGTTTGGAAAAAATGGATAAAGTATATTAAAAAATGTTTGTGCGTATTCAGTTGACGAGGAGTGTATGTTCCTCTTTTGAATCTGTTTATCAAGATAATAGGTGTGGGGATCGCAGTAACAATTCCTTGACAAATAGCTGTGTGTGCCTTGAGGCGTTGTCCTGTTGGAAGAGCCATGAATCAGTTAACACAACTTTAACAATACTACACGAAATCTTGGAATTTATAATTTTTCTTAGCTCAAAAAATAACGGTACTTTCCATACAACCGTTAAAGAAAATCTTATTTATTTCAAAAACGGCTTCAACGATTTTCATAAAAAGATATGCATATCGGTGAACTTTTTGGTAAACATTTTTTTTTACCAAAAACAGTTATTAACGGTGCTCGGTACCTGCCATATAAGGCCTTACCTATTGTAATAAAACTTTTGATGCAAAAGTTTCTTTGAAATTTCAATAAAATTGCTATGGCTGTTAAAAAAAATTATTATTAAAATTTTTTTTTGAAAATTCAGTATTTCGAAAATGGGTCGATGAATTTTCTTGAAACAAATTATTACAGGAGATTTCTCAGAGAGTAAAACAAATAATAACGGATGACGGATTTGGTTTTAGCCCCCAAAAGTATGCTAAGAAGTACTCTTGAATTCGCATTCACTGTTAACACTCAGTTTTGACGATACGTCAGAATTTAGAATACGCACCCACTGTAACCGCAGCCTAAGAAGGTTTCAATAAAATTGCTTTTTTTCTCCAGGTTGTAGTGTTTTTATTTTGCTCCTCTTAGGATAATCCTGATGGTTCTGCGTGCTCAACAGATATCGAAAAAAATAGTGTAGACTTCTCCAAAAAATATGCAACAATTATGAAAGTCGTGCATCGAACAGCGTATTACAGAACGAAAAGGAAATAAATAAATAAATATTTTGTTTTTGATTTCGTTGTGTCATTTTTGTATGGGATTTTTCGTTTCGCATCAGCAGCATCAATTTCTTCCGGTAGTTTAAAAAAAGTTTTGAAATTTCAAAGAAATATGAGAGCTCGATATGAACAAAAAACACCCTTGTAAAAAAGTTACTCGCTTACAATTTTTGTAATCCTCTCATCCGGTAAAAACAGCTTTTTATTCTTCATTGGCCAATACTTTATCTTTATTATTCGCTTATTACCTCATCTCATAAATTTTAATTATTCATTAAAAACAGCAGCACAAATTGATGAAGATAAACTCTTACTTTTATTACTGCTACCTCCGTGCTTCACACCACATACTTAGATAGTTTGATGACTTCTTTAAAATTTACAATAAATCATCATTCTTATCATTGTAACGTTTGAATAAGAAAGATACGAGCCTCCTTATTATTAATCCATATAATCAAAAACAAATTCTATACTTATTATCTCTTCCCCAGCATCTTTTGTTATCTTAGCTTGATCTACTTTCATTCGTAGGCAATTCAGAAGTCTTAAATTTAGTGCAATTTTGTTTTTTAGCTTGTTCGGTTGCTAAAAGTGATTTGAAGTATTTGAAATGAAAAAAACCATAAGACTGGAAGCTCCAGATGGTGGTTGGGGAATCCTTGTGTGCATTGGAATGGCAATGCCATTTGTAATTTCTCTCATTATTTCCATATCCTTCGTATAAGTGATAAGACAAAGCTTCTTTTTTTTTTTTTGTCTACAGATAAGTATTCTTGGGTCTTTTCCATCTTTCGGTTTGCTCTTTGGAGACTTCTTGAAAAGTATCGGAGCTGAAACAAGTGCCATTGCATTTATTACAAGTGCTTTCTTTTGTGCTCTAAGCTTTTCGGGGCTGTTTGCAAATTGTCTCTTCAAAAGATTCTCCATGAGGATCGTTGGAATTGTTGGTGGGATACTCTATTTCATTGGATCAGTAATGCAGGTTTATGTTAAAACTACTATTGAGCTAACTGTGGCTTATAGCTTGGTGCAGGGAATTGCTGCTGGGCTCATAATTCCTTCCGCGTACACAACCTTCAACTGCTACTTTGTCAAAAAGCGCGTGATGATGATGGGCTTTGGTCAAAGCCTCATCGGACTAGGAACCATGTTCTATCCAGTGGTTATACAAAAACTAAATGAATGGTATGGATTTAGAGGATCACTATTGGTCCTTGCTGGCTTAAACAGCCATGCCATTTTAGGAATGCTCATTATGCAGCCTGTGGAGTGGCATATGAAAAGAGTTGAAGTTGTCGACGATGAGATTGAGGAAGAACGTTCGGAACCTCTTTTGGACGGTGAACAAATTGCTTCACAAAACTCTTTAAGTCTTCGCCCAAAAGAGAATATTTCTAGCTTAATGGGAAGCTATGTAAGTCTTGGCATGTGGAATGGACCATCTATGTGGAATGCTCCATCAACTGAAATACATCAGACGCCTTCGAAGAAGTCATCGTGCTGGCAAGTTATTGTGGACTTTCTTGACTTGTCCCTTCTAAAAGACCCTATTTATTTGAATATTGTTTTGGGAATGTCATTTGCCTTGTACTCGGATTTGGCTTTTTTCACACTTCAGCCAATGTACCTCTTCGAATTGAACTATACAAAGGTAAAACTTTAAATCTAGAAAACCTATCTGTTATTGTTTATTTTTTTTAAGATGGAAACGGCTAACATCATCGCTATTGGGGCTGCCGCCGATTTGATATCACGAGTTGTTTTAGCATTAAGTGCTATTTTTGTCAAAGTTTCATCACGCTATATTTATGTGGCTGGAACATTTTTTACTTTAATCGCAAGATTTGGTAAGATTTCATTAAATATTTTTGTGCGAGTATTTGTATGTTTGTATTTTTATTTAAATAGTGTAGTAAATCAATCATGCTTGACTTTATTTGTTATTAAGTCTGTATTTTCTTGGAGCTAGGGTATTCAAAATATAAGTCTCACGCGAATATAACGAGGTGCGCAGGAGCTTTATATCTCGTGTGTAGATGAGGTCGTATTTGTTATTGTCAGTGTCAATATTGTTTGGGTTTTAATAAGTATATTTAGATTGTGGTCCTTTTTATGTTTTATTTAAAATAGAAGTGAAATGTGTGCAATTGTGTCCTAGAACTTTAACTGATTGGAATGGATCTTTTTTTGTGTCCCCATCCCATGCACTTAAATTCTTTTGAAATTAGAACTAGATTATGTGTGGTGTGAACGATTCAAGTAGATTTTGAAATGATGTTGCTCGAAATCAAGAATTTGGTTTGGTATAAAAAGGTCTTAGGTTTTAGTCCGATTTAGAAAACTGAAATCTTGTTGCTTGAAGTCCAGATTTTGGTTCGATGTTAAAAAGCTCTCAGTTCCAAGTCCAATTCAGTGCCCCTTATGGGTTTTTTAACAAATAAGTTATTTCCAATTAGGCTAGCTACATAATTATGACAAGAAGTTTTTGTAAAATGCATATTTTCCATAGGAAACAAAATATTTTGACTTGATGTATCTACTTTCAAATTTACAGTTATATGTTCGGTGTACTTAAATTTGATTACTGCGAGCGATATGTGGCACAACGAAAGTTTAAATACCATCCCAAACCGACGCAAAACATTCACTGAGGAGAATTTTTTGTTGTTTGATGATTTCGTTGTGTCATTTTTGTATGGGACTTTTCAGTTTTATCTCCTGCTATGGTTGTATTATCCTCTTATCATTTTGGCGCCTAAAATATGCCTAAAAATCTTAAGGCACATCTTATCTTATCAGCACACTTGATTCAACCTTTGGAGAGGCACAATGTCTCCAAAGAAGCTTTTACTAAATATTTCATTATAAATATGAGTAATTGTTAATTTTTTGTCTGTAAATTACACTCGCCAACAGAATTAAATTTTTTTCTGTAACAAAAACCGAAATATACTTTTCTATAGGTTTTTGGTGTGCTGAACTCGAATCGTCAGTATCAGGCCCCGTTTTTCAAATATTCTCTTCATAATTTCAAAAAACGTTTTTTTCTATTTTAAAAATTGTATTGTAACGTGAGGTAAATTGTTTCAACAAAGTTTTCTATGGTTTCTAAAAGAACTAATTTTCATCTTTTAAAATCTGGTAAACTATGATATCACTTTTCTTCTCTGTGAAATCCTCAGTAACTCAGTTAATTGTAAACCTTTCATATATGATATAAATACAATGTTAAGGAGAATGGGCAAAAATGAATGGGAGCTGGTGCATTTCTCAACACGAATGTGTTATACATCGTTGAAAAGGTTATTGTGAATGCACACCATTTAATTTTGTTAGCTGAAAGCCCTAGCAGCTCCAGCTATTAAACTTATATTATTGACAATGTAATTTATTTTTATTGTTAATAAACTTATAATAATAATAATAATAATTTTGTAGCCATCAAGCTCTAAGCCAGACCGCGAAGGATATAAAACTGGACCGATGATTTGCTTAGGGCCAGTTGTACAAATATTTAACTCGTGGTTCAGCAATTTCAACTCACGGACTTCAGCAAACTTACTGAGGTTCAAAAATAGTTCATTCATTAAATTCGCTCCTATGACATACTTGAACCTTGAACCTAAGTAATTCCGCTGAAATCAGCCAGTACAAATATTTGAACCACGGATCAAAATTTGAACCATGTTTGTAAAACCGGTCCTTTCGCTCAAAATGCTTCTGTTCATTTCCTTTCCTCAAAAAATTAGACAGCGATCCTATACTTATGTTTGATTTTCAATTAAAATAACTTCTTAACTTACGGGAAACTAATTACGTATTTTACATCTCAATCTCAAGTTTTATATGTGAAATTTTGGCATCTAAATGAATCACAAAAAGTGCAAAGTTTACAGAAAATAAAAAAATGTCTTAGCATACGAAACTAAGGTACAAGTAGATTCGTGCGTAAAAAAAAATCTGCAGAAGTGTTCTTTTGTTTTATATACAAAGATGATGCTTAACAAGCATCAACAACCATTTTCAGACTCGGAGATCGTTTAAAGTGAGCAAGGCACTTTTTGAAAAACGCCCTTGCACTTGACGTATCTTGATAGATGTCCATTTTTGTGCGAGTCTTTGACATAAGAGATAAAATATTTCTAGAAGTGTTGCTTGCAATATTAACTTTTTAAAGCAAGACAAGATATGTTCAAAGCTTTTGATGACCTCATGGCAAAACCAACTATAAGTACGTAAATAAATGTTGTTTTTCTAATACGTATTCCTTAATACATGCACTTTATTCAGCGACCATGAGAATTTCTCTTAAGGTGAATTAAAAAGTGACTTCATGCACTGTGTTACTGATGTCAATATTGAAGTCACGAATAGGTTTCATTCGGTTTTTTTCATTTTTATATTGAAGTGACAACTAGAAGTGCTGTAGTTTGTTGATATTTTTTGAATTAAAAATTTATATTTGAATAAAAACCTTATAGGAACCGTATATGTGTAAAAATTAAAAACTGAAATCGAAAACGAACCGTATACCGGACCGAACCGAATCAAACCGAATGTGTGTGAAACAAGCCTAAATCAAAATGATTAAAGAAATAAAACTGGAGCAATTGGTTGTTCGTTGATATGTTAAAGTAATTATTTACTCATTTAGTGCAGAATGAATAAAAAATTACATTATATGCATATATGTACATTAGAGTGGTCCTCAAATTGGACATAGTCTTGGATAGTCTTCATTCGAATCAAAGCATTGAAAAACTGTTTCCCTAATTTTTTCAGATTTTTATATCACCCCCCTGGTCTCCCTATTTTCACTTTTAGGTTCTAATTATGAGGTTGGGTTTATTCTTATAAAATGCAAAAAAAAACAATCTGAGGGTATAGATTAGATTAAGATGAGAGAAAATAGGTTCCGAGTTTGAAAAAAATTATTCCTAAATAATGCTTTTTGAAATTTTTTAGCCGTCAGTTTATGTAGAAAAAATTAAGCATATTTTATTGACACCAAAAAATACTTCACACTCTTTATCTTATCACCAAAGTTGCCATTTTTACTAACTAACTAAAATAACAACTGGTACTTTCTTCAATAGCTTTCCTGGAAGTATTCGATTTTATTAATATGGCCATAGTTACAGGAATAATGGGGTTTTTACGCACAATGTTTCACGTTACCATGCCTTTGGTATTTGGAGAATTCCTTCCTACAGAACGGTAAGATTTCATACATTGTTTTTATTATTTCTCTTAAACATAAACGATTTTGTTTTTAATTTATAGTTTCGCATCTGGCTACGGCCTATTTATGTTTCTTCAGGGAAATATAACTTTTTTAGTGGGACCAGTTATTGGCTACATACGTGACCGCACTAACGATTATGTTATAACGTTTCATTGCTTAAACTTTTGTATGGCACTTTGTGTGTTTCCATGGCTTATAGAAATTGCTTATTTAAAATGCCGAAAAAACAAAAAGAGTATAGATTCATGACCTAAAATAAATAAAATAAATAAATTAGTGCCGTATGATTGTTTTTGATTTTAAATTATATTTTTCAAGATGGATTCTTATTTGAATTAAAAGAAGACAGAGGAAGATGAATGTTATAAGCCCACCTCCTTTTGCCTTAGACCAATCTTAAAGAGGCCACTTTACACGAAAAAAAAGTCATATGGCCTGTCAAAAAAAATCACAACAAATCATCTGTCTGCACTGAACACACTTACTAATAGATCTCATATGACTTCTCAAAAACAGAAAGCATACGAATTTTTTGACATTAGAACTGCAGCTTATTTCTTTTGAGAAGTCGAACAAGATTTTCATGGAAAGTAATGAATTCAGAATATTGAAAATAAAAATATTTCTACAAAAACACATAGTTTTGGATGAAAACAACAAAGGATTATTCCAAAAAATTAATTTTGATCTACAGAAATTTATTTGCTTATGACTTTTTTTCTTTTATTTTGGTTTTGACGGATAACCATAGAGAGAATCAAGTGCAAAGTAACAGGTCTTTACTTAATACATACAAAAATGATAACTGTGTGACTTGCTCCACTAAGAAATCATTTAGAATTAAAAATGGTTGAGAACGTAAGGAAAAAATACACGTAAACACAACAACAAATATTGCCCTAACAATAGTCAAAATTTTAATGATATTACCTTTAATATATGTACTGTGATTAAAATAGATCCAGAATCCAGATAAAAATTAGGATATCGTTTTATTTTTGCACTTATGGGTCTAAAATTAATCCGGAACAGTTTATGTGGATTAAAATGCGGCTGATAGTTATGACATGGGAAATTTCAGATTTGTAAAAATTCACGACCATGCACCATTCGCAGTTCAAATACAAGGAACCTAATGTGAGGACAGGGACAAAAATCTAACTGGAAAGAATGTTCAAAGTAAATATGTCACCAGATTTCGGAAAAAATCATACTGGGCAATTCAAATGCCGATTTTTGTATGAGTTCTGCCCGCATCAATAGTCTAGCCCGCACACTGTTTGGCCAAGACTTTATTTATGAAGCACCCTATCTTATCATATCTCCCTGAACACATCCCAACTGACATGTGTCAAAAACATCTGTTTATGCTGTTTTTTCTCCAGGCCTCCTAACACCCCTGAGCCAAGTGAAACCCGAAAACAAATTAGCCAACCCATCGTCGTCGTTAATTGTCATCAATTTTATTCCAAATCGAATCAAAATTTTATCTTGGATTATCCCACCTAATTTATTCCTCAATTTTAGTTTTGTTTTCTCCATAACTTTTCGTCTCAATGTTAACCCAAATTAAAGTGATTTTATTAAGCCTCATTGGTCTTTTTCGTCGGGCATTGTGCTGTTTTTCCCGGCGCCGAAAATCCTCAATGTCTGAATCAGAAGTTCTGCAATGTGTCAATGTTGTTGCTGATAATAATTATCACATCAAGAAATCAAATCAAGTGAATAAATATTAATGAATTTTCATTAATAAATGTATATAAACAAGGAAACAAAACTTGTATCTTCACAGGGACAAGAACGTGATTGGAATTCCTGGGACGATGCACCACGCACAGTCGAAGAGCATATTGAGCAATATAGACAGAAGATAGCGAAACCAACGACTCCAAAAGACGAAGAACCAGAACCAGATTTCTTTAGTGTTTGAGTACTTTTTTTCTATTCATTGTGCATCGATTGAAAGTTGTTTTCTTTTGTAGGAAATGGCACCTAAGATAAAGCCTCAACTCAAAGTCTATCTAGGTCAAGACAATGAACAAGATAAACGAGATTTCTCTAGGCTAGAAGCGAAATCAGATGTTCCCATCACTGTTAATGTAAGTAAGACAATATTCAATCGTTATTCCAAACTCTACAATATCACTTGACAGGCCGATCTGGAAGACTGGGTGGAAGAAGATCCTGGTGGTTGGGAAGAACTTGATACCGAAACCACCAAAAAATTAATTCGAGAGAAACGAAAGGAATTGCGCCATCAAAAGAATGCAAATCAAAAATCAAAAAATAATGGAATTGCCAATGATAGTCCTAGACACGAAAATTTTGCTTTACGAATTGGTTCCAGAAACACGTAGTACTTAATTTAGCACTATAAGAAGAGAGAAAAAGAGTTAAATTAGGTTTTAAGCGTACATATTTGTATTTTTATTGATTAGCCTTTTTTGTTTTTATTGTTATAATAATTTTTTGTTAATCATATGGTTAAGTGGTGCTTTTGTCTTTGAAAAAATCAATCTCGGGTTTCCTGTGTGTATGTGCCTGTGCGTCTATCTGTACATCGTGGGTGTACAGATTAACGGCAACATGAATAGGTATGTTTGATCGAAAAGCAGAAGAAGAATAGGACTAGTTGTTTTCAGGAAATTTGCTAGAACTGTGGCAAGTTGGAATTTGACTATAAATTTATATAAGGAAACTTCCTGAGAAAAACCAGTTTCTTTTAGCTATATTAGCAGTATCTCATCTATCAAAGGAGTCCATTTCGAAGTATTTCTTTTGAATTTCATCGCAAAATGTATAAGGTAACAATTTTGATGGACTTGCAATTTTGAAAAAAAATTATAAAATTGTGTGCGAAAAGTTAATGAAAAAAAACCTATAGTTGTTCTAACTATGGCCAATGGCCGAGGGCACGGTCCTGAAGCGGAAATGTCTAATCACTTTCGTAATATATATATTTACTCAAACTTTGAAAACAAGTACTTCTGAATTGTTCTATTCCATGATTTTTTACAAATAAGCTATGATTTATGCAAAAATATATTGAGGTATTCCTTATTACCATATTCAATTTACTCACTATCTCAGGCAGTTTCCATTTTTAAAATATTAGTTTAGAATTTTACTTAATTTCTTCAATTCGATTGCATTTATTTTCATATGCAGTAAAAGAGCCATGCTACAAAAAAAACTTAACTAATAATTTTTATGAGATTATAACAGATAATAGGTGTGTTTTATTATCATCGGAATCCGGATCTGTATTAACTTTTACACGTAAAACAAAATAATGGGAAATTTTCAAAAGAGCAAGTACACCTTATTTTCATTTCATCGAGGAAAACGGTTTTTAGTTCAACTCAATCATCATTTAGCTCTTCGTTACTTTGCAGCTGCCGAGGAATTACCTTACTGTATGAATGTATGTACATTATATCATTGAAAACAGTTTATGTATAATTTGCTTTCCATCATAAGTTGAGTTGTACCTTCTCTATGTAGATTAAAGGTTAAGAGCTATGTTGTTCTTGTAAGCATGTTCTAAGTGTTATTTAAAAAAAGACAAACAAAAACTATAAAACACTAACTATAATTACCTGTTTAAAGATTTTAATTTTTTTTATTTTAAAGCGCCTATAAAATATACAAATTACCGACAGAAAAATTGTTTTATTTAATGAAAAAAGGAAGCATATGCAAATCACTATTATCACATTGTGCTCTTTTGTTTGATCTTGACTCTGAAAACAAAATTAAATGATTGAGATTAAATATAACGACCCTTATTTTAGTTGTCATTCTATTAAAACGGCACGGCTCTAAAAACGACGCATGGCAGGGTTTATCAAAAGAATACAAATTCTCTAAAAAAAAATAAATATGAGAGTAAAATCGACAACTTCAGATTTATCTCGAACAAAATGATCTACTCCCTAAGTATAAACTTAATACTGCTTTTATGAGTATCTTTGATGTATGGTTTTCAATCTAGATATCTCTGAGTCTAGAATCGTTAAGGTCTTCTTACACCAGCAAGACTTTATTATTCATTTTCATTATCAGTCCAATTTTGAATAATTACAAGGGAAACTACTGCCTGGGAGACGTGTTCTCCCGTGAGTAAAACTCTTTTATTAGTTTCTCGCGGGGAATATTGTTCCCTTCGAACGCGTGAATGAAATTTCTGATTGTTCGAAAAGTTGTTTCACAAAAAATTGTTAAAAGTTTTTGCCTTTATTTTAGAACTGGGAAAAAATCAATGTTGTACCAAGTACATAATATACTAGGTTAAATCCTTTTTGTAGCATTAGCAGCCTAGACATACAATTTGAACTTTGGTATTGGAATTAGTTATCAAATACACATATGTAGGTATACGTGCATACATAAGAATAATTGGACTTTGAGTATTCTCGCTTCAAGAAAATTATTTTTCAACCATACTTTCCATCATAAGTTGACATTGACTTGCAACTCTATTTCATCCAGATTTCAATGTATCGGAATTGAAATGAAGTGGGCGCTGTTGATTCAAAATGCGTTCTTCTGTTTCCATAAATTCTCCAAGCATTTTCTTTTAATTCACAATTTTTAATTTACTTAACCTTACAAAAACCTTTCGGCAATAATCTAAGGTTGTTAAAGTTATAGTTTTTTGAATCCTTCTATTCAATTACACCACTAAATCAAGTTACAAAAAAACAAACAATTTATGTTATTAAATAATTGATTTTCATAATGAGTTAAAATAAATGTACAACAAAAAAAATAAATAATCCTATTCTATTAACGTTGGATATGAGTAGCTTTCCGATTGAAAAACATTTATCTCATATCAAGCACTTTAACTGCAAATTGCAATCGATTTCGCATATAATATGTAGGTGTTTTTGAAAATATAATTTAATACTTGTTATAAAAATCATTGAAGCTGAAAAGGATAATCTAGTTTAAATCCAATTTATTAAGTGTGCCACACGCCATGCAAGGATCAAAGAGAATCCAAAAACCAAAAAGAATTTTAATGCCAATATTAATCAGGATCGATTTAAATCGGTCAAGGGAACATACATGACACCCATCAAACGTGTATTTTGAACCTTTCCACTTTCATCTTTGTCGTACTGAAATTAAAACAAATTAATATGAAATGATTTAACTTTCATTTGACATGAGCTCACTTGTTCCATATATTGAGTTCCACCTTCTGGTCCCACAGGAACAATTAATCGTCCACCCTTTTTCAGTTGTTCAATTAGAGCTGTTGGTGTTTCTGGAGCTGCTGCTCCTACATGTATCGCATCATACGGAGCATATTC
Source organism: Dasysyrphus albostriatus (assembly GCA_946251815.1). Classification (NCBI taxonomy): domain Eukaryota; kingdom Metazoa; phylum Arthropoda; class Insecta; order Diptera; family Syrphidae; genus Dasysyrphus; species Dasysyrphus albostriatus. The sequence goes on along the minus strand of OX276336.1, from coordinate 25,396,171 downwards.
TGGACAACCTTTTCGGCCATCTCCTTCTACAAAAAGCAAGCAATTAAAAGTGCTGAAGTGGAATGGTGATTCTATTTGACCTACCAACTATAATCAGTTTTCCAGAATCCAAAAGTTTTGAATCGTCTGCTCGTAGATTGGCTTTGCTCTGATTGACTAATTGTGCTTGATGTTCGATCCCAACTACTTTTGTATCGGCATGTTCGCCTTTTGCATTTATGTATCTCAGAAAACATGCAGTCAGATATCCAGAGCCAGATCCCACATCTAGAACATGAGCACCTGGTTTCAATTGGTCCCTAAGATATTCGAGGGCAAATGCGTGCTTTAAAAGAAAGTAGTTTACTAAATAGGAAGCGTTTTTCCATGCAGTTTATACCATATGTGGGGCACTGATAGTTACTCCACCTCCGATACTTTGTGGTCTGTCTACATAAGGATTTGATGGGCAATAGTGTTTTCGATCAGTGGCTGCCATAGCAAGAGCAACAGGATCAGAAGCAATGATTCCAAACTCTGAGTAAAAATGTCGATGGATAGGATATAGAAAAATGGTTTATAACAGTCTACGAGCCTGCAGCAAATTTTATGGGTGAACACATAACCAAGATATGAGTGAATACAAAAATCTGGCTGGATTTTTGCAACGCCTGTGTTGTGGACGTGGGGATGAGAATAATAGGACTTCGGGAAAATGACGCATCATTTCCCATTTTTGAATAATGAATTGAAGGGCTTGTAGCCTTCCATGACAAGAATTGGGAAACCCTTTGTTAAAAAACAAAGGCGTCGAAAAAATCCTGTCAGACTTTTAAATTTGTAACAGGATGCACCTACAATCCTCTTTATTTTGGTAACGCATTCACCATTCACCCACAAAATTTGCTGCCAACTTTTAATCAATCTATATTTTTTAATTTTGTTTTACATATTATGTACCTCTTAGTTGACGAATCAAATCCTCATTGCTGACTCCACTCGATCTCCAAGCCATTGTTCTCCGGATGGATATAAGATTTTTTTGAATAATTGCTGAAAAAAGCTTCAGTTTGCTTAATAAACTTTTTATTTCCTAAATTAAACAAATTTATTTGTGGAACTTTGGTTACAAAACACAAAAAAGCAGCTGAGCGTAGTAGAATGGACAGTGGGGTACAAAACTTATGTCTACAAAAGAGTGCATTCAGCAGATCAAACTAAAATATGATTCATGAAACCCTTTCACATAAGGAGATTTTTGTCTAGGCGAGACAAAATCTCTCATCTGCTGGAAAGGAAGTAAGGCAAAAGGTTCCAATTTTTGTTTGAAAAAAAACAAAATTATATTGCTTTGCAAATAACGTGGCCAAAATCTCATTCAAGTTTGTGTAATTATAACTTCCTCATCCAACCCGTATGGGATTGCAAAAAATCTCACGGGGTTTCGCCTAATTTAAGGTTAGACCACATTCGGTAGAGCTGTACTACAGAGGAACTGAACTTCAAAATATTTTTTGTATGAAATTGTATGAGCTAGACGCTGTTTAGATTGGGAAGATTTGAAACCGGTCTAACAGTAGTTTCTGGACAATATATGTGGGGGTGTCAGAGATGTCATGAGGCATGAAAAAAATATAAACACCCCACTCGTGAGTCTCATTTTTTAACTGTTTAAATGTGCAAAGCATTGAAATTTTTGTTGTTTCGAGTGTAGACAAGATATGCGACTCAATTTTCCCAATCTAAACGGGCTCCTATATCGCAGTAAGCGACAACATGAACTTCACGGCAAAGCTCCATGAAGCAAAGTTTATAATCTGACCAACTTTGCCACCGCCTGAAGTTCCGTTCAGTTCTGTTGCCATTACAAATATTTTTAAGTTCAGTTGCGGTGCAGTTCCGTCGAATGTTGTCTTACCTTTAGGGCCATCCCTTAACAAAAATTCTCTGAATGCACTACTGGTTGAAAAATTTGACATCTCCATTCAATGACATTCAACCAGTCAGAGTCAACTTTCAAAACAGAACATACAACAAAAAAAATCTTTAAAGTTTTTCGTGTGTTAATAAATATTTGGATCTCGAACTTAAAAATAAACTAAATGGATTTAAATAAAAAAGTTACCGTCCTCACTCCAAATGGAAGGCGACAAAATGTCAAAATTACACCCAGCACAACATTGCTACAGGTTCATTTCTTTCAAAAAAAAAAAATTCACCAATATTGTCATGTCATCTTTTTTATTCTAAAAAGATTCTGGAAGAAGCTAGTGCAAAACATGGATTCCCTAGCGATGAATATGGCTTAAAAAGCCACAACAAGGAGCTGGACCTAATGCAAATGTTTCGATTTACTGGACTGCCAAACAATTGCCTACTTGAGATGTTCGAATGTTCAAAGAAACGAGTTGAATCTACGGCTGATATATGTATCCAACTAGAGGATGGTAGCCGGCGTCAGGGACAATTTAGTCCAAGTAACTGTCTATGGGATGTTTTAAGCAAAGTATGTCCAGAAAACATCACAACGGATATGAGTCCAGTTGTTATTTACATGAGAAAGGAAATCTTTGGTGATGAACTCAAACAAACAACTCTCAAGACCTTGGGCATAACCGGGGGCAGGACTATGATGCGTTTGGTTGATAAAGATCCGGATGAAATCAAAACGTTATAAATCTACTTTAAGTATTTTTATTAGTTCTCACTTACTTACATTTTAGACAAGCCGGAGTATATGTTCCACCTGAAGCGAAGGAAGAACCAAAGGAATCCCCCCAAAATGATGAAGTCAAACACATAAGTAAGCAGCCATGCCATAAGGGTGGATTTTCCATAACTTCTGAGTTAGTTCAATCACTGAAAAAGAAGGAAAAAATGGATGACCTAGAGTCAGAGTCAAAAGAAGAAAAACCCATGGATATTGAAGAGCCTGAAAACCAAATCAAACCGGCAAAGGTTATATATGATTGGGGTACTGGATCCGGAAGAAGCATCAATTCCAATCAAGCTACGGAAATAGAAAAGGAAGAAAATCAAACTGAAATGGAGCTGGAACCAGAAGTCAATGTGGTAAGCAACATTTTTTAATTAATTTATCTACAGCTATTTAACCATAAGTATAATCCATCACTTCGTACTCTTAATTTTTAGCCCCGTATTACTCACGGTATATATTTCGTGCAAACTGATACCACTACTAGATTTGTTCAACCAAAAAGCGACTGCGAACACAAAAATTCGTTTTAAAGCTTCTGTGGATCAATTATCCACGCCTATCTTGACTAAAGTTATTTGGATTGTACTCAAGTCGAATTGACTACACCATCCTTATAATTGTAATATACAAAAACTTTTAAGCTCAAATACTTTTCAAATCTACATGGCATTCTTATAAGATGAAAACCCGACCATGGGTTCGGTGGTGGCGGGTACTCAGACCGAATAAATTTAAATCATTCTTTTCATGTTCCTATTCATTGTAGCGTAGACACTTTTGGCGATGAAATAAGTCTAACTCCTTGTGAAAAAAATATTTTAATTTCAATATACTCATCTCCAACCACTGCCAATCACATCCTATGAAGATGAATTTATCATAAAAATGTAGAACCAAGAGCCCATGAAAACATCCAAGATCTTTTCAAACATTGCAAATGTACCTTTTGGTCTGAATTATTTTACTTAATTATTTTATTTCAAATGTCGAAAAATCATAAAACTTTTCAAAAAAAAAACTTAATCCTGATTTCACGGTTTTCTCATTTTTTCGTCATCTTTTTTAGATAGGTGAAAGAAATGCAGTTATATACTCTTTGGATTCCACTCAAAAACAAATGGAAGACCTCCCAGATTCCTTCTTTGATTTAACAGTAAATGACTTGAAACTAGTTTTGCGAGATTTAAAAAAAATCACTGAGGGAAATGACGATGCTCCTCTTGTAACAGCTAAAATGCGAGAGATAGAGGAAAATAGTTCATTACTAAGAAAAATTGCTCAATATAAACAATGCATAATACGAGTACAGTTTCCTGATAGAAATGTTCTTCAAGGTATTTTTAAACCAACGGATACAATTGAAGATGTTATGAGTTTCGTCCGAGGTTTCATAACCAATGAAGACCTAGACTTCCATTTATGTACGTTAAGGCTTCTCAATTTGGTCATATTCTATTTCGGTTATTTGTTTTTTTTTTAGTTACTATTCCACCAAAGAAGCTTTTACAAAAAGATAAGACTCTTCTAGAAGTGAATTGCATTCCGACTGCTGTTCTTCACTTTGGTGTAAACGAGATTGATGCACTACCATCTCTGTTGTCTTATTTGAAGAAACAATACCTAATGCAGTTAACCTCACCAGAAGGTGCATTTTATATTGCTTCTAAGTCTCGGTAAGGATTTTAAGTTTTTTTTTACATTTGAAATTTGTTATTGTATCTATTACAGCTTAATTAGGGGTGCCGAAGATAATAATAGTAACAACAGTAAGTTTGTCTCTAGCGCTCCTGGACCATCGACTGGTGCCATACCTAAAAGACCAAGAAATGATCATTTTCGGCAATCCTCATCTCCAGGTCGAAATGCTAGTGATATTCCCAAATGGTTTAAATCTAATTAACGGTGGCAATTTTTTTAAATGGTTTCAAAAATAAAATGGAAATATACTGATATATATTTTTTTTAAGTTTTGTAATATTTTATTAAATTAATGTAATTAAATGAGTTTAATAAATAAAAGAAAAAACTTTGTCCGAGTGAAATCGCCTAGATGAAACGCGAATTTTTGTTGAAAAGCTATTATGAATCAATATCAATAATTCATAATAATTTAAGTAGTATATAGAATTTGTTATAATTGAATATGAAGAAAATTTAAAAAGAAAATTCTTCTGTTTAAGTGGAGTGACCGAATTTAATTCAAGTTAAAAGTATGATAGTCATCTAACTGATGAGCCCAACTATCATACCTGGGCGAAACGCAATGCAGTTGAGCTCATTTGAACTTTTAACTTGAATTATAAATTCGGTCACTCCGCTTAAACAGAAGAATTTTCTTTTTAAATTTTCTTCATATTCAATTATTATAAAAAGCCTGGGCACGGGCATTTGAAATTCGAAGTGCCTGAATTTAACCAAATTCCCTTAGAATAATAAAATTGTATCTCCAATGCTGTGATTTTTATATTTAGTCGGTAACCATCGATACAAATTTGCGTCTTAGAAGGGTATGATAGTCTTCTAACTGATGAGCCCAGCTATTATACCTGGCCGAAACGCAATGGAATTGAGCTCATTTGAACTTTTAACTTGAATTATAGAATTTTTATTTAAAAAGGAAATAAATACATAAGAGAAATATATTTATTGCTCGAAATGTGAATGGGCGCGTTTGGCCGTCTATCGGATAGGTTATCCAAGATAACTGAGTAGCCGATACTTTTGTGAACGACCAGAACCAGATAGGTTAGCTGAAAAAAGCTGACAAAGAAATTGAATTAAAATTGTTTTTAATTTGCAAAAAAATTTTAACTTTTTTAACGGAGTTTTATTCCATTTATATTTACATATTGCGTAGAGTCCAAGGTGTCGCAAATAACCATTATCTAGCTGCATCTAACTAATTAATTTTCCTTTCAAAAAACACGACACTGCAAAACTCAACATGAACAACTCAAAGTTCTTGTCAAATCAACTGTTTTGAAATTTCTCTTTGGATTTCTCTGAGTATCCTAGAATGTTTGGGATAACTTCGGATTTGTTTGTTGGTCACAGATGATTTTTCATCAGCTGTTTTTTAACAAGGCATTCCAACATCACAACGCTATCCGGATAACTGAGAATTAACATCCGAAAGCGGCCAATGCTTGCTAACGCAGAAGTGAAGAACACACCTGTTGTGTCGTTGAATTTAAATAGATTGAGTAATCTTTATGATACCAAAAAAAGAGGCTCCGTGCGACACACACTGCTACCTTCCCATTGGTGCCCGGTGTTATTTTATTATTTTGTGGTACCAATTCCTCAAAAAGTATTCAACCGATTAAGAGTTATTCGAGACAAAAGAAATATAATATTTTTTTAATTGCTATTGTTAAAATATACCGCTTATTGAATTTTTTTGAGAGTCCTTTCTGCACATATTGAAACTACTAACTATAAAATTAAATGTTCGTTACCTTTATTCGTTCTTGAGATATGGTGAACGAAAAAAGCGACGGAACGTACGAACACAGATATGTATCTCTCTAAAAATGATGGATTCCGATTCTAGGGAGCTGGCAACGTTCATAAATACTTAAATAGATGTATTCTATACGTATGTACAACAGGAAGTTATAGATAGAGACTTTTGAGCACCCCTTATTTCTCTACTCTACGTCCAATGTTATGCACACGATCGTCGAACAACAATATGTATGCAGAAATTGACATTTTTGCTTTATACATACTTTATTACTTTAAATTATATGACGTCTGTAAATATGAAAATTTACAGTTATGAAGAACATTACTTCTATTGGAAATTATTTTCATCGTCCAAAAAAAGAACCATGAATTGTGGCTGCATAAGTACATCCAAAAAAATACGAACAGAATGTTATTTATTGCAGCCAAACAGTTACCGGAAGACTAATTTAAGATTTCCGACATTTTAAATCCAATAACGGCTCTTTGCTGTTTGTGTGCTATGACGAATATATGCAATTACGCATTGAAACCAAACTACGCTGCACAGGAGAGTAGTAGTAGTAGTAGTAGATGGGCTAAACCACTTAAGCGATTTACTTTAGAATTTGAACTAAAAAAAATTTTAAAAGTGTCACCTCAGATTCTTTTTAACACAATCAAATTAACAAAACTATTTAAACACAAATAAAAAACTCTCCAATCCTGATATTTTAATTACGATAACAGTAATTTATTTATATGTTAAATTTGTAGTTTAGTATTTCAATATATAATATAATTTGTTTTAGAATAAATAACAACATTGCTTTACAATAGCTTATATTATGCACAAAAAAATTTAAACAGTGTTTTATTTTTAATTTATTTTAAACAGGTATATTATTTGATTTTTTGTATGCAATTACATAATTTAATTAAAATATCTTTATTTTAAATGCACATCTAATTAAAACTAAGAAACCAAAATTATTTGTCTTGCTACTTAAATTCTTATACCAAAGTGGCAAGAAAGAGATATTATTTCCTTAAAATTATTTTTAATAATAACATAAAACACATCAAATCTTAACAATTAGTAATTGAATTAAATTAGTTACCTCAATCACAGAATCCAATGTATTCGAAATCTTAGCACCAATAACATAAATGATTTTTTTTAAATACTCATCATAAATTTGTATCCTTCAATGGTGGTGCATGGACTTCTTTTTCAATTACAAAGAATTCTGTGATAGCGATGGCTTTTTTTCTGTTGAATTTTTCGATATCATACAATTAATATTCTTCATCACGTCGATGACCCATTTGCTTTCTTGTTATTTCAAATTTTATTATTGGTGGTTTTTTTCTGTTATTTTTTTGAATTCATACAATTTAATTTCTACATTACGTAGATTACCCATTTCCTTTCTGTGTTATTTCAAATTTTATTATAAAAATATTTTTTGGAGAAAAAAAAAAATTATCTTAAATTAAAAAAAATATAATCGTCATTTATTGGAAGAATTGATTATGATAACAACTTAAATACAAATAATTACAAACAATATAATATTTATTACATGCTCACTCATGTCGCAGATTCAAGAAAGTTCTATACGTTAGATAAGGGCAATAATGTAGTGGGATGTCGTTGTTGAATCTTAATATAAAACGTCATTTGAAAGTGGAATGTGGTTGTTTGAAGCTGCAAGTCACAACTTGCAAATGTTTAGACGTTTGCATTAATCTAACTTTAGGGACGGTGTAATTAAGTATATTTAGTTAAACTTAAAAAATACTTTACGCTTCTCATGACCCTGAAAGTAAACTTCGAAAATTTACATTTTTCAATTTCGTATTGAAGTTGAATCGATGGTATTCGACTTGAACATATTACAGAAAGACCCCCGGGGGTTAATCACGGTTATTAATTACGCATTTTAACATTTTCGATTAATACGAGTCGTTATTTAACTGAGAAATTTGAGAAACAAATGATATTTTTACTAACTCACTTTTACCTACAACTCTTCAAAAAAACTTGGCCTTACGTGACAAATGAAAACTAAGAAAATCTTCTTAGATTTAAGACCCCAAAGAAAATCTGTTCAAAACCATTTCTGATTTCTGGTAATCATTAGCCCTGTTTTAGCTTCGCTTAAAAAAAGAAGTATTTTAAATACAACAGCCCTTTTTTATAATTATCTTCGCTTGGAAAAAAGTAGCTTTTTAAATACAATAAGGGTGTTCATGCAACGTCGTTAGTTTACAAATTGTGTAAAATGATAAGTTAACGCAAAATTTCTATGAACGACGCTCTTATACATTTGATTAAATGCTAGGTAATTGAATCAGAATAAGAGTCACAATGACAAATCAGCAGCAAAATCCTTGGATAAGTTTAACCAGGTTGTGTAAATCATTTCCACAAAATTTGACAGCTCATTAACCAAAAGATAAAGTTAACAAATTTGTAAACTTATCTAGGGTTTTACAAAGTTGCATGAATACCCTTAATAGCAATACGAAATTATACCAAAATGTTGTTGTATTTAACATGCTACTTTTTCTAAGCCAAGATAAAAATACTCTAAAAAACAGGGCTTTTGTGATTAAGATGTTTTGTTCTTAAATTTTATTCGCATTAATACGAAAAACAAATTTGCCAATTAAAATTAATTTTCACATTAAAAACAAAAATAATCATACTAAAACTTTTCTATTTTGTTGTAGCTATAGAAACCCATACAAAATGTTTGTGTATGTGATTGGTTATATAAATATTTTATATTATTATTTAAAGAATTGAATTACTTTATGTATAATTGTAATAAGATAGATTTAAAATAAACTTTAATATATGTATTGACTTGAGTTACGTTTGTTGTTGTTGTTGTGTTTTCGTATGCGATTCTATTTAGAAAACATCGTTAAGTACAACAACTGACATATTGAGATCCTTCCCGAGTAGTTACTTCATATCGAGACCACCTTCTTCTTCCATCTTTGAAAGGAATTTTATTGCACGGTATTGTTGTTCGGTCTGACGAGCCATATCGACGAGACCAAGTAGCTTCTTGATGCCAATAAATACTCTGTGGGTAGTATCTTTGTAAGTGATTAAGTTCATAAAAATTTAATATATAAGTACTTATACTTTTTTCCATTCATTTTTTTGCCAATGGCTTGAAGTTCACCCTTATTGAATAACTCAACATCTTCAAGAACAGCTGATATATGATCGGGGTGTGACAAATTGGGAACATGCAAAATTGAAGTGAATGCAGAAAGCATTTCCATATCTTCTAGGACTTGACTAATTTTTGTAAAAAAAGTTAATATTATTTAAAATAGATTATTTAAAATAGATAAAACTAAAAAGTAGTTAAAGTAAATATTTAAAACATTTATCCACCCAATAAGATATACAAATTGTTAAAATGGATAGTTTGACAGATCTTAATAGATCGACAAAAAGAATTATTTTTTTTTCTCATCGAAGAACACAGCAGTTCATTTGAAACTAAATCAACCAATCTCTCAGCTCAAACTCATGAATTGAAAGACCTGCATCGTCTTTCTAATTTTCTTATTCTATTGCTATGCGACTTGTCGCATTTATGTCGGGAAAAAGTAGAACGCTTTGGGAAAAAGCCAAGAAAATGTCAATTGGCATTTGTTCTCTTTCTTTGGCTTCTGGGAACAAATTATAAAAAAGTGTTACAAATATTAAATATATTTTCCAATCAAATCAAATTTGACGTACACCATGGCTTTGACAAATGCACGATTGCAACTCGCGTGGATGGAACTTTTGCTCCGATTAAAATGGAACTTGAAATTTCTATCAATATCTTTACTTTTGTGGACTAGATAAGCCAGCCCATAATTATTTTTTTAGCTTTGGATTGGCAATTTTTCTTTAGTTTGCCTGATGAATATTCCAACAAAAATTGTTCAAAGCTATAACAAAGCTGGTAGCTCAGAATAATGACCTCCATTGTCTGCAGACTGCTATTTCTCGAGATGTACATAAATATTTTCCAAAACAAATATTACTTACCGCCTACTGCTGGTGCACAAAATAAGCAATTTACGACCCTTGGGTGGTTGTTTCTTCAATAAAACCAACAAAGCTTGCAGTGTTAGATTGGAATACCTAGGCCCGATTGGACCATAATCCAAGAGTCGTTCAACATTATCTACGACAATGCAGCTGAGTGTTGAACGGTAAGCATCATCAAAGATCTAAAATTTGTCTTAAAGTAAGAGGAATCTAACAAGCTAAAAAAAATATATTACCTTACGAATATGAAGACATTTAGCTGATTCTGTAAAACCAACCATATCTTCGGGAGAACAAACTTTTACAAATGGGAAATCAGACATTTTTGCCAATTTTGCAGCCAACGCAGTTTTACCCGAATTGGGTGAACCTTCAATCAGTACTGATACCAGGCCCGAGCTTTCGGTAGCCTTTGCCTGTTGCACATAAAGCATACCATCTTCGAGAAGATTGGACACTGGTGTGCCCCAGTTAATAATGCCACGGGAAAGCATATTATCAAGAATCTCTTGAGCTGTACCAAATGCCTGACAAAAAAAAATGTTTTAATATATATTATTTATGGTCAACATTTAAAGTTTGTCTAACTTACCGGTTTAATGTCATTTTCCAATGCATGAAGGAAGTCTCCTCGATTAACCATCAACTTTTCCATAGCTTCAGGATCAACTTCAACCTTAGAAGCAGCCTTAATTAGACGATTCATTGCTGTTGATTGCGCAGCACGCACTAAGCCTTCAATTTCAGCACCACTGAAATTTTTAGTGAGAGCAGCTATTTCCTATGAACGGATAAGATAAATAGTGTTACACATTACAGTGAGTTATTAAAACAACAAACCTTTGAATCTACATCAGGAGCGATTTTTTTGAACTCCCTCATTCGTTTTGTGTGGATGTTAAGAATTTGTACTCGACCCTCCTCGTTTGGCAAACTGATTTCCATTTGAACCTCCAAGCGACCGGGTCGCATAAGAGCCTCGTCAATCATGTCTCGACGATTTGTCATACCAATGACTAGAATATTATTTAATTGTTCGACACCATCAATCTTGGCCAGCAATTGATTGACTACGGTATCGTGAACGCCACTGTTGCCAGCAACAGAACCACGAGCCTTGCAAATGGCATCGATTTCGTCAAAGATTATTATATGAAGACCACTGTTTGGACCGAGCTGAAAAGTAATAAATAAGTAATTTGTTGATTAAATAAAACTATTGTTTATAAACTCACTCTCTTCTCCTCTTCTTCGGCATCAGCAAATAACCGACGAATATTCGCCTCAGATTCACCAACATACTTATCCAAAATTTGTGGACCATTTACAATTTTAGGCTCACGAGCATTAAGCATGTTACCGATTTGTCGAGCCATTAGAGTTTTACCAGTACCAGGAGGACCATACAGCAGAATACCTTTAACGTGTTTGCATCCTAATTGTTCGACCAGCTCTGGAGGAAAAACCCGAGACGCAAATGCTCGACGGAAGATAGCATTGAATTCTTTATCAAGACCTCCAATTCCCATCTTGCCGAAGTCCCAGTCGGGATTTATAATAGACTGTCGAACAATTTTTCTGTGAACAAAAATCAATTTGAAAAATTTGCAGAAAATTAAAACAAAAATTGTTAAACTATCGTGATAAGTATCAATATCCACTAAACTAAGTTGTAATTAGTTATTTTCATGCCATCATCTCCTGTGATGTTATGTTACCATGTTACCAATAACACTGGTCAGCAAAAATTTGACTTTTGCTAATCTAAATCGGTTTCACGCACAGTTTTTTTGAAATTGATTTTTGAAGAATGTAAATGATTTGAAGAATAAAGCCCTTTTAGGTTAGGTTGACCTGGTAAAAATATTAAACTATTGTGCATATTCAGCTCAAATTTGGAGTACTTATTACACATAATATTAGCTTAGACATGAGACCGGATTTGTTTTTATTCATCAATGTTTACTCATATTTTAAACCGTTAATTTAAAAAAACTGCAGGCATTTCAAAACTACGCAGTTTTTATGATTTACAGCCCAAAAAACATCTGATTACGTATGTAACGAAGATTTTAATCAAGGGATTTGTAAAAAAAAACACAATTAAGCGTATTAAAATCCAAAAAAGATTTTCTTTTATTTTCCAAAAACGAGTTTTTACATTTTTTACCCAAGTGGTTTGTGGAAACTTTGTTGTTTTGAGAAGAAAACGAATTTCGACAAAAATTAAAATGATTTAGGAAGATGAAAAACAGTTCTTTCAGATCCAATTTCAGTTCCAGTTTCGTAAAACCTTATTTAGTGGTGATGTAATTTGACTTCAAATTTAACCAAAAAACGGGTTTTTAGCATATATATTTTATTTCAACCACAGTTAGACTAACTTAATATCTCCAAAACGACACTAACTATTTTGATACAAGCAAATTTACCAAAAACCGTTGTTTGTTTAATCAAAATTTGTCTCTTGATAGTTTAAATAATATTGCATATCAAAATGATTTCGATTTAAAGTATAAATATTTTTTTTTAGTTTGGGAGAAACATAACACCATTTTAAAATTTGCGTTTATGCGTCCACTTTACATCGTGCTAGAGCGTAAACGCGTGAACTGATTTTCTTCATATTTGAAACACGATTCTTCGATGATTTTATTCATATATGTATATATTCCAAATTTCGATGTAAAGTGGATATTAAGACGCAAATTTTTAAATGGAGTTATCATGTTACTCTCAAACACCACATGTTCATTTAACCAGATAATGATATCGCCAGTCAATGTTTCGTATACATCATACTTTTATTTTATAAAAAATTTTGAGTATTTATGTTATACATCTAAATTACATCTACCAAGTTTCAAAAAGATCATCAATTCGTTTTTGATACATTGAGTTTCCAAAAAATATTAGGTTTTTTATCCAAAAATTATTTTTTTTTTTCAAAATTTGTATATGCACCCAACATTTTAAAGGAGTTTCCGCAAAAAAATGTATTAAAATGGTAGAGACGTTATTGAAGAATTTTAAAATAAAAAAAACTTTACAGGGAGGGTAGAGTAACTAACAGATTTGTTTGTTTTTAAAAATCTTTGGAGTTATCTTTGAGATAAATAAATTTTTCTTAACGGTTTTATTGCAAGTGCTATAATATTTGTATGGCTAAATAACATTTCTAAATAAAATTTAATCTTTACCTAAACACGTTGAGTTAAAAATTTAAAGAAAATTACTTAAGTGGTTCAGGTTGTAGATCGAGGGATAGACAAATAAACAGACGGAATTGTGGGACCAACTTTTGGGTGTTATCTATCATTGCAATGTCAAGTTTCAATAAAATATTTTAATTTCATGAACCAAAATCTCCCTAATTTACAGTTTGGATGAGTCGAATCGAATATAATCGCCTGAGAAAAGTTAGGAACTGTATATACTCAATTATATAGCCTTTCCCGATTTTGATAAGTTACTTGCTAGACCCGTTTTTTTTTTTTTGTAGTGGCTCCCTCATTACATATGGATAGGTAGGTACAAGAATATTTGAAGCAGAATGTTAAATACATTTTTTTAAGTTGCCATCATTTATCGTCAGAGTTTTAACCCGCTTATTATGAATAAAAATTTCAATAGATATTGATTTACCCTTTAGCTTTTCCAACCAAATTCAATGAAGAATTTTCAGCCTTTTCAAACTGCACAACAGTATTGCCGGTAAGACGTCCGAACCGAACGTCCTTCGTTGCCATTTCCTTATTTTCCTTTAATGCAGTCGAATCAACAGCTTAAACGAAAAAATTTATCAATATCCAATGAACATGACTCTTTAAATAAAATACAAACCTCCTAATGTCTTAACGGCCAATCCTAACAATTTTTTTTCCTGAAAACTAAACACTAATGTCTGTCCAACGGTTAAAGCCAATCCAGCGAATTGCAAGAGAAATTCTTTTGCCATGAGATCTGAATCATATGGTTCTTGAGATACACTAGAATGTTGTATAAGATTACATAAAAATAAAAAAATCAATACAATTGAAAATTCCATTCAATGAAATAGAAAATCACGTTTTCTTTTGCAGAAAGTCCGTCTCTAGAACCACCGTACAGATAACATCTGAATTAACATCAAATCGATATGGGCGTACGTCGATATCTTGGTTAATTGACAAGGTTGCCCATTTTCGCTGGACCAAAGAAAATCCGACGTGCCCTCGAGGAACTTCGGAAGTTTTCTCCAATGCAAATATGAAATGTTGACCGGGTCCGGTTGATATATCTGCATATCTAGACGAAAATGTATGTTTTTTTCAAATGAGTACCTATATTTTATAAGAATTAACTTACTTGATTTCATCGGGAAAATCATGTAGATTCACTATGGCCCTATTGGTGAGCGATAGTTCGTCTGTGGGACATTTGGTTGCTTTCAGTCGCTAAAATTTGTAATTTTTTTTTAGATATAAAAAATATTTGCGAACCGTATATGACTAGCTAATACTCACATAAGACATGATTTCAGTATTTTTCTTGGAATGGATAACTTTTAAAGTTTCTCCGCAGTATCCTAAAAATCGATATTTGGATTTTCTTTCTTTCTGAAAAGTGGTTGATTGAAAACACTCGTACCTAGTTAACTTTCTTTTTCGATGGTTCTTATTTCGGTAAATTTGCACACAACTTGTATTGAATATTAGTATGTATTTTATTTTCAGATTGTTGTGGTAAAGACTTGGTTTTCAATTTTAAAAGACTGGAGATAGATAATTTATCCCAGTGGAATATAAACTAATCCAATCGATTCAGTCACAACTCCAAGAAAATAAAATACCAAGTACAAGTTACTGTGGCAGACTGAAAAATCAACCAACCAACACTGCACGAATTACGTCAAATTGACCTGCGTTTACAAATGAGAGAGATTTCCGAATTCAAGTGAAGAAATGTAGAAGACGGTAATGCAGTTCAAAGTGTGCGAAAATAGTGGTGGCGTTCGGCTGGTGAAGCGATATGGTATCTATAAGGCTAGTCGGTACTTTTAATACAGAGAACATAACACACTTTGGGAAGAACAAAATTCAACGATGTGGTTAAATATCTGCAACTATTTGGTTGAAAGTCCGCGCAGTTACATATTAGTCCATATGACACAAACTGAAAAACTGATTTCGGGCAAAAATTGCTCGAATCGACGACGGAATAGTTTTTGCATGTGCGCGGAGTCTCATACGAGTTCATAGGACTCAATTTTGCAACCAAACAGTTTCGAAACGGAAAAGTGCATGTGCGCGACTAGCCTTATAGACACTCCTCATTTTTTCATGAGTGAAGCCAATTGGCCAGTTTATATTTCTTGAGCGCTCAGTATTTTTCCTCAATTTTAAGACAGAGCAGGAGAATAAAATATAAACACCATTCCTCACATAGAAGTCAAAACAACTCTCTTTTTCTTTTCTTCTTTTGTAATTTACTGCGACAAAAAATAATTGAGCAAGCGAATCCAACAAATTTCAGTCTTAGTTTTTAAGGGGAAAAGGGAGGAATTTTTGGGAGGAATCCTGTTTATATTTCTGAGCGCTCTGAGTCCTCTGAGATCTCAGAAATATAAACTGGTAATGTAGCGTAGTGTGGTATATCAAAAAAGTGCCGAAGAGCGCTACGCTGTGTAGCGCAGTTCTACTGAAGTGCAGTTCCGTCGAGTGCGGTCTTACCTTTCTCTACATGAAGTGTCAAGAGCCACAAATACCACGGCATATCAAATGTAAAGCAATTGCTAAGTTCAAATTTTCGAACTAACTTAAGCAAGGTAAATTTTTATTAATACTAATATAAAACAATTGCTAAATGCTTTTACATTGTTACCGAGCAATTGCTCTGGTTTATTAATACGACCCAATGTTGTACCTTAAGTGATCTGGATAGGTTTGTGTTGTTGGAATGTTGTTAAAAAACAGCTGATGAGAAAATAGGTTTTGGCAAAAAAGAGATCCCAAGTTATCCTTAAGATTTTCGGATACAAAGATATCCAATGAGTAATGTCAACAACAGCTGATTGGCGTTCAGACACATCATGGGTACAAAGCTATCCTAAAAAGGCTATCATTGAAACTTGAACGTGGCTATTACAACACAAACCTATCTAGTGGACCGCGGCCATTACCACTCTAGCTAACTGAACGTTTCCTTTGATGTCAAATATTTTTGACAACTCCACTTCTTGTCATGTCCTTTCCTTGGTTAAATTTTCCGTAATTTTTTTCACATTTTACATTTTGCTTGCGAAAAAGTTTTGTTTTGTATTTCCTGAAATCTTATTAATAATATAATACAAACTATAAGATGACAGTAGACGAGACAAAACTATCTTATCGAAATAAAATAATTCTCGCTCCTATGGTAAGAGTTGGTACTCTTCCAATGAGGTTATTAGCATTAGAATGTGGTGCCGATATTGTTTACTCGGAAGAATTGATTGACTTGAAAATGATAAAGGCCATAAGAAGGATTAATGGTTAGGAATAAGAGCTCAAGTAAACAGTAGTGAGTGGTTGAAGTTAATTCTGTTGTATAGATGTTTTAGGAACAGTTGACTTTGTGGATCCTTCTGATGGCAGCATAATCTTTAGAACGTGCGACAAGGAAAAGGACAAAGTTGTTCTTCAGTTGGGTACAAGTGATGCGGAGAGAGCACTTAAAGTTGGCAAATTGGTAACATTATTGTTGCACTTTGCAACTAACTTGAATACGATAAGTTTTGATTTTTGTCTTAGGTTGAAAACGACATTGCTGGTTTGGACATTAATATGGGTTGTCCGAAAGAATTCTCAATCAAAGGTGGAATGGGAGTAGCACTGCTAGCTAAACCTGACAAAGCTGTAGATATTCTTAAAACTCTTGTAAACAATCTCAAAATACCAGTTACCTGCAAAATAAGGTGTATTTTTTCTTTCCTCTTCTTTACGCATGTTGTTACTCAAATTCTCTTTAGAATCATGCCAACTGAAGAAGATACGATTAACTTGGTAACCAAATTTGCTTCAACGGGTATTGCAGCCATAGGAATTCACGCACGCACAAAAGATGAACGGCCACAACATCAGCCACATCCAGGTTTGTTATTTTTCCAAGTTTATTGCGACAGTGTTTACTAATAATTGAATAGCAAATTTTTAGATATCATCAAAGCAGTCGCACAAGCTGTTGATATTCCTATAATCGCTAATGGAGGCTCTCGGGAAATAGACACTTATCGTGATATTTTAAAATTTCGTGATAGATGTGGTGTGGATAGCATTATGGTTGCTCGATCAGCACAGTTTAATGTTACCATATTTCGCAAAGAAGGTATGTAAATACTTTAGACGATTGTCAATTCAATTTATATCTTAATTTTAATAATTTTAGGATTACTTCCTGTTTTCGATGTGATAAAAAAATACCTTAAGCTTTGTGTTGACTATGATAATCCTCAGTCTAACACAAAATATTGTGTCCAAAGCATGCTTAGAGAACTACAGGAAACACCGTTAGGAAAAAAGTTTCTCCTATGTCAGACACTACATCAGATTTGGTAAGTTGTGATCTAAATAACCATAAATAACAAGAAATGTTTCTCTTTCATATTCCCTAATTAATAGAACCCATGATTTTAGCTTTCTAGCAAACCTTATCGGCCTTTTTTTGAGACTTAATTTTGTTGATTTTATGTTTTGTATAAGATCCCAAAAACAAAATTATAATTAGTTTCTCATAAAATAAATGTTCAATTATATAAATCGGAACGTCAAGATAAGTTTTTCTGTGCTTAGAACCTGAGAAAAAACTTTCCAAACTTTAGTATTCGATATCAAGTTGATATGTTCCTAAACCCTCATGTTCAGATTTTGGTTATACATATAATATATGGAAGTGGATCTAAAATTCTAGTGTCTGCTAAAAACAAAACCGATATATGATTTTATTTGTAAAACTTTGATTCTTTTAGCAAATTGTGGGATCTAGGTGATTATTGCTATAAAAAACAACTGGAATATCAGGAAAAAGGCAACTTTGGCCGCCGTGAAGTATGCCCTGGTTCAATTCCCGGCGATGAAGATATTGATGTTCCCCAAACAAAGAAGCATAAACCCGAAATCGATGTTGCAGAAAATTCTCCGGAAATTTTAGAACACAATATAGCGTTTTACCGTGCCAATTATGTTGAAGGTATAATGTTTTGTTTTTATTTTATTTGTTTATATTATAATTAAATTTTTGTTTGTTTCAAGATACTTCACTTCCAAAAAGCATCCTCCATACATATGCCTCAAAGAATTTCAAAAAAATACCCAAATATGAAATTCAACGATATGATAAACTATTCCGGGCGATATGTTCATTCGATGAAAAAAAATATGCCAGCACATTTTGGGAAAAAAATAAAAAATACGCCGAACAGGGCTCGGCGCTTGTTTGTCTGTTGAATTTAGGACTAATTGAAGAAAGTGAATTAATTAAAAATGGCAGCATTTTGAGATGACGAAGTCTAGTTTTTCTTTTTGCAATAAAATCTTTTAACATCTAACATTATGTTTGATTTTGCTTGTTTTGTGTGTTTCTAGTAAATGATTTAATGATCTATATATTTGCTAATTTTAAACATGATTGTACAATCCTCGTTGAAAATCTGGTGCTGCTGCTGGCGGTGGTGGTGGCATTCTCTCAATATCCTGACGGTATCTATGTTCTTCTATAAAACTAAGAAGAATTTCTTTTGTGACTGGATGCCTGATACTTTCTATAACAGCTGTAAGGCAAATACAAAATCAATTATTAAATAATACTCATAAAAGTTTGTTTTCTCCAATTACAATTTGCAGTATTATAACTGTTTGGATGGGTTTTGTCAGTTCGTTCTCGCAAAAATGTCCATTGGCCATTCTTCAATGTGCATTCGATAATTTTACCATTGAGATCTTTTAAATCTTTGCTGTATTTCATTTCAGCGTAACTTTGTCCATCCATTCCTCCGGCGTAGAGTAGCCCGATTTTTGTGTGAAGCATTCTATTAAAAAGGAAATGACAAACCATTATTTATTCTATTTTGATGGATGGTTTTTAATTTGACCTACCCGGGTCTATTTTCATTGACTATTTTAAGTTTGAAATCGACCGAATTCAAACTGATGGGTTTCCATTTGAGTATATCCTTACAAACACCAGGTGTATATGGCTAAAAATATTATTGCTTAGATAATTCTCTACACAACTTATAAAGGTTATAATGTGCAGTCCCTCATGAACTAATATAATAGTTATGTAGTATGGTGAAGCGAAAATGTATGGAGAATTTTTAAATTTATCTTTTCGGCCGGCAAAATTATTTAAAAAAAACAAAATCATACCATTTTGACTATACTTAATTAATGGACAAAAATGTGAAAAAAAAAAATATTATGGTGGTATGATAATAAACTTTCAAAAAAAACATACAAAAGTACGAGTAAAATACAATATAAAAGTTTTGAAATTGAAAATTATATTTAAAAAATTTAAGAGGACAAAAGTACTCTGACAAAATTGAAAAAGCTTACGACCACCCATTAGCTTTTTGATACGGAGAAACAAAAATGTTTCTAAGCATATTTTTGGGCATCAAACTCAAATCTATCATTATATTTTTACCACCAACTGCGGTTTTTGAAATATTTACTTTAGAAAATGTTCAAAAAAAAAGCGGGTTTTCGCTATTTTTGAGGTTTATAACCAGGAAAATTTTGAAAACCTGACCTGGTTGAAAAAAGAGATGGATTTAAGTTTGGCAAACTATGCTAAGAAAAATCCTTTTCTGGCTCGTCTGTCTAATTTCATCAAAATACTTTTATCCTCATATATTTTTGAAATACAGCTTCCAAAACTCTAAAATTGAATTTTGTTTTGTATTTTTTTTGAAAGCCATTATAAAAAAATATTAAAAATAAACTAATCTAAAAACTTGGATGTGATTGGATTGTTTTTATTGAATTTCTTTATGGGCACTTTTTATGAGTTTTGTTCAAAACTTGGTCGTGTCGAGGGCACCTCCAAACATCTGATTAGACGAATAATTGGTATTGCATAATCGTAAAAAATGGAATTTCGCTCTACCCTATTATATAAGTTTTCAATTTTTGGAGCCTGCCAAATAAAACCTTACAATTTCGAAAAAAAATTCACAAAATCTCTTCTTTGATATATAATTATCAGAGAAATAAACAAAAGGATTGTTTAAATATGTAAGGATGCAGATGCGGGGCGAATTTAGGCCAAAATAATAATAATTTTTAATCTGTTGATTGGAAGCTACAAAATCCAGTTATTATTTTCGTAAGACCACTTTCTGGTCACAATAAGTCTTAAAGTAAACGAAAACACCTTTCTATTTCACCTTTCAGAACTTTGTGACTCTGAAACTATTTCTTTCTGAGACATCTGCCCATATATTTTTTTGAGAATGACATGAAGTATAACATACTAAAATTTCAGCCAATTAGACAGGGAAATTTTTTCATAATTTTAGTGCGGGGTTCTTTGATGCCCCGTTAGTCCTTGATCATGAAAACTGTACTCAACTGCGCCAAGAGCTTTTCCTCCACCCATTCTCCGTGGAAATTCTAAGTCCCCTTTCACACGAAGAAACAAGTTGCTGGAGATTTTTTTTTTCAAGTTCTGCAAAGGACACAGATCCTAAGGAAAAGTAAGACATCCTTAACGCAAACAACAAAATTTTAAACCTTGTTAAATATATAAGAAACAATCTGTCCAAAATCAAAACGAAGCAATGTTTGAAGGCAAACGAAAAACAAGAAAAAATCTGGTAGGAGCAAAGAAATTTTCCTTAAAAAGGCTTCGAAAAAATAATTGGTGGTGTGCAAGAAAATAAATTCTTTTTATTGCGGTCTTCATTGTTTTTGACGATAAAATATTAATAAACAGTTGGTAGCCCTAACGAAATTTGTGGCAGTTTTTAATTTTCACTACGTCAACCCTGTAAGAACTTTAAAATAAAGACAGCTAAAATCCATAATAGTCAAAGTGAAAGGCGAATCTATCCTATCTTCCCTGTACCGCAAATATAAATTGGACAGAGTATAAAAACGGGTGATGAAGGTAGGTTTAGGATTGTGTTTTCTTATTCTCGTCTAGTCTAAATTTTTGTAAGGTATGTGCATAATATTTATAAATAAATACTATTCATATATAAAAAAAATACTAGCAGTGGATTTTTTGCAAAAGACTGCGCAATCTTTAAATCTTTACTAGAAATGGTGTGTATGACAAATCAATCAATCAATAATTTTCAAAAACAAACTTTTTCTTTGCTCTAAATTAATAAACCAAACTCAACTTACTTCATCAACTGGTTGAAAGATCAAACCATCCGGTTCATGGGGAAGACATCTTGTGAATTTTGGATCCAAAAGTGATGCAGCTTTAGTAATGTCCCAAAAGTCTTTATTGCGAACGCTAAACGATTCTAACGACCTATTGACGATTCCTTTCGAAAAAGCTTCATATCGAGGTTCTAAAAAAAAGTAACATTAAAAACTGAAGTTAATGAAAAACACTGTCTCTTTCACCTATTAGTCCATTTTTAATTAATTTCAATCGTTCACGAAAAGACATTTTGGCAACTTGATTCCCCTGGAATTGTATTATATCATATACCAAGTAACGTGGTATATTTTGTCCTTGAACTTTATCAATAACCATTTCCTAAAACAAAAGAATCATTCGAAAATTTATTAAATTACAGCAAAAAATCTAGAAGTTATTTTCTACTTACTCCATCCAATAACGTATCATAGATACCTTCCATAAGATTCTCTCGCTGAGGAAATGAAACATTGTCAACTTGAAAACACGAAAGATTCCTATCGAAAAAATAGACATCGTCTTTCTTTTTTATGAGCATCATGTATCTCGTTCCATCTGCCTTCCAAGATACCATATATGGCTTTTCTGCAAGGAAATTAAGATTCGTGCGGTCCATGGACACGGGTTGTGCTCCAGGGAATCCGGAATTTTCCCAGCCGCACATTGTTTGTACCTTGAGTTGAAGTTCGCCCAAACGAGGTTCATCAGTAACCAAAACAACACCACACACACCAGCCATAAATTGTGCATCCTTCACGAACATCTCTTTGCGTCTCTTTTTCTTTGAATTTGAAGGTTTATCAGTTCCATCAGAGGCACCATTCTCCATATTGTTTTGATTTGCCTCTGGTTCATCTTCATGCTCCCTTTTTTGTGGTCTATTGCCATCGGAGTCGTCGAATTCGAGACACCAATCGGGCAATACCGGTGCTTGGGGTGCATCTTCTTCATCATCATATCTTCGAAATAGTTCATTGATATAATCTTGTTTATAGATTCCTGGGGGACGGGCATCAGAAAAAGCTGATAAAGCTGCTTGAACTGAACAATCCAGTCGCTCCACCATATACGACACAATAAGGAAGCCTGTTAAAAAAAAAAAACAAACAAAGTAATTGTGAGTTTATAAAACTGGAGAAAAAAACAACTGGAATGAAAGATCTCAGTCTATATAGACAAAAGTAATTACACAGTAGCAGCCTGGCATATTGTTTTTCAAGAATGCAAGAGTACCATCAAGGGAAACTTACGAATGGTCGACAAAAAAATGTCGACTGGACAAATACAAAAACAACGTTGACAGTTTAAGATCAAGGTTATTGAATGTCGATTAAAAAGTTATAGGCAAAAAATGTGGACTTTTATCCAAAATACAATTAAATAAAACAGTCGATGAAATTTATATTTGTCCAGTCGACTTTTTTTTCTCGACCAGTTCATGCTTTTCTCCTTTCTGTTTCTTTTCTTAGATAATAATATTCAACCCTACTTATGCAATTAATTTTTTTTATCGCAATTTATATATGTATGTATATTTTGCAACAATTATTTCCCTCCCACGGATAGCAGACTACAAAAATTCACGCGAACTTTAGCAGAATAGGGCTGACTGTTAATTAACATTAACAGTTATTCGAGAGTGGCTTATTGATCGCCAGTGGCAAAGTGAATGATGTTTACATACGTGCGGCGCCGCATGATTGTGAACATAAATCACTTGCTACTAGGTGTGGTTGTTAACAATTTGCTGTCAGAAACTATAGAAAAAACCCAAGTTTGGGAAACTTGGTGAAAATTTCACATTACCAAACAGGCATACTGTCGACTTTTTACGAGTCAATATTTTCACAATCGACTTTATAACAGTCGACATTTTTATCAGTCGGTATTTTTACCAATCGACTTCTCGAAAGTCGATATTATGACGGTCGATTTTTTTCAATCGACATTTTAAAATCGGAAAATCGTACCAAACCCTGGCATTAAAGAATTTCTTCGCTTGCAGCTTGTTTTCTTTAAGGATTGCAAAAATAAAAAGGGGAAGTATTTCTTGGCCCAGTGAATTGATAAAAAGGTGGATAATCTTATAAATATATAATAGTGCCAGCATTATTAACCAATCTTTCAATATTGCATAGCACTCAAAGCTTCTTATGCTATTTTGAATTGGTCATAAAATGACCAATGTGGAAGAGAAAAATTTTCTGATTTGATGTCAAGATCGAATCCAGAAACATTCATACATATCAAATAGTTCTTGCAGTATCAATAAAAATCGCCAAAAATAAGCTTAATCTGTGCGATATTATGCATGTATGTCTGCACACAAAACCAAGAGTTATGCAGCTAAAACTTTTTTCATAACTACACAATATCTACTATGGGTACTATTTAGAACTTTTTTCACTCGAGACTGCATTACTTTAGCTACTCAATGGAAGGAATGTTTACTTAGACCCTCTGCATGCAGACAATCAGATGTTTAAACTTTATAAACTACATAAGAGAGATATGAGTTATCTGCGCCTTAACTAAATTCTATACCAATACATATGTATAAAATTGGACTTTTAAAAGTAGAAACTATATATATCACCCTTTATGAAAGCCTCAAGGTACCTTATTTCATTTTTCTCTATGTGCAAATCATTAAAAATATGTATATACGTGGGTATGTA
Source organism: Dasysyrphus albostriatus (assembly GCA_946251815.1). NCBI lineage: Eukaryota > Metazoa > Arthropoda > Insecta > Diptera > Syrphidae > Dasysyrphus > Dasysyrphus albostriatus. Next base: position 25,371,882 of record OX276336.1, on the reverse strand, counting down.
CTCTCGAAAGCACTAAATTCAAGATTCAAGAATTTTCAAATGGGTATTTGACTCACCTGTTCTGTTAAATCCATGGGTGCAATGGACAGCAACTAAATCAAAAGGTCGTTCATTTATGAAATTATCGACGATTTCAATAAAGGAACGAGTTTGCTCGATAGATGGAGTTTCGCCATGACCCCGACATTGTAATTTCACATAAGTGGCTCCCTTAGCTTCGATAACTTCACGATCATAGAAACGTTTCGTGTTTGTCAAATCTATCCAAAGTCCCAATTTTAACTAAAAATGAAAATCGAAAAGGGAAAGCAATGAAATTAAAACCCCAAACTGTTTCATAGGCTTGTACATACTTTTAATGCCTTTACATAGCCGAATATCATTTCAGGTGGAAACATACAATCCAAGGGCATTTGATCTTTGAACTTATTACTGAGCGGAGTCTTGAAGGCGATAAATTTGTCAGCAATGATATTCTCACTTTTGCGTGGACAGTGTAGCCAGCGATTTGGAAGTGGTCCAGGGCCACGGTGGTTGGACATTTTGCTTTTGGTTTTGGTTGTTTTTGCGATGGCTAATTGATCTAAATAAAATGTTCGGATTTATGTTCATCACATTTGTGTTTAGAACAAGAAAACTTGTGCCACGCAGCTAAATTGTAATTTACCTATTCAATTGAGATTGGATGTGTGTAAGGATAAGTTCCAGCGAAAAATAAAAAAGAAGAGATCAACGCCAAACAAAAACCACCAAAGGGGAAATCGTGGATGAACTAATTTTTGACGTTACGTATATGATTATTTTGACATGAGGTGCGAGTGCAAAAAGGAAAGTGAAAGTTGCTCAACTGCCGATAAGGAAGTGTTTGTTAAAAATATGGTTGCCTGGACACAAACATACATAAGGGCTACAGCACATTAGCTATGTTTTTTGTGAGCGCAAACAGGATTAAAAAAGTTCCGTCAAAAGTTTTGATTTCAAGACACTAATACAAAAATCGGTCTTAAGATCAATGTTTTGATGTAAAACTGAAGAAAATTCAAAAAGATTATGATGTCGAACTTTCGAACTATTTGTTGTTCGACCATCTCAGCAGATTTTGGATGTAGCGGTACATGATTCATTCGAGAGTCGTTACAGTACAAATGTGAGTGTCGTTACACTAATATTTCCACCTAAATGAAATCGGAATTTTCGGTTCAATGAAAACTATAGCTCGAATTCGTGGAGTTTGATTTCATTTAGATTTGGTTGAAATCTAGAGTTTTCATTGAAATTTCGTCAAATTTCAATGGACGGTATCCAAAATTTCTGAAGACGAGTAGACGATTTGCGATAGTCGCAAATCTTTGCGAGCACTGACGTCAAGAAAAAACCGCAAATGCCTTACGTTTGACAGTGTTCGCAAACCTGTAAACACACGTGTTTAGACGATTTGCGATCATGGTGCTCGCAAATGACATGCTCGCAAATAAGATCGCAAATTTTGCAGCATATTTGCGAGGTGTTCACACGATTTGCGGCAACATTTGTATTTAGATATCATATTCTTACTCATTTGCAGATTTGCGAGTCTGACATTTCTCTTTTGACAAATTTGTTTAGTTGTTGAGTTTTGTCATAGCTATAAGGCGCGTCTCACCAAATAAAATCTCTAAGTGCTCAAATTTTTAAGGAGATTACTGAGACGAAATTTTTTTGGATTTATTTCTCAATGTTCTTTCTCTGGTTAAACAGCTGTTCATTTGACACCCAAACTGCAAATTGTCGCGAATGTGCAAATACAAAATAAAGGTAGAATGTTAATAAAAATGAAAACAAATTGAATTTGCTTTTATTTTTCATTCATTTGATAAGGTTTTGTACTGAAATACGAGAATTATATCACATGATTTTTTCATACAAAATGCAACGGAGAATCTTGTCCCACCAAAGAATTCCGCCTCCGTCAACTTGACATTGAGCGCTCAGTGAGATTTTAGTTGGTGAGACGCGCCTATAGTCTCAAAATATAATATAGGTAGACATATGTACATACAAACAGACATGGGTATGCATCTTATATGTATATTTTGGTGCTGTTTTATGGGCTGTATTTTCATAAAAAACAAAAAAAAATAAATAAATTTAAACCATAAAAAATAATAATAAAAATTATGAAGGTACCTATATAATAAAAACCACAGCCAATTACTTCAAGTACAACAACAAAATTCATCGCAAATGTTCGCATTTGAAGTGTTGTTCCAATTTCGTGTTTTCGCAAATGGTTGTGACTGTCGCAAATACTCGCAAATTGTCACAAATTATTTTTGTGGGTGTTCACATGATTTGCCAAAATGCCACAAATGCGTTTGCGACTTGGGCCTCGCAAACCATACGCAAATGGTTTGCAAGCATTTGCAGGCTGTCCCAAAGTTATGTTCTGACGATTTGTGATCAAAGACCGCAAAATTAGCTATTTGAGTCCTCCAAGAAAATGGTGTTCAATGGTTTTTGTCATTTTATTTTGAAATTTTTGGATTGATTCAAACCATTCAGGAAGTTTATCGAGACAAAAAAAAAAGAAGATCAACTAGTTTATAGTCTATCGGCCAGAGTTCAATTTTAGGACTTCAATGACGCCCAAAGCAGACTAATGTCAAAATCTTACATAATAATAATTCTTCAAGACTCGTATTTAAGATGAGGCTTGAATATAAACATTTGAGTGGATGCATTGTTTATCGATGAACACACATGTCAAAGAATATAGAGAACTAAATTTGTATTTGCAAAATTTCCCTGATAAAAATTGTAAGGATGTTCATGCATGTTCATGTGTAAAATGATAAGTTTACGCAAAGTTCTTTCTTTTTTTATACATTTGATTAAATGCTTATGCTAGCTAATTCAATCAGAGTAAGAGTCATAAATGATGTGTGGATAAGTTTAACCAGTTTGGCTAATTTTCCGCAACAAAATCCTTTGATAAGTTTAACCAAATTGTGTTAATCATTTCCCATACAAAATTTGACAGTTCATTAACCAAAAGATAAACTTAACCAATTTGTAAACTTATCTACGGTTTTTCGAAGTTGCATAAATACCCTTAGTAATTATTTGTGGACAAAAGACTCTTATTGTCAACAGATTACGTGTTCAAAGGCAGTCTTTTATTATCTTCTATCGGGATCCGGATCTGGATTAATTTTACACGTAATACAAAAACAAAATAGTGGGAAATTTTCAAAATTGTTTTTGTAGTACGTGTTAAAAGTTAATCCAGATCCGGATCCCGATGATAATAAAACACACCTATTATATTCCAAGTTATTGCATAATTTATTTAAAAATCAAAAACAAATTTTTTTCGTCCACAATAATAACAATATTATATTCCAAGTCATTTTATAATTTTGTTAAAAATCAAAAACAAAATTGTTTTTTCGTTCATAATAATTCGTTAAAAAAAGAACATTAAGCGGCAATTAAAAAATAACTAACTATCAAATTCGTAGACCGGCTTGCCTTCAGAGTCCCAAGTATAGTTGCATTTCTTAAAAGCACAAACCATGTAAAGAGCTGAAATGAAACGGTATTAATAACAACTCGTGTTATTTAAAAGTATGAAAATAAGAACAACTTACTTGCCGCCTCCCACTCAGATTTGGACAGAGTTCCATAAGGCTTAGAATTATAGTTGGTTGCATTGGCAACCTTCCTAACATGAGCAAACTCTTCGTCATCTTTAGAAGATTTCTGTACAAAATACGACTGTAAAGCCTGCATTCTTTCCAAAAGGGGCCTTCCTGTAGGGTTTAATAAAACAAAGGCAATAAGATATATAGTTTTCAAACGATTCCCACTTGCTTACCCTCTTCAAATGATTCTTTGTAATACTCCGCAAAAGTATTGTTCCGGGCCAGTTGCAAACCATGCTTCCTACAGAGTTTCACCAGCGTTGGGAAGTGCACTAGGAATTCAGGACAATCGACCACTCCCTCAAGATGAAACTGATACTTGGCACCGAACAGAGTCGGCTTCTCCGTATCAGATATAAAATCAATGCGATACAAGTCGTTTCCAAACGATTTTCTATTTTCAGAGAGCCGCAAGCGTCTCATTATCTCATTGGCGTTCGGAATTGTTGCAATGAAATAGCCATTTGGCTCCAAACACTCAGCTGCGTTACGCACCATACAGTCGGCTTGAGTTAGTGACTCAAAAGCATAATGAAAAGCAAACTGGCAACTCACCAGCTGGAGTTTAATTGAGCGATCTTGGTAGCGCTCCCTCAGGCGCACCAAAGTTGAATCACATGCAAAGAACTCGGCCGTGAAACGAGAACCCATTTTGTTGTTCCTGTTCATCATTCCATCGTATCGAGACTTGCACTGCTCCACACTCACCTCGGCTATGTCGGTGCCAATCAAATGTGTGATTCCACCCTTTTCCCATTTAAATAAGTCGCCGCCTTTACCGCAACACATGTCCATTACTCGAATCGGCTCACCGAGTTTACGGCTGTTTTTAATTTTATTCAAGTACTCATTTATAAACATACTTTTGGTCCAGTTATTAAAATTGCGCATGTGGAGGATGCGAGATTTAGAGCGTTCGTCAAGCCCAACTTCCTTGAGTTTATTGTAATGGGAGGCCACCACACTTGTGTGGTCGGCTTCACGTGTGCCGTGTGTGTCTTTCTTGGGCTGTTTTGCAAGAGGAATATCGTCTCCTTCATGGTCTCTTTCATTGATTTTACGTTTTGTGGAAAGAGGTCCTGATGGAGTCTTCGTGGCGCTTGGAACAGAGTCAGCAGCTTCTTCGGTATCACTGCCTTCTTGGTGGTCAGCCGTTGCAGGGTTTTCTTCACCTTCGGATTCACTCATTGTACTAATATTTTAATTAAAAACTTTTTTTTTTGTTTTATGTTCTAGAATTTTAATTTTAACGCAGCCATACGATCGAATTAAAACTTTAAAAACCAATAACCAGTTTTTGACGGCGGCTGTATGACCAGAGTTGACAGGTAATTAAGGAATGTAGTAGAACAAATGGATGACAATGGGTGTATTCAAATATACAATAAAATGGAAACGCCCAGTTAAACAAGAACATTTATTTCTGTTTCATGTTTTAATCAAATATTTGTAAAGAGCTTATGAAAATGCCCAAAAGGGGAACAAGTTAAGCACATTTGATCTTCAGTAAGAGCCAGTGGTGGTTTAAGTTTTGATCCATGAAAAAGCAAATTTTATCTCATCGATTGCAGAGAGTAAGGACGGGTTGTACAAATGGGTTTTTTACTTGCTGATTTTGGCGGAACTGCTTCGGTTCAACAATGATTCAAGGTTCAAGTTTGCTATAGTAGTAGCCAATTTAATGCCTGAAGCATCTTTGAACCTCAGTAAGTTCACTGAAGTTAGTGAGATAAAATTGGTGAGCCAAGTATTAAATATTGGTACAACTAGCCCTTTATACTACGTTTTAATCAAACACTAATTTGAGATTTAATAAGATTTACCCCAAATCTTCTACAAATCTTGAAGATTTACCATACAATTTTATTTCGTAAATCTTGAAGATTAGAAATTAATCTTATTAATACTACGTTTTCATTAGAGCCGAAATGAGGTAATTTTGCAGATTGCAGAAAGTGTTTCCATATAATTGTTTGACAACGCTGTTGTTTTGTTTTTACTTCTACGTCGATTGTCACTGTTTAAAAATTTGCGATACAAAAATCAATTAAAATGGAAAACGACACCAACAAATCTGTTGTGGATTTGTACTATCCATGAAAATAGGCAGCCAGTGATAGAATCATCCACGCCTAATACCACGATGTTGACCCAGAAACCAGCACCCAACTAACAAAATTGCTTCGCATTTCAAACATTAAAGTGTTATTTGTTTCTATAGCGCTCCATTTAGCCCTCTGACAGAAAGTTAACACCTTATTGGAGCATTACTGAATCCTTAAATATTCTCTGGTGCAAATTATATCAGCTTCATAGAAGCGATGTACCAATGTTTCTTTAATCTCTCTATACTGCTCTTATGAAGTAACCAAGATACTTTGACTCTAATAGTCATCCCGTAAAATTATTATACAACCTTTATGTTAGTCTTTATTTCTATATTGCTTGCATTAGTGAATATGGTGACGCCAAGCTAAAATCGGCCATTTTATAATTTATATTCAATTTAGCACCTGAGTACAAACATTTCTTATTGTTGACAATGTTTAAGGTTGGTATTAATTAATTAATTAATCTATTATATCTCTATTTATTTAATTAAAAATATGTGTTTGTTATAGCCATACTAATCTATTATTTTTATTTTTATTCAAGAAAGTTTTTTCTTCTTGAATGCTTCTTATCTCATACGAGGCAATTATAGATAAAAGCGATTCCAATTTAATGCATTGAACTGTGTATCAGAAATTGGTGGAGCGGTTAGCGAGTAAGACAATTGGTTCGAAGGGACAAGGGCTAGGTTCCTAGTTCTAGCAACAATTTTTTTTATTAATTTACTGTGAACTTCTTTAAGACTGTTATAATTAACTCCACAAAGGTACAATAGGAGTGAACAAAGGTCGCCTTTTTCACTCTATGGAGTTTTATGCAATGCTTATATGCAAAGATTGAATGAAAACGAAAAGCATCTATGGAGCAATATAGAAGCGAAATTGTTAGTTGGGCAGCATGGGTGTTAGATTCAAGGCTACGCCATTTACTCTGATATCAGACATTTTTATACAAATGGAGCTCTTGGGATAGCATTTTCTATTAATTTAAATGGAAATTAACGCCAGAAAACCTGTTGATAAGTATTGCCAATGAATGAAAATGGTAAATGATGAGTCCAAGCGAGTAAGCTGGACAAAACGCCAATTTGTAAGATTAAAGGCCATAAAAAGCTATTTTAAATCAACTATTTCCTGTTAAAGCAAATAAATTTACAAAGTAATTGTTCAAATTAGTTTACTAATTTATTTTGATTATTTTTTTTTTATAATTTAATTAGCGGTCGCCAAACACAAGAACATCGATTCTAGAAGTCATTTTATTTGTGCCAATCGTTCTGAAAAAGTTGAGGAGGAAGTTCGTTGGTTAAAGGAAACGAGATACAAGTAGTGGTGGATTAAGTTGCGCATCAGTCTAGGACTAAAAAATAAAAACAAGAATAGGAAGAAGTAGTTTATCAATAAAATATGCACCTAAATTCAATTTAATTTGATTTATTTTTTCTTTTCTATAGTGTGTTCGGCGTCTACTTTAAATTTGACACTTTGAATCAGAGAGATTGGTCGAACTATGATTCAATTGAATTCCATTTAGGTGTGTTTGCTTTTCGTTCGCCTATTTTTCAACCTAATTTCGTGCAAATTTGGTTGAAATTATCTCATTTCGAAATGAGAATTTGTATGGAAAATGAGGTAATTTCTTATCTGATTTGGAAATATTCAACGAAATTACCCGATTTCGCCTAATGAAAACGTAGTATTAGCCTTCAGCTCCAAAAATAAATGAAAAAAAATGAATGTACTAATTACTACATTTATTAATTTATTTATTAATGCATCTTACGTGATTGAAATGTTTGTTTCATTCATATTTACATTAATTTAAATAAAATCATATTCGTCTTGGTTTTCATTTCCGTACTTCAATGTTGACATTTGAACCATTTAGTTTAGAGTTGATCGAATTGATTTTATCTAATTTCCAACCTTATTTCGTGCAAATTTGGTAGAAATTACCTCATTTCAAAATTTGAATTTGTATGGGAAATGAGATCATTTCGGTTGTAATTTGGAAATTTTCAACAAAATCACCTCATTTGGGATAATGAAAACGTAGTTCAAATCTTTTAAGACTTTTACTTTTCACTTTTACAAATCGAACGAACACCCAACTAACAATTTTGTTTCTATATTCATCCATAGATGCTTTTCGTTTTCATTCAACCTACACATAAAAGCATTGCAAAAGACTCCATAGAATGAAATAGAAAAATATCGCAACGTACGAAATTTAGGCCTATTCTGCCAAATCTGTTAGTCTGCTATGAATTTTCTGTTACAAATCATAAAAGATTTCCAACATAAAAGATCTTTTATGATTTGTATTCAGGTGCAGTGATGTTAGTTTAAAACAAGTAGTAATATTAAATTAATCTTTTAAAAATAAAAATATTTCTAAATGTTTAGAAAATTTGTTTTTGGTTGCGGTCGTGATAAAGAAACACACTAGGACTACTCAGGACATTCAACAGGCTCCACTTAGCCAATTTTACTGGTCCTGTGCATCCGTCTACAAAAATAATTTATTTGATAATCTATTTGATAATATGTTTATAAATACATATCTACAATATATTTGTTTACGTTTTTAAGAACATTTCGTTGACAAAATAAAAGATAAATATCAATTTTTACTTGATATACGTGTGTACTTATTAAAATCTTTTATGATAAAAGTCAGAGAAGTTTGTCTACTCTTTTATGATAACAGATTGAATAACAGATTTTGGCATGCTGAATACCAAAAATGCGATTTGTAGAAGATTTTGCTATGAGTTCGAAAGTTTGGCAGTTCATAATTTTATTTACGCTAGCAGAATACCAAAATTAAAATTGATAAAAGATTTTTTGACATCTTAAACTTTTGTATGGAAATTCATAGCAGAATAACAGAATAGTAAAATAAAAGACAATGCCGAATAGGCTTAATTGTCTTTTATATTCTCACAAAGAGCGTTGCATCACGCTTTGTTTGACCAAACTTTACATTTTATCAGAGACCGCCGGACAGCGCTTGTCTAGGCTAAAAAGGTGTACAAGTCGGTAGTCGGCCTAATGCTAAAAACAGGAAATGAAAAAATACAAAAAAAAATCCGCTGTACCAATAAAAATTACTGCAATGTGGAAACCCCTTCCCAGAGTGGTTGAAGAGTTGATGGAAGTGACAAACTGATGAGACGGCAAGACAAGTGCAAAAAATGTGCAGTGAAACGCCGCAACCATTTATTTCGGTATATCATTTTGACATTTGCATTTGCATTAACACAAAATAAACAAAAAAGCTAACTGATATGATAACACTATATATTTTACTGCCAAATCCACCAAGTATTCCATGAATATTGAAACTGAATCGCCAAATAGATGATCAAAAATGCAAATAGTTATCAGCAGCATCAGAATTACAATAAAATTTATCCTTCGCATGACATCGCATCCGGCTACACTTAGAAACATTTTATCTCTTTCGACTGCCACAACATCAACGCTTACTATCGCATCACAAAGGACTTAAAAAAATTCTCTACTCTAAAACTTCGTTTTCAGCGTCGGACACAATCGACTTGTGTCTTTTTCTGATTTTTCCACAGTAAAGACGTGTTTTGCTCATAGTTCTCGTTTTATATGCTGTGTCTGTCTGCGACGGTAGCAAAAAATTTCTAAGTTCAAAAAATCCATTGACTTAGAAAAATTTTCACAAAAATTTTTACATCATTATTAAAGCACTAATCAAATCAAAGACTTTTCAAAATGAGTGTTGAAGTTTGCGAAGATGTTCCAATTTCTTCGGAAGATCTCCCAGCGGTCGCAGTAAGTATGGATTTAGATAATTGATTTTTATTAATATTTTCTCACTTTGTTGGTGGAAAAAAAAAATAAGTTGAAATTTTCACAAGACCTGAAAATGGCGACAAAGACTGCGACGACGACGACGAACGAGCGACCAAGTCCCACCACACCACGTCGTTCTCGTCGTCGTCGTAGTCAACGTTCATTTTGTTCGTTCTCTGTTCAGCGAAGGCGAAGGCAAACCACGCGAAGTTTTTTTTATTTAATTTAATTTTTTCTTCATTATATTTTTATTAAATCAAAAATTTGAAGTTGATTTTTTGAAGGTTTAAGTCGATTGTAGAACAAAAGAGTATTCTGCGAACTAGCAGGGCAAGAGAAAATTTAGTTTCTTCGGGGTTTTATATAATTTTTTCATGAAGTTGTACTTTCAATTCAAAATACATATATAATAGCTATATATTTTTATATGCAATGTATTCAGGTGTAAAAGGGATCAGGGATGAGACTTGTCCTGCCGCCGAATGCAAAGTCAGACGAGGGGCACCAAGTTGGCAATTTTTCTTTCTTTGTAACCTATCCATACATTACATTTTCCTAACCTACCTGCACATGTACCTACACTAGGGTTTTCTTTTAATATTTGATGAAAAGAAAATCAATCCTTTTGTTTTTTTCTGAGAAAGTGTATTACATTCATAGCGAATAAGGAATTTTTTTGTATGTTAAATTTTTAATGTTATTCGCTGATATCGGAAGTTGATGGAATCCACGTGTAGATTGATCGGTTAGGGCTACAAAACTTGCAAAATATGCTTTATTTGCCATGAATCCAGTGAAATGAATAACGCATTTTTTTGAAGTTTCTTATTTCATTTTGAAATCTGATCTTATTCTAATTGAAGCGAAAAAGCTACAATCAATGGTAATGCATTGAGCAATTAATTTCTTTGATGGACGAGATTGCGCAGGCCCTTAGGTACAGAAGTTTAGAAACAAGTTTGGTAGGTATTTTGTTTTTGGGATTTTTTAGTTTATTCATACCTATATTTCTTTTAAAATAGTAGGTAGTTACAAATATCCGATCACATAAAGTCTTTTCGAACTTGCATTCTTGTGTTTTAACAGTTCTCAAATTGGTTCAATTTATTTTCTTTACTATTTAGGTATATAAAATTAGGAAATTTGGTGAATGCATCTAGTGGTCTGGCCTACCACAATAGACTTAAGAATCTTTTCACACCAGCAGATTTTGTCTGTAGAAAAATTGAGTTTTTTTTAAGAAGGAAACGAATCAAGGAGAGCTAACAAAATCGCTGGGGTCAATTCTGTGAGCATATTTTTTTTATGACTTCATAATACCTACATACGTGATAATTTTGTAATCGTTTAACACTACAATAGAATTAAAAAGAAAATAAACTAATTTTCTTTTTATTCCCAAATGTGAAAAGTTCAAGAAGTTTTACAAGAATGTCTGTTTGTTGTTTCTTCATGTGAACCTGTCATTACCTACCTACTTAAAACTAACCCACTAACTAACTACCTATTAAAAAAATCTTCATTTCATATTGCAAGTGGTTCCTGAAGTACAGGATTGCAAAAATGGTAAAAATAACAACTCACTTTTTCATAATCGAAACAAAAAACTTCTAAATATTAAGGGTATTCATGCAACGTCGTAAGTTTACAAATTGTGTAAAATGATAAGTTTACGCAAAGTTTGCATGAACGACCTTTTTTATACATTTGATTAAATGCTAAATACTTCAATCACATCAAGAGTCACAATGACGTTTGGTTAAGTTTAACCAGTTTGGTTAATTTTACGCAACCAAATCCTTTGATTAGTTTAACCAAATTGTGTAAATCATTTCCCATACAAAATTTGACAGTTCATTTACCAAAAGATAAACTTAACCAATTTGTAAACTTATCTAGGGTTTTACGAAGTTGCATGAATACACTTATTATAATAACTAATTATAAATGGTTATAATTATATTTGTTTCTTTAATTAGGTATGTATGTTAGAAATACTAAAATCTTAAAAAAAGAGGCAGAGAGTTAAGTCTGCAAGCTGAATCGAGAAAAAACTAGGTACCTATGCGGCAATAAATTAAAACCCAATACAAACAATTTTAACATTGCAAAAACATTAATTTAAATGAAATACAACTGAAAATTCAGCAAACGATACATTTTTTTTATAAAAACTGACAAACTTTGCTCATGCAAATCATGTGCATAGATTACATGTGTTTCTGAGATAGGTTTTCTTTTCACAAATGCCCTATTGAATAAACGAGACTTGTTTGCTTTGATCAAGTTATTGGATTATTTGACTACGCGACTGATTTGGCAGAGCCCCCTACAATATTCACCCTTATTACAGTAGTTGTCGTTTTACTTAAACGATACGGCTCTAGGAGCGACAGTTTCGGTTTCAGTAAAACGAATATCATCATAATGGTGAGGAGGATGAAGGGGGGGAGATAAACCTTTACTTTTAATTTTAAATAACACCAGTTGTACCTGGAGCCATGTTGTACTTTCGTTTTAGTTAGACGACAACCCTAATAAGGGTGGGTCCGAATCATAAAATAGATAATATATGGACCGCTTTGTATGCAACAACATCATCGAAAATATGTTTCCACGTGCTGAGGAGGATCTTCATAGATTAGTTATAGAACGGTTTCAAGTGCAAACAATCGATGATATGAAATGGTCACCACAGTATCCTGATCTCAAACCCATGGAAAATCTATGGAAGATTGTAGATCAAGGAATTGCCAGAAAATTGCGGAAATAGGTACAAAATCTTTGTCCAGACCAAGGAGCCTTGGATAAGTATTTCAGGTTCCACTGTTTCGAATTTTCTGAAGAATTTGCCTTGTACAGTGTACAAAAACATGCATTTGTAGAGGAGTTGAATTGATATTGTTTGCAGATTCAAATAAATTTAGACGGTCGAAATGGTAGCCCAGTGGCCATGGAATATTCATTTTTGATGTCAATGAATAGCCCCCATTATTTAGAATTTTTAGTTATGAAAGTTAGTTTTTGTTATTACTTTTGCTGTGTAATAATAAGAGCATATAAAAAGATTATAAAATATATTACAATCCAGGCATTTACCTATACAACTGAGTTTTATTTCTGAAAAAAAAGTTTCTTTTGTCGTGGCCAACTCTGTATGTACATACAGCTATGGAAATATAATTAAAATCTCTAAAATGTTTGGACCTGTTTCTTAATAAAATTTTCAGAACTAGTGCTATCTATCTCGTTCTTTGTTTTGGCATTAATATCATCTCACATTTTTTGATATACACGTGCTTTATTGTGTTCTATTTGTGGATTAATAAAAAGTATTCAAAATCCATTTGGAATTATAATTAAGACCAACATTTTCTATAACTTCTTAAAAAAAAAACTATGAGTCTGGTAAATTGCAATTTTTTATTGACGCTGAGTTAAATATTGATTATACATATATCACGAAAAAGCTATAACAAAATCAAAAAGTTGCACACCGGAGGAACGAGGAGCAATTCTTATGCTCAGAGAGCATTAAATCAAATATCAAATAATATCAGTCGATACCAAACAATAGTCATGAATGCATTAAGCATTTTCACCGAAATAAGACCATGTCCGAAATTTCACGAAAAGTTAAAGCCGAAAAGCAACACCTAGAGTCGGTCGCAAAATCATAATTTTGTCGAAAAGCGACCAAGTTAAAAGCTCGGTTGATATTCATCGGGGAAATTCTGCCGAATTCGATGTTCATATAACACCGAACATGACATACCGAATTTCCCTCATTTTTGTAAATGGTAAATAAAATAAAATTAATTAATTACAAAATTAGAAAATAATGTTTATTTCACTGAATTTAAAACTGTCCTGATTATATTTCCATAGCTATAGGTAGTACATGCCACCGAAAACAAGTAAAAATCAAATAGCCACAGGTTTTGTTCATCATAATATGGCAATTAATATATATAAATCCATTAACCCCATTTTGAGTATTGTCCGACAAAACTACTATTGGGGACGGAAACAATGTTAAATAAACAAAACATATATATTGTGGTCGATATACTAATATGAAGAATGTTAAATACATTAAAATGGATTTCGGTGAAACAAAAAATAATTATGGATACCTTAATATTTATATTTAAAATAAAAAAATAACTTAATAATAATAATTCACACTTACCACATTTTTTTACAAACTGTAGAACACAAAATATGTTTTTTTATCAAATTTTTTTATTCAATTTTATAATAATCTTCCAAAAATGTAAAAATATAAAATAATTTAGTAGGATCCAAGCGGATCGAAAAACCCTCTTTCGTTTGTAGTTTTTGAAAAGTACTTGAGTGCCTACCGTGATAAACTTCGAAAGTTTTTTTTAGGAAAAGGGATGGTTGAACTTAGAGTTGGTATGTTCTTGATTTAAACTTTGGTTAAAATTTAAGAAAATTAAAGCATTAAAAGAACCTTTAATATGAAAGTGTTTCCAAAGCTTTCTCCAAATGGCCAGGAATGAAAACCTCCCAGTTTCAGGGACAACTTAAAACTAAAAGAACTTCAATAGGAGAAACTAACTTGCTGCAAGTACACTTATTCTTTAAACTTCTGAATATAAAAAAAAAGTAAAACTGAAAATTTTGTCTCATTTCTTTAAATCGAAGTTTCTATGAATCGAATTTTTTTTTTCCTTTAATTTTGAGAATTCGACGTATGGAAGTTCCACTGTAGTGGTATTATTATCATGAAATTTGGTAAAAATGCTTTATGAACTAACAAAATGAATAATCAAAAGAGTCTTTAAAAATACTTCACATGGAAGGGTTTTTTTTTTTTGAAGAAATTGGGAACTGTGGTGTTGTTTTTCAAAATTCTTTGAAAAAGATACCATCCTCAAGGAACTTGGTAACAATTTTTCATTGACTACGAGGATGAAGAGTAAAAGGAATTTACAAAAATATCAAGGGTCAAACGGTGTTTTTTGTGGGTTTGAGTAATTGGTGCTATTTGTTTTTGAAAAAAAGTATTAAACTTTCCTTCACCCATAAAAAACTCCCTTTTACTATTGATATTTTTATAGATTCTTGATTCTTAATTCCCTCTCCCCCTCAAAAAAACACCCTTCCATGTGAAATATTTTCAAAGACTTGATTCTTCTTCTCATGGTACAAGAAACGTTTTCACCAAGTTTCATGACGGTACTATTTTGTTTGTTTTATTTTTCATTTTTTACCTGTACTTATTTATATGTAAATATGGTTGAAAAAGACTGGGAAATGGAAAGCCAAAGAAACCTATGTCCTCGGTAGCGCTGAAAATTCATTTTATACATAGAACACAAGAACCTACATAAAGTGTCTGACAGAAAAAAATGTTAGATGCCTTTAAATAGCACGTCTTCGATTGTCTGATTGCTCAAAATTTCATTGTTATGGTAGTATGATTCTTTCTCTGGCAATTAATTGTAAATTGACATGGTTGTAAGACAATTTTTCATTGAGAGATCTGACAGTATAGTTTGGTGAGATTTTCACCAAGTTTCCCAAACAAAATTTTCATATGCAAATTCCACTAAGTTAACTGCATCTTCCACAACTGAAAAAGAATTACGTATTGTACTTTTAAAACAAAAAATCGCGTGATTTTCAGGTGGTTAACATTACACCACTAACCGCGAACGTCGTTTCAGTTAGGCCTAGAATATTAC
The DNA here is from genome assembly GCA_946251815.1 of Dasysyrphus albostriatus. Lineage (NCBI taxonomy): Eukaryota > Metazoa > Arthropoda > Insecta > Diptera > Syrphidae > Dasysyrphus > Dasysyrphus albostriatus. The sequence continues at coordinate 25,356,543 of OX276336.1, read as the reverse complement.
ATAACACCAATAATTGAGGAAACTAATTGCAGTTAATGAATTATTTCGACCGATTTTTCTATTCGAAATCCGCATTGTTTCGCGAACACAGTATGCACTTTGAAAATATATATCTACGATTTATTATTCAAGCTTAATTCAATCCATCCTTTACATACTTTCAAGAAGCCAAAATCTGATGAGGAATGCACTGGAAAAAGCGGACTTGCGAGAACTACTACGCATATATAGTTTGCAGAACATTAGTGCTCACAGCTTTGTTCATAAATTTATAATTGTTTATAGTTATTAATAATGGTTGATGTTTACCGACATATATATGTATATACATATAGATACTTAAGTAATAGCTGAAGAATAAAGAAATTACCTATCGACGAAAAAATGACAAAATTACAAAAAAATACATTCCGCATAGATATACATACTGCTAAAGTCTTAAAACGGAAACTTATAATAATTCTGTATTAAGCTTTGCTAAGTAAAAAAGAAAGCGAAATAAAATCATATTTCTTCATCTCTTTTTTTTTTACAGGAAAATAATTCCCAAAACGGCGGTGATAATAGTGATCAAATTAATGGGGTTAGCAACGGTCATGACAAGACTAGTAGCAAACATAAGTCATCAAGCAAAGAAAAATATAGAGACAAAGATCGCGATCACAAAAGTTCAAAAAGTAGTAGCAGCCGGTAAGTCATTTATTCCATTGTTGAAAAGTATATACATATATGTTAAACTAAAATCTTATTTAAAACACTTATAGCGATAAAAGTTCATCTGATAAAAAGCATAGTTCGTCATCGAGTAGCAAAGACAAGCATAGAGACAAAGATCGAGATAAGAATCGAGAAAAGGATCAGCAACGCGATAAAGATCGTGATAAGGATAGGAGTGATAAGCACAAATCCTCTTCATCATCCCATAAATCATCATCACGAGATAAAGATAAGGAACGTGAAAAGGATCGCCAAAGGGATAAGGATAGGAATAAGGAAAAGAGTCGTGATGACAAAGAACGTGAAAAGAATGCCGAAAAAGATAAAGACCGAGAACGTAATGGTGAAAAGGACAAAGACAAAGACAAGGAACGCCGCAAAGATCACAAAAGTAGCACTTCGAATAGTAAGTCTCGTTCTGATAGAGATAATTCAGAAAAAGATCGTTCCGATCGTCACAAGAGTTCATCATCAAGCTCTAAAAATAAACATTCCAGCAGCAGCTCTTCGTCTAGAAATAGAGAAAAAAGTAATCACTCGAGCAGTAAAGAACGTCATATCAAAGAGGAGAAGAATGAATATAATAATGGCGAGAGTATAAAATCCGAACTTCCAAATAATGATTACAATGAATCTTGTACCGGATTCGATAACTCTATTGTAAAAGAACCAGTTTTTATTAAACCAGAGGAGGGTTTTAACATGTCCCAAGCAAGTTCTTGTGATTATTCAATGACTCAGTTCAAGAAGGATGAACCGCCGTTCGATATCAAGGAAGAAGCTTCTGACAATGATAATGAGGCTGAAGCTTCTGGCAGTAATCAACAAGAGACAATGGAAGTTGATGAGGAAGAAGTTGATCCACTTAATATTAATTCAAATTCGATAAAAGAGGAGGAAGAAGAAGAAGACGATGAAGACGATGTGCCTTTGATTAAGCGTAAACCAACAGCTGTTTTGGAAGATAGTGATGAGGATGTTCCGTTGCTGCAAAGGAAGAAACTTAAAGTTTCCAAAAAGGAAAAGGAGAAGAAAGTTGAAAAAAAGAAAGAAAAGAAAGTCAAGCGTGAAATTAAAGAGGAAGAGGACGATGATTATGATGAGAAACCTCTTAAGAAAAAAATTAAAAAGGTTAGTTTAAAAATAAAAATAACTGATAAAATAAAAATATAAATAACAATAAAAATATTTATTTTTAAGGAAAACCCAACAGTTCAGCCAACTCCAACTAAAAAGAGGGGTAAGGCCGGTGTGAAAGAGGAAGAAACAGAGGTTTGGCGTTGGTAAGTATTCAATTTTTGTAAACAGATAGAATAGCCCAGGAAAATTAGACAAACAAATGGCAACACTAAAAAGTTAAATTTTAGTGGAGAGCTTTGTGTTGACGTCTTAAGCATTTCCTGAAAAGTTCCGTAAATTTGAGCCGGGGCTAAGTTTTTTTTTGGGAGGGTAAAACTTATGTAATTTTTTTCAAAAAACTAATGAATATCAATATTCATAAAATTCTGGGTACTTTTTTTTCGTAGGAGCAAAAGATTTCGAAAAAGCACACAAACATTAAAATAAGAACTTTTTAGTGTAGTGAAATATTTTTTCTTCATTTTGCCAGGGGAGCATAGGTAATGAGCGCGTTTGTGCACGTTTTTCTCAAAATCTGTTGGTTCTACGAAAAAAACGTGACATCATCTTTTTTGTTCAGAATTTGATGAGCTTTAATAATTTGTTTTTTGAAAAAGTTTACATTTGCTGACATATTTACAAAAAACTGTTATTTTTCTTTTACAGTACAAAATCAAAAGTGTTAATTTGACACGCTATAACATCAAGATTAAAAAATCTACCGAGTTCGTTAACAGCTCATTTTTTAGATAATTTTATTGTCTAAATGTTATCCTTTCATGATTTTGTTGTAAAAAGAATTTCATCGAGTTGTCGAATTAAAACCAAAATAACTTTCTTTTTCAAGATGGCGGTCTTCTCCTTAACCCGGACACACTAAAAACTTGGTTTTATAAAGAGGAGATGTAGCCAAACTCAAATCGTACAAACAATTTTTCCCACCGATTAATAAAATGTTAATACATTTTTTGACAAAAGTTACTCCACCGTGAAGTTCTTGAGTATGTTAATCTTTTTTGTGAAGAATAACATAAGGTACAATGGTACTGAATTTTGCCCCTTAACCTCCTTTTAAAAATTTAGCCCTGGCCCAAATATACGGAACTTTTCAGTAAACCCTTTAGACGTTAAAACAAAGCTCTCCACCAAAATTCAGCTTTGTCTTCCTGGGCTAAGAAGGTAAATAAGTTTGATTTTTCATTCATAAATGGCAAAAATAAGACTGCGTTTAATAACAAGAACTGTGCAATAACTGATTAGAGGATCCAACCTATGTATTGTGTTCGTTTGCTAAATGAGAAATAGTGTAAGAAAAGCCCATATTTTAAACAAATTTTTCAACCTTGACCACAATGCTCATATAGTCGTCTTTTAATAAAAGTTCCCAAGGTAAATTTTTGATGTGAAACATCTTAACGAGTAAATTCGATTGAATGGACCGTGATCTGGAAAATCCAGTTATTTAAAAGTAATATACGTATTTAGCTCTATATCTGGGAGTATATGTATAACCACAGATACTACATGATAGTTACATAGATGTCGCATCCAGAGCACACAAACAAATTACTACTTTTTTTATCATGGAACGAAGAGCTACGTCTCAGTTTTATCAAAATAGATTTCTTGAATCTTATTTTGTAAAAATTTCATTTTTGGATTCTTGAAGGGTCGTTTTTTCTCTCGAAAAGGTCCAGTATTTGATCTCGCTCTCTGCTTATCCAAGACTCGGCGCCGTAAAGCAGAAACAAATGTTTTGCCAAACATAGCAAAAGCTTATAATATCCTTTTGTTTTGAAATAAATTAATAAGTAATATGCACGACTGAATCACACGTATTTGCTCTTGTGTTCAAGATGCTTGGAACTTAAGAACTTTAAAATATGCAAATAATTGAATGACCAATTTCGAAAAGGTCACATCTCTGACAATTTAAAATGTTCAGGCTATGCAAAGAACTAAATATTTTCAAAAGCCTAGTTTAAAATTACAAAAAAAAAATACTTTTTAGTTACATGACAATGACAGTAAATATACTAAAGATGTATATTTTTTGAACATAATAGTTGCAGGGAAGCATTATGATTACATTGATATGAAATATTTATTTATTAAATTTAATTGTGAAATTTTGGTTGAAATCGAACCATTTCGGGTGAAGTGGGACTTTCGTTTCTAGCAAGAAAGAACGCTTTGACTCAAAAAATGGCGTCACAGAAGACGTCTTGTCAAAATGATCAACTGCATCCGGTGTTCCTTCAATTTGAAGAACATGAGATTCCGACTGCAACAAGAACACAAACGTTCTGAGCTCCAGCTGACACATTGGTGTTTCATTAGAGAATTTCTTACTAAAGCAATGCATTTTGCATGCATTGAGCAATGCTGCATTCAATGCATTAGATAAAAGTGGCCAATACCACTTTTCCTTGAATTCGGGTCTGACAGTTACTTGTGGCGATATCAAATAAATCAACTCCACCCATTGTTATTATTATTTTGTATTCATGAATTGCGTTTGGCATTGGAATAACGACTTAAAATAGAATTGTCGCCTCAACAGACAGCCACAATTTAATTGTTCTTGTCGAAAGAAAAAATAATTAAACCACGATTTCTTTCCTCATAACTTTTGGTTCGGTCAACTCTGCTTTACCAGTTATATTATTATAAGGCTCTTCAGCATTAAAATCTTCAAAATGTATATTCTAATTTGACTTCGCCAGCCAGCTAATTTGGAAATATGTTTAGATTTCTCAAAAGCTGGACACTATTATCAATTCCTTCGTTACCGCAAACAACATCGTTTTTTATAAGCAAAATTATAACATTTGTGTTATTTGCTGCATCAATATTCAAAAATATTTTGACTTCTCCCGAACTCGAGTTCTCGAGCTGATAAAAAACACAAATATATAAATATTTTTAAAAACTTGTTCAGAATTATTCCAACCACTTTTTTCGTGTTCTCTATCATCGCAATGTTGTGTTTGATTGTTATCTCGAATTTTTTTTTTAAAGAATTCAAAACTTGTCTTATAGTTCCTATATCGCAAGTAAAAAATCTCTAGCAACAAAACTATTAAAATAAAACTTTCTTAATTATATCAGCAAGTGATATTCACCAATTTGCTGAAGAACCGAACACGCAATTACTTCGGTAGATTTACATGAAATTTTAGTTTGTACTTGTATTTTTTTTACAGCATTGGTGTTGCCAGACTTTAAATCGTTCTTAATTAATTAAATTATTAAACCAACTCCTCGACTCGGTTTTTCATCACAAATTTTGGGTCAACTCCGCCCATTTCAACTCGATTCAGTACTCCCGAGCACTTTTCTGTGCAAAGAAAATTAGACTTCTTCAAATAAAATCTGCTACAACTATCAATTTCGCTCATCCAACAGCCAACTTACTGCAGAAAGAGATTTTTAGTTTATGGCCCATATTATGACTTGCGATTCGCCGAGTCTAACGTTCGACTCAACTCGAACGTTCGACTTTTCAAAAATAAAAACTGCGATTTTGTTCAAAATCAACAAGAATAACAGTTCGACATCGACGATATAGGTGAATGTTTGCTTAAAGTATTGAGTGACATTCAAGGCTTCCAATTTTTTGTCATTTAAGGCGAACTTAAGTCAGGCGAATCGCAAACGGTTATTCCACATAGTCACATTTGATCGTTCGACTTGGCGAATCGCAAGTCATAATTGGTGTCTATGATTTCGTTCTCATTGTATTAGAATTTTGTTGTTCATCAGCGCCAAAACTAGACATTAAATGTACCTCAGTCACTTAGTACTTAAATTTACCAAAAAGTACTTAAAGTAGTATCTCCACATTTCACTAAAGCGGTATCACTGATGTTTTATATTTAGTCTGAGAACATAGATGGCTAAGTGGCAATCGCTAACAAATGTCATGCGCTGTCATTTCTAGGTTATGTATCTGACATTTTATTTTCATTTCACAAATGGACTTATGTGTAAAAATTCTTCCAAAATTATTTTCTCAATTCCGTCGTCGATCTTCTTTGTTGATCAGTTATAGTTTTATAAATTATAATAATGAAACAAAGTTGAGTGCTGCTGCTGCTATTGTGTATCATTATTGCACTTCTAGTCGAAGTACAGCGACGAAGAAGAAAAGAAGGTATCGCAACATCAAGAAGTACAATTTGTGTTTACCTCTTTTCAGGTGGGAAGAAGAAAAGCGTGCCGATGGAGTCAAATGGAATACCCTCGAACACAAGGGGCCCGTCTTTGCACCACCGTACGAACCACTGCCCAAGAATGTGAAATTCTATTACGATGGCAAAGAAATGAAACTAGCCACCGACACCGAAGAGGCGGCAACATTCTATGCCAAAATGTTGAATCATGATTACGTGACCAAGAAGCAATTCAATGATAATTTCTTTAAAGACTTCCGAAAGACAATGACATCCAAGGAGAGAGACGTTATCAAGGACTTGAAGAAATGCAACTTCAAAGAGATGTTTCAGTACTTTACCGCCGAATCTGAGAAGCGTAAAAATGCCTCGAAGGAAGAAAAGGCTGCTCGAAAGGCAGAGAATGAGGAACAAGTCAAGGAGTTTGGCTTTTGTATTATTGATGGACATAAAGAGCGAATCGGAAATTTCCGATTGGAACCACCAGGTCTTTTCAGAGGACGTGGTGAACATCCGAAAATGGGTATGATTAAACGTCGTATTATTGCCGAAGATGTTTCCATAAATTGTTCGAAGGAAAGCAAAGTTCCAGTCGCCCCACCTGGTCACAAATGGAAGGATGTACGTCACGATAACACAGTCACTTGGTTAGCCTCTTGGATTGAAAATGTACAGGGACAAGTTAAATACATTATGTTGAATCCCTCGTCAAAGTTGAAGGGCGAAAAGGATCACGTTAAATATGAGACAGCAAGACGATTAGATAAGGTTATTGATAAGATTCGTTCAACATATCAAGGTGAATGGAAGTCAAAGGAGATGCGAGTGCGGCAGAGGGCTGTGGCTTTGTATTTCATTGACAAGTTGGCTCTGAGAGCTGGTAATGAAAAAGATGAGGATCAAGCAGATACTGTTGGTTGTTGTTCATTGCGTGTGGAACATGTTAGCTTGCACAAGCAGATGAATGGAAAAGAAAATGTTGTGGTGTTCGATTTTCTTGGTAAGGATTCTATTCGTTATTATAACGAAGTTGAAGTCGAGAAGAGGGTCTTCAAGAATTTGGAGCTTTTTATGGAAAATAAGAAAGATGGTGATGATCTCTTCGATAGGCTTAACACTCAGGTGTTAAATGAACATTTAAAAGAACTTATGGATGGTAAGTTTTGTTTTAAATAAGTATTTAAAAGATGATTTTTAATGCTGTTTTTTAATTTTATTTAAAAGGTCTGACTGCTAAGGTGTTCCGTACATACAACGCTTCGATAACATTACAAAATCAATTAGATTTGCTAACCGAGCCGGATTCAACTATTCCCGAGAAACTTCTAGCCTATAATCGGGCCAATCGGGCTGTAGCAATTTTATGTAACCATCAGCGTTCTGTGCCAAAATCACATGCCAAAAGTATGGAAACATTGAAGGAAAAAATTCGTCTAAAGAGAGAACAACTTGAGGATGCTGAAAGCGAGTATCCGGTAAGTTGTCAATTTTATGTGAAATTCTTTCAATATCAAATTTAAAGGGTTATTTGAAATAATTTACAAATTTATATTAAATTGACCGACTATCCGGGGTACTTGTATATATGCTTAGTGACAAAACAGAGACTAACGTTCAATCATAATTTAACATTCATTGGTATATATATATAAACTTGGTAATAGATTAACTGCGACTCCTATTTGCTTAGTGAACTACAATTATCTGCCCAATACGAATTTAAGGGCCAAAAGAAAATTGATGAAAGAATCATCGCGAGTCTATTTAAATTTGCTAAAGATTAACGTCCAAACCGCCGACAACTTAAAAAAAAAACTAATAATAATATTGAATTGAGTTTAATAAATAAAATACAAGATCTTCATTAATTTGCGAATAATTTTTATTTACAGGATCTGAAGAGAGCTGCCAAAAGAGGTTCAGTTAAGGAAAAATTCAATGCCGATAAGAAACTCAAAATAATTGATCGTCTTAAGGAGCAACTTAAAAAACTAGAACTACAAGAGACTGATAGAGATGAAAACAAATCCATTGCATTGGGTACATCTAAATTAAATTATCTCGATCCTAGAATTTCAGTTGCATGGTAAATTAATACTTCCAATTACTAATTTTGTTTAGAACTAAAACAAATGTATTTTGCTATTGAATTTTAGGTGCAAAAAGAACGGGGTACCAATTGAGAAGATTTTCAATAAAACACAAAGAGAAAAATTCAATTGGGCCATTCACATGGCAGATGAAAATTATCGTTTCTAAGTTAAATTATACTACATGCCTAGCAGTATAAATAAGCTTATACGAATAAAACATATTTAATTATCGAATATAATTAACAACCACCAACCAACAACACCAAAACGTATATAACTTACGTTATAAAACTAATTTTCCCTTATTAGACATTTCACACAAGAAAACGACTTAGGGCTCTTTTTTTATTATAAATTATGATAAAAAATTAGTATCATTGCACACACTATATAAAAAAAATTATAAATAACTATTTTAAGAAATAACTAGTAGATATATATATTTTATTATAATATGTCCTATATATACATTTTAAGAAGAACCAGAAGATAATATTTAGTTATTATGTATTATTATATTTTCTTGCTATGATTTTTCAAAAAAAAGAACTAAATTAAAAAAAAAAACAGTAAAGCAAAATAAACAAGCAAAAACCTTCCTTAGTTAATTTATAAAATACAAAACAATAAGATAAACACAGCGAAATGATAAGAAATAGGAAGGATTGTGTGTGTTAAAATCCTGTGCAATTATTAATGAAATTTAAAATGCATTACTGTATTTGACTATGTATATTTTAAGATTAGTTCGATTTATAACAGATTAAACAAAATATTAACGGATAATGCTGAATTTTCAATAACAACATCTTAGAAAGAAAATGTGAAGAAATATAAACAAGAAAAACATGATTTGTTAAAAAATATACAACAAATAAGACAACATTTTGTTTGTTTGTTTGTTTGTTTCCATATAAAAGCATACGCGTAGAAGAAAACTTATTTGAGTTTTAAAACAAAAAGTAATTACGTGTCGTATCTTATAAGACTTTTTCAATAACAGAATATTGACTAGTAGGTGAAAGTAAAGAAGGAGATAAAAGAGATCTTACTCTTTTTTTGCGCCCAATTTTCCAAAATGAATATGCATACCAGAGATATGTATATAGTTTGGAAAACAAAGAGCTCAGACCGAGAGAAACTCTTATGGGTTTCTTTTGAAGTTTTCATTTTAAGGATTTTTTCATAGAATACAAGATAATAAAAAAAGTTTTATGAAATAAATCTGCCTTTTATAGTTTGGATTATTTTTCATTTCGGTAGAGGAGTAAGTATGTGGGTGTTTCCATCGTTACGAGTGCGTCAGCGATACTCCATATTTTATTAACTATTAACATACTCTGCCCTAGCGAGGTATCCGTTGGAGCAGACAGTTTTCCGCAACGCATTCTTTGTCGGAGGTTCAAGATACGTTCGAGGTTTCTTTCATCGGAAAAGAATAATATACATACATATGCGATGGCGCTTTGTATTTTTTTTTTTGCATTTGCCCTGAAAACAGATCCAGTCGATAAGTACATAAAATTACATTGATAAATAGTTTTCTTTTTTGTATTGCAAACATTTTTTTAACACTACAAAAATTTTAAATCAAATTCCGCGAAGAAAAACTGTCGGAGGATATCGGAGAAAAACTTGTGTGAACCTGTCAAATATAGAACACAAAAATGCACTTGATCGCACTGCAACGCAAATCGCCAATGTGCGTTAGATAATTTCGGAGAAATGTTACGAACAGCTGTTCGGAGGAATACCTCGAAGCAAATGCTCTCCCATTCGTATGAAATCGGAGAAAATTCCTCTCCGACGGATACCTCGCTAGGGCAGACTATTTCTAATTTATAAATTAAAACTACTAATCTACAAAACACCTGAAGCCCCTTTAAATAAATTAGTATACTAAAGTTTAAAAAATTAGTGGTTCAATTATAGAATCCAATAAGTTGCGTTACGGGTGTGACCTTAAAAAGCTGGTGGTTTGCGATTAAGATATCTAATTTTAATGTGGTGTAAAATATTACATGAAGTGTGTATTATTCTTTTGCAAATATTAACCCCGATAGGGGGAACCTTCAGTTTCAGTTAAAAATTGAGAAGCAAAACTGAAAATTAATTTGGAAACGTCACGGATGTGACAGGTTATTATTACGGGTGTGAACGAGTATGATTTTTTATTTTTATTCACAAAAAAAAATATAATAAACGATATCTTAACAGGAAATTGTTGTAATACTCGTAGATATTTGATTTTTTTTTTGGATTAGGGAAAACTTTCTCTTAAAGATTAAATTTTTTTAAGTGAATCTGAATTGAATCTGTACGGATTTAAAACGGCCAACAGAAAGGTATATCCCGTCATGAATTGTATGTATGTATGTAATCCTTTATTTAGTATAATTTACTATTTTACAACAGAATTTGTATAAATTAAAATATTCGTTTACATTATAAATTCATTTAATTTTAAACATTGGTTTTAATAAAATTTATCAATAATCTTGCTTGTACTAAGTATTGAATAAAATTATGCGTGGTTGTGTTCTATTATCTATATGAAAAGGTTATCTAAAATTATTATTTGATCTCAAATTATAATTTTGAACTTCATGGATAATAATTGAAGTTAAGAGATAGATAATCGGGAACCATTCTATTTTTGACTTTAAATACTAAGATGGCCGCATTGTAGGTTATCCTAAAAAAAAATGCATTTTAGGATTATCCTCATCGCTTTGTTTTGAAATTTATGAAGCCTGTTGATTTCGGATATGTTGCCCATGTACAAAATTTTTTATAATTGTGTTTTATATATTTATGGCCACAGATTGTTGATATTTGTCTAAGAATTCTTTTTAAGAATCCGACTTTTTTTGATTTTTTTTTTGCAAATGTACTCAAAATGGTTATTGAAATTAAGATCTTTATCTATAATAACACCCAGATACTTTATACATTGCACTTGTTGGATTGGATTGTTATTTATTTGTATGTTTGTAGGACATTCATCGTTTATAACCATGCACTTTGTTTTATCTGTATTAACTTTAAGTTTATTTATATTTAAACATTCACAAACGTTAATCAAATCATAGTTTAACTGTTCAATAATTGAATGTAAATCTTTGCCGGAAACAAATAACAGAGCATCATCAGCGAATAATGAAATAGTACCGTATTTTATAATTTTGCTTATATCGTTCGTATAAATGAGAAACAAAAGTGGGCCTAGTATCGTTCCTTGTGGCACACCAAACATATTATTTTCACTATTGGATAAGCAATAGTTGATTTTAGTTCTTTGAGTTCTGTCACTTAAATATGTTCGAAACCAGTTTAGTTCTTTATTTTTCATACCATATTTGTTTAATTTCACCAGGAGTATCGACCTATCTATTGTTTCAAAAGCTCTATGAAAGTCCACAAAAACAGGTATAATTTTATGTTCATCATGTCGCAGAGTTTTTAGGGTCATAATTAACCAGTTAAGAGCTGTTTCACAAGAAGCAACAAAACTATAAAATGAGTTCAAAACAGAAAGAATATGTTTTGAAATACCAACCTGGGGCCATATTACGAATTACGATTATCGTTTAAAATCAATAGAAATCCTTACATTGCAGTTACGTTTAACAATAGTCGTTTTTTTTTTTAAACGATACTCGTTTTTTTTTTTAAACGATACTCGTTTTATTTTACGACTGTGGGCCTATTCTGAAAAGCGCGGCGGATTGCTTTCAATGGCGGATTTGTAATTTCCTATTCTTAAAAGCGATTAGCTTTACATTCGACCTTAAATGTAAAGCGAAAGCGGTTTCCAACTAAATAATTTGATTCTGTGAGTATGGACGTTTTAAAAGCGATATGTTTGAAGCTGACGAATTAGTGGCAGATCGCAGCAAAATGCAACTAATAAAAGTGTTCTTTTGTTTGTTATTGTCATTTTGTGTTGAATTCTTCAAATAAAAGTATTGTTTTTTATTGTCATTTTGTGTTTGAAACGATAGGTGTTTAGGGGACGGCTTGTTGGCGAATTGAATGAAAATGTAAATACAAATTCATGTGCAAATATTTTTCTCCCTATTTTTAGCATTTAAAAACAACTATTGCGACAAACGAAATGATTTAAATTGCAAATAAGAGCAACAAAATCATTTATTAAATTACTTTTTGCACAAAATAAAAAAAAAACAAAAATTATGGGGTTCTCTTTTGGAAACAAAAATTAATTTTTTTCCCCTTCTGATTTGTCAAAACACAGATTTTGAAAATAAAAGCCTTCCAATGGCGAAAAAAAAATCAATTTTTTTGATCGAAAATCAATTTTGCAGATCTGGATTTTTCGGCAGATTTACCCCTCTCTTACTAACACCATTACACAACAGAACAATTGACAGCCATCAATTTGACAAGCTTGGATCGCCACAGTTTCACAGCCACACAATTTACACCAATACAATAAAAACGAAAAATCAATCTGTGATCGTGTACCATTCGCGATGAAAAAAATCAATATTCAGATGAAAATCTGAATTTACCAAAAGTAAACCCAATAAGAGAGTGGAAGTAAACATGGGAGTGGCCTCGAATTATTTGGAATTAAAATGAGAAAACTGGAATTATTTGGATCTCAAATGAGAAAACTGGAAGGATCATTTTCGGTTTTAGGAATAACCCAAAGCGAAGACGGTCGAAATTGAGCTATCGCTTTCAATTCCATCCGCCACGCTTTTCAGAATAGGCCCCCTGCTGCTGCTTTTGGCAGTCGTTTTCTAAAGTTTTGGCACATGCCTTTATGAAGTTGTCACACATTTATTATGTTTGTTGTTTGGGCTTAGATTTTTTGACTTTATCTGGCAATATTTTTAAGTATCCATACTCGTAAATCATATGATGATTAGACTTTAATTTTTTAATACGAGGTCAGGGGGCCTATTCTGAAAAATGATCTACTTATGGGCTTCAGTCCTACAAATTGGCGTTTCGTCCGGCTTACTCACTTGGACTCATCAGTGACATAGTGAGGGCCCTGGGCAAACAAATTTCCAGCCAAACCAACGCGAATGCGGAGCGATTCGCAGCGAATCATTCACAATAGAAAAAAATATGACAAATAAACAACGCTAAACAACAACAAAAATTCCGTCTCTTTTTCCCTCATGTTTGTTTATTTTTCATGTGTCTGTTGCCTCTTTTCTTTTTGCTACTGAGACACATTCACAATAGTAAATTGCACCAGAGTGAAAAATAATTTTTGGAGTAAATTGCACCAGAGTGAAAACAAATTTTTGGATCATTAAAATAGATCCAGAAAAAAGGCAGGATATCCATGTTGTTTTTGTAGTAACGTGTTAAAAATTGATCCGGATCAGATTATGTGGATAATAAAATGCGTCTAATAACAAAGAAATAGAAAACGTAAACTCTGGTTTGTTTTTATTCATTTTCAAAACAAATTTTGTTTCTTCCTTATATCAACGACATAATTTAGGGCCTTTTAGTGTTTTTTGAGAACCGAATAAATTAAATTATGCCATTTTCGCTTGGTTTTGTGTTCTGTTCCATTCCTATGGCTTATGAAAAAATTGGAGTAGAAGGAGTGAAAAAGGAGTAGAAAAGGAGTACTCCAAACATCAAATCGAAAACGACATTAGTGTATTATGAGAAAAACAAAAAGGATGTCTCGCAGTCACCGCATATCAGACGAAGACCAGGGGTTTCAAGTCAAGAAACTTATGACGTAATTTTTTCGTTTCTGCTTTGTTTTGAAGTAACATAATAACAGTTTTATGGTTTTGGGCTCTGTTTCAGTTAAGTGCCAGTCTATCTAAGTCAATCTGCGACGGATTCTATTTTTTTAAATCTAAACAAGAATTCTTAACCGCTTAATCCCAGTACAAAATTTTGTCTTTTCAAAACACTTGGTTTGTTCGATGTTGGCATACCGGGGCGCACTGGGTCGCCCTGAAATCACACTCCAGTTGTTTTATGTGACATATTTACTTTGCGAATTTTTATGAGGATATAAATGGTCAATGTGAGATTTTTGTAGACTATGTTATTACTATTTATTTATTTATTAACGAAATGCTAACGAAAACTATGAAAATTATGAAAGGCCAATTTGTTCGGTTATGAAACAAAAATTAAAAACAAATTAATAAAACAGGTATGAAAAACAGTTCCACAGTTGATCATAATGCTATAATTCTGGGTACGTTTTAAAAAAAATTCTTTCTTTTTATTGCAATGGAAATGCAATGCAAAATGCAAAAAAAAGGTTATATATATTAAATAAATAAAGAAGTTCAAAATAATAATGGTTTTCGTCTGCGGTGGTGCCTTTAATAAGTCATTTTCGATGCAATAGCGAAAAACTTTTAGCTACAGGATAGCAAAAAACTTTTTGAAATGGCAATAAAACTCACGAACAAAAATAAATAACAGGAAGTTTTTTCCGACAGAAAATTTTGGGAGTCTTTGTTGGGGGTGTGGGTTAAAACAAGCTTAGTTTCCTATTTATGTATTAGGATCCTATTTCCCTTAGTCCAAAGACTTTTATACTGTTGATTCGATCAAAAGGACCCATAATTTTAGCTTTTAAATGTCGTTTTTGATTGGATTTTGGAATCATTTTTTCAATCATTCCATTAATATCGAATATAGAAAACCTTCTACTCCAAATTTTCCATATTCAATAGGAACGGAACAATTCCAAAATTCAATCAAAAAGAACATAAGTAAGCCTTTTCGACATTTTTTGGAGACTTTATTTTATTGATTTTTTAATCAAAATCTTCAAAAAAGGGTGATTGATAAGGTTCGCATAAACGGTTATATCTTGAGTTCTATTAATCGCACCGTCAGATTGAGGTGTTTATGCTTAGGAAAAATGACAATGAAATGGAAAATTAATTAAAGTGGTTTTAACCCTGATAACAAAATAGAGAACCTAGCTCTTTTTAACCCCCCGCCCTTAACAATTAAAGCTGATAAAAAAACCAGCCAGATTTTGGTATTCGATATTACGATATATGTACAAATTTTCGTTATACATCCACTCCTAAAATTTGTTGTCGGGTCTTAGACTATTAAGGAAAATGTCAGTTTAAAGTGAATTTAAAATTTATTATGTAAATACATTTTTAATTTTTATTTCTCAATAAATTTTTGTAAAAATAAGTGTAATATTTGGCATGTTCAGTAAAATGAGATCTACATAAGAGCTTTCAATAATGTCCGATTCGTGAACAGAATTATTCTGCAAAATTTTTTTTTGTTTTGCTGTCAAATATTTGAGAAAAAAATATTAAATCGGTTTGTTTAGTTTTTTGACGGAGCAAAATTACCTGAGGACTCTGAGTTCCGAGATTTCATCATTCGAAGTCAAAATATCTAATCTAAAAGTACGAGTATTGCTATAATATTTATGACCCACCTTATGTACCAAGGCTGAAAGCAAATAACCCCTCTTAACTTATTTGACTATTTTCAAATATTCCTAAAAAGTCAATCATGCAAGTAAAATCAAAATTGGCATCCAATTCATACATTTTTGATAAACAGCATTTCTCAAATCGGAAATGATTAAAAAATTAAAGAAGTGACTTATGCATGGATGTATTACCGGTACATACTAAAATAGTAAGAAATAAGATAAAAATCCATTTTAATCAAACTCCCCAAGAGCTTCATATGGCTCGAATAAAAAACACGTGAGGGGCAAATAAAACAAACAAAGCCACCACCCCCATTAATCCCTTAGGTGGTAATATTTTGTTACAAAATTTGTGAAAATATGAAAAGTTGCATGAGAGAGGAAAATGCCTTCAATTAGATAGCCTGATGAAATGATGATAAAATCTGTTTGCTCTTCTTTTTATCCTCGAAATACATCCCTAAGGAAGAAGGATGTTGTTGCAGTAACGCGCATGGCTTACCGAAGATTTTCGGAATCGATTTTATTCTCTTTATCATAGCAAAAATTGGCACAGTGATTATCCCGTAGTATCTTTTGCTCGCTCGTATTTAAAAAAAACGAAAACACTTTTATATCTGCACATTTATAATATTCAAATTGATTTATCCGAAAATATAATTTTAGTGAAAATGTTCTGTTATTGAAAATCCCAAATGTCTTCCAAAATCTGGGTGAATTTATCTTAAAAAAAAAGTAGAACAAAACAAACAAAAATGTTAAAAAGAAGTATTTTACAAACATGAACTAGGCGTTTCCCTTTGCTTAAAAAGGATGCTGCACCTTGGTAGTTGAAGTTGTGTGGAAAAAAATATGAAACTAGAAAAAGAATCAATTTTGTTAAATAATTAGGAAAATATTAAAAAATCATTAATAGCAAAATGGAGCAGTTAAAATGGTTAACACGAATTTTTTTACTCTTTGTTGCTCTTACTGCAGGTATGTCCTCGTTTTTGATATTTTTATAACTTTTTGAAAGGATTAAAAAAAAAAAATGAGAACAAAAATTAATGGTGGCTAATTGTACTTTTTTACGTGAATAGTTCGAGCATCGGAGGATGAGGAGCGTTTAGTTCGGGATCTCTTTCGAGGTTACAACAAACTTATAAGACCTGTACAAAATATGACACAAAAGGTGGGAGTACGTTTTGGACTAGCATTTGTTCAGCTTATTAATGTGGTAAGTGATTTGCTTTTTCAAGTGAATCAATTAGAGTTAAGGAATATTGTTATTATTTTTGATTTTTAAATATGTATCAAAATTTAATAATGGACTGCATGTAGGTGGTATGTAAAGTGCATATTCTAAAATATGAAGAATGAAAAAAACTAGAAAATTTAATCGATTTTGGTGGGTACTAGACCAAATAATAGGGGTATTTATTTTAAAAGACTTATAGCTTAAAGTAAATATAAGCAAATTGTGGTCAATTTAAAATTTTGGGACTCAAAAAAAAAAAAAAAAAAAAAACATGAAAGAGCCTTGAATAAGTTCAGGAGCGGAATCGGCTAAGGTGATTTTCGTTTGAACAATTGCTATCTCTATTATATCTTTATATATCGTCCCCTGATTGCAAGAACTAGGTAACTCAATTTTTAAAATGTTGGAGATAGCAACGTTCATGGATACCTAGCTACAAGAGAATGAGGGAAAGTTTAATTTGTATGTTTCTTCAGAAACATCCTATATTTGACTATAATGAAAAAAATTGGACGAAAAATCTTGAAAAATATACTAAATAACACCGTTTTTGCCGAGATGTTATAAAAATTGAAAATTGAGTTAGCTAGTTCTTGCAATCAGCGGGCGATATGTATATGAAGAGCAATTGTTGAACGACAACCCCTTATTTAAGTCTTACGCGAATCGGGTCCAATTTTGAGGCTGGGCAATCTTCAATATAAAGTGGCTGGTTATATCTTAAAGATTTTATAAGCCAATAAATGTTGCCAATTCAATTTTTCCTCTTTATTTAAAAAAAACTTACTATTCTTTTGGATTTATTAAGTTGAGTGGCTTTATGTCGTTTTCGATTTGATGTTTGGAGTACTCCTTTTTCTACTCCCTTTTCACTCCTTTTATTCTAATTTTTCCATAAGTCATAGGAATGGAATAGAACACAAAACCAAGGGAAAACGGCATTAGTTTCAGAGTTCACTATTTGAGAAATTGTTTCATAAACTAACCTCATAAGCTTAATGAGTGCTCGATATTTAGCTACCGCTCTTAGATCATGCTTAGATTGGCTGATGGTTTCACTTCAGCATGACTGCAGTTCGATAGTGAAATCGTTGAGGTGGAAAGGGAGGGGTTATTGATTACGTTTCATAACCAAATTAGTCCATTTCATTCCATTTTGTTATTTTTTTCTTGTGCGTTCAATATGGACGAGATTGGAAGCAGACATGCTAATACGCTGCCCAAAATCGAATGTTCCAATTTGCAAATATTACATTAACAGCAGAGATACACTTGTGTAAAAACTAAAAGTGTGTACATGAAACAACTATTCACTATTCATTTGTATATGAATTTTGAGATGCGGAACAAAACACAATGTTTGGGATCTAAGGTGATAAATATGATAATGCCCTCCCTCCAAATGCGAATCTCAAAAAATTAAAACAAACGTTTTCATATGATAATTCTCTTATCGCATTCAATTCACTCTGTGAAAACCTGTGAAAAGATGAATGATAAAGAGAACCAATTTATGCTCATTTGATACACCCAAGGACCCAAGTCACCATCTTGGTTTCTCTATGACACAACAATCTTTTATTATGAGAAATTGAGAGAGATGAGAGGCATTTTTTAGTACTCTCTTTGGGAGTTGTTTTTCATAACGAGTTCGGGAATCCCCTTGAGAGTGTTAGTGAAGTGATAAAATTATAATACTCTGTGAGAACTGAAATGATAACTTTGTTTTCATTTCACAGCTTCACAGATCGAGAATTGACCCCCTGGTTTTGATTTCACTTGGTACACCTTAGCGTCTACATTTGTATGATACAAATATCAGATTTCTAGAGGTACTGTTTACACGCCGAAGCTAAGAAAACTTTAAATTGATTTTTATGATATAAATGGCACCAATGAAGAAAATATCTTGAACGGTATGAATTGTACATCTCAAGGTTATCTTTCAATTTCGTTTCACACGATAAAAACTTGCTTATTTTGGTTTATTTTGATAAGATAAGTATTGTTATGGATAGACTAAGTCCGACCCAGCATCTACAAATTATTCAGCTAGGCTTTTGAAAATCCACTGTTTTCGACAAAACATTTATTCAGTGATGAGGTATATTTCTGGCAAAATTTCCGTATTTGGGGTAAAGAGCAACCTGAAGAGATTCAAGAGCTGCCATTATATCCAGACAAAATAATGGTGTGGTGTGGATATGGCAGATTCATCCGCCAAACAATCAAGTTGAAGCTCATGGTCTCCAGTATATGTTTTGATATCAACTAGACGGTGCATCTTGCAACACAGGTTATGTATACATGACCACACCCTTGGATTTTTTCTTTGAAGCTATGTGATGTTGAAAGTTTTCGCCAGCCAGCTACAATATACGACTTAGGAGTCAACATTGCTTTGGTTACTGGGCAGATACTGAAAAGAGTGATCTGAAATTGAAAATGGACCACATACGGCTTAGTCACGGGCAACATTTGAATGAAATTATCTTCCACCATCCAATTCCATTGTGTTTTTATTTAAAATAAAAAAAAAATAAAACTTTAAAAGGAATCACACGTTATAAGAAGTCCCCAGTATAGTCTTCTTATGTCTTTCTTTAAAAAAACGCATTCTTTATATATATTTCAGAACGAAAAGAATCAGATTATGAAGTCGAATGTATGGCTACGTTTAGTGTGGTATGATTATCAGCTTCAGTGGGATGAAGCTGATTATGGAGGCATTGGAGTGCTTCGTTTACCACCTGATAAGGTTTGGAAACCTGATATTGTTTTGTTTAACAAGTGAGCCAAACCTTCTGGGTATTAAATTAATACCATTGGTTTAAATAACTTTCTTTTTTATAAATTTCAAGTGCCGATGGTAACTATGAAGTGCGCTACAAATCAAACGTTCTAATTTATCCGACTGGTGAAGTGCTTTGGGTTCCACCTGCCATTTATCAGAGTTCCTGCACCATAGATGTAACATATTTCCCCTTTGATCAGCAAACATGCATTATGAAATTTGGATCGTGGACCTTTAACGGCGATCAGGTTTCCTTGGCCCTGTACAACAATAAGAATTTTGTTGATTTGTCTGATTATTGGAAATCAGGAACATGGGACATTATAGAGGTGCCAGCTTATTTAAATGTTTATGAAGGCGATGGAAACCATCCAACGGAAACGGACATAACATTTTATATAATTATTCGAAGAAAGACATTGTTTTACACAGTGAATTTGATTTTGCCAACGGTGCTTATTTCGTTCCTTTGTGTACTGGTGTTCTATTTACCCGCTGAAGCTGGTGAAAAGGTAACTTTTATCAGCTATTTAGCGCTTAGGTAAATTGGAAGTATAATAATAATTATTTTGTGATTTGCAGGTAACACTTGGAATTAGTATTTTGCTGTCACTGGTTGTGTTTCTGTTGCTTGTGTCAAAGATATTACCACCAACATCACTTGTACTGCCATTAATTGCTAAATATTTGCTTTTTACATTCATAATGAATACGGTTTCAATCTTGGTCACTGTGGTAATTATCAATTGGAATTTCCGAGGACCAAGAACTCATAGAATGCCCCTGTGGATTCGTAGTGTATTCTTGCATTATCTGCCAGCATTTTTGCTTATGAAACGACCACGAAAGACTCGATTACGTTGGATGATGGAAATGCCTGGAATGAGTATGCCTGCGCATCCGCATCCATCATATGGATCACCAACAGAGCTGCCAAAACATATAAGGTATACCTAACATTATTTATCATAAGAGATTCTTACAAAAATTAACTAAATTAGACCTATTTTTAAGTACTGAACAATCTCTTAAAGGCCACTTTACCCGATAATAGAAGTCATATATGACCTGTCATTATATTTTCGGTATGATTTCTCAGATGAGCTGTCTTTACAAGTCAAGTCATACAGTTATCATTTTTTATGTTTACACGTCTTTACTTCATATTTGATTTTCTCTATGGTTATCTGTCAAAACCAAAATAAATAAAAAAAAATCTGAAACAAAACTCACAAACAAATAAATTTTTGCAAAGCAAAATTACTTTTTTTTAATTATTTATTGTTTTTTTTAAGAAACATTTTTATATTCAATACTCTGAATTCGCTATTTTGCATGAAAACAATTCCCGTTTGACTTCTCAAAGCTGTCAAAAAAGTAATATGCTTTTTGCTTTTGAGAAGTCAAATGAGATCTATGAGTGTGTTCAGACGATATGGTATGATTTTTTGACAGCTCATATGAGAAGTCATATGCCTTCTATAATCGTGTAAAGTGGCCTTAATTAAGTCAGGGTTAGTCACTGATCTCTATAATACTAATATAATATAATGTATCATAGAGATCAGTGGGGTTAGTTCAATAGTTTTTGAATGCATTGAGTGATTGAATTTTGTTTAGTGGCATTTCCATTTGGGTGATCCATAGTAAAACTCAAGATATCTCCAAACGCGAATGGAACAAATGAGAATATATTTAGCCAGTTTATATTTCTGAGATCTCGGAGGACTCAGAGCGCTCAGAAATATAGACAGGATTCCTCTCGAAAATTCGTCACTTTTCCCCTTAAAAACTGAGACTGAAATTTTTTGGATTCGCTTGCTCAATTATTTTTTGTCACAGTAAATTACATAAGAAGAATGGAAAAAAATAGTTGTTTTGACTTCTATATGAGGAATACTGTTTATATTTTATTCTCCTGCTCTGTCAAAAAATTGAGGAAAAATACTGAGCACTCAAGAAACATAAACTGGCCAATTGATCGATTCCGCAACAAAATACATGAGTTTTGTTTTATTTTCCAACGTTTCCAGACCAATTTTATTGATGAAAGATTTTCAAATTGAAGGCACTGTTCTGTAGATCACGTGTTCTGTTACTTTTGCACCGATAAACGTTGAAGATAGAACAAAAAACATTTATTTTTACGAAATGTTCATCGTCCCTCAAGCATAGTTTACAGCATAGAGTACCTATATTTTCTAGAGTCGCGGCTCGTACCCCTCTTGCCTAAAACACCCGCAAATTTTATTTGAGCACATTAAGAGAAAACTCTCTTAAATTTCCTGTCCGTGAATACGTGTGATAGCTCTAAATGTGACGTTTTCAATTTTTCTATTCAATTTTTTGTTGTTTTCAGTCTAATGAGCCAAAATCCAATAAGTTATCATTGTATTGGTGAGGTTCCATTTAAAATGCATTGGACAGCTAACACATGCTCAGCCATGTGGAGGAAATACTCACAGTGCAGTTTGTAGGGAGAAAGAGAAAAAGCCCTGAAGTCGGTTCCCTAGATAAAATAGGTACTCTATGGCTTACAGTTCCCATGCGAAAAAAAGAATAAAAATGTTCAAAACAATTTTGTATTTATTCTGTGCATCGTATTGTATAATTGTCAGAGCAAAAGATGTTTGCCTCATTCATCAATTATTTTTTTATACAAAAGCCATTCGCAGTAAAACAATTGACGGCCCATTGTTTTGGATGACATTTTTTTTTGCATGAAACTGTAAGCCAATCATTTGAATAAATAATTTGGCATTTCACCTCAATAATTTTTGTCATGCAAAAATATTTGCATATATTTTTTTCGCATGGGAACTGTAAACTAGGCTTCAACCAATTTTACAAAAGCTAAAGTTACAGAATATTGGGCACAGATTACAAAAGATATGTTTCCTCAGATTTGGGACATTTGAACTGTGCCCGCGTACAGTTTCCCTTATACATCAATAAAACTGGATCTGGAGAAAACTGGAGAAAAGTTTAAAAATGGATCAAAACTCATGCATATTTTTTTTTTAATTTTCATCGTTAATCCACTTATTTTAACAATGTGACAGTCATATCGTTTTCGATTGGACTTTGGAATTATTCCATTCCTATCGAATATAGAAAATTTGGAGTTGAATGTTTTCCATATTCAATTGGAATGAAACAATTCCAGAATTCCATCGAACACAGGAGTGACAAAGAAGTGGAAAGGGAGTACTCTAAATATCCAATCGAAAACATCATTAAAAGGACAATTCTCCTGGATTATGTGTCTTTGAACATTAACAGCTATGGAGCTAAAGATAAAAGTCTTTAAAAGTCCGGTTTCAATGAATTACGAAAGTAGGAAGCCTTTAATATTGAATGGAAATAGTCCTCTAGCCGAAATTAGGAAAAAATTAGATTTTTAAAAACATTGTTTCAAATTGTTATTGAAAGTGTGTAACAACATATTATAAAAATATTTGTTTAATTATATTTCAAGTGCCATTGGGGGTAAACAATCAAAAATGGAGGTTATGGAACTATCTGATCTGCACCACCCTAACTGCAAGATCAATCGAAAAATCAACAGTGCTGGAGACTTGGGTGTTGGAGATTGTCGCCGAGAAAGTGAGTCATCTGACTCAATACTGCTTTCTCCGGAAGCCAGCAAGGCAACTGAGGCAGTCGAATTTATTGCTGAGCACTTACGCAATGAAGATCTTTACATTCAGGTTGGCCTTGTCTTCTTACTTATTTGTTTTTTTTTTCATCATTTTTTTAATGTCTCTTCTGTTTTATGTATACAGACACGTGAAGATTGGAAATATGTAGCAATGGTCATTGATCGTTTGCAACTTTACATATTCTTTATTGTGACAACAGCTGGGACAGTTGGTATACTAATGGATGCTCCACATATCTTCGAATACGTCGATCAAGATAGAATCATTGAAATTTATCGAGGAAAGTAGATGCCTAGTGAAAATGAGAGTCGTCATTGCAAGGAACCATCAGTGTTTTTGAATGCCTTTTTTGTTGATGTTAGAAATTCCTTTTTTTGGTTTTTTATTTTATTAAACAAATTCATAAAAGTAGCTTAAAATCGGTATTCAAATCACAAGCTGCAAATTGTAACTCTAGATTTTTCAAAAATACGAATTGCTCAAAAAAAAAATACACATGCACACATAGGTAAATACTTATTTATTTATGTATGTGTAGTGTATCTTGTTGATAAAATCACAATTAAGAATCCTTAATATAGAATTTATAATAAAATTAATAAGTTAGTGAATTAAAAAATTGTAATTTCAACAAATTTGAAAAAAAAAATATAACAAAAGTGAAATAAACAAAACCATTTAAAATAAGTGTTGAAAAATAAAGAGATACATAGGTATTCTTTTGTTTAAAGCCAGAAGGGGTATCTTAAACGGTTTTATACGAAAATTTTAGGTGCAATTGCTTAGATTATTTATTGAAGATATTTTTTTTATCATTTATAAAAGCAATTATAATACATTTTCAAAACAAAGATGTAAACCCCATTTCTATAGTTTTATTCTCTTCATTAAGTTGTGTGTTAATTAAAATAAGATTTGTGTTACTATGTATGATTTTTGTGTGCCAATTTAGTAATTTATTTCTTGATTTTTTAAAGATTATTTAAAGATAACAACAAGGAATCTTAATATCTAGTTCATATGAATGGCCATGAGAAATCATGTGTTGGGGTTTTTATAAACATATAAAAAATAATAGACTATTATAATGGTAAATTTAATAAACGGTAATTTGAAGCAGAATTTATATAATTTGTTATAAGAAAAAAACGTAGAAAAAAGAAACCCCAAATGTCTAATTTTTAAGAAAAAAAAAAACAAAAACAATAAGAAGAAAAAATTGTTATTATTTAAGTAGACACCGAATAGAAACAAAAAATAAAAGATAATAAATAATAATGTTACCAACTATCAGTTTTATTGATGTCTGCATCCTTTACAAAATCCCTTCCACATTATCTCACAGTATGAGTACTTACAAAAACATTAACTTCGAAATGTGAAAAACTTCCATACAGAAATAAAATCATTTTCATTTTTATCCACGCTACCATCGATAAATCAGTTTCAACATTCAACATTATCTCAAACACGCAAATATGGTACAATAAGCCAGTTTATATTTCTGAGATCTCAGAGGACTCAGAGCGCTCAGAAATATAAACAGGAATGCTCTCAAAAGTTCCTCACGTTTCCCCTTAAAAACTGAGACTGAAATTTTTTGGATTCGCTTGCCCAATTATTTTTTGTTGCAGAAAATTACATACGTAGAAAAGAAAAGGAGAGTTGTTTTGACTTCTATGTGAGGAATAGTGTTTATATTTTATTCTCCTGCTCTGTCAAAAAATTGAGGAAAAATACTGAGCGCTCAAGAAATATAAACTGGCCAATTAAATATTTTTCAACACTCGTTATTGCCAAATTCAGTGAAATTGAAAAGATTTGATAGATTTTTGTATTTTTTAGCAAATTTTGAAGTGGTCTATAATGGTAAAAAAAAATGTGGAGTTAGGCGCCTTACACTCTAAGCCGACGTTATGATATTGCTCTAATGATTAATGTGCTTGCTCACAATTGAAGAACGAGACGGTTCAGTGGTGATGAATTTGTTTGGCAGCCTTCGATTGGCTTTTTCGAGTTATGATTTCATTCTTTTTCTGCTTCCAATTTCAAGAAGGAATAGATTTGAAACATACGCGATACACGTATTAGTTGTTTTTCGTTGGATTACTTGTCAAAAAGGTTTAAAGGTTCTCCCAAACCAACGCGAATCGTTCCGCATTCGCAGCGAATCATTCACAATATTACAAAATATGACAAATACACAACGCTAAACAACAACAAAAATTCGTCGTCGCTGCGAATTCGCGTTGGTTTGGAAGACGAAGTCGTTTTATTAAATGACGTCATTGAGTACAGTGTGTTTAAATTTGACAGTACGATGTTTTCATATTCGATTGGAATTAAAAAGGAATAGAACAGTCGGAAAATCTAATAGAAAACAACATTAATTGGCCAAATTAGATATGCTTTTTGTTTTGCAAGTGAAAAGAATGAAAATTTTATCCAATAGAAAGTGACATAACAAAAAGTGACGAATAACGAGATCAAAAGTAACGAGCATACGAATAGAAGTATATGGCAGCTCTTTTCAAAATACTAAAATCTACGATCTACGATATATCAACTTTGACGTTTCCACTTTTGTTATTTTTGTTTTTATCATTTTTGTGCCTTGATAAATGAGTTGTGCTTTTAAAAAAACATTTAACTATTTCTTAAATGTAAATAATTACGACCATGGCTTCAACAAGAAATTTTATTAATATTTCTAATAAATATGACCGTGTAATTTTACTAATTGACATGGATTGTTTCTATTGTCAAGTTGAAGAAAAGCTCGATCCAAGTTTGGCGGGAAAACCTCTTGCCGTAGTTCAGTACAATCCATGGCGAGGAGGAGGGTAATATCAAATTGGTTTATTCATTGTTATGAAATAATAATTTGTTCAAATTATTTGCAGTATAATTGCAGTAAACTATGCGGCTAGAGCTAAGGGTGTCACCCGCCATATGCGAGGTGACGAAGCCAAAGAACAGTGCCCTGAAATCGAACTGGTCAAAGTGCCAAATGTTCGTGAAAAGGCCGACTTGTCTAAATACCGTGATGCGGGCAAGGATGTTGCCAATGTGCTACAGAAATTCACCAACCTTTTGGAAAGAGCAAGTGTAGATGAAGCCTATTTAGACATAACAGAGGAAGTCAATAAAAGACTGGAGAATATGAATGCTGTAAGAATAATCAGGATCCTTAGCTTTGCGATCCAAACTGAATTTGATATATTTTTAGGGTACATTCTTCCTGCAACCGGAAATTCTAGTTAACACTTTTGCTGTTGGTTATGAAAGCATTGGCCAATACATCAGTGAGATTACCTCTAAGATAAGTAACCCCTGTGACGATGATGAGTTCTCTCTGACTTACGACGCTGACGATACTCCTGCAGTTAGAAAAAGTGACCTACGATTGCTTATTGGAGCTGCCATTTGCAGCGAAATACGTGCAGCTGTAAAAAAAGAGACACAATTCGATTGTTCGGCTGGCATAGCGCATAACAAAATCCTGGCCAAGCTGGGCTGTGGGATGAATAAACCCAACAAACAAACCATTTTGCCTTTATCTCAGATCAGTGCTCTCTTTCTTAACCTTCCTGTGGGTAAAATCAAAGGACTTGGAGGTAAATTTGGCTTCGACGTCTGTGAACGACTTAAAGTCAAGTATCTTGGGGAATTATTGAACTTTTCTGAAGTAGAACTACAGAGAAAACTAGACGGAAAGAATGGGTAAGCAAGTTTTTAAACACCTGCCATGAAATTAAAAGTTCCTTCCATCAGATCCTGGTTGTATCTCATGTGCCGTGGAATTGACTTGGAAGCTGTTACGCCTCGCTTCTACTCAAAGAGTATTGGTTGTTGCAAAAAGTTTCCAGGGCGGAACTCCATTACCGGTTTGAAAACACTCGAGCATTGGCTGGGAGAGCTATCGAACGAAATCGCCGATCGGTTGGAGAAGGACTTCGAAGAGAACAACCGTCGCGCCAAACAAATGGTTGTGGGCTATGTTCAGGAAATCAACGCAGATGATATTTCCAGTTCAAGGAGTATTCCACTTGTAGCTTATGACCCTGAGTCAATTCAAAAAGCGGCACTAGAAGTGCTTAAACGGAATACCGATCAATTCTTTAAGCCAGGCAGTGATTTGGCCTTGAATAATGCCATTAAATTCTTGAGTATCAGCGTGGGGAAGTTTGAGAGTAATACTGGGTGTAATGAACAGAATACCCTTCAACAAATGTTTGCCAAACAAAAGAAAAAAGAACCACAGGAACAAAATGACCCAGCCAGTGATCTGGAACTGAAGGTTACGGATAAAGAAGAAGAAAAGCAAAAATTGGCATCTATTAAAACAAGTGCTTTGGAGAGAATGTTTGCAAATCAAAAAGTTAAAACTCCTCTCACTGAAGAATCTTATAAAAGTGCCGATAAAAATAAAATTTCAGCGTTGAACATTCCAAATCCGAATCCAATACCACCGCCAAAGAGTTTTTTTGCTGCTCATTTGAATAAAATTAAACAACAGCATGCACTTGAAACCCAAAAAGCGGCTGACACAGCTTTTGAAGATGAGAACAAACTCTTTTGCGATGAGGCTTTACCAATATCAGAAGAAAATTCGGTATCAGCTCCGAGTGAGGAAGAAGCTCCATCAACATCCTTCTTTGTACGTGCCATCAAATCAATTCCACCAGCAGCTCAAATTGAAGAAAGTCCTACCAAACGAGAAGCTCCATCAACATCATTCTTTGCACGTGCAATTAAATCATTTTCACCAGCTGCTTTGATTGAGACAAGCCCCGCCAGACAAGAAGCTCCATCAACATCATTTTTGGCACATACCATCAAATCAGTTTCGCCAGCAATTCAATCAGAGGAACCTCCTAAATCTCTCAAAAGAAAATCTGACTCTCCAGAAAAAACTTCGACGTCTCCGATTGACACAACATATCAAACAGAATACGCAGAATTAGCTGTACCAGAATTACGGGATGAGTTTTACATAAAATGTGAAACATGTGGACAGAAAATTCTATCCGATGAAGTATCAATTCAATCCCATCAAGATCACCATTTAGCCGAAAAGCTAAGTCGTCAACAGAGAGAAGAATATCGAAAAGAAGTTCAGACAAAAATTTCCCAAAGTGCCTTGCAGAAGAAAACAAAACTTCCCAATGCAGCTCCAAATTCAGCTAAAAAGACCAAGTCCAGTTCACCAAAAGTTGTTGCTGCTACGAGTATAATAAAGTTCATGCAGCCTCTGACGCAACCTGATGGCCCATCTACCTCTGCCCAGGTGACTTGTGACAAATGTGGTAAAGCTATGCATAGGGATTTAATGCCAGAACATTTGGACTATCACTACGCTAAGGATTTGCAAGTTAGCCTTAATCGCTCGGATATGGTAAAGGTAGTTGTTGGAGGATCTGGTTTAAACAAAAGTTTAAAGTCACCTGGTGTAACTAAGAAGGCGTCTACAAGTGTGGTCGCAGCTATTAAGTCAAAACCTATAACACAGTTTTTTTCCCAGTTGTAAATATGCAATACAAATGTTAAGTTTTGAAAAAAATAAAATTTCAACACAAAGTTAGTTATTAAATGTAAAGTTCAGAAATAAAAAAGATAATTTCATTAGTTTAAGTATTTTCATCATAAGTTCCCCATTGTCCATTTAAACCCTTTTTTAACTTAAAGAGCTTTCTATTTTTTAATGATAATAAAATAAAATAAAAACCAAACTAAGTAAAACATTTTTTAAAGTACATGTAGAGTTTTTTTAACGTCGACTTTCTTCTAACGGAAGAAATGTCCAGTATTCTAAAGGAGCCGGAAGTAGACTCCATATTCTTAATATTTTGACTGTAGAAATAAAACGAGAACTAAGTGAAAATAACATTTTTGGGTACAAACGAACTTTTAAGCTTATAAGTCGTTTTCTTCGATATTCCTATCGTATATACAAAATTTAGAGTCGACTTTGAAAAACAACATCGAAAAACATAAAAAACGCGGATAAGTACAATAATTAGTTTATTTATTAATGGTACGAGGTTTAACGAAAATCATTAGAACTTATGTCGCAGCTATGTACGTATGTATGTATGTTTGTACATAGAGTGGCCGTTAAAAAAAGGTCATCTTGGATTGGACTAAATCTTTTCTAAATGAAGAAATACAAATTTCCTATTTTTTTCAGATTTTATATTTTCATCCCCTATAGTCACCGTGGGTTATAATTGTTTTTCCCTTGTTTATTTATGCATACTAGGTGATTCGCGTAAGTCCCTTTCGTACGAGGAAACTTAGTTGCTAGCAACTTTCAGTTTTAGGAAAGGGGGGTGAACAAAAAATTACATTAAATAGCAACAAAATTAATTAGAAAACAACGTAAATACTTACAGTATTGTTTTGTAGCTTTTTGGAAAGCCGGATGTCCATTGTTATGATTTCTTTTCAAATTAAGTTCTCTTAATACATAGTTTCAACAAAAATTGTTTTCAAATGAAAAAATTAAAAACTATATTTTTTTTTTAACTGTTGAGTTGAAACAAATTTTTGACAAGATATTTTTTTTTCAAAAAAACTAAATTTGAAAGTAAACTATAAAAATAACTTGGATTTCCAAAAAAGCTATTAAACAAAACTGTAAGTGTTGCCATTTTGTTTGCATTTGGAGCTGATTTAAGCCCATCCGAATATGAAAAATAAAAAAAATCCATTATAACAATTACCCTGATTGCACAGACATTTTATGTCATTTTCGATTGGATTTTAGAATTCCTATTGAATATTGTAAACCTTATATACTCCAAATTGTCCATATTCGATAGAAATGGAACAATTCCAAAATGCAATCGAAAACGACTTGGACAACTTGGATGCCGTGTTTTGTTGAGAACCCAGCCAATTGAGATTTTACACGCAGTGCAAAAACAATAAGCAGCTGCCAATAACTTTACCTTTTATCTGCAGTCAAAAGATAAGCGAAGAGAGCTTTGGAACAGTTTGGAACTATGGAATTCTCATACAAAAAGAGCTTTACTAACCAATTTGTTCCATACCGTTTTGTTGAAAGCTCTTGCCCGACTGTGTATAATTTTCAACAAAACACGGCTATTATGAATAATGAAAATCCATATACTCCCCTGGCCTGGGGAATAACATAAAAATGCTTTGTGCCAAATTTAAAGCAACTAGGTACGTGAATACGAAACAGTCTACATAAGATGCACAGGCGGACGGCCGGCTTACAGAAAAACCTCTTTTATTTCGACGTTTCCTTAATCGGAATCTTTATTTTTCTCTTAAAAAATAACTTATACATACATAATGTACATACACACATTAAAACTAAGATAGTAAAATAAATTAAAAAAAAATACAAAATAGGATTTTGAGCAAGCTCATTTGAATCAATGAGGCACAGTACACATCTTACCTAAAGGTAATATCGTTATAGTTTTGTCGTTTTGACTTATGTTCAATTCTGCGCTTATGTATATCAAAATTAGTGTCAATGCCAATATTTATTGTTGTATTTACGTGTATTTACAGGTATCTTCCTTCACTTTGAATTTCTGAGATTTTCTGTGCATTTCAGTGCATTTTAGTCCAAAGTTCTGTCAAAGTTTATATGAAAGAAATTTTTTGACACAAGTTTTGGACTAAAAATCACAGAAATTCAAAGTAAAGGAGTACTCATTACGTCCTCACGTTCACAGCCATTTTTTATTTCTGTCATCTTTAACTTTAATTTGTTGTTCTGTTTACGTGTGCTTAAGTCCTGAAGTTCACAGCCATGTTTTATATCCGACACTTTCAGTTTTGACAACCTGCGCAGTATATTACCTTTAGATTTGTTTACTGTTTCAATGAGCCATCTTTTTTTGATTTCAGTGTGACATTTTATTTTTTGGATTAACCACAGATACACTTCCCACTCTCCGCTCATCGTACACTGGAACAGGAATGTCTTCCTTAAGACCTATCGTGGTCAATGCAGAAAACTGTCCGGCTGAACCTTCTTCGAGTTTATGACCAACATGTTGCAAGTATTTTAACGTAGCCTAAAAAACATAACAATAGCAAATACAAAATAAAAAATCAAACAGATATAAACTAACCTCGTCAAAATTCTTCTCATAAGTTATCAACATCGGAGCTAATTGATGATGTAAGCGTCGTGATTGTATCGCTTCATTAATATCTTTTTCCAAAACGAGATATCTAAGGATTGCTTGAGCAACGGCTGTTGTTATCATCGATCCACCAGCAGCTCCGATAAGCATTCGAGCATTACCATCTTTGTCTAAAATAATAGAAGGACACATTGAAGACATTGGTCGTTTTCTTGGCTTGATAAAGTTTGCTGGTGATGGTGGAATATCGTTCGAGTTTAAAGTACCAGGCGTTGAAAAATCATCCATTTCATCGTTTATAATAATACCAGTCTGTTTTGAACGAACCTTGCCACCGAAACTGAGAAAAAATCTTAATTTATATCAAAATCAAACAAAAAAAGATTCGATATAAAATTGAACTTACTATCGGTTAACGGTGCTGGTGAGTGTAATAGCATTGCCCTCAAAATCAATCACAGCCATATTTGCGGTACCGTGGTCATCATTATTGGCAAATTCTGCCCCATAGTACTGATAACTTTCAAAAGTCTTTTCATCGAATATGAGATTTCGAATTTCTTCTGCAAATTTCGGATCAATGATTTTATTGAATACAGGTTCAATATTTGACTCGAAATGCATATCGCCAAGTTTAGTTCGTTGGCCGTAGGCATGTTTGAAGCTCTCAACAACGTGATGCCAGTAGAGTGATTCATTTCGATGATCATATCCTTTGGCTATGTTTAAAATCATTGCCAAAACAGCACCACTACTTGGTAAAGGAGTAGTGTAAAGGGTGTACTCACTAGATAAATTAACTACTATCGGAGGATCCCAGGTTACACTATAAAATAATAAATTTAACGAAAATTAATGAAATGATAAAAATAACTCTAGAAACTGGAAAAACTTACTTATATAACAACAAGTCTTCGTGAGTCATAATACCGCCCAATTCTTTCATATCATCTACGAGCATCCTTCCTATTTCACCACCTTCGTATATTGTGCTCATTCCTTTATCCGCAATTATTTCAAGAGTCTCAGCAAGTTTCGGACGTTTCATAATATCACCAGTATTCCAAATACCACCAGTTTTAGGATTTACAAACACTTCAGCCATTGAAGGTTCGTTGAGAATTCGGTTTTCATTTTGTTTCAATGCGTTGTGCAAGTATACGGAGACATAATGTCCATTTCTGCAAAGCTCAATTGTTGGTGGAAAAAGTTGTTTCCACGGAAGCTTTCCATATTTTTGATGTAAACTCCAATAGCCAAGGATTTCACCAGGTACAGCACCTGCAATAGCACCTAGAAAGAGTAAAATATAGAGATGTATGAGGTATATGTGTGCCACCTTCAGATATGTTGGAGGTAATTAAAATACCCTTTAAAAAACTTCTCAATGGAAACATTTTCCTGTTTAGTGACAGTATATAAAATTTTAACCACTTCAATTCATATATTAAATAATATAGAAAATGACCTTCTGCTTTCTAATAATTAGGTCCCACACGTTTTTATTTTATCTATCCCTCCGACAGAAGGCCACAAAAGCGGGTTAAAAACCACCTTTTTAAGTCAGGTGTACCTATAACCAAATTCAGATAAAATCTCCTGATTAGAAATAGGTATATGGGTGCCAGATCAGGGAAAATCGACTGACTAAAAATATATCAAACCCCCAATTCTTAATTTCAGCTTTCAGCCTCCTAGACGCCACCTTAGGTGGTGGAAATCCCACATTTTGTTGCCAGAAGGATAACTAAAAGTCTGGTATACCAAACATTAAATACAAATATAATAGTAACAGACGTTTACCTCTCAGCTTTCACCACCCCTCCTGAGACGTAAAGTCTTGGACTGACATGTTTTCATTCAGTAATTTATTTCTTATTTATTTTTTGTGTAGTTACCACACTTTTGGTTATATTTGGCATGAATGGGTGAAAGC
The DNA here is from genome assembly GCA_946251815.1 of Dasysyrphus albostriatus. Classification (NCBI taxonomy): domain Eukaryota; kingdom Metazoa; phylum Arthropoda; class Insecta; order Diptera; family Syrphidae; genus Dasysyrphus; species Dasysyrphus albostriatus. Next base: position 25,323,240 of record OX276336.1, on the reverse strand, counting down.
TGAGAAGTAAAAACCTGGGAGTGACATATCTTTAGTCAATGGATTTTACCTGATTTTTTGGTGTACTACACTTTTGGGTATACTTCACTTCTGGCATCAAAATGGGGGTGTTCCACCACTTTAGAGCCGTCTGGTAGGATGAAAGTTAAGAGATAGAAGTCTGGGATTGAAATGTCTGTAGTCAATGAAGTCTTTCCTGAACTTTTGTTGTACTAAACTGTTGGTTATACTTCTGGTATAAAAATGGGGGTTTGCTACCACTTTGGAGGGGTCTGGCAGGGAGAAAGCTGGTTTTTTATTCAGGTACAGGTCTATATTCTGTTCTGATTCGAGTATCATGAAAAAAATCGCAAATCATAGATTTTTCTGAATGGATACGGTGAGTATTACTATTAGATGAAAATATTTTCATCTTTATAGTTATATTATAATTTTTTCCTTATTAAATCGATTATCTGATAATTGAAACGCAAGAAAAACCCAATACCAAAATATATTAGTCAGCATGATATAATGTAGATATAAATTAATCTAGTAATCTAAGACGAGACTACTTAAAAAAAAATAAGTATACGCCATACACGAACAAAACAAAATAGATAACGGTATAAAAAATGACAAAATTCTATCTAAAAATTAGTATCTAGCTATTAGAAAATGATTCATACATCTTTGTAAATCAATCATTAGTCGTTTTCCTTTGGATGTGGCAAAGTACTCATAAGTAGATAGACCCGAATATAGTACTATCAACTGCACATGCTCTTATGTACGAGTAGATATATTTTACATGGGAAAGCAGTTTGATGTGTTCCACTGGGAAAAACTAGCAAAATCCTTGTAAGTTCTTCGCCACATCCAAAGGAAAACACCTATTAATGACGTTTTCTTAGACGTTTGCAGTACTTACGGCTTTTGTACTCCATTTTCACTCCTACTACTCCAAAAGCCATTAATTAGCTGTTTCAAGTATTAGGTAATGTTTTCGCAATCTTTTTCTGTTCCCGATTTCAAAAAGGTGACGGTTTGGATAAGAATAGAAAAAATCGATCGTTTTAACTTGTTTTTGTGAACCGTATTTGTATCCATTATCATATAATAAAACGGCAAACACGAATTTTGTGGTACAATTGACGTGGTCTACAAAAGCCGAAGGCATATAAATTATATACCGTTGGAACGGTTTTTTGCACAGAAGTGCAGAATGCAAACATTTATTAAATAATTACACCACAAAAGCTAAAAAACAATAAAATAAAATTGCGTAATAAGTGCAAGCAAGATTGAGAGGGAGACCGAAAAATTATTTATTTGTTTTTATTTGTCGTAACCTAAATAAGACGTTTCGATTTTTTTCACCCACCAACCAACCAATTTTCCAGCACTGACTGGAAAGATAACTGGAATGTCTGGATTCAATCCAATCCAGATCTACATGATCTAATTCCTGATTCAATTCGGATTCAATTTTCCATGTAAACAAGGTATCAGTTTTTCTCTACGCTAAAGACAGCTTTTATTGACAAATAATATTATTAGCTCTCAAATTTTAAGGGCTGGACGTACTGGTATTTATAACAACGTGTTGAAATTAACGATTTTCTCCATTCTTATCATGGGACGGAAGGTTTTATTGGGCGCACCCTGTACCAAAACACATTAGTCAGCATGATATTGATAATATAATCCAAGGCGAGACTACTTAAAAAGTAGTATACGCCATACACAAAAACACCAAAATAGATAACGGAATCAAAACCGACAAAGATTTTATCTAAAAATTATTATCTAGCTATTAGAAGATTTATCATTCATCTTTGTAAATCAAACATTTATTCATTCAATAAATTTAATTTAAAAATGTTCTGGGATTCAAGCCTAAATTCTTTTTGAACAAAATAAAGTAGATCAGAAGACAATTATGTCTGCTGTTATACTTCCCAAACTACGAATTTTTACGAATCCAGTCCAAAGTTCTGTCAAAGTCCATAAACAATTGATATTATATTAGAAATTACTTTTTCCTGCAAGTAATATGTATTTGTTTTACAAAAATAGCTTTGGTTTTATGGCTATGAAAACAAGTTAATTCTATGAAAATTTATAAGTGAGAGCACTTAGTGCTGTTTATGCACACACAAATAAATTAAACATATAGCTCTATTCTTAAAACCGTAAATTGTAACTCATAAAATTTACACAGACTCTTAGTGACGCATCTATTTAAGACTTTTTTTTTTTATTTTAATTATCAATAAAACCAGAACATTAGATTCAAATATTCACTCCTCCATTTTCGTCAATGTTTATTGAATAAATCATGTATGTATATTTTTTGGTTAAAAGGTTATTAAAATATTTGCGTTTGGGTTAAATGTATTTGGCATTGAATTTTTTTATTTGATTATGGCTTAGATAAATGTGCAAATTCCATCAATTAATTCAATGATTTTGACATATTATTTCTTAGTTAACAGCTCGTGTGTTGGAAATGGGTTATTTCATTATAATTAAGATAAGAATCTATTTTAAAATAATAAGACCATAACAATAAAAGAAGAATATTGTGCAAACATTTTGGGCATATATGATGTCGATAAAATCAACAAGATAAAGAACACAATATGAAAATATGACTTTTGTAACTCAATTTAAATATTTTTATTATTTGGTTTATCTTAAAAGAAAAAAATAATGATGATACAAAAATTTTAATATTTTTTTTTAGTACCTGTTAGATAAAACATGTATGTACTGTACGTAACAAATTTTCGTCCTTCATAAGCTTCCGGATTAGCTTCCCTTTGATGAGGTTTTTACGCTCAATGTAAATTAGTCGTGTTTTAATTAATTAATAATTTATTAGAAAGAAGAAGAGTTAAAATGATTTATACTAGAAGCAATACAAATTTAAATATTTACTGCTAATGTAGGTCTCATTATAAACCTATTACATTTTGTTTGTATTCTTTGTTTGTTGTTTAAAAAAAAATATCTGTACTTTGACATTATGGGCTATTAAAATGTATACACGTGTAGTAGGCATGTGAATTTCTGTTTGATGTGAACCATGAACAAAACTTATCTCGTGTATTTTTCTTACATTTTTTTTTATTAAAATTTGGTGTGTTTGAGAAAAAGAGATCTCACAAATCTTATGCACAGTGAAAAAGTGAGCAATTAAATTCAAATTTGTTTTCTTGAGTAATTTAACAGCTAAACTGATAAATTATGTTAAGGGAATCCTGGTCACGAGATTGAGATTGCAAAGATCTCCAGGATCTTATTTTTCTTACAGTTTTTTAAATTTAACTTGAGATAATTACTGTGACAAATGACACACAATGATTGCACTATTAATTTTTTTCTAACGGGAAAAATTAAATTTTGACGATTTTCTTACACGAATGTGTTTTTTGAAAACTGGGGTCGCCCTTAACTCGCCCTAAAGTTGAACTAGGTTTTTTGTTGGGGCGAGTTTAAAATGTCAAAGTGCCATGAGCTCGGAAGCATTTTTTTTGTGGATTCATTCATTTGTGCGGTTGGTAATTCTTTTGTTTTTGAAATGTAAATTCAAAGAACCCACAAATTTACTTTAATAATAACAAATTGTTATTAAAAATGGAAATTGTGTTCAGTTTTTATTCAACTTTAAAACAAATTTTGTTTCTTGCTTATTTTAACAACACAATTTAAGAGCCTTTTGGTGTTTTTTGAGGACCTAAAAACACAGTTTTTGTATTGTCAAATAAACCTGAGTCAACTCTGGGTTAAATTCAACGAACAAACCTACCTTAAGAAAACTTCCATTGCTGGCAGACAAATTAAAACTGGATTGATCGAAAGAATGTCTGTTGTAACTGGCTGAACAGAATAGAGACGGAGTTGCAACTGGAATAGCTGTCAACCTGTTGAATATACACAAATGCAATGATACGAACGGAACACGACGCAGCTACAGACGGAGTTGTAGACGCAGCTTTGCATTAGCATGCAGCTTTTTTGACGTTTCAAAATTTTGAGCGCAACCAACTGATAAATACGTAAAATAATTTAAGCTTCCATTTCATCACTATCCATTTTTATTATTGTTTTAATTTTTATTTTTGTGTTGAATTAAATTCGCACAGCTGACTTCAAGTGAAAAAAAAAAATGTGAGAAAAATGTACAGCATATTCTGGGCGAGTACAAAAAATCACGTACAGCATTTTCTGACAGCCATTCCAGTTGCAGCTGCATCTCCAGTTGTAGCGCTCTATTCTGGTCAGCCAGTTATGTTTGTTAGAAAAGGCACGGGGTGTTTCATCTTGCATCATGTCTGTTCGGAATTATTTGGAGTGTCTCAGTGTTGGCTATTATTGTGATTTGCGAAAATTCAATTTTGATCAACTTTGCACTTTATTTTTTAAACAATTTCTTGAACTGTTTATTGTTTAGTTTATATTTCAGAGCGCTCGATTGAGCAAACGATTTTTTTTGTTTAGTATTTGACAACAAAACTTGGGAAATGCCATCAGAAATATAAACTTACCAAATAAAAATCCTCAAATAGTGTTAAAAGACTGATACAAATTCGGATAGAATGATAATTTATGTCGAAGGAGAATACCCGCTGATGGACTGACAGCTGGCTGTAAAAATCAAAATGGTGGAATTAAATTAAAATGAATTTGAGGCTTAGTGCATATTTTCCAAACTTTTATTTTCTGTTTGATGCATGAGTGAATTAAAATCTTAAATTTTCTTTTAATTGATTTTTTTCTTTTAATTAATTTTAAAATTATTTACATCGCATTTTAGTGGTTTTGCAAAGTAAATAATTAAAAATCCATCACTCTGTGAATAAGAATAAGAAAATTAACATTGAACAAAAAATTGTGCAAGTGCATAAGGTATGGCTGACTTGTTAAATTGAGGTTTTGAAAAACTACTTTTCAATCAATTTTGACATAAGCTTCCGACAGCTTCCACCTGTTTTTAGTTAGCCCTACCTTTAAGGTCTTTACATATTTTTATAAAGCAATTTAAAACAAAAATCTCTGCTCCTATAGAACCGAAAATTTCTGAAATAATGAATTTGAGGATGAGACCGATTTTCAAAATAGGAAGCTACTTAAATCTTAATGTTAAAACAAAATCTCATCTTTTTATTTGGGGTATTATTTATATTTACAATTTAGAAGATGATTTTTTTTATTAAACTTAAAAAAAAGAAACAAGTGTGCACTTTTCAAATAGTTTTGAAAGGATATAGTTGGCTTTTTTATAAAAGTAAAATACCACCTGACAAAAGAAATTATGGGATTTTGATGATGTCTCAGAACATTATTTCTATCCAAGCAAAGGCAATCGCGTTAGCTAGTGTTGGAAGAAATGTACACATGTTTAATATGACAGCAGTGACAATACCAAACATAGATAATGAATTAAATACTTCAACCTTAAAAAAAAAGTTAATTCAACCAAGTAGGTATTCCTAGACGTGTCTCAAAATGACAACGCAATACTAAAGCCACATTTTATGAATGTTCTTTAATATCTATTCTAATCAATTTAAATGCTTGTTTAGTTGAAGAGTTATTTTATCTCTGATGATTTCGATTGATAATTAATAACTTACTACTACATATAACTTTATTTTTATACTTAAAATGCACATGGATTAAATTATACACTTTATACTTTATACATTCGTAAACAAAATCAAACTCAGGCCCTTAAAAAGAAGGAAGGTTTATTATTCCGTAATTTTTGAAATGATAATTGTCAAAACGATTATCATTACGTGATTGGCAATAGTTTGCTTGACGTAACTCAACCACGATAGTCTATTTAGCTACCTAACATCTCCGTCTCAACAATGCACATAGTTTTTGCGATATCGTTTTGACAATTATAGTATTTGATTGTCAAACGTCATGTTTAGTTTTACCGATCTTCGAAACGATATCATCGGGCGGTAACTGTTTTACCGAATGAGTGCACTGTCTATATGAACCTACACTCACAGCATCACAGTCCTCGGAGTATGTTGAAAAATCACAAAATGTAGAACTCATCATGACTATGACACACGAGCGCCTAAATGATCAGGCGATTCGCCTGCGTGATGTCTTTATCAAAAAGAGTAGATGCATTTAACGTATGGGAGGCAGTTTTTGCGTTCTATCGAAAAAGCTAGTAGAGTACTCATGAATGATTTGCCAACTCCAATGGAAAACGGCTAATGTTACCTTAACTATGTTTCGTCCACTTGATGGTAATATCATTGTTAGTAACAAATGGTTGTGTATGCACTTAGGTTCCTAACCGTCCTCCTTTTCAATTATTTGTCCTCTCGTCCTCCTTTTATCAACAAGGAAAATTTATTTCTGCAGGTTTGAACTTTTAATAAAATAACTGAACGCATTAATATCATATCTCTCAGATTTAAAAGTTTTAGATAGCCGAGAACCATAATTTGCTAACGCATGCATGTTTCTGAAAAAAGACCGCTGTTAAGCTCAAGTAGGGGTACAGTAAGCCTGTTTATTTTTCAGAGTGCTCTGAAATTTTCCTCAGGATCTCTTACACTCAACAGTAAAAATAATTTAGCAAGTGTTTCTAAAAAAATTTCAATCTCAGTTTTTGGGTTAATTATACATATTTCGGAAGTTAAAATATCGAATTCGAAATCTCGCATTCGAAATCTCGCACTATCAAGTCTCACAAAATTACTTTATTTGGTTCACAAGACTTTCGTGCGATTTTTATATATAGGCGAGATTTCAGTTGATATTTGCGAGATTTGTTGGTGCGAAATTTAAATGCGAAATTGTTTAAAGCGAGATTTTGTAATTGCGAGGTTATGAAAAGCAGGATTTTTTGTTTGGGAGATTTTTAAAAATTAACGATATTTCGTTATTCGAGATTTTAGTTTGCGGGATATCTTTCTGCTCCCTCAGTTTTCTGAAATTGTATTTAAATTTTTGAGGACAAAATAGTTTGGAAAAAAATACAATTTATACGATCAAGATGACGGTTAAGAGACAAATCAAATCCCCTATCTCTTTCAAACCATAATGTAAGTATGTATTTTTTATCCTAAAAATGTATAATTGTAATATTTATTAATCAATTGTAGTTCTTTCTATTCGACATCAAACACAAAACAGCACAAAAAACATTTTATTGCAATTTATCAGTCAGTTTACCAATTCAGTATATAGTTTGAGGGTTTCTGAAATGTACAAAGCACTCTCAAATTTTAAACAATTGACGACACGATATTGGATGAGTTCCTTGAGGCAAATAAAAGATGATATCGTCAATAATCATTGTTTTAACGATTATCGTGTTGAAAATTACGGGAAGGCCCCCCTAGTGAAACAGATCTCGATTAAGCGATACGATGAGATCAAACAGTTGAGCGCCACCGTGTTCTGTATGTTCAAACAGAAAGCAAACAGTTCCCGGAGTACAGATGGTGCATGTTTGATTTGTTTTGAGTTATTAACATTCGTTATAAATTTATTAGGTGTGTTTGTTAACGTAAAATTTCTTGCAATTTTTCACAAATTTTCACAATTTTTTGCTGTCATAAACCATAGAAAAAAACCCAAATTTAGGAAACTTGCTGAAAATTTAATGTTACCAAACAGACATATTATGTAATAAAAGAACCAAGGTTCTCCCAAAGCAACGCAAAATCTTAGCGAATCATTTATAATAATACAAAATAATGACAAATACAAAATGCTAAGCAACAACAATGTGTTAATGGTTATTGTGAATATTTATTCGATGGTGTCAGAATAGTTAATTAATAGGTTTGTTCGTTGAGCCCTGAAGTCACCCTGAGGTCGCCCCAAAGCGTTTTTTGAAAAACCTAAACTAACCCTTATGAGCCAATTCTGTGGTATTTGAAACCTGGGGTCGTCCTGAACTTGCCCTGAAGAAGAACTAGGTTTTCTGCTGGGGTGAGTTGAGGTTAAGAATAAAATGTCAAAGTGGTAGGAGCTCTGAGGCATTTTTTTGCTGTGGATTCACGTGCTGCAGGTAATTCTTTTGTTTTTAAAACGGAAATTCAAGGAATACACAAATTTACTTAAATAATAATAAATATAAATAGAAAATGGATATGTGGTTTGTTTTGTTTTTCATTTTTAAATCAAATTTGCTTATCTCAACAACACAAGGTCTGTTCGTGTACTTCCCACAACTACGAATTTCTACGAATTTTATATTTTTTATATGAGCTTTGATAGAACTTTGGGCTAAATTCGTAGAAATTCGTAGTTTTAGGAGGTACGCGAACAGGCATACAATTGAGAACCGTTTGGCGTTTTTTGAGAACCGAAAAACCCAGGTTATCTTAGGTATATTTTGTAAAAATACAAGTATAAGTACTAGCTTTGATTAAGACCTTCTTGTCTTTCCCTTAAAGCAGGAACGTACATTCTTTGTTAAAACCTACAACTTCAATTCTTACCTGAAATGGCCCGCGCTCTGTTTCCATAAAAAGGTTTGCTCAGTCAGATACAATACATATAACACGAAGGGCTGAATTATAAAACGCATTGCCGGATCACGTTTTGTTTCACCAGCCCTTAAGTAAAGCCAAGGGCGTGGGAAATCTCATTCAAAAAATAGTTTTAGTATAGAAATCTAGCTCCAAAATTCTTTCAGATGATAAAATATATTGTGATCAGGGGGGCAATCACCGCTACCTGCCTCCATTGATTTAAGCATTGTTAATCTTCTGGGCTAAGGTTAGCTTTGGTTGGGTTATGTTGTTTAAAACTACTATTTTTTTGAAAATTCAATATTTCAAAAAGGGGTTGATGAATTTTTTTTTTAAATAAGTTAATGAATGTATTTTAAATAAGTGTTACCAATTTTTTATATTCAAAAAATTAATTTTATAGAAAACCAACTATTGATTTTGTTTTGTAAACATTCATATTTTTTCAAGTAATCAAACTTTTCTTAAGCTCAAAGTATTTAACAGGATGAAGAACGATTTAAATGCTATTTTATCCTTTTTCTTAATAACTTGCATATTCTAAAAGTTCTTAAGTTTCAAGAAACGATTTAAATGCTTTTTATCCTTTTTCTTAATTATTTACATACTTTAAAAGTTCTTAAGTTCCAAGCAACTTAAATACGAATTATCCGAGATCAGTGAGTAAAGTGTCAAATCTTATCGATAAATCGATTTTTAAGACAATAAACTAACTCACTCAAAAGTAATTATGTAATTAATTTGAAAATACATCTGTCATTATTGCTAAAAACTAGAGATAAAAGGAAACAGATGCTAGTGACATAAATGCTATTTACAATCTCAGATGAGAGAGTTGTGTGTACAAAAGTTCACATTTATTAAGAAAATATATGTATGTGCAGTTCAATAAATACGTTTTGGCAACAGCAGAATTCTTGTTAATTGTAGTAGATTTTAGTTAAGATTTTTAACTTGGATATATTTATAGTTTATATTTTTGTTACTATACAATTCTATCTGATCAACGTTTGGGTTAATTTGTGAACTAAAAAGTATCTGAATTTTATGGATGGAGCTGCACAATTATATACTCATTAATTTAAAAATTCATTCCATAATTTACCAGTTCCAATAATCAATGTTAAATGATGATAAGTTGTGAACAAACTAGCCCTAAGTTTGTTGATTTTTGAATAATTAAATCAATATCTCTGTTGAATTTAGCTTGGGTCTTTTTTTTTCAAAGACAAGAATAACAAGTTTCAGTTAAAAATTTGTTTATTCATAACTATTACATACAAATAAATAAATAAACTCTCATAAATTAAAAGATTTATCAAAATGTTATTAAAATTTTCTTTATTTATTAGTAATTTGCATATTTTGCAAAAGCATTTATTTACTATAAATGGTATGTCTCATTTTATTGTATTATTATTTTTGTAATTTTTAAATAATACCTATACTATAAATAACCATACTCATTAATTTGTCGTTTAGCTGTCTTAAAGAATTGACTGGATTTGTTATTCATCAGGCAATGACACTTTAATTTTTCAAAATGATAAGATAAGCTCAACAGGTTTTCTTAACCCTGAATTTATTTTTAATATTGGACATCGTCACAGCAAATAAAAAAAAAATATGGGTTTGCATAAATGTAGTACTTTGCTATTACAGAAAATATTGTAACTAAACCGTTTGGTGACATGATTAGTGCTCGAACTAGATTAAAGAAGGAAAAGCCTTGACAGATAGAAAACGAAAAGACAAATTTTTACCAGATTTAAGATTTTACTTTGAATCACGTTTTTAATAAGCTCTATTCAGTTCCGATTTAAAAATTAAATTATTTTTAAGCCAATTGTAAAAAGAAAAGTTCAATTAAAAAAAAGTTTGCCTTACGCCTTATCAATAAAAAAGTGCTCAGTCATATTTTAATTCCCAAACCACTTTGATGAAGAGCAAGATCACGAAATTTCATATGAATACAAATTTTAACTGCTTGTTCACGTTAAGTTTCAAATCTTAACGACAATCTACTACAATCAACAAGAACTCTGCTGTAGCCAAGGATTAATTATTATTAAATTACACACATATACATACATACTTTCTCACTAAGTTTGAACTTTTGCACACATACTCTCTCATTTAAGGTTGTAAATAATATGTGCATCTATTTCCATTCAGCTCTATAGTTTTTGGCAACAATGACAGAAGCATTTTTAACTTAACTACTCATTTTGAATTTGGGTTAATCGATAAGATTTGACAATTAACTCACTAACTAAAGATGAACCGTGTTTTATTTGCGTTTATGAATATCAGTGTTAATATAGCGAACATAAAACCCCATACAAAACTAACACAACGAAATCTTAAATGAAAAATTAGTTCTAATTTCTGTTTTGCAGTACGTTCTTTGACAAGCAAATTTGTAGCAGATTATTGTGAGAAGTCAACTGTCTTTTTTCCTGAAATAATTTTTGATTGACGTTTAAGTTTATGGTTATGATATGAAGTAGACGGCAAGTAAACATTTTTTTTTATTAAAAGAGGAGTGTTCAAGTATAAGGTTAAGTTGAAATTATTAAAACGAATATTTTCCAACAAATTTTGGGAAAAACAAGAGAGTTGTCAAGGGGAATCTAATTGAAGTATAGGAATTTTTGTATGTAGGTACTACAGATTTGTAGCTAAATCTACCAACACTATGTACATACATATATTTTTACTGGCAATTCTATTTTCTTTTGTTCTTACCTGTTATAGTTTTATTTATAAACATGTCTTCTGTCGAAGCTAAAGGTGCTGATTCACGTGCATTGAGTGTTTCAATTGATCTTGTTGTTTTATTATAAATTGTTGCAAAAAATCCACCACCTAGGCCCATACTCTGTGCACACATTACACCTTCGCAGAGTAATGTTGCAATAGCAGCATCCACAGCCGATCCACCATCATCAAGCATAGAACTATAGATTTTGAAAAGAAAATTTGTATTCAAAAATAAGAAAAGAAAATTAAAATAAAAAAAACCTTCCAATCGCAGCACATCCTCGTCCATTTGAAACAACAGCTGCATAAGTAACTGAAGTACTAGAACTTGAGGAACCCTTTAGGCCGAAAACCAAGCCAAGTACCACAGCAGCAACAACAATGGCAGCTATAACCACCCATATCACAGTTTTTTTGGTGAATCTTATCCTGTAAACAAAAAATTGGTAAAATTAATACATTAAGTGAGGTTTTTGTGTCTAAATAAAAAGCCACACAAGTTCAGTTAACGCTGCGAATTATAAACTTAATTTGTTAACGCCCTTATATGTCTAACGAATTGTTGATCTATGAATCAGTGCACAGGGGAAAAAAGAAACCGACTGACCAATACAAGCTTGTGGGTGTTAAAAAAATGCTAGAATCGTTGTTGCAATTGACTAGCAACGAAACCTGCTATGTTTTTGAGCTTATCGTGTGGCTGCAGTGGCTCGGTGTGTAGTACATTGGCCTTTGAATCGCAAGGTTCATTGTTCGCTCCCAGATGACGGAAAAGAAAACATCAAACTGCTTTCCCATGTAAAATGTATCTACTCGCATATGAGAGCATGTGCAGTTGATAGTACTAGATTACGGTTTTCATATACTCCAAGAGTGACACCTCCAAAGGAAAACGGCTAAAGAGTTTTTCAATTAATACGAGCATAAACAAACTAAGAACAACCACTAGCAAAACTATAAAAAATTCAAAGTAAAACAGCTTGAGAACCAACGATTGTTGATTTACCAACAATTACCAGGCCAGTTGTGGTTCAGCAATTTTCACGCACCCACTTTGGATAAAATTACTGAGGTTCAACTTTGGATGGTTCAGACATTCAACTGTTTACAAAAACATACTTGAACCTTGAACCATCATTGAAACTCAGTACAGTTATTCCTGCAAAAACAGTCAGTAAAAATTGATGAGCCACAGATCAAAATTTAAACCACGTTTTAACAACTCGAACTAAGAAATATTTCTGGGCAGCGAAGTCTAAATTTTCATTGGAGAAATATTAGAAATCTAGAAAACAAAATTTGGGAAACTGAATTTAGGCACTTACAGAATTTTGAATTTAGAGAATTTTAAAATACAGAATCCTGGATTTACAGAATTGTAGAAAACAGAATAATGAAAAAGCAGATATTTTGATCCATAAACAGAATCTTGGTCATACAGAATTTTGGAATAAAGAATAAAGAGCCGTCCCTACTAGAATTTTGCGTGTGCTGGAAGATAGTACGGATTCAGTTACACATTTTAGATAAAGGCCATGGAAACCCTACTCGTCTTTTTCGTTGTGCTAAAGGAGGGTTTACGAATGAAAAATCCTAAAAGCACTACTTAAACTCTCCTTGACGACGTATAGGAACAATCCATAATACGCACTTCAGTCTCAATACTTGTTGTTGTTTATTCAGAATTATTGAAATAATTTATTAGTTGCCCTATTTATTAAGTTAGTATACTTTTTGCAGATGAATATTTTGACGTTGCATTATCAGCACTTTCAATCCATTAATAACTTTGTTGGTATTTATATATCTAGCGTTATTTATGAGCCTCAGTTTTAGATATTTATTTTTATGTTTTTTAAATTGCAGGCTAGCATATTGTGTTATATCTATGTTGTTAAAAATTTACAATAGTAATAAAACAATTAAATAAGAAAATTATATGAGTTTAAGAATATCAAAAATAATAATATTCTATGAGATAAGCAAAACAGTTAAGAAGAAAATATTTTTTTAAAAGATTATCTTTAAACAAGTTAAAATTAGTAGTGGAAAATTTTAAACATTCTAATTATAAGTACAATACTACTTAATAATTTGCTTACCTTATTATAATTTAATAATTCTTGCTTAATTTAAAACAGTTCTTTTAACTAGTATATCGTGGTAAATATAATTCTTTAGTAAACCGCAGCTGAACACAACTAAAAGAGAGTGATGGTAGTTCGTGTGAAAAAACTAAGTCCCTTATTACACGATGATTCTTTGCGTCTGACTCTTTTCGAAAGAGAAAAAAGATGATATGGAACACCAGTTGCCCTGTGCGTCGTGGGGTGGGCCAAGGTTTCCGAGACTCTTTTTGACGTTTCTTTTTATTTACAGACACTGCACAAACCGCTTACAATAAAGAGAACTGTCAATTTTGCATCACAGTGCGTGGAGGCATAACTCATAAGATGATTTTCAAAGACGGTGTTCATACCAGCTTTACGTGAGGCAACTCATTTTGACGTCACTTATTTTTTAACTCACTCTCATCTGCTGGAAAGAAAGTGAGGCAGAAGTTTTTAAATTGTTTGAAAATTTCTGCCTCTCACCTTTCCATCTCTCTATTTTCAAGAAATAAGAAAGAGATAAGAATAGAGACGTGAAAATGAGTCACCTCACGTGAACCTGGTGTGAAAACCGTCAAAGATAAATTCGCAGAAAGAGTCAGACGCATCATCTTGTAAGACTCCTATTACACGATGATTCTTTGCGTCTGACTCTTTTCAAAATTCAATAAGTGTGAAGAAGGGTGAAATCAGATGTTTTTCTCTTTCGCACTCACGAAAATTCGAAAAGAGTCAGACGCAAAGAATCATCGTGTGATAGGGGTCTAATAGGGGATTAACCTCACAACACAAGCATTTTCTGATTTTTGAAAATGTTAAGGTAGAACTACAATAGGCTGAAGCAGTCGGAAGCTTATGTCCAAAACAACTGAATGACACCCATAATGCACTTTAGTGGTTGGAAGTGAAAAAAAGGACATAATTTATAATTAATCTTATTCTACTCATTCACAGAGTGATAGGTTTTTAGCTAAGCATTTACTTTCCAAACCCAATAAAATGCGATGTCGTAAGTTTACAAATAGTTAAAATGATAACTTTAAGCAAAGTTTCCATGAACCACCTTTTTTGTACATTTGATTAAATGCTAGGTAATTCAATCAGAGTAAGTCACAATGACGTTTGGATAATTGTTAACAGAAAAGAGTCAACAAATTCCAAGGAATTCACGATTTACTCTAGGTGCTTGTGTCAGATTAATGTTTTAACAAGAAATGAGCTATCTTTTATTGTATTTAAAGGATAATTACAAGAACAAAATTTTTAATTGACAAATTTCTTAACTATTAGTGGTCATAAATTAGGCACCTAGGTACTATTTAATTGAGAAATTAAATTTTTTTTAATGATTCATTCTGAATCTAATTACTTTGCAATAACACTTAACGCAATCATCGACAAATAATTATTGCAACTTTAAGAATTTCCTATACCTATGTAAAAATATAAATAAATTGTAAAATAGGGAAGATATTGTTAGATCGTAGATACTACCTGCCTGAACACAATGACACGGAATTTTCAGAAAAGCTGTCAAAATATTGAAAATAAACAAATTCAATATTAAAACACAATACAACGCAGTTACAGTTGTGGCGAATTGGCTTTTTGTGGTTCAACACCTCAAAAGCTACATATTATTGATACAATGACAATGACAAACCTACACAAATTACTTGGCTCTCGGTCTAATACGTATGTGGGGACTAAAATATCACGAATGACTTATTTTTAACAGTTTCAGTTCTAGTACCAGAACTCTGTCTAGTTTTTAGACAGTTTATGTGATGCAAAAGCCTGATTAGGCTTTCTTGAGCTCCTTAGTGACTCAAGTCCCTTTCCTTCAGGTAGGTAAAGTCAATATTAAAAAGAATATTGGTTATTTATTAACAGTTATTGCTGGTTTTCAATAGAAATTTGTCATACTAGGTACATACATAAATTCATGTCTATTTTATACACTTCCCAAAACAACGAATTGACGTAGTTCTTTTGAAAAAATATCTTATATTATTACTAAATATTGTATAAATGTATAGGTATCCAATTTAGTAAGCCTTCAAAGTTCCCCTACGATTGTAAAATTGATCGTTCAGACTAGCGTCAAATAAATTCCAATTTGATGGGCAGAAGATTAATGCAAGCATTCTTAAGCCCCACATTAATACAAAATATGAGTGCCAAAAGACGTACGTAAGGGGGAAGGCGGGGAAGAGTGTTTACCAACCTAATCGAGACAATTTGCCTTATTATGAGTTTCACGTGAGCTACATTCCACGGGAAAAAATTGAAATTTCACTTTTTGCATATTGTGAGTTTCGCTCAAAAAAGGAAAATTCCTCTTGTTTTGAGTACTCATTTCGTAATTAAGAGCTTAAAAAGTCACTTATTTTGTGACAACAAACGAAAGAAAAACAGGGAGGACTAACTGGTGTCTTAACAGAAGAATTTTTTACATGTGAAATTCCTAATAAGGCTGAATATATTTCATATATTCACATGTCTTCTTTTAAATGCATCTTAAAGCTTGATTTCTGTACCAATACTAGTTTTGGAATAAGTCTGCCCCCTCCCTAATTAACATCCTGCGTATTGACAAAAAGTACATACTAACAATCAGACATGACATAACGATGATAGACATTCATGCAACGTCGGAAAACTATTGTAAACATCGTAATCGTCGGAAAGTAAACGACTTATCAACATTTGTATGAGAAATCTTTTTCAACAAATCGTAAACTTTCCTACATGAATTTGTATCTTAAATAAAAATGGTAAACGTGGTAAACTTTAAACTATTCTGAATGAAAAAGAATCAAAAAAAAAAATTAAAAATCAAAATGAGAAATATTTTAATCAAAATTAAAAAAAATGGAAGAAAGTTTCTTTTTATTTGACGTTAAACAAACAGCTGATTAGCTTACGATGTTTACAAAAACCAATTCAAAAGCGTGTTTATGAAACGTGCATCGTAAATTAAAAAAAATATTACGTCGAATAGTTTACATGAATACCCTTATTGTTTAGTTGACAAACTTCAAAAAATATATTGTGATTAATATAAACATTTAGCCAGTTTATATTTCTTGAGCGCTCAGTATTTTTCCTAAATTTTTTGACAGAGCAGGAGCGTAAAATATAAACAACATTCCTCACATAGATGTCAAAACAACACCCTTTTTCTTTTCTTCTTATGTAATTTACTGCGACAAAAAATAATTGAGCAAGCGAATCCAAAAAATTTCAGTCTCAGTTTTAAATGAGAAAAATGAGGAATTTTTGAGAAGAATCCTGTTTATATTTCTGAGCGCTCTGAGTCCTCTGAGATCTCAGAAATATAAACTGGCTAATTATTTTTCGATATAACATTGTTATAAATTTATTAAAAACTGAAGTTTCCATAGAAATTAACGATAGCAAGTTATTTGCGCTCGCTCGCACTTATTATGCAATTTTCTTTTACTGTTTTTTTAGTTTTTGTGGTACAATTATTTAATTAATTTCAGCAATCTGCACTTTTTTGCGAAAGAAGCTTTCCAATGATATATAATTTATGTGCCTTCGAATCTTGTAGACCACGTAAATTGTACCACAAAATTCGTGTTTGCCGTTTTATTATATGATAATATAATATTATATGATAATATAATATGATAATATAATGCAACTTGAACATAAGAGCAAGTAAGTGCGATCCAGTCGTGCATTTTATGTAGTATTTTATGGCGTTACACAGTGGACCTTTTCATTTTCATACACGCTAGACGTCAAATATTCTAATGTTGTTCCAAATAAATGTTTTTATTTTATTCAAGCATGAAAAACTTAATGCATACATTTTTTGGAGAAAAACTATAAAATTTAGCAGATATTTTGAAAATTAAAGTTAAATGACAAAAAAAAATCTTTCAATTTCATTTTAGTTTTATATATAGGATGTTTAATATGAGATGTGATAGATGGGTAGAACGTTTAGGTTGGACCAAGATAACAAAAAATCTTAGCGTGGAGGGCGACTATTAAGCCCCGTTTTTAAATTCCTTGAAAGACCACCGGCATAATTCACAATGTCGTCCAATAGCTTTTTTTAAAGCCAAAGATTTACTATTCCTTTTTAAAGATATGTAGTTGGATTTATAAATAGTTTTCGAAAAATAATTTCCAAACTAAAATTAAAAAAAAAAAAATTGTTTCTATTAACCTACCTACACTTACTTATTTTTTTTCACAAAAACGTTTTCGAAGGAGCGAAAAAATCATTTTTTTTAGCTATTTTGTATATGGCATGACTATCGATAACGGTTCAGCCAATTGACAAAAACTATATATTTTTGGAATGTCTGATCTGTCCTCTTTGATTTTATCGTGTATGGCGTATACTTACTTTTTTTTGAAGCTGTTTTATGAGATTACTATCTTTGTGACATTTTGAATCGATAATTTCAATCGGTGATTTTTTCTACATTATTGTGAATGACCATATTGGTAGTTCTTATTTGCGAGTCTCAGTCAAATAAGATATAAAAATTCTTACGAATTAAATTAAATTCTTACATTTAAGAAAGAATAAAAATTGTACATAATTAGATTATTTATTCTTTGAGCTTGTATAAAACAATTTTATATTTTTGTTGCATTTTGGAAGTGCATTATCCTCGTCTTAGGGCTGTCCTAGGATTGCCAGGCATATAATTTGTGCATACACTTACGTAAGTGAACGCAACTTTTGATGCGGTATAAAATTTGTTTATTTTTTGAACTGAATTTTAAGAGAGCATTTTTGTTGTCAAGAAAGTGCAGTATCGCTGCCAGGTTGCTATTATGTAGTTTGATGTGAATAGTACGCCCACGAAAAGCACTTTGGCAAATGTTCACCAGTTTTCGGTCTATTACGACTTATATGTCATTTACATACATATGTACTTCACTGCCACATTTATTCTATTTAATATTCAGGTTGCTTGAAATTTTTCATTTTATATTTAAAATTTAAAAATAGCTTAAAAACAAACTTATTTGCTCAAGTAAACACACGAAAACAGATATATAAATAAATGAATGACATAAAGTCGTAAACATAACAAAGTTCAAGCGGTTTGGCCTCAGCTTTGTTTCACTGTGTGTGGAGTTATGTCGAACTATGTTCACTCGCACCATATGTTTTAACGTTTACAGAGCCCAATAAATCGTAGTTCTATGAAAAATTATTTTTTTTTCAAACCGAGAAACTTCTCGTAAATACCATTAATTTAATAAAATATAAACGTTTTAGTTTAATTAATAAAGGTCTCTAAGTACTTCTTAAAAATCATCCATCAATTATTTCCCACCTATTCTTTCCTCTAAACTGTATAAAATTCAAGGCAAAAAATGTTTGCCTTGGCCTAAGCTACCCATTGAGTTGTTAATTTACTCTAAATTAATGAACTATAGGCCTTAAAATAGAAAATTATTATATTTAGGCTCTGCATAACTTGTCTACAAAATTTCAGCTCTCTTGGACAACGTATAAAGGAAAAAACTAAACATTTAATAGAAAAAGGCGTGGCAGTGGGGGGATTTCCAAAAAATATATATGCAATGTTCAGTAGGGCATACAGAACTTATTTTCAAAATTTGAGCTCCTAAGGGTAGCGTATTAAGGCAAAAACTCTTATATAGTAAAAGAAGTCGTGGCAGCAGGTGGATTTTCTAAATGTATGTTATGTTCATTAGACTCTACACAACTTACTAACAAAATTTCAGCTCTCTAGGATGACGTATTATGGAGAAAACTCTTGTAAAGTAAAAGAAGGCGTGGCAGTGGGCGGATTTCCAAAAATGATGTAATGCTCATAAGGCTATGAACAACTTATTAACAAAATTTCAGCTCTATAGGATGATGTATTAAGGAGAAAACTCAAATATAAGAAAAGAAGGCGTGGCAGTGGGTGGATTTCCAAAAATGTATATGTTGTGCTTTAGGTTTTAAGCAACTAATTTAAAAAATTTTAGCTCTCTAGGGAATCATGTTAACAAGATTTTGTGAATTAGGTGGATTTCAAAAAGTTCGCACTTGCTTAAAAATCTCGAGTTTAAAATCTACCAAATCCATAAACAAAATCTTTCAAAAGATCAACCCACAAAATGTGTGAAAAAATCAGGACATCGGTCCCAATCTTCATATATTCTTGATCTGTGAGATTTTTATTTCTCTTGTGATTTTTTTCTATTTGTGATCATCACAGAATTAAATGAATTACGACCACAGTTCTTTTCGTGATTTGCGAATTGCTCCTCTTCGTTGTGATTTTAGAACTGAGGTTTTGAATCTGTGATTTTTCACAGAATGTAAATAAACACAGGCAAAAAATCAAATTACATTTAATGCCATCACAGTTTGTTCGTGCATTGCTCACAGGTCGTGATTTTCTAATCACAAGTTGGATATCACAGGTCGTGAATTTTTGGTCTTCTCTGCGTTCTATTGCATTAAGATAAACTAACAGTACCTCAACGAAAAAACTAGGTCTTATAGGAGTTGTTTTTAAACACAAAAAATGTTTTTTGAACTACCAAAAATTTAATAAATACATATTCACCATGAACTTTTTTCTCCCAAAACAAAGTCACTTTGATTCTTTGCGTATAACTGTGTCATTCCGATTTTTTTTTATTTACACCACAGATATTTTTTTGTATGGACATTTTTTTCTCCACTAAGCTTCTTTTTTTCAAAGGAACAGTATATATTTAGCATTAAAAATATGAGCTTAAACAAAGATTCAATCACAAAATATGATTTCCGACTTGAAAGATATCACATAAGCAGCAACCGAAATTCTGTAATATGTAGACATGATCCAACTAAATAAAATAGCGCATTGCGCATCATTCACATAATATGACGTCATCGACGCACACAAATATTTTTTCCAAGATTAATAAAACAAAGTTTTTTTGATTAAATCTTATTAATTAAATATGAAATATCATTTCTTAAAAACAATGCACTTGTTTTTAGGATTCTAAACACACTTTTTTACTATAAAGAGAACAAAAATATCAGGTAAAATTGTGCGTCGATGACGTAGATGCGCAGAATGAAACGAAAAAAAACAGGACGGCGTTACCTGTTTAGTTGTATCATGATATGTAGGTATTAAAGGTGTTAAAATTTTCAACTCGCTGCTCAAATCAATTAATTAAGATGAATCAAACTTCCACCGATTAAAAGAGGCTCGTCAACGTCAATGAATTTATTTAAATAAATTATCGTTAGATTTCGATTTCATTTTTGTTGTTAATATTCAAAAAAAAAAAATTATTGTTAATTTAATCAGAGATCTATTAATTAAAAAGATTGATTAAGACAAGAATTTGTAATAGTTAAACAAAAATATTATAACAAACCTGTATTAAAAAACTTAATTAATAAATAAATTAAATAAGAAACTCACTAAAAAATAGTTGTGATTAAATTATTTCTACAAAAAAAAAGGAAAATTAAACTCTCACTTTTATATTCCTGGAATAAAACACAATTTTTGAATAAAATCCAAAATAAAATGAATTCGTTTTCAAAATTTTGCCCCCTTTCTAAGACCTGCACTCTTTTTAAATTAATCTTTCAGTTTAAATAGAACTAGAACTTTCACAAATAAAAACAAAAAAAAACATCAGTAAATAAACAATAAAACAAACAAATCTCAAAGATAAGAAAAACACTTCTAACATAAAATCAAAATTAAATTTTTGAACACAAGAGAAATCATAAACAAAAGCACTTCTTATGAGGTATACTAAGCGTATTTGAGAAAGTTCAAAAAAAACCTTACATATAACTGGCACAACATATTAACAGTTTTTATTTACATCAATCCTACCTACAACAATAGATAAATTATATAGATAACACAAGGTCAGTATAGAGAATATTATTAACGTGGATTGTTCGTAGGTAAAGTGTTAAACAAACAATAATAAAAATCACCGGCAATAATTACACTATTTAACATTAAATTAGGTATAAATATTCAAACAAATGTTTTATTAAGTGTTAAGTTTGTTCAGTGTTCGATAATTTGTTTGTTAAGCTTACGTGATGGCATTTTAAATTGATTAACAAAAAAAAAATAATTCGTAGACTTACAACATTTTCAATGGTAAATTGCCTTTTGTAAACGAGTTAATACTAAAAAAAAAAAAATTATAGCAGATAGGTAATGGAGTGATAAAAAAAAAGCTTCGGTTTTGCAAATATTGCAACCGTTTTGTCGAACAAACCAAGATCAACTGAAAGCGAGTACACCAAGTCTACAAGATACGACCTATCTATCGCGTATCGTCTAACTTTTAATGGTTCTGCGATATACGAGTCGAGTAGATACCTCTACCCACTACTACGAAAATATTTGTTTTTTTGTTGTTGTTTCCCTTTTTAATACTTTGGCCTACTGTAGTTAAAAAAAAAAGTTTTATAGAACGTTTATGTCCAAGCAGAAAAGTTTAAATAAATCATTGAACAAACGGAAGCGCAACTGTTTCACAAATGTATTTTAATGGTATTTAGTCAAAGTATTCTATTCATAGTTGAACGTGTTCATTTTAAAAGCGTTTTTCAAGTTTTGGCATTGATAAGAAACCATTATAAATGTATATAAAGCAGAAGGAGAGCCGATTTGAAGTGGCCGACGTAAACCACGTTTAAATTTTTTTTAAAGGAAAAACCTAAATACAAAAACGTCCACCTTTTTGCCGGAATGCAGAGATAAGCCAATCGACGTATGGAAAGGGCTTTAATCTCTAAGGCCTAAAAGGCGAACAAGTAGGTACTTATTGGTAATTTTGGTATCATAATTTCTATCAATGTCAGCACTTGAGACAAAACAAGAATAAACTAGTTTGGTTTATTGTTTCAGTCTATTGGGATTTGATCTGTGATATAAATATTAACAACACACGCGTCAATGAATGATATTCAGTTTAAAAAAAAACTTGTGAAATATGAAACTGTGAGATCCGCCATGTGTATAGGTGCCTATAGGAAATAGAAATAATATGGTGATGGGATTCTTTTTTGGTAGCTTTAATATTAAATCTGGGCCCGTATTACGAATTACGATTAACGTTAAAAACCCACCATTATCAATACACTGCAATTCGGCCATTTCAAAGTAACGGAGAAGACAATCGTACGCTTGTAATGACGTTCTTTTTAAGAAAATAATATATATTTTTTCTTGAAACTTAGTGGGTCTTAAGAACTAGTCACAAAGTTCATGACACATAAGTTTCACCAAAATATAATAAAATTCAGTAAGTTTGTACAAAGAAATTGACGGTAACGGAGAAGACACATTCGATTTGAGATTTCCGGACTTTGAAATTAAAATTCTGCGCTTGCTATCAGGATATGAAGTTGATTTGTTTTGTGCACTTTCGTAAAGCCAACATTATACTAAAAACCATCTTTGGTTTAATGCCAAGTGTCATTTTACGATTAGAAAAAAACATGAAGATCGTAACGGAGAAGACACGTACGATTAAAGATTCTTTTCCAATCAATTATATTGTAATTTATATTTTTAAATTATTATCAGTAATGATAAAAGTGATCAAGGTTATTGAAATAAATACATACATGTATAATTTTATTGAAATCGATTAACGAAACACGTGCTAGCGAGAAATTAAAAAAAAAATATATGTGCACTCTCTATGGTACTTGTTTGAAGATTTTCCATCAACGTTTACACTTTTACCGACACTTTAAATAAAAGACTATGAAAACACCTTGTATTTTGTATGAAAAATTTGAAGTGCTCGCTAGCACGTGTTAACGTTAGCCGATTTCAATGAAATTTTATACATATTTTTTTTAATTACCTTGATCACTTCAAACCTGGATCGAAGAAATTCAAACATAGTATTAAAATCTATAAAAAAATCCACAATAACTCTTTTTCAAGTCTTTCTTTGAATGCGGAGCAACATTACAAATACTTATGGAGTTTTCTTTTGGTAAATTCAGATTTTGATCTAAGCAGATTGTTTTTTTTTGTATTGTATTGGTGTACATTTTGTCTCTGTGAAACTGTGGCGATCCAGGCTTGTCAAATTGATGGCTGTGAATTGTTCTGGTGTGTAATGGAGTTAGTAAAAGAGGGGTTATTCTGCCGAAAAATCCAGAATTGATTTTTTTTTCACCATTGGAAGGCTTTTACTGTCAAAATCTGTGTTTTGACCAATCAGAAGGGGAGAAAAAAAAAATCAATTTTTGTTACCAAAAGAAAACACCATTATAGGTTTAGTTCACCGTTTATACCAACTTTTGTCATTTTTCGGTACGGAGAAGACATGAAATGTTCAGTAATTTTGACGCGTATATTTTATTCCAAAGGACACCTATTAAAAATTAAAAAATCTCACTGCACACCGCGATGTGCATCAAAAGTTATAAAGAACTGATAGCATCAAAAATACCGAAAAATGCACATTTACGGAAAATAACGTATGAGTTTTTTTGATCTCTTCCTAATTTTGCAACAACGAGTAAAATTTTGTATCTATTGTTTTTTCGTTAGCCTTAATATACGTACAATTCTTTATATTTTAAATATATTTTTTTCCATACTTTGAAATTGAGTTACTTAGTTTCCATTTTTTTTTTATATGGCCGAATTACGTTTACAGCTAGTTTTGGGAGTCGTTTTTTATTTTTGACACAAATTTCGCCGCAAACTGCGAATTAATTTGTTTAGGCAATTCCAAGCTCAAATATCAACAAATTCTTGTTTTTAATTACTAGCTGGATAAACGATCCTATCTACAGTTTTTAAAAGAAAACACGGCTTAAAATTAGTTTAAATTGTTAAAATTCACATTTTTATATTTTATACGTGATCAACGAGATATTTTCTGCGAACTGTCAAGCACTTATTCGCAATCCACAACATCAGAACGCATTCCACAAATCTGTTTTTCAATTTTTGTGTAGCACCCATTCTACTGATTTATTTTGTATGACAATTTGAGTATGATGGCGATGGCGACCACTCATGTGAAAGAAATGTCAAATTTCGCGAACATTTGCAATTCGCTATTTGCAGCTCATGTGAAAGGCACTTTACACATTGACATTGGTCACGTTCGGCCGGTAAACCGGTAGGGTATCCAGAATCCAAAAAAAATCAGATACGTTGAGTTGTATTTTCAGCAGCTGTTCTTAAAAAGGGATTACTACAACACAAACAAATCCGGATCGCTAAAAATACGCAGCCGAACGAGCCCATTTATTATGTTTGTTGTCTGGGCTTAGATCTTTTTGATTTTATTTGGCAATATTTTCAAACAACCATTCTCGTAAACTATAATCGGTCAGTGTCGTGACTCTATCGTTTCCGTGGCCTTATTTTTTTCCGTTGGTAGCCCAAGCTGAGTTTCCGAAGGTACAACAAGAAATACAATTTTATAAAAATTCTGAGTCTAGTACAGACTATGCAAGACATGGCAATTTATAACCGTTTTGTTTATAAAGATACTGCAGGACTCTTTTGATCCTACATTTTGTATTTCATTCCAATAAAACTTTTGCGATCTAAAGGCGACTTTACACGATAATAGAAGTCATATGACCTGTCATTATATTTTCTGTATGATTTCTCTTATGAGGTTTTGACAGAAAGCCGAGGATAAGCTATGTTAAATAGTACTAAGACTTCAACTTTGCTGATTTATTTCAGTGTTATAAAAAAATTTTGATTAAAGAAACCTCATTATGTTATTTTTTGAATTCTTGAACACAATTTTTCTTCAAACTGGCTAAACCAATTTTCACAAACAAAAATTATTGAAGTCTTCAAAATCAATGTTTGTATAGCCCTCTTCTAGCGTTGCCACACATTTTACCGTATAACATTTAATGTCATAGGCAAGAAAGAATACTTTTTTTTGAGTACTTTTGCCTAAATTGTGCTCCGTTTATTTATGGCTTAAGAAATACTTTTAGTAGTAGTGGGTACAAATTGAAAAAAAATCTATATTCCGAAATAAAAGAATAAAACTAATTAATTCCATCCAATTTATTTAAATTTGTTTTATTGGTTATATTTAATTAAATGTTCACAGTTTAGTTCAGTTAATTTTTTTAAAAATTCTTTTTGTTCCTGTTTGTATGCATGTACTGTTAAAAAATATGACACTTCTCAAATAGATATACACAATGTAGTATATGCCTAAAGAATACCTATTAATTTTGCAAGTATAAAAAATATTGTTTTTTTTTTGTTTTTGTTTAAATCTTAAATTTATCAGAATATACATAATGCAATTTGAATTTGCAAGTTTTAATTTTTATTTGTTTATTCAACTATATGTTAGCCTTTTTTATTTAACTGCTTAAGTTTTATATCTATTAAATAAGTTGTATTTTATTTTTATATTTATATTTTATATTTGGTTACTTATATAAATTAGATATATTTTTTACATTATTGGAATGAATTCACAATACAAATTATTTGAACTGTTATTTTTATTTTATTTGTGTTTGTTATTATTATATAAAATTTATTATTATTTATTTTAGCTATAAGAAAGTAAATAATATATCCATTTCTTTTTATATTTGAATCAAATATTATTCGGATTATAATGAGAACATGAATGAAACTTAATACTTTAAATTTTTTTTCTATTATGCGATGTTTATTTAACTAGATAAAATAATATAAACTAAATTTAAGATCAGCATGAATTATAGTACATATACATAATAGAAAGAAAAATAATTTCTTAACAATTTTTATGGATTTATAAAGTTTTCTTTTTCTAGATAGATACAAACTTTGAATGGATTTATTTATTTTTTGTTTAAATAAAATAACAGTTTACATGAAAGACAAGTTATTGGAGCTAACATAAAATTGTAAATTTAACAAGAAATTATATCACCATTTTTTTTATATCAAATATTTTTTTTTTGAGTTAACATATCACGGCATTCAGCTGAGGTTTTCTATTTTCTTTCATACTTTTGCTTTCCAACTTTAACTTGAATTTTTTTTTAACTTACAAGAAATAAATGTGTGTTTTAACTAGAAATATAAATATGAAATATAGATTTAAATATTAAAAAGGCCATATAATTGTTTATTTTAATAATTAAGGAGCACCTATTGAATGTTTTTGATTTTATGTTTGTTTTTTTTTTGTCACTATTTTTTTATATATGATTTAAGATTTAATTTCAAATTAAAAATATGGGGCAAACGATTAATTATTCGCAACTCAGGACAAAGATTTTTTTATTTATTGTATGTATGTATGTATGTATGTATATATATTTTTTACTGCGCAATTTTTTTAATTGAATACGAGATTTAAATATTTTATATTATAAAACTTATTGTATAGACTGTATTGGTTTACTTTCCAACTGACATCAAATGAGCCAGTGAATTTTTATTTTTTTTGTTTTTGGGATTAATCGCGTTGAAATATTTAATATTTAACCCACTCTAAACGTTTCCTTTAAATTGCATTGAGCGTAGTAAATTTTGCAATGAGTATACTGTATTGAACTAGCTATACATAAACATTAAATTTTTTGACGGAGCTAAAAATGTCAATTAACAAACGCAAAAAACATTTAATGTTATATTTTTACGTGGTTTAAACAAAATGAATAAATCTTCACGTCACGTCTCTTGATCGAAGACGTATGTTTTTCTCAGTTTTTCACACCTACTTCAAAGAATGCTCAATTTAACCCTAGAAAGATTCCAAATGCGATACGAAATCATCTCATTTCCCATACAAATTCAAATTTCGAAATGAGCTAATTTCAACCAAATTGGCACGAAATTAGGTAGGAAATAAAGTCAAAACCTAACGAACACAACCAATTGTGAACAGTTTGAAAAGCTCTGTAAAGTTTTTGTATGGAAATATCAAACCAAAAAAAAACAACAACAAAAAGCGACTAACAGCCATATATCTATGACGGTGTTCACATTGGACTGAACAACTGGATTTTTTTTTGACGTTTCAGTATTTACATCTTTCTTTACTGAAGAAGTGGGAGCGAGATGTGAGTACTGAAACGTTAAAAGAAATCCAGTTTTTCTATAAACAATATTAAGAAGGCAATCCTCAGCTGTCAATTTGATTTGCCTACAAGGTGAAGCGAACAGCTCATGTATTATATCTATTTGTGTTAGTGAAAAAAATCATTTTTACATTTTTCACACTTCGAGAATTGCATTTGGCGTGAAGGCGTTATCATATTTATCACTTTATAAACAATATTAAGAAGGCAATCCTCAGCTGTCAATTTGATTTGCCTACAAGGTGAAGCGAACAGCTCATGTATTATATCTATTTGTGTTAGTGAAAAAAATCATTTTTACATTTTTCACACTTCGAGAATTGCATTTGGCGTGAAGGCGTTATCATATTTATCACTTTACAGATCGAGATTTGACACAGGATCTATGTGACAGGAGTGTTATATACCCGTCTCTTTTTGCCCTACGTTTGTTTATTTTTCATGTGTCTGTTGCCTATTTTCTTTGCATTACTATGACACATTCACAATAGTAAATAGCCTCCAAAAAAACCAGAGTGAACACTAATTTTTGGATCATTGAAATAGATGAGATAGAAAGCAGGATTCCATCTTGTTTTTGTAATTACGTTTTAAAAATTGATCCGGATCAGATCATGTCGATAATAAAATGCGGCTAGTTATTATTGAACTATTATTAAACATATTCGAAGAGTTTCCCAAAAACTTGTATGTGTATAGTACGTTTGTGACTGAGCCAACATATGCATAGGTATATACTTATACGTTACTGAGCTCTTTTTTTGTTCTCCTTTTCATAAGCAATCGTTACATTTAGCGATTGAAAGCTGTGCAGCGTTTCCAGCCCATTCTCTTGCATATGAAATGCGAATAGCGAATGGTCGTGAATTTTGACATTTCTTTCACTTGAGTAATTTGTTTGGTCGCCGACAGATGCCTAGAAACTATTAAAACTCATGTGAAAAGCATTTTACTCGCGCAAGTTAAATTCGCGCTGCCATTGCAACCATAACCATATACTGAATTTATATGACTATATACATATATGACAAATCGTCATATTATCTGCCATTTTGCATTTATTTTTATTCATAACACGCTGTTATTTTAATAAATGGCTACAATTTGGCAGGCAGAATGATTATTTTGTCAGAGGTGTAAATCCAGCCCTATCTCTATATATGAAATTTTTTTTTTTAAGTTAACAAATGACGATTTTTAAATTCCTCAAAAAAAAAAATAGGCTTAAGAAAAAAAAATCCCAGGACAGATTCACTTAGCTATGTACATATATGTAGGTATATTTGTATAAACTTTAAATATTTCCGCTTCACTGCTTTCTGGGAGTACTGGGGCCCAGTTCCGCAAAAATTAGTTTTTTTTCTGTGTACACAGAAAATCGTGTACAAGTCAATTTTTGCAATTCCGCAAGAATGAGTTGTAAATTTTTGACAAATGTCGTATGCACAATCAGTCAAATTTATTCACACTTGTTTAGGTTGTGAACGGATTGTGCACATGGAAAATCATTCACACTTGCGGAATTGGGCCCTTGATCAGGTAAAAAACTAATTCTGATATCTACTGCCACTAAACATTAATAAATTTTCATATTTCAGATTTTTTTGTTTGAACTTTGTGCATCATTTGATGCAAGTTTGTAATAACCACGAATGTGATTGATCATTATTTCTGTAATGATACGTTTTTGAATTAACACATTTACTACAGCATTTCAGTCAGATAACAAAACTTTTTCCTTGTAGTTAAAAATGATAATTATGCTACTTAACAATATTTAATGAATTGAACATTTGTCAGACAAATGCGTCAAATTTCTTAAAATATGTAGGTAGATACATATATGAATTGCAAATTTTTATAAAAAATAAATTCAGGTGAAAAAAAGCTATTAGGTGTAAACTAATCAAATGACGCAGAATGAATATATTGTGTAGCTCTTTCGAATACTTATTTACATATGTATGTATGTATCTACAAAAAATACTTTGCAGCAAATTACCATTTTAATCAATAGTTCCAATTCAAAAATGCCATTTCTTATCTATTTTAAACCAATAAGGAATTAATTTAAGATGAATTATTTAAATTCCAAAACAAATTCACTCAACGTCAATTAATGAGTATTAGGTATTTTTTTTTCTTTTTTCAAACGAAATTATTCTCCTGGCTTTAAAAATGGTCACATTTGTTTCCGGTGCATAAACGATTACTAGTTTTTAAGTCAATATATTTAGTTGTTATTTTGGCACATTAATTACGCCAGATAGAATTTTTTTTTAAAAAGAAACTACATAATATTGAAAAGAAAAGCATTAATTAAGCTAAATAAATTATGTTTGAAATTGCAAACTGAAAAGTATTTTTGTTTTTAATTATTTATTGTTTACTAAATATTTAATTTTGAGCAATTTAAATTTTTAAGGAAGACAACCAATGCACAATAAATTATGTCAAATTTGCTAGGCATACAAAATACAACAACCAAAAATAAACGAAAAATATTATAAAACGTATCCAACAAAAACTTAAAACTAGACTAGACATGTGAAAGTTGTAAAAACTAATAATAAATCCTATACGAAATCTAACAAAATCTTAAAACGTACTCGGTACCTGGCAACGCTTAAGTACGAGTTAAACATATCTAATATCGTACTTAATTGAAGAAAAAACTTCATAGCCGAGACAAAATAAGATCTCCTCTCATTAATAATAATATGCCCTTAAGGAATTTTTTGCGTTTTGTTTTTGTTTTGTTAGTAAATCTTTCATTAAGATTAGATTTTTGTGTTGAAAATTTTGAAAAAGTAGGATCATTATTTTGATCATGATTAAAAATTAAATGTATCTGTGTTTATAGTTTACGTATGTATGTATGTAATTTTTTTTAAAACAACATTATGTATTTATGTAATGATTATAGGTAGAATGTATGCTAAGATAATTTTAAGGTTTTAAATATAGGTTTAAAAACATGCATATACATAATTTTCTTTTTAAGGTTTTTGTTTGTTTCACTAATTCATTGAAATAAAATTATTTTAGTTTCTTATTTTTTAAGAATATAAATATTGTGTTTTATAACGAATTACTTGAATCGGCTGGAAAATGCATTAAGTTATCACCAGTTATGCTCATCGTTGGGGATGATGACGGTGGGTCCAATGAGGCACGACTACCGGTACTAAGACTGCTCGAACTTAGATCTCCTCCATCGATGTGATCAATCGATTGGGTGCCGCCACCTTCTGTTATGTGATGATGTTGAAGAACCTGAATTTTTCCTAAAAACAAATCAAACGCAAACTTTTGGTTTTGAAAATAAAAAAAATTAAGAAGGAGAAAGAAAATTGTACAAAACGGTGATTAGTGCGTGGAATTTTGAAATGAATGATGATGAATTTTTGCATTTTCAGATTTTTTTTTTTTAATTTTTGTATTTGATGAATGAACAACTTAAAATCTTGAAGTGTTATGAATGATAGTATGTTAATCTAAATGTAATAAACTATGAAAGTTTACAAAGAAAAAACTCATAAGAAACTTTACAAAAAAAAAAAAATCGATTTCAAAGCTATGAATTGTTCGTTTACTAATTTTGTATAGGGCTTACGCCGTGCGTTCGTCGTAAATATTTCATTTACCTTTGTTTTTACATTAAAAAGAGTTAAATTAGAACTTTTATTTTATTCAAAAATCATAAATTAAGGATGAGTGAATCTGAGAACGAAGTTATCTGTACCTGCTAGAACTAGTAAAACGTAAGTTTACCAGCAAACTTTAATTAAAATGTTTCCGAAAATAGTCCAAGCAACGCCCTTCACATATAAAAATTTGTTGAGTTCCTTAAATCTTCTATAGAGAAAAAAGGCATACATATGTACATACATAAGACCCTGTCTAGATTGGGGAAATTGAGTCCGGGATCGTGAGTCTCTCGTGTCTACATTTGAAAGTTTGAGGCACCTCAAAACACATCTAGAAGCAACAACAACTTCAATGCTTTGCAAATTAAAACAACAACAAATGTGTCCCATGAGTCCGGTGTTTATATTTTGTTCATGCCTCACGACATCCCTGACCCCCATTTCTCTTGTGCAGAAACTACCGTGAGACCGGTCTAAATCTTCCCAATATAAACAGCGTCTATTACGTACAATATAAGTTTTAATAACTTTCACTTTAAGAACTTTTCTTTTCAGTTCAATAAATTTCACTTTTCGCAGCACTTCTATCACTTGTCAGTCGCAGTAAAGTTCAATTCTCATTTGTATTTGTTTCTGCTTTTTTTTTTGGCATAACGCATCCATCTCTTTCATCAAAAACTTAACTCCCTTATTACATTATAAGGGGTATTCATGCAACCGTCGTAAGTTTACAAATTATGAAAAATGATAAACGACCTTTTTTTTATACATTTGATTTAGGTAATTCAATTAGAGTAAGATGTTTGGATAAGTTTAACCAGTTTGGTTAATTTCCCGCAGCAAAATCCTGGAATAAGTTTCACCAATATTTGACAGTTAATTAATCCAAAGAAAACTTAGCCAAACCCACTTAACTTAACGTCCCCCACTCCATACCTGAAACCAAAACCCAGTTACCCACACACTACCCTTTGCCTAACGGCATAGTCACAAAATTAATAACGGACTCCCACGCAATATTGCTTAGCTGGCAAAACCAATCCCAAACTGATACACCCCCTTTTCCCTTTTTCCCGCCATATACACATTTAAATTATTCACATTTCAACAACGAAATGAAATATGAATATTTCAAAAACAAATTTATATTTTGCAAACGCGGTACATTTGCTATTTACCCGAAGTGTAGTTCAAGTTGAAATTTATTTTATAACTGAGTCTTAATTCAACAATCCGATATTGAGGTGCAGCCTTGCGGGTGGAATTTTGCTCACGGGAAACTCACAATAAGGCTGAACATTCAACAGTCCACAAAAAACAAAACCAAAAATAATTCTCTATTACTTTCGTTTTTATTTCTTATATCATTCAAAAAACTTAGAGCTCAAAAACAAGTATGTCATTTGATTACTTGAAAATCTAATGAAATTTTCTTTAAAAATTAATTTTTTATTATAAAATGTTAATAACATTTTTAAAAAAAGTTTTGAGTATGTATTAAAATACATTTATAAACCAAGTTTCAAAAAAAAAATCCTTCAACTCATTTTTAAAATATTGAATTTTCAAAAAAAAAAAAAATTAATATTTTTTTTTTAAATCCAAAATTTATTTTTCTTTCAAAATTTTGATATGTGATATTATTAAAATTTAAAAAAAAAGGAATACAAATTTTGACTGAAATCGTTTGAGCCGTTAATGAGAAAATCCAAAAATTAAAAAATCGTGAGATGACAGGTACCGTTAATAACGGTTTCCTGCAAATATTTTTCTTATCAAAAAGTACACCATACCTTCAATAATACACTGATTTTTTTATTCAAAATCGTTAGAGCCGTTTTTGAGTTTGAGTTGTAGAGCAAGTACCGTTGTTTTTGATGCAAAAAAAATTCAATTTCCCCTCTGAAGATTTACAAGAAAACCTTAAGTTCAAAATTTGAAGAAAATTGCTTCAGTGATTTAGGGTTTAGGTCAATATACGGACAGACAGAATTTTTTGTGTTCTCTATCATCGTAATGTCATGTTTGATTGTTGTCTCGGAATTTTTTTTTGCACGAATCCAAAACTTACCCTTTGGTACTTACATATGTACATCGCAAGTAAAAGACTCGCTTCCGATTTCGGAATAAGAACGAATGTAAAATGTAGGAGGCAAAAGCGAAAACAGTGATATCAAACCACATTTTCGCCATCTAAAATAATTCGCTTCGTGCTCCCTAAAAGGAAAAATAGGTTCTGAGATTGAAATAATTAATGCATGAAATTTTAAAATTGGTATCGAAGCACAATTGCACCCTCTATAGGACATCCAAAGTCCCCCAAAATCCCACATTGTCTTTTTGTGTAGATACATTTAAAGAGGAGGAGACGGGGGAAGTTGGAGGCCTATCAAAATAAAAAAAATTGGTTTGGTACAAAAAATGTGATCATATGAGGGTACCTTTTAACGTTGAATATATTGGGACCAAAACCATAATAATACAACTACCAAATCAAGAATCATAAAAGTTCCTATAAATATCCATGGTGAAAAGGTGTTTTATTAGGGGGGAGGTAAAGTGCAGAACGTGGAACATGGTTACTATGGACTATTACCAAAATAATAATAATAATTGAATCTATTTCGTATATTACAATAATCGAACATCCGCCAGTTGACTTATCTCAAACGTTGAAACTAAGCGAATGTAAATTGTTAGTTACTGGACATTTAATATTCTGAATCAAAATAATAAACAAAACGCCATTAACAATATAAAACCATCGAATTTTATTATTAAACATCAAATTAACAAACTGAAAGAGCTGACGGATTTTTTATTTGCAATAAGAAAATTGTTCATGTAAAACAAAACAAATAGGCCCTAAATGAACTCGTGCCATGATTTTCTGAAGAACATTTTTCATTTGAAGAAATGTATTTTTGTTTACGAACAAATCGAATATCTCAAAAACTACTCCATGGTTTTACTTGAAAAAATTGTGTTAATTAAGAACATAACAATATATATTTTCACCAACTTTCATTTAAATTGAAACATTTTTGGGGAAATGAAAAATAATAGACTAAGAACCGACAGCAGATTTTGGGTGTGAATGATAGCAAAAAAAGAAGTATCGGCATCGAAAGCTTCATTTAAAGCTATACAAAAAATTGAAGTCTTGCAGTCCGCAACTGGGCCCTTGTGATTAAACAGTGCATCAAAAAAAAAATATGAATGCAACTTCGAAGGTAATCGTGTTAGCTAAAATTGGTTTTCACCCCTCCCTAGATAAGCTGGTCGGATCACATCACGGAATCCGAGACCATTGAGTGTAAAGTTCGCCCTGCCTGACTGTTTAAAAAAAAAACCGTTGCACTCAAATGGTGTCGGATTCCGTGATATGTGATTCGAGGAGCTTTTCTAGGGTTTTTGGTATTATCTCATTATTTTAAGGTTATGTTAAAAAATAATTTATATAAAAGTTATAGATTTTTGAATACTTTAGTCGGAAAATGCAAGAAAACAGCACATAATTTCATTTACTTTTAAAGTTTAATATTCGTTGAATTTAAGAAGTTATCCCACCCATTTTGTTTATATTACTTAAATTATATTGTACAAAACTTGAATTTTTGAAAACACATACTTTTCTTAACTATTATTTTTGTTAAATGTACCTACGTATATTGTAATGATTTTCTTAAATAATTGTAATAATAAAAACAACGAGCAAACTAAACTATCGTGTGACACGGAGGTTATTAACAAAATATTAAAATTGTCTTAGATATCTAACATTCATCATAAAATGTATTTCGTCTATACTCTATACCATCACGTATTATACGATCCATATCATTCTATATAATATGAAGGTGGTTTCATAGCTTTGCCAATGTGAGCTTCTAACCTACTCCATTGTCAGCCATCTGTGACTGTATGTCACTAAGTAAATTATTTATTGAAATAAAAATTCTTTTCCTTAACGATTTTTAAATTTTTATTGTTTTTTTTTTTGTAGTTTTTAATATTTTTTTCTTTTTGGTTACATTTTTTTTTTTAATTTTGAATTAACTTAATATTTATACAATTTTGTTTACTTTTTAAGATAAATACTGTTTTTTTTTTTTACATTTTATTTTTGTTATATATTTTTTTAAGGGGTTTCTTTACTTTTTAATTTTTTTTTTTGTATAGCTGAACAACAACTACTTACATACTTTTTATAAATTACTAAAATGTATTAAAATTAATTATTTTCCACAAGCATTTGTTTTTTTTTTCAATTTCTCATCCAAACATTCAAGCAAAACTTGTAAATATATGCATACCTATACACGTAATGAGTAAAATTCAAATTATAAGTAGATAAAACATTTTTTTTTTGTGATTGAGTACTTCGAAAGTAGTGCTAGTAATTGCCATATTTTGTCTTTGATATGTGGTTATAAATTCACATTTCATTTAGCAATAAAAACAAACTAGAAAAGTTATAAGATAATTTGATAAATAATGTTTTTTTTATAAATTACAAAATAAATAAACACCAATATTGATTGTTCTGTTAAAATTAATTATTAAGTTTATAAACTGATTAAAATTACTAACGAAAATAAAAAAAATAAAATAATTAAACTAAAAATACATTTTGTAAAATACTTGTAAAATTTAGCTATATAGCAATATAATAATATCCTTATTTCTGCAACAACAACCATATTAAAACCTAAAATATACATATTGTTTTGGTTAGTAATATTGTTATTTGTTTTTTTTTTGTGTAAATATACGTTTCTTTATCTCGTGACCGAAGGCGTTAATATATTTTATTTGTTGTTTTTTTAATTCTTTTTTAATTTTATTATTTTTTTTTAATTTAACATTTTTTTATTCAATTTTTCTTTTAGTTTTATAATTTTTTTAATTTTATTATTATTATTATCTTATAATTTTTTTGGATTTATATATTTTATGTTTTTTTTTTTATTTTTAAGTTTTTTTATATGCAAACTGTTAAAGAGCACAACAAAATATTTGTAAACATACAGTGACACACGTTAACTGGTTAAACAAATTGCTTACGAGTTCTGCTTCCAATAAGTTAGCAACTAATTAATTTTGTTTGTTAAATTTAAATATACATTATAGTGATAAAAATATTTTTTTTTGTCTCCAAAGCATGATTTGTTTGAATTGTATTTTTATATTGTGTGAAATTTAAACAAAAAAAGATATAGGAATCTGTAGGTTTGAAAAGTTGAAAAAAATGAAAAAACGAAGATTCTAACTGTAAAGCGCATGGCTTTGAATAGATAACAAGTTTGAAAGTTATTAAATAGAATATAGACATTGGACAAAGAGGCTGCGAAGGTATACAAAGGGCAAAACGTCATGAGAGTTATCACAACGAGAGAATTTACCCACCGTTGCTGTAGAGCTGCTGAAAAGTCTTGTCT
The DNA here is from genome assembly GCA_946251815.1 of Dasysyrphus albostriatus. Taxonomy (NCBI): domain Eukaryota; kingdom Metazoa; phylum Arthropoda; class Insecta; order Diptera; family Syrphidae; genus Dasysyrphus; species Dasysyrphus albostriatus. Next base: position 25,286,679 of record OX276336.1, on the reverse strand, counting down.
TACTTCTTAATATGATATCGTGAGGACGGACATAAGCTGCTGTCTATCAATGGGATGAAATATCATATATACCATTTACAAAAAAAAAAAAAAATACTTCTGCTACTTACTTAACCCATTTGGTTAGGTGGCGAAGTAGTTAGGCAACTTGATGAGGATTTCAAGTAAATAATGGGGTTACAAACCTTACATCCTCAACAAATATGAATACAGAAACCAAAACTGGTTCCCGAGAATCGAAAATGCTTAAGGGTCAGTTTCAAAATGCACACCTCCGGGAATGGATGGTACTTAACTTCCTATATTGGCATTTTAGGCTCCAAAGTCTGAGTACATGGCACTTAAGTAACCAATATGGGTAACAACATGCCACTTATTCAGATAAGTATGCATTATAAAAATAGGCTTTAGTTTCCCATATTGGCCACTAATTCCTACTGTTAAACTGGATTTTAAGCTACTCACAAATTAATTTTATTTATTAATTGAAGAAACAAAGCTTTGGAATAATTACAAAATTAATTTAGAAGCAACATGTTTAAAATCATGTTTCTGTTGTAAAGTTTTTGAAAAATGCAGCTCTTAATAAATTCAAAAAAGAATCTTCGTGACATTGGTAGAAAATTTGTTGAAAAAAATTGAATTCATTCCAATCGATTTCTAAAACCAATAGGAAGAATATTTTTTCGAGAAAGAACAAAGAGAGCGTTGTCTATCCCTGATCAGATGAAAAAGGGAAACGATCTCTATATGTACATATTTAATAAAATAAAATAAGATCACACAATATTGTTTTTTATTTAATATAAGATCCAAAATGAGTATCTACAAATTTTAAAATTTGCTAGCAAAAAAAAGGGAATGAGATATGCAGCTCATGTTATAGTACAAGAGAGATTTACTTACTCATTCCATGGATCTAGAAAAAAGGATAAAATACAAATAGTATGTAATTAGGCAAAAAATACAAATCAAACAAATCACTAATTCTTATCTCTTACGTCGTTTCAATTTCTTTTTCGACGAACTAGGCTGTTGCTGTTGGGAGTGTGCTTGTTGTAAAGATGATTGGATAGAAGAAGATCCAGCCAAATCGGCTTCATCTTCGGCAGATTTATCCAAGCCATCCAAAGACTTACCTGTTGTATGTAAACATGGTTGACCATCGGTGTCTTCCGATGTCATAGCCTGATCACTGGATGAAGAATCACTATTTACCTGGTTGTTGTCGTCCGATGTTGGGAGTGGCAGTGTTTTTTTCACTGAAGTCATTTCCGATGTTTTAGCCTTGGAAATGCTGCAGGTCATCAAATTGATATCGTCATTCTTGCTTATTAACGGGCGTAGCTCTTCGTCATCGTCTTGAGCGGCAGTGATGAGTTGTTTCTTACGGCGCTGCTTGTTTTTAGTTTTTGCGGTGGCAATGCTGATATTCTCGCTACCCTCGCCACCACCACCGCCACCTGATGAATAAGCAGCTTCGGTTACATCTTCGCAAGTGGACGACGACGTTGATGGGTTATTTTCTTGGGAGCTCTGCTCCAGACTTAAATATTGATCATCGTTCTCTGTTAAACTCTTATATTCCGCAGTGGTGTGAGCGGTCGAATCGGAGAAGGATAAAGTCAGCGGAGAGTCAACTGGCTTTCCTGAGTTTTCGTTTTCATAGTGTAAGCTTCCACACAAGGCGAATATAATGTTATCGGCTGGAAATCCTTTTGGGTATTGAGGCGACGACACTTTCTCGATTTCAGTTTCCTGTTTTATTGGCTTCGATGTCTCCTGCAAAGGACTTTCGAAATTTATAAGACTGATATTTTCATCGGTTCCTTCCAAGGGCTCTAACGACGCCAGAGATGGCAGGAAATCAATTGGAAGTTCTTCCAGTGGTTGCAAGATTGGTATGTCATCTAAGATTTTTGTTCGACTTTTTAAAGACTTTTTATTTTCCTTTTTCTCATCGCGTATGTCGATAGTGAAAGGAGGCAATTCGGTTTTATCCATTTTATCTTTTGGTGGACTTTGAGATTTCTTTGTTTTTATTGGTTTGCCAAGTGTAGGGAAATCAGTATTTAATAATTTGGTTTTCTCCTCTACCTTGACTATCGGTTTCCATGGAGTAAGGGCTTCAACAGATGATGAAGCTGCATCTCCTTCTTGTAGAAAAGCATCAAAAAATTGAATTCCATCGCATGATTTAAGAGTTGATTCTAGTTTATTTGAAGGTTTTTCTGTCTTAGCGGAAATTTGTTTTTTCTTTGCTTTGTCCTTCTTCAAAGGAATTTCCGGTGCTGTAAAGTTATCCGCGTATGTATCGACGAATTTCAATGGCGAGTCAATTGTTTTTTCCGGTGAATCTTTGCTTTTATTATTGCCAGCGGGTGAGTTTTTCGGCTTAATAGCTTTCTGGTTATCAATTAGGTCACCTGGAAAGGTTGGTTCTGTGGTAACTTTGTTTGCTGTCACTTCATCTTCCATATTGTTTTCTGGTTTTGTTGGACTATCTGAGAGCTCTAAGAGTTTATCAAATTTAACGGAAATTACACTGTTACTGCGTGAAGGTAACGAATCGTCGGACTGTCTTCTTTTTTGTTCGGATAATTTTTCCTGCTTGTTAACTTCTTTTTGTGTTTTTTTCCCATACTTTATGGATGACGACTTTTCGAATGAAGACTTTTTTGCTGTCACAGCTTTAATGTCTGTGGAAGTTGCTAACAGGTTTTCTACTTCTTTGTCTTCAACATTTATAATTGTGTCATTTGCTTTGGTTATGTTATCTAGTAAACTCAATTTTTCAGATGGTGGAGTCGCAACTTTATCCGGCTTTGATTTTTTCAAAGTTTTCTTAGATTCTTTTTCGGATGGCGATAAAGGAAGGGATGTCGATTGGTTGCTGATAGATTTCATGTCAGATTCTAGGTTACTTTTCTGATCAATTGATAAGTTTTGAATCACCATTTCTTCATCGGGGTTTCTCTTCAATTTATCTATATCTACTGAAGAAGTGCTTACATCTTCTGTTTTATCAGGGTGAAAATCAAGCAAGCTATCTGCCAAATCAGATGCATTTGGTACTTCAACAGCCAATGGTATCTCTGATGTTTTAATATCTTGGCTAGATTTCTTCGCAGACTCAGCACGATTTTTCTTTTTGTTTGTGCCAATTTCGGATAAATTCTTTACATCAGCAAAAGTCTCGATTTTGCTTCCTTGAGGTGTTATTGCTTTTGTCATGGATAAACTTGTTTTGGAATCCGACTTGACTTGATTTGCCTTATCGGTTTTCGAATTTTTATGAGAAACCTTAGATGGATCTGTAGTCATAGTCATTCTTTTGAATTCAATTGGTTTTTCATCTTCAAAATCTTCAGGTTGCAGTGGATTGGTAAGAACAATTGATGGACTTATAGGTTCATCTTCTGAGGATTTCTTTGTTTTGGTTAATTTTGAAATCTTTACTATGTTCTTACCTGTTACTTCTTCAATTGAATCTTTTTTTTTTAATTTTTGTTCTTCACCTAATGAAGTTCTACGAACTTCGTCGATTTTTTTCTCTTCCATAATACGTTCTTTCTTTGTCTTTTTTGCTCGATCTTCTTCTTCTAGAGAATTCCATTTTGGTAAAGCAACAATTTCTTTTTCTTCACTTCTGCGATATTTTCTTGATTTTTTTACTGAAGATTCTTCTTCTAAAGGCATTTCGACAACTGAAGATTTTCTACTATTGCATTGCTTTGAAGAGATTTCGGTTGATTTTTCAGGAGTAATTGTATCTCTTTCTACACTCTTACGTGTTTTTATAGTTTTCGATTTTGAATCGTTCTTTTCCGCTGAAACTGGAGGTTTTTCATTGTCAAAATGTGTCTCCAAAGTGTTTAATTCATCACAAAATATTTCCTTCTCTAAGCCCTTGTGTGCTTTTAATGTTTTTGGTTTTGAATCAGCACCCCAAATATTATCCGAAGTAATTTTCCTATTGCAAACTTCATCGGATAACAAAACATCATTCTCAGTGCTCCTTTGAGATCTTGAAGACTTTGATTCAATAACTAAAGATGTTTGACTATCAGAACTACTTTCAAGAGAATTTATCTTATCTGCTTCTAATTCTTTTTCAAGACTTTTTCGGCCTTTAGATGTTTCTACTGATTTCAATGTTTTAGACTTTGAATAGTTGGCCGCAGATTTATTTTCAACAGCTGAAGCCGTGTGAGCATCGTCAACTAAAATCTCCTTCTCTTGACTCTTTCGGTTTTTGAGTGGTTTCGATTTCACAACTATATCCAAACTTCCCTTATCCAAAAGTTGTTTCTTACTGCAGTCAACTTCATCAATTACAACGTCTCTTTCTACACTTTTTTGCGATTTTGAAGTTTTCGTTAATATTTCGTTATCCGAAGACTTATTCTTATTGTTACGTTCATCAGATTCTCTTTCCACGCTTTTACGAGATTTTACCGAATCCAGATTAGAATCCTTATCCGATGGTGACTTAACCTCAAAATGATCCGAATATTTTTCCAAGACACACAACTCATCGGCCAGTTCTTCCTTTTCAATGCTTTTATTACATTTTTTTGTTTTGGATAAAGTATTAGAAGGTTTTGACTTTGTCGTTTCATCCTCAGATTGTTTTTTTGATTTCAATTTAGAACTTGAAGATGTCGATGAATCACTTTCAATAAATGTATTAGTTATAGTTTTTTTTGTTACCGACTTATATCCTTGCTCTTCAACTTTTTGTCTTTTCTTGTCAAATTTTTGCTTTCGTTTTACATCGGCAATGTTAAATTTAACTACCTCATCGTCAGATTCTTCCTTTACTTGCTGAATTTTTTGCTGTTGTTGCCTCCTGCCTCGGTTCTTTAAAGACTCCTTCTTCGTTAATTCTAAATCAACAGCTTTCTCTATGACCGGAACGATTAACTTATTGCCAATTGCCTCTGGTGGTTTTGTAAATTCACTATCCTCATCAAATCGATCTGTGTCTAAATGAATGTTTTCATCACAAAATATTGCCACAACCGGACGAAATAATGATTCATCGCAATTCTCATGGATAACATAACTTTGAGCACTAACATTTTTCAAAACATCATCTGTATCCAAATCACTATCACAACTACCCGTAATTGTTGTGACAGTGCCCAAGGGATTAACTACTTTCTCAATTGACATTGCCTTCATATGACTCTGTTGTTGCTGCTGCTGTATTAAGGACTCAAGTGATTCGTATTTTGAAGTTAATTCATTAGCGACACCACAACCACCAACCAATGTAGCAGCTGACGACGAAGAAGTAGAGCTTGCTGAAGAAACACCACCACTACCACTTCTTGCTTTCGGGGAAGACGATGGGGATGCAGTTGTACGACTTGAACCCGCGGCAGAGAGTCTACGTCGTTGAGGGTGACCACCTTTAATAGACATTCATAGGGAGAGAGAGAAAGAGAAGAAGAAAAAAAAAGAAAAGCCAAAGGCAGTGTGTTATTTTCTTTTGCTCGTTTTTTTTTTAATTTGTAACAAAAATTATTGCAAAATAAGCAACAAAAAAAATAATGCTTAAACAAATCTATAAACAAATCAGATGCAACCAAAAAGCAAAGAAAAATGTAAGTACGCAAACAATTTTGAATTTATTAAAAACTTTTTCTTTTTTTTGCAAACTATGCGTGTGATATGAACAAAGAAAAAGCCGATTCATGCTACAGAGCCATTCTGCATCCGAAACGACTCTTTTTATTTTGATGAAAAGATAAACAGAGATACATATGTGTTGGCAAATAAGAGAAGTTAACGATATTTAGTTTTGTTTTATTTAAAAAAATGTTAAATATCTGTGTGATGTATTTTTTGTTAAATACAAAAATGTACAAAGTTTTGTAATTATTGGCTAACAAAAAAAAAAAGAAACCGTTAACACCTGCCGTTGGCTTTTTTCCTTCTCTTTTGTGTTTCTTTTCTTTTCATTTTTTACGACAGCAAGTCGTTGGTATTGAGAGTTATTTTTTAAAGATAGTCGATCTAATGCTTTAAAATAGTTGACTGTGGTTGGTGGTGAAGTGGTGATGGCAAAATGTACGAAAGGTTTTAGTAAAATATATTTAGCCTATGTTTACAAGACTTAGGTCCAGTTTTTCATTTTTGAGTTAATATTTTGAGTTAATTCTGCAAATAAATTTATATTTATAAAATATTAAATGATATTATTTTTAAGTTAATACACCAAACTTTGTCGGGTTAACTCCGAGTTATATCGAGATTTTAATTTACTTAAAAAGAGTTAACTCAAGTTTAACTCCGATGATTTCACACTGAAAAACTGGCCCCAAGAAACAATAACAAATGAAATCAAATTTCAGTTGGCATAAAACTCATTAAAAAAAGCAGTCAAGGGAAAGTTTTTGAAAGAACTTAGCCTATTATGGGTTATTTTTTAAATCAAACGGAATTTTATGTACTCAACTCCAAAGCTTCCCCGCGACATTGTAAGCTGCTTTGCTTTTTTTCAGAAAAGATGTTCTACTTAAGCAACATTCATAACAATATATTTCTTGCAAGCAAAAATTAACGTAATTTTTATTTTTATTTTAAATGTAAGTTGAAAAAAGTAACTTATATCTTGACGAAATTTGATTTCTTTGCAATTCACGTTACTTAAACTTATTCTATCAGCTAATGAGAGGATAAATATTTTATACATAGTAGATTATTTGGTATGAAAAGCATTAAGACCAAAATAAAAGTTTAAAATAGACATGCAAAAGCTTAAGGTTAGTATTATATCTGATCTAAGTATCTATACAATTATTTTTGAATAGATTTAAATAATTTTAAAAACGCTTTTTAAACTCTTCAGTATTCATTCATAATATTTTACTACACCTGAGATAAGTAAGTATAATTTGGTGTAACGGCATTTTACTGGGATTGATCAATAATTCATAAATTTGAATCAATTTTAGCTCAGTACGCTTAGTATTTAGTAGAACAATGCAGGAATTTGAAACCTTTTTGACAAAGTTGTACAAAAAGTTTAATCTTTCATTTTCGTTGCGTTTCATTTATTGGTCGTTCTTGCAGCACTTGACTTTTCAACGCTTGGTGTCCTTATTGTCGACCGGTTCAGTGAACAATTACGCAACACCTATGCCGAAAACATCGCGGCTATTCGTGATAGTGAGGAGAACCCGGCAAAGCCAATTCAGTCAACGGAAAGCGCTACCAATACGTAAAAACCAATTTTTTTTGTCCAAATTAGATGATAAGGATGTGAAAGACATGTGCTCGGCACGGGTAAGTTAGGGTAAGCCTTTCTGAAGTAGAGGCAATGTGAACTGGGCACTCTAATCAAGCGATTTGACTCCATTACGGCCATTTTATTCACTCGTTTAACCCAGATTAAAAGTTCATTCTGGTAAAGTAGTAACGTGTATTCGAAAAAAAAGATCCAATTTTAAAATATTGAATCGACAAATCACCACCTAAATCTATCATTTTAGACACATTGGATTTAATAATTCTTTTTGCAATGAACATTATATGTACATAGATATTGGGCCATAATAAATCCGATTGAATATAAAATTCGCTTAAATCCAATTTAAATACAGAGTGAATAGTATTAGCGTTTTATTTTTTCCTGTGGGGCTTTCTTGAGATGCAGGTCTATTTGAATAAGTTGCAAGCAATCGCCCTCCGAAGTAAAAAAAACTTTGACCGTGGCTCAAATTTAACCCCAGGAACAGCCATCGAATATTGGACATCTTAAAGTCACATAGTCACGGCAGCCGATAAAACAATTTCGCTCGCTACTTGCTACAAACCGATACGGTACTTACTTACTTAATCTGAATCACTATGTCTGACTCTGCAGTTTTTGTTAAAGTAATGTAAGACTTTATTTAACATTTAATGCACTTCAGCAATTGTTTTTAAGGTTCCATACTTGGTGATTTAGAAAAAAGAAGCTGCTTTCGGGAAACAAAATTTCCATTGAAAGTTTTGTTTTGTTTTCGAAAATACTACTTGCCAAACACATATTCTGATTGTTTGAGAATTAAAACAAAATAACAATTCCCAAGATCTACATATGAGCAAAAGAAACTAAATATTAATGAAGAGACTACCGATACACCACAGAATCCTGTTATAAACACAGGAATGTACAAAATCATGGTGCTCCGAAACAGTACTCAAACTTTTTACACCCAGAAAATTTACATTTCACTTTTCGTCTATTGTGAGTTTCATCCGAATATTCAAAAATGCCTCGTACTATGAGTTCTTATTTCGGACGAAATTCATCGTAGTGAAGAGCTCAAATGCTCACTTTTTGACAGCCAACGGAAGACAAATAAGGGAATCTGGTGACCTTCAGGCAAGTTGTTTTGTTAATTTAAGAGCAATTGAAGGTCCCGGCGAAACTCATAATAGTTTCATTCCGGGAGAACAAAAATTTTTCAGGTGGAACTCACAATAAGACTGGCTGGTAGATATTCCAGCAAAAAAAAGTCGAGCTTAGGACCACACCGGCTTGAATTAGTTACTGAGTTTTTAGTTCGAAAGGGTCGCTTTTCAAAGTATTGTTTTCTCGTTCAGACCAGTGTGTTTTTCAGCTGCCTTCTGCAACTACATCAGTTACAACTGTGGGCATTTCTTTGGTTTGTCGCATTTTCTCATATAGACCAGTATCAAATATATGTGGCAACGAACCTGGCTATGTCTTGCCTGGTAGGCCAAATCTCCTATATATCAGTTGTTTAATCAGTTCCACCTACGATTGGACTTCGTAAAAAAAAGTTGAAAATTTAAATTGCCCCTTACAACTCCAAGGGGAATGTTGACTTTTTCCACAATTGAACTATGATGGGCTGATCCTTACCTAGTCAGTTTAAGTTTGAAAAAAATTTACAAAATTGGAAAGCTGAAAGGACCTACTGATATTAGGAGACTGGAAAGCCGGCTTCTGTCTCGCAAATGTTACCTGATTTGAACCTGGGAATTACTTAAGTTCTCGAGAATGTCTCTCGGATACCTATCTTCTTTTTTGCTGGCCACTTTAATGACTGTGTACACTTGCAAGTTTTACTCTCGAGAGCTAGTTGAGAGTTGCGCACAGTCTTTTAACTCTCAAATGGATACGCACCTTAAGAGTTCACGAATCGCGAGCTCGGCGAAAAAGCACTAGCACCAAGCAGAAACTATTATAAAAAGTGCGGCACTACAACCCTAATATGAGTTGCGAAGCAAAGTTCTTTTTAATTTTGTCAATTGAATTTCTACGGTCAAAATTATAAAAGAGAACCATTAATGAATGTTAAGGGTGTAGTTTTTGTAGTTATAAAAGTTTCGGTTATTTTCCAATTACTACAATTAAACAAATAGCTTGGTAAGTATTAAAAACAAATAAATAATTAAATAAAGAGAAAAAATAAGTTTATAGAAAAAAACAATTTAAAAAAAAAAACAATTCACAAAAATCTAAAATTTAAATTTTTCTATATACAATACGAGTATACAAATAATAAAATCCCCCCCCCCCAAAAAAAAAAACTTCACAAAAAAGCTTACAAAAATTATATACATACAGACAAGTAAAAGAATTTTATTCACCTGAATCTTTATGCGACACCGATGGTGATTCACGCATTGCATCAGCTAGATCTTCTTTGAGTCGATTATCGCCATGTGTAACAGAGAAATCCGAATTCATATGTTCATGACGAAAACGATCCATTAGCTTGGGACTTTGCTCAATGCTACCTATTAAGATGCCAAATCATTCGGTCAGTAAGTTATTTGCATTTTCCACAATATGATGCACTTACTGTATGAACCAGATTCGATGAGAACTGGTACTGCTGATCGACCAGTTGCAGTAAGTGGCATGTTAAGAGGACTTGATCGTTCCGGACGACCAGTAGAGCTTGATCCAGAACTAACCCCAATTTCCACAGCCTCAACATCAATATGACTCAGATTGGACCTAGAAATGAGAAGATTTTTTTTTGTTTTCGAAATAAATTTTTTTTGCTTCATTAAACAAATATCGAAAACCTACCCGCTAGGTGTGTTGTAAGTTTTGAACACAAATTGCGGTCCCATCCAGAGACGTCGATGAGGACCGGCATGAGTTATAATTTCTACTTGCGATAACCAGCTGTCATTGCGATCGTCACTATCATCATATTGTCTAGTACTATCGATAAGCATGCAAGAATTCTTATCCTTTAACAGCCAGTTTTCGACCGTCAGAGGTGGCATAATTTCTGGAGATCCATCTTTTCGCCCAAGATTCCATTGAGCTTTGGCTTCTACTTCAAGCTCGATGGGAGTATCATCACATATTTTCTCTTTGGCAACATCTAAAATTCTTAGATATTACAAAAAAAATCGTCTTACTTAAATTTTAATTTATACATACTTGTGGCAAGTTTAGTATCTAAATCGTATTGAATCAGTGCACCATGTCCGGCCATTACGAACAGTGAGTCAACTGCTTTACGTTGAATTTTATGTGGCGCTTCCCTCGCCGCATTTGGTGGATCAAGAAGCCAAGATCGCGATTTGGCAAAAACTGCACAAACGCTCAGTGGCTTGCCGTTATCATCAGATAAAGAGGACAAGCGCTGACGTGTGTTAGATGTCTTACCATATGAACTAGGTACGGCCGATCCAGGTGGGGAGCCTAGGGCAAAGGGTTGTCGAAGCTGGGCCAGGGGAAGCACAACTGTTGGCCGTGGGAAGGGCGGCATCGTCGGATTGTGATAGGGCATCAGAATTTGGCTAAAGTTTATGCTATCGGAATGAGAGATGGGGCTGCTAGAACGTCCATCTGCAGTGAGCCCAGCAGAACGATGGAACCGAGATAGCTTATTCACCACATGAAGGCTAGTATGTGTACGCACTCCAGCTGGACCACCGTACGGAGTAACGGGAAACACATGGGTGGTTCCACGCAAAGTCGACACTGCTACCCAGCGACTGTCCAGTGAAAAGGTTATGTTTTGCACTTTAGCACTTGTGTCTCCACGGTGCAGAACATAAATATGATGCACAGCAGCCAAACTGGAACCCACAGGATGTGGTTGAATGCGGAATAGATGGAAGTCATGACCGCGTCTATCCGCTGTAAGTAGCATCATTCCAGAATTATCAAATTCCATTGCTACAACTGCTTCGGGATGAGCAATAAAGTGGGCGACAATAGGATCACTTCCATTTATAGATATGGGAGTGCCACTTGTTGGGCTCACATCTTTAATAGGGTGCTGTAATACATTTGAATTTACGAAAAGTCCAATTAAATTTTTATTAATTTTTGTATTTAATTAATTTCAAAACATGTTCCCTACCTTTATATCTAAAATAGTAACAACGCCACCTTGACGAACATCACCAGTAGCCGAATCAAAGCTGCTGCTCTTCGAACTACCTCCTGAACCAGTTGTACCAGTCAGTCCAGCTGCAACTTGTTCACCAAGCTCACGTAGACCTTTACCAAAACTTTTTGCAGCATTGAGAACTGTGGCCGTATAGCTGGCAACGCCATCACCATCGCAGCCACCACCACTGCGCTTAGAATGCAATAGTTTGTTTTCGGAATAGGCCATCCAGCGCGTCCCCAGTGCTACAGGATTCGGATTAATCCTTAAGAAAATCACAATTTATTATTATAAATTATCCACAGAGCTAATTTAAAACTTACCCGGGACTGGGAAAGCATGTGGTAACTGATAGACGGTCTTCGAGACTTCGTGCATCAAACACTGCAATACGTTCATGAAATGTTATCACAATTGATGAACGATTTGCTAGAATGTCCAACACAGGATTCTTGAACTTAATCGTCTTCACCTGGGCGCCAGTTTTTAGAGAGACAAAATTCACAGCACAAAATTGCGGATTACTGCCGGCGGGTGTACTGCCATCACATATAGCCATTAGTGGCCGTTTGTCAGCATAAGCATCGATGGGCTCATCAGCACGACCATTTTCAGCATAGCTTGGTGTGGGAAGCACTCTCAATGCCGACACAATACCATGACGCCAAGAGAGCACCTCTACAGCCTCGCCATTTGCGGGTATGGCCCACACTTGCACACCCTGACCATACCCAAGAATCAGAAGCAACGGCGGTGCAACATTTCCCTCCAACTCCCAGTCATCACAATAGCGTGTGTCACTTATGTCAGCTGCTGTCTCGAAACGAGCCCAAGTTATTGTGTCTTTGGGATCACATTGTGGCTGGTTATTGAGTGTCACGTCGTTTATAAATCCGGCTACTGAGTCAATTATTGAGCGATCGCTAACCACTTGTGGAGGTACTATGGCTGGTATACCGCGCGCACTGCGCCTCGGAGAATCAGCTGACATTCTGTTTGGCCACAAAAGAGGCAAATTATTGCAACGACAACTGTACTCCTATCAATTTATAAGTGATTTTGTATAAACCGCTCCTTTGAATGAAGTAAGTGTTTGGGGATTAGTGTTTCCCGAGAGAGAATTTTATAACACAGGTGTCTTCCTTTTAGCTGTGAACGAAAATAAAATGAATTTTTGTTAATTTCAATTAATTAAGGAAAAAAAAAACTAATTAAAAAGATTTAAAGTGTTTTATAAAATGTGTAGAAAAATAAACCTTTGTTTCCATAATGTTTTTTTTTTTAGGTCATTGGCATAACAAGAATGAATTTGGAATGTGATAAAGAATTCGCTATGAGTTTTTTACGCAGTTATCTCATCGAATCGGCCTTTGTTTATGTTTTTATTTTTATTTTTGATAATTTTTGTTTATTTATTTGCAATGTGATTCTGATAGAAAGTTTTAAATACAGTTAAAATTGTTTGACGTATCCATGAATGCATACAAACATAATATTAACGTCTACTTTCACAAGGGTACAAAGGTAAGTCTAGGTTTTAGATAACGAAGATGAATACATACATTTTTTTAATAAATTCGTTATAAAAAAAGTTCAACGAAAGAAACTATTAACTGGTGGGTAAAGTCCAGCTAAAATTGTTTTTAAAAAAGAGTACTCAGTTATTATACTTTTATTTTAAAATAAAAATAGACCTTCTTCAAGGAACGTTATTAAAGTTTTAGTTATAAATTTTTTTTTAATAAGGAACTATAAATCCTCAGATACTCTAATTTATGGAGTAAATGGTATTTGTATTTAAGAGTAAAAGTATTTGTTAACAAGAGTGTTAAACTATCTGAGAGTGTATTTCAACAGGATTTTTTTCCATTGCAGTTTGAAATAAAAAAAAATTAATAAAACTACTTAACTTAAAGGAATCTGTTAAGTGTTTTCTATCAGATCTAAAAGTCTCTAAGCTTTGCAAGTGATTTTCAATTTGATAACATTCTCACTGAAGCTTGTACATGCGACCTTGTCGATTTGATTGTTTTAAATTTAAAACGTCTAAATTATAATGAATTATGCACTTAGTATGCAAATTGAATGGGAATTAGTATATTTAAACACCAACTTAGTGCTTGATATCTGTGAGATGATATCTTTAAACTTGTACAAGTCGTTTGTGTGAACTCGCTCGCAAATAGAATTGCACTTTGAGTTTACCTTATAATCTGAGTAGTATACACAGAACATATTTTTCTCTCTTCAGTTAGAATAAATGTTATTATTTTTCATCGCTTGTTGTTTTTATTTTGTTTTTTATTATGTTTTCTAATTAAGTGCAATGAAATGATAACATTTGTAATTTTATAACAACAAAAATGTATTTTTGTGAGAATTTTTCTGTATGTCTCCTGTAGATGAAATCCTTTTTTATATTCAAATAAATCATCAACAAGTACATAAGTGCGAGAATACTAAAGTTACATCATTCAAGATTAACATGAATATAATATTGCCTTATCACCAAAAATGTGTGACATTCGTTCAAATTTGCAATTTTGATTCAATTTAATTAAGTCAATGACCGACATATCAGATTTTTAAAAGTAGTTTATTCGATAAGTACCTAGTCGTTGACTTTATTTCTTTGGTTCTTTTTTAATCAGTTCGGGGTCTAAAATAAAAGATTAATAAAAAAACGATATTTAAAATCTGTCATGGTTTTACACTGAAATCCTACAAAATAATTATGTGGTTTTTTCAATTGGTAGTCCGAAAAACATTTTAACAATTAAACAATATAGGTCAACTTTATAAGAAGAATTTGAAGGTAACTTATTTATTAAAAATAAAAACGTTTTAATCATTTAAAATAACTTTATCACAAAAACACAAACAAATTAACTGTATGAGTGTACTAGTACTTCTGTTTTCGATTAGAAGAAAAACTTTTTAAAGCCCTAACCTTTTTTTTTTTGCCGTAAGCACCGTTTTTAAAAAAATTACTAAAAGGTGCAAAAGAAGAAAAAGTTTTAACTATTTATTTTTTCCATTTTAATTTCACAATTAATTTGTCTGATTTTTTTAATCGTTTGATATAGACGAGGCATTGTTAGAATGACGTTTTCAAAAAAAGAAGCAAAAACATTCTCCGAATCATTCTTCAAAGCTGCAAAAAAAAGAACTTGTCGACACTTGCGTTCTCTTCCCAATTCGCCTTTTTAAAATAGCCCAAAAGTTCTTAATCGGGGTTGAGTCGGGTTATTGAGATGATCACTCTAAAATGCGAATATTGTTTTATCACATAACATAAAAGAATGTTATGTAATAAAACAATATATGAAAAAAATTAAGATGTATAGTGCAGCTGCCTACTTCCGAAAACCCCACGAACTATTATAAAAATAACATTTTTTAACTGTAAAGCATCGTAGAAAAAGGTAAATCATAAACGGTGTTTCGAATAGACTTTGAAATTCTGAGCTTAAATATTTTACCAAAGTTGATTTTGCAAAAAATTATCTCAACGGGTCTATAAACAAATGGAAAAGTGTGCTTTACAGTGATAAATGCAAAATCAAATTGTTTTACTACAATAGAGTTTAGATAGTAAACCGCTCAAGAGGAAAACGTTTTAGGCCAGCAAATGTATCCTGTACAGCGAAGCATGGAAGAGCCTTTGCTATCGTTTGGAACTTTTTTTGAGCTACACTATACTTCAATGAAACAGAATAATGGAACATCTTCAATACAGAGACAAATTAGCCGTTTTCCTTTAGAGGTGGCAAAGTACACAGGAGTAGAAGAAAACATTAATATAGTACTTATGACCTCAACTTTACTGCGTGTCGCTCCACTTTAACAGAAGAAATTTCTTTTCAAATTTTCTTCATATTAAATTAATATTCTAGTACTAGTACTAGTACTGCACCTGCTAACATGTGCGAATAGATAATTTGACATTGGAAAACAGTTTGATTGTTCCATTAAAAAAAAAGTTATTAAAATACTAATGAGATATTTGCCACCAAAAAAAAAAACGGTAATAAAAGCCTTTGCGACAGAACAATATTCGCGTTTTAGAATGGTAATCTTTATAATTAACTCTATTTAAACCCGATTGAGATAGGAAGGAGCACTCGTGTAAAACCACTTTATGTTGGCTTATCAATGAGTGGTGGAAAGAAATTGATAAGGGGAGGTCTATTCTTGCAGTTTTTCTTGACCATAAACAGGCATTTGAAACTATAGATAGAAAAATATTACTTGAAAAACTTAATAAATACGGTATTGGAGAAGTTGAGCAAAATTGGTTTGAAAGTTATTTTTCGGGAAGGTCATAAAGAGTCAAAGTGAATAAAACATATTCAAATGCAAAAAACCTAAATCTTGGTGTGTCGCAGGGATCTAAATTGGTCGTAATCGCAAAATCAAGTATCAGAAGAGTGTGTATTGATAACCTTAAATTTAATGAACATGTGAGTAAGTAGGCTGCCAAAATTTCAAAAAAAGGCAGTTTTTTTCAAAAGAATTCGTAGAAGTATAACATAAAATTGTGCGCTTACAGTTTATGACACTTTAATTCTTCCGCATTTGGATTATTTCTCATCGCTTGTTTACATGTCCAATAGTGAAAATATTTGAAAATTAAAATTTTGCATAATAGGGCGATGAGAAGAACTGTTCCCAAGTATCTATAAATATCGAACTCCAATACAACAAATGCTAACAAATGTCGGATGGTTAAATGTTGAACAGCGAATAAAATTGAATGCACTCGTCATGATGTTTAAGATTAAATACAACTTATATCTCATAGGTATGTATGTAGGTATATCTACAACGTAATGTAAGTTTTATAACTTACTCTTTTTATAATTTAAGGAATGCGGGAGATTTTAAATTACCTCAATATAAAAGAGCTGGCACAAAGAATACCCTAATCTATAAAGGAGTGCATTGTTTAATAAACTAACACGAAACGCCAAAGCTGCATTTTTGCTAACATAAGGGCAAACAGTATAAAGAAGGCATTCTGGAGAAAGAAATGAAGTTTCTAATCAGAGCGGTCGAATTGTCACCCGGGAGTGCAGATGTAAGTCTGTTGGATAAAGTCAAAGGGTCCAGATTGGAGCGGCCATGAGCTTCTCACAAACTGCACAATAAACAAAAAAGATTAATATCAAGTCTAAAGAGACTTGTGGCGAATTATTCAGATTGAAATGCAGTGTAATTACAGTACATGATTGGCCTTACAGACTTATGGTCTGTGTTAAGGCTGAAGGTAATCAATTGGGATGAACTTGATAAAATATGATTTCTCCCTTATTATACTATCTTTATACCATTAATATTTGAAAAAGAAATACTAGCTATGTTTTTATTAAATCTTTTCTATGTAACAGAATTTATGGCGTCAAAAACTTTGGCAAAGGTAATAAAGGTTATAAACTTTTTCCTGATTCAATACTGCATCGAAAAAAGAATATGAATGCACCTTCGAAGGTACTGCAATACATCCATTTTTAAATAGTTTTTACTCAAGCTTTCGTCGCCAAGGCTTGTTGTTTTGCTATAACTTAACACCAAAAATCTGCTGTAGAGTACGAGTATATTAATACTTATTTCAGAAGAATAAGAAATCGTATTTCTCATGCTAGAAAAATTAATATACTAAAATGAAAATTTTGTGACATCTAGTTTGAATATTTAAATACTTAATGGCAATCAGAATTTAAATATTCAACGGGAAATTGTAAAAGAAATCAACAATACTACCTACAAAATAAAAACCTATAAATAATAAGTGTTTCTAGGAACTTTCGATTAAAGCTTTTAAATAAGATGAAATCCCGTGTCGTTAACTTAAGCGATTTGGTCACTTTCGCTTTTGAAAAGAAAGATTTCACAATATGAACAAATATTCTACAATATAAAAACACAAAACAAAGTCAATGAATGGTAATAACACTACAAAACCTGATATTTTGTATAGGTATCCGCAATATTCCCAGATTACAAAAATTTGAATAGTAGGTAGGTATATGTATTTGTGTAAATGACCGGAAATGTTAAATTTCCTAATTAGTTAGGAAATTAGTTAAATTTCCTAATTAATCTACTACTAGGTAGGTATATTATATTACTTATATGAATAAGTATTCCTTAGATAATGTGGCAAACAAAAACAGATTGTTGTTTTTGCAAATTCATAGGTATTACTGGAACTTTACATCAATTCCAATTATTATATCCTTTTATAACATTTAGAAATTAATTATTCCTGTCCAGCATTAAGATCGCATCAAATTTGACACTTAACTTCAATCGATAAAAATCGATGAATTTCTTATTTGGCTGACATTCAATTTAATTTTTTAAGCACTAAGGTACCTACTTATAACGAAACAGATAGTTTGAAAACAAATAGGTACTTATGTACAGACCACGCAACTTACTGAAAAGAGATAACCACAAACTGATCAAACATCATAATAAAAAAGCATAACTTTTTGCTAAATGTCTATACAGATGACAGGTGGCAAGTACCTAGGTACCTACTGTTTAACCTACGGACTCATTAAAACAATCTGAAAAGAAGTCTAGACAAATAACAGTTAAGCAGGTTTTATTATAGATAGGAAAGTGGCTAGGTATAATAAAGTCCGAAATTTTCCGAAGTTCACATACCTATTCATCGAGGTGACAATGTAAATTTTAGCCTATTCTCATTTTAGACAAATTCCTATTATTTTTGAATTCACACTATAGCCAGGTACCCATTATTGTATTCGCACAAATTGTCTAAATAAATATGTACATACCTAGGTAGATACCTACATAATGTACGAAGGAATACTTGGTAACGTAAGTAAGACCAAAAGCGTATACCTAGGTACCTAACAGATCTTCATTTACAATTGGGACAAGTGCAACAACCTATTCACATTGATCTAACATTGTCATTGCTACAATCAGTATTGATTCGTTGCAAATTGAAAAAAAAGTTGCCACAATGTCTGGGTTATTCAGGCTTCAGGGCTAGCCGAACATTAAAACAATGATTAATTGATAAGAAATAAGAAAAAAAAAAAATAAATAAAGATGTGTTTATTTTTAATCTGATTACACCAACACACACAAAGGTTCATATGTAGGTAGGTACCTATATATGTATGTACATATATACCTATAGGCAGGTTACTTAATATTTAATTAAACTAAACACATAGGTAGGAGGGTATGTATTGTATACCTAATAACCTACTTGCTTCTATATTTGGATATGAACAGAAAGATCAAAGAAATAAATATTAGCAAAATAGGTAAGTATGTATAGGTAACTGATGTGCATTTATTGTTTGATATTTTAATAAATAAATAATTTATTAGTTACAAAATAATTTACGTACCTACCTACCTATATGTAAATATATTTTGTGTAGGTAGAAACCTACATACCGAAAAATTTACAAAAAATACAAATGCAGCAGGTGTCCGAATAATGACATTCTCTACTTTAATTTCAATTTACAGTATACCTACATATTTACTAATACTAACACAGCTGTGAAGCAATATTTTGACGTTTCTTTTTCATTTGAAATTCGTTCTTTGTTTACTTTTTTTCTTTTACTCAAAAAAGAAGCAGAAATAGTTTAAAACTAAGAGATAAGAAAGAGAGAATATATTTTCGACCCACACACACACACATGCGCTGGTTTCAGCTGTGCACTTTAGATATAAAGTGCAGTTATGTTTTTCTTAAGTGTATTTATTTTTTTAAGAATTGCCAGCATTAACTTTGGGTAAGAGTAAAAAATTTCAATAATGACCGTTCTACACTATCCCATTGATTATTAACATAATGTCAAAAGAGTTTGACGAAAAACGTGTAGTATAAAGCGTGAAAACAAAATATGAAATTTAATAGGTAGCAGTAATTTTTGTTGAGATTTTTTTTTTTCATTACATTATTAATTTAATCTTACCTACTTACTATATAAAATTACAAATAGTTAAATTATTGACGACTTAGAACTGGCCGAGCTACACAATGAATACTTTATGATTGTTATAAATTATTATAACAAATCGTTGCAATTAAAAAAAACTTAAGTTTACTAGAAAAAAAAAGAATTGAGTCCACTCAACAAGACCATTTTTCAATACACAAAACTTGACAGCGTACCCGACACTATTTGACATGTATTTATACAGCTTTAGCCAAAATAATAGGAACACTCACTACATTCAAACGATATTGTACCAATTGACTATTTCGGTTGAGTGAAGTGGAAGTAATTAGTACAAACTAACTGATGTTTATATAAGCAATAGTTTAATCTGTTTTTTCCACAACAAAATAAAGAAGAATGCGATCAGTTGCAATTTTATTTCCAAAAGTGATTAAATTTTTTGGAAAAAAATATAAGAGCACACAAAGAAAATTTAATTTAAAACGAATTTTTGGTCTTGTGACAGAAAATTTTTTTGTAAATAATAATGCACTAACAATCAACTATTGGTTATATAAATATTAGAATTGAACGAACATTTTGAGCAGAAAAAAACATGTCCCTGAAGCTCAACATGAAAACATTTTGATCTTGAAGTGGGTGAATTAATCCAAGAAATGCAAAAGCACTCAACGATAATATTGACTTCATTCCATGCTAGGAAAGTTCTTGAAAGCATAGGATACCCATCTCAGATGACGTCTAAAGACAAAAGAATCTTTGTTAAATAAAATTGATTTATGTCTTCCAAGGGTTTGAAACGTAAGACACCAGTAGAAGTGAATGCCAGGACGATTCATTGTATTGTTGAAACCAAAATTGCTCACTTGCTTTTGATGCACTGTTTAATCACAAACGCCCCAGTTGTGCACTGCAAGACTTCGATTTTTTAAAATATATTTTAATAAAGATTTCGACGCATATACTTGGTTTTTTGCTATAATTCACACCCAAAATCTACTGTCGGCTATTTGTCTAGAAGACTTCGCATTGAGGATTGGACTTGTTGAATAATTGATTCAAAATATCTTTGTATGGCCTTTAGTAATGCAAATTGGCGTTTCCTCCGGCTAACTCACTTGGAATCAACAGTGAGGGCCTTTGTCACACACAATTAGGTTCAGTTTAAGTTCAGTTCAGTTTAACTTGCATGAATTCTTTGACAAAAATCTACTGTTAACTATTCCATCGTAATCGAAAAATTGTTACGAATCCCAAAGAAGACTATCACAGAATCCATCGTGGTGATAGCTTTTTCCGGAATTTGGGGAAATTTCAGATTACGAATCAAATTCATGATAAATGGCTGTTTTTGTAGGTAATCTTACTTACGGTCGCCTCCTGGCCATTAGAGGGAATTGCTAAGGTCCTTATGGTTTTTAATTTTTGTACTCATGCAATTTTTTTTTTGAAATTTAAAGCTGGCAACAATTTAAGTTTCGATTCAATTGTTTTTTCTGATGCAATCTCTTCTTCATTTTTTTGCTGTTTATTTATTTATTGTTTTTTTCTTTTATTATTTGTATTTGTTATTACTTTGTGCTTTAACCTTAAACTATTCAAAATAAGAATTCCATACTTAAAGAGAATGCACAAGAAAAAAAAATTGAAGGACAAAGCATAGCCCTTCTGTCTCGAAAATTTTTTCGAAGGAAAAAAACTTTCAATTCTTCTTGAAACTTTAAACTTTATTTTAATGCACCTACAATTAATTTTTTGTTTAGTTTTTCTGGAATAATTAAGTTTTATAATTTATTTTCAACTCACTTTTTTATTGCAATTCCAATTGTTCAACATGAGAAACCATATCTGTATGACGACAAAAAACTTTTCCAAAGAATAAGATACTTATTTTTTCGCAGTTCCTTGGAAAAGTATAATCCTTTTTGCGTAGGTGGTGGGAAAATATACATAGATGTGAGAAAGTCAAAGGAAGAAAATTTTCGTCGTTCTTGTTCTTGATTTCTCGATCTCGATCCCAATCCCAAAAGAACTCTTTACAAATACGTCATATCGACTTAAAACTTCAATAATAGAAGTTTTAATTGCGATAGATATAGTTGTTAAACGACAAATTATTATTAATTAACTTTTTATAAATTTTCAACTTTAACACCAAATACCAAAAGAAAAAATAAGCTACCCCGACAAAAAATTTGTTCTACCAACAAACTCAGCTGTCAATGGAATAATATGAGAAAAGAAGACAACGAAAATGCAGGGATTATGAAATTAAAAAAAAACTGACAAAAATACTAGCATCATCTTTATTGCGCTATTGTGATTAGGTATGTAATTGTCTCTTTTTTTCTTATACCTGCGCAAAATCGTTTCTTTACCACCACCCCCGAAAACTTTAAATCCAACAAGAAAAACAACAACACAAACAACTTTATTTACTGTTGCTTTTTTACTACACTTCACACACTTTTCTTCTAATACAAGAAACAAGATTCTCAACAAAACTTTTTCTCTCTCTCACCATTCGAGGTTTTCTTTGTTCGGAAAAAACGATTAAACTTCAAAATTTAATTCACAATGATGAAATTCCAAACCGAAATTGCAATAAACCGTTTTCAAGGTCTAATTAATGTTAATTTATATCCGAAAAATGACACTGCTTTGAAAAACAAATATAACCGAAAACAAAGAAGTGTTTCAATTCCAATTTCCAGGTCAACTAGAGGATGGTGTTGTTAGTGTCGAGGTTGACGTCTCGTCTCTTTCTTTACCACTATTAATCGATGACGTCTTAACTTTGATTTTTTCACTTCTCCAATTTTTTGCCAGAAACTATTATTTTCTTTTTCTTTATTAAATACGCAGTGAGATTTGATATAAAAATGTTATCATAATGTCATAACAGCAATAACAAAAAAACAATTTTTTCACTTTAATTAGTCGCCCGATACTTAAAATGTACTTTAGGGTGTGGATATGGCAATAAAAGAAAATAATTGCCTATACATACATATATATTTGAGGTGGAAAATTTCACTACGATCCGAGTAAACAATTTTGATTATAAATTATCCGTTCATAATTAGCTATTGATTTTTTCTCTATTTATTATAATTTTAGATGTCTTTTGTACTTTATAAAATAAATTAAAGTAGGTATAATGTCGTCGTCTGTTCTAACTCTTCTTTTCCTTTGTCTCTTGTTGATCGTTGCGAAGCCAAAACTCGACTTGTTCTAGTCTATCTTCGATTTATTTTGTAGGTAATTTTTGTTTTTTTTTTTATGTCGAGAATTTATTCTGTTTTGTCGCGCAGTTCTTTTTGTTTTTTTTTTTTGTTCTTTATTCTTTTCTGTTATTTTCCTTTGGTTCCATCTTCTTGTTTGATTTTGTTTTCCACCCAGCTGGTACATAAAACATAGCTACATGTATTGTTGTTTTGCTCTGAGTAACCCTGTTTGTGTGTTTATTTTGTTGGTAAATATTCAGGTATGTTTGTTTTGGAAAAAAAAAATAAAAATTTTGGTCTTAAGTGTACCAATTAGTGCTGACATTTTACTTCTTTGATATAATTTATGCTCTGCTGGATTTATGATTGAACACTTTTTAAACTTTTTTTAAAATACATTTTTTGAAAACATTTCTAAGTTAATTCTCTAGAACCTAATTGCACGGCAAACAAATGGGGTTTTGTCAACTTGTATTCTGATGATAAATCCAATTTTTGTATTTAAGTGTTCTATTAAGTCATTTTGGAGAAAACTTTCCCTTTTTTATTTTTTTGACTTTAACATATTAAGGGTTTGCATGCAACATCTAAAAGTTTACAGAATGTGTAAAATGATGAGTTTACGCAAAGTTCGCATGAACGACTTTTTTTATACACTTTATTAAATGCTAGGTAATTCAATAATTCAATCGCAGGAGGTATGAGTCACAATGAAGTTTGGATAAGTTTAACAAATTAGGTTATTTTTACGCAACAAAATCCTTTGATAAGCTTAACCAAATTGTGTAAATCATTTCCCGTACAAAATTTGACAGTTCATTTACCAAAAGATAAACTTAACCAATTTGTAAACTTATCTAGGGTCTTACGAAGTTGCATGAATACCCTTATTATAAAACTTCCAAAAAGTAAAAACGCACAAAAAGTGGAGTTAATGCTATATTTCCACCTAAGATTTATCTCAGTTCAGATATAATAAATCTATTTGTTGTTTCCACCATACAAAAAGATTTAAAAAAGATTTATTCTGACAGCACATTTAAAATGCAAATGGTGTTTTATTTGAGCCACGTTTTCATTCTATAATATGCTTCCTAAATAAAGTTTTTATTTCAAATAGTTTTTGAAAAAATAATTTTCAAACTTAAAAATTATAATTTTTCAAGATAAAAATTATTTTTTCAAAAATTATTTAAAATAAAAACTTTATTATTATTATAGAATGGAATTGTGGCTTTAAAAAAAGCTAAGACGTGGCATTGTAAGTGTTCCCGTTTTTTCCAAATAATTTGTTTTTGTTTTTGGCCAAATTTCTAGAAAATTACCCCTCCCGTCTGAACGGGAGGAAATAGACCCACCTCCGATACATTTTTTTTCTCGTCTGAATCTAATCTTTACATTCTGATTTATTTTCGCGTCTTATAAGAATAATCCTTTACCCATAATTAGTACCTAAAAGTGAAAATAGGGCGACCAGGGGGGTGAAATAAAAATCTGAAAAAATTAGGGAAATTGTTTTTCAATGCTTTGAATCAAATGAGGGCTGTCCAAGACTACGTTCAATTTAAGGACCACCCTAATGTGTATACTCTTAAATATTTATCATACACAAGACTCCAACATCTTTTTAGAATGAAATTTTGCAGTATTTGTCAATAATTTTAATACAGAAATGTAGTTTTGTATTTAACTTTATTTCAATAACTTAATCTTGTAGATTTGAGCATTAGAAGTAAAGTTATAATTTTTTCAAGCTAAGGAAATCGACGTTTTTTTAAAGATTTTGTATTTTTTTTAGATTCAAATCAATTTTAAGTTGGAAAATTAAGATAAGTGCCCCTACCGTCTCTACCAATTGCATTTAACTATTAAAGACCATTTACATATTTGTTGAGGAGTGTCGAAGCAATAACTTTGTAAACATAACTTTTCAAAATTGTGAAATTTTTGATTCATATTTGCATTTTGAAAAGTGAAAATCAAACCGATGTGGGACTCAATCTGCTTCTCTAGTATGAAAAAAAACTGAATATTCTAATGAAAAATTATACAAGAATGTGGCTTAGCATTTATCCTTTATATAAAGACCTTAACTTTGAAGATCGAATAATTAAAATCTTTCCAACCGATCAACTTGAATGCTGTTTGTGCACAACGGAACCACTGAAACTCGTCATCGGTCGACAAATAACCACTTATTGCTGCGACGCTGCGCAACAATTTAAGGAAACATTTTCTTTTGCTGCATGAAGCTCTTGAGTTTTTCTGCTCCCATAAGAACCTGTGTTATTTTATTTCGCTGCATGAAAATTGCACTGCTGGTGAGCTTTTTGTTCCATTACCGACTTTTTCCATCAATTACATTGGTCTGAATTGAAAACCGCATTTAAACAAAACTGTACTTTTGGATTTTGGCTTTCTAAATCCAAATACGAAGACAAAATTGCTCTGGCACATCACGTTTTTGAAAAATCCGTTTTTTGTGTACATTTGAAGTTGAATTTTTTCACCATTAAATATATTTTTGGAAAGCTATTAATGAGATCTTGAAGAACTGTATGTGTCAAAATTCATTTTCTTCTCAGAATAGCAAAGTTTCCAAAAACAACTCGATAAAAAAACTTGAGAACTGATGTTTTGAAATTTTGCCGCTTTGTATCTTTTAAGGGTCTAACTGCAGGGAGTCGGATCTATGGCAACAAATGTTCAAAATTGTAAGCTTAATATTTTTTTTAACACATTTTTTCTCCTCGACCAATAGGTATTGAAATAAATTAATTTTAAAAATTTTAAAAATAATATGGGAAGCGTTGGGAGGGGGAATACGATAAATTTGTCAGTTAGACTTCGAGGAATAATAATATAAAAAGTCCAACCAGTAATGAATTTTTGTCATGTCAAAACCTGGTTTCACTGTACTATTAGTAAAATTAAGTAATGGAACAAACTTTTTTGGATTTTAATACGCTAATGTTTCCTTTTCTCCCTGGTCAAAATTTTCTCTATAAACTCAACTTGATGAACATCGAAGAGAAGTTCCACTATCTTCCAAATGAAATGTTTTTGTTTACAGTGTAAGTCTTAAAAATTACGGAATTTTTTAGTTTCTTCTGTTTTTTTTTTTTTTAAACGGTTTATTATGAGTAAACATTGAAGAATAAAGACAAATCTGGCATCATGTGAAAACTTATATTATGTGGAATTATTACTCCAAATTTGAGCTGAATAGTCACAATATTTTTATTTAACAGGGCAGCCTAATTTTAGAAAGCTCTTTTCTGCAAATCAATCACATTTTTCAAAAATCATTTGAAAAAAACTGGACGTGGTAGATTTTTTCTAAAACCAGATTTGTATTAAGATAAGTCAAATCTGTCATAATTTCAAAAAAATATTTGAAGGCAAACTAAAGTTAACTTTTGCAGATCAGTGTTAACATTATCAATTCACGAGTTTTGATGCTTGTAACTGTAACGTCCCATCTCCCGTGTTGAAAAAAAGCCCGCGTGTCCAAAATAATGCCATTTTCTGAGACTGTGTAAATACTGATTGATTCGTATTTTTTTTTTGCTAACTAACTACGGTAATTTTACACAACTTCCATCGTTTAAGTCTTTTTGTGCCATTTGACATGGGCTTCAACAAATACAAATAAATGTGTTAAAAATTTCTGGTCATATCATGTTTTTCTTTTATATGAGCGTAATTTTTTAAGGGAATATTTTGGAAACTGTCTCCTCTTTCGTAAATAATAAAATGTTTGTTGGTAAATATAATGGTTTTCAAAAAATAATGATGTCCCTCAAGTTAGCAGAGCAAGGTGACAAAAACATATATTTTGTGATGGTATTATAAAGCGCTTATTAAACGCTAATTAAATGCCTAATAATACAATTTAATGTTCAAGCACTTTTGGTAAAAATCATTTGATTTAAAGTCAGCAGAACAATTTCCTTAGAACTTTAATGTTTAAAAAAGCTTGGAGATAGCAAGGTTCATAGACACCTAGCTACCAGAGAACGAATGAAAGTTTAATTTTTATGTTTCTCACACTTCATAAATATCTTATATTTTTCTATGGTAAAAAAATTGGACGAAGTCTTGAAAATTGCACAAAATAAAAACGTTTTTGCCGAGATATTGTAAAAATTTAAAATTGAGTAACCTAGTTGTTTGCAATCAGGGGACGATATTTGAGAACCCAAATTAGTAAATTCTCGCATTTTACTCTCATGAGCTGTTATCTAAAAAAAATAGAGATTGATTAAGTCCACATCATTTCTAATGATTTCTGATTGTTAAGCCCATCCATTAAAAATATAAAAATCAAATAGGTAGGGAGGTATTTGAAAAAAAATAATCTCGAAAAATTCTGATTTTCAAAAAAATCTGTGCCAAAAATAAACACTACAATCAAAAATTCCTCAATCAAGGGCAAAATAATTTTTTCTAAGCTTTACAAAAATTTAAAATTTTATAACAACAAGTATGTGCCATCCTGATTTATTTCAAATTATTTATCAGCCATTTACTTATTTTTCGGAATCTTTTATTACACCCACGACTTTCTTGTAATTGCATTATCTATCGAATAACTGTATTTATTTCCCCCGTTTTGAAAATAACCAAAGCCGAGTTCACTCTTTAAACCAATATGGCGGAAACCCTGTAAAAGAGTTTATTTGATGGTTGAAAACTTGGATTTAAGCTTTCTACAAAGTACTCTAACGATCAAAAGAAAAATGTTTAATAAAATTCTCATAGGAGCTGTCAACTAATATACTGGACTAAATGTCATGTTTGTGATTATTATTTTATTTTTCAACTAGATATGTCTAATTAAAAAGCAAAAAAAAAACGTTTCACCTGGAACCTTCATATTTAAAAGTAATCAGTGTGACCATTGTCTCAAAATTGGTTTTTGCTTTGTTTATGCCCTTGAAAGTAATTTTTCATTAATTTTCCCATATAGTTTCATGCACCTATTCAATGCCCCGGTAAGAGGAGGACGTTTTAGGTATTATCTGCCAATTAAAACAAAATTGGCAATGCTTAATATTCTCATTGCAAGTGAAAAGTGTCATATTGATGTATTTTATACTGTTTATACCTCAAGGAGTTTGTTGTTTTCCTAAAACACACACCTCCACTTAAAATGACAGGTGCGCATAAATCAGGCAGGTATCAGAATCTCACCACCAATACCACTTGGCCATTCCCATCTTGGTTTAATACCAACTGTAAAATATAAAAATTTCTAGACAAACCCAGAATAAATGTCAGCACTTTTTCAACTTCTTCTAAAAAATCATTTCATATTGCGTCGAATCCACCATACAACCTACCTTCTTACTCAAAATCATTTAACAATGACACCTGTCAACACTTATTACACTCGAAAAATATCCACCTTCAGTCGAGTGGAACAACTAAAACTGAGTGTAAAATAACCCATCCAAAGCAGATACACTCAACACCTTTCCAATAGAGAACCAATTTATTCCAATTTACCGTGCAAAATCCAAGAGAGACAAGAGTATGTGTCATCCATCCACCACTACTTTTAACCACCTTCACCAGTTAGCTAGCTTCCTCGCAGTGAATTTCGTTGACTTCGCGACAGGGTAACCACCAACACACCATACAGTAGGCAGCAAGATAAAAACCAAAATGGTCGATAGCTGTACGTGATCGTCCGAGTTTTTCTTCCTGCGTGTCAAAAAAATAAAGTAAAAAATCTTTTCATCTTGTTATATTTGTTGAAATAAAATAAAACTAATTTCATAATTGAGATAAAATTCTTGAAACACAATTTAAATTCATAATTTTATTGCAAAGACGAGCGTGAAAAAAACATAATCTTCACAAAAAGTTATTCTTTTTCGTTTTGTGTGCTTCCACACCACACACAACACACACTCGTCTCAAATCGATTTATCACAAAAAGCGAAAAGAGTGATTTTTATCCTACTTGTACTTCACATAATTTTCAATTGTTCGTTTTTTTACCAATACTGTGCAAATTTATTGAGTGTGTTTTGTGAAAATGATAATTAAAAAATTAACAATAGTAGTAGTAGATATACAGTGTATAGATAGTATTGGAGATTTAAACAAATTTTTCTTTTACATTGCACTCTGCCACTTGAAATGTCAGATTGTGCTTAGTATTTTTTTCGCGATGGTTCTTGTGTTGTGGTTTTCATGAGCTACCTTTAGCTTTGAAGATTTAAATTGTTGTTTTTTTTTGGGTGTTTTTTCAAATTTAATGTGAAAATTACGCAACTATGTGGATTTAAAATCGTTGTTTGACAATCGATTCGCTTGAAGTGTCAACATTTGTCGTTTCCGCTCCGTTCTTTATGTTCTTTGTCTGTCAAAATCGTTTGATGTACGGTACACGGAAAACTATTGCAAGTAAATTTGACAGCTCCGTGAAGTTTTGAAAGTTTTTTAACAAATACATCAGTGTTAAAATATAGGGGAAAAAAATAAAAGTGCCCGATCCCTTTTCTTTATTGTTTTCCCATGCGGCGGCCACCCCTTAATTTAATTTTTCCTGCCAAACCCTCCACCTCCACCTCTCCGACCCTCGACGAAGTTTATCGTTGGTGAAATACAAAAATGTCCACTTTTTTGTTTAATTCTTCCCTTGTAGAGTGCGTTCAACGCTCTTTTCTCTCTCTTTTTTTCAAGCCCTCCTGGCTGTAACCCACCCTATTGCCAGCCTCCCCCTTTGGTTTTTCCTATGTTCTTCGTGTGGGAAATGGAAAAGTGGATAAAAGTAGACGGGAAAACCAAATGTGTGTTCTCTTTATGTTGTCCTTCATTCATAATAATAATGAAATCTACTTGCAATTTCTTCGTCCTTGTGCTCGCGTTCGTGTTTCCTTTAAGTACCTAGATATTTTTTTTAAATTAAATTTTCTGCTTCCTTTTCACAGTTTGAAATTATTGAATTTGTGTATTTCTGTGTGATTAAATATAAAAAAAAAATCAATAGATAAAGTCGATTTGAAAAAAATTGAAAAAAGGTGCTTTGCACAAAATAGCAAAAAAAAAATATAAATATTGCAACGATTAATCGTTAGCAGCCCCCTTTTGTGTTAATTGCAACTTCATATAACGGAAGTCAACTACCTACCGTCCCCCCACCAAAACGGAAAAGTCCTTGTGCATTGTCGTTAATTTTGTGTGAGTGTGCTTAAAAAATTTCGAAAAAAGACAGAAGAGAAGAGTGAAGTGAAAAAAAAAAACAATAACAACAACAACAGCAAAAAAGAAAACTTAACCCTTGTACCTAGTCCTTCCGCTCAATTTATTCAGCTGAGTTATCTCCATCTCTGTCTCTTGAGCCCCCCCCCGCATCATCCTTACTCTTTCTCGTTCAATCTCTCTGTCTCTAAATTTAAAATTCTATACTTGTCAATATTACATAATATATACCTATAATACAAAAATAATAAATAAATAATTGTTTATTGAATCGTGTGTCATTGAGACAAAAGTGCAAAGTAAATTTGTAGCAAAAATGGCGGACCTTACGCGTCCGCCGTTTAGTGAAATTAAGCGGCCGGATGAAATTGTCAGGATGACAACGGCGGATAATTTGAAGTTTGCCGTCCTAATCGGATTGATTGAAGTTGGACAAGTCACCAATCGAGAAGTGGTTAATACTGTTTTACATTTGGTAAGTCTATAGTTAATGTAAAAATGTATATAACCTATTTTTGTCTATAAGTAGGTACACATGTACCTAAGGTTCTTGGTTTTTAACTAGACACTGAAGATATCCCAACTTGTGTTTTGAAGGGTTTGATTATATAACTTTAAATAGGAGAAAATGCTTTCTTTTTTGTTTTCTGTACAGCAGTTAAAGTTCGAAGTGACTTATATTTTTAAGACAGATTGATTTTCTGAAAACCTCCTTAGGTAATTATGACACGCCTTTTATTTCAAAATTGTGTATGTTTTCGTGTCCATTGTTATGCTATAATAGCCCAAACGGCTCTACCTCAATAAATGGAAGCTAAAGCTCAATTTCATCGATTTTCCTTCAAAAACCTCTAACCTTTATAAGTCCTGCTTAGTGACATTATCTATGTATTTTGGGTAGGACAACATTTTTTCAGTGTGAAAAAAACCCAAAAACAAACAAAATTTGTAACTTTTTAGGTAGAAAATTCTCTGATAACATAATTTTGGCGTAAAATTGAAAAAAAAAAAAAAAAAAATACAGATAAAAAAGTACGTAACTGTATAAAATTTAATTTAAAAAAAAAGGATTGTGAAACAACGGTTTTCAAACCCCTTTTCCAACACCTTTTTTTGAAGATGGTGGCCAAATCTTGGCAATCAGGAATTTTACTCGGAAATAGACCCCACTATAGATCAAAAGAAAAAATCATCGTCCTATTCAAAAGCAAAGTTCGGCCAAAATTTAATAACATTTCAATGGACTATTTGAATTTCTTTATTGTTGTTCATTATATCTTTGTACCGAGAAGCAAGAATGTACGAAAGGGGCACTCATCCCTCTAGTCAAAGTATATTTCATGCATTAGGCAATTTATCCTT
Organism: Dasysyrphus albostriatus; assembly: GCA_946251815.1. Taxonomy (NCBI): domain Eukaryota; kingdom Metazoa; phylum Arthropoda; class Insecta; order Diptera; family Syrphidae; genus Dasysyrphus; species Dasysyrphus albostriatus. The sequence continues at coordinate 25,255,524 of OX276336.1, read as the reverse complement.
CTTTGAATGAATCTCAAAGAATGATTTCTGTACCAAAATTGTTTTTTTGAATGAGTTGCATTCATGCAACGATGTAAACTTTTCGACGTAGTAATTTTTCTTAGCTTACGATGCATGTTTCATGAACACCCTTTTGAAACGGCTTTTGTAAAAATTGTAAGCTAATCCGTCAAATAAAAAGAAACTTTCGTCCAATTTTGATTTTTTATTTTAATTGTATCTTTCCTCACACATTTTCATTAAAATGTTTCTCGTTTTGATGTTTAAATTTTTTTAGTTTTTGATTCTTTTTCGTTCAGTATTAGTTTAAAAGTTTAACGCGTTTACCATTTTTATTTCCGATACAAATATATGTAGGAAAGTTTACGATTTGTTGGAAAAGATTTCTCATAAAAATGTTGACAGTTCGTTTACGAAGTAGTAAACATTCCGACGATTACGATGTTTGCAATAGTTTTCCGACTTTGAATGAATACCCTTAATATCAATTTTAAGTACATTAAATAACTTTGAAATTTGAATTTTATATTTGATGTGACGTAATTTCGTCAGCTGTTTTCAATTTTGTTTTGAAAGCATCCTATCAGTTTCTTTTTTGACATTTTATAAGGCACTGAACTTTTCAAAAGGTGTGTTTGTTTTGTTTATCTCTAAATTCCAAAAAGTTTTCGACTGGTTTTATTTAAAACTTGTGTTTTACGAAAACCTGAAGTAGGCATTAAGAAATTTATGGGAAAAGTTGTGTTTTCGATTAGGTTTTTCTCCAAAACAGATATTTTCTCGAAAACCGCGTTTTGGGTTCGGTGTGAAAAGGCTATTAGCGACTATCGCAAATCGTCTGCTCGTAGCCTTATGAAGTAGAAGTGAGATAGTGATTCATATGTGAAGAACTGAATACAGCCACGAATGAGTCCTTCAGCGCCATATAATAGGTTAGTTCGATTTGGAAAAGTATTTTCCCTAGGAAGATTTAGCAAGATTAATTTCCAAACCCCAAAACTTTTCAAAAACTCGAAAACCATTCACACCGAACATTACACATTTTCGTTTGACATTACAGTTTTTCACTAACCAACCACTCACAATTGTCTTTTTTTTTGTTGTTTTCTTCCATTTTATGAAAGTAAAATGGTTATTATTTATATAATTTTCATACGTATGAACAATTTTAATTACCAACAGGCAAAATATTATCAGTTTTAAATAAATTAAATGTCTGCTCGTGTACTTCCGAAAACTACAAATTTCTACGAATTTGATTTTTTTTATATAAGTTTTGACATAACTTTGTTTTTAAATTCATAGAAATTCGTAGTTTTGGGAGGTTCGCGAACAAACATTAAATAACTTTAAGATTGGAATTCTATATTTGATTTATTGTTGACTTTTGATTAGGCACTGAACTTGTTAAAAGGTACGTTTGTTTCGTTCATGTCTGAATTCCAACATTTTTTCAACTGGTTATATAAAACTTGTGTTTTACGAAATCCTGAAGTAGGCATAAATTTATGGGAAAATTTGTGTTTTCGATTAGGTTTTTCTCCAAAACCGATATTTTCGCGATAACCGCGTTTTTGGTTCAGTGTGAAAAGGCTACTACCTTCAAGACTTACGAACAAAATGTTTATTGGAAATCTTCAAGATTTGAGGTTAATATTATTAAATCTGAGATTAGTGTTAGGTGGAAATATATTGTATAATATGACTAGTTTTTTTTTTTTTATTTGAACATGTATGAAATACAAAACTTTTTGACAGTTATTCCACCTCCAGCTGTTTGTTTGTTTTGTTCAAGTATTAGACAAAACGACCACTACCTAAGGTGACCATATTCCTGGGAGCACAACAAGAGCAAAAAAGTAACAAATTCAAAAATGTGAAAAAAATTATTAAACTTTTCAGAAATTTTTATTTTATTTTTAAAATAAAAAATAATAGTAGAAAAACAAACGAAAATAAAGTAACAATAAAATAAATTATAAGCTTAAATTTATTCCTGACAATATCACTTTCATTAGTTACGTGCGTTAATATCAAACACATTTTGTATTTGTGTAAAATAAAAAAGACTTCAGAAAATGTGCGAATATGTTATAAATACGGGGCAAATAATTAAACCCGGAATACTTGTACGTCCCGGGATTCTTTAAAACTAAATTGGGACAGGCTATAGAAATACGGGAAAGTCCCGGGAAAACCGGGACGGATGGTCACCGTAACAATAGCCTACTTACATCCAGTTCACATATGTAAGCAGCTATTTTTCTCCGGCAGATCATTCAGCAAGTGGCTAACGATTTAAAGAGCTTTTTAAGCATTCGTCCTTTCGTTTTCTGCCGCAAAACTGGCAATTTCTACCGATAATTCAAAGTTCTGTCAAAGGCCATTGACATTGACAGAACATTAAATTGACAGGACTTTGAACTAAAATGGTCAAAGTTTTGGGAAGTAAACGAACAGTGGTAATCTGTGGCAATTTAGTTTCTTATTGTAAGACTCAAGAGAAATTTAAAGGAAATCAAAAGACAACGGCAACAAATTTCAAGCAACTTATTTCTTTCTGAAAAGGGATTTACTTATTCTGACATTTTTAAAAGACCTATATAAATGTTGCAATGTGCGACCTTCAGGTACCTACATTGGTATTTTTTTTTCTACAACATCATCTTCTATCAGAAACGAGATATGTTAATGGAATCAAACGTTACTCGCTACACGTTACAGTGGCGAAATAGCTAGTGGCCATCGCAGACAGCAGTTAACAACATATAAAAAATTAAGCTTAGCTTTTTATTTTATTTCAATGGAAAAATTGATTGCACACGATTATGCAGCAACCTAAACCTATCTAACCTGCTACCTACTAAATTTGGCTCAGTGTGAAAATTTGAATATATGTAGGTAAATCAAACGTCTTTATACCCAATCGCTGGATAGATTGCATAACCTGTTAAGAACTTTCAGATCTTACAAAAAAAAATAAAACGAAATATAGGTGGGTAGATGAATTAATGAAGGTTATGTTTTTCTAGTAGATACCTAATTAAAAATTTACAGAAAAACTTCAACTTCATACAAAATCATATGAATGTACCTACAACATAATGTATGTAAGCACCTAGGTACACTTAAAATACAAAAGAACTTAATTATGCATGTCTGTCAAAAAACTTGTCTGTTTCATCACAAGTCATCAAAATAACCATTCTATCTATCCTTTTCTTTCAAATGAACTCACAAAAGTCACAAGGTAGAAGAACCAGAGATACCAAACCCAACATCATTAAAAAAATGTTTATTTTTTGTTTGTCTTTTTACCGGCAACGGGCAACGCGGTGATCAACAACGACGCGACGGCGAGATCACTGACACATTTCATAGCTCAACGATTATAATGCGATTGCAAAACGTGGACGGAAAAAAAATTAAAAAAAAAAAGTTAATCAGTTTTAAATAGGTAAACGAATAAATAATATCGTTCAGGTGCATACATACATACAACAAAAATAGAAGTAAATAATATTGGTATAGGTACATAGGTATCTTTAATTAATTTTATCTGCTTTAACATTATACATGTTAAGCCATGACCGGCAGTTTTATAGGTATACATAAGAGAGTAATATTCCTTTAATATACAAAAATTATTTTTTGTGTATTTGTTTAACTGAGTTTCAGTTTCAGCGATAAGCGATAAATAAACAGAAAAACACAACTAACCACTTTTTGGTGATTAAACAGTGCTGCCACTTTATATATAAATTCAAGTTTTAAGAATAGTTTATTTTTCTTTCGTGGGTTTATCTAAGTTTTGTTTTAAGTGGTTTCAATTTCGATCATTAGATTCTCATTTAGAGGTAATTAAATCAATTATTTTATTGCCATCATTGTATTTGGTCTGTAACAAGAAGTAAACAACTTGTTCTCTGGTAAGTCGAGTAAGTTATTAGGAATTGGAATTTTAAAAATAAACATATGAACACTAGGAACCTATCACTGTCCCGCATTTACACCTGGTTATCGAAACAGTGAAGGTCTGGGTTCGATTCCCACCCGCTGCCACCTAAAAACAGAAATGTTTTTCCCGAGGTAGGTACTGCCTCTTGCGAGAAACTGACAAATTCTCCAAGAGTCTACTTGTCATGAATAAGTGCTTTGCGCCATCAAATTTATTTATTTTTATCGATAGTTTATGCGCAAAAAAACAAATAAGCATAATGCATGTCTATATACCTACTCCGAAATTTATATTGCAAAGTTCTGCCCAAGCGAAGAGGTTATCTTTCAATATATTAATATTTTTTGTAAACTTTAAACTATAAGTTAATCAAATTAAGTTTTTATTCTTGCAGGAATAGGTAGGTATGTTATTTTCTGGTTTATCAAAATAAACTTATTTTCTTTCACCAATACTGAAATACTAGATTTTTTTTGACGTTTCAGTATTTACATCTTCCTTTACTGAAGAAGTGGGAGCGAGATGTGAATACTGAAACGTCAAAAAAATCCAGTTTTTCAATCCAATGTGAACACCGTCTATAGCTTTCATGGACGGTGTTCACATTGAAGTGTCTACTCCGACTTATTTTGACATTCATCCAACTTCTTTTGTTCAGACAAAAACTAATGTGAACACAAAAGACTCACTTTGACGTTGAGAAGTCGTTGAAAGAAAACGAAAACCTGAGGTCATTGATGGATTAAATTATTTTGTTTTCATTCCAGAACTTAAATTTTATTTGTTTAAAATATGTTCAAATTAAATAACATTGAATTCTGTAGTATTTGTTTGCCAAGGAATAAGTAAAGAGAGAGAGAAAGCAGTTCACAAAAGAAAACGTAAAAAATATGCAAATATTTTCAAAAAAATAAAAATCCTGCCTAACTCCGCCATCCCTTTCTCACCATGAAGTGGGAGTGAGATAAAGTACAGAGACGTCAAAAAAATTCGAAGGAGTCAGTCCAATATGAACACCGTCATGTGTCGTCTTGTTAATTCGTGATTTTGACGTTAAAAAAATGTGTGGTTTAATTATTATAAAAAAACAAGACTACTTGTACTTAATTGTCAAAAAAGAGTTAAGTTGTTTTCCATCTAGAAGCCTTCCGAAGCATTGGTACAAATATCCTCTTCTGAGAAAAGAATTTTGCTTCTTGATTTGAAAACAATCAGTCGCGAAGCACAAATACATTTAAACACAAACGTCAATAAAAACTGGAGTGCAACTTCATATTTTTTAAAAATTTCATTGTAATTAATTGTGCAGTTGTAAAAATAAATTATATTTAGGTAAACAAATAAAGAAAAACATATTATTTGTAAGTTAGAGGTGGATAGACTATTGTTTTTAATTTCACTTTTTGTGTGCCAGCAAATAATTGTTTTTCAAACAAAAATTCCACTTATTCTAAGCAACATATTGTATAGTAATCAAGGCAAAAATGTTTGCCTTGGCCTAAGCCACCCATTGAGTCATTAATCAACCTATGGTGAATAAACTATAGCCCTTAAACTGGGAAACTACTATTTTTTGATGCAAAAACTTTTTTCATATAAAAATAATGCCTTGAGGTGAATATATATATGTATATAGGTATTGTTTTTTGGAAGTGCAAACCGACCATCCAAAAAATATATTTTATTCACCACAATTCTTTTCGCATGCAAAACAATTGCCGGTCCTTTGTTTTGCATGACATTCCATGATATGAGAACATCCTTTTTTTGCATGAAACTGTGAACCAATCATGCACAAAATAATTTTAATTTCTCCTCAATAATTTTTGACATGCAAAAATATTTTTATAGTTTTTTTGCGCACGGGAACTGGAACTAGGCTTTATTCACGAATGCAGGGATAAAACTTCAGAATTGAGTATAAGTAACATTTACTGTTCTATTGGATTCAGAATGAGTGTCTTCTTGAGTGAAACCAATGAAAAACGACATTAAATGATGAACCCAAGACGTTGCTAACATTGGACTGACAAATTGGATTTTTTCTGACGTTTCAGTATTCACATATCACTTCAATGAAGGCGTAATAGTTTTTCAGTTCAATAGACGGTGTTCACATTGGATTGAAAAACTGGATTTTTTTTGACGTTTCAGTTTTCACATCTCGCTCCCACTTCTTCAGTAAAGGAAGATGTAAATACTGAAACGTCAACAAAAATCCAGTTTTTCAGGCCAATGTGAACACCGTCATATGAATACCCTGCAATCATTTGAAAGGTGAAATGTCAAATAATGACAGCTAAATGTTAGTGTGTTTCATAAATAATTTGCGCTAAAGACATTTAGAGTATGTTCAGAACATGCTCGAAATACTCATTATTGAGACTCTGTTCAGAGCTACATATGTATATTATATTCTGAACTTAAAAATAAAAAAAAACGCCTCATAAAAAATAATAAAAACAAAACAAGTGATTCATTTTTGAAAACACATCCAGAAAAAATCTCATCTCATATTTCGACTGTAATCGTAATGAAAACGTAGTAACAAAAAACACTCAAAGAGAAAAAACAACTATTAAAAGAAAACAAAAAAAATTGAAGATAATAGACTGCACTAGCAGGGTAACCTGCTGGACAAAAACCGTTCTAATATTGCTAATAGTTGTCTCACTCGTGTATAGAAACGCAAGCCCACGTAAACGTGTTACTAGTTCTACTAAATTGAAATTACTAATATAGCTACATCTTATTTAACGAACAGAAGTCAAAAGCCTAAAGTGACCGAAGAAATACATATCTAGTCTAATCAATAATGAATCTAGGGTTTCCACAGGGTTCTGTGTAAGGGTCATTTCTTCTTTCTTTACCATTTATTTTGTAGAAATTGACTTATTTGTCTGATGGAATATTGCAAGTGTTATGTGAAGTCTAACCGTTCATATAAAGAAACACACATTGAGTTATTTTATCCAACAACCTATGGAGCTTAAGATTTAAAAAAAAACAAGTTCTTTGTGGGATTCTCCCATCAGTGTTCGCAAAAAACAAAACCGGAATGGCATAATATTTTAAATTCCTTTTCTTCAATTTTATTTATTTTAAGAAAACCACAGAATCAAAGAAGCCATGGCTATGATAGATAATAATCCAGACAGTGACGTCATAGAATTCAACACAATAACAGACAACACTGGGGTAGCATTAATGGAAAAGTTAAAATAAATTCAAAATAAAAAGAATTTATATATGAATATGAGGCAAAATCCTCAATTGAAGAGAAAATATGGTTGGGATTTTGTATAAGAATATTTCAAACTTTAATCTCAATGGTTTACGGATCTAAATATTTAGATGACAGTTTTAGGGTTTGTTCTTTTTGATAGGAAGGTTTAGGAACTAATTTAAAAAAAAAATCCCGCCACTGCCACACCCATTAACCAAAGTTAATTTTAAAATATTGATAGTACGAGTATTTTGTTGTGTGGTTCCTTTTCAAAGAGCCTGAGCTTTCAGCTACCAAGCTGTCTTTCATTGGCAACAGTTTACCGTACAAATGGCCCAAAATTCAAAACAAGCACGACATTTTTCAAAATGAAACATAATTTTGTTTTATTCCAAATATTATACTATCCTGCCCCACTGTAAGAGGGCAAATCGCAAGGGTACCTCCATATACAAAAAATGGCGAGGTGCTGGAATTTTTATGCACCACGCTTTTGCCGCGCAATCTCCTCATGATGCACCTCACCGCGACAACCACCACTGCATCTTATCTCAAACGTAGTGGAATATACAAGTACCCACCACCAGATGGAGATAAAAATCACTGGAGCATGTACTCTGGAAACGCACATCTTTTTTTGCTTTTTGTTTTTGTGGGATGTGCATTTTTTTTGTTCTCACTTATTTTCAATATGCTGTTTTTGTTGTTGTTGTTTGGCTGACAAGTGGCTTAGTTTTTCTTTGCAATTCATAGGTACAAGGTATACCTATCCTACTGAGTCTTTATTTTGTACATACCTACATACATACATACGTAAAATTTTCATGCATTCCTTCATTTAATTATCGCTTGGAAGATTATATCATCGCATGCAATTTTTTTTTCTTCGTTATCGTTCAAAAGCAAAAAGGGGAGTCTTCTTCAAGTTCAAGTGTGTGTTTTTTATTTGCATATAAAACCTATTTTTATAGTAGGTAAGTACCTCACCTACCTACCTACCTTTACGTTGCTACACTTTAATCAAAGTCATGTCTTGTAACGAAGACACAATCCAACAACCTTCGTGTCTTTAACATTGTTCTTTGTAAAAGTACTTTTAAATATATACATAGTGTTGTTGTTTTCAAAAAGATTAAATGCCATAGGGTCTCTGGTTAAGGTCAAGTGGCAAGTTAAGTTGATATTTTTCACAAACTATTCCGGGGACTAAAGGAAGTCCTTTGACAAATATTTGTTATCTTTTAGATTATAAATTAATAGGTATTTTCTTGTACATTCATCCAAAGTAACATTTTTCCTCTCATAAGACTCTTGAAGAGTTTTACTTAAGATTAATTTGTGGGAACTTAGATATTCTCTCTTAATATCCTAACTGGTTCTTATAAGATATTTAAGAGTGTTAAATTGTCTAGTTAAAAGAAGCATTTTTTATCTTAAGAATAAAATAATTTAGGATTTGTTTTCTCCTGAAAAGTTCAATTCTATAGTATTAAAGTAAACTTTAAGTTTAAAGACTCCTACTAAAAGAGGAAAAACTGATCTTCTTATAAGACTTGGTTTCGGACTAAACTATAGCATTCTATATGCTTTATTTCATGGTCACGAAAAAATGCCTTCACAGTGACGTTATAAGAACAAAACAAACATGATTTTTTTTAGGTTAAGAACTCCGAAATTTTGACCAAGTCAAGACCAAGAACCTGCAACTTTAAATTAACTAAATGTTGCAGAAGTTTATGGTTTTCAGCAACAGATCATATCATAACTAAAATAAAACAAAAAATCATTTTTCGTGAACAGAACATTTGAAAGATGAATGAAAATAGTAATACTAACCTTGCATAATTCATCTGCATCTTATTTAATGTCTACAGAACACACCACATACACTTAATTTTTACTATTTTCGATATATCTTGATTATTCGGATCTTTTTGGAAAAAATATCACAAATGGTGCAAAACGATATGTTTATAAAATTTCATTTATTCCAACCAATCTTTATTCGCATTCTTTATTATTGTTTGCCTTAGCCTCAACCACTCATTGAGTCATTAATGTACCCTAAATTAATAATCTATAGGTCTAAAATTGGTAAATAATAAATTTTGGATGCAAAAACCATTTGCATGCAAATAATTCCTTGAGGTGAATATATTTTTTTTAAAGTGTAAGCCGACCATAAAAAATTTACTTACCACACTTCTTTGGTGTATGCAAAACAATTTACGGTACATTGTTTTGTATGACATTTCATGGCAGCAATGGTTTCTTTCTGCATAAAACTGTTGACCAGCCATACAAACAGTGAATTTTGAATTTCACCTAAATTATTTTTTACATGCGACAGTATTTGCATAGATTTTTTTTGCGCACAAGAACTGCAAACTAGGCTTAGTCTTCCACGTATTTGGCTTTTATTAAATTTTCAAAAGAGCCACTGACAGTCAGGAACAACGGTGGAACCAAACCCAAACGCATTACTTGTTTCAAAGAAAATTGTAAGGAAAACAAAAATAAGCATCAGAAAATTGCTATACATGTTTTGTTTGAAGTGAAGTTTGATGCATTTTATATTTTTGAAGTTTGAGTCTGGGCTTACATGAAAGAGTGTAAAAAATGTTTTTTTAATTTTGAAGTAGATTTAAGTTTTTTTTTTAAAGTGAAGTAGGTATAAGGAATTTAACAATAGTGCGAAATAAGGAGCAGATTTTTTTTTTTTTTTTAAATTGAAGTAAATCTACTTCAATTGAAATAAAGTGGTATCGCTGCTGTCCAATATATGGTACCCAAATTGTTTGCAAAGTTCATAGGTTTTCAAAATTAATACTTATTGAACACAGCTTAATTACGAAGATAATAAAATTTATAATTTATAAATTTAAGGGTAGGTGTACATGCAAAGGTGAAAAATAGTCATAAATATTGTAGAGATTCGTAAATCTGTCACAATTTGTATGGAAAATTAGACAGATTGAAGCAGTTTACAACTTTACTACGTTTACGATGACTTTATGCCTTTGCATGAATAAACTTATTTAGTTGGAAAAAAATTCATTTGAAATTCACTTGAAGAATGAACAGTGTGGTCAAATAAATTATCAAATCTATTATGGAGAATAATAAATAGTTTTAACATTTTATTTAAATGAGAAAATCGTTCAAAATTTGTCCGATAGGTCACATAATATACTGCAACTGCTATATCATCCACATAAATCAATCAGTTGAAAACTTAAACATATAATATGGAAGGTCATTAATAAATAAAATAAAAAGAACTGGTCCCAAATGGCTACCCTATGGTATTCCGGAATTAACTTTAAAGTTATCCGATTTGCAGCCATTCAAAATACCGAGTATGAAAAAATAAAGATTGATAAATAAATAAGATTGAACACGTCCGTCAAGATAGAATTACCGCTTCAAAAATTCTAGAAACCAATAATTGGATTAACTGTCGTAAATTTGTCGTGAAAGAAAAAATATTGGAAGTTAGCATTATCAGGGGCTAATTTTTTCTTTCACCACAAATTTACGACATTTAATCCAATTGTTGGATTCTTAAAATTTTGACGCGATTCAGCGATTCACAAACTTTTTTAGCTGAGCAACCCTAAACATGGTCAAAATATATTTGAAACCCCAACACCTAACGATAGCCAAAAATCAAAGACACAATTTAAAAATTTGTTTATTTTTTATTTAAGATAGGTATTCCATCAAAACTAGTGCGAAGAATGAAACAGTTTCATTGTTTTATTAATTAATAGTTAAAAATTAAGTTTTATGTCCGAAAACTGTATTTGAGGATCTGATGGGGAGCGACAGATCTCGATCTTTATTAAGTTGAAAGGACAAAAAACTTATTTAAGAGAAAAAAAATCTTTGCAAATCTATCAGAGATGCGTTTTTCTGTATCGTAGGCTGAGTTTTCATTTTAAATGGATTTTGTTCTCAAAATTTTTCAAAATTTGCACCTGGAAAGTAATGTTGCCAAGGATTTTTTCGGAGCTCAAGTATGTTTCCATCTAAACATTACCTTGAATACATTGGATATTGTCCTTGTGTAGGTGCACAGGTAAACCAGAATTTTTTTTTAAATTTCCAGTTTGTGTCTTGTGAAAAATACTGTTGTGTGTTAAGAATTGCAGATGAGGATATATTTTTCTCTAGTTGGAAAACTTTCGGTTTATCACAAAGTTTGAATTACCTGGATAAAGCTTTTTCCCAGTTTATTTGAACGAATTTCATACTAACCTAGGTAACTATTATATGTTTGTACACTTTCCTGAACAAATCTACTGAAGAGGATACCTTTTCACGAAATTTACCATCTTTACAGGCGCACCAAAAACAAGAAGTGCATATCAATAGGTGTGTTCCAGACCGAGTTTCAAACAGTTTGAAACCGCCAGATTTAGTCATTTTTAGTGCGAAGTCGTTGCACAAGTGAAAGTTTGTACTTTTTCGGACCGAAGAGAGCGCTCATGAGAGAGGAAAAAGTTTCCCCTACTTGCCAGATTTGGTCCGAGACATTTCTGGTACTGGATGTACCAGAAATGTACTGGATGTCAAATGCCAAGTGTTCATGTGTCAGATTTGAAAAAATTTCAGTTTCAAGGTAAATAACCAAACAGAATACAAATAGCTAGGGTTACCCAAGTGTTACTTTTTATTGTTTTGTTTTTGGTAGATGTGCATAATTTATTAATTTATTTATCTTTTTTTCAATCAAATGATTTTCTTAAAATGCATGTGTCGTTTAGGCAAATCTTTTTCCGAAGAAAAAAATTTAGTAATTAAAATTTGTGTAACTCTTGTTTATTGTAGTTTTTTAACAAATTGATGTTTCATGATTTAATATGTACTTAAAGAACATTTCTTTGTTTAAGCTTACTCATTTTTATTCATAATAAAGATTTTGCGACCTTTAGGGCCAGTTTGTTCACATTGGGTTAAATCTGTAACAAGTTTTTCATAGGCTCTGGTTTAATGAAACTAATCAAACAAAATTGTCTGATTAGTGATTTCGATAATTAACAACTCAAGTTATGGATTCATTTACTAAAATTGTGGTGAAAAAGCACATTGGCAGAATTACCGGTCACAATAATCATTGATTAATGATGATCAGCATCAGTGAACAAAGCGGCCCTTAGTCCAAACGCATTTTGCCCAGGTACAACAGTTGGGCCAGTTAGATGCTGTTGTACCCCTCTAAGGCACATTATTTTCAATCGATGGATGGATACCGACAACTAATTAAACTTACAGCTCCAAAGCACTGTAAATTATACTATTTTTATTTTTACTTCTAATCATTCTTATACATGTACGTTTCTTTTTTCTTAATATTCAATTTCTGTACAGTGATTTTATAAAAAATTGATTGACTTATGATTGCACTACGGCAGCTCTAGTCTCTAGTCAAATATTTCTTTAGACGTGGTGCAAATTAGTGCAAAAACCGTTCCCGAAATTTCGACAGTTTTTCTTCTCTCTGAGAGGATTTCATTCCCACCTGTCACAATTTGACATTTAGTCCGAAATAGTGCGAAGAATGTAAGGAACGCTCCTAATGTAATTTTGTGATAAACCGAAAGTTTTCCAAATAGAGAAAAATATATCCCCATTTACAATTCTTCACATACAACAGTACTTTTCACCCTAGAGTTCCGTGGAACACAGGATGGGAGCCGAGGCACTTGATCATAGTTTTCTTAATTTAAATATTCGATGAGAAAGTTTTTCAAGCCCCCAATTCAAGTCTGTAGGTAAAGACGCCTTTTATTCCTAAATGAGTCATTACAATTTTCGGCCAATTTCATAAGTAAAAAGTTACATTTAAGCGCCCTTTTATAAAAACATGTTGATTAACTTAAACAGCTAAGACTCACGGTCAATTTTTTTTAAAATGGAGCTTAATTGTTTGTTTAATCAAGCCATATAAAAATATGAACCTAATAACACTAAATCACATATGTATATACAAAATTTGGTCCCAATGAAAAAGAACCATCAAAGCCGGTTTTTATGCGTTTTTAAAAAACAATAATTCGCAAAAAATATAAATAAATATTAAAATATTTTCGTAAAAAAAAGATGAACTAAACAGCACACATCTACAGTTAATTTATCAAACAGTTTGTCATACTGCACAAAATTTTAATTAACTTAATAAAATGTGATAACATATTTCAAATGTTGATTACAAAAAAAATGTGATAAATTCTTAGTCCATGACTTTGTTTTTGACTAGAAAAAAGTTCAATTTTCAATTTTTACACTTGAAAATCGACTTTTGACAGGTTTTTTGCAAGCAAATACCTATTACTTTGTGCGACGGACAGCATCGATGGCGAAAAACACTTATTTCAGACATTTCTGTTCGTACGAAATAAGTAGTTGGGCATTTTATTTCAACACAAAACCAGTACCTACTTAACCTATGAGCAAGTTAAAAATGTTTTTTGCAATAAACTATTTCTTATGAAAGATAATCATACAATTAAACTAAAACAACAATAAAAAGTTGTTGCCGGCATTTAAAAATGAGCACAAATAATTGGGTGCATGCACACTTAAGGGTCACACAACCAATAATTTCCTTTTCAAACATGGCTTCATTCTTCATAAAAAAAACATTAAAAAAAACTCACCGGTGAAATCGTAAAAAAGCCGGTTTTATACGTTTGGTGGTTTTTAAATGCATTTTTTTTTTTTCTAAAGACGCCATCTCGCTTCCAACAGTTAATATTTTTATTGCATTTCTATATAGGTATTGAATCCAGTATACCAGTTAGCTACCCCAGAGATTCTATTTCTAGCGCATGCCACTGCTGAAAGTGAATCTTCCTCATGTTTTGTGTTTTCTGACTTCTGAGCATTCTGATGAAGATGAGAAGTGAGGCCTTTTGTTTAGTTGCCTGCAGTATAGCAAAAAAACAAGCAGGTAAAACTATATAAATGAAAAGGGTAAACTGGTTTTCTTTCATTGAAGATTGGTAAAGTAGGTAGGGGAAACCCCATGAACCTGCTTTAATAAAAATGCAAGTTTTACAACTTACGACTTCTCTATACGAGTACTTGACTCTTTGAGTTGATTTTTTGTTTATATTGTTTTCAGAAACAATAGGTATACCTACTTACTGAATACTTTCTTAAAAGATAATAAACAAAATAGAACATAATAAAAGACAGGAAAAGGATACATTTTTGATTGAGGAGATAGAATCCTACCCAGGCATGTTTCCGGACAAAAATGAAGTTCATTTGTATGCATGTTAAGTAGGAAGTTAAAATTAAAATAATTATATGATGGGAAATTGTGTTTTCAATTGGTTTTTTATAAACAAAATTGATATAGTCGAATACCTATCTGGTGAGTTTCCAAATTTAAATTTTAAAACTTATTTCTACTCAATTTCAAAAAAATTAAAATTAATTATGCCAAAATGTCGGTGTGACGACATTGTGCCCACTTTTGAATTTTGAAAAGGTAAAATATATTCATCGAATTAAAAAATTCAAAACTTAAAAATCTATTCCCTAGCACTTACTTACTGAGCTTCTCATAGCAACCATATCAACGATTTTCCAAGATTATATTTTTTTTTATTTAAATAGATGATGCTTCTATGCTAATTTATTCCATTTTAATGCTGTTAAGTACAAATAAAGACTAATGAATTATTATGAGATTTTATTTAAGGAATAAGTTTATGCATTTTGAAGACAGAAAATTAACAAAAATTAAATTCACGACTGGGTCGCACGTAAAGGGTTTTTCAAACGGGACGCTACAAAAGTAGAGCGACAGTGACAGCAAAAGACGCCATATTTCTTTCCGCTCTTTTGACATTTCTCTTCAGTAAGATTTGCCAATTCATAATGGAAAGATATACGAGCCAACAACGAGTCGAAATTATTAAAATTTATTACCGAAATTCGGAGTCAGTGGCCTCAACGTTAAGAGCGCTACGTCTAATTTATGGTCGTCATAATCGTTCTAGCAGATTAACAATTGAGCGTCTAGTGGAAAAAATTTGAATCCACAAGCACAGTACAAAATGTTTCC
This sequence comes from Dasysyrphus albostriatus, assembly GCA_946251815.1. Lineage (NCBI taxonomy): Eukaryota > Metazoa > Arthropoda > Insecta > Diptera > Syrphidae > Dasysyrphus > Dasysyrphus albostriatus. Next base: position 25,240,260 of record OX276336.1, on the reverse strand, counting down.
GTGCTAGTGAGACAAAGAAGTGCCCGTAGTGTCGAAAATATTGCTGCCGCTGAGGCTTCAGTTGCAGAAATGCAGAAAGACCAAATGTGTCTCTCACACGTCGTTCTCAAGCGTTGGGCATCTCTGTGACGTCGTTGTCGCGAATCTTGCGAAAAGATCTTGGCCTACATCCTTACAAGATTAAATTGACGCAAGAACTGAAGCCGCTTGACCACCAGAAGCGTCGTATGTTCGTGAATGGGGCTGAGCAACAACTTCAAAATGATTCGGATTTTCATCGAGAAATCATCTTCAGCGATGAGGCTCATTTCTGGCTGAATGGCTTCGTCAATGAACAAAATATGCGGCATTGGTCAGGCAGCAATCCACACGTACTCCATGAGTCATCATTGCATCCCGAAAAAAATTACGGTTTGGTGTGGTTTATGGGCCGGCGGCGTCATTGGGCCGTACTTCTTCCGTGATGATCAGGACCGGCACGTTACTGTGAAGGGGGATCGCTACCGTTCAATGATAACCAAATATTTTTGACCCCAAATATGTTGGAACCACATGTCTTCCCAACTTGGAAGACATGTGGTTCCAACAGGACGGCCGGCGCCACAAGCCACACAGCGAATGTCACAATCAATTTATTGGAAACCAAGTTTGGAGAACGTGTTATCTCACGAAATGGTCCAGTCCCTTGGCCGCCTCGGTCGTGCAGTTTGACGCCGTTTGACTATTTCCTGTGGGGCTAGGTCTATGGTCTATGCCAACAAGCCAGCGACGATTGATGAACTTCGTACGAATATCGAACGTGAAATTGCAGCAGTATCGGTCGATTTATGCTTGAAAACCGTCGAAAATTGGGTTCAGCGTCTGGACTTCTGCAAGCGTGCCCGTGGTGGCCATGCAAAATAAATCGAGTTCCATACATAATGGCATTGAACGTACCTTCACAGGAATAAAGAATTTCATTGATATCAAAAACCGTTTTTGTTTTATTTAAGAAAACTTTTGTAGCGCTCTTATTGAACAACCCGATACTTGTGCTTTTATGTTCGAAACGCTTATTATTTTAGTAAATTGTATATAAAAACTTATCATGAGAAAACAATTTTTACAGGTACATCAGAGATCCGATAAAAGATTGATAATGTTTTTCATCGACCAACGAGCATTTCGATTTACAGCTATCAAGTTTTACATGGTCTGCATTGCACCATCCCAAATTCGACAAGCAACTTCTGCATAAATTGGGTTTGTGAAATTTTGAATTCTATTTTTACTCTTGATGCTTTCCATTCCAAGAAAGTAGTCCACTGGACCTTTGTCAACTACCTCAAACCTTGAACATATTGCTGCTTTATTTTATTTAGATGTTGTTAATTTGAACATGCCAACAATATGTCATCCACATATATTGCAATCAAGTTTATACCATCATCACTGTTCATTTTAGAAACACAGACATTACCATTGCATTTAGAGAATCCAATCTGTCTTAAAACAGCATCTAGCTCGTGATTCTATTCTCGGTCAGATTGCTTAAGGCCGTATAGTGGTTTCTACAAACTGCAAACTTTCTGTTGGTTTTCGACATCAATAAAACACTCTGGTTGTTCCATGAATACCTCCTCTTGCAATACGCCATTAAGGTAGGCAGAAGAAACTTCTATTTGAAGGACAAATAAATCGAATTCTGCAGACAAAGCAGGTACGATGCGTATAGATTGGTATCTCAAGACGGGATAATCCAGCAATACCTCGGGCTGAATCCCTTCGCTACCAGTTGCGCTTTGTATTGGGCAACCTTGCCGTTTTTGTCGTATTTTATAGTAATACCCCTTTTGCGTTTTATGGCTTGGCGATTTCGTCTTGCATCGCTTTTTTCCATTCGTCTACGTCATCTCTGCCCATTGCTTCACTTACATTAAGTGGATTTTTTAATGTCCTAGCAATAAAAAAACTTTTCATATGAAAATGTTTTCTAGATCGCAAGTGAACTTTTTTGCTACGGTTATCCAAACGTGGATTGTCACTTTCCGCAGCACCAAAAACATCCAAAACAGCAATATTTTTTCCAACCACGTCAACCTCTTCTTCTGGTTGCATCAATTCTTTTTCAATGGCAGCAGCAACGCCTTCTTCTTTACCAGCATGAAGACCACCAACAGCACCAACAACAGCAACCTTTTCTTCGTTTACATTATCCTTCACATCCTAAGCAAATCGTCAAAACAAAGTTGATGCTTCAGCATCATTTTCTACGGATGGTGTGAAGGAGATATAGATTGTTTCAGACATCACAGCATTATTACCAGGATTCAATAGAAAACGTACATCTCGAGTCGTGTGAATCTGTCTACTTTTTGATTCAAAAAATCTATACGTTTTTGAAGGTGCTGAGTATCCTACCATAAAACCCTCGAAACCCTTAGAAGAAAATTTTGATTTACCTGGACGTTTATCCAAAACAATAGCTTTTTGGCCAAAAGCCTGAAGATGCGCTTGGCTTGTAGCCCAACCACATCTCATGTGGAGTGATGTTTTCCAAGATTTTTGTTGGCGAACAGTTTCGCAAATGGACGGCCGTATTTATCGCCTCCGCCCACAGAGGGTCCGAGAGCACCGAATCGATTAACATACACCTCGACATTTGTACCATTGTAAAATTTGCACGTTAAGCAACACAGTTAGATGGGGTGTATATGGCGTGGACACATCTATTTGTATACCCTCGAGATTTAAGAAATCATGCAAATCAGCTTATGTTAAATGAAGCAAATGAAATTGTTATGATAAATGACCATTTTTAATAGTAATTCATGGAATTAATGGTTAACATTATGAAGATCTTGTTTTGCAGTTATATACATACATGAATGTGTTTGTGTTATGCAAATTGTTATTCAAGTATACAATCTCAAACCGATCTCAAACCGATCTCAAAATGATTTCAAGCCGATCTCAAACCGATCCTGAACCAATCTCAAACTGGCCTCAAACCGATCTTAAACCGATCCCAAACTGATCTATAACCGATCTTCAACCGATCTCAAACTGATCTCAAACCGATCTCTAACCGATCTCAAACCGATTTCAAACCGATCTCAAACCGATATCAAACTGATCTCAAACCGATTTCAAACCGATCTCAAACCGATCTCAAACCGATCTCAAACCGATCTCAAACCGATCTCAAACCGATTTCAAACCGATTTCAAACCGATCTCAAACTGATCTCAAACCGATCTCAAACTGATCTCAAACCGATTTCAAACCGATCTCAAACCGATCTCAAACCGATCTCAAACCAATCTCAAACCGATCTCAAACGGATTTCAAACCGATCTCAAATCGATTTCAAACTGATTTCAAACCGATCTCAAACCGATCTCAAACCGATCTCAAACCGATCTCAAACCGATCTCAAACCGATTTCAAACCAATTTCAAACCGATCTCCAACAGATCTCAAACCGATCTCAAACCGATTTCAAACCGATTTCAAACCGATCTCAAAGCGATTTCAAACCGATCTCAAACCGATCTCAAACCGATCTCAAACCGATTTCAAACCGATTTCAAACCGATCTCAAACTGATCTCAAACCGATCACAAACTGATCTCAAACCGATCTCAAACCGATCTCAAACCGATCTCAAACCGATCTCAAATCGATCTCAAACCGATCTCAAAGCGATCTCAAACCGAATTCAAACCGATCTCAAACCGATTTCAAACCAATTTCAAACCGATTTCAAACCGATCTCCAACCGATCTCAAACCGATCTCAAACCGATCTCAAACCGACCTCAAACCGATTTCAAACCGATCTCAAACCGATCTCAAACCGATTTCAAACCGATCTCAAACCGATCTGAAACCGATCTGAAACCGATCTAAAACCGATCTCAAACCGATCTCAAACCGATCTCAAACCGATCTCAAACCGATCTCAAACCGATCTCAAACCGATTTCAAACCGATCTGAAACCGATCTCAAACCGATTTCAAACCGATCTCAAACCGATCTCAAACCGATTTCAAACCGATCTCAAACCGATCTCAAACCGATCTCAAACCGATCTCAAACCGATCTCAAACCGATCTCAAACCGATCTCAAACCGATCTCAAACCGATCTCAAACCGATTTCAAACCGATCTCAAACCGATCTCAAAGCGATTTCAAACCGATCTCAAACCGATCTCAAACCGATCTCAAACCGATCTCAAACCGATCTCAAACCGATCTCAAACCGATCTCAAACCGATCTCAAACCGATCTCAAACCGATCTCAAACCAATCTCAAACCGATCTCAAACCGATCTCAAACCGATCTCAAACCGATCTCAAACCGATTGCAAACCGATCTCAAACCGATTTCAAACCGATCTCAAACCGATCTCAAACCGATTTCAAACCGATCTCAAACCGATCTCAAACCGATCTCAAACCGATCTCAAACCGATCTCAAACCGATCTCAAACCGATCTCAAACCGATCTCAAACCGATCTCAAACCGATCTCAAACCGATCTCAAACCGATTTCAAACCGATCTCAAACTGATCTCAAACCAATCTCAAACCGATCTCAAACCGATCTCAAACCGATTTCAAACCGATCTCAAACCGATCTCAAACCGATCTCAAACCGATTTCAAACCGATCTCAAACCGATCTCAAACCGATCTCAAACCGATTTCAAACCGATCTCAAACCGATATCAAACCGATCTCAAACCGATCTCAAACCGATCTCAAACCGATCTCAAACCGATATCAAACCGATCTCAAACCGATCTCAAACCGATCTCAAACCGATCTCAAACCGATCTCAAACCGATCTCAAACCAATCTCACACCGATCTCAAACCGATCTCAAACCGATCTCAAACCGATCTCAAACCGATCTCAAACCGATCTCAAACCGATCTCAAACCGATCTCAAACCGATTTCAAACCGATCTCAAACCGATCTCAAGTTCGAAGACCAAGTTCGAAAAAAAGTATTGCCAGATTGAAAACCACACGTCCTAAAAAACACTTTTATGCAAAAATAAAACCTCTCTTTAAGTGAGAACGGTCCACTAAAAATAAAAAAAATATTAGAACTAAATAACTATTTATATTTATTGGGCTGATAATTTGTTTGGAAAATTTATTTTTATCTGCATATTAATAAAATTCCAAGGTTTTGGAATATTTGTCTAGGATCCCACCAAAGGACGACCTACCCTAATGAAGATACCAGATGAGAGAGACTAGTCTGAAACCTCTATTTTTGAACTACATATTTACTTTTTAAGTGATCGTTAAAAACTCGCTTTGGTACCCTAATTAATCAGAAATTTCAAATTTATAAAAAATTTTATGTGTATTCAAAATTAATCAACCCGTCATTTTCATTTTTGTGCTCTGAGCTACGAGTATTAAGAGTTTTTTTTTAACAATTTAAAGAACAAAGTTTTTGCGTTTGCCATTTTATTTTTCTCTTACTAGCTACTTGCTCATTTAAATAAAATAAAATCTCTTAAATTCCCAGGAACTTGAACTACAAAATATACATTAGAACAAATACATGCGACCCAATCGTATATTTTATTTTTAAAACAAATATTTAAACTTGCCTAATCCTATTTTTTTTTTACAAATTAACTCGTATATTGTTGTTTGATAAATTCAAACATTATTAACAAACTACAACATTTACATTAGTTTTTTTTTTCAAATAGAAATTGTATAACAACTATGTTTATGTACATATGTGTTAAAAAATTTAATTAAATTCTCTTACATATATATTTGTATATCACGTAGGAAGCTTTACAAAATGTTTGTAAAAAAAAAAAGAAAAAAACACACATGAACAATTCAATTAAATTTAATTATATCTAAACTGTTTAAATCATTAAAATTTATTGACATTTTGACATTGCCTTTTAGTAATCAACTCACGTAGATACCAAATATCATTAGCTTAATAATGACAACATAGCTTCATAGAGGTATTATAGGTAGTTCGTTCATTTGCTAAAAGGCTACTGACATAAATATTTAATCGTTAAGTGTCGTCACCGAAAATATTACTCTCGTCATCTCCCTCACTTCCCACGTCACACACTTGAATTTTCAGAGTAAACAATACAAAAAAACCAACAGCGCTAGTTTGTTAATTAGGAAAAGGTGTTAACACATTAAGCCAACCGAATGTGAGTTAATTCGTTACAGAATCATTTTTTTTAAGGTTTCAGTGTTTAGTGTTTCTAATTTAGGGGTGTGTAGGAAATGTCGATACAAACATTTTAATACTCTGATGGAACATTTAATTTGTCCTACCATTGGTCATTTCTCATTATGAGCAAGTGATCAGTGGCAGACTAGATTATTCAAATATTAAGTTAAATAGGTAGGAGCTTTTGATTTGCCATATTTGGAGTTCGTTTTGTCTGAAATATATATTTGTGAAAGTGATTACCCGCCTTGTCAAGTTTAGTGAAGGAAGGCCCTGAAAAGGCTTCGGTAGGGGTAATCTAAACAAAGAAAACTTGTCAAATACTAGTGAGGCCCTCGCTAGAAAAAACTTGTTATAGATGAGACTTTTTATGCAATCAAAAAAAAATATTTCATACCCATTAAACAAAAGTAAGAAAAATTGAAGAAGGTATGTACCGATATAGTTTTTAACTTTCAACATTACACAACTGTAATACCAAATAGCTTAGCAGCTAGTGGGTTGGACCGGTAATCAGAAGATCGCAGGATCGAATTCCAGACGAGACAGCTTTTATATTTTTTTATTGTTGACCTTTTGACAAAAGGTTAACTAACGGACCAGGTCCTTTAGAAAATGGATACTTACACTTGCTAGTCCCTCGCTAGCATAAAAGTCAAACTTTCTAAGGGCCTCGTTAAAAACTAGATTATTTTTTTCAGGTGGGTAAGGTTTTACTTCAGGTTTCTGACATCACAGAAATCGCCGCCAGAATCTAAAAAATATAAAAGAGAATGTACAGGGTGGCGCACCAATTGTGCTACAATAAGAAATTCAAATAACTTTTTTTTTAATCGATGTATTAAATTTTTTTTTTTTTTATTGGTTAGAAAATTAAATTTTATTTTAAATAGTTAGTTGTTTTTAAAGATTCTAGACCGCAAATGACCTCCACGCTCCCACGCATATGCGGCACCTGATCAAACAATTATTCATTGCGGCCTGAAGAGTTGAAGTTGGGATCGCCTCAATTATTGTCGTTATGGACTGCTTTAATTCAGTTAAATTCCTGGGCTTCGTTTTATACACCTCTTGCTTGACATAACCCCATAAAAAGAAGTCTGGTGCAGTCAGATCAGGTGACCTTGGGGGCCAGCGAAGAGTGGAGTTCCTAGAAATTAATTTGTTTGCGAATTTTTTGTTTAGCTCCGCCATAACTGGTCTGGCTATATGTGCAGTTGCTCCATCTTGCTGAAACCAAAAGCTGTTGAATGGTATACGTCTTCGGCGCAGTTCTGGGTAGAAAAACTCCTTCAACATCTTTAAATAACGGTCCCCATTGACAGTAACGGTTACACCGTTTTCTTCAAAGAAGTACGGCCCGACAATACACCTTGATGAAACTGCGCACCACACAGTGACTCGTTATGGGTGCAGTTCCGTCTCATGGAGCATTTCTGGATTAGACTCATTCCATATACGGCAATTTTGCTTGTTTACATTGCCGTTAAGATCAAAATGGGCCTCATCAGACATGAACAAACAATTGATCAATGTGTTGTCTTCTTCGGCCATTGATATCATTTTTTGGCAAAATTCCAGGCGAACAGGCAAATCCTGAGGGTTTAACTTGCTAGTAATTTGGACTTTGTACGGAAACAAGTTTAAATCGTCATGAAGTATCCGTTGTAATGACCGTCTACTAACTCCAATTTGCCCCGATAAGTTTCGGGTCGAAACGCTCGGATTGGCCTGTATTGCAGATGCTACTGCTGCGATTGTATCCTGAACCCGAACATTGGCATCTCGATGGTACGGCCTTCGTGCGATGCTTCCAGATTCGGCAAACATGTTTACAAACCTCATAATGGTCCATCTACTCGGGGGATTACCGCCAAACTCCCGCCTAAATTTCCTTTGGACGGAAATGACGGAATGCAAAGCATGGTACCGTTGCACTATCCAAATTCTTTTCTCCGTATCCCAAGCATCCATTTTTATAAATCTAAATAGTAACCTACAAAATAAAAAAAAAAAATAAGCAGATTACTCACACAGAAAAAAAGTTATTACGTTTTATTTTTGTAGCACGAATCGTGCGCCACCCTGTATTTCGCTTCTTCAAATTTTTCCGGATTTTTTATTCACGTGATACCGTTTGCTGTATTTCCCCAAAGTGACTCTTATTGACGTTTCGGTCAACGTACGAAAATCTGGAGATGCCCTGAAGTTTGGGGTTTTTTGTGCAGGTATACAGAAATTGAAGTTACACAACCCTCCAAGCTGTAACCCTTTTAAAAATAACCCACCATCATCTTAATATTTATTTATTTTTATTATTATTTCATAAAAATGAAAAAAAAATATTTCCAATTTCTATATTTTTTTATCTATTATTTCATGCTTTTATTTAGTATTACAATAATTAAATTGAAGAGAGCTCATATAAGTAAAATCATTCGGGAAGAATAAATTGAATGGAAATATATCATCTGTCAGCTGGTGTGCCTCATCTTTAGTTGGTTATAATAACGAATATGGATAGGTATACCTACTTTGCAATTTTATTTATGGGATATTTATCTTTTGTAAAAGTATTCATAGGCAATAATAAAAGGTATACAGAATGCGTAAGAAAAATATTATATTAAATTATTTTTGATTTATTGCCTGAAGCCAACTGAAGTGCATATTGAAAATATAATCTTGATGTTGAAGAGCTAAAAATATTTCTCTGTATGTATATGTAGAGCAAAGATAGATATTAAGATTATGATTGAGATAACTCATATAGAATTCTATACAAGACCAATAAATTACATATACCAAAAAATTCTATATTTACCTAAATGATAACGAATAGAATGTTGAGGAATATACTTCATAATTGTGGAACTATTGTATACACTCGAAAAATATATATATTTTCTACCCTTCCCTACTTTTAAAATTAGATTTTCAAATAAAAAATGTGTTAAGGCTTATTTTATTAAATACAGTAGGTCAGTGGTTCCCAAACTTTTCCAGCTGTAGAACCCTAAAGAAGGCCAAAATACACATTGGAACCCCTACTATTAATGAAGCCAAAAATGAAAGACAAAATATTTCAATATCTATGCATTTATTTTTACTTGCGATAAATGTACTATAGGGCAAGCTTTGGATTCGCACAAAAAATATTTCGATATAACATTCAAACATGATATGTCTATAACAGAGAACACCAAAAAAGTGGGTTGTAAAACTGTCCGTCTGTCTATAACTCGACCTACAGCCTAAACTACTGAAAGGATTTTGTTCAAATTTAGAACTTAAGGTTTCTTGTAACTCTCCTTTTTAGCTCTAAAAATAACGGTATTTGCTATATTACCGTTACAGAAAAGATCAAAAACGGCTCCAACGATTTTAATAAAAGAAACCATTGGATTATTGTAGGTATAGAAAAATTACCAAAAAACTGTAACAAACGGTACCTGGTCCTTTCAAATGTCAATAATATTGCATTTCAAAATTGTGAAAAACAAATAATTTTGGATTTTTAAAAATACATATTTTTTTTTTTGAAAAGTCAATATTTCAAAAAAGGTTTACAAATGTGTCTTAATATATAATCAAAATTGGCATAGCAAAACCTTTTTTTTTTTAATGTTACCAAAATTTTTTTTAAAAACAACCGCTCTCAACGATTTACATTTTTTTTATGTATTTATATTTTTTCAAGTAAATAAAATACTTTTTTTGAGCTCTAAGTGATTTAATTAGTTGTTTATACAATTAACAGAAAGATTTAAATGCTTTTTTTAAATATATTTTTTATATTATTTTCTCTATAGTTACTTTCATATTTTAAAAGTTCTTAATTTCAAGCAACTTGAACATAAGAGCAGGTACATGCGATCAAGTTGTGCATTTTGCATTTTTAATTTTAACAAAACTTTCTTTGAATAAGTTAATTTTAAAGGAAATTTAATAACTTTTGTTATACAAAATTTCCATCTCTGCTCCAAAAAGAGTTAGGTATACAAAAATAAAACCAGGGCCTAGTGACTTTCAACTCTCGACCGTTCCTGTGTGCGTATTGTTGGTAGGAATGAAGGTATACTCTTAGGAGTATTTTTCTTGTTTTAGGAATCAAATTGAAAAAGAGTTATAGCTTATAACTATTTGAAAAAAAATGATATTTTCACTTTTTTTGTTACCTTTTTTGTTTTTAATTTTATCGGAAAACAATTTTTTTTAAATAATGCATTGGTGAATTTTACTCTCTACAAAAAAAAGTCTGAAGCAATGCCTCGAAGTTTTGCTTCATTTTCGACTTATGTATATGAAAAAAAAACATAAAAGGGTGCTTCTGCCCGCCTGCTTATAATGGCACCCTGTAATTCATTAGCATCCCACGGTTTTCTCATATTCAGTGACCCATTAAATTATTTTTACAAGGAAAACCTATGAAACGTCTTACAAAAAGTTCCAATGAGGTAGGGTTACCAACAGGGGTGTTTTGGCCTGTAGACTCCGTGAATGCACTCTGATCTCCGATCTTTGGGTAAAGACAAGATTTTTGTTCAACTAGAAATAATAATTAAGATAGAAGCTTTACTAAGAATTAAATTATTAAATTAGTTAATCACTGATTTCGCTTTCCAAACGCTAGACGTCTCAAAATCAATCATTGAAATGTTCAATGATGAGTTTCAATGAAAGCTATAACTGGCGCCTTATTATACCTACTTACTGCCTCCTCAAAGTTAACTTACTCTTGAAAACCTTGCCGATTTTTTTTTAATAAATAAAATAGCTAAAATAGTTTAATAGCTGTTATAATTATACTTAAGTAATTTAATAAAATAATTGCTTCATGATAAGGCCTTGTACCTATGCTGCTGATGTGAAAAGTAATTTTTCGTCGTTCTCCACCAAGCCAACGAAATGCTTACCAAAACGAAACGGAAAAATATTGATTGACAGTTGCTACATTCAAAATATTAAATCGAATGCCTTTGCAAAAAAAGCACAGGCAGCCATGTTTCAATGAAAGAAACGACAAAAATAAACGCGAAAAAAATCGTATGTAATTTTTTTGCACACATAATTAATTGTGGTCGAAAGAGAGTTTAGTCTTCTTGAAATAATCTGCTACAATATTCAATTTCGCTTGTCGAATAGCGTAAGTAAGGTATATTCAATACCTTAAGGTCAAGTTCATACGGCAATGTACCACACGTTTTTTTGCAGTAAAAATCCACGAACTGCAAATGCAAATGTAAATTTTTTTCGGCAATTCCAAGTTCAAGTATCAACAAATTCTTGCTCTTTTACTTTTCGTCAAACTGAATAAACGAATCATCAATTTTTAAAAGAAAACACTGCCTTAAATAATTTTAAATTGTTAAATTTATCATTTTTATATTTCCTACATGGCCAACGAGATATTTTCTACGAATTGTCAAACACTTATTCGAAATGCACAACATCAGGACGCATTCCACAAATCTGCGAATGAAAAATTCGCTCCCATTCTACTGATTTATTTTGTATGACAATTTCGAGTCTGTTGGCGACCACTCATGTGAAAGAAATGTCAAAATTCGCGACCATTCGCAATTCGCAGCCCACAAGTGTGAATGATTTTCCCTGTACACATTCCTTTCACACTCAAAAAAAGTGTGAATAAATTTGCCTTGTACACAGAAAAATCTATGTCCGTCAAGTTAGCATTACCACTTCAAAATTTTTACAATCCAATAATTGGATAATTTGTCGTAAATTTGTCGTAAATTTGTCGTGAAAGAAAAAAATTTGTCGCGCTTGTTTTTTTAAAATTAACCCCTGGTAATGCTAACTTGACAGTCAAGTTAGCACTACCACCCCTCAAAATAGGCTAAAATGAACTCAAAAAGGAAAAAGGAGTATGTGTGAATTTGTCGTAAATTTGTCGTAAATAGATCGTGAAAGAAAAAAAATTGTCGTGCTTGTTTTTTTAAAATTAACCCCTGGTAATGCTAACTTGACAGTCAAGTTAGCACTACCACCCCTCAAAATAGGCTAAAATGAACTCAAAAAGGAAAAAGGAGTATGTGTGAATTTGTCGTAAATTTGTCGTAAATAGATCGTGAAAGAAAAAAAATTGTCGTGCTTGTTTTTTTTAAATTAACCCCTGGTAATGCTAACTTGACAGTCAAGTTAGCACTACCACCCCTCAAAATAGGGTAAAATAAACTCAAAAAGGAAAAAGGAGCATGTGTGAATTTGTCGTAAATTTGTCGTAAATAGATCGTAAAAGAAAAAAATTTGTCGCACTTGTTATTTTTTTTAAACTTGACAGTCAAGTTAGCACTACCACCCCTGAAAAAAAGGGTAAAATAAACTCAAAAAAGAAAAAAAATATGTGTGAATTTGTCGTAAATTTGTCGTAAATATATCCTAAAAAAAATAATAAAAATTCCTTGAATTTGACAAAAAGCCCCAAAATAGGTGTTTTTTCAGCTTTTTCAATACTTCTAGCACTACCATATGAAAACTTTTTATTCTTAGTGTTTTTTGGCATGGAATTTGTTTAAACAATTGTCGTAATATGTCTTTGAATAAGTTGTGTCAAAAAATAATTTGTCGCGCCTTTTTTTCTATAAAAACTTCCTTGAATTTGATAAAAAGCCCCAAAATAGGTGTTTTTTTCAGCTTTTCCAATAATTCTAGCACTACCATATGAAAACTTTTTATTCTTAGTGTTTTTTGGCATGGAATTTGTTTAAACAATTGTCGTAATATGTCTTTGAATAAGTTGTGTCAAAAAATAATTTGTCGCGCCTATTTTTCTATAAAAAATTCCTTGAATTTGACAGAAAGCCCCAAAATCGGAGTTTTATTCAGCTTCTTCAATAATTCTAGCACTACCATATGAAAACTTTTTATTCTTAGTGTTTTTTGGCATGGAATTTGTTTAAACAATTGTCGTAATATGTCTTTGAATAAGTTGTGTCAAAAAATAATTTGTCGCGCCTTTTTTTCTATAAAAAAATTCCTTGAATTTGACAGAAAGCCCCAAAATCGGTGTTTTTTTTCAGCTTCTTCAATAATTCTAGCACTACCATATGAAAACTTTTTATTCTTAGAGGTTTTTGGTGTGGAATTTGTTTAAACAATTGTCGTAATATATCTTTAAATAAGTTGTGTCCAAAAATAATTTGTCGCGCCTTTTTTTCTATAAAAAATTCCTTGAATTTGACAAAAAGCCCCAAAATCGGTGTTTTTTTTTCAGCTTCTTCAATAATTCTAGCACTACCATATGAAAACTTTTTATTCTTAGAGGTTTTTGGTGTGGAATTTGTTTAAACAATTGTCGTAATATATCTTTAAATAAGTTGTGTCAAAAAATAATTTGTCGCGCCTATTTTTCTATAAAAAATTCCTTGAATTTGACAAAAAGCCCCAAAATCGGAGTTTTATTCAGCTTCTTCAATAATTCTAGCACTACCATATGAAAACTTTTTATTCTTAGTGTTTTTTGGCATGGAATTTGTTTAAACAATTGTCGTAATATGTCTTTAAATAAGTTGTGTCAAAAAATAATTTGTCGCGCCTTTTTTTCTATAAAAAAATTCCTTGAGTTAGACAAAAACCCCCAAAATGTTTTTTTTTTGTTTAATAAATCCAGCGCTACCACTTTTGATTTAGACGATTCAATTGTACACATGTGTGGGTACCCCTACTTATTTCTTCAAATCCAGAATCGTTTTTCTCTTCTTTCAGAAGATTATCATCTAAGGCCAAACGAATGTTCTCAGAAGCATTGGGAATGCTTCCGAACGAGCAAACGAAAACTCTATTGCTTTAATCCATAGCGAGGTTCCGCATTTCCTTCAAAAATTAATGCTGTCAAAAATAATTGCTTTAAAATAAAACATTTAAAACGTCAAACAATGGTATAATCTATTTAAATTAACGATTTTTTGACACAACTTATTCAAAGATATATTACGACAATTGTTTAAACAAATTCCATGCCAAAAAACACAAACAATAAAAAGTTTTCATATAGTAGTGCTAGAATTATTGAAGAAGCTGAAAAAAAACACCGATTTTGGGGCTTTTTGTCAAATTCAAGGAATTTTTTTATAGAAAAAAAGGCGCGACAAATTATTTTTTGACACAACTTATTCAAAGACATATTACGACAATTGTTTAAACAAATTCCATGCCAAAAAATACTAAGAATAAAAAGTTTTCATATGGTAGTGCTAGAATTATTGGAAAAGCTGAAAAAAACACCTATTTTGGGGCTTTTTGTCAAATTCAAGGAAGTTTTTATAGAAAAAAAGGCGCGACAAATTATTTTTTGACACAACTTATTTAAAGACATATTACGACAATTGTTTAAACAAATTCCATGCCAAAAAACACTAAGAATAAAAAGTTTTCATATGGTAGTGCTAGAATTATTGAAGAAGCTGAATAAAACTCCGATTTTGGGGCTTTTTGTCAAATTCAAGGAATTTTTTATAGAAAAATAGGCGCGACAAATTATTTTTTGACACAACTTATTTAAAGACATATTACGACAATTGTTTAAACAAATTCCATGCCAAAAAACACTAAGAATAAAAAGTTTTCATATGGTAGTGCTAGAATTATTGAAGAAGCTGAATACAACTCCGATTTTGGGGCTTTTTGTCAAATTCAAGGAATTTTTTATAGAAAAATAGGCGCGACAAATTATTTTTTGACACAACTTATTTAAAGACATATTACGACAATTGTTTAAACAAATTCCATGCCAAAAAACACTAAGAATAAAAAGTTTTCATATGGTAGTGCTAGAAGTATTGAAAAAGCTGAAAAAACACCTATTTTGGGGCTTTTTGTCAAATTCAAGGAATTTTTATTATTTTTTTTAGGATATATTTACGACAAATTTACGACAAATTCACACATATTTTTTTTCTTTTTTGAGTTTATTTTACCCTTTTTTACAGGGGTGGTAGTGCTAACTTGACTGTGAAGTTAGCATTACCAGGGGTTAATTTAAAAAAAATAGCAAGTGCGACAAATTTTTTTCTTTTAAGATCTATTTACGACAAATTTACGACAAATTCACACA
This sequence comes from Dasysyrphus albostriatus, assembly GCA_946251815.1. NCBI lineage: Eukaryota > Metazoa > Arthropoda > Insecta > Diptera > Syrphidae > Dasysyrphus > Dasysyrphus albostriatus. Next base: position 25,224,964 of record OX276336.1, on the reverse strand, counting down.
TGCTCCTTTTTCCTTTTTGAGTTTATTTTACCCTATTTTGAGGGGTGGTAGTGCTAACTTGACTGTCAAGTTAGCATTACCAGGGGTTAATTTTAAAAAAAACAAGCACGACAATTTTTTTTCTTTCACGATCTATTTACGACAAATTTACGACAAATTCACACATACTCCTTTTTCCTTTTTGAGTTCATTTTAGCCTATTTTGAGGGGTGGTAGTGCTAACTTGACTGTCAAGTTAGCATTACCAGGGGATAATTTTAAAAAAAACAAGCGCGACAAATTTTTTTCTTTCACGACAAATTTACGACAAATTTACGACAAATTATCCAATTATTGGATTGTAAAAATTTTGAAGTGGTAATGCTAACTTGACGGACATGAAAAATCTTACTCTTGCGGAATTGGGCCCCAGTAAGAAACTAGTACTTTCTGCTTTTTAAGCATCACAAACTAGCAATACAATCGATTTTTTCATTCAGTATAGCTTGTCCCTCTATTTGTTTACTTAAGACTCATTTTTTTAGCCTTTTTGTTATGCATAAGCTGTAAATAATAAAAAATTCAAATCTTTTTATTTTTTAAGTCGTTTGCACTAGTCTATTTATTTTAATTAAAACATTTCTTTAGCTTTAATAGAGAAGTTACTGTGTGGTTTGATAAATTTTGTATTGGGCTACCTAGGTATTCACGTAATTTTTTATAATTTTGTGGGTTTATTCTATTTGCGTTTGGGTTAGGTAAATCTATTTGCTTAAATTGACTTCCTTTAAAGTTAAACTTTTTCGGTTAATTTTATTTCCGAATGCTATATTAAACGAGTATGTGAATCAATTGCTTAAAAACTATTAACCTGGCATCCCTGGTCTTACTAGCTTTTATAATACTAAAAACAATCAATACATTATGTTTTATCTACGTTAAAATGAAAATAAATAATACAAACAACTCAATTTAATACAATACCAATTTTAAATGTGTGTTAGGTATATAAAAAGGGTCGGCTAAACCATCTATGAAGGTAAACTCAAAGTGAATCTATACGTCTCCACCGTTATCATCGTCACCGATCGATAAAAGTATCAGACTCTAACCAGCGCAGCGAACAACAAAAATAGTCAAAGAAAATTGTTGAAAAGGGAATGAGGTAAAGTTAAATGGCTGAATCAGAGAGGTTAAAGAAAAATAGTGTTTTTTTTTATCTTTGTGTTTTCCGTGAATCAACATGCGGTTTGTATTAAATATGTATGCAAACACAGAAATGCCACTTATATTTTTTAGCTTTTGCATTAAAAGAGGTATGCGAAAAAACACTACTAAAATTTCGTGATGCAACATGGGAAAACAATTTTAATAATGATGCAATGATGTATTCCCTTATGAATCGAAAACTATCAATTATTCGTAAATTTCATCAACAATTACAATTAAAAGTATTTTAGGTACTTAATATCCAACAAATTATTGTTAAATGTTTTTTTCTAGGACAAATCTATTAGGACTCAAGCAGGAGTTGAAAATTGACGTATTTTTACAGTTTCCGAAAATAAACTCGATCAAATTCGACTTTGTGTCTCTAAAATGAATGCAAATTTGGAATTATTATTATTTCTCGAGGTGATTTTTTTTGAAATAAATTTGTATGGTCGTTCTGAAGTATGAACATTTTCCTTTGAAATTATTTTTAAATCTTTGAAATGCCGTAATTTTTCTTTGAGAAATCATTATTTAGTTTTTATCATTTTGACCTGCGTCGTAGTTAAGGAATAACTACAGAGTGCTTGACTCATGACAACAATTATTCAAAATTAAAAGTTATAGATATATTTCTTTTATCCACGCCTTTTCCTTCCAAACATTCAAATAAAATTATGTAAAAATTTACGTCAAATTTTACACCTGATCACCACGTTTTTTGGTTGGCAGACAAACGGTTATTGACACCTCAAAAGCTATTATTGATACGACTTACAATAACTCTTGTTCCCTAAATTTTTTCAAACAGACCGCCAGATTTAGTGCGGGCAAATACAAAATTTCACTTGTGGAACAGATTTGCACTAAATCTGGCGATTTCAAACTGTTTGAAACTCGTTCTGGAACATACCTAATGTTAAGGCTACTTTACATAATTATAGAAGTCACATGATTTCTCATATGACCTGTCAAAAAAATCATACCAAACCGTCTGAACACACTCATAGATCTCATATGGCTTCTCAAAAGCAAAAAGCTTATGACTTTTTGACAGTAGAACTGCAGCTAGTTCCATTTGAGAAGTCAAACGGGTTTTGTTGTTTTCGTTGAATATAGTGAATTCAGAAAATTGAAAATAAAAATATTTTTACAAAAAATAGAATTTTGAATGAAAACAACAATGGATCATTCCAAAAGAGTCATTTTGCCTACGAAAATTTATTTGTTTATGGCTTTATTTTTGTTTTGACAGATAACCATAGAGAAATTCAAATACGAAGTAAAATTGTGTAAAAAACCCCTTTCGTCAAAGCGACGAATAATATAATATCATCAGCTTCAGATGCTATAACACCTTGCCCCCAATTCTTGTCGATTGCCATACTTAGGCGTGTTATGAGACGCACTGTTCTATTATCGTGACTTAGCTTTTTATGTCGTTGCCTCTTAGATTAATATTGCTTTGAAAGAACTATCAGCGAAATTAACTCTCAAACTTCTAATAAACATCTCTCGATATCAAAACCTCAAGAATATTCTTCCCGAATGAACAGCTCTAATAACTGTCTCGAGATTGTACTTGAGAAAGTATACTCTCAGCTGTCACTAAAATTGACTTATTTTTATATTTCAAATACTTGTGTCTATAGTTTTGTACGAGTTGGTATATTATGCACAATATTATTAAGAAATGACAACCAAAGTGTTAAACCTTTTATTGCAGTCCTAGGGCTTTTCCATAGGCGCATTACAGTCTTTAAAAACACAATTGTTAAATGCTTCTTCCCCTCTCTAAATAAATTTAAAGTGTCAGTGTTTATTATATACCTACCTTTAAGAAAACTACAACTTGATAGGTTTCTTTATAACCGGCATTTCACGAACATAGGTACCTAAGATAGGGAGGTACGAGTATGTATATGATAATGCGTAGGTAAGGTGCACTTAAACTTATTGAAGTATGTACTTTTTATCAATATTTATTATGTATAGCTAATAGCTACATTTTTCTAGTTTTCATTCATGGCCACGTGTTCAAAACCTCTAACGCTCTCACGTCCAAATATTTTTCTAAAAGCGTTTCAACCCAAATGACTGATAAAATCTAAATATGTTTATTTTTTAATTTACAAATGCAACAGTCCAATTATATGATTTTACCAACATTTTTTGAATGATGTATCGACTTGGAAGATAAGTTTCATTTTGGGAAGCGGAAAAAATACCACATTGAGGATATTGACAGCACAGTACGCGTCATAATAAATAATATTTTTGCATGTAGGTAGGAGGTAGGTATATAAGTATATATTGCAATTTATTGGGACATAATTAAAACATGTATTGAATAACTTTTGTATTCACGTATAGAAGTAAAGTAGTATTAGGTATATGATGGGAGTAGTTGTATAGGAGTAGATGAAATGAGTGCTGACACTTCCAATGAATATGTTTTTTTCATAACTTTTGATAGAAATAACTTGATTTAAAAATAAAATCTTAATAGATCAGTCAGGAAATGGGATCCTATGCATTTTTTAGCGTGGACCTTTTTTTATAGCTAGAATACATTCTTTAGACACTAAATATAAAATTTGGCTTGGGAGTCATTTTTGTAATCTTATTGCTTGGACGTCATTTTGAAAAATGATGTTCAATCTGTCCAGTCAGGAAACCGAAATCTCTGCATTTTTTATGGGGGTCTTATTTTTATATTTGAAATTTATTTTTTATATTACATGGAACTATTTAGCTTAGTAAACACTGCTTTAATCCGGTCGCATTTTTGATAATGGCGTCAATCTGTGGAAAATGGTGAATACAAATTAAAAAATTGTAAATTACTTGAAAAATTTCCATAATTAAAATATCTGTTGGTATAATAAACAAAAAATATTAAGTGGAACGTTAAGTAAAATTTCAGTGTAGCCACTTTTCGTGAATAACGAATTTTATTTTAATTAATTCTTAATATTCTGAACATGAAAAAAGTTGCTGAAATGACTCCAGATGTCAATGCGTATAAGAAAATGAAAATTGATATCTTTAAAAAAAGATTTTGGGTAGATGCAATTTCAATCAACATTCCAATGTTGCCAATTTTCCGAAAAAAACTTTTTTATTTTAAAATGTTGGACTTCCCCTTTTTTGGCATTAGTTTTAAAAGTGAAAACAGTTGCAGCAACTCTTCCAGACGTCAAACGTCAATCGTGTATTGGAATCCGAATATTTAATGTCTTAAAAGACCTTTATGCACCTTTGGCTAAAATTTCAGTGCTGCCACTTTTCGGAAACATACTGTTTTTTATGTCAATAACAGATGGAACCTCCACTTTTTTAATATTTTTTTAAATTTTGCAGAAAAACCTCCATATATCAAACGCGTGTTTGAAACGACAACTGACATCTTTAAAAAGGTATTGAGTAGACACACTTTCAATTAAAATTCCAATGTTGCCACTTTTCAGAAACTTTTTATGTTAAAGTGTAGGACTTCTACTTTTTAATACATAGCTTTAAATATTTTGAACATGAAAGAATTAATGATTCTTGAAATATGAATATGCTAGCACCACACTTTAGGGCTACTTTTTCAGTTCAGGATTAACTCTAAGTTAAATCAGAATTCAGTTAATTCAGCAACAGTTTTTCTGTTGAGGTTTTACTTTAGGTATCTTTCAGCTGTCAAAAATCTAGGGCCATCAATGTGCAACACTATGGAAATTCCCTTCTACGCTTTTCACGCATTAGAATAGAGATGGCATCACAACGGAAAATAACTTGCACTGTCACAATCAAGGTGGCACCACAACTGGAAAAGGCTCTCAATTGGGTCCCTGGGTTCACTTAGGATTGCAATTGACTGAAAAAAACGTTTCTCGAGTTAACTCAGGCTTAAGCCCGAGACGAGGATGATTTCGCACTGAAAAACTGGCCCTTAGAGGCCAAAAACAAGAGGAGTGGGCGAAGGTTATATATTGGGAACGGGTCACATTGGTATTGGATAACTCTTTGAGCCATCATTAGCTGCATTGGCTTTAAAAATTATGTCATCTATGTGTGAAATTAAATTAAGCTCTTAGTCACCCAATATATCGAAGCTTTTAAGTCAAAAAAACAGAGGAGATTTGAAGTTAGGTTAAAAGCGACTGATTGGCACTTGGTAATGTTTACCTCCAATCCAAGTAGTTTTTTAAGTACCAGACTTGAAAATGTCGATATCCTGCTGAAGGTAAGGTAACTTGTGTTGAACAATTTGAAAGTTTGCAATCGTCGGCAGCGACAGTAAAATATAGGAATGTTTGATATGACCATTTCAATATTGTTTATATTAAGAATAAAGGGAAGTGGTCCTAGATTTATGCCTTGAGGTACCTCAAAGATACCTTAAATACGACACGATGAGAAATGGGTTCAAAATTGATAGATATGTAATTTGTGAAGTTCATAGTTCAGTGATTTCCATGTCACCTTACGAGTTTTAAGATATGGTCTGATTCCGTTCCGGAAGTGATGGTTTTTCTTTCTGAATGAACATCCAAAAATGTTTTCTTTTTCTACCTTCGCGTTTAAATCATTTAAGACTGATATAGAGTATTGCTCCTAAGTCTTGCCTAGGAGCTTATAGAACAGTATCATCGTAGTCATCATCTTTTCCTCTGTTGTTGTATTTGCGAACATATATCGTCCAGTTTTCTGTCATAACCTCGTAAGCCTGTTTTGAAAAATTACTTAGAAGACACAAGAAACCGATGTAAAAGGTAATAAAATAGAATTCTTAGATCGTTAAAAGGCTTAAAACTGGTTGATAGAACCAAAAGGAACGATGACGCAGTGCTGAGACATAATTATTTGAACTCAGTGATTTATTTTGATCTGAAATACATAAAAATGGCATTTTAAGACTTATGGGTTTTGATAGCAAGCTGACGATATGAACCTTAGCGATTTTAGCATTGATGTGAATAATCGCGAGACCCTCGTTAAAATAATTTAAACTCAAGGAGTCTTATCCCACCTCCAACGGCAAATCTATACCCCAATACTGTTTTTTGTTCCCAGTCACGGTCCGGTCACGGTAGTGGATATCGCAGTTTTTTCAGCTTTCTTTTTCCTGGCCTATCCGACCGCACTTCTGGGATGGCAATGATATCTGCTATGTAGCAGTTTAGTGCTTCCCTTAATTATTCAGCTACACATTGACTATTTTAAGACAGAATACTTTATTCATATTAGAAGTTTTATGTATTTATTTCGTTTGCTAGATTCTTTCACAGTAAATCCGTCTGTATCCAATGCTTGTCTTAACTTCGCAACTAAATAGCTGGGACTGGGTGACTTCCCGTCACAAGTCTCCTATTGATCTCCTTTATTCATGCCGACAAAATCACGCACAAACGGCCAAGAATTATAAATTACTAAGCTGAGGCTCTAAACAAGCTGTTCCGCCAACAAAATTTTTTAATTTATTTTACATCGAAAAGTACTGTTGGGCGCCATTTTTTTCATAAAGAGGCCCAATAAAACTATTGAAACGAACGTTTTTAGTGTTGCAGTTTGTAAAGTTTATGATTTTTATTGTTCTTATACCCACTAGTACTAGACGGTTTCCAACTAGAAATTTTGTGTTACACTAAAGCAATTTTTGAAGTACAGAAAAATTCACATAATCTCTTTTTACTGTAGGTTAGGTTCTTTGTTTTTGTGATATTTCATTTTATAAACGTTTTTCATATCAAATATTGGTTCACCACAAAACTTCAAGTCACTACAAGAAAAAAATCCTTCATTATTTGAAATTTTGAATATCTATGGAATCATCCTCGTATATCCAAGGACAAAAAAAAACTTCCTTTTAAAGCCTTTTAACTTTTAATTCCAAGAGTTTCTATAGTTTCTATTATATGTACCTATTGTCAGTCTTAGGAAAAACCTTGCCACAAACTATTTTCAAATTTACATCTAACTTTAAGGAAAAAAAATTGAAAACCACAAAAACTATCTCAAAAAAGACCACATCAAAGGGATCATCAAACCCCAACAGGCAGTCCTTTTCGATGTCAGAAGATTAAGTCCCACTTTGCATTACACGGCAACAAAGAGAGGATTTTTTTTTTGTTTGTTTGAAAAATCCTAAGATACTTTTCCAATATTCTACAAAATACTCACAAGTCGAGGTCCTCAAAGTTTGTCTATATACATTTACATATCATCATGAATGGGGGGGGGGGGGTGATATATTGAGGTTGATGCTTGATGGCAATAATGATGTTGATGGATAATACCTGATGCGTCATTTTCATTGACTTTAGTAACCGATGATAACGAACAAACATGGTAATGGAAAAATGTTTACCTACCGATGTTTATATATTTTTTTTTTCAAATCTAATTCACGTAAGTATACCTTCACTTCCTCGAACTAGTTATACGAGTATATCCTTTAAAATATATTTTCGATAATCATTCAAATGAATTTTACAACATTTCAACATACTCGTATATATAGAAGATAACATAAATATAGCTTGATAGAGAGGTATGTATGTATATGTGTACGTCAAGTATGCTGATGATGGGAATGTCAAAATGAAAATGAATGGAAAGTATATCAGGTAAAAGGATCGAAGGTAGTGTGTCCTCGCCGTCGTTCATAGTCGGTTCGAAGGTTATCTGTTTTTATATTTAATTTATTCACCCATCAATATGTATAATATTTTAAGATACATATACATACTCAGACGTTTTTGTTCAATCTACATATATTTCAGCTTTAAACGAACTCTTCACATATAGGGACCAAGTTGAAGTACCAAAAGTCTAGATTCATTTAGCACTTTTAGAGTTTTAATAATGAGATCATAAATTCTCGGAACTTTTTGGGCAAAGAGAGGTTCTTAACTCAAAAAGTTAGTAGGTTGTTTAAAAAGCGATGAATATATATTTCAAAATTAAACAAGTGATTAATTAAAAAACATGGAACTTCCTTCCTTTATTATCCAGCTTCCAACTTCCAATTCCAATCCATGAAGGATCACAGTACAGCCTGAAAAACGGTAGCCTCACATCCTCTGCGATCCCAACCACCCTATTTTGAGTTATCTGACACCCGAGATGGCTTGGTCTTTAAAACGAAGGTTCGGTCTTCTTAGTTCTCCTGAACCTGGGAGTAAAAACTCTCTTGGCAAGAGCATTATTGTCAAATCGACCAATACGACCGACCCAATGTAGTCTACTTGTCTATTCCTTATCCAAAATTTGATTGAGATTGAAATTTTCCAACCATTTTTCACTTTTAACCTTCGAAAAAATCAAACAAAACAATCCATAATTTCAATTATTTTTTATATTTAGTTTGAATTTTGTTTTAACTTTTTTAACGTCCTCGCAATAGAGTATCTCTTTGCAGGCTCTTTGAACTCTCCTCGTATAAGATATTGAATATTCCATTTTTTAAATTGATTATTGTCCATTTTCTTGAAGATTTTATTTATTTTTTTCACACCGCAGATATTTTTTACTTTGTGCATTTTGTTTTTATTGTTATTCCTATTAGCTTCTTGTTATAGAAACTTTTATTCTACAGATCTTATAAAAGCACTTTAGTAGAATATATTAGTAGGTAAAACCGCTTTTAAGTATATTATTATAGGATTATTAGCGTTAAGATATTTGTTAACCGAGTTTCAAATTTCATAATAAGATTCTTAAGGCTTATTAACTCTTACTATGGGAGAAAAAATGGTCTCATAATAAGACTTAAGTAATTTAAAAAGAGCTTAAGTCTTATAATAAAAATACTTTCAAAGTTATTTAACTTTCATCACAAGACAAGAATTATTCAGTACAGTTATGGGATCTAAAAGAGACTTATGAGAGGTTTTTGGAGGATCTTGGGAGCTAAGCCCAAGAGTAAGTATGTAAGTTGGGATATTTTGACTCTTAATATAGGTACTACTTATACCTTTTAATATGCAAATAAATTTTTAATAACTATTAAGTACATCAATTTTATTAAAACAATTGTTTTCTTTTTTTTTCATTTCAGGTAAGTTTTTGTGATGATGGAAATGTTTTCGGTGTTATAAAATTGTACTGAATTAATGGTAAAGTATGAAACTTTAAATTTTGATTCATAATTTTGTTTTTCGTCTCCGGTTGTGTGATATATGTAATGAAATAAATAAATAAATTAATAAAATATTGAAAATCAACGTTATTTTGTTTTATTGATATTTATTATAAACTTTAAGTTTTAAATACACAACGATTTTATTTTAATATGCTACGCGTTTCGGAATCAAGTTCCATCATCGGGCTTTTGTAACTGAACTGAACACTGAATCAGATTCAGTTACAAAAGCCCGATGATGGAACTTGATTCCGAAACGCGTAGCATATTAAAATAAAATCGTTGTGTATTTAAAACTTAAAGTTTATAATAAATTAAATAAAACAAAATAACGTTGATTTTCAATATTTTATTAATTTATTTATTTATTTCATTACATTTAACTTTTGAATTAAAATTTAGTCTACATACGTAAGAAGAAATAATAATTTTCGGATTAGTTTCAATGTTTGTAAAACATTGTGTTTTCATTTTCCTAAGTAGCTGTGGGTTTTATAACTCCTTTAGAAAAGTTGCATACGTACCTACATTAATTTTCAAAATGACGTAGGTAAGATACATTATATGCACTTAAAAGGGTTTAAAATTTGCAAAACAAATTTGAGATACTTTTAATACTTTGTTTTTTTCTTTATTTATTTTCGTTTATATCACAATTATTATTAAAAAAACTATAACGAAATACGTATAAACCTCCTTCAACACTTGTTGCGAGAATTTCGAAAATTTTCTTTTGGGAGGAGTATTTTTTTTTTTTTTAATTTTGTTGCTTTACTCAAGAAAATTCCAAATTCAGCAAATTGATTGTGAAAACAGGGTTGTAAGAGAAATCAATCGTTTATGCCCTCAATTAAAAGATTGCTTTCATGGACTTCACTCTGAATCTGCGTCTTGAAAATCTGTCATAAAAATTCATTTGACATTTGAAATGATTGCAATCGTTTGTTCCCCAATCAATTGAATGCAATGTTTTGGAAATCCATGCATTCCTTGCATTATTTTTGCATTCATTACATTCTTTTGCATTTAAAAGGCTACATGTATAAAATCTTCTGTCAAATTTTTATTTTAAAATGTAGATATTTCACAGTCACTTTGCTCTGCACCTTTTGAATTTTAATATTAAAAAATGTATGTTGTTTAATTTCTCAATATTTCTGATCAGAAAATTTATCAATTATTATTAAGGAGATGATTAAGTGAAAGTACACTGTGGCGTATGCGATTTTTTAAAAATATATTTCGTTACCTTCTTATTTCTATATTTTTTTCACAATTTTTTTACTAAGCACTTTTGTTTTTGTAAAACGTGAATTTATTTAAAAAAAAAAACTATTTTCAAATAAGATGATTGTAATATGGCTCATAACGCTAAAACATATCATCGGCTCAGAGTGAAAGGCAGTTGACTCCTATTTGCATTTTTTAGAAAAAAAGAAGTGTATGCGTCACTTGAATAAAACCAAAATAATATTAAGTACTTTTCAACACTCGCTATTTTTAAATTCAGCTCAGTTTCACAGTGCAAGTCTAAACTCTGCTTGTGGTTTAAACTTAAGTTCAACAACATTTTCGGTTTCACAATGTTGTTTTAAACCGACAGTGTTCGACAGTGTTCTGCAGTTTAAACTTTAGTTCAACGTGCAGAGTACTAAAATTTAAGCATTTTTCATATTCTCAACTCTCAATTGACAGCTTCTACTACGTAATTGTGTTCATTTTCGACCATGTGCGTGCATGAATCAAAATGCAAATGTGCGTGTAGGTATTTAAAACTTTGTGAGAGTAAAAAGAGAGAAATTCACTTTCGATGGAGAACAAATGACACTTACTTCTAAAATGCTACCAGGTTGCATTCACACAAAGTTTGTTTGGTATCTTTTTTTCAAAAAAATGTGTAAAATCTGTCAAATTTCGTAAAGAGGGGAAAATTCTATCAGAATTGGGGAAATTTGAAAAAGTTAACAAACGCATTGAACCATGAACTGCGCCATTTTTTGTAAGAAACGTCATTTTTGTATATAAACGGCGTTGCCACCTTGCCATGATTTCAATAAATCTAATGCACTTTTTTCGTTTATCAATTATCAATCATATCAAAATGCAGTCCACTAAATTTTAAATTCTATTCTTACGTGTTCCAACTATTGACTTGCTTTGATAATTATCGTGACAGCATAACTAATTATAATACGCTATTTTTATTTTCGTTTATTCTTCTTTTTTCAAAATGAAAGTAAGAATTGGAGTATGTAGAGCTTCTGTAGAAAAATCTAGTATACTACATTTTAATTTTGAAAACCTACTTCGGATAACTTTCCCTAACTTTAAGTTAGTGGCAACACTGTGACAGAAACTGACCACTAAGATTTTTGACAGTACTTATAACACTTCGTGTACACAGAAACTCGCAAGTTTTTCCACGGAGGAGAAATTACAACTAGGAATTTGTGATAATTCGTGAGAATTTGTGAAAATTCGCAAAAATTAGCAAGAAATTTCACGATGATAAAAACAGCTATAATCATCTTAAACTTCGTTTAATTGAACTCAAATTTATTTTGTACGATGTAAATGCTTTTTTATAATTTTTATATTTTTTTCTATCGTTACTTTCGTATTTCAAAAATTCCCAATTCCAAGCAACTTGAACATAAGAGCAAGTACGTGCGATCTAGGATAGAATTTTATTTTTATTGATCAACAAATTTTGGTAACGATAGTTCAAAGTAATTGATTAAGAATTTGTCACTTCTTATTGTAATTAACACCCAAAAAATTTGTGTACCATTTGTATGAATTATTTGTTAAGATTTTTGTGAAATCTCATGAAATTTTTAGTTTTTGAGTCTTTTTTAGGACAAATATTGTAATATTTATATTTTTTTTTTTACAAATTTCTGTTTTAAAAATGCATAAAAACGGCTATTTTTGTTGGTTATTTTTCATTTGGAAGTATTTATTTTTATAGAAGTTGGTGATATTGGGTTCTTGGCTTAATAAAACAACCCATCAAGCTTCGTCTTAAAACAAAAATCCGCCGTGGATTTTTGCGGATAAAGTTTTTTTGGTTATATCGTATCCCCACTTTTATGCCCAATCTATAACTGACTATTTGTTATGTTATTTTTTCGGATTGCATTTTGTTTTATTTTTCTATATTATTTGGTAATTGTTTCTATACCAAATGGTTAAAGAAAGCTTCAATTATTGATACAAAAAAAAAATGCTGCAAATTTGTAAATTTACTAAAAACAAAATCAAGTAAAATCAAGTAATCGAGACAAAAATTAATTTTGTCCAGTTTTTGCATGCCTATACTAATACTCCTATGCGCGACACGACATATGAACTAAAGGAGCTTCGTTTTTTGAAAATCAGGTTTAAAGTAATAAATTTGAAAGTCGATTCCTATATCTGAGGTGATGACAACCAAAACTCGCCATTTCCATGCCAGAAAAACTCTCCATAGCCAAATTAAATTGTTAAATAACTTTTAAATAAGAGTAGGTATTTACCAATTATAGTTTTTATATCCAATCATAGATTTATTGAATCTATGGGTTGGAAGAAAATTTTATTTAAAGTTACCCAGAAAAGTTATGTCGTATTTAACACTTACTTGGTTAAGACAAGTTCGGCTTGGATATGTCAAGTTTGATCATCATTTTTATTCAAAAACCTTTTTTTTTTAAATTACTTTTGTGTATTTTATCCTTATTTTTATTACTAAAAAATATATTCGCGTTTGATTTAAAAATATCACAATGGTGAAACTTAATGAAATATTGTGCCATCTATTAAATATAAACCCTCAGAAACCAAAAAATAACCAAATATTTGAATTTATTTTATTGAATTTTTAAATTGCATTCAAACAAACATTCATAATATAATAAAAAGAATATATTTTAAAATTTACCTTTATACTACCTACACAAAAAAGGTTTCATTTAAAAATAGCTACATCACATCCATATCAAATAGAAGCTCGAAAATATATTGAATTTATAAAATATGCGAATGTAATAACATTTATTTTTATATTTGTTTTTTTTTTTTGTACGAAAGTAAATATAAACTCTGACGCATTAAACATAAACATAAATATAAATTACATAAAATTTTACTTTTACTATGCGAAATATTTTCGCTTGTTCGTCCTTGAATAATGAATGATATGTATGAATTTTATATACGGAACCTTCATACGAGTATAACATTCTTATTTTTAATATTTTTAAAAACCCTTAACCTAGAGGTACCTATATTATGTGCATGTATGAAAGTATGTAAGTAGAAAGGTATAAATAAGTTTATGTTCTATGTTTCAGCAATCGTACTTTAGGGTTCTTTTTTATGGAAAGTGAAGCTGATAGAACATTTATTTTAAATAATATAGATCCTAAGCTTAAAAAGCCTTTTTTTTTGAAATTGTATTTGAATATAAAGAAAGAACAGATATATTAGTAATAATCATACATTTCAGTCTGATTTGAAAAAGGTTACGTTATAAATTGTCATTGAAGTTTACTTGATTGAAGAGATATGGAAGATAAGATATCAACAAGCATTTCTGATTATTTCATGAAGATTTGTATTAGTTTTTATATGCTTTAGATTATTTAAATAAGCCTATTTTTCTGTAACTTTGTGAAATTATTTCTAAAGACTGATTTTTCAAGAATGCTGGATTTTGAAAATATGTTTGTATATACTTAACGGGTAACTTATGACGACCCCGATACGGGCACGTTACTTCCAGTCATCCAGACTAGACCCTCTGGTATCTGCAATGGCTTAGTCTCTTCACCAAAGATTTGGTCTTATCGTCTCGATGATTCTCACTGTGAAGTTAGCAATGCTTGTTTTTTTTCAGAAACCGGGCTAGCTATGCCAATTGGGGCCAAAAATATTCGGTTATAATTGAACGGTAGCGATCCCCATTCAGTTCAGGTAGCGGCTTCAGTTCTTGCGTCAATTTAATCTTGCAAGGATGTAGGCCAAGATCTTTTCCAAATTCGCCACAACGACGTCACAGAGATGTCCAACGCTTGAGCATAGAGTACCTATATATATAATATAGGTACTCTATGCGCTTGAGAACGACGTGTGAGAGACACATTTGGGCTTTCTGCAACTGAAGCCTCAGCGGCAGCAATATTCTCGACGGGCAGTTCTTTGTCTCACTGGCACGGGAACATTTTGTACTGTGCCTGAGGATTCAAATTATTCCACTAGACGTTCAATTGTTGATCTGCTAGGACGATTATGACGACCATAAATTGGACATAGCGCTCTTAACGTTGAGGCCTCTGACTCCGAATTACGGTAGTAAATTTTAATAATTTCGACTCGTTGTTGGCTCGTATATCTTTCCATCATGAAATGGCGAACCTTACTGAAAAGAAATGTCAAAAGAGCGGCAAGAAATATGTCATCGTTTGCTGTCCCTGGACTTTTGTAGCGTCCTGTTTGAAAAACCCTTTACCTCAAACAGAGACACTATCATAGCCACGTTTGCTGATGATACAGCAATACTAGCAGAAGGCAAAAAGATTAGCGAAGCTACAATTAAATTACAAAATGCTCTTAATAATGTCAATGAGTGGACAAAAACATGGCGAATAACGCTCAATGAACAAAAGTCAGTCCACGTGGGCTTAACGTATATAAAAATAAATAGATTACCCGTCTTTCTTAATACTTCTCGTGTTTCATTGAGGCAAAGTAACTGGGAATGACACTAGACGCGAAATTAAAATGGAAGCCGCACGTGAAAAAGAAATGCGAAATACTAAAAAGTAAATTAAGAGATATGAACTGGTTACTCGATAAATATTAAAAGCTTAGTATTGAAAATAAATTGATTTCATACAGACAGGTCCTTAAACCTGTTTAGACTTATGGTATACAACTTTGGGGTTGTACCTGCGATACATACTTAAATAACTTACAAACGTTTGAAAATAAATTGCTTAGGTCATTTGTAAATGCTCCGTGGTATATAAGAAACGAGGATCTTCACAGGAATCTCGGGATTCCTACGTTTCGGGACGAAATAAAAAGTTTCGCGCGAAAACATAGAAATCGACTATTAGAACACGCTAATTCAACGATTATTGACAT
Source organism: Dasysyrphus albostriatus (assembly GCA_946251815.1). Taxonomy (NCBI): domain Eukaryota; kingdom Metazoa; phylum Arthropoda; class Insecta; order Diptera; family Syrphidae; genus Dasysyrphus; species Dasysyrphus albostriatus. Next base: position 25,209,510 of record OX276336.1, on the reverse strand, counting down.
TTTTGACGAGTCGAATTTGGTAAGCCGTTTGCGAAGAACAAAACCTTCAGACTTGGTGCGGTGAGCAGAAAACCGCTTCAAAATCGCGGATTAAGAAAAAAACTTTCACCGGAAAGTAACCTGCAACACGTTACTTAACTTCGTTAAAAAAAAAATTGCTACATAAGTAAGAATCTGACACACCTATGAGAACGCGTTTTTCGGCCCTCATAGAGCCTGATGCAGGTCCTACCCACGGAAAAAAAATACTAATACGAATCAAAAAAATCTACAAAATATTTGTAGTGAAAGGGTGTTTTTTTTTTCAATGAAATGGAAACATTTTGAAATACCAACTACTATGAAACCCCTCCCAAAACTGGTACGTCGATGAAAGTTGGTGAAAATGTTTGATTATTCGTGGAAGGTACCGTTATTTTTTCATAAAACAAAAAATTTTTATCAAAATATTCTATAAAATATTAAAGAGCCCTTTAATAACGAGTTTCATAAGAACTGACCATGTAGTTTTCAAAATATTTGATTTCCACAAAAACATTTGAACACTGTAAAAAATAAAAAAAAAAATTGCTTAAAAATTTTGGTAACAAAAAACTATTTATATATTTTTTAGAAGTTGCTGTATAAAAAAATTAATGATATAAGATAAACTGTTTTGAATGAATCGAAACTAAAATAAATGGTTCTGTGGAAGATACCATTAATATACCTACATTTTTTGAAAAATGTTTTCCTATCCAAAGGTAGCTTTTGCTAAGAAAATTAATTTTTTTTATTTTTTAGAAAAGTTATGCAGCCATTTATGAGAAAATAAGATTTCTAACATTAAATTGTATGACAGGTAATTACCGTTATTTTTGTTTCTAACTTAAATTGAAAAAAGTGAGCGAAATCGCCAAGAACCACTATGTACCAAGTTTTAAGAAAACCAATTCAGCCGTTTAGCTCGAGACCAAAAATGCAGAAAATAAAATTCTCTTAAATTTTTTTTAGTCATAACTTCAATATGAATGAGTTTTTTGTTTTAACAAAAACCAATTTGCGTTAAATTCCAAATTGCACCCAAAGCCAATGAGCTAAAATTTCTCAAAAACATAACTTAGACTTATAACCCCCCCACTTAACGGCTGGGAGTAACAAACCCTCTTTAGTTTTTATTATTTCAAATGTTTATTTCGAATACCATATACAAGTAAAATCACCCTAAAATATTAAAACATAAAATATATAAACAAACGCACAAGGAAGATGTAATTTTGTTTGCTGTCATATCCAACCAAAAAAGCAAAAAAAAAAAAACCCACAACCATAACACAACCACTAGCTCCCTCTGCCATTAATGTCAACTTGCATATCTCATTTGGAATGCAAAAATCATTATTTATAGCAAATGAGATTTTTCTTGTTGAAAAAAAAGAGAAGTTTTCTGCCGTTTGGTGCGGTCGTTTCCAACCGCACACGTTTGTTTTGTTTCTTTTTTTTTGTTGTTGTCTTCTTTTATTTTATTTTTTTTTTGCAACAACCCCTGCTCCTGAATTATAATATGTGCATTGAACTGGACGTAATGGTAGGTAGGTAGGTCTAGATAGCTAGGTATGATGATTCATATAAGCTATAGACAAGCTATACAACCTATTAATAAAATGCTTTAAGAGTTTCTCCCCTCGCATTTCTAAGATCTATCAAACTATACGAAAAATATAGCATGTAATATAGGTAGGTACAAGAGATACCCTCTTCTTTTTTTTTAAATTTTTTTATGTTTCCTCTTTTATTTATATGAGCAAAACATGAAAGAATGTAGATATCTGTCTACCCATATAATACTCTTGTGCACAGATATCCTGCAATCGTGTATTATCACATCAGTGTGTTCCCTGCCTTATACTTTATACCCACCTTTTGAAGTCGTAATGAGTTTTCCTTACAGGTGCAACACAGTCGGAGAATTTTTTTATATTTTTAATATTCCCATAAAAATGTGCACTGAGAAGGAAAAGTCTACAGTATGAGAAGCAAAAAAGGCTACTGTTTAAAAAGTTTTGAAAATATATCAGGTTAGATGTGTTTTGCACAGCACATCTATTGATGTGCATACACCGATTTTTGCTGTCAAAAACGGTGTCGGAACGATCAAAATTTTTAAATTTTTTCATCGTTGTTCCGATGCGGATTTAAAATGTAAAAAGCTATATCGAAGATGGAACGCATCAGGTAGGTGGAATGTTCGTTTCAGACTATGCTATCGACACTCCTACAGTTTTTACCAGTAAGAATTGGCTAATTGTGAAAACTTAACAATACCGTCAAAAATGTCATTGATTGAATTGGATTTATATGGATTAGAAAATTTTAAAAATGGTGCCCAATATGTAGTCCGGTCAGAAAACCCAAAACTTTGCCCATTTGTGAGAGAAGTCTAATTCTTATATTTGTAATTTATTTTTGACATACTAAGGATAAAATTTAGCTTAAGTCATTGTTGTAATCCTTTTGCTAAGACGCCATTTTTATGGCTGGCCACGATACCAAACCAAACGATACTTTTGTAAGTATCGTCTTGGTATCGTCAAAACCGAAAAAAATTCAGTATAGTTTCGGTATCGGTATCAGTCTCGTCTGATTTCGGTTTAGTCTCAGTCGCAAACAAAAATGAAATACACTACTTAGTAACATATTCTTGATGTTGTATATGAACTCTCTTGGTATTTGAAAGATTTAAAAAAAAACATTGATTAAAAGACAATTTTTTTAACTAAAGGTTTTTTTTGTTGACTTAACAATTTTTAAAGGCTTTTATCACAATATCTAAGTGAAGCCCCGATTTGTTATTCGACACAAAAATTTAGACTCGGGATGATAAGTTTACAGGAAAACAATCCAAAAATATTTTATGGATTCAAAAAAAGTCACTTCCTCACTAAAAAGAACCAAGTCTGAAAATATGAAGCAATTTAAAGCAAAATGGGTGTGACAGTGGGCAGTTCTAGTTAAAATTATTTCCTAAACCTTCTCCTTAGTGAAGAGAAAAGCATTAAAAATGTCATCCAAGTTATCAGAGCCGTTTCCGAGAAACCAATAACAAAAATTGTTTGTTTATAAAAATTATTATAATATTAAAAAAATAATTGTTCCGGCGATACCAAATGATACTATCGAGAGTATCGGTAAATCTCAATACAAAAAGTACGGTATTGATTCAGTACCGTCTTGTTATCATTTTTTGATGCTTTGCAGCTGGTATCGTTTCCGTTTCCGATACCGATACCAAAAATTTTCTGGTAAATGGCGCCCAATCTGTACAAAATAATCAAAATAAAACGTACCTAAATTACTGAGAAAATTTTCATAATTAAAATAGTGGTTGATATTTTCAAAGATAGGTGTTTAATTGAGGCACTTTTGGTTAAAATGTCTCTCTTCCCACTTTTCAGGAACATACTTTTTTTGATGTCAAAGTATGGCACTTCCACTTTTTAGTAAATTTCAATATTTTTAACATGCAAAAATATTGCAGAAATGCTTCTAGATGCCAATTGCGTGTTATGAAAATAATCTGATGGTCTTTTTTTTTGTGTTCAAAATAGAGCCCTCGATTTCATGCGGGTGATTAATTACACGGGTACAAGTGTTTAAAGGAACTGATAACCGTGTACCCGTGTACTTTTTAAATACACGTGTAAATAAAAATACACATGTATTTAAAACACCTTTGAATATAATGAAAATTGATTTTCAGTTCTGGTATGAAGACAACACTGACGACGGCGGATGCTTCTAAAAACCAATTTTAAAGATTTTTTATCAGGTTTCATAAAAAACCAAATAAATAAAAATATAGATAGTGTGTTATTTGAATGGACTAGTAGAGGTTCCTATCATAAAACAATTTGTTTGTAACTATTCAAACAATAACTCTGTACCTATTTTCAACGTGCTTTGCATTAGAAAAAATTGTAAAAACGATTTCAATAATAATTACACGTGTATTGCTAAATATACGAGTAATCATAAATACACGAGTAAATACAAGGACACGGGTTCATGCACGAATATTTAATTACACGGGTAATATGTGTTTTTAACTACACATGCATTATGGGGCTTTAGTTCAAAATATTAAAAATTTCCTATGACCTCATAAAAAAACTATAATGTTTCCAAAAAGTGGTAGCACTGACATTTTAACCAAAGGTGCGCCTACTCAACATCTTTCTTTTAAGATATCAACCGTTATTTCAACGTTGAAAACTTTAGATGAAAGAAATTTACGAATTTTTTATTTTATTTAAGCATTTGGTCCACGTTAGGCGATTTTTTTGAAAATGCAACCAGATCACAAGATTGACTCCAAAGCTGAATTTAATCCATAGCAGGTTGAATCTACATTACAAATATAAAAATAAGGTCCCACAAAAAGCTCCGAAATTTCACTATCCTGACCAGCCGACAGACTGGATTACATAAATTAATCCCAAGCTGAATTTCATCCTTAATGCGTAGGAAATGAATTCCAATCATAAAAAGAAGGTCTCTGCAAAAAGCGCACGGCATTCGGTCATTAAAATTAATACGTGGTTTGCACGTATTTATTCTCTTGTTCAAGAAGCTTAGAATTTTAAAAATCTTATGCATACAATTATTTAAAAGCTTTGAAATCATACTTTAAATTGCTAAAACAACTACTTTTATAGTTAGTTTTAGTAAGCTTTCATTTACTCACAAAATTCTTTAATAATTATAAATTAATAAAAAAAAAAATTAAAACAGCTAAAAACATCAATTTAAGGTGTTCAAAGTTTATTTCATTATTTAAAAAATTAAATATTATTATATTACTTTTATACACAAAATTTTACATACTAAAATCCGTTCAGCTGAAAATGAGAAAATTCAAAATCCAAAATATTGTTTTATTTTTTTTTATACTTTACGCGCACTCAATGGGTTATGACTGTTTGAAGAGGATTTATCTATGGGAGGTACTGTAAATAAATACCTAGTTTAAAATTTTATCAAAATCCTAGGAGCCGTTTTCAAGAAAAATGTGATTTTGCTTAATGGGTTTTTAATATTGCTATGGTAGATACCGTTATTTGTGCATGAAAGTATAATATTTTAATTTATTCTTGGAGAAAGTTAAGAAACCGTCAGGCCTACCAAGTTTCAAGGAAGTTGACCTTATCATTTTTGAAATATTACGATTTCACTATCCTGACCAAGTTTTGAAAATTTTAAAAATCCAAAGGACTATATTTTTTAACTTTGCTACACAACATATTTTTTTTTAAATTCAATATCTCGAAAACGTCTCAGTCGATTCTTTTTAAAACTTGGTACTCAATGATTTCTTAGAACTTTTAAGAATATAAAAGAATAATATTTTACTGTTATGAAAAAATTATAAAAAATAACGATACCTTCCCGAGAAATGTTAAAAAACCGATAAAGAAAATCTCATTTGTGTCAAAAATGTGTGCTAAGACTTTGATGATTATTTTCTGTGTATCAAAATTAGAACGGTCTGTACTACAAAATATAACAACAAAATTCCCATAGCAACTACCAACAGCAACTAGAATTCTAGTTTTGATTTTGAATTCTTTCATTATTTACGGAGCGTATTAAAAAATTTTGTTATACGAAAATCTCCAAAAAGTATAAATAATATTGCAATTCAAAAATTTCATAATCTAAAAAAAACTTCAAACATTTTTTTGAAAATTCAATATTTCATAATTTTTTTAATCAAATTCTTATCTGTATATTAGTTATAAAGAATTTAAAATTTGCATGCCAACATTTTTTCTAAAAAAGGTTTGGAAATTTTATGGAGGTACGAAAATATTTTTTGAACAATCTTGGAGTGGTTTTCAAATTTTTGTTTGGCTTTAAATCGTATTTGTTCAGAGATACATATGGTATTTTTTCTATCGTGTAAACTTGTTAAGGGTTTTTCTGAAGTCTGTATTGATACAGTAAAATTATTGGTCTTTTTAGTTAGCCGAAAAGAAAAGTTATCTTTTCTTGCTTAACATACTGTTTACTACCAGACACCAAATGTAATTCTTTCTCCACGTAGAAATCGGATTCGAATTAAGAAAATAAGAAGGAGAAAAGGTCTTCTAGAAAGCAGCAAGTTGAGCGAGCATGTCCTTTCATATATCATATCCTTCGAGATCGTCTCTCTGTACAATACGCCCTTATATGAAGGTAATATCTCTAAATGCACACATTTTACAACAGTAGTTGAATAGAATAGGTATATATATATATAGGGAATAGGGAGTGATGACTCGGTTCCTTTTATCCATCATGAGCGAATAATAGGTATGTAAGTAAGTAGGTACCGTTATACAGAACAGAACGGATACACGTGTAATGTGAACTTATCTATATATCTTTTTTTTATTCATCAATATAATGCGAGCACACTTCTTGGAGGATGACTATCTTCTTGTGCTTCTTCTTCTTCTTGTTCTTGTTCATCATAGATTCGAGTAGACTCAATCAAGCGAAGTAAATACGGTTATAGAAATACTACTTCTTCTTTTCTTACTACCTACCTACTTTTGTATAAGTTTTTAGCTGAATGGTGTCGTTTTTGGTGCAGAAATGCAATGAACAGAATCAATGAGTTAATTAGATGCGGTGGCAATTTGAACAAAATGAAGTGAAGTTTGTTTTAAGTTTATTTTTTTCTTTTCCTTTTTTTTTTTGTCTTTTATCTTTGGCTTTTTTTTTTGTCTTCGTTTTCTTCTTCGTTTTAAGCTGAATAGGAAACTGATTCGAATGGTTGTGATAATGAAATGAAAGTTAACTCAGCGCAAAGACTGGTGGTTCTTCGCCTTATTTTTTTTTTTTTCATCCGGAGTTACATAAATAATTGAATTCATTTTGAATAAAATTGAATTGATTTTTAGAAAAAAGGAAGAAAAATGCACACAACAAGATGGCTACTTATTCAATTCAAGATTCAAGTCTGTGATGTCGTGAAGGTATTTAGGGAGGAATTCAATGTGTCAGAAAAACAGATTTTTGACATTTTTATGCTCAAACTGTACCTCGGTAGCTTTTGTCGTAGTGTTTGAATTTTATTTCAAGTACAAGTTCCTTAAATAACATAAAGATGGATTTTTGGAGTGTCCTTTTTCTAACATTAATCAACCTCAACGGGATATGACACGTCAATTGCCGTTAAAGTTACGATGAAGCTAAATCGATTTTTAAGTGTATTTTGTATAACATCGTTGTTGTCCGTCCAAACCAATTTAAAGGAAAATAACAACAACAACAGCACCTACCTACCATAAACAATTTCCTCGACTTTAATGTAGAAAAGTCGTCCAAGAAAGATGCATCACATCTTTTCCTTTTTTTGTTTGTTAGTCAAAATAGAATGGCAACGTCAAGTTGACATTTCACCCAAGCGAGACTTTAGCATCTATTGGAATGCTAGGCGACACATTTTAGACACTGATTGATAAACGCTTTCCGACTATACATAACGACAACAACGATGGTATAAATGGGTGATGCTGCATTAATGTTCTGCTGGTCCTTGTTGGACAGCAAGTCTTTCAAATTTAAATTTTTAAATGAATATTAAAAACAAAAAAAAAAATACACATGACTTTGCTATATACACTCCATAATCCTCAATTAGGATTGATTATTTTTTTCAATATTAGCCTTGGATTGATTTTTCTAAGTAAAGACATACTGTTTTTGAATATCCTACAAATGAATTGTAAACATTATCTTGTGGTATACTTGGTTAAGGCTTAAACATTTCATAAAAAACTTTTTAACTGACTAATTGCTCAAAAAATTGATTATTTGTGAGCTTTCAGATACCTTGCTAATTTGAATATCCCATATATGAAATAACTTTAAAAAATTATAAAACCTTATACTAAAACTTAGACTGACAAATTCATTCAACTGGATTGACCTCTACCGATTACGACCTTAGTAGAACTGAATGACCTTTCAGATGACATTATCACCTCTTTTTTTTTTAATATCCCACAAATTGCCTGCTTAAATAAGAGAGTTTTAGCACACTGTGAGCTTGAACATCAATAACATAATTCATAAAAATAGCTTATGGCTGAGTATAAGCTTCTTTCTTGATGTCATACAAATTCTTTGAACATCCCAAAAATTAGGTTTTATTGTATTTTCTTGGTAACATTTATAAGAACTTTACAAAATTCTAAAAACTCTCTTTAGACTAACCTAAAACTGACACTTTCTAATCTTTCAGATTACTCTTTTTTGAATATCCCACAAATGAGATACAAACATTCCCCAATTTAAAAAAAAAAACTTCAGAACGCCGTTAAAAATCGACAAATGAATCTAATTCGTCTTTATGATTTACGATTATGTACTTTTAGATGGCATAATCCATTTTTTGAACTAACCACAAATGATGAACTTTAATCCCCTTATGGCAATTTAGAAAAACAATTCGTTCAAATTTGCTTATGCCATTCCAATATTTCAAACTAACTCATCTTTTTTGATAGTCTAGTGGCCTTGCAGATGATTTATTTCTTACATACGAATATCCCATATATAAAACGTTAACATTTTTATTGATGAAGTTGAAAAAAACTTTATAACTTCATAAAAAAAAATAACGCTCACCAATTCATAAAAATGACTGACCTTTCATAAATTTGAAGTGACATTTCAGATGACATTCACTCTATTTTTTTTGAATATCCCCTACATAACGTGCTAAAATAAGTAAAATATAAATATGAGCATTCATACGAACAAACTTTCTCTTGGAGACCTTTCTGATAGCAAACAAATATTTTGAACAGCCCAAAAATGGAAAATTGACATCCACTTATAGTAACTTAAAAAAAAAAAACTAAAAAATTGATGAAACTATTTGATCTTCCACGACTTTTCAGATGACTTAATTTTGAATATCCCACTTTGAGCAAACTTTAAAAGAACGTTTATCTCTTTCTGGCCGGTTATTTAATCTAACGGATCTTGTATAGTTATTTTATGAGTTTTCATATTGCGTTATTTGTTTTGAATATCCCACAATTGAGGAACTAGCATCCTCTAAGGGAAATCTTGAGACAAACTTGAAAAATCCGTTCAAAATAACCTATTCAATAATCAATAACTGAAACAAGCAAACCTTTTTTAACTATGTCTAGTGGCTTTTTAGATTGTTCATTTTTTGATATGAATATCCCACAAGAAACGCTAACATTCTCTATTGGTAACGTTGAAAAAAAACATTATTAATAGTTTTAGGCTCACCAATTTATCAAATTGACTGACTTTGAATTACTATTGAAGTAAGCCTTCATATGGCAAACACACTTTATTTTCGAATATCCCACAAATTTAATTATAAAATTAGAACATTTTGGCACCCTGTAATCTTGAAAGAAACTGCCTATAGCTGAGCAATGAGTGAATGAATTTATTCTTTGTGATCTTGCTGATGGCAAATTTTTTGAATATCCCACAAATGAGATGTTAAAATCTTCTTATGCTAAAATTGAAAAAGGCTGTAATATTTCTAAAAATGTCCTTTAGGCTAACCGTTTACAGAAACTATCTGACCTTTCATGCCCTTTTCGATGATTTTTTTTTGGAATATCCCACAAATGAGGTACTAACATTCTCTCATGGTAACCTTAATAGAAATTCTATAAAGACGTTAGGAATCGTCTATGGCTGACCAATTATTGGATCTAAGCTGACTTACTTTTTATAATTAAATAATGAAATTTCAGATAACAAAATCCTTGTTTTGAATATCCCACGAACGAGAAACTTAAATATTCTAACAGTAATTTTGAAAAAAACTTGAAAAATTCGTTTAAAATTCGCTGTGCCCGACATATTACTGAAACTAGTTGACCTTTTTTGGTGATTTAGGGGCCTTTAATATCTTTTTTATGAATATCCCACAGGTGAATGAGGTGAATTGAAGAAAAACTTTAACCATTGATTTACTAAAACAAGTTGGTATTTTTGACCATTTATTAACCAACCATATGTTTTTGCAAATATCGCACTCATAGGGTGTCAGGAGTCAAGATCTCAAAAGGCGGTATAAGCATTGTCAAAAAAAGCGATCTTAACCGAGTGACGAATAATGTAAATAAATTCGTTGCTGTCATTTTCTCCTCCAAAATCTTCTGTTTATAGGTACTAGAAAAATTTTGTCCATACCAACTCCATGAAGTCGTCCTTCGACACAATGTCAACTAAGTGATATAGAAAAAAAATATTTTTTTTTATTTTAAACAGTGCAGATGAAATTTTTTTTTGTTCCTCTTCAATGTGAATGGAAAAAGCTATTAATGGCTTGGAATTTGAAAGTAGCGAAATGGTAGTTGTGTGTGTGTGTATGTGGATTATGGAGTAATTGGCACCGTTCGTCCCATATAGAACTATTTGAGATTTTCCAAAAACAAACAAAAAATGGCGAGGATATTCTGTTTGTTTGCTGGATGATGGTGTTCCTTTCCTTTTTCAGAAACGGGTGGGGTAGTCAGCCGCGATGACGTGGACGTGGTGGTGGATTTTATTCCAGAGGCAGACATCATGATGATGTGCAGTTCACGTACCACGTGCTATTGCAAATGCACCACTTAGGAGATTGCATTCAGAAATTATACTCTCTCTCACTGCAGTTAAACAATAAAATATTCCAACAGACTCAAGTGGATTTCCATTGAGAGTAAATCCTTCCTACCTACATATGGTTTGGTTTTTTTTCTGTTCGAAGGCTTGTTTCAGGATTTTGTTGGATTTTTATTTGGGGGTCTATCAAATGTTTTTAATGAAATTGCATTTTTAATGTGCCTCCAAAAAAATAAAGTCCCAACACTTTCTAGAACAAGAATATTTCAAATGCAATTTCGTTATTCTGATGATTGTTTGAATAACGTTTTATAAATTCTTTAAATAACGGGAATTGGTAGGTATTGAACTTTGAATTCTAGTCTATAGACATCGCGGCGCATATTTAAAGATGTTGAATAAGCTGTCGCTAAGCAAATCTGGAATTTATAATATTAAAACTCGTTGAAAATATAAAAATGATATTTTCAATATACCATTATTTAGTTTCATACCCATTTTACCTTTTGAATAGCTAATACTTGAAATTTTTTTTACAGAACATTAGTACTTTCAATGAGTAGAACATACTTGGTACTGATACTTGTACTTCAGTAACATGTTGCTGGTACTTGAACGAGTGCAAGTACCAGTATTTTTAAAGTATTTTGTAACAAGTACTAAGTATAATGTACTTAAGTACCAAAGTACTTAAGAAGTACTTACAAGTAAGTACTTGATAAGTACTTTTAAGTACCTACAAGTATATAAGAGTATTTTTAAGTAATTTCTAGACTTTTGAGTAATATTTGCATCAACTTCAATTTAAAAGCCGATTTTATTACTAATTTCATCAAAAGAAGGTGTTTTCTTTTATAAAACCAGAAATCGTACCGAAAAATGCATTTATTTACTTTAAAGAAGTTGTTCTGTTGTTCCTTATTACTGTTAAAAAGTGATTCAAATAAAATTTGGCAAAAAGCTTGTACGTGTAAGTTGGGTTGAGATAAGAAAAAATTTGAATGTGTGGGGGTCTATTCCCCGCAGGGGAAGTTTTTTAAAAAATTGACTTACACGGCGATAGTGACGAATTTCTTGGCGTCATTTTTCCAATTGTGTTTACACGTGGTTTTTTCCGTATGCATTTACACGAGGTTTTCTCGTTTATGTTTCACCTTGTTAAGGTCCTAGTTGAAAAACTTGTTTAGAGGGATCTTATAAGAATAGTCAATAGGTGAACGACAGTGCCTTAAGCTGAACAGCTTGAACTGTTTCGTGGGTTCTTCATCTGGATTTTTACTCCTTTTTTTGGGTCCTCTGTGCTGCTCAAGCAACTTCTATGACACGCTTGGGGTATGTTCAGTCGGCAGGCAGGTTTCAAATGTCAATGTCAACAGAATTCTTAGGCCAGTCAGGCAAAAATGAAGATTAAACTGACAGCGGGTGTTATTTTTCAAGTTACGTAACGAAGCACGGATTTAATATTGGAGCGGAACAGTTGTAGCTTGGTCTTTAGGCTTATAGAGTTATTTCTCCATATTTTGGACAGCATTCTGAATGCAGCCTTTGCTTTCTTGATTTGGCTAGTTGTATCTAGTTCTGTCCCGCCATCAATAGCGACAATTCTTCCAAGATATTGAAAACCTCTACCATCTCTACTTATTGTCAAGATCTATTTGAATAGATGAGTAAGTTCCAAGGCTGATATTTTTTGTTTTTGCGGTATTGATCTAAGGCCCAATGATTTCAGTTTCTCTCTCCACCCTTGTTGTCATTTGATGGAGATCCATAATCCTGTGAAAGAGTTAACGTACGGCGTCCGCGTAGTCTAGATGTTTAAGGTGTGATTGCAAATTCCACTGAATTTCTCCATTTGCAGTCGACATTACTTATCACTAACAGGAATAGTGTTGGTGACAGTATACAACCCTGCCTTACTCCACTTTGGATTTCAAACTCCTTTGACAACCTGCCTTTATGCAGAACATGACATTTTGATCCTCAATTATAGCAACCAATTTGTTTGGGATGCCTCTCCTATTAAGGTGTGCACAATGACAAAAACTACGTGTAAATATCACGGTGAGACCGCATAGTGAGACTTTTGAGAGAAAACCACGTCACGCCGTATAAATGGGCAGGGCGAGATTACCAGCAAAACGATCACAACGACCATGACACTGGAAACCATGTTTGAAATTTAAGGTCACGTTCTTAGCTTTGAAAACAAAACTTTGAAAAAAAAACTTTGACGGAACTATAACGAAAACAAAGCGAGATGACGGCAAAGTATGCTCAATGCCAAAAAACACTTGCAAAAGCTTTTTTTTTTGTAAAAGAAATAGTTTTAGTAAGAACATTTTGAGAAATTACATTTCTTTTTCCAAGTTGATTTTTCAAAATTTTGAGATATTAAATGCCACGATTCTTCTTAGTTTTTTATCCTCTCTTCAATTTTTAGTAAAATACTGAGCCAGATGTAAAAATCTTTTTTAGTTCTTAAGAAATAAAAAAAAAAAATGAAAAGAATTTTCTTCATTCAGTGAACACGTTGTTAAGCTCTCAACGTAGACTACGTCAACGCATATAACATTGCTGATCACACAGATGACGTTACTCAATCAATGTTCTCCCAAAGAGCCTAATTACACGATTCGTTTTTTCGGACGTTTCGTGTTTCGTCTTTTTGACACATTGGGTGAGGGATGTAGAAATGTAGAAAGAATGAAAAAACCAAAGCACGTATGAAAATTTTAAGATTTATTTTGGTTGATCTTTGACGTTTATAATTTGACAAACGAGTAGAGGCGGGGGACGCTTATAAACTTTAAATAATGAGCTTTAAAATTGTTCTTTCTGATTAAATAGCTATAAATTTGAACAAGAAGAAAATATTTTAAATTATTATACATAACTGTCTATTTTTCAATAAATGCGAAGCTCATCTTTTTTGAACGTCAGAAAAACGAATGGACTTTTTTGGTTATGTGTAATCACGAAGGTACGTACCTGTCAAAAAGACGAAAAATGAAACGAATGAAAGCACGAATCGTGTAATCAAGCTCAAAGTCAAAATGCCTTAACGTGTTATCTGTGTCAACGCAATGTGCACCCTTTGGTGTCAACGCTTTGACACGTAAAACATAGACTTTTACACTACTTGACTACATCCAAAAACTGCGAACGTTGACAAGGAGTTGACAAACGCAAATTTTTAATTTTTCAACTTGAAGGTCATATGACCTTGTACAGCTAGTACAATACAATTTGAATGGATTATGGAACCTCTCAAAAATCTAAAATTTTCTTAACTGATCCGGAAATAGGTCATTTTAGAAAAATTGGTGGCTTTCAGATCGAAATACTTTTTTAATCTAAGTATAGATCGTTTTCCATCTGTCTAGCCATCAACTTTTAAGTTGCTTTAAAGGATGGCTACGATGTCGATGGATTCAAAAATATGAATTTCTTAAAGTTTTTTTTTATTGCTCTGGAAAAAAGTGATTTTAGATTAATTGGCTGACATTTGGATAAAAATATACTTTTACCATTGAAATAAAGTTCTTTCTTCATCTGTCAAATAATCAACTGTCAAATTGCATTGGAGGTTGGCTACGATGCCGATGGAATAAAAATCCTAAAAGAATAAAAATTATCGAGATTGAAATCAAGGTCAACGCGTGTCTTAACTACTGCGTTGGAAGTGTGGTAACACGGCCAAAGAAAATTGTGTGAGCGAGGGTGTCACCGCATGCGTAAACGATAACAAAACTTGACGTCATTTTGACATCAGAGAGTAAACGAATTCGCCATTTGATGTTTAGGCGCAATTAACGACGAATAACGACCACTTTTTGCAGCAATTGGTGCCCTATGTCAGCATGTCAGCGATAACGCACTGAATATTCTCTTCCAAACGTCAATCTTCTCGGGCTTATCTGCGAAGACAAGCGACTTCACATAACCCCACAAAAAATAATCCAGCGGTGTAAAATCGTACGTTCTTGGAGGCCACGCCACAGGCCCACAACGCGGGATGATGTGCTCACAAAAAGTTTCCTTCAACAAATTGATTGTTTCGTGATGCGTCGCGCGTGTAGAACCATTATTTTGGTAATAAATTTGCACGATTTGCAAAAGTTGTTCAGGAGTAAGTCTATTCATTACAAAATGGCAAACCAAACTGAGCACAAATCAAGTGACAGTTGTCAAAAGACCAAATCCGAAAAAGGTATTGCCAGATTGAAAACCACACGTCAAAGAAAACAGCATTCACAATGATGTCCCTTAAACGAAAAATTTTAAATAAATAAATTATAATAAACCTCGTACAGTTGACTTCCGGTCCCTTTTTTGACTTTCTTGCAGTTCATGAAAATTCCTTAAAAAAACAGCATTACCTTTCATAGTGAAATCATTAAGCACTATAATCTCGAAAAATAGCTGACCGGTAATTTTTCTCCACTATAAGTATGTAGCCTTCTTTTCCAACTTCTGATGGTACCTATATACTAGCCACAGCAATTTAAATGTTCCGAATCTCTGAACAAATTCCTCATGAAGTTCATTTATCAAATTGTTTTACCCACTTTTGAATATATGTTCCCCATACAAAAAAAAAAAAAAAAAAAAATGTAAATTCACTTGGGTTTAAAAATCTTTTCATGCCATTGCCTTGCCTCAATTACCTCCTTTTTCCAAGGCAATTATCAACTGAAAATGTATTTCAGCTCTTCAGCCCTTTTAATTTCTTCTTCGTTGTAATCTCAGTCTCCTTTTTCATCAGAAACGATTTTCTCTGAAATTTTTATTTTTTGCTTTATTTTCACCAATGATGATGGCTCTTTTTCACTTCACTTCCCTGCAACATTACGTTACGCTTTTCTACATAAATTAATTAAGCATGACACATAAAAAGGAACAAAAGAAATAAAATAAAAAAGGAAAAATATGCGAGAAAAAAATAAAGTAGTATTTCCCTCCACATACATATACGCTACATGTAGATACATATATAAATACATTTATATTAAATAGGGAGAAGAAAATAAGTCACTACTTGCATATTCACACAGGAAATTATGATTCCGAAAAAATATTTATTCATTATCCGGTCTCTTCTTCATTTGGAATTTCAATATTATTTCAGCAATTTATTCATTACAAGGAACAACATTACCATCACATTTCACATGGTATAAGAATCAAGGAGCATAGCAAGTTTGCGGGCGCGGCCAACCGTTGTAATCATTTGAGTAGGGGTGGACTCGGACTGTAGTTGAGGATGAGTTTTGTGAAGAAGACAATTAAAGCGTTCTTCTACAACGCAGTCGCGAGATATCCATGGGGTCCGCAGCAGGACCTGATGGACTAGCAAGGACTTTGCTTGGGAATCATTTTGTGAATCTGTGTGTTGCACAATACTCTTGCATAATGAATGCTTTATAGTGTCAGTATAAGTCAGTTAAAACGATTTGAAATGCATTGAATTGCATGTAATTTCACACGCCATAGGCTACCTACCACTGCCACTGCTGCGACCATTGCCACCACACCAACCACTCTACCATCAAGTATATCCTTGGAGTGCTTTAGATTGGAATTTCTGCTTAATTTGCTCCATCTCGAAAAATGCCGTTAATTACTCACTCTCAATATTCGGAATAGTCAAGTGAATGGTGATTAAAATGTGGTTTGCTAATAAAAGAGATTGCCACTGGAGATTTAAAAATAAAAAAAAATAAAGTTAAATCTTATCTTAAGCTTGTACTAAGTAATTATAGTCCGGTGTAGCTTCGGTCTTCGTATAGTTTCTTAGTGTTATATTAAATTGATACAATTTTCAATTAAATAATGTTGTTCGGTAGCTGGCTGCTTTCCACTATTTGCCATTCGGTAGATTAAAGATATTGAAGAAGTTGTAAATGTCCATTTGTATGGCTCGTCAGAACCGCTCCAGATAGAGAATGTTTCGTTTATTCTTTTTGCTTGTAACACTAACCCAGTGTTTCGTTGCCATCTAATAATTATAATTATAAAAAAAATTACCTTCATCTTATGTCCACAAAGGACAGCCTCGCCGCTTGATCAATCATCAGTATCAACTGTCACTTTTTGCTGATTCACCTTCATAGTCTGCTCGAAAAAATATCTAGCTTCAATGGCCACCGCTTTTTGCTGGTGTTGCTACCGACGCAAAGTGACGTCTTGTTGTTGCAATCAATAACTAAAGGCTCCAAACAATAGAATCCGCTGCGTCCATTGTGGCGACTCACTCCACGGCGGGCAGATCGATCGAGTACACGTTTTCTTATGGGCACTAGCCCGTAAGCGATGCGACGTATGCGTCAGCAGCAACGAACAAAGCAGCCGAACTTTTATCTTTTCCACTCCGTCAGATGCGTCGACAGCAACTTTTTTGTATTTGTTTGAATTTCAAGTGGTTGTTATGTGAATGTCAACTCATTCATTGGATCATCTCAATCAGTTCCATCCGTCAAATGTCAATGAATCCATCGCCGCAACGAACGCACGGATTCTAAGGGTCGGGGCCTTAATACTTTCAATGCTTTCGTTTTCACTGATTTGTAATGTCGTTTTTGATTGAATTTCCTGACTGTTCCACTCTTTTTTGATTCTAATCGAGTATAAAAATATCATGTTGTCAATTTTACACACACACTACCTAATGACGCCATTTTGCAAACGTTTTTCCCAAGTATTTATCACTTTTGACAAATAGTCCAACGTTTGTGTGCGTGTGTTCCAAATCGATTCGTCCGAAGACTCCGAAGACAGTACTCCGAACAGCAAATCGAAGGCATTTGGAGTAGTTGGATCTAATTGAAAACAACATTACATTTAAATTCAGCCAAGCAATTCGCTCCTTTATATACGAAAAAATCATCAGACGAGCAATAACCACACCTGCATGCAATGTTGCGCACAAGCAATTTCACTTTCATGCAAAATCACTTTATGGTCGAATTTACATTTTTGTAAAAATATTTACACTATTCTAGTCCGACGACGACGACGACGAGTGCAAATTGTTCTCATGGTCTTGGGGGCAATTAGCGCTCGTGGACTCTCGCCCGCCGGAAAGGTAGTAGAAGCCAATAAATCAAAGTTTGAGGTAGTAAATGTCACTAAATCACATTTTGAGAAAGCAGGCGTCATTAGATCACAGTCTAAGATAGCAGATATTATTGACCAACAGATTGAGATATATGATGTCACTTAATCACAGTTCGATGTAGCAGATGTCACTGAATCATAGTTTGAGGTAGCAGCTATCACCAAACTTTTGTCTGAATTAGCAGATGTCACTTAATCACAGTCTGAACATCACTTAATGACACTCCAAGAGAGCTGACATCACTAAATCATAGTCTGAGATTGCAAACGTCGCATCGCTTAGTTACATTCTACGATAACAAATATCACTAAATTATATTCTGAAATAGAAGATAACACGAAATCACAGTTTGATATAGCAGACCTCACTAAATCATACTCTCAGATCAATATAGCATATGTCCCTTGATTACACTCAGAGATAGCAAACGCTTCTTAGTTAAAATCTGAGATAGCAGATTTGACTAAATCTCAGCCCTAGGTAACAGATATCACTAAATAACTGTCTGAGGTAGTAGAATAAAAGTCACGAAATCACTGTACGATATAGCAGATATGAGGTAGCAGACATTACTAACGAATTACTTCAGAACCTGGGCTTTCACTGTTGACTTTGGAGCATAAGTTAACGAAGTCTACGAAGAACTTTCTATTGGTAAGCGGTTCGGTGTACGGTGAGAAGGGCACAAAATTCCAAATGCCAAAGTCCCAAAAGGCATAATTTCGAATACCCAAAATATCGGATGCCCAAATCACGAATGGACAAAATCCAAAAAGTCAAAATCCCGAATGGATTGAATCCCGACTTTCAATACTTTTTTTTGTATTTTATCAGTACTTTCAAAGAAATCAAACTGTTTTGAATGGCTTTTGACTTCTACTCGCTGTGGCATCTGACATTGTCTAAAAAAAAAAATTACAAATAAACAATCACCCGTGTTATGCACTGTCAATTATCAATTTGTTAATTGATAAACATTGAAATTAAGGTAAATTGTTAAAAAACTAGCCTTTTAAAGGGTTTTTCAACAGGGATGCTACAGAGTAGAGCGACAGGGACAGCAAACGACGCCATATTTCTTGCCACTCTTTTGACATTTACTACCGAAATTCGGAGTCAGTGGCCTCAACGTTAAGAGCGCTACGTCCAATTTATAGTCGTCTTAATCGTCCTAGCAGACCAACAATTGAGCGTCTAGTGGAAAAATTTGAATCCACAGGCACTGTACAAAATATTCCCGTACCAGTGAGATAAAGAAGTGCCCGTAGTGTCGAGAATATTGCTGCCGCTGAAGCTTCAGTTGCAGAAAGCCCAAATGTGTCTCTCACACGTCGTTCTCAAGCGTTGGGCATCTCTGTGACGTTGTTGTGGCGAATTTTGCGAAAAGATCTTGGCCTACATCCCTACAAGATTAAATTAATGCAAGAACTGAAGCCGCTTGACCACCAGAAACGTCGTATGTTCGTGAATTGGGCTGAGCAGCAACTTGAAAATGATTCGGATTTTCATCGAAAAATCATCTTCAGTGATGAGGCTCATTTCTGGCTGAATGGCTTCGTCAATAAACAAAATATGCGGCATTGGTCACACATACTCCATGAGTCATCATTGCATTCCGAAAATATTACGGTTTGGTGTGGCTTATGGGCTGGCGAAGTTTGGAGAACGTGTTATCTCACGTAATGGTCCTGTCGCCTTGCCGCCTCGGTCGTGCGATTTGACGCCGTTAGACTATTTCCTGTGGGGCTACGTCAAGTCTATGGTCTATGCCAACAAGCCAGCGACGATTGATGAACTTCGTACGAATATCGAACGTGAATTTGCAGCAGTATCGGCCGATTTATGCTTGAAAACCGTCGAAAATTGGGTTCAGCGTCTGGACTTCTGCAAGCGTGCCCGTGGTAGCCATGCAAAAGAAATCGAGTTCCATACAAAATGGCATCGAACGTACTTTCACAGGAATAAAGAATTTCATTGATATCCAAAACAGTTTTTGTTTTTTTTTTTTTTTAATTTTGTAGCGCTCTTATTGAAAAACCCGATATTTAATTGAAAATTTATAACATTCTTGCAACTGCCAACGGTCCATATTATTTTTTTTAATGATCAAAATCACGTTGTTAAATATCAAAATTCAGTATTTATCAATCATCAGCAAATAATTGTCAATTGATATTTTGGCATTTGGGATTTTGTCCAATCCGGGATTTTGGGGAGTTTTATTCTTTTCGGCAGTTTGGCATTCGGGATTTCGTATGTATGGTACTACCCTGATTGATTTCTCTGTTCTTTTGCGTTCCCGCGATTTTTGTGGTCTTTTTTAGAGTCAGTGGTAACGTCAATTCTAGATTTCAATAATGCAATTTTAATATACGACCGAAGTAGACATAATGGTATTTTTTTTTTGTGAGTTTTCATTTGTGAGGGGAGGTAATCACATTTGCTCCTGAAACGCACAGAAGTACAACCCAATAATTGACCCATATTATCCCACAGCAATAAAGTCATAAAACAATTTTTTTGTTGTTTAACCGCAAACCTGACGTTTAACTTTAGAAATTGCGTTTTATTTGTCGATTAAAAAAAATCTTTCCACCGTAAAATTAATTACTCGAAATATTTCCCAAGATGGCGATAGGGTTGCACGGTGGCTGGCCATGATGGCATGATGGGTGGGTTAAGTTGGAATTTCCAAATGCCTTAAAAAATATATAAAATATTTGCTTGGGGTAAATAATTTATTTTCCTAAATGAAAATATTTGACTTTCTTTCCATATCACCACCACCAAAACATTGGGTAATGATGGACAAACCTTTGTAAAAGTTAAACATCAAAACCGGCCTTACTCAAACCCTTGTGCCTTTCTTTTAAGGGTTTTTATGTTGTTTTTTTTCGTGTTAAATACTTAAAATCCTAATCTCTGTGTCTGTGTCCCATTGAAGATGGAAAAGCAAAATATATAAATAAATCCACAGAATCAGGATAACAAAGTGATTTTGGTTCAACTCAACTTCCAACATAGAAGATCCTTATTTTTTTTTTGTATTTCACCTAAATATCCTTTACAATATCCCTTCTTCTTCGTTTTTCCACTGTTTCTCTGTAGCTATATGTATATCCTTTTAGGTAAATGTTGAACTTTTTATTAAAATTAATATTTGTAAAGAAAATACATAAAACCTTACAAGTCCTTTTGAAGAGGGGGTCGGGTCGGTTGTATGATTTTTCCAGGACATAGCTTGCTGATGCTGATGGTCTGTCTGTGCATTGAGTTATACCGTTATAGAGCAACCAACCTGGTGCTATAAGTAAAGGAAGGATATAATTTCACCATCATTCTTCTATTCTCTCTTTCTCTTTCTATCTTTACTCAAACATATATAAAATGTAATTTGTTAGCAGTTACTGTTCATTGTCCTGTGCGTCCTATAGATAGAGGAGTTCTATGACTATAGAGGAGATACGTATCGCGTATCACACGACAACGTACCCTCTTCCATATAGGTATACCCGATAGGAGGTAGGATATATTTACTTACCTGCTGCTGCTGCTGCTGTTCCTGGTCTAGGTACGAAGCTGTGAAAACCAATTGCATATTGTAAAGGTACAAAAAAGAAAGAAGGTGAAAGATGGTATCATCTTGAGTTGTTGTTGTTCATGCAATATAATAAAATGTAGCTAACTAGGTGTAGATATAATATAAAATGTATTATAAAGCCATAGATATAATGTACTTTGGTGTAAAGATGCTTTCAAGATGTTCTTCCGTTATGACGGAGAGGTGTTGCACCAAACATGATTGAGCATAAATTACTTGATTCTTGTAGACATTATTATATAGTATACCTTTCCTAACCTATACTAACTTATATATGTGTAGTTTAACTCCATAAGGAGAGACTGTAATTTCTTAGAAATTGTATTTTATACCGGAAACATGTACCTAGTAGGTAAAAGGATGATCCTGGGCTCAATGTTTTTTCTTCATAACAACTCACATGAGAATACAAAATGAAGAAGATTTAGAAAAGAAAAATAGTTCTTTTCAATTTTCCAAGGAAAATAAGAAAAAAATATATTTTCAATTATTTTTTAAAATAGAATTTCATAAACAAAAAAATCTTTGTATTGTGAGGTTGAATGAAACAACAAAACAACTTGAGTATATGTTTCCACGAATATCCCTCATGAAAGCTGACCTGATCCATAAAAAAGAAGAAAATAATTTTTAAATTTTTATTTCTCTCTGCGATAGAAGGACGGGTTTAACAGGCGGGCTTTGATTTTGTTCAACAAATTTTTCAAACAGCCTGCGTCTTAGTCTTTAAACAAGCGGCTGGTTACATTTGCTCTAAAAAGACTATTTATCAAAAACCGTTAAGTAAAAAATTAACTTAAAAACCTACCAGGAGCAAAAGATTTCAAATAATCACCGTGGAAACCTATAAAAGTTTAAAAGTAACAAAAAAAAAAAACCAAAGCTTGCAGCGCATCTGACAAAGAGAAAGCAACAAGTCTTTGGATGGGTAAGGACTCATAGATCATTTAAACATGAATTTTAGCTTAAATGAAAGCAAAAAGTTTAGTTAAAAAAAGCCAAGTAACTGGCTTTATAACCAGATTCTTCCAAATAGCGATGGTAATTAACCCACCGAAGCAGTTTATAAAGAGTGATTTCTTAGCTGGTTTGGTTTTGGCAACACTGGTTTTGACAGCTGACGTGTGTTTAGTACCTTGTGTCACTGTCAAACAGCTTCAGTTTGGTTTGCAATTTAACCATGGATCGTCTTACAAATGAACAACGCTTGCAATTATTGAATTTTACTATCAAAATTCGTGCTCGGTTCGAAATGTTCATCGCGCGAAAAATTGTGTTCAGCGATGAGGCTCATTCTTGGTTGAACGGGTACGTAAATAAGCATAATTGCCGCATTTGGAGTGAAGATCAGCCAGAAGCATTGCAACAGCTACCAATGCATCCCGAAAAAGCGACTGTTTGGTGCGGTTTATGGGCCGGCGGCATTATTGGGCCATATTTCTTCAAAGATGATGCGAATCGCAGCGTTACTGTCAATGGTGAACGTTACCGAGCGATGATAACAAACTTTTTTTTGCCCGAAATGGAAGTTCTTGACTTGCATGATATGTGGTTTCAACAAGACGGTGCCACATGCCACACAGCACGCGAAACAATGGCGCAATTGCGAGGCGAGTTTGGTGAACAGTTAATTTCACGTTTCGGGCCGGTCAATTGGCCGCCTAGATCGTGCGATTTGACACCATTAGATTATTTTTTGTGGGGGTATGTCAAGGCTAATGTCTATAGGGACAAGCCCGCTTCGATTGACGCACTGGAAGCCAACATCCATGCATTCATTCGTGAGATACCGGCCGATATGTGTGAAAGAATATGCCAAAATTGGACTCAGCGGATGGGCTACCTGAGACGCAGCCGCGGTCAACATTTGCATGAAATTATCTTTAAACATTAAATTGCAAGGTTCAAACTATCGATTCAAATAAATATTTCATTCATTTTTTCGAATTTTTTGTGTTTTTTTTTTAAAGTTCTAAACCTCTTAAAAAATCACCCGTTAGTATTAAAGGTGATGTAAAGGGAAAGCGACAGATAGGATAACAAAGAGAACCCACCTCCAGTCAATGAAGACTCAGTAACACCACCGAGTGTAGAAGAGTTAGAAGTAGTTATAAAAAAGCTGAAGAAGCACTAAGCTGCCAAATCTGATCGTTTACCAGCAGAGCTCTTCAAGCACGAGAAGGATTTGTGGAAAGGCTACATGCATCAACTTATCAATAAAGTTTGGGTGAAAGATAGCATTCCCGATGACTGGTCCTTATGTCATCAGACATCATATGTCCTGCAAGAGCTATTGAGGCATATCCTTGATAAGCATCGCATACAAGGTCCTATCCAACGTATTATGCAGATTTCTAACACTATAATCGGCAAGTACCAGTGTGTCTTCTGGCCAGGCAGATCGACCAAATATTCACTCTCGTGAAAAAAACTTATGAAATCTAGAGTCAGCATCTATCATCGACTTTAAAGTCGCATATCGCATTTGATAGCATTCACCGTCGAAAGCTTTACATGGCGATGGCTGAACTTGAGATCCCAGAAAAACTGATCCAGTTGTGTTGCGTGACATTGGAAAATACGCAATGCAAAGTGCAACTAGGAAAAAGCTCTTCCAAATTATTCCAAATATGCACAGAATTTCGGCAAGGAGATGCGCTTTCAATCTTCATTTCTTCAATCTTGTTCTAAAGCAAATAGTGCTCAGAGAATGCATTAGCATTGAAGGCATTATTTTGAACAGATCCATCCAACTTCTAGGGAATGCCGATGATATCGACATTATCAGCTGCTCCCAATGGATCCTTAAAGAGGCTTTCACTGTAGATGACGAGAAGACAAAACTTGTTAATCTTCCAGAAATTCAAAACAGGTCTATTACTTTGGTGTGGTCAAATCGAGTAAATAGTCAATAATGCTCTAGCCAAGATAGTTTTTGAACGTCAGCCCTCAGGTTCGAGAGTACGAATAAGATGAAACCTATGATTTATAGTCTAAGCCCTCGTTGATGCCTAAAAGCTTAGTCTGACATTTGACAAGGTGTGGCACGAAGATCTTGAATCAAAATTAAAACAGGTTCTTCCTGAAGGACTTTATAAAATTTTTAATTACTTCTTCGGAAATGAATACTCAAAATTCAAGGGAGTTCTATCAGGTTTTCAATAAGAGCGCTACAAAAGTTTTTTTTTTCAAATATAACAAAAACGGTTTTAGATATCAATGAAATTCTTTATTCCTGTGAAAGTACGTTCGATGCCATTATGTATTACACGGGTACGCTTTCAGAAGTCCAGACTCTGAACCCAATTTTCGACGGGTTTCAAGCATAAAATGGCCGATACTGCTGCAATTTCACGTTCGATATTCGTACGAAGTGCATCAATCTTCGCTGGCTTGTTGGCACAGATCATAGACTTGACATAGTCCCACAGGAAATAGTGTAACGGCGTCAAATCGCACGACCGTTTCGTGAGATAACACGTTCTCAAAACTTGGTTTCCAATAAATTGATTGTGACATTCGCTGTGTGGCTTGTGGCGCCGCGCCGTCCTGTTGGAACCACATGTCCTTCAAATCCATATCATCCAATTGAGGCCAAAAATATTCGGATATCATTGAACGGTAGCGATCCCCATTCACAGTAACGTGCCGGTCTAGATCATCACGGAAGAAGTACCGCAAAATGACGCCGCCGGCCCATAAACCACATCGGACGTAGCGCTCCTAACGTTGACGTCACTGACTCCGAATTTCGGTAGTAAATTTTAATTTCAGTTTATTTTTGTTGAGATTTTAACTTTAAACCTTCCCAAACACGAAAAAAAGTAACAAAGTTCGATCTATTTGAGCTGGGGAGTATGCGTATCATATGTGCTCTTGTTTCGACTCGCATTTCCATCTTCTGTGATCTTATTCAGGTGTTCGTATTCATCATCTTACAACGGATTCTTTCTATGGCGTACCTTTTGTATGATGTTGTGGTACTGGAACAACGTATTACTGGTCTATTTATTAGTTGGAAGCTTTTATATATTTAGTCATTTCGGCTACATTCAGGAATTTATCCACCCAAGGTGGTTATTCTTTTCCTACTTTAACATATAAGACCCTGAGACCAATCCTTTTAGAAGGTCATAAAATTCAAATTGACAGGTTCTTCAGCTTTGTCGGCAAAGGCGTGTACACTAGGGTGCTCGGTACATTTTTGTTCTGAGTTTTTATTTTTGGATGCGGGATTAAAAAAAATGCTCCAAATGAAAAATGTCCTAATTCTTTCCAATTTTTTTTTTTTCTATAAGTAGTTGATAGTAGTAAGTAGTTGTAGTACCTCGTGGCATAATGGTTAGTGCGTAGGACTGTCATGCCAAGGGTCTGGGTTTTTTTCCGAGGTACTGCCTCTTGCGAGGAACTGACAAATCCTCCAAGAGTATACTTGTCATGAATAAGTGCTTCTCATCTAGCCGTTCGGACTCGGCAAAAATTGTAGGTCCCCTCCATTCCTGCCAACAACCACGCACACAGGAATGGTTGAGAGTTGTTAGTCGCTAGGCCCTGGTTCTTCATGAGCTGTTGCGCCACTAAATTTAAATTTAATTTAGTTGATAGTTGCCGTAAGGGTTAAATTAATGTCCTCCGGCATACTAGGTGATTCGCGTAAAATCTTCCAAAAAATCAGGGCGTGTAGGTTAAAAGGAGACAGGAAAAGTTTTTTTAAGTTTTATACAAAAAAAAAAAAACTTAAGTACATTAAAAGAACAACGGTAACACCTAAAGTATTATTTTGTAGCTTTTTGGAAAGCCATAAATGCATTATTATGGTTTTTTCAAACAAAGTTCTTTCGATAATAATTTTCAGCAGTAATTGTTCAACAACTTTAAAAAAAAAATTTACTTTTTCATTTTATCAAAAACCAGGAGTTATAAGACCATTAAGCTATATCATTCGAATAATAATTTCGTCGGCTTAGAGTGTAAAGCAGCTAACTTCTATTTTGCATTTTTTACAAACAAATATTTTAAACAAAGTGTTCGCATTACTTGAATAAAACCAAAATAACATTAAATAGTTTTTAACACTCGTTGTTGCCAAATTCAGTGAAATTGAAAAGATTTGATTGACTTTTGTATTTTTTAGCAATTTTTGAAGTGGTCTATAATGGAAAAAAAGTGTGGAGTTGGCCGTTTTACTCTTTAAGCCGACGATTTCATTTTAAAAACTTAAAGCACAATAAATAAATCAAAAATCAAAACAATCTTAATTTTCTAATAATCCATAAGAATAGACTTCTGGCTTTTCAAAAAGCAACAGTGTTGCCATTGTTTTCTCATATATTTTTTACCCATTTTAACTATTTTTTTTAATTCTGTCCAAGCGGGAAGGAATGTAACCCCCCTCTAGGAGCTTTTCCTGAATTTCTAGGAAAATTTATCGTGAATATCCCCTATGCAAATGGGGATGAAAAATAAAAATCTGAAAAAGAAGCTATTTTTATTCATTTACAGCCGATTCAGGCTCATTTAAGGTGAACTTATTTCAACGACTACCATAGGCATAATGTAAACAAATTGCGCTTTTTAAACGACACCATCTTCACTTTCTGTAAACCAGTGTTTCCCAACCTTTTCGTGCTTTGCCCCACCAAGACATTTCCAAAATACTAATGTCCCCTCATATGTTTAATTTTTAATATTCAGAATTTTGAAATATTCATTTTAAAACTTGAGTTATTAAAAATTAGGAAGAAATAACCAGAACAAGAAAATTATGTTCTTAAAGCAATACATTTACACTTACATATTCGCAAACATTATAAAACCCGTCAAAATTTGAGTTGTAAATGATTTTCTGATTTATCAAAAAGGGTACCGAAGCCAAAGATCTAAGTGTTTGCTTCCGGAAGAATTATATTTTTTCCTTGAAGTTGCTTATTAAATGAGTCTAGATTTCTAAAATATCGACAAGGACTCACAAATGTCTAACAATTGACCGTTTGCAAATTTTCGTTTCCAGTAAATTACCCTAGAGCTTAGAGAATGAAAAAGTTTCACAAATATTTTAAAACAGTATAAGTCCCTCATGTTCACATTTTGTTCTTTACAGAATACCTGGAAAAAACGTTCAAAATTTGGCACAAGCAAAAGTTTTAAAATGCCAAGATTGAGTTTGGACTCTTTTCGAAAATAAATAAGTGCGAAAGTGAGTTTTTTTTTGGAAGTTTTAAAGATGTAAAGCAGGGCAACTTTCACCCACGGATATGGGACCTTGACAGGAATTAGCAGTTTTTCTGCATTTTTTTTTGCATTTTTCTTCCTGATTTAGCAGTTCGTTAAATAAGAGTGCAATCGAGTGACCTGCTAACTTCACAGTGAAGTTAGAAGGTAAGGTAGTGTATCTCAGGAACCAAACGTGCTAGGAACTTGCAATTAGGCTAAAATTTTGAAGTACCTTTTTTTGAAAAAAATTTCATACTGACTGCAAAATCGGGAATAGAAATGCAAACAAAATGCAAAAAAAAACTGTAAATTCGTTCTTACCCGAATCACAATTTGTTGGAACTTCATGACAAATTTAAAAATCCTTACCCCCATCAAGTATCAAGTCTTATATTTATCAGCTCAGTCTTTCAGTTTGTGGGCCTGGAAGAATATAAAAATAGCTAGACAACAAAATTGCCGGTTTACCTACTTTTTAAATATTCTCAATAATCCTAATGTCATATTTTGAGTTCGCATATTTTAACGAATGTGAAATTTGCCTAAAGTACCAAAATTGGCCAAAACTGCAAAAAATTATAAGAAATGGTAAAGTTTGTAGGTTTTGAATTAAAAATACTTCTTTAACATTTTATATTAAGCCCTTAAGCATCAACTAAAATTAATCGAATTATATTTAAGTCTATTCTTGCTCCATAAACTCTATGCGCAATTTATTACGAAATTTAGTATTCTTAATTTTTTTATTTTTCTTAGAGTTGTTTTCCTTAGTTTTTCTGCTTAAAATTTTTTGTACGATTTTTAAAAGCATCCATTTCGATAGGAAATTAAATTTCAAACAAAAAGTTTTAAAAGTAAATTTGTCAAATTCGGCTTAGTTTCCGAGTTATACCAAAAATATTGAAAGGTATTTATAAGTAGGTATTAGGTATAATAATATCATTGGAATCTTAACAATAAATGCTAAACGAGAACCAAGAGCCAGTCACAAAAAAATACGAGTTTTTTCCATAAACGATAATCGTTTAACGTAATCGCATTTTAACGATAACCCCGTATTATGAACGATAATAATCGTAATACATACATACGTAATTAAGGCTCTCCCTCAAACCAATGACTGTAGTGGAAGTAGGCGTGAAGGTGAAAATATTTTGTGCTATCAGATGGGCATTAAGTTGATTTCCCAGATTTAGGAATTAAAAAGATATTTGAATCTTTCCATTGAGTTGGAAATAAAATTGTGTGATTGATTTTGAGACATTTAGAAAGTAAAATCGGACCTTAGAAAGTCTAGATTCTGAAGATTGAGAAGATCCCAGCTTTGTGACCAAAGCCCTAAAAATTAGATCATTAAATATTTAAACAAATCTTCAATACCTTCAATTTTCATTCCGTATAATAGGCCTAAATGTATGTTTTATTTAAAATTTGAGTGTAGTTCGAACAACATGATACAAAAATTATATCTGCTGGAAAATTCCTTAATAACCAGTCAAATAAATACCATCATACATTTTACATTACCCAAAATGTTGTCTCATGTCAATATCACAAAATATATTTCAAAATTTCAACAAAAATATTACATATGTACATAATATGTCATCGACCAGGTTTTTTGGGAGCATAACCACAACAATTTATTCGTCTCTAAATGAATCTGAGTCTGGAGAAAAGAAAATTGGTATGTCAGTCAGACAGATAGACATCATATGCAAAGTGCCAATATACCTTCTATACTCGTAGTCGTAAAATGATGACACGAATGCTTCTGACAGTTCTAGAGAAGAAATAAAATGATATTTCGTTGTTTGCTGTATAAATTCTTCGACAGGAAATCAAAGCAAAAAATGAAAAGAAAAAACACAAAAACAAACAAAAATGGAATAGCATTTTAGAAAGAGGCATAAGAACTGAAAAGATCTAAATAAAAAAAAATAAAACAAAACCCATAAGGCTATAGGTGCATAGAAGACCACGCTTTAGGAGTGGAAGCGAATGTAAATTACCTAAGAGAGATCGAAGGAGGATGGTTCTTGAGTTTCTATTTCCAATTCTAATTATATGTGTTGTCCTTATGGGACAAACTGACAATGACCAAACAGAAGTGTTTGGCAGGCATAGACTTAATTTATTAATGAGATTATGCCAATAGCATTGCCTTATTGAAATTTTGTGTAATAGGCAATTGTTTTTCTTTAAAAATCTATTTGTATCCACTAGTACGTTTAGAACTTAAAACTCGAATTCTAATAACATTATTGTCTAATTGACAAACTTCAATAAAACGCATTTTAATTAACCTAGAACTCTAGAAAACTTTATTTTGGAAAAAATGCCCTTCATTGCGTATTTTCTTATCACAAAATGAAAGCAATTGATACAGATTACAGGTGCAAGCCACACCCCCGCATGTACTCCAACATTAAGTACAAAATCGCAAGAACGCTGAAGGCTGTTTTTAGCGTGGAGAAAAACTGAGCTACTTATCATAATTATGAGCTACTCATTATTATTTTCTGCAGCCCTGAACGCTACTATCGGACATTCCAATAATCTTTCCAGTCAGTGCTGGAAAATTGGTTGGTTGGTGGGTGGAAAAAATCAAAACGTCACATTTAGGTTACGACAGATAAAAATAAACAGAGAAATACTCGGTTTCGGTCCCGCTCTCACTCACACTTATAAAACAGTTTTCTTTTATTTTTTTTTTTTTAGTTTTTGTGATGCAATTATTTAGTAAATTTTTGCATTCTGCACTCTTGTGCAATAAAACCTTTCAACTGATATATAATTTATATGCTTTCGGCTTTTGTAGACCGTGGAAATTTTACCACAAAATTCGTGTTTGCCGTTTTATTATATGATTTTAAAAATTCTAGCTTTGTGTTTCAAATGCTCGTATTTTTGTAGAAAAATTATTGAGAAATTCTAAAAATGTGCGTTTCCATTTGAGAGTATTTCCACTAGAAAATTGTAGAGATAGATTCTTGGATATTTGTCTTCGCTTCTAGTGAGATAATATAAACGTTTCTGTTGGTAATATTCGTGAAGATTTTTACACTTTCGTGGATGTATTTTATGAACTTCCGCATTATTAAACTGGCGAAGAGTACGAATCCAATGAGGAAATATGGAGAGAAATCGTAACCGACTACAGCGACAATGCCAAAGAGAATATTTCAGATGGAATTTCTACACGTGCGGATAGTTGTTTTTAGCCATTTTTGTCAAACAAATACAAAAGCTAATAACTAATCAATGATTTCTTAAAGATGGATAAAAATATTTGAAAGCCTTCACCTAATAGGTACAGTACATCATCAATATTTTTCTTTTATCAACTATTATATCTTCAGATGTGTTAGATAAGATATCCGGCATGTTTTAATT
Organism: Dasysyrphus albostriatus; assembly: GCA_946251815.1. Classification (NCBI taxonomy): domain Eukaryota; kingdom Metazoa; phylum Arthropoda; class Insecta; order Diptera; family Syrphidae; genus Dasysyrphus; species Dasysyrphus albostriatus. The sequence continues at coordinate 25,178,551 of OX276336.1, read as the reverse complement.
ATCCAGAGTGTTAGTAGTTCCTTTGTCAAGAAATTTATCCGTGAAGTTATTTTATCTTTATGTACGAAAAACTCAAATAATAGTTTCCCCAAAGGGTTGTCAGGTCTTTTTTAAAAAGTAAAAAATAGTAATATGTTGATGGGTCTTTGAATTCGACATTATGAAAAGGGTAAGCTTTGATACATGTGCCAATGAATTAAACGTCTATAGTAAAAGGAAATGAGAATGTTCTTTTTTTTTTTTCTTACATAAATAACCTTTTTGGTAATAATATCACGTCCCTTGATAGAAGCCAGTAAGGGGTATATGTGTTTATAAAGGAAAAAATGGTTTAACACCGGAAATAGGTCGCGTTTCTTGGATATAAAGGCAAAAGGTTTATAAGGTAATCTATTATTAAAGGAAATAGGGTACGGAAAGAATTGGTATTATGTATATCCTTCTGCATGATGAAGTTGGTGCCGCTTTGAAAAATTTAAAATTTAGTCCTTAAACTAGTTATGCATAGTTTATGTTGGAATTTGTTGATACCACGTTCAGGGTCGGCGCAAAAAATAGAAAATGTGTTTTAAGTTTGAAAAAGTTGTTCAGTATTTTGTTGCATAAAAATGCTCATTGTGCTGTCGATGTGGACGGAATTAAGCTCATAAGCCAATATAAGACTAAGTTATAAGATTATAAAACTAAGCAAAAAGACCATATTTTAAATCAGAACATCTAATCTATAGGAGAGACAACACAAAAATGGCTTCCTTCATTGGGGAATTCCACATAAGGGAATCTTTCAAGTGGAAATGTTATGATCCTTCAGTCCAAATCATAAAACTGTCAAACCAAAAAAAAAAAAAAAAAACTATGATACCAACCATGCAAAAATGTTTTCTTAGCCAAAGGATATTCTATCCATTGCCATAATGCATCCCATATATATAATGAAAAAAACCAAAACCAACGACCTTTACAATAAGATTCTAACCCTGAGAGGATAAAACTTTAAGTCCCATTGAGAAAGATTCCACATCACTGGTTCTATAGTGTGCTTGCATCAAATTCTCATCATCATTGCCAAAAAGTTTTCCAATTTTCTTGCTCAGCAAAGGAGTAGAATTAAAAAGTCATCAATGTGCTTTTGTAGTGTATGTAAGGTATGTTGTGTTTCGTTCGACTATACAAGACGGATACTATTTTTTTTGGCAAAGGAATCCAATTCCACGCGAGTTCCGTTGTTACAAAAGTTTAAAAAAAAAAATCAAACATTATCGGTGCCAAAAAACCAAATAATAGAAGTCAAAATGAACGCTAAAGTCCTGTGATCCTGAGTCAATTGCAAAATAATTGCAATCTTATTTCTATTTTTCTGTACGATGTGCAATGTGCTGCCGCAATGCACATCCTCCTTTGAAGCACATCCTTTCGAAGAAATACCAAATTAAATGTTCTAAAAGACAAAGGGATATTATAGTGTGATTGGAAGCAAAACTTCTTTAGCGTATTTTTTTTTTCGTTTAAACTTCCTCAATAAGATGAAGATCCTAGGAAAATTAAATATAAAAATACAGGAAGCAATAAAATATGATGAAAACAAAAAAGGAATAGAACGGAAACTTAACAATGTTGTTGACGAGAGGGTGAAGCCAATCCATTATCCTGGTTTATAGCTTAATTCTCTTTGCTTTTGGAAACATCAGGAGCGCTACTAGCCAATTGGGTGCCTTCATGTGAATTTGTTTGGATATATAAATTGTATTCCCTTTGAATTTGTGGAAATTAGTATCGCATAGATAAGCGATTGAGAAAATAGTTTTACTGATCGCTGCTAAAAATTCCATTTCAATTCACTTTGTACAAAAAATCGATTATCACAAACCCCTTTTAGATTTTGCTTGAATACAATTTCTTCATTTAACTACATACGTTCATACGTATATTCAGATAAACAAAAAGGATAGAAACATTGTTTTCTTTGAGGATTGGGCAGAGAAGGCGATATAAAGCTGCATTTTTGAATGTCTGACCGGAATCACCCTTTCACTTTGAAGATTCACGTTTATTAAAAAAAAAATGGAAAGTGATTGTAATAGATTTGTGTTAAATTTAAATGACAATAATTATACTATTCATCTTATTTTACTAAAAAAAATGTCTAATAAAATTGACAGATTTGTGAAAGTGTTAATTTGTATTAAAGATGGCTACGGCTTAGCACACATAAAACAATTTATCAAAATCGTAGAACCCGTTTTTGGTTTAGAGTGCTAAAAAAAATAAGGTAACAGTTTTTTTTAGTGTAGTTTAGTGGTTTAGAGTACTAAAAAAAATTACGGCAACAGTTTTTAAAAATCAACGGTGTTGTTTTTGAAGCATTGAGTTTTTCAAAGAAAAAAAAACTTACTCAGCTTATTTAAATTCTGCACTTTTTGGCTCACTTTTCCTTTACGACCTCCCGAATCTTGATACGCCGATGGTCTCATTCGATAGATATTTACTAAAAATCACCAAATATCACAATTTAAGGGTGACGAAACATTTATAAGTATTTTGAATTAATTTTTAAACTTTCACTTTTTCCATACAAAATCTATGGAAAATAAATAAAGACTCAAATGTCATTGTATGCTAAGTACTACCAGATGTACACTTTGGTTTTGGGATATTTTCTTTTAATCCATGTTTTTTAAACGCCAAAGAAACTTTGCATACATCAAACCTTGCCCCACCCCAAATCCTATAATGAACCCAAGCAGGGGGGTTTCACTGTTTATATGCACTAATGTTGTATGCAAGCACTGTATTTATATAAGCAAGTCTTAAATTTCCCTCAAAATTTCCCAAAATAAAAACACAAGGGAAACAAAAAACATGTCTGGCAATACTAAACAGACCATTTGACATTTCTTTGATTTGTTATTGAAATGGAGTATTATCTTCATTAAACAAAAAGTTCTAAAATTAATTAAAAATACTTATAAATGTTGCCTATCCTTAAAATTGAGATATTTAGTGTTTTCTGGTGATAATATCTATGCAATGAGGATATCCGCGTTTCCAAATTCCTGGTGTAAAAATTCGGTAAAAAAAACCGCTTTTCAAAAGCTTAAAAATTTTTTAATTGCATATAGGGGCGTTTCCTCAACTTAAGATTTGGAAAATTTTCTATTGAGATACCTACCTACCCCTAAAAAAAAAATCAACTTCGAAATCGGGATGTCGTAAAGTAAAGTCGCCCCCATTTATTTACTTTACAAAATAAAACACTTTACTTTTCTTTACTACAAAAAGTTTATTGCTCACCAGTGAAATTGTTCCACCAACTTTTCACTTTTATTACAAACAACTTTATTTATTCTTATTGTCTACTGCTGATCAAACATGTGCCTTTTTATACTTGTTTGGCAAGCTCTGGATACTGAATTAATAGGCGTTTTTCTTTTTTAGTTCAGAGTAGAGCCCGAACTGTCAAACAAAAAATTGTGTTTCCTTTAGCTCTGAGCTTTCAGAGCTTAAAATTCGTGTTTCTTTTTTCGTTCTGAGTGTGTTCTGAGATTGTTCAGAGTGCACTCTATGAAATCAGAATAAAATGACCGAGCAGACAGATTTAATGCTGAACACAAGCATTTAACAGCTAGTGTTCTGTTCAGGAGTGTTTCCAAAATAATTCAGAGTGCTCAGAGCATGCTTGGTTCAGACCAGAGGATGTTCAGGACATGTTTGACATGCTCGGACTCTGTTCAGAGCTCTATTCTGAATTAAAAAAAGAAAAACGCCCAATATTCAAGTATCTACTTCTAGAGCTTTCCCAAGAGGAAATTTTCCATAATTTCCCTTTCCAAGGCTCTTATTTTGACATTTAGTACTAACATTTCTAAGCTCACCAAAGCTGGAAGATGGCGCTTCTGGATTTGAAATTTCTGTTCGCTATAGTCCATTCGAGAGTCGCTACAGTTCAGATGTGAAAGTCGTTACAATATATTGGTATTTCTTAAAAAATCACAGATAATTCTTTAAAAATTTTAATAAAATATAAAATTCAATCGTTTTGGAAGATTCTGCAGAAGAAATAAAATGCACAATTGGGCTCTACATAACTTTAGACTCTCACATTTGTACTATAACGACTCTCGGATGATCCATAATGACTCTCGAATGAAGAAGCGCCATCTTCCAAACTATAAATAATACAAAAAGCTACAGAGAACTTTGGTGAGCTTTAGTACTTTTAGCCCTAGCTGTCAAAATGAAAGCTTTATTAATAAGGAAATGGAAATTTATAGGAAATTTCCCCTATGGAAAGCTCTAGAAGCAAATACTTGAACCTTCAAGGTATTTCGGGAACCTGTGTGATGGGTATAAAAGGACATGTATGAACCGCAGTGGACAACAGTTTAATTTTAATCTTGAATGAGTAAAATTAGTTGTAATATTAAAAGTGAAAGGTAAAGTAGGTGATTTAATTTCAGTATAGTTGAGTGGTGATTAATAAATTGTTTTGTAGTTGGATAGTAAAGTGTTTTGGCTTATGAAATAAATAAGTGGAAGTTTAAATAAAGTAATTAAGTTCTATTAACGAACCTGAGAAAATACGAGAATATAAGAAAAGTATTTGAATAGTAGTTTTCTTTATTGAATAAAATTCTCGTAAAACGGATCTTTCAAAAAATGATTGGAAATGGTTTAGCCATAAGTAAGAAAATCAAAGATCAAAAAACTGTTAAAAAGCATACCGTTATCATCAGTGCACGAATCGAAAACTTGCCCTATAGTCTATCAGGCCCGTGAGAAGGAATCAAACAACGTTTTTTTTTTTCTTAAAATTTTTCATCGTTCTAAAGTCCATAAAAAACGACAAGGAATTAACTTTTCAACAAAAAAAAGTTTGATTCAAGTGAAACACATATACGGGTTTTCCCAAAAGGTTATTTACAAAATTTTATGTGATGGTAGGGTCCTTAGAAAAAAACATCTCAAAATTGTTTTTACTATTCGGGATTTTGCAGTTTACCAAACCTTAGGTGTAACCAGCTGTACTGCTAACTTCACTTTAGCAGTACTTGCTCTTTTCTCAGAAATTGGGCTAAGCTATCAATCTAGAATGAGGTTTGAATTTACAGTTTAATTTGCATTTCAAGAAAAGGATCACAAACAATTTCATATTGCACTCTGCTAACTTTACTGTGAACTTACCAGAACAGTTCATTTCTTAGTGACGGAGCTACATAGAAATTTGCCAAGAGGCTCCAAATTAATAGTTTTTTATGTATTTCAAGAAAAAACTGAGTTCAAATTCTGATGCCCAAAGACAAAAAGAATCGAAAATTCCAGCACAGTTAACTTCACTGTAAAGTTAGCAGAACAGTCCGTTTCTCAGTAACAGAGCTATCTAGAAAATTCTTCTTCGATTTTCTGGATATTTTGATCTTCAAAATTTGGACTAGATTTTTTCTTAAAGTACATACAAAATGTCAAATTTGGACATAACTTCAATTTTCTAGCTGGCTCCCTTACTGAGTAAAGAACTCTTCTGCTAACTTCACAGTGAAGTTAACAGTGCAAAATGGAATTTCCGATTTGTTTGTCAAATTTGGACTTCAAAATTTGAATTGAGTTTTTTTTGAACAGCATTAAAACTGAGAACTTAAATACAATTTTCTGGCTAGCTTTCATACTGAGAAAAGGGCTGTTCTGCTAACTTCGCAGTAAGTTAACAGTGCAAAATTGATTTTTGTTTTTTTTTGTCAATTTCAAAACTTCAAAATTTAAACAGATTTTTTTTTGAAGTGCATGAAAATCTGCGAATTTGGAGACTTATTGAAAATTTCTAGCTAGCTCCGTTACTGAGAAAAAGACTGTTCTGCTTAGGTCACAGTGAAGTTAGCAGTGAAAAATGAATTTATTTGATTTTTTTGTCAAATAAAGACTTCAAAATTTAGGCTTTTTAATTTCCTTGAAATGCAAATTAAACTACCAATTCAGAGCCTCATTTCAGATAAAAAGTGAGTCTGGTTTCTAAAAAAAAGCATGTGCTGCTTACTTCACAGTGAAGTACAGGGGGTCACGCCCAATATTTGGTAAACTTCAAAATCCGGAATCGAAATGCATAAAAAAATGAAATGCAGACTAAAATTGTATTGCTAACTTCACAGACGTGTAAATTTCGTCCCCTGTCTGTCAAGCTATTTATAGTCAAATTCTTTTGAAGGATGGCTACGATGCCAAAAAAATAAGAAGCCCTTAAAATTATCACTTTTGCTTACTTAAATATAATATACATTCTTTCGTCCCCGTCATTAAAAGTGGTATAATTAGTTGAAAAAAATTCTATGTAATTTTTTTTTTTGAAATCTTATACATTGTACTTAATATAAAAATAAATTTTTCTTTCTCATTTGAACGGTTCGTAAATGGATTTTCAACAGCTTCCACGTACAAAAATTGGGAACGAAACCATAATTTAGCGAACACAGCAGATTTCATTCGATCGTGAAAACGAATTTTATTTTGAACGAACCAAAAACTAAGATTCGCGATCGAATTAAAATAGAACTCCTTTTAAATTCTTTACGGGAGAACTTTGATTCATTCTCCGAACCTTGAATTGTTGAACATTTTTTTTTTCAAAGAAATAGCAGAAATTAAAATATAACCATTTTTCGATTTTAATAAAAAAATTTCTTCAGTTATGAAAACCTGTAGTTTTCTACGCCATTTGTGTTAAAAGTACCCACTCAACCTCCTTGATTTTTAGTTTTTCCCCACTCCACCCCCACCTATAGAAAATAAAGTGTGGTGCCCGGGTGGAATACTCAATAAGCCTACCCTATTCCAGCGCTCCTGATGCTCGTTACATACATGTATAGAAAATAGAAAACCAATGTGAAGAAGATACATGAATCGAATCGATTATTTTATTTTATTTTTTGCTCGCTCTAAGAAATGTGTATTTTTCGTTATAAGGACTATAGCGATCTATCATCATTCATCACTCTTTTTTTGTTCCTTATACATTAGTTTATCTAAGTATACTCGTATGTGGGTGTATATTTGAGTGTATGTCAACGTACATAGAAGTGATGATAAAAAGTCCTTCTTTTGCAACTTTAAGTTGAATCACACAAACCAAACAAGAGAAAAAAAACAGCATTCCAAAAAGAAACAAATTGAAATCGAAGAATGAACGACATTTGAATATTAAATTTGTTATATTACAGTCGAAACTCTCCTTGATGAAAGCTTTTAAATTTAAAATTTTCATTCAATCCATTAGATTAGGGATATTTTTGGGTTTGTACTTCCCTGTTTTTTCTTACTTAAAAAAGTCCATTGAGTCAAAATTTTCATACTTGACAAGGAAATTTGAAAATTCCAAAAATATAGTTTTTTTGGTATGTTGGATTAAAACGTCTAACAATTCTGACAAAAGCAGAACCAATAATGAATGGTTCGGGAAAAAAACAGAATTATCAGTAAATGGTTACAAATTAGTACTTTGGAATTTATTGAAACATTTACTTACCAGCCATTTTGAATTCAAGCAAAATTTTAGGATATTTTAGTTTTGACTTAAAACATATTGGAGTATATTCATAGATGTTATATAAGCTGTTACAACACAAAACTGAAGTTTTTCTGTTATGGTTTCTATATGATAAACTCCAGATTTGGTAGCTAGCAAAAGCTTAAACAACATCTTTGAATATGCCCAGTTAAAAACGATTTTCAAAACTTTCTATTTTTTTCTCTTTTCTCATTCATTTCCCGTCCTTTATAAAGAAATTAAGCTAAATATTCATTTATTGAATTTTACTGAAAATTCTAAGAGAGCTTTGACTGTGTATTTTTGAGTATATCCTTTGTACAGAGTACAGAGCTCTTATGCCTCATGTTTTAGGGATCTAAGTCGAAAATTTTCTTTTCTATTCCATGCTCCTGCTGTGAAAAATTATTGCGAAAATTCCTTTCAACTATAAGCCATTGAAAACTGATGTCGTTTCATTGAGATTTCTTTTCTTTTTTTTTTTTGATTCTCAAAAGGTACCTAGCTGAAGGTATTTTTTGAGATTTAAAAAAAATGTTTTTGAAGTTTAAATTGATTCCTGGAATGATTATTGTTTTCCACTAAACTTTATATGAAACGATTGTGTAAAGTTTATACCTACGTAAGATGTCTTTTAACGAGTATTGTGCTATGCCGATGGAAAATAAAATTGGTACAAACACAAAATATATATAAGAAACCCAGAATATGCAAGGAATCAATATCCAGTTGCAAGAAAAGTGTAGTCTTGTAAATAATGTAAGCAAAGTTGTTCTAGAATTGCCATAAAAATTAAGAGCTGGTTTTTCGAAGGAGTTTAAAATCAACTGAAGATCAACGTATAACGAAAGATAATAATATTCTTCATTTTAGAGATGAGTTATATTTTGGAATTTGAGAAGGTTTTGAATGAGAAAATGCCCCACTGCCATTTCGTTAAATTTCTATATTATATCTTTGTAAATCAAAGAACAGAAGTTATTGGTAATATGCTTTTAAAGTTCTGCGAAAATTACGAGGGTGAAAAACCTAATTAAATGTTTATTTTCACAAATTGAATTTCATTTAATTTTTTAAAGAAAATTAATTATTACTACTTAACTGCCTCTGCCTACTGGAACTGACAAATCCTCCAAGAGTATACTTGTCATGAATAAGTGCTTTCTCATCTAGCCGTTCGGACTCGGCAAAAAATTGTAGGTCCCCTCCATTTCTGCCAAAAATACGCACACAGGAATGGTTGAGAGTTGTAAGTCACTAGGCCTTGGTTCTCCACGAGCTGTTGTGCCACCAAATTTATTTATTTTTTAATTATTATTACAAACTTAAAATTAAAAAAACTATTGTATAGTTTAAACCATAATCTTAGTACCTTAATGACTAAGTATAATTTTATTTAATTTAAAAGATAAATGTTTTTTTTTTAAATAATATTCTTAATTTATTAAATTCTAAATTATTTAATTTAACATAAATTTTACCTTTCCATTAACATACATTGAGCTTATAGAAAACAAATAAAATATTTTTCCCACTATTAAGTGAACATATATAAAAGAATTTTCATGCAGTTATCAACAAATCAAATTTAATTAAGACTATTTCTTGAAGTTGATTTGTTCATTAACACGTTTATTTTTATTTGTTTGTCTTTCTAGGTAAGTCTTGCAAATCACATTACAATTTACCTCCTCAAAGTAAGTTAACATAGAAAAAAAAAAACAAAATTAAATTAAACAACTCCGTGATGACTCCGTAACCATTGACCGTAAGCATGACCATTAATATTACTTTTAGGGGTCAATTACCACAGAAAATCACACAAGGACTCTTCCCACCCATTTTACTATAATACCGAAAAAGGAAAAAAAAAGAAAATGAAAAAGGAGCTTTACTTATAGATTTATAGGCCTACAGCTTTTTGAATTTCTATTTAAAGGTCAAGTAATTAACATTCGATTTGATTCATGATCCACAAAAAAAAAAAAACCAACAACAAATAAAAAGTAATACAAAGACAAATAAAAACAGAAATGTTATATAATTAATTTTCGAAACACTGACGCGGCCGGCGTGGTACGTCGGCCATTAAACTTTAACAAGAGTTTATACACTTTCCTCGGCCATGAACTTCTTTTTTGCTTTGATAATCATCACCACCTCTCTAAATTGCTCAAAGTCCACTTTTGTTATACTCTAATAAGAGTTTGTGTGCTTTTGATTCGAGTTTTATCTTTGAAAAAATACCTATACATTATTCAGGTTAAAATAATGTATGACATACATGACACAAAATACACACATAAAGTCTTGAAGCTCAAATATATGAATTTTATGTGGTATATAGAAAAGAAAACGTATGCAGAATTTGACATAAAAAAAGTATATTCCCGAAAATTGGCAACACTGAAATTTTTTCCCGAAGGTATGTCCACAACCGATATTTTTTCAACACGCGTTTGGCGTCTTGAGGTGTTTCCACAACTTTTTTGATGCTAAAAGTATTAAAAATAACCACCAACAAGAAAAATCTCACCTTTTGACATACAAAAAAGTGGAAGCATTGACATTTTATCCGAAAGTGCGTCTATTCAACACCTATTTTGTGAGGTATCGATTATTATTTCCTAATTCTAACTTGGCAGCTGGAGGTGTTTTCGCAACTTTTTTCAATATCAAAAATTTAAAAAAAATGGAGGTTCCACCCGCGTTGACATAAAAGTATGTTGTCCAAAAGCGGCAACACTGAAATTTTACACGAAGGTGCGTGTACTCAACACCTACCCTTAAAGACATCAGTCGTAACTTCCATCATGGCAACTTTCCAATTATTTTTTAGTTCGTTTTTTAATTTACCACTTGCCACACACTGGGCACAATTTTTGACAATCACACAATGGTTTAGACGTAGCTTTTTTATGTTTTGGGAACTGACGTTTCCTTTGGATCGAAATCCGTCCCGTGCAGTTCACTCAATTTTTCCTTTCGAAGCCTCCAACCTTTTTCATTCTGGCTTATGGATGGTAATCCAAGCTGAAAAGCAATACATACGTAATAACGGCTGAAAGCAGTTACTTGTAGAAAAGTTAAAAGTTAAAGTTGAAACCCAAAGAACTTGACTTTTGGATTCGTTGTCAGAACAGAATAATGTTGTGGCAACTTGTTTGGCATCCTAATGCCGTTTTCGATTGTATTTTCGGACTGTTCTACTCCTTTCTGATTCCAGTCGAATATGAAAACATAATTATGTCAAATTTACACACACACTACTGAATGACGCCATTTTACAAAATATCTTCTTCAAGCATTTATCACTTTTGACAAGTAGTCCGACGAAAAACTGTATATGTATGCGTTTGTTCCAAATCTACTCCTTCTTGAAATCGGGAACAGAAAAAGACTCCGAAAACATTACTCGGAATAGCCAATCGAAGGCTTTTGGGCGGTGTTTACATTGCATTGAAAAACTGCATTTTTTTTGACGTTTCAGTATTCATATCTTGCTCCCACTTCTTCAGCAAAGGAAGATGTAAATACTGAAATGTCAAACAAAAATCCAGTTTTTCAGTCCAATGTGAACACCGTCTTGGAGTAGTAGGAGTCAAAAAGGAGTGGAAAAGGGGAACGTCAAATGTCAAATCGAAAACGACATAAAAGTCCTAAGCCAGTTCGTATTTGGCTGATCCATTTAAACTCCCTGGTCGATTAAAGCAAAATGGAGAGCAACCATTTATAGTCACAGGTCACAGTAGCCCAAATCCTCACAGAAGCAAGTGCTTGCTAACAAAAAGCATGCTGATTCTCTAAATTATTGACAGATTTAATCTGCAACCAAAGACGTTGCTAACGTATTGCTGAAAATTAAAAATGTTTTCATCAGATAATACCAAATTCTGCAGATATCCGGCTGCGTGCAAGGCTTTCAATACTTTTGATCGTCGAAGCTAAACATATTTTGCCTAGTGTTAAATCCTGTACCATTTGTATTTTGCTGAATTGTCGATCAAAATTTGAACCACGACTGGTTTTAAGAGCTTTACTCTTCCACGCATTGACAGTTCATAGCAAAAGTGACGTTTGCATAAAATTGGGGATAAGCTGAAACAAGAGAACTAGCATTTGCGTACGATATACCGATAACAAAGTCATTCACACAGGTAGAGGACTAACACTACGTTTTAATTAGGCCAAATAAGGTAATTTCGTTGAAAATTTCCAAATTCGATACAAAATTCACTTTGAAATGAGATAATCTCAACCAAATTTGCACGAAATCAGGTTTTAAATTAAGTCAAAAACCTTATGAACACATCCTATTGGCCACAGTTTGAAAAGCTTTTTGTATGAAAATGTCAATGCTCGATAGGTAGTTATAGGTAAAGTAGAAAGAAAAAAGGAACAACAAGAAGCGATAAACAGCTAGTTTAAAATCAAAACTGAAATGAGTGTAAAACGAAATTACCAAATAACAAATGAAAACACTTTTTCTTGTGATTTGCTAGGTTTCATTGAACAAAAAGAGCTTTTTTTCCTTCAAAGGCACATTTATTTGAAATTCAAACAAATAATTACAAAACCACAATATTTTGCCCTACTAAAGATCAAATCAATTACAATTACAATTAGTTTGTATTATTAACTGAAAATGTGATTAAGTTTTCAAGACAAAACGTACTAACACACTCAATAATCTTCACCATACGACCTACAAAAATAAACTAAAAAAAACAAGTGGGAAACAAAATAAAATCCCTGTGTGAGACTCAATTTTTTATGGATCCAACAAGTACCGACGAAGTGGATCAGTGAATTCTCTTGAAGGGTCAGCCTGTCAAAGCATCAAACTGCACTACCTTACCATAAAAGCCATCTACCTGCCTGAGTAAGAATTAATATTTGGATCTTTGAATTGTTTTTGTATAACGTGTTAAGAAATGACCTTGACCCAGGTCCGTGGTAGGAACTAGTACTTGGAGAAAAACTTAGCTACTTATTATACGCTGTGTCTTCATTGGCAATATTTGAGCCGATGGTAATTGGAATGAGAATGTCCATTTATTAACTTGTTGTACATTTTCTTTGCCAGGCAATTTCAATTCATTGTATAATTTTAACTCACTATATTTTGTTCATGTGCTTTCTCATATTCTACCCTTTAATTGCAAAAATGGAAGAAAAGGCCATTCAAAATAACCGAGAACCCCATTTTTCCTCAATTTTTGCCTCGCTGATGGAAATCATCAATTGCCTCTCATATTTATATTGCCATTTAAAAACCGTTTCAATTTGCATTATTCAAGGCAATAGCAATGGCAATGAATGAGGCAACTTATTGCCTCAAATATTGCCAGCAACTGTTTTTATTACTTTCTGCAGCACTGAACGCTGCCACGTGACATTCCAATAATCTTTCCAGTTAGTGCTGGAAAGTTGGTTGTTTGGTAGGTGGAAAAAATCAAAACGTCACAAAAAATAAAAACTGAACAGGTCCTGAATGAACAACAATCAAAGAAAATGGAAATATAATTTATTTCCGCGAAAATTGTACCACGAAATTCGTGTTTGCCATTTTATTATATGATGAAATTCTCTAGCTGCTCCTGGTTTTCCGTAAGTACATTTAATACAAACTAAAATACGGTGTTCAAATCTATAGAGCAAAACAAATTCTATAGATTCATAACTTATTTATGACGCACTGTGAGTTGCGAGTTACACAGGCAAGAATTGAATATCTCAAGGCTCATTGAATTAAGTAAATTAATTTTACTGCTTTAAGTTATATTTTTTCTATTTATATACAAAAAAAATTAAAAACATTTTTGTATTCTTGGAAAAATTGTTAGCTGTTGATTATTATCACCATTAAAACAAGGTTGCCATGTACTGAAGTAGTTCGATAGCCCAATTTGATAAATTCTGTAGCCCAAAATTGGAGCCGATTTGAGCTATTTATAGCCCAATTAAGATTAGGCTGTCATACTAAAAATGTGTTGGCGATTTTGGAAAAAGATAATGCAATTTCAGATAAATAGCACAATCTGGCAAGCCTGCATCATTAAAACCGTTTTATGACTTCTTATCATACAAATAATGAGTGTGTTCACAATCCGATTGTGACGAATATAATTTTTGTCAGAATTCTTATAACTGTGTAAACATGTGCATAGATAACTCTCATCGTGTTATCGTTTAGTAGAGCTACATTTAGAACTCAAGGCAAAAGGCAATAAAATATCAATTCTAGTGCACTCTGACGCAGGTAAAAATATTTTTGGTTTCATATTTTTTTTCCCCAAAGTTTAAGGTAAATAATGTTCAAATAAATATTTGATTCATATAAAAATTGTTTGGACTTCGTTTTTCTTTTTGAAGAAATGGTATTCTGAGTTCAAAAAAGCTACCTTACACATTTTTTGACATAATTTTTCCGTACTTAAGAGCCACTATCATTACAAAACAAATTACCTACAATTTTCATTTTTGAGGGTTTTTATCAGTTTTGGAACCATTTCACATCAAAACTACTGGTATCGCTCATTCAAGGTTATTCATCAAAATTTTAAGCAAAAAAATTAAAAATCGTTTGAAAATGTTTATCCTTCTTATTTTGCTGCAAACAGAAATACAATTTCCGTCACCTGCACTCAATTCAAATAAGAATTATCATAATGGCTAGTCCTTATGCCTTTACTTAACGATTATTTTTTGTTTGTTTTTTTTAATAAATTAAGCAAAATATCTTTGGCTGACAACTAAACTTCGTCAACGTCTTATTATACATATCTGTCATCCTTAATAATAAAGTAGACATTTCGCAAACAAAAGTTATCATCATCAACAAAACAACCAAAAAGAGTAAAACAAAAAAGTTTTCTGTTGTTGGCTTGGATTGAAAACATTAGTTTGTGTCAAACTTGTTTGTTTTTTTTTTTGGTTTTCTTATTTTTGGTCCAGGGGCAGATGGTTAACGAGAGGGCTTAAACCTTTAAGCAGTTGGAGAGTAAATGAATAAATCTCATTGCCGTTGGCCCGCATTTAGCAAAACCAAATCCTACGTGATTAATGGTTTTTCCTGTTTGAAATTCAAAAACCACGTTTTAGAGGTGGTTCTTTGGCATGGCACAACAAGGATAACGATGAGAGTTGGATTGGATCAGAGAGTATTTATGTAGAAATATGGAAGACGAGACGAGTTCAACAAAGCCGTTTTTGTTTTAATTAAGGATGTTATTGATTTTTTGACAATCCCTCTGTGATGTGGGCGCAACAGTTAGAGGTGGGCTTTGTATATTTTAATGGAAAGTCTCAAAAAATCATTTATTTAATTTTGTTTTTGAGTTAGAGCTTTATGATGGGGTATGAGTAGATACATTATACCTGGGGGCTTGTGGCTTATGCTTTAAGAAACTTATATAAGGTTGAACCTCATGAATATAGGTTCATTAATTTTTATATTGTTTATCATGGCTCACCGCTATATGAGGTAAGATTTATAAGGAGATACGAGTATATGTTTCTATATAGGAACAAACCATTGAGGCAATCTGAAGTTCATAAAGGACGAAAACTTCTTCAAGATAGAACCGACCAAAAAAGAGAATAATTGGTTAGAAGATTCCTTATCCATAAAATCATTAGAAAATTATGAATTTATATTGTTAATCAAGGATACAAAGTTAAAACCTTTTTAAGTATAAAATATCACTAAAAGATGAAGTTAAAAATGTGTTCCTATTTGCGTTGTTGGTTGGTTCTCTACACATAATGGTAAAGCGACTTTAAGTTGTTGTGTTGATTTTCTTAAGCATATGATAATATTGTTTCGTACATAATTCCGTGATAATATATAAGACTCTGATTAAAGCATGGAAAGTTTTTTGAAGTGAAAACGGTAACACATTAGTCCAAACTAAAATAACGTAAGTCCTTAATCTGCCTATTTCCTCATCCGTACAAGCCTATCTCATATATGTATGTTTTATGAAAAACTTATTATCCATCAGTCCATATCATAAACTCATCGAAGTGAAAGTTAAAAAAAGACAAAAAAACTTCAAACTTTTGTAAAAAGTCAAACATATATCTTCCCATTTTTTTATTCTATTCACATTCACATAGTCTTTTAGTCAATGTTTTAAGTTTCAAAGATGTCTTCATACTCCCACAAAAATACATAGATACATGCCTAACCTACAACGACGAAAATGTATAGAAATCTTTTTCTTTTCAAAAAAATAAAACAAAAGCATCACACATTTGATATTGTGAAAAAGTTTCGCTCTCTTTTCAAGGATAAACTTTTTTATTTGTTCCTGTTTCATCAACGATGACGTCGAATCAGAATGACACTATAAAAGAAAAGAAAAAAAAAAAAAAACAAAAACCATCTCCCTCATCTCTTTTCCCGAAAACAACTAAAACCAGAAAAGTTATACCATTTATCTCCTCTATATTCATTGTCATGGAGCATAATGCGGGTTTTTAGCCTTTTGTGTATCAACATCCGTCAAAAATATCTCATATACCAACCAACAAACATGCTCCGCAATTTAAAACGTTTTTAACGTGAGATTTTTTTTTGTTGGTTTTTTAACAAAGAACAAAAAAAATGAATAATGAAGACTAAAGGGAATGTGAAAATAACAGTAAATGCATGGAAAAATGCTTTACTTTTAAGCTTTTAACAACAAAATTGGTAGAAATATTTTGATGCAAGAAATAGTTATAAAAGGTGTAAGACTTTATCGAATAGATTGAAAATAAATGGTCGAATTTTATTTTGGGGGTTAAAGTTTTGGTCTAGAATAGTCTATAATCATAATAATTAGTTTGATTTCAGTTTTAAGACGAAAGTTCTACTTGCTGAATCAATAAAGTATATAAGACCAGTTTATACCAATCAAAGTTTCTTATATTGAAGATATGTTTTACTATTCGATTTGCTTTTTACACAAGTCAAAACGAAAGCACTACTTGATATATATCCACAAAGTGAGTTTAGACCACTTTATACCAATTATCAAACTCAAACAATTATGTCTTTTTATTTTATGTAGGTACTTTGACTATGTAGCCTACACTAATCAGTATTACACAAAAGTAGGTATGTCTTATCTACTTTTGAATGCTACAAAGTTGGCTGAGTGCGTTATAAATAGTTTATACCAATAAGCAGATATGAAATAAAGACAATATCTTTATATATAATCACTTAAAATGAGAACAATACATGACATATTCGCTAAAAATGTTTAGATTAGTTTTTATACCAGTTGGCCAGTTTGCGGATGCTCATTACCCTTAAACAAAAACATTCTATCATCTATTTTTAAGCAAACAAGATCTACTTAGAAAATTAGCTCTGCGTGTTAAGCAGAGAATAGTTTATATCAACTAGAGGATAACCGATTAAACGATGTCTCATTATTTATTACATATAATGGTGAGAAATACGAATATGTGTACTTAGAATATTTTGTACCAATCAGCAGATAATCAAATGTTAGTTTTCATGTTCAGTTAATAATTCTACTTTTTGCACGATTTCGTGCTATTTAATTTATTCACTTTGTGTTTGAAAACGATTTTATACCAATCAAAGAATACTTAAATGGAATGATATCTTTTTTGTTTGTTTACTTTTGACACGACGAATGTCATAACTGACATAGGTAGTCATTATGAGTGTCTGGACAAATTAATACCATGACCACCGCATAATGACCAAATAAAATTATTACTAAATTTTTGGTCTACTAAAAACACAATAGCTCGAATTGATATTCTTGTAATGAGAGTTTAGACCAGTTTGTTTACTCAAAATAAATAATAAATATTCCAAAAAAAATTAAAATGTATTTTTTTTCTCCCGCTTTTATTTCAATACGAAAGTATTTCTTGATAATAATTCAATGTTTGTCCTTAGACCAATTTATACCAGTAAAAATAACCTTTTTTAATCATGAACTTCTACACAACTGAAAAACTATTTTTTTTTTGTAGTTTGTATGAAGCAGATTGTAAATTAGAACGATGTCCCATTATATAATTGTTTTAAACAAAATCGTTGCGTGACAATATACTGCCATATACTGCCAAGACAAGTTTATACCAATCAGCAGATAATCAAATATAATTTTGTCATGTTAGTCAATCTACTTTTAGCAGGATATTCTGCTATTTGATTTTTTTTTCGGTGTTCGAAAACCATTTTATACCAATCAGAGAATACTAAAATAAAATGATATCATAAGACAAAAGGCTTTAAAAACTAAAAAACCATTTTATACCAATCAGAGAAAACTAAAATAAAATGATATCATAAGACAAAAGGCTTTAAAAACTAAAATTCTTGGAAAAAAACTAGATGAAATGGAAGATATCTAATTAAGGTTGATGTTGAGTTCATAAAATTTGCATTTTTATAGCTGAAATAAAAGAAATTTGAGTAAATAAACTGATCGTCGTGAATAAAATATTGTAATTAAAAATGTGTTAAGTTCCGATTCGTTCGTTTAATCCTCGTTTGTTGGTTGCTCTCATGTGAATGGCCCTTTAGCCGACTTTTGAGTCATTACTTTTTTTAAGAATTAAATTAGTGCAAACGAGAAAAGAACATCGAATCTCATTTCAAATTCATTTTATTTCGCGATTATGACTCAAAGACGTCGTGTTAGACCAAACTAAGTCCTGGTTTACACCGCGTTTGGATTTATGCTACAAAAAAACGTGCGGAACATTGCCGTGTGAACCAGGGCTAAGACCTAGTTCACACATCAATTCACAGCATTTTTTTGCAGTATAAATCCGTTCAAATGAGCAGTGGCATATATATTCTACATAGAAGTTTTCACACGACGCTTAAACGTTTGCCGTTCCTTGACGAAAAAACTTGGTGCGAAAGGTTTTATGCTCATTCGCACGGATTTATATTGCGAAAAATCGTGTGATGTATTTCCGTGTGAAGTAGGCTTGAGCGTTTATTTTAAACAAACAGAACCAAATTATCTGTCGGTTCATGTTCAAAGCTAACTCGGTTTGAGAAAAATTTTAAACCGGTTCAACTTGGTTTGTGCTTGACAAGGTGCAATAAATCGAGTTATTACTTTGCTGCCCCTAAATGTGCCGCCCAAATGCAGTGCACGTCTGTCACGTACTTTTACAGAGGCCCCGTAATCTGTCAAATGGGTATGCATATCTTTGTCATATGGTAACATCCATTTTTATAAGTACTTTTTATCATTTTCACGTGCTACTCGTTCGTCTTGCTTGATATGGTGATTCGTTACCAGTGACTGAAAAATAAATAACAGATTTGACAGACGCTGCAAAATCAACATGGCAACCACACACTTTATCAACATTGACCTTGACCCGTGTTTTTGGAAAACCTTTTATAAATATCCCGCCTTATTTCAATCAAAAATAAAAATTAATTAACTTAGCCATCATCCAGCAACATAAATTCAGTTTAATTTGATCTCAACATTCAATTTAAGAATCAAATTTAAAAACAAAAACCTTTAAAATTAACAATTAAGCTGAACTACAGATTACATGTAACGTATACACTATACACAATTTCAAAAACAAAAACTATTTTTCTTAAATAATTGAAGCGTGAATTTTTTGTCTGTATCCAAAATACTCACGATTAAAATGAATGAAAAAGTTTAAAATCTGATGAGCTCTGTTGTTGTTCCCTCACCTCTTATACCTACATTCACATATATTTATATACACAATTATATAATACGATTGAAAATGGTGTATGGGTTGGCTTTAGTAAAAAAAAAAAAAAAAAAAACAACACCCACTACCATCATTCGTCCAAAGAAGAAAGAAAATGCATTCAAGCGCATATGCTGTTCCATTAGTATGCCCCAGAAAATTTAATTAAAATCGATTACAAGCCAACAAAACTTTTATTGTATACCCTACATTTTACCAACCAACCCAATACCGATTTTTGCAAAAAAAAAAACAACAAAACGAACCACCAAAATGGCAAAATAGGATGGCAGCTCTACTAGGCTAACCATCAGGGTGTGGGATTCTTTAAAAGCATTATTTTTATAATATTTAAGGAGCTAGTGAGAGAGTTATCATGAGCGTCGTTGGTTGCCGAACCCAGAAAAGGCAAGAAAGGTTTTGTTTTTCATATACTTACTTAATGACAGCGAATAAATCAAACCATGTCAATTTTGGGTTGTTATTTGTGCCAATTCATTAATTTCAGGTGCCAAAAATCTCCATTTCAAATCCCGCCCTTTAGTCTGATGATTAATAAGTAACAATGTCCAATTATTGACACAGTAATATAATTAACATAATGAAGTAAAGAGATGGACACAATCCCGAAACTCTGAATCCCAAAAAACTCAAAATTCCGATGATCCAGAACCTCGAAAACCCAGAATCCTGAAAACCCAAAATCTTGAAAACCCAGAATTCCGAAAACCCAGAATCCCGAAAGCCCAGAATTCCGAAAGCCCAGAATTCTGAAAACCCAAAATCTCGAAAACCCGGAATCCCAAAATCCACAAGGGCCAAAATCCCAAAACTATATTTGAAAAACGAGTAAATTATAAACATATACAAAAATTGAAGTAAAAGTTACTGCGACTTCTCTGACGAACCTTAAGCAAATTTTTCTTTTAATATAATTTTTTGGGATTTCGATTTCGGGACTTTAAACTTTTGAGGATTTTAGGTTTTAGGGACTCCAACCCTAAAATAATGAATAATATTTTTTGCAAAGCTTTTTTTAAAAGAAACCAACAGATGGCGAACCACATTTTGATTTTTCAATAAATATTTTGATGAAAACGAATGCCCCTAGTTCCCTACCAATAACACATCAAACCATACAACATAATGTCTGATGGTTCATGCTGACGTAGAGTTGAATACACGATACGACCGACGATGACGACGATGACGACGACGACGACTCCAACTCGACGTTTATGTTATATTCCATGTGGTTATTGTATGTGACAACCCATCTACAAGTTGCTTTGGAAAAGTTTATTAAAAATCCATGCAAAACCTCTACTGGTACAAACATTCGGTTTCGATTTGAGTACAAAAATAGTTTATACAAAGTGCAGATTGAGTTCAATGGGACTTGGGACTTTATCCAACAAAAGCGATCTAATGAATAGAATACCTCCTGCTACTATGGTAAGTATAAGGGGCTGGAAAAAGCTATACAAAATGAAGGTGGAATAACAATGTAACTTGTAATTGGGTATCTATATCAACAGTGTTTCCTACGTAAAGGAAGTTTGATTTGTTTTTATATTAATACAAACAAAATAGACTAAAACAAAAGAACATATACTGATGACCTAAATGGATTGGTGTAATGTCCTGATTTCAAAGAAGGACTTATGAAAATAATTATTTATAGATACGAGTATCATCGTGAAAGGGAAATATAGGAAAACTGATTTTTTTGTGGAAAATAAATTTATATTTAAATTTCCCTTTAAACAAGAAAAATATTATTTTCTAAATATTTTGTATGTTTTCATTTCCTAACTTATATACGAGTAGGATGCTCCAAGAAGAGCTTTTGTCTCATTACAAAATCATTACAAAGTAAATTTTTTTCATTTAAAGTTAATATTTTTTT
Organism: Dasysyrphus albostriatus; assembly: GCA_946251815.1. Taxonomy (NCBI): domain Eukaryota; kingdom Metazoa; phylum Arthropoda; class Insecta; order Diptera; family Syrphidae; genus Dasysyrphus; species Dasysyrphus albostriatus. Next base: position 25,157,378 of record OX276336.1, on the reverse strand, counting down.
ATATAAAGAACAAATTTTGTCGTAGGTAAGAGAGTAAAATATCCGCTGAATGTCTTTGGATCTGTCTCCGAAAAAGTTGATTTTCTTACTAAAATTTGTTATGACGTTTTCGTACAGGTGTACTTAATTGTATGTTAGACACAACAGTTCCGATGTCCAAATAAGTCATAGGTCTAAAAATAGAGAGTAATTTTTTTGTATGCAAAAAACATTTGCATGCAAATAGTGTCTTGAGGTGAATATTTATTTTTTTCTTAAAGTGTAAACCAGTCATAAGAAAAAATATTTTATTCACCACACTTTTTTTCGCATGCAAAACAATTGCCGGTCTATTTTTGCATGACATTTCATTACAGAAATGTTTTTTTTTTTTGCATGAAACTGTAAACCAATCGCTCAAACAATTAATTTTGCATTTCACTTCAATTATTTTTGACATGCGAGAATATTTGCATAGGTTTTTTTTGCCCACGGAAACTGTAAACTAGGCTTAAGTGAACGATTTTGGTGAAGCGTTGACTTATAGCCTTTTATTTGATTGCACTGCATTAACAATTTTTTTCGAATTTCAAGATTTTAATTTGAAAAAAAAAAAAATATTTGTTGCGATTAAGAAAAATTTTTTTGGAGATTTCTTAAAATCTGCTAAATACATCGAGTGTGTAACTTCTTTTAGACCATATTCTTATTCATAATTATTAGTCTATATTTCAGTTATTGTTTTTTAGAAAACAGGAAAGAAAACATAGAAATTATAATGTCAGTGTAAAAGGACGTAAGTAGCTTCCGAGAGCAAACTCGCAAGTGGAAAAAGTCATTAAGGTAGCTTACAGAGGTAAGACAGCTATCCGAGAGACACTCTCGACAGCTTTGTTGTAAAAATACTCTCAAATGGGAATCCGAGAGTTTCGAAAAGAAACTTATCGAATGATAAGGCTTCGAAAAACCAAAGTTTCAAAATGACAGCGTTTCGAAAAGATAAAGTTTCGAAAGACAATGGTTTGAAACACGAAGTTTCGAAATGTCAAAGTTCCGCGAGAAAAAGTTTCGAAGAACAAAGTTTAAAAAGAAAAAGTTCCGAAACCGATTTCAATTAATTTGATACAAGTAATACCTGATACAGAATTAAAAAGGAAAAAAATATTTTCAAAACAGGGTGTTCCAAAAATAGGTCAACATATTGAAAATTCGTTGTTCCTTGAGCGATTTCGACTAAATTGACACAGGTAATAGGTGATGAGGATTTAAAAATAAAACAAATATTTCCAATAGTGTGTTGCAAAAAGAATGTTAGCTTCGTTGTTTCTTGACCGATTTCAAAGAAATTGGCACAGATGATACTAGATACAGAAATCAAAATATTTATATATATTGTTTTTTTTTGGAATACCTAATAAGGTATTTTTTTCATTTTTAATTATTAATCCGCTATTACCTTTGTCAACTTAGTTGAAATCGCTCAAGGAACAACGAGGTTCCAATATCTACCTATACCTATACCTATTTTTGGAACACCTTGTTTTCAAAATATTTGTTTTCGTTTATAATTCTGTATCAGGTATTACCTGTGTAAAATTCATTGAAATCGGTCAAGGAACACCAAAGTTCCGAGGATTTCGGAACTTTTTTTTCGAAACTTTTTCCTTCGAAGCTTTCTCTTGCGAAACTTTGACATTTCGAAACTTTCTCCTTTCGAAACTTTATCTTTGCAAAACTTTGTCATTTCAAAACTTTGGTTTTTCGAAACTTCATTCTTCGAAATTTTGCCTTTCGAAACTCTGTTACTATTTCCTCTCAAATGGGCATGTACCCTTATAATGTGAGATTTAAATTTACAAAATTTTGATTTACCAGATTTTGAATTGTGAGGTCTCGGTTGATATTTGCAGGATTTTTTGATGCGAGATGTAAATACGACATTGTTTAGAATTATCAGCTTGCGAGATTTCTTTTTCGAGATTTTAAAATAAATGCGAGATTTTGTTATTCGTGACTCGAAGTTTAACACGGTTGGACTAGTTGGGACTAGTTAGTTGGTTAAGTTTTTGATAAGTCCCTAAGCAATAGTTTAATTTTTCTGAATTTGAATTTTATTCAAGTCTTTAATTGTTGATAAGTTGAATGAAAATTTAAATTACAGTACCGGCTTGATTTTTTGAATTTCAAAATAGTGGACTATCCCTAATAGTGAACACACAAAATTAAAAAAAAAAAAAAACTTGTATGGGTAAAAATGTTTTGCAATCATTTGACGTTACTTGAGAACACTGAATAACTGCTTCTTGTTTCTCTTTTAAACCTGATATTAAGGCTTTGTTTAACACTTAAACAAATGAAAAAACGTACACATTGAACGAAATGTGCATTTTGGATCAAATTCATCTTTAAAAAGGCTTGAAGAAGTGAACTATCTCGAAAAAGTGAACAGCCTTGAATTTTTTTACTTCCCTATATCAAGCGTCTACTGTAATTACAAAAACATTTCCCAGGAAATAAGCTTCAGTTTTAATGTTTGACAGAATTAAATATTCAACTCCTTGTAATTTATTTGGTTTATTATCAAAGCATTCTCTCTAAACTCCTACTTTTGAAAAAGGCACAAAATTTCAAATTAAGATTATTCAAGTTAACAAGAGACAAGGTTCAATGTACAAACAATGCAGATTACTTATAATAGTAGTCCAATAAACACATAATCAACCCTTTAAAAAGGGTTCCATTTAAAGCCCGATATATACACAGTATATGTACCAACCAATGAATTAAAATAATCTAAAAGAAATCAAGCCTGACCATCTCAGTTCAAGGTCATTTTAATGCCTGGCTTCCATTATATTTTTCATACCAAAAAGTTTAACAAAAATTATTATTAAATCCTCCCTTCCGAAGCAGAAGTTATAAACAATGTATAATTTTTTCTGCTTTGTTTTTCTTTCTATATAATTTGTCGCAATACCAAAACGAATTTCACAGCTCAGATAAAATTCACAAAAAAAAAAATAAAATTAACACTAAAAACAAAAAGCTAACAAAAGAAATGAGGCAAAACTGAAAAAAAAAAAAAAAAAAAACAAAACCTAAATGGTATGATACTTTTTATATACTTTGACGCCCTTGGCTTTTTTTTTTGTAAGGGCTGCATGGGTCGGTTGGTGGCGGTGCGGTGGTTGGATATTTTGTTTTTTGTTTTTGTTCTGCGTTCGCCCTATTGAGAGTTTTGTATGGTATTGTTGAACAACAATTGGAACATTTAAAGTCCATGGATATAAAGATGATACTCCCTTCTGCTCATAAATTTTTATGACATTTGCCTAGGGAAGCAGGGAATTTATTGACTTTTTTAAAAACTTTTGTTGTTGTTGTTGTTTGGCTGTGTGTGACATCAGAAACAAATCAAAATGTGCATCCAACCAAATCGTTAGACCTATTTTAGTTTCTGATGGTTCGAATAATTCGATTTGATTGAGTGGTGATGAAGTAGAGATAGATAAGAGAGTACCTACCTATACCAATGGAAAAACACAAGGAAGGATATTTTACGCATCGTTTAGTAACAAACTTAAAATCAACAATGTCATAATTTAAATTTTGAAATGCCAATGCGCCAATTTATATGAATTGTTTTATTTATTTAAAAAAAAAGAATATTTTTTTGTATATATTTATTGATGATAATCATTTTTGTTTGAATGACAAGGTTAGGTATCGATATTTCCGTAAATTTGTTTCCGGTAGAATAGATAAAATGAATTTTCCTGCTTTTACTGTAGAAACTGTTTACATTGTAATTTTAACGCCGCACTGTATTTTTGCCATTATTTGCTTTTCTTGGTTCTCCTTAAAACTGTTTGGATGAACAAAACAGTGTAATAAACGTTGAAAACCATTAATTTTCATTTCAAAGCGTCGATAGTTTTTCGCCAATAACATTGCACTTGAAGCTAGAAATCTAAACAAACAACTTTAAAGCTAATTTTAAGTAGGATTATGACAGGAATTCGAAGATTTTTTTTGCATTTGTTTTGCATTTCTTTATCGGATTTTGCACTTCACCAAATAATAGGCGTAAACCAGTGTACTGCCAATTTCACTGTGAAATTAGCATTACATTCCATTTCTCAGCAATTTAGCTGGCTAGAAGTTTGCAGCCAAATTAGCAAATTGCACTCAAAGAAAAAACTTCAGTTAAAAATTTGAAGTCAAAATTTGACAAAATTTGAAAAAAACTCCTATTAAATTTTTTTTCGAAAAATTAATTTTGTACTGTTAGCTACTGTGAAGCTAGTATAATAGTCTTTTTCTCAGTGGCTCAGTTACGGAGCTAGAAATTTCCAATAAGGCATTTGCATTTGCATTTCAGGAAAAATTAAGTTCAAAACATTGAAATTCTGTTAAAAAAAAAAAATATTTGGGATCTCACTGCAGTTTTCCAGCTACCCAAGTTGCTGAGAAAAGGCATACTAGCTTCATAGTGATGGTACATAGTAATACACTGGGGTACCCTTATTAGGTATGTAGTGCACTGCAAAATCCGGAATAGAAATGAAAAAAAAAAAAAATCAAAAGAACAAATTCCTGCCAGGGTCCTATAAACTATCTAAAAACTGCTGTGATAACTTTACAGACGTAAATTTCAATAGTATTTTATAACATACAAAACTAAAAAAAGTTAATAGTTACTCTACGACCAATATGAGCCGAGAAAATCCCGTTTGGAGCATTCCATGAACATGAGCAAGTCTCAACTAGCTTACAAAAATATTTGAGTTTTAAAGCTCGTTGTCCGTTTATAGCTATAAACTGGTGAACATTATGACCCTTCACGAAAAATTTAAAGTTTTGTTTAAGCTCACCTAAAAATACCAAAACCAGAGTGATTTATCTTCCAGTCTCAAAAATGTCTCACAAATATAGACTGTGTATTGTCATGTGAAATCGCCGAATTGATACTTGAAATTTTGAATTCTCACAGCATTCAAACTGAAGAAGAAGGAATAGAGTACCGAACTCATAACCAGGTCAGAACACAACCCGGTGCTTAGGTATTAAATAACTACTAAAAGTTACTTCTAAAGTAAACTCTATTGGACACGTGAAATGATTCGTCTGTACGTGACAAGACATTAAAAAATTGTTTAAAAATAACTGCATATGTGTTTTTTTGGTTTTTTTTTCTCGCTAATACTACTTTTGATTCAGTCACTTAATGGTTCTTACTCAATTGTTATCGATGCTTTATAGTTTTTCTGAAATTTGAACATTAAGATAGCAATCTAGAACATTGGTTGACTCGACTCGTGTGTACATGACAGCGATTTTTACACTTTTTTCTTAGACGTTTAAAGAAAAACCTTCAGAATATTTGCGTATAATCAAAGTACAACATGCTAAATAATTTTAATAGTTGATATGTCTAAGTAACGTTTAAGAAACTAGAAGTTAATAATATTGTTGAATTTGTCTGTACGTGACCACGGAATGCTGCATTTACGCTTTCCAATATCTTTTTGGAAATGGTTAACAATACGATCTTAAACTATGTAAAACAAGACTTTCTAGGAGCATAGGAAAGAAGAAAACAACAACAATCGATGCAATTTTTCTTGATTTGTGTTAGGTGTACCTATTTTATACGAGTATTTATGCTTATTTCCAATTGTTTTTTTTTTCCAAATTTTAAATAGTCTTTGGTTTTATAAAATATTTGTTAATAACTAACTTTTTTTAAAATTAGTTTTTAAAGATGTCTAGTTTTTGACGAGGCCCTAGAAAGTCTAACATTGATCCTAATCAAGGCTAACAATAGAAATTCTTTAGACCCTCGCCGGTGACGTAAATTGTAAAATAAAATCAATGCTAGTATTCGATCGCAAAATCTTTTGTCTACAAGTCCAATGTTGAAAATAAATAACAAAATCCATATTATACCTACTTTACTGAAATAAAAATCAACTAAATAGAAGACTTATCATCTTATTGGACTTGTTGCATTATTGATAAATTGCGTGTGACAAAGACCCTCACTAGTGACTAATGAATGAGTAAGAGTGAGTTGAGTTTACCCAGAGAAAATGCCAATTTGAGTGAACCAAAAGCTATTGAAAGCTATTTTGAACCCAAATAGAAAAACTGAGGCCTAATTATGTAACTCGATTCTAAAATAAAAATTTTTGAATCTGCGAAATTTAAGCTTGATAGTTCTTTAGGAAGCCCATTAAAACTGAAAAAGAACACCGCTTAATTCGACATTCGGAAGCCCTGAACCTTTTTTTATACATAATCTCATACCTCATTATGAGTTCCACTTGTATAGTCTTGTAGGTATCCTCTATTCCTGCCAACAAAACTAACACAGGAATGGTTGAGAGTTATTAGTCACTAGGCCCTGGTTCTCCACAAGCTGTTGTACCACCAAATTTATTTATATAATAAATTCCACGTGAATAATATTTCACGTGAAAAAAAATGACATTTCATTTTTCGCCTTTTGTGAGTTTCACCCGAAAAAGAAAACAATCACTTTTTTTGTAATTTCATACTTATTTCGGTCGAAATTTTTCGTAGCTTAAAGCTAAAATTTGCCTTTATCTTTTGACAGTAAACGAAAGAAAAACGCAGGGTTCTGGTGCTTTTTGCGCAAGTTTCTTGTTTATTTAAGGCCAAGAGAAGTTAGGGTGAAGTCCATAATAGTTTTTAAAATTCCATGGGAATATAAATTTTTCGCGCGAAATATTTTCCATGTGAAACTCATAAAGAGGCTGATAATTGCATTGAAAATAACTTTGAAATAGATAAATTGAAATGAACAAAGATACATAATAGGGTCCATATGTATTCTGTATTTTTTTTAAAGTCTTTGTTTTAATTATAATAAAGGTTTTTCTGACAGAATAGGAAAGCATAACTATATTCTTACTCCTAACATAATATAAAAGGTCATGAAATATGTAAAAATAAATAATTAACCCAACAAGTTCTTATTCTTACTAGCAAGGGCCTCGCGAGTGTTTGACACATTTTCCTCAACTAGTTTTCCCAAAACGACATTTTTCCATTTTTTTATGTGAGAAAGGTATCCATTTATGTGTTGGTATATTTAGAACTCTGGGTTCTTAGCATCTCATCATATGTGGGCTATTGGCAAAACAAAGTATGCTTTCTATAATTGGTCATAAAAAGTCAACTTGTTTTGGAAAATTGTCAGCCTTTTTTTGAATTTTTATTTTCAAGTTTTTGATTGTTTTGTTAAGGTCACAATTTTTGGAAAATTTAATTTTTATCTAATAAATGAAAGCCAAAAATTTGCACATCAAATTTTTTTTTGAAAATTGATTGATTTACAGTAAAATTCAATGCTTGATGTTTTTTTTTTTAGAAATTCATAAAAATAAAAATTCCCATTTCACTTATTGAAATTAAAAAAAAACTGATTTTTAATGGCGATTCAGACTTCGAATGGTAAACTCTATTTGCAAATATGTCACAAAAATAAGGTGACAAAAATAGTGCTTGACCATACAAAAATGAAACCATTGTTATAATTTTGTTTAAAACTGCAAATAGCTATTCCTACTTGTTTTATAACAAGCTTAATCCTTTTTCAACATCCAAACACACAGTCACTGACTTTATCAAAAAATACATTTGTTTACTCATTTTCTTCTTTCCCTCTGTGTTGTTGAATATAAATTATAATAAAATTCACTAATCTCTTGTAATTTGCCAAAAAAAAAAAACAAACACAAAATTTTGTGCGGGTTGGGGTTCCTTTCGAGTTTATTAGATAAACTTCCTCTCAACATCGAACAAGTTGCGTCATTTAATTTACCAACAACTAATACCTCTACACATTATTTCAAATAAAATAATTTTCCTTTTTATTAAAGAAACCGCTTTTTCATGTCGTCGTGCGTCGTCTTCGTCGGTCGGTAGAAAAGTTTAAAGGAATATTTTCATTTCATTTGCCCGAGGGGTAATTAAAAAGTTTTGAACTTCCACACACCCACTCTGATGATGATGATGGAGAAGGAAAAGAGTTTTATAACATTGTTGTTGGTATCCTAAAACAGCAAGAGGCCTATTCAAATTGTGCACAAGTGTACACATACCACACCAAGGTATCCTTGTTATAAGAAGGAAACAAAACTGTTTTGTATAATCGCTTTTTCTGCTGAATATCCGTTAGCCAAAAAAACATAGAAAAAAAGCTTAAAACAACAAACCGGTTTCTCTCTAGAAAACATTTTTCAGCAAATTGAATATTGCTCACATCCTTAATGGGATATTGCAAAAGTTTCAATGGGGTTTTTGAAGCCAATTGAAAGGAGACCCCCCCCAAAAAAAAACAGCATTTCACCAAAAGTATTCCAGAGGATAGCTCCACATATACACATAAATAAACCACCCCAGATCCCGTCCTTCATTTTTGATTGTGTATCCACAATAGAAACACTCAGCAGGAGCAATAACGTATATAGTAGAGTGACTATAAAAAAGACACACACAAAACACACCGTAGGAGGCATTTGGCTGAATGAAAGATGCAAAAGGATCTTTTCTGTTACAAAAAAAAGAAAAAATCGCAAAAATCCAAGAAAAATAAGAAAACAAACATCCAGATGGGCATACAAAGAACACAAAATGCAGAACACTGAACAAAATACGAAAAAAGGAAATAAAAAGTTTCATAAAATATTCAAAACGCAATTCACAGAGTACAAACTCAATGTTTAGGTACGTATACGTTTGTAGGGTTGAATGTTTGTATGGCTCGTAAATCTATGGAAATATGGAAGTGGAAGCTGAACGACAACGAGCGTATATCCTAGATCAAGTAAAAATACGTACATACTGCACCCAGCAGAAACTAGGACGCCAATCCTGGCACTCTAAATACACACTGAATCCCCATCCTTTTCTCTTCTCATTCCTACATAGCTTCTTAGGTATAGTTGATTTTTTTTCTGTCATTCTTTTTGTCAAATAGGAAGTAAAAATCGGTGTAAAAAAATATCGCATCATGTCGCCGAACAGACTAAACCTGTTATCTATTATTGGCGAGATTTGTGATTATGTTTGAAGAAAGTCTTCGTTTTTTTCAGATTTTAGTTTTAAAAAAGTAGACATGGGGACGAATTTTTTGAAAAATTTTCAAAGCTTCTTCTCTTGAAAAAAAGATTTGACAATATTTTAAAGGAGAAAGAGTTGTCAAACATTTTTTATATTAAAGTAAAAAGAGTTTTAGATCTTAGTCAAAAACCCATTTCAGACCTAGTCCCGGTTTTGAAAAACCCCCCCACCCGTTTTTAAAAATCATTTTTGTCTGCTGGCTTTTACTTATTCGTGCCTGTCAGGTCTGTTCTATTTCATCTTTTTTTATTGATACAAACTTGCAGAATTTTGGATATTTAGGTCAAAAACCCTTCTCTGAGATTGTTCTGGTTTTTGAAAATCAATTATTTTTAGGATACTCTCACCTTTTTTTGAAAATAAATCATCTATATGATATAGTCCCCTGATTGCAAGAACAAGGTAACTCAATTTGAACAATTTTTTAGGTAGCAAGGTTCATAGATACCTAACTACAAGAGAACCTTTGAAATTTTAGTTCTTATATTTTTTCACACTACATAAATATTTTATATTTTCTTATGGTAGGAAAATGTTTTACGAAAACGCTTGAAAATTGCACAAAATGATACCGTTTTTGCCGAGATATTGTAAAAATTGAAAATTGAGTTATCTAGTTCTTGCAATCAGGGGACGATATGTATAGTTTTTACTATATTTAATGCCTTTTTGACGAAATAATTTTTAAGTTTTTCAAAATTCTTGAATTTAAAGTTTTTGAAAATCAATCATTTGTTGTGGGACTAGGTTGGGTTTGAAAGGATAAACAAAATCTCTCTTTTCACTGCATATATATTCCAAAATTGCGCTTTTGAAAAGTTCGCAATTGGGAGATTGAATTTTATTTTTAAATTTGAAAAAAAAAATGAGTGATTTCATTATTTGAGAAAACAATTGTGTGTTGACTACAAGGTTTAATGGTTTAACTATGTACATGGCGTACTAGGTTCCTCTGATTTTTATAAGAAAATCGTTAAATTGCTTACGGTGCATTTTGGTGAAAATTCTTTGTTCAAAAAATGATAATAAATGGAACTTGTCATAGAAGCATTTTTGGTTAAAGTTTTCTTGAAGATGATCAAATTGAAGTGAATCATATTGTTTTACAGAGAAGCCTACCAAAACCCAAGATAATATTGGGACCCGAACTGGCAAAAAATAATTTTCAAATTTTAAAAAAAAATATTGCATTTGTCCTGAAAACTCTATGATGAGTTTTTTAAACTTGTTACCTTACGGGTTTTCAGCAATTTTTAAGAATATTTAAATAATTATTTTACATTTATGAAAAAATTAAGGTACCTACAAAGTAAATGTTAAAAAATTATTATGAAATAAAATTTTTCTCATAAGTTTTAGAAGAAAAATTGTCTGTGTTTACATTAGTTTTTTCTTCTTATAAGCTCAAATAAAATTTAAAAACCAATTTTTTTTAACATTATCTTCCATAAAACACGTTTTTAAAATTTGAATTTTCTCATCAACAGCTGAACGGATTTAATTAAGTCATTTTTTTTTTTAAATGTAAGATCAATTCAAATATAAATGATAAAATAGTAATAGCTTTTTAAACTTAGCAACAAAAACCGAAATAAAAATAATTTTTTGAAAATTCAATAAAAATCAAAAACTGGTTGATATTTTTTTTTTACCAATTTTTTTTTTAATTTTTCATTCATCAAATTCTTAAAACATTTTTAATGACAAATTTTGGTATGCAAATCTTTAATATTTAATTATTTGAATACAAAAATAGGATCTCAAAAAAAAAATTTTCAACGAGTTTTTGGGATATCAAATATTTCAAGAAATAAATTTAATTTTTTTTTTAATTTTTGATATGCAATATTATTCATCTTATATGCAAAGTGTATAGAATAATTGATCAAAACCCGTTCAGTCTATAAAAATAAAAAAAAAATACGAAAGAAAATGTTGCTAAGTTTAGATTTATGCAATTTTAGTAGTACGCATTAATTTTAGCATACAGAAAAAGTTTTAAGAAAATGTAAGAGTCATTTTCAAGAAAAACAATATTTTTTGTTAAGGGGTTTTCAACATTTCTTTAATAAAAGCAACATTTTTTAGTTATAAAATACTCTGAAGAGTTTAAAAAACCTTTAAATACCGAGTTTTGAAAAATTCCCCTTGGAAGTTTTTAAATATTTGATTTTGAAACCGAAATGCTTAAACATTTTTTTAAAAAAATTAAAAAAAATTTATTTTGAAAATTTTGGTAAAAAACTTCTTAAATATTTTTACGAAAGTTCTATATACAAGATTATTGAAAATAGAAATCATTTTAAGAAATCTAAAATAAAAAAAGGTTCTTTGGACCCATTACTAGCATTTTTTGAAAAAATTGTTTTCTTTTAAAAGTGGCTTTTACTAGAAGAAATTTATTAAATATTGTTCAAAAAAAGTTGTTGAGCCATTTAAGATAAAAAAATAAGTAAAATTGTAAAATTGCTTTATAAATTAAGTGGCAGGTAGGGCTAGTTTGTAGAGAAAAATATGTTCAAATAAAACTTTTTTTATGGAAAATACCGTTATGTTTGCATACAAATAAAATATTGTTTTAATATTCTGAACAGTGTCAAAAAAACTGTTTAGTAGGGAATTTGTAGAACAAAAAAATGAAAATTCAAAAAACACCTTTTTTGAAAATTGCAGTAAACAATACCATTTAAGGTTTTTGAAAGCTTGCAGAAATCAAATTAAAAAAAAAATGATTTCCTCAAAGTTACCATTAATAACTTTATTTCGAAAAATTGCTTTAAATCAAAGGTAGTCTTCACTAAAAGTAATTAATTTTTTTTAATTTTTAAGAAAAGATGTCAAACCATTTTTTTGAAAAATATGATTTTGTACAGTAGTTTTTGGTTCTATAAAAAATGAAAAAAAGAGTGTGTTCATTTAAAAAACCACTGTATACCATTCACGTTTTATCCGTTAAGGCTGTAGTCGAACAGACAGACAAACAGAATTGTGGGACCCACTTTTTTCATCAAATCTGATCAAAATCTCAAGTTCAATTTCTGGACGAATGCATAACTTGTCATAAAATATCATATCACAAGAAAAAGCGAATATCATGCTTTTCTCTAATTGTATCCATGTTTTTACGTACGAGCCAACACAGTTTTTGAGATTCTTGCTCTTAGTAATACAAGAGCTAATACGTGTGAAGCAGTCATGCATTTAATTTTTTTAAGTTGTTGGAGAAAGAGGTTGAGCCAGGAAACCATTAAAGATGTTACTCAAATATTGTATCTACGAGTAATAACGTCCGTTTGTGACTTTCTATGTGCTGTTCATGTACAGTATTACGGATTTAAAAATTAATAGAAAAAGTTTTAGTTTTGACTTTGGGCCTTAAAAGTTTCTCTCCATATTTAATATTTAATTGAAGGCGTCGCATCGGTGTGCTTTCCCTTTTCAACAGATAACATCTTGTTCGGTTGTGATTTTAGCTAAATCGATGTTCCCAAATCATTGAAAATTCTCTAACTTTTCAACCTGTTGTCAGAAATTGGAGTTCCAAGGCTATTTATCTTAAATTTTCATCCCCACGAAAACAACTTCCTTTTCTATCTTTTCGATGGAGATCTGGAGATGGAGAAAAAGTTGACTACAAAAGTCTAAGTATTTGAGTTGTGGTTGTAGGTTCCATTAAATTCTTTTTATTTCGGTCATCCTTCTATTAAAAAATGTTTTGGTTACAATATAAGATCCCTGACAAACATCAATTTAGATTTCAGCTACACGTTAGGTTAGGAGGTTAATGGGCTGACAGTTGATCTTGTTGGTTCAGTGTAGATCCATTGTGATACCCTATTCATTGTGGACCCCTTGAAATGAAACCTATTATAAATCACAAGACAATCAAGCCCGTAACAGGAAGAGTCGTTAGTAATTTTTAAGTCCCGGAAGAAAAGTCTGTCGCTACACAATAACCATTTTGGGGAGAGGGCAACTCATTTTAAGGTTGTGATGTTTCCTTTACCCCCACTTGAGAAATCATTTCTCCAGGTAGGAGCAATTGGCTCCATGCAACGTCTAGTAGATGATCTTTAAAGGTTAGTCGTTGGTGTATGTGTCCGTTCGTTTGGTCAGGATCGTTACACAATCACCTTATTGAGGATAGGATAACGCTTTTTAAACGTGTGATCCTTCCTTTACCCCCACTTGAAAAATCATCCCTACACCTGGCTCGTAGGAGCAAGTGGCTCCATACAACGTCTGGTAGATGAGTTTGATAGGTCAGTGAGGTTGGTGTACATGTCCGTTTGCTTGGTCGTGATTGTTAAATGATTTGACGGGACTATCCCTCAAGAGGATTTTACCAATCTCAGGGAGAGGTCGCCCCATCAACTCACTTACGCGTGTTCACCATATGAGGCAACAGTAGCTGGTGTATAGGCGAGGTGCCCACTCTCCGTTTACTGCCGTTTCTACTAGAAATACGTCGTTCGTTCAGTTTTTTTCGTTTAATTTATCATTTTTATGTCTTTGACTGTGGCTGGAGAAGTTTCCAATCACGTGGTTGGGTGGTTAAAAAAAACTAAAGAATTTTCAAGCCATTTGGTAGCGTTCGTTAATGAATTTAAGCGGATTTCTACTTGAAATGTTCCAAGTCGCTGAACTATTGTCTTCTTAGGAGCCTGTTTTCTCACATGGTATAGCGCAGGGCAGTGGCACAGGTAGTGAGGACTGAGGAGTATCCTCGGGTATCTCTACGCCACCAAATCCCCTGCATAAGTCGACTGAAAATTAAGTTATACAGGGTGTTTTTTTTAGGTCTTAGAAGTTTCCTTCAATAAATTGGTTTTTTTTCGCAATGCGTCGTGCGAACTGAACCATTATTTTGGTAATAGATTTGCACGATTTGCTTGGTGTTGTTCAGAAGGAAGTCTATTCATTATAAAATGGCAAACCAAACTGAGTATAAATCAAGTGACAGCTGTCAAAAAGACCCACTCCGAAAAAAGCATTGCCAGATTGTAAACTACACTTTTTTATTTATAATTTCTATAAAAAAAACACTGTATTTTCGGTTTATTGAACTTTGTCCTGCACCAATTTAAAACCATTTGAGTTCTGAGGAAGCATTTTAAGATATCAATTCAAGAATGTACAATTTCCTACAAAAACATTTTACGTTTTTTAACTGTGGAACTCGTCGTTTTTTATTTACACAAGTTGTTTTAGTGGGGCCACATATTTTGTCCACAAAGATCGTATGGACAATCAAAAAAAGGCAACTCGAAAATATTAATTTTCAGAGCTATGATTTGCTAAAACTTCTTATTTTTTGCATTAAAATGAAACAATTGATCCTGTTTGAAGGTTCGTTTTGCTTTTTTTTTTTAAATTTTATTTAAAAAAATGATTGCACATACGAGGTTTTGACTGTTCGACAAGATTCCAATGGAAAACTTCTTGTTGTTTGTTGTTCTTTCTGACAAAAAAAATGTTACTTCATCTTGTGTTTGATATATGCATACTTCCAAAGAGCGTCCAGTTTACATTTTCATATCAACTATAGATGCCCGCACTCGAATTCGATGATGTTCTTCTGGTGATGTTGGGATGATGGGAAGCATAATGTTTGAATACTGGCCTTAAGCCATTCATATTTGAATAATTGATAAGGACACTCTGTATACAGAGTATGTTTTCTCTGCAGTAAAAGCAAAGAAAAAAACGAAAAAAAAAACAAAACTACTTGCTTCGTCCTTCTGAATCACAATTGGATCTATGGAGCGTATCTTTAAAATTCCACCAAGGCTGGTATGTAGGTACCTAGGTATTAAGAAAAGAAGAAAAGCGGTAGTATAATGAAACAGGTATAAGTAAACGCGACGCAGAGCGTATTTTTTCAATTTTTTTTATTTTATCCTGGGAGACTTGGAGATAATGGTTGTTTTTTTGTATCCTTGTCTCGTTTACTTTTCGAAAATAGAACTTTTTATTTCTTCCTCTTCCTCTTGGTAGTACTACTTGTACTTAACATTCTTTACACGACAACAACAAGTGGACTGACTCACTCTTGGAATAGAGAATACCAGTGAATAGAGGAGGATAGCTGGCATTTGAAAACAATTATCTTAAAGTGTAGCAGTGCTGCGGCGTGGCGGCTTGGTGGCAGCTATGTCTTTGCATCCGCACTTTTGTGGTTTTACCTAGACACGTCTTGCTGGAAGTCCTTTTCCTTGCTTTACTCCTTCTCTCTCTAATGGTTCTTCACCAAAAATTATACTCTCTAAAAGTCAGTCCACCTAACAAGGTGGATATAGTACGTATAGGCATGTCCTTGTGGTTGGATACTTTTTTCTTTGGCCTTCTTTTAAAATGGTCTATAAAAAAATTTCACATAGGAGCCTATATAACATTTTTGGCGGTTTAATGGGCTCTGGATGATTTTTACTTGGTGAATAAAGTTTAACGACCATAGGACGTTAGGTAGGTAGTGTTTTTTGTGGCGCAATAACATGGTGTTGGTAGATGTTATTATTTTTGAAGAGTAAATCGATAAAACCCACAGACGTTGGTTCTTGGTTGTGGTTTAAAATAGACTTTATGGTAGATTCTATCGAGGCTATTTGACATTAGCTTGCTGTTGGTTTTTGAAAGTGCTTTCTGAGGTGTTCTTATGTATTTATTTTTAGAATGATTAAATGATATTACCAGAGATTGAGCAGGGAAATTTAAGGTGATACATACATGACGATATTTATTTTAATGCGCAATTGCCTATTTTGAGGTTAGGATTTTTGAGATAATTTTTTTAAGTTAATAAAATATTGGCAGATGAATATTACCTTGCGAAAGTCATTATATGTATATGTATTATAGGTATTTTCTTGATATTCTTGTTTATTAAATTGAATTCTTTCACAAAATATGACTTGTGTAAAAATTAAAAATACCTAGGTAGACGATTTTCTAGTAAGAGAAAGTTGATGTTGAAATAGTATAAAACAAGCTTTGCGTTAGATATTAACGCAATTAGTTTTTTTTTTTATTTCAAATGCTCATGGATTCTATTATGCATGAAATATGAAACGTCTGCCGTGGCTTCACACAGTGTTGTGGCACATATCCGATCGGTCCAATTTTCAACTACTTTGCCTCATTGATTTACATAGCTGGATTTGAGCAATGACATGGGCTTATGTTTACTTTGAGGACATTGATCTTTTGCATCGTTAAAGCATAGATCTTTAAATTCAGAAAATTCCGCAAGACAAATTCTAATAGAGTCAAATCTCACGATCATTTTGCTCAAACTTTTTCACCACCGCAAGAGTTAACGCAACCCAACTGTCTATCTATCTATCTTTCTATCTATTTTCTTCTTACATAACACATAGTGTCATTCCCCACATATTTTTCAATGTGTCTTAGAACAAAAAATTACGGTACCTGCCATTTACATAATTTTTTTTTATGAATTTAAAAATAATTTCTTTCTCATAAACAGTTCCACGACTGTTTTTAAAATTTATTTAATAAATTTCTTTTGGCAGAGGCAACCTTTGGGTTGAAAATCATTTTTCAAAAAGTGGTTATAAATGGTTTAATAGTTTTGTCTTTTAAAATTTTTACAAAATATTTTTATTATCTCATTTATTAGGTAGATTTTTTTCACATGAAAAAAAATTTCATCGGAAAAATATTTGTTCCCACGGAATTTTAAAAGGAATAATGAGTTTCACCTGAACTTCTCTTGGCCTAAAAAAACAAAAAAATGTTGTGCAAAAGATACAAATACCCTCTGTTTTTTTTTTGTTAACCGTCAGAAATAAGCGACTATTCAAAAATCTTAATTACGAAACTTTTTGTCCGGAATAAGCTCTCACCAAAAAAGGAGATTTTTGATTTTCGGGTGAAACTCGCAATACGTGAAAAGTGAAATGTCAATTTTTTCGCGTTGTTCACGTGAAACTCACAATGAAGCTGAGTACTTGAGGTTGTTTTTAGAACGGTACCTTCCATTTAAATGTTTAAAACCGATAAGGAAAATCTCATTTTCCCAAAATTGGGTCCTACGATTTCATTAAAATTTTTTTGGAATGCTAAAATGAGTACGATATTCTACCAAATGTTACAAGATTTTACACTTAAGCCTAAAACGCTGCCGATTCGAACCGAAATTTTAAGTTTGTCTCTAACAACACAACAAAATTTTGAAGAGGAAAAATATTAATTGAGAGTTGCAAAAATAAAAAAAAAAAATAAATAAATGCGAATGCATTTTATTATTTTATGGCGAAAAATAGAATATTGACTTCTTCAAATGATTTGCTATGATTATTAATTTCACTGAATATTCCACGGCCAGTTTTGAATTCATGAAAAAATTCAGATAATAATAAAACAGGTCATGAAGATGGCAGAAAACACGAATAAGGCGTGTGGAAAAATTCTCTCTATTTGCTTGTACCTCGAGCTGTAGCCCAAATTGCTGAAGCAATTTTTTTTGAAATTTTGATCTTAATGGTTTTTTGGTAATTCTTTTGAGTGGAAACAGAAATAATTTTTGCTCCAAAAATAATAGTATACTTCTTATTATTATACAACCGTTAAATAAAAGCCTACATTTATCTCAAAAGCAGCTATAATGATTTTGATGAAAAAAAGAATCAATTATAAAATTTTTAGCATGGTTTTCTTATTGATTAACATTTTTTTATTAGAAATGATAATTGCAATATAATAGTTCTTGTGATTTTTGGTTTTTGTTAATAGCGGCTCAATTGATTTCAATCAAAATGTATATGCAAATGCTGCTTTTAAATGTTAATAATATTGCATTTCAAATTTTCCAAAACAAGTTATTTTTCGATTTTGTTCTGGAAATATCTAAAACCGGATTTTTTTTGAAACTGAAAATGCTAAAAATTGGCATACCAAAAGTTTTTCTAAAAAAAACTCACCAGAATTTTATTTATAAAAATTGATAAGTTATCGAAACACTTCCAAAGATTTTAATTTTGAGCTTTTATTTTACGAGTTGTTTATAAAATAATTCTTCTTGCTTCGTTACATACGAGCATATCTTTAAAAGTTCTTATGTTACCAAATACTATAAGAGTGGGTACATTGAAGGCTTCCAGTCGAGTGCTGCATTCTATTGAATTTTCTCACTATCATCTGAAAGAATTAAAAAAAATTTTTGCATTTAAAAATTTCAATTCAATGAATATAGTTACGAGTAATATTGCATATCAAACATTATATTTTTATTTTTGAATTTACCTCAAATTTTTCCAACACATGTTTCTTTAAAATTCTGTTTACACAGAAAGAATTATTTTCTTAAACCACTCCAATGATTTTTATTTTTTTTTTTCCATATTTGATCAAAAATTCAAATGTGATTCTTTTTTGAATAATTTTTGAATGAACAATAAAAACTTGTGTGCATTACCACCAAGTATTATAGGCTGGAGTTATAGCTATTTCACGAGTGCCACATCGATCATCAGACGCCTTTTGTGGTGCTTAGTCTGGTTATGCGTCATCTGGGAGCGAACCATGAACCTTGCGGTTCAGTGGCCGATGCACTACACACCGCGCCACTGAAACCACATGATAAGCTTAATCCCAATTCTTCTCCCAATCCTGATTCTTTTTTTACTTCAAACTTTTAAAGGATTTGTTTAAGTGGAAAAATATAAATTTTATTCAGCTTGTTTACATTTTGTCCGACGATTTCGAGATATTTATTCAAGCAGTTGTACTGGAGCGGGTAGCAGATCTATTGAAGCAGGAATAAATCCACATTTGACAGGTTCCAATAGATGAGCCATTTATCGTAGAAAAGCCATTATTTCAGTCAAAAAAAAAAAAAAAAAACAGCGAACCCATTGTCTATTCTAAGATTACAAATTTTCGCACATTGGACATTATGTCTGATTGTTTTTATTGAAATGGATTTAATGTCTCTTTCAAATGGCCCTTATGTCTGTTTTCAAGGGAAAATAGTGTCCAAATGGACATTACGCCTTTTTTAAATAGAAAATGTGTCCAAAGGCACATATTTTTTTTTTTTTTAGTGGACATATTGTCCATATGCACGGTATTTCTTAGTTAAAATGGACATAAGATCTATCTGCACTTTGGATCTAGTAATAATGTTCATAGACCTTATGACCGTCTGATATCGGACATTATTTCTTGACATAATGTCCATGGAACCTCTTTTCGATTGTACAGACCTAAGGTCAATAGACATTTTTATCAAGTACGTTATGTCATCGCACCTGTTTATTGTTCTCAAAAAGCTTAAATACTTTTACTTTGACCTTCCTGAAAAAAGCTGAGATGGTATCGCATTCAGTAAATACTGGGTATACAGGAAGCCAATGCAGCCACCTCTATTTTTTCTACTGGTATGTTGTACACAGCTATAGATTTCAAAAAGAAAAGCCATGTGTGGAGCCATGTTACATACTTATAGAACTTTTATTAAAATATGACACATTTAAAATGTTTTCAAAGCAGGTAAATATTTTTTCCGCGGAATTCGAAAACTAAAGTTTTCTGCAGAATAATTTCTTTTTTTTTATAAGTTCAAATTAAATGACAATAAAAATAAAATTTTTTTTTATTCAAAAATTTGACCTTTTGTGTATTTTCTAAAATTTTTGACACTTATTTTGTTTTATATTTTTTATTAAAGACCGAACAATTGTCGCCAACTATTTGATTTATTAAAACTTTTTTCTAAATTGATTAAATTCAAAGATAAAGCCATTTTAATAAAACAAAAATCTCAAAAAGAAAACATAAAAAAAAATTCGCACTAAAATTCCGTTATTTTTTCGTCAACACTCCTGTTGGAAATGTCTTTGAAAAGTGATATCATAGTATTCGTTACAATATAATACAAGTATGAAACCTATTACCAATATTTTATAGACCCATTTTTATGTCCTCTGGACTACAACTGCTTTCCTTTTGATGACAAACCAAAAAAACACTCATACGCCATACATCAGTTTGGAAAGAATAAATGATTGGATCGAAATCTCGTAGTTCAACTGGCGGGTTTTTGGCTTTTTGCTTTTTTTTGAAGAGAAAAAGTCGATTTTTTTAATTTTAAAAAGGGTTTTTAGAGATCACAAAAATTTGTAACGTGATGAGCTATTAAAAAAGCATACAATCTAAATTTGGTGCGTATTCCCCTTGCAAACAGTTTACTCCAATTTTTCCACCTCTGTTTTTGTCATCAATCTTATTTTGGCCAAGGAGACAAAATAAAAAGGGGATTTACAAAATATTAAACACGCAAATTTGAATTTTATTTTTTAAAGATTCGAAAAACTTAGTCTAAAATCAATTTCTTTATTTTTCAAAAAAAAGCATAAATAACCTTCAAAACGTACTGGTTTTGGATTATAGCAAATTTGTTTTTCAAATGATTTAGATACGATATCCAAAATTATGGAAAATTTCTCTCTTTTTCGCTAAAGGTACCTAATCACTATGACATATTTTATCATTATCCCTTTTTCCAGTTGATATTGAATAAAGAATCCATAACTTTTCTTATACTTTCGCCCTTAATCTCTGCAAACAATAAATCCTTTACCAACCGCAATAACACACATATCATCTTATCAAATCACAAAATTGACAAAATGCCTTCAAGCTATCGAAAGCAATATGCGACAGTAACGAGAGTGGTTCACTTTTCAATGATTGTCCTGAATAAACAATTACACCCAGTACCCAAATGAAGAGAAAGAATAGATTCCATCAACAAATAATATCAAAAAAGGCGCATGCAAAATAAATACCTACTGTTTGTGTAAGTTGTCCATCAACAAAAGTGTTGCTTTAGGGCTAAGACAAAGGAATATCTCTGAGAAAACCATCAAGACAATAAAATAAATAAGACACAGGAACAGGATATACATCCTATTCCTACAAAAGAACAAAAGCAAAAGAACAGTCACATGTTTGTTTCTTCACAAATAACATAAAGGAAGATGCGCCATCCTGTCAATTGACCCTATAAAAATGTAGATTCGTTTTTTTTTCTTCTTTTTTATTTGTATTCAATCGGCAATCATATGTATATTTTGTCGCAGCAATATTGCAAATCACAACATCAAGTTGTCTAGACAAACCCCCTGGGCATCATATATACAAAGGTATTTTTTTTTTAATGTTTGTACGAGAAGGTTTATTTTTGGATTGACTTGGGTACACCTATTCTTGAAGTCTATTGTGACACAAGATGAGTCATAGGAACAGTTCCATATAGGTACGATTAAAATATAGAGAGAGCAATGGAATAGTCGCTTCACAAGGACGTCGAGTTTTTCTACCTTCCTCCTTGAAAAAAAAATCATTCAAAGGAGACAGTTTTTCCACAGTTTTAAGCCCTTAATATGAAATGCACACTTTAATCCTTCTCTTATTAATAATAATTCTAAAACAGACAGAAGAGAACGTTCATACGGTTATAGTTGTCAAGTTGTTGATGGCTTAAAAAATTGTTTACAAAAAGGATGAGATGTCTGAACGCTAATGTATGTACGTATGTATGTATAGTTGGTGCAATTTTATATTTTGACATAATTTCAATCACCTGTCTCTGATGTTGAAATGCAAAGATGGCTGACTAGGAAGAGAGGTAAAAAAATATAAACTCTCTTTATGCACGTGCAAACCTACCAGCATATTGTATGTTTATGTATGCATGCACTGTACGTATGTATAATAGTTGGAATGCCTCATGACAAAACTTAATTATGTTGAGATTTCAATTTTCCCATTCGTTAAGCATAAAGGATGTGACAGTTATGTGAATAATGTTGTTGGTACATACACAAATGTATATAAAGTAGTTTTTGTTTATTTTTTTTTTTTTGTTCGAGTGTCAAGTGTATGTCAGGGAAAAATGCAATTAAAAGAGATGTCAATTATTTTGGGACACACAACGCGGACAGAGAAAACTGGATGAAAAGGTGTAATCGTGTAATATAAATGCCAACAGACTGGGTACTTTTTTTTTGTTGAAAATTTACCCATTTAACTTCTGAGGGGATTTAAAATCCTCTCTATAGAGCAAACTGGTATAAACAAACAACTTACAGCTTGTGTCATTTGTTGTGTCGAAAATAAAAAATACCTTTTTTACACCGCACGTGTTATTTGATTTTCACGTGTTAAGTGATGCTTTTTCGTAAACATTTTTGACATAAGTTATACCTACTCAAAGTTGTTGTTTTTTTTGTCTGTCCTAGGTATAATTGGTATAAACTGGCTTAATGTGTATGGCAGAAAGGATTCCACAAAATGTCATTTCAGGATTAAATCTGGGTAGTTATAATTTCATACATTGTTCTGGGCTTAAAATGTGTAAATATTGAGTTCGTGTGTTAGACCAGTTTATACCATTAAGTATTATGTTTACATAGCTTAACTGGAAGAGTATTTTTGGAAATTGAAGATCCTCCCTTCCATCCCTGTCATTTGAATCTCATCTATACGAAGGAATAGCTAATAGGCAAATGACTTTAAGCGTTACCATCACCAACATTTTTGATGATGGACTAATTTTCTCAGATTTGTTTTTGATTGGTTAGTTTCATTTAAGACTTATTAGTTATGTCTAAATAAAGGGTGTTTTTCAACTTTGAAATGAAAAAACCAAAAACGATTTTTTTAAATTGACTTTATTCGAAAGATAATCTTTTGCCATCATAATTTAAATACGATTTCTGGCATATGATCGCCGCGACTGGCTCGGACGTAGTCTAATCCGGAGGTCTAATTTTCGATGACTTTCTCGAACGAATAACGAATAGCGAATTACGTGACGAATGTTGTCCTACAAGTGGTCAATCGTTTCTGGCTTATCGGTGTAAGCTAGCGACTTCACATATCCCCACAGAAAGTAGTCAAGCGGTGTTTAATCGCACGATTTTGGAAGCCAGTTCATTGGTTCGTAACGTGAAACTAGGGGGTTACCAAACGTTCCCTTCATTATATCAATTGTGGCACGAACTGTGTCACATTTTGCGCTATCTTGTTGAAACCTCAGTTCCTCCATATTATGGCTGTTCAATTGAAATTTCCTAATCATGGCTTTGTAGCCATCACTGTTACATTCTGGCCAGCATAATTTTTAAGGAAGTACGAACCAATTATTCCACCAGCCCATAAATCATATCAAACAGTCAGGTTTTGAAGATGTAACGGTGTCTCAACATACACTTGAGGATTATCATCACTGAAAATACAGAAAAACTGAGGAAATTGTTCACCACATAAAACATTGAGTACCCACTGATTAGGGAACACCCTGTATAAAATTCATTAAAACAATTTTAGTAATTAAAAGTTCGATCTTCTTGGGCGCATTTTTCAATGAAATCCGATCAGTCGATAGTGAGAATATTTGAAATTCAAAGTACCGTTATATAGGTGCAACTATTTAAAGTCGTTTTTGTTCAAAACATAATGTACAGTTCCATGCGAACAAAATTAAAATTTTCAAAACTATTTTCCACCTATTCTGTGTATAATATTGTATAATATTCAAGGCAAAAAATAATGTCTAGGCCTACAAAATTTAAATAACTATTATTTTTGTATGCAAAAAGATTAAACAAAAAAATTTTTAATATATTTTCAAAATTTTTGTTTAGTTAAAATTTTTATAAAAGCTTCTTAAAAAAAATCGAAAATGTAAAAATAAAAAAGTGACTCTATCGTGGGAACATGAATAACCATTTTAAGTTTTTATTACAAAAATGGTTGAAACTATTTAGAAAAAAAAAAAAAAAAAAAATTTTAAATTGATAATTGCTACCGAAAACTAAATGTAAATTTTTTTCTTAGTTTTTGAGAAATATAAAAATCGGAAATATATTTGTTTATGATGCAAAAATTACAATTCATATAATTCGCTTATTATAAACCACGTCACATTATTTTTTTTCTACAAAAATTCACTAAAACAGTGAATAACATTTTCCACACAGTGATTTTAAGTAAGTTGTTATTGTAAATATTATTGCTAATAAAAATACCTTTTCAACGACATACATCTTATTGGTATTTGTTAGACTAGTTTTCATAGATTTTTTCCAAACATACCCAAAACCTTGGTTAGCGAATAACTTTTTTCACATAGTGAAATATGTTATGACATCTGCAACAGGACTCTGATGTGCAGTCGGTTAAGAGATATTAAACACATGCAGCACTTTAAAACAAGGTTCGGCCATACAAGTTTTGTCGCCAAACAAGTAGTGATGTTATTTCACCTAATGTTTGTTCTCTCCACAGAATCCTGCTTCAGCAAAAATTTACACGTAGCGATGGGTATATTTACCAATATTTGTTCTTTCAGAAAAAATGGGTAGTAATGTACCACTTCTAGCGATTTCATCGGTTTCACAATAACCTGGAATGTCACTTTGACCCGCCACCCAACAAAGGTGAATATTAAACTGCTGCGCCATCTCCACCAGAGATGCTTGACAGTTAAGGGCAGTTCTAGAGTTTATAGAGACGGAGTCAAGTCAATAGCGGCTTGACTATGAGAGAAGATGCGGATATCCGAGGTTGATATCACGTTTTCCTTAAGCCAAAAAAGTACTTCTTTTATCGCTAGAAGTTCTGCATGGAAAACACTACAGTGATAAAGAAGACGGAATGAGAGACTTAAATTTAGTCTATCAGAGTTCACACCTCCACCAACCCCATTTTTGGTCTTCGATCCGTTGGTACTTTTACACCAACTTTAAAGATCATCGATGGACTCGATTGATCTTTAAATAATCCCACATCCTCCTAGGCGGATCTGGAAGGTATGGAACTTTAAAGTTTTTGTCGAAGCTCAATAGTGGGATTGTGTAGTCAGTGTTACTTGGAAGTGATTCGAATGAATTCAGAATAGCAGAGTGGCCTATGCTATTATTGATCCACTGTGAAAAAGCTTTGAAGCGAACAGCTGTTCTCACGGCCATTTGTTTGCTAAAAATATCCAGAGGTGTGGAATAGATTGTCTAATGCAGCGGACAGAGTCGACCGAAGTGCTCCACTTATGCATATACATACAGTTCTTTGGACTTTACTTGGTTTATCACGATGTATTGCTTTATCCGAGGCAGTCCACCATACAGCCACGCAGTAAGTTAGAATCGGTCTAATAACCGAAATGTAAATCCAATGAATAATTCGTGGTTGGAGGCCCCACTTACTACCAACGGTTTTTTTGCAAGAGAAAGTGCGACGGTGGCTTTTTTGACTCTTTCTTGTATGTTAGGTTTCCAGCTTAACTTCTTATCGAAAATGAGACCCAAGTTCCAAGTATTTAGCTTCGTCTGAGAATGTTAGTGGAACACCATTAATAAAAGGGGGGTCTATTTGCGAATTTTGTTTTTCCTGGAGAAGAGGACAAGATCTGTTTTGTGGGTTACTCCAAGTCCACATGGCCCATCTTGTTAGCTTGTATAGAGCGTTTTGTAAAAGATTCTTTAAAGTGTTAGGACACTTTCCTGATACTGCTATAGCCAAGTCATCTGCATAGGCAATTTCTCTGTGGCACTCCGCTTCTAAGCAATTCAGCAGCTCATAAAATACCAAGTTCTAAAGACGAGGAGAAAGAACGCCGCCTTGTGGTGTACCCCTACTGACTTATCTTCTTGCCGAAAAGCCACGTAGTTTTGAATTAATAACCCTGCTTGTTAGCATTTGACTAATCAATTCACCAAGCGAAGGATCAGCATTTAGAGAAGCCATCGCAGGTGCGTTGCAGATGTGTCGACATTGTTAAAGGCGCCTTTTATATCCAAGAAGACGACCATTGTATTCTCTTTATTATGGAGGGAATATTCGATGGCACGTACTAGTGTGTGGAGAAACGTTTCCAGTGACTTCTCTTTGCAATAAACATGTTGCGCTGTAGACAGTAGTCTCGTATTAATGCCTGATCATAGTTGAATATCAATCAGTCATTCAAAAGTCTTAAGAAGAAATGATAATAGGCTAATACGTCTTAAATATTTTGTTTTTACGTGGGAATATTTACCGGCTTTGGGTATAAACAAACACAACATTGACTTCTCTTCATAAAAGTGGAATATAAAACCAGATTTGAGCTGCCATTGAAGATGATTTCCAGAAATGTCCAGAATTACTTTGGAATGATACCATCCGGTCCTGCCGACTTTGTATGGTTCGAAGCTGTTGAGTGTCCCTTGTAATGTTTCCCTTGTAATCAGACCTTGTGGAAAAGTTAAGTTACTGCTTATTTTGTGTAGGGCATCACAATTTGCAGACTGTGAGCTCCCTGGAAAATGAGTATCCAGTAGCAAATTAGGCGATTCTTTGCATGAATTAGTCCAGGAGTTATCAACATTTTTGAGGTAACTAGGCATAACTGAATTTTTGGAGAGGATTTTTTTTAGTCTTGATGCTAGTCAATTTAAAATAAAAAAAAATTTGTTCTAAAGTTGGACATACACTACCGAGCCATCCAATCCATTTGGCTCGGTTGACTTTCAGGTCGGCTGAAAATCCTAATTAATCGGCGGCCGATCCACCCAACACACAACCGAATATGCAGGGGGCCTCTGGCTCTGTCGTGCATGGTCAACTTAGTGCAAGAAATTTTCAAATTGTATTGACTTTTTTTGACATTGTCTGGTTCGCATTTACATTTTTTTTAATGCAACATCTTTTCTATTTTGCATTAACATTTTTGTTTTAATGCAACTCCGGCTAACTCCAGGAGAATTTTTCAAAGCAATTTTGCTTGTAAGGAGGTTTGCTTTTGTGTTACAATTGGAGAATAGACTGATGTTGAATAACGTTACTGTTATTTTGTATGCCAGTTTTGGGTTTTGCATTTGGGTTTGGTCGGCAGTTCAAGGCTAGCGGCCAGGGTTTGGTGCTTTGGGTATACAGTATATACTTCCAATAAATTTTTTAGGAACTAGGTTCTTATTGATTTGCAGTTCAATGTTCCAGATGATAAATACTAGCGGATTATTTGTTTTATAGGGATATTGATTAATTTATAAATTTAAATTTTACAAGATGACATTTTTCTTAACTTTCATTTTGGTATCCAAATTGTAGAAATAGCCCTGTTACCCTGGTGAGCTTTCACTTAAAAAAAAAAATATCAATCAATCCCTATTATATATTACACGTTGCTAAAAGGACTTTTTTTCCAAATGTTCTAGGCTAGGGCTTAGAAAAAATATTAATTTTATATCTAATCCTTTCAAGTAAATTTTACAGCAAAAAAAAAAGAAGCGCATAAATATCCTCGTAGCTAAAAAAGAAATTTGCAAATTTTGCACAAATGAAAAATTCAATTAGAGATTTCTAAATCACCCTCTAGATTTCCATCATCCAGACTTACCATAATTGCTAACCGCACGTTATATCCTTCATCATCAAAAATCCTAAAAAAAATAAAAAGAAAGAAATAAAGAGTTCACCCACTTTTATGGCATCAGTCTGTCCTTTTGCTGTCATCGCATTCAAGCGTAAATGCGAAAAAGCGTATCTTCATATGAAACTTGTGTCTAGGTAGTTATATATGTAGAAGTACACATACATTTATATATGCTGCGTATGGCAGGAGAAAATAAAAATCCTTTATTTTTTTCATTTGAATTCTTTTATACTGGGATAACTAACAAAATGCCTACTCTTCAATTCCTATTTACCACCCCCCTCCCCCCCAACTCCACCCTCCATTTATTTATCATTCTCAACTTTCGTCGGTCTATTGTAGTAGTTTTTCTTTTTATCCTTTTTTTTTATCTATGTATGTGCACGTATGTGTGTATTTTTATAGTTTTTCTCTTATTTCATAACCGTTATTCCTTTGAAGTGGATGGCAGCCAGCGAGGCGTTGATTTGCTATTTTTGTTGTTTTTGTTTTGTTTTCTATGAATTTCTGTGATGCTCATTTGATTTTTTTTTTTTTTTAACAGAGCTCGTTAAGTGACAACATCTGGTTGTGCTGTTTGTGAAAAAGACACACAAAAGTACATTAAACGATGCAATATACCTAGTAGGAGGGAATATGTGTGGAAAATGCATCTGAATGTTGTGAGATTTTTTGATTCGGAAGTAGAAAAAAAAAAAAAAATAGAACTTGAGCTGATGCTTCGTTAAAGAAAACTCAGTGAATTTGCTTCCGAATGGGAAACAATGATAAAATAGCGGAAGCAAATATAAAAATCAGCAGTGTCTAGTCAGTATTGAAGTGTTTTCAAGCGAATATTTTGAGTTGCAGCAATGATATAAGTTATGTAAATTAATGGCTTAGTGTTTAAATGTTTTTTAGCTTCTAAGGGAAGCTTGTTATATTTTTGGGACATCTTTTATTTAAAATCCTTAAGCAGGTTAAATTATCATCAATTTTTGAAAGAAGTTTCATTAGAACTATTTCATAAAAAGCTTCGGAAGTGCTTCGTCTGAAACATTACACAAGCTTTATAGAAGTTTAGAATTTCATAGAAAAAGAACTTATTAAATTTGGTAAAATCTTAAAAAGTTTCTTGTTTTATAAAAATTTAAAGCTATTCATATTGTTAGATGATGCTTTTAGATAAACTGTTATTGAAGTTGGTTTTTTGAAACTTTTACTACATGATAATGGAAATATTTATCTAACTAAATAAATATTTTTGAAGTATTTTGAATGAAGGCTTTATAAGGTTGTTAACCATTGTAGATAAATAAAAAATACATTCATTTTCTTTTCACTTACTTCCTTCTATAAAGCTTCTATTTAATGATTTTCATGTTCTTCTTAAAAGTTGGATGACACTACCATCAAATTTCTTAGCAGTGCAAATGTAATGGAGGAAAATTTGGTTTTCGTAAATATTCTTCACATTTGAATGTACAAATGACCTAACAGTAGAAGTGACCTAAGGTACTAGCTTCTATAAAATTTATATTATGTATGCAACTGCTTAATCGAAATACTTTTTTTTTTTACTGAAGGAGTGACATATACAACTCTTAAGATGTTCTGAATAAAGCTTCAAAGCAAGCCAGTATAGAAAAACAAAAATACATCTTCTTCTTTTTTTTTTGTTCTTTCTATAAAGCTTATATAAAATGGTTTTTATGTTCTTTTTAGAAGTTGAATAACAGCAACAAAAATTTTTTTCAGTGCAAATGTTATGAGGGAAATACTTATTTCCTTAAAGCTTCTTATTATAAAAATGTACAACTTTCTGTGATATTGCGGTCTTCCATCGGTTGCGGCTCCTCGCACGCTTCCTCCAATCATCGAGACCAAGCATTCTTGTGCCTGGAACCGCCTGGTCCCTGTAGCGGAGGTTCGATCTTCCTGATGTTCGTCTCGAACCTGGGGGCGGGATTTGAAGTTTTTCTATGGCCGAGCCAGTGAAGTCGACGTGTTTTGGCTCTTTGGACTACTAATCCACATCTTGGACCAAATACCCACCGAAGAATTTTTCTCTCAAAGTGTCCAGTATCAATTCCCCTTTTTTACCTATCCAGTACTCGGCGCCGTAGAATAGAACTGGTTAAATTAACATTTTATGTAGTTTGCACTTTGTCTTTCGGGAAAGGAGTTTCGAATCCATTTATTTGGCCAAACCGAAGAAGCAGCGGTTCGCTAGGGTAATTCTTCGTCGGATTTCCACTAAGGTGTCATTCGTGGGGTTGGTATTTGTTCCGAGGTAGGTGAACTCCTTGACTACCTCAAAATTACTACTACCAACATTGATGGTTTGTCCTAAGCGTTGGATTGATGAAGCTTAGCTTGTTGATAGCATATACTTTGTTTTGTCGTTATTCACTTCAAGACCAACGCGCTTCGCCAGTTCATCAATAACTGTGAATGCTTCTAGTATAACTTGCTTGGAGCAGCCGATGATGTCGATGTCGTCCGCATAGCTAAGCAGTTGTGAAGACCAGTTCAATATAGTGCCATCCAGGCTAACATCACTCTTGGAACTATTTGCTCCAGGACTAGGTTAAAGAAATCACATGAAAGCGCATTTCCTTGTCTGAACCCTGTGCATTTCTGAAATAGCTCGGATGAGCTGTTACCCATTTGTACGTTGCACCGCGATATTTTTACGTCATGCGGCATAGCTGGATCAGTTTTTTCGGAATCCCAAGTTCCGACATCGCCAAAAGAAGCTCATGGTGCCTTATGCAATCATATGCGGCTTTGAAGTCAATGGAGTTACGCAAGCTTGGACTTCTATAAAATTCTAATGCTGTATATAACTGACAAATTGCCATATTTTTTATCAATTCAAAGCCATTTGTTGCTTTGAAACACAATTACAGACAAAATTTACTAAAATACCACAAGAATAATGAATTTCGTCAGTCGTTTAAGTCCAGTATAAGGTACCAGTGGAAGTCTTATAGAAAATTTAAAGAAGTCAAAGGTAATTTGAGCTGAGTTCGTAGCCTTACTACATTTGTTTTGTTAGATTCTTCAAATCTAAATTAACTTACTATCGAAAACAATGACATTTGCATATCCTTAAACCATTACAACTGAATTTCCAGACTTTTTCGCTAGTTTTTAAAGCATTTTGTTTGCATTTCTTTGCTACTTTTAGTCATACAAATCTCAAAAATGTTCAAGGAGTTTGATAGACTGTATACAATATACACCTCGCCCAACTTGCCACTGATTCAGAAATTTTGTAGTGTTGAATTTGTGTAAAAACAAGTAGTCTTGTGTATAGGGTAAATTACAGCACCTACACCACCCCACAAATGGATCATGGTCTTCCTTGAAAACGGAAATAACCCTGTGTTCCCAAATACGCCTACATACTTTATCTATAGGTCTACCAGCTACTTCTCTGTATTATACCTGGCGTATATAGTTTGTAACCTGAGAACATCAGCCAAACCAGCGAAGGTATTGATTTCGAAAACAACCCAACGAAGGTTTTTAGCAATTTACCTTACGGGTTATTTGATTACTGCTTCCACTAGTGGTCGTTGTTAGCAAACCTGTGTTGGCAAACTGTGCACCATATTCTGTATAGAGGTAGGTATATACAACACACCTTAATAAGTTGATGTGTTTGTGCGTTCGATGGGGAAGGATGTTGGGAGTTCGATATAAATAGAAGGTCGTGTGTTTTTGCAAAAGGTTAAAACTTTTTACACAATGTTCAATGAACTTGTCCGTTCGGTTGCTTGTGGTGATGACTGGCTCTAGTTTTAGCCAAATTGTGCGAAATTTTTTAAAAGGGTGGTGGCTGTTTTTTTTTTCTTTCTTTTTTTTAGTTAGTGGTTACACAATAAACAATATACAAAGAATGTATAGATGTGTGTATATTTCAGGTAACAGGAAACATAGATGTACTCGTAATTTAGTTTGAACATTTTAGATTTTGGTAATATGCATTAAATTAGTTGAATTCTTCAACTGGGTGTAGCAAAGTTTGAATGTTTACCGAACTTGTTTTAAAAAGGTTATTTTAATAGTTTTTGTTTAATTACTAAGTTCAACTTAATTTTTTCATTTAATTTATATTCAAATACTGACACAGCCATGAGCAAATAGAGTCGTTAAAACTTTTAATGGAGAGATTAACATTGTTTCATTAAAGTTTAACATTCCTTAAAATTAATCTTTTTTACTTCCTGTGGATGTTCCTACCTTGTGGGTTAGATAGACCCAGGTGAATTATGTACCCTTGAATATATTAACTCGCCAACTTTTGAATTAATTTATTTATAAGGTTATTATAGAGTATATTAGTTTTATTATTCTTCAATTCTTTCAATTCATCCTCTTTCATGAGAAAAGGGCTTGTAAACGCTTGTCTCTTTTCTCTGACTATTACAAAATTAAAGCAGGAAAAGTAAATGAAAACCAACCAAAATAAATGAAAGAATTAAAAAACTGAAGATTTCAAAAATTTTTACGAAATTGGGCATTACTTTTTTCGGAAAAAAGATAGACCCTAGACGTGTGCAAACGCAATCTTAATTAAGTAGAGGCTCATAGCATTAGTGTGGCATGATGAGGAAGTAATTTTTATTAAAAACAGGCAGATATATTCCCATTCAGACTTTTTCATTTAATACCTCGTTTGCAGTTTTTTTCGGAAAACTTTTCTTTTCTACTAGGGTAAGTTTTGGAATTGTGCAAATACAATTTTTGAAATATCAATCAAATTTGATATTTTGATAACAGAAAAGCGCCTGATTTTATTAAAAATTTGAATTTAACCCATTTCCGGTGCCCACTAGTCCCAGTTGAGTTCCCCTAAAATTGGACGTTGTGAAGCATTTTTGAGGCATTTTGGATGAAGCGGGATATTACATTTCTTGCAAAAAAAAAATCGACTGACTGAAACACTTGCGACATCAAAGACGCTTTTCTGTTTTGTTGACTGTATACTCTATGTCATCGAAACGAATCACTCCATTGGGACTTTTTTTGCTTTCAAGCACCAGCGTTCTTAAATATAGTTTCGATATTGGTGCTTCTTCAGCATTTTTTTGCAAAATCATTCAATGGTCAATGCCAATGCCAGTACCAATTTTATTAAAGTGGCCAGTACCACTTTTTCTTTGAATTCGTATGTTATGGTAACTTGGCACGTTATCGTTTATAAGTATCGAATCGGTCTTTCAGATTGCCATTTAATGAGGTCGTAAGATAAGAGAGAAACTTTTATTTTTATTTTGCAGTATTTCATCTGACAGTTTAAAGCTCATCTCGAATACATATGTGTTTTGTGTATTTCATAGTTTATTTTAGGAGGATACAGCAAAAAATATGTAGAAAGCGATTTGCTAGACAGACAGTATCTTAAATGACGTCTGTGAAGTTGGCAGAACAATTTTAAGCTAGACAAATGGGACCACGGCAGGAATTTTCAGTTTTTTTTTTTTGCATTTTTAATGCATTTCTATTCCAAATTTTGCAGTTCACCAAATAGTGGTTGTAACCTACTTTACCTTTTCTCAGAAACCGGGTTAGCTATGAATTGGAAATAAGATTCTGAATTTGCAGTTTAATTTGCATTTCAAGAAAAGTCCTCACATACAAAAAATTTCATACTGAACTGCTAACTTCACTGTGAAGTTAGCAGAACATTTCATTTCTCAAAAAATTAAGGTCCAAATTTTGAAGTCCTTATTTGAAAAAAAGAAATCGAATAAATTCATTTTTCACTGATAACTTCACTGTGAAGTTAGCAGTACATGCGTTTTTAAGGGCTCTGAATTTGCAAGTTAATTTGCTTTTCAAGAAAATGATGACCCCAAATTTTGAAGTCCTTACACACAAACTACACGTTAACTTAACTGTGAATTTAGCAGAATATTACTTTTCTCAGTAACGGTGCCAGTTAGAAATTTGCAGTTAGGTACCAAATTTGCAGTTTTGAATTTACTACAAGGAAAAACTCAGAGCAAATTTTGAGGTCCAAATTTGACAAAAAAAAAAAACAAAAATTCATTTTGCACTGTTAACTTTACTGTGAAGTTAGCAAGAAAATTTTAGTAATTTCTCAAACTTGCAGTTTTTACGTAGATACTCCAAGAAAAAACTAATTCCAAATTTTGAAGTCCAAATTTGATAAAAAATCATCAACAAATCACTTGACTTCTCTGTGAAGTAAGCAGTACATGTCCTTTTTTTTGTAAATGAGTTAGTTGGAAAATTGCAGTTGTGTATCAAATTTGCAGGTTTTCATGTTCTTCAAGAAACAAATGTTCTCCCAACTTCGCAGGGAAGTTAAAAGTCCAAAATGGATTTTTCGGTTTTTTGTCAAATTTGGACCTCAAAATTTGGACTTAGTTTTTTCTTGAAGTACGTAAAAAAGGAAAGGAAAGGAAAGGAAAGGAAAGGAAAGGAAAGGAAAGGAAAGGAAAGGAAAGGAAAGGAAAGGAAAGGAAAGGAAAGGAAAGGAAAGGAAAGGAAAGGAAAGGAAAGGAAAGGAAAAATTAACTTAGCATATTTTCATTAAAATCAGTTTTTTTCAGTAGAGCGCGCAACGATCGTTAATGTCTCACCTGTCAAACAACTCAAATTAATTTGGTCAACTTTATTTTAGAATATAATAAGAATATTCATGCAACTGCGTAAAGTCTTCGTAAGCAATCGCAAAATTAAGTAATAAAAAATAATTTTTACCCGTCCAAACGTATGACGCTGAGTTTTCGCATCGCTAGACGGAAATGGGTTGAAATCTTTTGGTATTTCCTTAGAGTGGAAATTGATTTTTTACATACTCGAAAAATAATGGAACTTGTGACACAGTCGTTTATTTATCTCAATAACAGCTCTAAGAATCTTGATAAGAAAATAGGCAAATTTATGAAGTGAAGATATGGTCCAGTTTTTGATGATTTTGTTTTACCAAAAACTCTATGGGTAGATGCACCCAAAAAAAAAAAAAATTGGTTAGTACACATACATAACTAAAAAGTTCATTTGTTCGAATGTTTCTTGTAGTTTGTACAAATAGGCTTTAGATCGAATATCGTTTCGATAAAAATACGAATGCATTCGTAAATATTACGAAACTTTTTTTTTTGCAAAATGTTGACAAAAAACTTTAGTGCAATGTACGAAATATTTTTGTTCTATTTAGTGTATTCTACGATTTGTTTTCTGCATAAAATCTTTTTTTTTTTATCAGAACGAATAGCTTTTTAAGCTTACGAATATTTTCTATTTTGGCTAAAATGAGAAAAAATGTTCTGAATTAAGCAAATAGAATCTTTTGAAAAGTTTCTTTCATGAATTAGTAAAAAATTACACTGGCCAACAAGGTTTTTGTTACAGAAATCAAATAATACTTTTCTGTAGGTTTTTGGTGTGTTGAACTCGAATCTGAAGTCAGAAAAATTTTATCGGGCTACGTTTTTGAGATATTCCCGTTATAAAATCAAAAAAACATGATTTTTTTTGCGGTTTTCAAAGTTGTATTGTAACGCTAGGTAAATAGTTTTAAGAAAATTTGAGATAGTTTCAAAAATAACGAATTTTCTTTTAAAATCTGTTGAAACCTTTCCGATATCTCTTTTCGTTTCTCAGTAATCCTCACTTGATTGAAAGTCTTTGATTTATGATATAAATACAATGTAAGGGAGAATGGGCAAAAATTTGTGGGAGCTGGTCCATTTCTCAACACGAATGTGTCTGCTTCGTTGAAAAGGTTATTGTGAGTACATCATTTCATTATAGGGCTGTTAAGAGGTAAGCCAAGGGGTTCATGAGATATTCGGCTTCAAAATACTTAAAAGAACAATAATGCAACTCCATATTTGGACATTGTCTGTCTACTCACGAACCCAATGGCATAGAGCTAAAGGACTGTACAAGAAAATTATGTACTCAAATTAATCTTTTCAACGATGTATGACACATTCGTGCTGAGGAATGGACCAGCTCCCACAATTTTTTGCCCATTCTCCCTTACATTGTATTTATATCATTAAATAACTGAGGATTACTCAGAGACGAAAAAGAAGAAAAGAATTTAAAGAAAGAAAATATCCCCACGACCGGAGATAGTGCGCTCACCAAAAGTTTCCTTCAAAAAATTGATTGTTTCACGATGCGTCGCGCGAACCGAAACAATATGCTAGTAAATTTGCACGATTTGCAAACATTGTTCAGGAGCAAGTCTATTCATTTTGAAATGGCAAACCCAACTGTGCATAAATCAAGTGACAGCTGTCAAAAAGACCATCAACTTCGAAAAAAGTATTGCGAAATAGAAACCACACGTCTAAAAAAAAACATCCTTTAAATATCAAATATCGAATCGCTTATGGACATAAATTGGATGAAGTTTTTGGAATTCAGTAATAAAAATTAACTTCTAAATTAATTTTACTTCCTCTTGTTAAACTATTGGCTACTATTAAGGTAGTTAGTTATGCAATTTAGAAAATGAGTTTCATACTTCTGAATGTTTCTCTTGAATGACATTTGTATTTTTTAAATGCACAATTTTTAAATTTTCAAGTCTTTTGAAGTTTGGAACAAGTAATTGCAACCTGCCATGCATTTGTTTTTCATTTTTAACAATGACTTTATTATTTAGCCATAAATGTCAAAAAAAAACTTCTCTAAGGAACACCCTGCTCTTAGCTTCTAGAGAAAAACCTCAACTAAAAATGTTGGTCCGGGGTTTGTTAAAAGTGCATTGTTGGCTTTGGTTTAGATCATTTAAATCCTCCCAGGTTATGATGGGCTGGCAGATGAGTATTTTTGGAATTTTCAGTATCTACCTGTGTGCTGTGTTATAGGCATGTATATGATAGGGTCAAGTGCTTATTAGTGTTGTTGTTGACTTAGAATGTATGAACAAAACCTGATTAGGTCATTAACGGGGAAAACGAAATAGCCTCGTAATATAAACCTGAGTGGATGTTGATGTTCTTTTATAAAATTTTTGTTGTCACAAACTTTTAACAAGTTCATTCAAAAAAATAAATTTATATCCGCTTTAATTATTATTTATATACTTATTTGGTTCTATTTAAAAATATTTCCTTGTTAACATTTTTGACATTTGTTGTTGTATATTAAAGCTGTACAAAGAATATACCCATTAGCCCTTACAATGAAGCATGTATATTTTTTTAAATGAATATTTACACAAGGGAATGAATACATGGTGGATTGGGTGTATAGATGCACAAATCCCTTAAAAAATATACAAAACAAATTCATGATGATAAAGCTTAATTTTATTACAAAAAAAAAAAAAAATAAAAAATATACATATCTATAAGCTTATAGGGACAGATTAAAACGTTACCTTTACTTAAAAAAAAAAAAAAGAAAACAAAAATTCAGGATTTTCGCGTCGTTCACTTTGCGGTTTTAATGAATGAAATGAGTTCCGGTGGCTTTAATTATTGCATGTCCATTAATCAAAAAACGTTTCTGTGAATTATTTTATTTTAAGGTTGGGATATTTTTGTGCGCTATAACTTCACTTACCTTCCCTACATATGTGTGTATATTTATGCATGTATAGCTAGTGCATTCGAAAGATACATATACATATTTTAAAATAAATACATATATGAAATAACCCTTGCAGAATTATGCAAGCCGGATGTTATATATGAAGTAAAATAATATGCCAAATGACCGGTAGTGTTGATTAAAACAATTAATACGAATTAAGCAATGATAATAATTTAAACCCTCAGACGAATAAATCACAGTTTGAAGGATAATAATTTTTTTTAATTTTCCTGTGATCTCATAATGAATGGATTAGGTGCTTAAATATTATATTTTGTAGTGAAATATTTTTTTTCAATTTTAAAGTAGGCTACTTTTTTTTGTTTTCCATTTGCACTTTCTGACGTTACTTAAAATTACCCCTTTATGTGAAAAGAGATTAATGTTGATGACAAAAAATAATCAATCGCTTCTTTGGGTTCATAAAATTAAACAAAAAA
Source organism: Dasysyrphus albostriatus (assembly GCA_946251815.1). Classification (NCBI taxonomy): domain Eukaryota; kingdom Metazoa; phylum Arthropoda; class Insecta; order Diptera; family Syrphidae; genus Dasysyrphus; species Dasysyrphus albostriatus. The sequence goes on along the minus strand of OX276336.1, from coordinate 25,119,794 downwards.
TTAAAAAAAATTGTTTTACAAATTAATGGCTTTTATGTTATGAACAAGTTCAATTAGTACCTCGGGGCTGGATGGTTAGTTTGTAAGACTGTCATGCCGAAGGTCTGGGTTCGATTTCCAGTCGCTGCCACCTAATGTTTTTTCCGAGGTACTGCTTCTTGGGAGGAACTGACAAATCCTCCAAGAGTAAACTTGTCATGAATAAGTGCTTCTCATCTAGCAGTTCGGACTCGGCAAAAAATTGTAGGTCCCCTCCATTCCTGCCAGTATCACGCACACAGGAATGGTTGAGAGTTGTAAGTCACTAGGCCTTGGTTCTCCACGAGCTGTTGGGCCACCAAATTTATTTTATTTTTTATTTACAATTTCATCAGTAACGAAAAATTGTTAATAGATATTCATATTGTCATTTTATTATTAAATTTCAGGAACTTTTTTTTTATTGTCATTCTTACCTACTCGTACTATAAATGAAATATTTATTCGGATTTTCGTGAATGGTCAGTACTTTTTTCGTATATATATAATGTTTTTGAGCCATTTATATTGATTTAAGTTCTCAAAAAAAAGCTAAAATAAGTTCAGTGGACCAAGCTAATTGACATTATTAACCAAATGATTTGTATTCAATTAAAAACTGGATATGGTTCCATTACAGCAAAAATAAGTACCTCTATATACGAGTACCCCTAACCATCTATTTAATAACCAAGAGACTTCACATTTAATGAGGGTTTTATTATATAAAATTAGAAATATAATCACTTTTAATGAACCATAATCCTAACTTTATTGGCAATAAACAACCAAGCGTTGTAGTAGCAATCAATTAACAAGAACTATAAGCTCAACGAAAAGGATTATGTGGTTTTGATTAATTGCTCATTAAGATTGAATAAGGTTTATATAAGCTTTACCCCAATCAAATATTATATACTGACATGCTCTTAAGAAAAAATCAAAAAAAAAAATCATCAACTCCTATGAGCTATGACAATAATAAAGGCCTTGTGAAACTATTATATTACCTGCATAATGTAGGTCAGTCTTTAATTTATTCTTAGAGTTACGAATAGGTTGGTACTTATTAATTTTTCGATAAAAAGCCAGGAAACCTCGTTACATTTAAAAATGCAAAAGAATAAGTAACTAAAATGTCAGTCCAGCGTTGTTAAACGCTAATAAATAAGTCTGTATACACATAAGCTTACGATTTGGTTAAGTTTATGATTTGGTTAATGAACTGTCAAGTTTTGTATGGAAAATGGTTTATGGTTTACCTAATTTGGCTAAACTTATCCAAAGATTTTGATGCTTAAAATTAAGAAAACTTTTCTAATTAAACTTAAACGTCACACATTGGTCCGTTTGTTAAAAACAGAATTTTGGCATGCTGAATCCGAGTCCAAAGTCAAAATTGCTCTGGCACGTCCCTTTTTTTTTTAAATATTTCAACATAACTAAGTCAAAACCAGAGTTGGGAAGTAATGATAAGAAAAAGTTCAATTTCAATTACTTGTAATTGAAATCTCCGACCACTTTTTTCAATTACTTTTAAATGTAATTGAAAAAATTCAATTACTAATTACATGTAATTGAAAAGTGTCAATTACTTGTAATTCAAATACATTAATGTAATTGAAAACAAAAGTAATTGTCAAAAAATCTGTAATGATTGCTTTTTTTCAGTAATCAGTGGGCAATTCCAAGAAAAAATTTAATTAGCAAAAACAGTTAATTAATTACATTTAGTTAACTGTTTTTGCCAATTAAATTTTTTCTTGGAATTGCCCATAGTACGAGAGCTAGTAATTCAAAAAAGAAGTCATTTTTGTATGGCTGGCTTTTGTATATTTATTTGCTCTAACTCCTCAGATTAGAATGTTTTAGTTAATTTTTTTTTTGCATTTTAAAGTTTTCAAAATGAATATATTTTATTAGTTTGGTAGTAAGAATACATTTTATTTACTTTTATTATTATTAATATTATGTTTAATTAATAATCAATTACCTTAAATGTAATTAAAACTGAGTTTCCTTCAATTACTTGCGAAAACCCATTACTATTTTCAATTACATGTAATTTGTAGGTGAATTTTTTCAAGTACAATTACAAGTAATTAAAATTCATATTTTTTTCAATTATAATTATGTGTAATTGTAATTGAAAAAAGTTCAATTACCAATTACATGTAATTGAAATGAAAGTTGAAATAAATTACAAAAAGTAATCATTATTTCCCAACTCTGGTGAAAACCCCGTTTTTTGAGTACATTCGACTTTGAAATCTTCATTACTAAATATTTATTTTTTTAAATTACTAATTGGATCTGAAAGAAATGTAAGTATTTCACCTTCCTGAACTATTTAAATTTTTGTCGAAATTCTTTTTCTTTTCAAAAGAACAAGGTTTCCAAAACATTCTTGGGTAAAAAATGTTAAAAAATTTGTTCTTTTGAGACTTTGCCGCTTTCTATATTTTAAGAAATAAACTACAGAGGGCCAGGCCCTTGACAACAATTGTTCAAAATAAGTTAGCTCAATGTTTCTTGTCAACAAACTTTTTCTCTTAAACCAATATAGATATTGCAATAAATCAATTTTTTAAATAAAGTAAATAAATAAAGGCTTAATATGGGGATGGGGGTGTTGCTGGGATTAAAAATATGACAATTTTGTTTGTTAAGCCTAGTACATACTTGTCAATCATGTTGTGAATCTGTGCATAATTTGCATTTTTATACACCCTTGAACGTCCTTGTGAAGCTTTGTAGAGAGTTTTCGTTCACGAGCAATTCCCATGCAAAATGTACGGGAACTCTTGGTAAACAGTTGACAGTTCAATTACTAGTTTTGGGCATTGTATGGTTTTAAATGTCAAACGTTCACAACACATTCGCAAGTCGATACCAGTGAGAAATGTCAAAAAATCACTTTCTCCATTGGCGATTGTTCACTTGACGGGGAAGTATGTATCATGCCTTTTGATATAGACTTTGGGGAACAATAATATGGAAAGTTCAACGAAACCAGTTTTTTTGATATCAAAACCTAGTTTGACTGATGTATTTTCAGTAAAATAAAGTAATGGAAAAAACAGTTTTTGGATTTTAATATGCTTGAATATGTTTCTATTATAAATCCTTTGATCAAAATCTTCTTTATATAGTTAATTTAATGAATGATGAAGATAAATTCCACTATCTCCTTAATCAGATATTTTTTTACACCTTTAATCATAAAAAACTACGTAATTTTGAAAGTTCTGCAGTTTTTTTTTTTAAACAAGGACTTAAAATGTGAATAAACATTATGAAATATAAATAATTCTAGTTTCATTTGAAAGCTTATATTTATTATGTGGAAAAAGAACTATAAATTTGAACTGAATAGGCACAATAGTTTATTTTTTTTTTTACCAGGTCAACCAAACTTAAAAGGGCTTTATTCTTGAAATCAATGATGTTCTAAAAAAAATCAATTTAAAAAAAAAAACTGTTAGTGGTAGAATTTTCTAAAACCAGATCTAATTTAATAAATCTGTCATAATTTCAAAAAATTATTTTAAGGCGAAAAAAATTTTGTAGACCAGTGTTAAAACTACCATCATTTATTAAGCAATTTAAATAGTACTATATTTAAAAAGAAAATCTCAATTTACGGGTTTTTGTCAACTGTCAACTATCAGAATTTCTAGCAGGCATATTTGATTTTTTGTTTTGGCTAGAAATATTAAATAAATCTTGAACTTTAATTCGCCATCAAAATCGTAAATGATTTTTTTTTTAAATCTCAAAATAGAAGGACAAAAATTTTTTTAAAAATGAGTTTCAATTTTAATTACAGCTTTAATTGGTGCCTTACTGATTGAATTAAACAGTATATATCCTAATGAATAAAAATGTCGTTCGTGCAAGCTTTTGGGTAAACTTATAATTTTTCACAACTTAAGACGTTGCATGAATTCCCTAAATGTTATTTGTTGAACGAGTTGAAAAATTACACTAGTCAACCGGGTTTTTGTAACAAAAACCAAATATTACTTTCCTGTAGGTTTTTGGTGAGCTGAACTCCAATCTGTAGTTATGTTTTTTTGCTGTTTTCAAAGTTGTATTGTAACGTGAGGTAAATTTTTTCAATAAAAATTTGTAATGTTTTCTAAATAAATAATTTTCTTCCAAACGGCTCGATCGATTTTCTTAAAATTCGGTATAGATAGTAGTTTTTGGTGATTCCGACACATTTTTTCATTTTTGTTTAGAACTAAAAATAACGGTACCTGCCGTACAATTTTTTGTGAAGCAATTTTAAAAATTATTAATCAAAAACGGCTCCACAACTTTTCTAAAAAAAAATTGAATACATTTGTTTTGGAAAGACCTCCCATTGGATGGGAAAACCGTTTTCAAAAAATGGTTTTTAATGGTACCTCCAAAAGAACCATTTTTATATTTTCAATTTTCTTGAAACGATTATTTTGATTTCATGAATTTTTTTTTATACAGAAGCTTCTTAGTAATGTTAATACACTAGTCACGGAGTTTAAAGCAAATTTTTTTTTTTCAATTCTTATTTGTGTTTTTTGAAAAGCTGTGTCTTTGTCGTATTGTGTTGAAATAAATACCACTACACAGCTTTATGTTTTTTGTCTTGATATTTGTTTGCAAATATTTTTTTTAAAGTACCGTTACTGCGTTATTGTAAGAACTGACACCAAACAAGTTTTTTTTGTTTTTTGTGTTTTTTTGAAGATTCCCATTTTTAAAGATATTTTTTTTGAGTTAATGGAGTTAATTAAATGTAACGGTCAGAAAACCTGTTTACTCATCTTCAATTAAATTTTTTTTGTGGTCGTACAAATTTTTTTGCATGGTTTATCTGACTTTAAAAAAAAAGAATACGTTTGGCTTCGATTACCAATATCTTAGCAAACAATGATGTCATAAAAAATTCAAGGACAGTTTTAGAAATTTGAGTAAGTTATTTACATGATTTTTTTTTTAAATTTTGTAGTAATTATTTTTTTTTACTCTTCACCGTCAGTTAAAAAAAATACTGAAAAACGACTTTTTGTAGTCTTTTGGTAAATCTTTTGTTACTTTTCAAATTTTAATTCGAGAACTTGCGTTGGTGTGCAGATTTATAGACTTTTACAGTTTCAATATTTAGGTATGTACATTTTTGAATTATTTCACCGAACCGTTTTTCTTCACCAAATTTTCAAAGTCTTACAAATCAATTAAAGGGACAAATTGTGTTGTTTCTACACCAGTCAACTACACAAAAAAAAATTGTTTACTATCAGTTCTTACAATAACGCAATAACGGTAATTTGCAAAAAGATATCAAGACAAAAAACGTAAAGCTGGGGCCAAATTACCGCGTCAGTGACCGAGTGAGAGAGTGCCATCAGTGATCGAATGAATGAGTAACCACTTCAAATTTTGGTATACTAGATTTTTTATTATTTTTTTACTTGATGCAATTCGAAGCGAAACGTTTAGAGTGAATATAGCATTAAACTCGCTAAATATGAAATATTCAAAAATATTTCGTTGACAGAAATAAGAAAATGTCAAAACGCAATTTTCTTAACACTATTATTGGAAATCTTAGCAATTCTGCTTTTTTAATCTAGAAAATTATTTCTTGCCCTAAAATTGCAGCTTACAAAAATAACAAGCCATATTGAATAGACAGGAGCAAACTAATTTCACGTCAGTATTTATTTATGTTTACATATTTACCAACGCTGAGTACCTTTATGCCTATAAATTTTGACTAAACATTTGAGATTAATTTCAGTTTTAGCCAATAAATAACAAACACGTTATACATCAAGTTTATAATGCTCATAACTATAAACTTATTTATAACCTCAAAAGCAAATAAAGGGGCACAGAAACAATCTCTAAAACATATCCACACATATCTACAATGTATATATGTATCCTTAAGTTTAATTCACTTGACATAGTTTTCATATACTCGTAGACAGCAATTCAAATATTAATCAATTTGAAGGAGATTTACATCATTGCTTTATCTTATTTGAAGACATTAATAAGACCCTTATTGTTCCTTCCAGTAGAAAGAAAATCAATAAATTAATGTTAGCAGTAGTTACATATATAACTAAAATAAATTCCTCAATTACATGTTGTACATATTTATCCCATGGTCATACAAAAAACATGGTACCTACTCACTTGCCGTTGTTAAGTAACAAGCATTTACATGCAAAAAAGCCTATGACTCAATTTTGCAAAAACACATATCTTTTAATCCAACCCTCAAAACTTTGTCATCCCTTGGCATTATAGATACATAATAGGAAGCTTTGTACTTGTTCTTGTACTACCACTACGTTACCTACTTAAACAATGATACTATACCAAAAACGAAATAAAATACCAACCCCATATAAATACATAGAAGAGAAGTAAAACTTTTCACATTATAAAGCTTCTTCTAAATTTTATGGGTGACACAAGTGATTACAAATTAAATAATTGATACCCCTTTTTGATTGTATGTTCATATACCTATACAAAGAACACACACACACACATACAAAATTAACAAACTAAAATCCATTTGAATTTTTTTTTTCTAATTTTCCTAGTTTAGTTACCACACACAACATAAATTACTTCTTGTTCTTCTCAAAATTGAAGAAATTTCATCTCAATTAAAATTGTTCATCAAAAATGTATTCCTTGAAGAAGGTTTAATTGAGTTAATTAAATAATGAGACACAAATCTACTACTTTATCAGACATTTTTGTTTTGGGAAATAATTAAGAAATAAAAAGAAAAACCCCGTGCAATGTTATTTCCTTCTTAAAAATAAATTTAAGAAAAATCGACAGAGCACACCGATTAAGACCGTTATTAATTTTTGCAATCTGTCGCCATTTTAATTGGCATCGATAATAAATGTCATTGAAGAATCACTTTCTTATTATACCTACCCCTCGTGTGCTGTCCTTGTATTTTTTCGCCCTCATCAGAATTATGCTGAATATAGAAAAATATGGTCGACACAAATCTGTGGGACGATGCTTACGGATGAAGATGAATTTTCAAATATGTGAGTGGAATTTGAGTCGTTATTAGAATTATCCTCATTAGCCCGTGTCTCCTTGGTAATGATTGACGTAGGAACAACATCATCGGATGTCTTTTTTTAAATATATTTTCAGTAAATAAATTTATCATCATCAATGGAATAAATAAAACAAAAAAAAAAAATAAATTTGGTGGCGCAACAGCTCGTGGAGAACCAGGGCCTAGTGACTAACAACTCTCAACCATTCCTGTGTGCGTATTGTTGGAAGAATTGGAAGGCCCCTACAATTTTTTGGCAAGTCCGAACGGCCAGTAGAGAAGCACTTATTCAAAGCATTCTCTTGGAGGATTTGTCAGTTCCTCGCAAAAGGCAGTACCTCGGGAAATTTTTTGTTTTTTTTTAGGTGGCAGCAGCTGGGAATCGAACCCAGACCTTCGGCATGACAGTCCAACGCACTTTTTTTTTTTTTAAATTCATTTTTATTTTCCCATTTTCTTAAAACTATCTTAAAGCTAGACAAAAATTCATAAAAACTAGCCTATTTATCAATATCTTAAGACTAACTTACTGGCCCCAATCGGGCGCTCTAAGTTAAACTGGCAGAACTTAATGCTAATGCCTTTCGGCCTAAGAACTATCTTAATACTAAAATTCTAGATCGGTTTTTATTTTTCCCCAAGAAGAATTTACAAGAACTTGGTTTTATATAAAACTTACAAACTACAAAAAACTAAATTAAAGTTGATTGAAACTAATTAAAACTAATTAAAACTACTTAAAGCTACTTAAAACTACTTGCAACTAATTATAAACTAATTACAACCTTCCTACAGACTACTTACAAACTAGTAGTCAGCCACACGGCCCAATGACACCGCTGGCCCATAAACCAAACCAAACCGTAATTTTTTCGGGATGCAATGATGACTCATGGAGTACGTGTGGATTGCTGCCTGACCAATACTGCATATTTTGTTTATTGACGAAGCCATTCAGCCAGAAATGAGCCTCTTCGCTGAAGATGATTTTTCGATGAAAATCCGAATCTTTTTCAAGTTGTTGCTCAGCTCAATTCACGAACATACGACGCTTCTGGTGGGCAAGCTACTTCAGTTCTTGCGTCTTAATCTTGTAAGGATGAGGGCCAAGATCTTTTCGCAAAATTCGCCACAACGACGTCACAGAGATGCCCAACGCTTGAGAACGATGTGTGAGAGACACATTTGGGCTTTCTGCAACTGAAGCCTCAGCGGCAGCAATATTCTCGACACTACGGGCACTTCTTTGTCTCACTGGTACGGGATCATTTTGTACTGTGTCTGTGGATTCAAAGTTTTTCACTAGATGCTCAATTGTTGATCTGCTAGGACGATTATGACGACCATAAATTGGAGGTACCACTCTTAACGTAGAGGCCACTGACTCCGAATTTCGGTAGTAAATTTGAATAATTTCGCCTCGTTGTTGGCTCGTATATCTTTCCTTCATGAAATGGCAAATCTTACTGAAGAGAAATGTCAAAAGAGCGGCAAGGAACATGGTGTGCGTCATTTGCTGTCCCTGTCGCTCTACTTTTGTAGCGTCCCTGTTAAAAAACCCTTTATGTTTTATAATTTTTTTTTGGTGCCACCCTGACAGTCCCTTCTTAAAACTTACTACCTAAACCTATATAAGTCGGTCATAAATACAAAAAATGAAAATAGCAAGGTCAACTATTAAATGACTGAAAGAACTTCATCTTCGGTTTTCATCCACCAGAACTGGTTCTCCTGCTTTACCCTACCTCTTCGATCCCGTTCGGACACAGTCCTACTGAACCGAAGGTCCTCAGCTCCATCTTCCGTGAGAACGTCCTGACTGTAAAGGAGCCGCCGATCTACAGTTCTACGGCCGACGTGGTAGATTAGTGGAACCGCCGCTCTATCCTGGATCAGCCCCGGACTATCTAGATAGAGGAATGCATCGGGCGGAATAAAACCGCTTAGACGCACACTCTCGTTGTATTCGTTGTTGGGGTAATAAGCCAAAAAAAAAAAAAATAAAATGTTGCTCGAGGACATCGCTCTTGCAATGTGACCTCGAATAAGCTTCAGCAAAAAATTATCTATCCTGTTTATGTTGGCCCCGTTGTATAGAGCCAGGTTGGAATAGTAGTGTTTGTACTCCGACTCTGGTGTTCTGTGCAATCCAAGGCAGCGTCGAAGACACTGCCTCTCAAACACCCGAATCTTTTCCATTTGATATGGGGCAACGTTGAACCAAACCGGGCATCCATAGGCAATCATCGGCCGGATAGGGACCATGTAGCAAATCACCTTCACCCTGCTGTCAAGTCGGCTACTATAGAACAACCGTTTCGTCAGGGCAAAAGCTCCCCTAGCCCTGGACAAAGCAGAATTTATATGTCTGTCGAAATACAAATACTGGTCCATCCAGACATGAAGGTACTTTACTAATGAATGTCCATTTGGCCCTACGATCACCAGCTTGCGCCAGTTCTTTCTTGTATCCCTTGTGGCTCTAAGCAATGGAGTCCTAAACAAGACAGTTTCTGATTTTTGAAAGTTGATTTTCAACTTCCAGTCATCGCAATATTGCTGAATCTTCTCGAAGTCACGCTGCAAAAGAATCCTGATGACCTTGACTTTTGGAGCTGTTCTGTACGCAATTAGATCGTCGGCATACGCAATTGCCTGAGTTAGACAACTTATCAGATCGCTGGTGTAAATACTGAATATAATTGGCGAGTTGACCGCTCCCTGCTCAAGACCATTTTTAATGTTAAAGGTTGTGGCAGAAGTTACATTGCCATTCTTGACAACAAACTTTCTACCATTGAGCATATCATAAGGCATATACAATAGTGGTTTACTAATGCCAAGTCTGGTCAGAGCTAGAAAAAGACCCTTTAACCATACGGTTTCGAAGGCCTTCTCCAAATCAACCAGATAGGCACTCGTACACTGCTTCTTAGATTTGTTCCATTGGACATCAGAAACGAGCTTAGACGTGGCATGAATAGTGTCATGTCCCGCCTTAAAACCGAACTGATTGTCTGGTATGATATTATTGTCCTCTGCCCACTTAGACAGAGCTCTATTGATAGCTTTTGCGAATACCTTGCTGATACTGGGAAGAAGACTTATCGACCGGAGATTCGCCAGATTGGACTTGTCCTTTCCCTTTTTCGGGAGAGAATGCACCACAGCTGTCTTCTACCGCACTGGATAATACGCCTTATTCAGAGCGTTGTTAAACAGAGTGGTATAAATGTCTACTGCTTCTTGAGGTAAAAGTCGAACGAACAACGTTCTTCTTCTTCTTCTTCTTCTTCATTGAATCGAAGATGAGCTGGAGCTCTACCTTCGAAATTAACAGGGAACTGGGCCCATTTCGCTCGGCGATTATGGCGTTTGCCAAATGATCTTCACTGAACCCGGTAAAACCGAGGTTCTCTGATCGCGATTGCGTTATGTCATTCCGAAGGTAGAAGTGGTGGAGCCAAGCACGCATTCACCTTGTACACTTGCTAGAAGGCAGCACCCACAGCCTCGACTTTCTCCTGCGGATCTTCAACAGTAAAGACGTCATCCTCCAAGACGGTGTTCTCTGGATTAATTCCTGTTGTCAGAAGTACGTCTCTGTTGTTTGTTGTTCTCTGAAGCTTAAGACACGGAAGGTCATTCTGATTATTCCTTCATGTTCGGGTCGCTAGAATTAACGGCCCGAATTTTGTTATCCCAATAAAAATTAATTGACAACCGGTAGTTCTCCTAGTCCAACGTACTAACCATCATGCCACGAGGTACCACTAATAATAGTTATAATAAAACAAGGGACTCTAAAACAATTCTGGGTCGAGTGTACTTGCTCACTATGTGCATTACCTAGAATAACTTATTTTATTAAAATCGGTTTTGGGGACGCAAATCACATTCACAGTGATAAGCATTTATCTATATTTACTAAATTTACTGAAAAATAAAACATTTCCACATAAATGATGTTTTGTGTACGTACGATGCGATCGATTCGTTCGATAAATTTCATCCAAGCCCTATACTCGTCGTACATAATATTCCGTTTAAAAACCACGATGCCTATTAGCAAATAAGTCACGAAAATCCCATGAAAAGTGTAAGGAATCGTGTATAAGATATATGTTTATGCGATGCTATACCCGATGTAAGCACTGTTTTTGTTCCGATAACAGCCGTAACTAATCATATAAAAGCCATTAAGGCAAAATATTTGCTATACTATGCAGCATTCTGCACATATATGTGTATTATACTGTTTTGGGCTTAATCCCCAAAACCTCACTCCCTTTTGCGAACAACGATCCCATCATACCATTAGATACATATACCACGATGGCAATGACAGTGACACCCCTTGAGTGAGAAGCCCTGAATGAATATGAATCCCTAACAAATTACGTTACATTCAATACACAACACATCCCTTTTGCACATTAACATTGCCAAAAGCTTTATCGTTCTTTCTTGTAATAAAAATGGCGTCATTAACGATATTTTTACTGATGTTTCAGCACATTTTGTAAAATATATATGCAGCTAACTGAAAGAAATAAAAAAAAAAGAAATCAATATTCAATGGAATTTGGCATAGTACAAAACTTATGCTGATGGTGACATCTGCGTGAAATGAATGCTTTACATAAAATATTTTGTTTTACTAAAGTTCACTTAGGTATGATTTTTTTTTTAATAAAAGTATAGGTACCCCAAAGGAGCTGCATTCAACGGATTTTGAAATGGAAAATAAATTGATTTTCGGGTGAAATTTATTAGGCCTTTTGCAAACGAAACGTGAAGTCATAACTGTGTACAATATTCGTCATGCAGCAACGATTACTTGTTTTCGACACACGAAGTTTCTCGTCAAAAAAAAATGACAACATTTTAATTACTTGCACACCTTTTTGCAACGTTTTCTGCATTTAAATAAAATATTTTATAATTACTTAAAAAATATATGAAAGAAAAAATTCTCGTTTAAAGCTTATAACTTTGGCTGTTGTATGCAGATCTTCAATGTCAAGCTTTTAAACGTGAAAGGGGATAATTTGCTAGATTTTGATATGCATATTATTGGGAGCAGTTTTAAAAATGGAGGATTTGGGGGGGTTTTCATCAATTCATTTATTTTTTTTTAAATGGAAAAAAGTTCAATAATTTGGAATTTTTAAATCATTACTTATATAGTGTAGAGGAATCAGGTTTCAATTGTTTTTTTTTTTTGTAGTATTACTCATAGCTTAGCCTTAAGTCACACTTTTTGGTATGCATTCGAGTAGGTACCATTTAAAGATATTAGGTGAAGTGGTGTTAAGCTAATGAAGTTGCAATAAGATTATCTCCAAGTTGGCCTAGCAACAACTGTAAACCATTTATTAATGAACCCCAATCTTTTTGTCCTCCGCCATAAAATAAGGTTAATTTCACTTGGACTAGCTTTGATTTGAAATCAGATTCCAATCATTACCTCCATACTTGCCCGTTCTAAGTGAGATCCTGAGCCATAGATTATACTTCCTTGGATTATTTTTGGGCTGGAATGAGATTTTTATCATTTTATGTCTGGTTAACTTCGTTTAAGTGAAAATTGTGTCTACTCCCATTGCTCTATAATACCGGTTTTTGCTGTTTATGAAATACTTACTTAGGTTCTCGGATCTCTTATACTTCCGTGAGGTTCTCTTGCGGGAAATTGGACCTCAAATACTCTTACGTACCATCGTGCACCTACGGTTTCTGGAGATGTGCCTAAGATTTTTTTTTAGCTCTTCCCCATAGTTCATCTCTTCGACGTTTTTCGCCAAATACTTCTTCGACAGTCCACTGCATTGATTAATTCATAATGCACTTGTGACCTTTCCGAAGCGTAGGTGCACTCCACTGCCGTATAATAGAGTCGATGGTTTCCTAACCTGTCTTTGCTTGAAGTTCATCATTGCTGATAAGGTTAGCAAGAAAATCCTTAAGATGTCTACGAACGTTTGCAGGTTTTTCGTGTCAAACTATTCTCCAAGTCCTGTACCCATTTAAGAAGCATGGATTCAACATTGGAGCGGAACATAGTCGTCTTAAGGCTTATAGAGGTGTTTCTCCATATTTTGAACAGCATTCCAAACGCAGCCTTTTTCTTTCCCGTTTTGTCCGATTATATCTAGTTCGGTCAGGCTTTCAGTGGAGAAAATACTCCCGAGATATTGAAAACTCCCTATCACCTCTACTGCTTGGGTAGACGCCATTTGAAGAAATCGAGCAGATCAACTAATTTGGCAATATTGTTTCGGTAAATTGCGGTACGGATCTAGATTTTAAAAGTAGAATTAATAAGACAATTGCTGCCTTCGATACCCCGGTTCTAATTTGGAAATCCAGTCAAATCTTTTTACACACCAAGTTGAGATTCTTCTAATCCAATGTCAAATTCGTGCTATTAAATGTTTGCAAAACTTGGAAAGACTGACTTTCGTTGTCTTAAGTCTTAATTCGCTGGCCACAAATTATATCTAGCCAGGAATTATGGTGCAGAACTATTCAAGAGCGGCTTTTGGCATCGACATTAGAAAACGAAAATGGCATTAGATCGGTCACATATTGAGGAAAACTTACATGTTATTGCGAAGCAGTCCTTTAATAAAATCTACAGGATGCACAGTGGGTTAGAAGACAAAGAACAACATAGATATCAACTGTCCTAGCAGAAGCAGAATCCCGGAAAAAAAATGTGACTTTCCTGTTGACCATCAAAGATTGAAAAGATTTGTTGGCGCTCTATGCCCCATCCAGGGTTACAGAAAACGCGATGATGATAACTTGGGTAAATGAGGCTGATCCTTCAGTTTTTCTCTGAATTGATATTTAGCCAAACGATTTCAGTTTCTCTCTCTTCAACCTTGTTGTCATCTGATGGAAATCCATGATCCTATGAGAGAGTACGAAAGCTTAGTCCTGCATCCAGAGTACATAATTTATCACAACAATAAGAGTAGATATTTATGACAGTGTACAACCTTGTCTAACTCCACTTTGGATTTTAAACTCCTCTGACAACTTACCTTTAGGCAAAACATGACATTTAAATCCATCATAATGTAGCCTTAATTAAAGCAAGTGAGGAATTCTGCTTGTTAGGTGTCGTGCGTGTCTTTAAAGTGGTCTTTTATTCGCTCCAGGAGGTTTTAACTTTGGCTACAGCAGAGAGCACCCTTCAAGTTTTTACACTACGTAAAAACCTTTTCAGATTAGGAAAATTGAGTCCAGGGTCATGTCATGAGTCTCATTGTGTCTACATTACAAAATTTGAGCTGCCTCAAAAAAAAAACTTTGTTTTTTTGTACATCGAAACAACAACAAATGAGACTCATGAGTCGGGTGTTTATGTTTTCCCCATGCCTCAAAATCCCTGACGCGTCCATTTCTCTGGCCCAGAAACTGCCGTGAAATCGGTCTCAAATCCTACCAATCTAAACAGTGTCTAAGGTCTCCTTTCATAGGAACGATCATTCACTCTTCAGGGGAACTCTCTATTTCCCATGCTCTTTCAATGATTGGGCGCAGGAGCTCACTATCGATGATGTTGACGATTCTCGTAAGAGCTCTGAGGAATTACCATCAAGTTCAACTGCTCTGTTTTGTTTGCTCTGATTGTTGCTGAGATTTCTTCCCTACTGGGGTATGCAGGAATCATCTGCCGAATTCGAACTGACTTACCAAAAAATATTCGACTTACGTTAAGTTACAAGCCTGGGGTGATGAACACTTTTCATAAATGGAGGTGAAAGTTCGATTCCTCTGAGAAACCTTTAGAGTTTTTGGAGAGATTAACAGAGATAATTTAACATTACAACATACCACCTGTTGGCAGCAACTTAAAGGCATTAACTACGGAACTGTCAAAAACAGCACATGTAAAGGTTGCATTTATATCGCAAATGTCAAATCATGGAACACTACAACGTTAAATGTCATATCATATGTCAACTACTTGTCAATTGTCATCCACTCATCTTCCTACTCCCAGCAAATAAAAGTATGAATAATTGGGTTGTGATTTTTGTTTTATTTATTGACCGGGACTTCACCACCGTAGAAAAACTAGCCACCATAGCCGAAGAATTTGAGTCTCAAAAATGACAAACACGGACCGCGCACTCAACAATGTCAGCAGCTGCTTTTGTTCAACCGTTTTCTCTCCGTTGGTTATGGTTATCCAGTTGATGTACCCTGCAAAAAAAAACACCTTTGCAATTGTAAAGAGAAAATACACCGTAAGAGAGTGTTGCCACCGACTCTGTCCCTCTTTTCGCGAGAGAAATTGCTGTGATTTTTATAAAGTTAGTAGAAATTGACAAAGGGACATCTAACTCACGAGTGCATCGTCTCCCAACTGGGTGAAAAGCATTTCTAAGTTGAGATCATTTGAAGTTTAAATTGAATTTTGAAGTATTTCCCATTTGAATAGAAATGTATAGCACCAATACTTGATATCGAAAAACCTCTCTCAAAATCACTTCATTTCTCTTTCCCTAATTCCTACCTATACTCGTACATCACTAAGTTAATGTTTGCCCATTTGGAAATATTCCGAAGTCGAAAAGATAATCCAAAATACTAATGTTCGTCTGAATATTATTTGACAAATTGTGATTCAAGAGGCTTAAATATGAAGATGCCAGTTTGCCCACTGGCAACACCAACAAAAAAAATAACCCATAAGTAAAGAAGTACTCCCGTCTCAGTCGTCGTGCGTCAGTCGAGGCTACAGGGCTGGCGTGTTACAAAAAATTAAGTAGATCTTAAGGTCATAAAAAAAAGCATTGAGATTAGGGAAGGTAGCTATGGGCTTTCTTTTTTAGCTTTGGGGTAAATATACCCTTTTTCACTCTATAACTGTTTACTATGCTATTTGTTAGCTCATACATACGCACTCTGTTGGGTAATTTATCTGAGTCAGCAAAAACGAGAACAAAAAAAAAATTGTGAATTTATTCACGTCACTATCACTTGTCAAGAGTGTTGTGTTATTTTTTTTTTTATTCTAGAAAATGATTTGACAAAGTGAAAAGGATTCCGAATGATAGATGTACTAGAAAGGATACGGATATTAGTATATTCGTATAAGGGCTTTTCATAATCTTATAATTTATATTGCTGCTTTATATTTAAACTAAGAAAATATTTCAATGACATACGCAGATATTTATATGTAGATTATTTGTACATGTTGGTGCCAAAAGCATATAATGTATGAAAGTGACGAAAAACTGAATTAGACATCAGATTGATTGATAGAAAAATAAAATCTTAGCATTAACTTGTATTCACTAAAATTTAGGGAGTTATGGGTGACTAAGTATTTAATTTATTCTTTTAAGAATTTTCTGGTTGCTTTTTTTTGTTAACCGTTTATTTCAAAGGAATGAATTTGGTTTGATTGACGTTCTTTGAAGATTTTATCATTCCAAATAACCAATGGAACGGTTTAGTTACCATAAATATAAGTTTAAACTTTTGTTTTGAAATTCCAGCTAGGAACCACAGATATTGGTTTTTCTTGGGTTGAGTTAAATATTTCGTATGTGGGGTCGCAAATTTCTAGCGTAGACACGGGCACAACGGTGCGGTCGAGCGCTTAAGCGTGCCAAATACAGGCAGTTTATTAAATAAAACTAATATTTAGAATATATTCTAGAGGTCTTACGAAGACGCGATATTGTGATAATCGCGTCTGATTTGACGACACGTCAATGTCCATCTACATCGCACGAACTGTTGCTAGAGGTGTCGTGGCGAAAAGCAAACGAGTTTTTTGTCAATGCAAGATATAACCCAATAACTGAAGACCAGGGGGTCAATTCTCGATCTGTTAAACTGTGAAATCAAAACAAAGTTATCATTTCAGTTCTCACAGAGTTTTATCATTTTATCACCACACTAACACGCTCAAAGCGGTTCCTTATGAAAAACAACTGCCAAAGAGAGTGCTTAAAAGTGCTAATATGAGAAATGCCTCTCATCGCTCTTTCATAAAAAAAGATGATTGTGACGTCATAGAAAGACCAAGATGGCAACTTGGGTGTATTCGATTAGCACAAATTGCTTCTGTTTATCATTTATCTTTTCACAGGTTTTAACAGAGTGAATTGATTTTGATAAAAGAATTATTAAAAATAAAAATAAATACATTTTGTGGCGCAACAGCTCATGGAGAACCAGGGCCTAGTGACTTACAACTCTCAACCATTTCTGTGTGCGTGCGTTGTTGGCAGGAATGGAGGAGACCTTCAATTTTTTGCCGAGTCCGAACGGCTAGATGAGAAGCACTTATTCATGACTAGAATACTCTTGGAGGATTTGTCAGTTCCTCCCAAGAGGTTAACCAGCATGCCACGATGTACTAATAGAATTATTATAATATGAAAACATTTGTTTTTCATTTTTCACACTTTGAGAATCGCATTTGGCGTGAAGGCGTTATCATATTTATCAATTCACAGTTTCACAGATCGAGAATTGACCTCCAGAGCAGATTTGACATTGCTGAATCAAGTAGACCGTTGCAATTCAAAGTGAAGATCTGAATATAAAATATCATGATACTTTAAGGTAGCACAACTAAGGCCCAACTAAGACCAAATCGAGCTTAAATTAGTTTAAGTCTCGGAAGGAAGTCCATGAGGTTCCTGCGCTTTTTTCTCGAAATCTTTTGATTGTATAAACAAAAGTATGCTTAACTTTTCTCTACACATTTTTCCAAACAAAACTTGTAGTTTTTCAAAAAACAACTGAAATCCCGGTTCAAATTAAAGGTTTTTTGATGGAAATACTTTAGACGTCAAAACAAAGCTTCTTAGCAAAATTCAGCTTCATCAGAGTTTTTTTTTGTAGTTTTGCCATTTTTTTAGTTCAATTTTCCTACGCTATATCTCTTTGCATTGCCAAAATTGAAAGGCACGAAATAAGCTTACAGCATACTACGGATTGGTGATTATAAGGCTCCATAGGAAATTCAAAGGCTAGGAAAAATTTGGTACACCAGTTCTTGGTAGACCTAATGACCAAGTACAGCGACTTTGGTGGTCCTAATCAAAAAGAACAAGGCTTTTGGTGTCAAAAATCGGCAAAAACTATGCCCTGGTGTCACTCAATCAGCTGGTGCTACGCCTCTGGTGGCACGGGCAGGAGGAATTACTCCCCTAGTGACACTTATTATCCGTAACTACGTCTCTGGTAGCATTTAATCAGCAGGAACTATGCCCCTGGTAACACAAATTAATGGGTACCACTCAAATGATGGCACTGATCAGTGGAAACTATGCCTTCGGGAGCACGTTTCAGCTGTAACTTTGGCCCTGGTGGCACTCAATCAGCAGGAACTACGCACCTGGTAGCTCTAATCAGCAGGCACTACCCACTTGGTGGCACTGATCAGTAGGAACTATGCCTCTATATAAGTACTGAACAGGTACCAGGCATCTGGTGGCACTCAGTCAGCAGTAAATAAACCCAGTGTGAACTGTATCAAAAACTAAGAAAATCAGCAGGCATTTCTCCCCTAATACTCATCAGCAGGAATTATGACGCTGGTGGCACTAAATCAGCTAGTACTACGCGCCTGAACACACTCAACTAGTAGATACTACGTTCCTGCTTTCACTAATCAGTAGGAATTATGTTCCTGCTGGTACTCAGTCTACAGGTACTACAGTTTTAGTGGTCAAAAAGGTACTAAACCTGTAGTGACACTTGTCTTAGCAGGCTTTCGCTCTGGTAGATCTGATTGTACCACTCCTTTGGTGGTAATAATCATAAGATACTAAGCCAAGACAGAGTGTGAACTGTACCTAAGATGAACCAAAATTAATTATAATTGTTCATGCGTATAATATCGGTTTTGTTTGTCCGCATCTAGTCCGCATTTGGATGAAATATGGAGTTGCACGATCACATCCATATATGTATAGCATATCGCTGTTCTTTTTCTCTTCGTAGTTGAATGCACTTCCATACATTGAGCCTGATTACACGATTCGTTTTTTCGGACATTTTGTGTTTCGTCTTTTTGACACATTGTGTGAGGGGTGTTAAAATGTAGGGGGAATGAAAAAAAAACCAAAGTACGTATGAAATTTTTAAGATTTTTTTCTGGTTGAACTTTGGCATTTATGATTTGACAAACGAGTAGGGGCGGGGGATGCTTATAAACTTTAAATAATTAGCTTTAAGATTGTTTTTCGTGTCTAAATAGATAAAATAAGATTGAAAAAGAAGTGATTTAAAAATATTTTTAATTATTATTTCTGTCTATTTTCCAGTCAATGAACGTCATATTTTTCAACGTCAGAAAAACGAATGGACTTTTTTGGTTGTGTGTTTGAACAGTTTGAAAGCGCCAAATTTAGTAATTTTTAGTGCGAAGTCGTTCCACAAGTGAAAGTTTGTACTTTTTCGGGTTAAAGAGAGCGCTCATGAGAGAGGAAAAAAATTTCCCCTACTTGCCAGATTTGGTCCGAGAAATTTCTGGTGACTGTTTTGTCTGGATGTCAAATGCCAAGGACGGTGTTCACATTGGACTGAAAAACTAGATTTTTTTTGACGTTTCAGTATTTAAATCTTCCTTTCCTGAAGAAGTGACAGCGAGATGTGAATACTGAAACGTCAAAAAAAAAAATCCAGTTTTTCAGACCAATGTGAACACCGACAAGTGTTTTTATGTCAGATTTGAAAAAAATGCCAGTTTGAAGTTAAATAACAAAACAGAACACAAATAGCTAGGGTTACCCAAGGGTTAATTTTTTTTGTTTCGTTTTTGGTAGATGTTCATAATTTATTAATTTATTCATGTTTATATCAATCAAATGATTTTCTTAAAATGCATGTGTTGTTAGGAAAATCTTTTTATGAAGAAAAAAAGTTAGTAACGAAAGTTGGTGTAACTCTTGTTTATTGTAATTTTTTCCCAAATTGATGTTTCATGATTTAATATATGTTGCTCCAAGCGCAAATGAAACTCCAAATTATAAAATTAAGCTCCCAACAGGGAACTGGAATAAAGAACAATTCTTTCTGAGTTCAACAAGGTAATTTTATTTCCTAAAAGGATAACAATTAGCCAGTTTATATTTCTGAGATTTCAGAGGACTCGAAGCGCTTAGAAATATAAACAGGATTTCTCTCAAAAATTCCTCTCTTTTCCCTTAAAAAACTGAGACTGAAATTTTTTGGATTCGCTTGCTCAATTATTTTTTGTCTCAGTAAATTAAATAAGAAGAAAAGAAAAAGGGAGTTGTTTTGACTTCTATGAGGAATACTGCTTATATTTTATTCTCCTGCTCAGTCAAAAAATTGAGGAAAAATACTGAGCGCTCAAGAAATATAAACTGGCCAAATATATCAATAACTTTAAGAACCGATAAATTAATTCTTACAATTGGTATATCCATATAATAAAAAATTGACAATTGGCTTTGAACAACGAAATATATAATTTCAACTTGAATAATACTTTTTATGTTTAACAAAGATATTTAGCAAATGGCGGCGCCGAATCAACATAACCTTTTCCCAAAAAGTGAAGGATGAGAGCCATGCGCGCGCAATGTTGTAAGAATAGTTGTCTCTTTATTTTATTTATTCTTCTAATATGACAGAAGCGTTAAGGGCTCGATTTCAGTTGAAACTTATGTTAAGTACTCGATGACAGTGTACTTAAAGAATATTTCTTTGTTTAAGTTTACTCATTTTTATTCATAATAAAGATTTTGCGACCTTTAGTCCAAATGCGTTTCGCCCAGGTACAACAGTTGAACTCATCAGTTGGATGCTGTTGTACCCTTCTAAGACGCATTATTTTCAATCTATGGCACTGTAAATTAAACTATTTTTGTTTTTACTTCTTATCATTTTTATACATGTACGCTTCTTTTTTCTTAACATTTAATTTCTTGTACAGTAATTTTATAAAAAAATTGATTGATTTATGATTGCACTACGGCAGCTCTAGTCAAATATTTTTTTTGATGTGGTACAAATTAGTGCAAATTAGTACTCAAATCGTTCTCGGCATTTTGACAGTTTTTCTTCTCCTTGAGAGGATTTCATTTCCACCTGTCACAATTTGACATTTAGTCCGAAATAGTGCGAAGAATTTAAGGAACACACCCAGTATGTATCTTTAGCAATACTTGTCAATTTTGGCGTGCGATTAACTGCGATGAAATGTCTTTCAATTTATTCTAAGACGGTGTTCACATTGGACTGAAAAACTGGATTTTTTTTACGTTTCAGTACTTACAACTTCCTTTACTGAAGAAGTTTGAGCGAGATGTGAATACTGAAACGTCAAAAAAATCCAGTTTTTCAATCCAATGTGTACAGCGTCTAAAGTACCATGTGGTTGACATTTTTTTAGCATGCCATTTTGGCGTTCAATTTAATTCTTTAAATTATCTTAAATACAAAAAAAAATACAAAACTTTAATTCAAACTAAAAAAAAAAAAATAAATTCAACAAGTTGATTGCGTTATTGCATTTATTATTTCTTCTTCACCTCACCACCACAAAATTCCATATTTTTGTACAAGCCGCTACTACCCCAATACATACCCCATTTGGCCGCTTTATGTACCGAAAAAATGAAAAATGATGTTGGATTTTCTGTGACGTCATGTACATACTTGTGGTACATGTGAATTGTTATCAAACTGGTGATTGAGGATTCGTACTTTTACATTTTAAACAAAGTTGGAAGAGAGTAGTGGCGGTAGCAATTATGTTAAAATGCCATAACCAACACAAATCTGTGCCTTCTACTGTGAAATAAATAACAAAAATTGAATTAAATTTAGGTTTATTCTCAAAATCACGATAACTTTAGTTTAAACTTTTAACTAAGTTAGTATTGGCTCATAATAGCTTATATAAATTTTAACTTTTCTCTCTTCTATAAAGATTTATATTTAATGAGATCTTTGAGAATATAAAACGTTATAAGTAAATACAATTACATTTGATTTTCCCTTCTTCCCCCTCCCAAAAAAAAAACCAATTGTTTTTGTTTTGTTTATTTCTTTCACGAAATCGTATGTCCTTTGCTGTGAGTTTATTTATGTATGTCCTTTTCTCAAGGATATATCACTCGAGGTTAATGCTTAAGAAATAATTACTTTGTTCCAAAAGCAACTGTAAAAAAGTTCTTTCTTTATTGACATCGTTTGGCTGTATCCATGACAACAACGAAACGGTCAACCCTCAAAGCATATACATACACATCACATAAATTTTCCCAAACACTTAAGCAATAAACTAAAATTCTTTTTTTTTCGTCCTTGTTCATATAACTATATGCACTCTATATAGGTACTGTGCTGGTCCTGGTCGATTGATATTGAATTTTATTACCTCTTCGAACTTTAACGAGATCATTTAAGCCAGAACGACAGCAGCCGTGCCACCAGAAGGTTATGTTTGGCTTCGCCGAGGAGGTATATAAAGCAAGTAGGTAGCTTATACAAACAAACTTACAAACACAAACACAGACATTACAGAATTAGCCTTGTTTTCTTAGCCCAGATGTTATAAATACCGTTTTACTCTCTGCGTAATTTAATATAAACGTGAATTTTCTCTCTTGTGTAGTAAATTTAATTGATGAAAATCAATTGAAACGGTATTTCGTCTTATACTCGGCCTTCGTATGGGTCCATTGACAGTGGCTCACTGTGCTGCTGCCACTTGAACTCCGAAACTACTTTGTTAGAACTAGGTGGGTTGCCTTGATGGTCCTACATAAACTACCTATGAACATACCTACTATACTTCTGATGGTCAAGTAAACAAACCGTGAGTCAGCAGAAGGGAATCAGCTTATAAGGATGTTGAGTATTAGTGTTTTGGCTGGTAATAAATTTTCGGACGTTATACACTTCCAACAGTGTTGCCATAATTTGAAAAAAGTTTTAGCAAGTCAATATTAAAAAATGTCTAGACTTTTAGAAAAATATTTAAATATACAGATTTGTGGGTACAGAAATCATCAGCAGTTACAAAATATGGAAACAATATTATTCTGTTTACTCCAAATTTACATTTTGACTCCAAAATAATGTGTCACTAAAGTAACAGTTTTTGTAGGATATTTCGATGTCGAGATGTTCAAAAGCGGGATGTGAAGGATCTTTTCTTTGAGTTAAATTTTGTAAGAAAAGAAAATGCTGAACTAATTAGGTACCTACCTACTCGTGGCGTAATGGCTAATGCCCTGCAACGTCACACCGGAGCTCAGGTTTTAGTTATCTTACAAAATTAAATGGGACCTCTCTATTATAGAGGAATAGATCCTCGAAGCTTGAACAACATTTCTCTTATCCCATTCTTCTTAGCTATTGGGATTTAGCAGACAATAATCGAATGTCTCCTTCATTCATGGCGAAAATTGAAAGTTATAAGAACACCCAGGTCCCCCGTGAGCTATCAGTCGTCCAAAATTCAGCTCTGAGATATGGGGATTGTCATGAAAATGGATTCAAGCTTTAGTATTGCAAAAATAAGCGCAATTAGGAGTAATCAGAAATAAAAATAAGGAAGGAAACAATAGTTGGATATTTTTGGAACACCAAATAGCAGGGCAGCTTTAATGTACTATTTTCGGTTAAGTAAAAAAAAATATTTTTTTTTGTAGTGGTATCAAATTCATGTCACTAAATGAGTTTAGATATCTAAAAAAATCACAAATAGAATCATCAAAACGGCAACATTGACTTCCGATCCGAAATTGCCTCTGCCTCCTTCATGGTTAAATGAAATCAATGATTGATTGATGAGCTACGTGATGTGTGATGGCAGAGTTGGGGGGTTATATATTTTTTGATGGTTGGACGATTTTATTGGTTTGATTGACATTAAAAGGGCGAACGTCAACATTTCAAATTTTATTAGTGGCAAATTGTTTTAGCATAATTTATTATATTTATTTTTTTTATCTGAGGAACAATTTATTAAAACACTTTATAAATACGAGTATGGAGCTAGAACTTAAATGTGGCTTAAGATTGTTTTATTTGCATATAAAACTGTTTTTTGCATATTTATTTTTAGAATTTACCTTCCTATAATTAAGAGCTTCAGAAGTTCTATAATTTTCTAAGATTTCGTTGTATTTTTCGGTATCAGCTTTTGACTGATCCCCTAGTTTTTTTTCAAATTTTTGTAGGTCCATCTCGTACCAATAACACACTAAATATTTTGAGTACCAAGAAAGCAAAGCAACATTCAGAGCGATTGAAAAATTATTAGGTAGATAATTTGTCATTTATTAGTCTTCCATTAGTTATAAAATTTTTTAATTTGCCATTCTATGTTTTCTATGTTTCTTTTGCTGCTTAATTTAATTGATGTAAAGTTAACAAAAAGCAACATTCTGATAGGGGGTAACACATTCTTTTATGGTATATGTAATTCCTTAATAATTAGTTGTAACAATTTGGAATTCAATTTCAACAATTCAAAAATTTAGAATTCGTCGTTAATTAGTTGTAAAAATTCAAACATTGTGCAATGTTTTCCATGTTTTTCTTATTGTATCTTAAAATGAGGTATAATATTCTTTTATTGGATAATTTATTACTTAATTAGTTTGTAAACATTTCAATTTCGTCGTCTAATATTTTCTATGATTTTCTTGCTGCCTGATATCAAGTAAGCAAACAAGGATCTCGATAAAGGGTAAAATCTGCGTTTTTTGAATGTTTAATTATTTAATAATTTGCGTTAATTAGGTGTAAAAATTTCGTGCAGTGTTTTTATGTTTTTCTTGCTTTTTGATATCAAGCTAGAATCTTAAAAGGAGGTAAAATCTTCGTTTATATTTTATTGCATAGAAATTTGCGTTAGTTAGTCTTTAATAAGTTATGAGCATTAAGCATTCATTGTTCTATGTTTTCTACGTTTTTCTTTAATTTTCATAAACTTATATGAAGTCAACAAAGAATACAGGAAAAGGTGTTAAAACTTTTTAATAGCAGAGTGGTAAACAAAAAACATAGAAAACATAGAATAACTAATTCAAAGTCGTCTGAGCTATTTTACGACATCTTATCATTTTTTGAACAGTAAGGGCCAGTTTCAAATGTTCCGGTTAAAATTTCGGATATATATCCGACAAATAACGATATCCGGCAGATTAAAGTGGCTGCTATTTTTTTTCTGTTTCATCATCAAAGTCTCGGATAAACTAACCGGTGGATAAATTTACAGTTTGAGAACAACAAAAAACATCAAAAACATACTGAAAATTAAATTTTTGTTGTCAAAACAAAAAATTCCTATCGTTTAAATTTTAAATGTCACTCCTTTTCAATATTAAAATTCAACGACGGATTAATTCAAACCGAAACTCAAAATATTACGATGAAAACTCATAGCAGCTAGGCA
This sequence comes from Dasysyrphus albostriatus, assembly GCA_946251815.1. Classification (NCBI taxonomy): domain Eukaryota; kingdom Metazoa; phylum Arthropoda; class Insecta; order Diptera; family Syrphidae; genus Dasysyrphus; species Dasysyrphus albostriatus. Next base: position 25,094,256 of record OX276336.1, on the reverse strand, counting down.
TCTTCTGGATAAAATATTTAGCAGCTTTCGGATATCATTATCCGAGACATTTGAAACCAAAAGTTTAACTTTGACTGTCAAAAAAGTTCCGAATAGGCTATCCGAGACCTTTTCCGTAAGTCTTGAAACTGGCCCTAAATATTGTTTTTACTTTATATTTAATATTGTCTCAAAATCGGATTAGAAATTTGCAATTTCTTATGCATAACTCACGAAACACTTTTCATGATATAAATAATAAATGCTTGGAAGATTAAAATATGTTCGGTTATCATTAAACTAATCAGCAATGCAGTAATACGAAATTTCTTAACTAGCCTACTAGCAGCAGCTGCTAGTTTGTGTGATGTGTTTTTTGCTTTCCTGCTTGCTCTGGTCTCGACAGAGTCGTCCACGATTCAGGAGTATTCGGATGACTTGCTCTTCTGAATTCTAGTCTTGCTGCTTTGTATCGGTTAATCCGGTTTCTGATGATTAAAATTTTGGTTATAAATCCTGGTAGCTTTTTTAAAACTGGTTGTATTATTCTGATGTGTGGCTTAAGACGGGATCAGATGGTATGATGTGGTATATCTGCAGGTGCAATCATTGTATATATATTATTATAGTACTACCATGAAACATGCTTTTGAGCTTCTGGTTCCGCACAACTGGCGCTAGTAATCATCGCAAATTGAGAGGGGGGATTTTAAAATAAGGGGTAGAGAAGAAATAACAACTGGAAGAAAAACAGAGAGGATTGTATTATTTTTATTCTGGCATTAAGTAAGGGAGTAAATGAGATAGTTACGTCAGCTGTTTGTGCCGTGGCAACGAGAAGAAGGAATAGAAGAAAATGTCAAAATGTGTTGTCCTATGGACGTATACAACGATTTGTTGTTTTTTTTTTAATTTTTGTTTTCTCTATGGGAGTCATGATGATGAATGAATATAGCTATAATATACACATAGACATATGTTTATATATAGCTATAGATTCGTTTTATTTGGAAGCAAAACTATTTGATTTTTAATTTTGCTGGGAATAACGATTTAGAAAGCAACGTTGCAGTTTTCATTATTTTGAAACGGAAATCGTATAGAAGTGTAGCTATATTTCTGTTTGTTTTTTTTTCTCGTTGAAAATAATAATATTGGAGTAGGTATGCCTAGTTAGGTATATATTTTGTTATTTAAAACCATTATTTTGACTAAAAAAATAAATGATGATAGGTAGGTAGGCACTTATAGTTTTTTTTTGCTTTTAGGTAGGTAAATAGGTAGGTAGATACAATTTTTCTTAAAATAAAAAAAAGATTAGGAATTTAGGTAGGTAAACTGAACATTGTTAGATTGGAAAAATTGTTATGGGTAAGTACCTAGGTATGCAAATTAAAGATTTAAATTTAAAAATATAAACTTATCATATTGCAACCAAAAAAAAAACCGAAATATTTTCAAAAGGAATGAGTTTTTAGTGTTTCAAAATTGAAAAAAAAAACAATTTTGACATGAAAAATTAAATTTTCATTGGTAAATCCAAAAAAATTAATTTGTCAACAAAATCATAAAATTATTTTTCGACAAAAAAATGAGTTTTTTGGTCAACAAAGTTTTTAAAAATTGTAAAACAAAAACCATTTTTCGACGGAAAAGTAATTTTTTACTCAGCAAAATTTTGAAAAATTGAGAAAAAAACACGCAATTTGATATGCAAAATCGAGTTTTTATGGGTTAACCCAAAAAAAATGTATTCAAAAGTAATTTAGAAATCATAAATTACATATTCGAACATTTCAAAACTTCACTTTGAATAATTCGCGTGAAATTTTCAAATTCCTATTTCAGTTCAAAATTAATTTAGAAAACACAAATTACATATTTGAACATTTCACTTTGATTAATTTGCGTGAAAATTTTAATTTCCTCGTGAAGTGCTCAAGAGTAGACCAGAAAAAATCAAATTTCATTTTTGATTATTTCAAAATTTCACTTTGCGTAATTCAAGTTAAAGTTTCGATTTCCCCGTGAAGTGCTCAAAAGTAATCTAGAAAAAAAACAAATTTCACTTGGGATAGTTCGATTAAAATTTTTAATTTTAGAATAAAAAAATTCCATATTTAAACAGTTCAAAATTTCGTGAAATTTTTAATTGCTTCGTAGTGTTGAACAGTAATATTGAAAACCAAATTTAATGCTTTTTTCAAAATTTCACTTTGCATAATCTACGTGAACATTTTAAATGATTTGTAAAATAGTCAAGAAATTATATTAAAAATCAAATTTTAAAAATTCACAGTAAAGTTCACGTGAAATTTTAAACAGTTTAACATCAATTTTTTTTATAAAAAAAATCAAGATTTCGCTAATTAAATAAGGTGCGTGAGAAATTCTTAAATTTCTTTGTAAGCTTAAGTAACTTCAAAATTAAACAATTTTCGCTTCTTTTCCAAAAGTGCAATTCGAAATTCAAAATTTCATAAAATAACTTTTCAAGCCGTTTTTGAGACTCACCTTTCAACAATGTACCTACCCTACAAATATTGAAAATATTTAATATGCAATTAAAATTATTTCATTTTTTGAATGGCAATCATGTAAAACTATACATCTATACGTTTATATTTCTATACCTACATTCACATTTTCTGTATTCAGGAAAAAAAAAAAAAACAAATTTCAAAACAAAAAACAATTTTCCTTTGCAACAATATTTATTTTCAGTTTCTCAATTTACAAAGCAAAAAATCCATTTGTATAGAAAAATCAAAAGCAAAATAGCAGAAAAGTGATTTTTTGTTATCTCTCTTTGACTCTGACTAATTTCGTATACGTTCTTCTCTATTATCTATTATTCTTTATGACTTCATTATTATTCCTAATTCTTTAATTATCATGTCATTCTCAACCTACAACTTCCCCACCACTGAAGTTCTGGTTGGCTTATACAGATGGAGCGACGATCGTTCCTCATCGTGATAGTACTTTAGAAATATATATACAATGGTGCAATGCCGTTGGTGAGATTCAAAATATAGTAGGATTAACAATCTGGTACATCTACACCCCTGGTAGCACTCAAAATAGGAAGTGTAAGGGCTGTGGTACATTGGCAAGTACTACTCCATTCGTGGCACTCAAAACATCAGTCTTAAATTCTCTGGTATATCAGCAGGTAATGAAACACCTAGTGGTAATTAAAATTTTTTACTTCGAACTAACTAGTTCGAAACTACCTCCTCCCTGACTTTGTTTTGATCTACGAGACCTCTTACCACTGGTGAGGGAAAGCTCCGAGAGAATAATTAAAGCTGTATGACCAGATCGTTTCGACTTGTCTACAAAAGGAGTTAAAATAATCAATCAAACTTAATTTTGTCGGTTGTCGCACATAGGACCGGAAAAGTAATGTCGTTCATCTCAGCATGTCCTCATGTTACATTTTCAGTAAAAACTGAATGTGAATTGTATTAGTGACAAACGAAAAATAATGAATGATGTAGATTTTCTGTCACGTCATGTGTCCATGGTGTGTGTGAACTGTGTGTTGTGAAGTGCAATTCTCAAAGTAAAATAAAGTGGAGTAGCATGGAACAGTTCGGTTCAACCAATGGAAATTGAAAAAAAAATCGATCTTCAAACTAATAGTGTCAAAGTAGATGAAAATTGCTGGGAGAAAGAATGTACCAAATATTCTTTGACTTTACTTACTTACTTACTTATCTGGCTCTTGATCCGTAGAGGGTCTCTGCCTAAGATATTGCTGTCTTAAAATGGCTGCGGTCTCTCGCACACTCCCTGCAGTCATCGAGACCAAGCGTTCTTGCGTCTGAGACCGCCTGGTCCCTGAAGCGGAGTTTCAGTCTTCCTTGTCGTCCTCAACCAGGGGGCTGAGATTCGAAGATTTTCATGGCTGGAGCGTTGTTGTTCATTCGATCGATGTGGCCAAGCCAGGGTAGTAGACGTGTTTGGGCTCTTTGAACTTCACTACTTCTTGGTATAGTTCGTTCAATTCACGATTGAATCTTCTATCTTTCCACTCCGCTAATCGACCACCTCGCATATTGGACCAAATATCCGCCAAAACATTTTTCTCTCGAAAGTGTCCAGTACCAAATTCCCATTTTTTACTTATCGTCCAGTACTCGGCGCCGTAGAATAGAACTGGTAAAATTAGCGTTTTGTGTGGGGTGCACTTTGTCTTTCGGGAAAGGAATTTGGATCCATTTGTTTGGCCGAACGGAAGTAGCACCGGTGTCATTCGTGGGATTGATGTTTGTTCCGAGGTAGGTAAAACCCTTGACTACCTCCAAATTACTGCTACCAACGTTTTGTCCTAGGAAATGGACAGATGAAGCTTTGTTTGTTGATAAGCATATACTTTTTTTGTCCTCATTCACTTTATTATTTGACTTTAATCTAGAATTTACTAGGAACAAAAATTTGGAATTTTTTAGTAGTATTGGTAAAAGTCCAAAATATTTTGTTGTATGGGACTTTTTCCACCTTTTATTTGGTAAGTAGTTAACCCAAGATATACTTTTGTTGAAAAAATCTGTTGAAATAGATGCCTGTGCCTTAGTTCAGCAATGTAGTTGGGTCAGCCTGATAGAGCATAGAGAACCCAAGGAGGGAGTACAAATCCTTTAAACCAGCGAAGCAGGACAGAAAACTGTTGAAAAAAACTTCGGAATGAATAATGTTGAAAACGAAAAAATACTTCGGACTTTTTCAAGTGAAAAATTCTTAGTATGAACGGTAGATTCTAGAATTTTAATATTTTGAGGTCTTAAGCTATACAGGAGCGAGCTATCCACACTAGCGTTTTGGTTCTTCATGGGGCCATTTGGATCTTTGGCTCTGTCGTGTATGGCCAGCCTTAGCCATGTTTCACACGGCAATGCATCGCACGATTCTTCGCAGTATAAATCCATGCGACAGTGGCATATACTTTCTACATAGAACCTTTCACACGAAGTTTGTAAAAAAAAACCTGCTGTACATTGCCGTGTGAACCCTTACAGTTACCATACTTTCAACAATTTTAAGTTCAAAAGACCTTAACTCCAAAATACTTTTCGACCAGGTACATACGTAGGTTAAAAAAAACCTATAGGGGGTTTTGTGCTACTCTATAAAACATGCTCATACTCCTTTTCATTTATTTGATCCTGTTTCAAACACAAGAAAACCATTACTAAAGGTTCTGGATTCTCTAAAATTCTATCAGGATGACTTATTAAAATTTCAATCATAGCATAAACATAAATTAGTGATTTTTATTTCATCATCGTCACATTGCTAATAATATTTTCTCTTTTTCTATTTCCAGGTAAGTCCTTATAATCAACAGCTAACTACTATAGACTGAGTCTATTACCATACGTTCCATTTGCATCATCCCAACATATTGAAGACTGATGGAACTGGGACTTGGGAAACAGAAATTTCTTAATTGCACTCTGGGTATTTATGACATTTATCAATATTTATGTTTAATCAACATCACAATCACCATCTGTATATGAAGTCACCATCATCGTGATAATCCTCACTATCTTCATCTGCACCAGAGAGACAGAGAGGAGAGAGATGGATAGACAGAGAGAGAGAAGAGTGTTTTCGTGTTTCAACCCTAAAAAAAAACTATAGAAACAGTTCTATGAGTAGTTTAGATAGGTGCTCTGTGTGTTTGGGCTGTCATCTCTTCTCTAAGGGTTTATCAAATATTTACCTTCAACTAGACAAATCAACAAACACACAAAGATACATTCATAATCATTTGCAAAAGCCAAACCCATCATCTACATTAGTTATATAGTTCTCTATGGTCATGCCCGAACCGAATTCAGTCACTCAATTGTCCACTCTAAATCTAACTTCCTCCGCTAAATCTCCTCCCACACTCTGTTTATTTCTATGTCGGACATCTATCATCTATACATATTTAGATACCACCCCTCGTACAAATATGAATTAATTATGAAATGAAATAATGCTTTACGTATGCAAAATAACAAACAATCCGATGATATCGTATCTAAATACGTCCATATCCATATCGGCTCACTTAAATCCCACATTCCACTTCCACTTTCTAAGTTTGGGGGGTCCGGTAGGGTCGGATTGTTTTAAGGGAGGTTTTTTGATGGTTGAGCAAACAAGTTAAAGCCTTTGGGAAAGTCTATATCCATATAGATTTGCACATAGTTACGCTTATGATGATGACTGTTTTTCGAAAAGGTATAGAGAGGTTAGCCATCTACTGTTGTAAAAAATCCTTGTTGTTTAAGGACATACAACATGGTCATTTAAGGGACTGCTGCCATATATGATGTGCGTGTTTAGTTTCCATATCCCAAAGCAAGTCTCGTGTCAAAAATATACACCACCACGGAAGATAGACCCTGACACAGTTACCGCATATGTCCGTGTCCGACCATGACAAGCTAGTCATCAATTATAACTCCTTCTACACAACACTACTCGTGTTTAAATAGAATAAATGTCTCTCTCGTCATCAGTTGTGCTAATATACAATATAATGAAGGATAGATATATATTAAAATTAAAGGCTTAAAAGGGTTAAAGTTTAAAGTTAAATAACTTGATTTATAAGACATTCGGGTCTTGGTCCTGATGGCATAGATGTCAATGATATTTTGCTTGATCTCGAAGGACCTTTTACAGAAATGTCGATTAAATTTTGCATTATTTAGTTTTGTGACTTTTTGCTTTTAGATTTAAAAAATAACTGCCTAAGCAGAAAGGGAAATGGAGTTGTAATAGATGTTAAAAAATGCTTCAGCCGAAAGTGTTGAAGTGTTGAATAATTTTTAACTTTTGCTGCAATATTTTTGACATCTATTTCAGCTCCTTTTCACATTCTTTTGAAGCAGTAAAACTGGGGCCAGAGTTATTCAAATTATTTAATAATATATTTTCTGCCTGATTCTCAGACCTTTTATGTTCTTGAGGTTCCCTTTGCAAGACATAGGGCCTCCACTATTCGTACGCATCATCGTCTACGGTTTTTGAAGACAGGGTTCAGCTCTATTTAACTCTATTCTCTATTGAGCTCTATTCCCCAGTAGTGCTGATTCCTCTTCGACCATTCTATGCCAAGTTCTTCAAGGTCTGTTCACTCGTCTTTCCAATAGAGAAGGACGGATTCAACATTGAAGCGGAACAGTCGTCTTTATGCTTATAAAGTTGTTTCTCCATAATTGGAACAGCATTCACAACCTAGCCTTGCTTTGCCGATTTGGCTTATTATATCCAGTTCGGTCCCACCATCAGTACAAACAATACTTTCAAGAAATTGAAAAACTTAATAATCTCTATTAGTTGTCCAGAAATATCTACTTGGGTTGATGAGGAACTTCCGAGGACGATCATATTTGTTTTGCCGTATTGATCTTCAGCCCAATGATTTCAGCTTCTCTCTCCATCCCTGTTTACATTTGATGGATATCCATGATCTTCTTAGAGAGAAAGCTTACTTCATCCTCGTTATCCCGTTAATTGAGACGTGACTGTAGGTTACACTGAATTCCTCCATTTGCAGTCGCCCAATCTGCATGCAGCAGCACATCACACATCACTTATCACCAACAGAAACTGGTGATGGCGCACAATCTGTGAATTTCAATATTTCTAACATGAGCAACATAAAAGAAAAATTAACGCGCTTCCTTTTTATATTTTACCTTTTGAAAATGGAGTCCAAGCGACAGGCTTTCAAAAACAACTCCTTAGCTAAATTTCATCATTTGTGTGTAAGAAAATTTCTCCAAAAAAGCTAAAGGGATTCGGTTTCCTGAACGGACTTGTAGTGAAAATATAGGATTTTCATAAACAATAACGAATTTTTGTATAGGAACATATTTTTTTTGCTCTTTGACCCAAAACTATAAGTTGTCAAAAAATAATTTATGCAAATTGGGTTGATAATCATATTCTCTAGAAGAAGTTTGATTTCACTTTTTTTTTCCATACAAAAATTCACTTCTAAGATATTATGATTTTAAAAATGATCAAAACTCAAAAATACCGGTTTTTCGAGGACATTAATCTATGTACTGCACCAGAACGAAATCGGATGTTAGTTAAATTTATTTTCAAAATAAAAGCGATTTCTTTCCATTTTTTAAAAATTAATATTCAAGCCTAAAATTTTGGGAAAAAGATACATGTTCATTCCCCCGAAAGACCGGTATTTTCTAAAATTTACCATTATATTAAAGTCACAATATCCTGAAAATAAAATAAATAAATTTTTGTGTAGAGAATTTCAGGTTATATCAACTTTGTATTACCTAAATTATCTTCGATAACATCTACCGTTAGTGATTTATATTTCAAAAACCGACATTTACGTCATTTTACCCTTTTTTGAAATGGTTATATCTGAAAGTGTCTTATTTATTATATTTGTTATTGTTTAGAAAATTGCATAACCTATAATTTTGTGTTAAATATTTATTAAATCACTTTTATCGTTAAAAAGTTATATGCCAAAAGAGTGATAATTGAATTCAAAAACTTTCACTAGGATTTTGTCCGCAATAAGCATACATTTTTTTCAGGGCTATTAGTGCATTATTTCAAAATTTCTATTAAAAAATCATATAACGCGTGATTTTTTAGCTGGTTTGGTTTTGGCAACACTGATTTTGACAGTTGACGTGTGTTTAGTACCTTGTGTCACTGTCAAACAGCTTCAGTTTGGTTTGCAATTTAACCATGGATCGTCTTACAAATGAACAACGCTTGCAAATTATTGAATTATCAAAATTCGTGCTCGGTTCGAAATGTTCATCGCGCGCTGCTTCCATTTTATGGTCGGCATTCTCGACCTTCTGAGCAGTCTATCCGGAAGATTGTGACCAAATTTCGCACCAAATTTACTTTGTTGGACATTAAACCACCAACACGTTTACGTACTGTGCGTAATGAGGAAAATATTGCGGCCGTATCAGCTAGTGTGACAGAAGACCGCGAAATGTCGATTCGGCGCCGTTCCCAGCAGTTAGGCCTTTGTTACAGCACTACGTGGAAAATTTTGCGGAAGGATTTGGGCGTAAAGCCTTTTAAGATACAGCTGGTGCAAGAACTAAAGCCAGCCGACCTACCACAACGCCGAATTTTTGGTGAATGGGCTCTTGGAAAGCTGGCCGAGGATCCGCTTTTTTATCGAAAAATTGTGTTCAGCGATGAGGCTCATTTTTGGTTGAATGGGTACGTAAATAAGCATAATTGCCGCATTTGGAGTGAAGATCAGCCAGAAGCATTGCAACAGCTACCAATGCATCCCGAAAAAGCCACTGTTTGGTGCGGTTTATGGGCCGGCGGCATTATTGGGCCATATTTCTTCAAAGATGATGCGAATCGCAGCGTTACTGTCAATGGTGAACGCTACCGAGCGATGATAACAAACTTTTTTTGCCCGAAATGGAAGTTCTTGACTTGCATGATATGTGGTTTCAACAAGACGGTGCCACATGCCACACAGCACGCGAAACAATGGCGCAATTGCGAGGCGAGTTTGGTGAACAGTTAATTTCACGTTTCGGGCCGGTCAATTGGCCACCTAGATCGTGCGATTTGACACCATTAGATTATTTTTTGTGGGGATATGTCAAGGCTAATGTCTATAGGGACAAGCCCGTTTCGATTGACGCACTGGAAGCCAACATCCATGCATTCATTCGTGAGATACCGGCCGATATGTGTGAAAGAGTATGCCAAAATTGGACTCAGCGGATGGGCTACCTGAGACGCAGCCGCGGTCAACATTTGCATGAAATTATCTTTAAACATTAAATTGCAAGGTTCAAACTATCGATTCAAATAAATATTTCAATCATTTTTTCGAATTTTTTGTGTTTTTTTTTTTTAAGTTCTAAACCTCTTAAAAAATCACCCGTTAATTAGACTTTTCAAGTAATTTTTTCAACATTTCTTGAGAATAAATCGATCCATTTGTACCTAGAAATAAAATATTGAGCTTCTGTAAATTTTTGGGAGTAAAATGGCTGGCAGTGTCAAAATAGAGTATGACTCAAAAAGAAACCAGTTTGTAAATAGTTACCAGCCATTTTCGTTTTAAAAATTGATGATTGACAGAATTTTTAAAAATAAATTAAAAAATTAGTTTTTGACCTCGCAAGGAGGTGACCAGCGAAACATAAACAATAAACCTTGGGATCAATTTTAATAAAAATTAGCATCCAATAGGTTATATTCTATTTTTGGAAAAAAAGGTTGTGCTGTAAATAATCGTATTTTAGTACCTTTGGTTTTTGTTTTGGAAGGTACCCATTTTACCCGTGAAGGCAGCACCGCCATTTTCGATTTTCATAAAAAAAGTTTTTTTGTATTGTACCTAGCATGTGCCAAAAATATTCAAAAACGAAATCACAATTTTTTTTTTTGAAATACCTACCAAATAATATTTTATAAAAATGATAGTTCTGCTGTATTGCGTTCAGTTTGTGCAGACATGCGCGAAAAGTAAGACCAAAATTCGTATATTTACTACTTCAACAGTCAAAATAAAATTTGCAAAATTTAGACTCGCCGTTTTCGATTAAAGAAAGGAGGTGCTGTATTGTGCTGCCTTGTGCTAAATTTAAAAAAAGAAGAATATTGCAAATTTGCTGATTTTAGGAATGATATTTTTTTGTAATTTTGATATTTATCAAAAATGAAAATGTGCTGGTTTGTGCTCAGTTTTTAATGCCATGTTCTGAAGAGATAACAAAAAGTTTTGGTTTGAAACTTTTCCGATAAAAAAAGAAAAATTTTGCGAAGCGTGAAATTAGCACCAGCATTTCAGTAAAATTTTCAAATAAAGCAAATTTATTTATATTTACATCACAAAACAACACAACTTGAGAACAATACCTTAGAACTTCTTTTTTTTAATCGAAAATGGTGGTGCTAATCTAACGCTACCTCATTTCGCAATATACATTTTTCACCGAAAAAAGTTGCAAATATGCGAATTTATTTTTATAGACATTTTCAGTGCATAACTGTACAAACTTGTACTGAACACAATACAGCACAACTGTCATTTTCAAGAAATATCAAAATTTCAAAAAAAAAAAAACGTATTCGTAGAATTTGCAAATTTGCGAATAACTTTTTAATCTTTACGGCACAAGGCTGTACAAGTTAAGCGCTATAGAGCAATTTTTTGTTTGAAAGTCAAAAATAGCAGTGGTAACTTCACGCTAAAATAATTGATACTCTTAACCCAGCATTCCTAGTAATAAGAACACCTGGTGAAAGCTCAAAGAAGCCACCTTTTTCAGTACCAACATATTTCAGTATTGCTTACGTACGAATGATTGGCAATAAAAGGCGATTCAACCAGTTGAAAGTTAGAATACTTTGGTTACTAATTCATAAAATGCTTACCTTCGAACTTAGCCTTAAAGAAAGTCGAGAAAAAGATCAACTTTTATATCAACTTTTCGATATTTTTTCCCATTATACTTAGTACATACAGTAAGGCCGATATAAATTGACTTTTTAGCCTCTCGACATTTTCACAATTCGAAATTTTTTTCTGTCGTTCATTTCAACGCAACATAACTTAAAACAAATCGCTCTGCTTGGAATTTTTGCGCGGAATCAACAAAAAACTCTAATCATCCATTCTTGTCAAACTTTTTAACAAGTAAAGTGCGCATTTAAACATCGTTCCCTAAACTATGAACTGATCAAAATACCGGTCATTTTCGAAAACGGCAAATTAAAGTCAATTTGGTCGTCAAATGATCGTAGTTTTTGAGGCAGATTTTGCATCATGACAAGAAAAATGAAACCGTCCTGTTTGAAGAAAACTTGTTTTATCAAAGCCAGTCAATTTATTTGTAAACGCATCTGACGTCTACAAACATACTCTCTGGCTTTCAAATATTCGTCAACTCGATCTATGTACTGCTCAGTTGCACTGTAGATGATATATTCAAATATATGACTTTAGCAAACTTGATTATTGACCAATTCAAATATTTATTTGCGTTTTCGAACAAAAGATAATTGCCGTTTGCGTTTAAGGATATTCTGCAAACACATTTTTGAGGCAGAAGACGTAGTAGAAACCTTCCATGACTTTCAAAATATCGACTTTTGAAATCCCGATTCATAAAACGTCGATCACAGTTGAAATTTCGATGAAATTCCGTCTAGTTTTTATTAAGTCGTTTTTTTAACTTTCAACTCTATCATTATATCGTCACCAAATCCATTTCAGTTGCTGGTCAATATAAAAGCAATAACAATTTCTAAATTTTTTCTACGTAGGTTTACCTCGTGTCAGCCTTCAAAGACATGGGGTGGGACTTTTCATGGAACATGAAGAGCCATTTGCGGAACGGCACGGCGGCGTGTCCACAGCAAGACACTTGGGGCATTTGCCCCATTGCCCACCCCTAAGTACGACCCTACCTATCCTGGGGCTTAGTTCACACGGCAAGTACCGCACGTTTTTCTGCAGTTAAGATCCATATGGTAGTATAAATCCAAACGGTAATCGTGCAAAAGTCGTGTGGAAGGTAGAATGTATACGCCATCATCGGATTTATACTGTGAAAAAAACGTATGGTGGATTGTCGTGCGAAAAAGGTCTTTGTTCCTTTTTTTTTATATTAGGGCATATGGCTGCACAATTTGGGCACATTGCAGTAAAAATTGTTTTCAAAAATTGAAAATGGCACATCCCATAGATGGCTCTGATGGACCTTTGGCACCTCATATATAGGAAATTTGAAAAAATAAAGAAAATGCCATCTAATTAGTCAGAAAAGGTAAGCTAGTCCTCGAACTTGGTCAGTCCTTAATAAGTTGTAATCAAGGCTTAAAGTTTTTCAAGGTCACGCAAGGTCACACATGATCCTTGGCACCTAATTTATGGGAGATTTACAAAAAAAGTGTACCATAGTGGTTTCTCTCTCAATTTTCAAAATTAATTTCACGGTCACCAGACAAAACTTTGGACCCTCATTAGGGTCCTTACAAATAAAGAAGTTTACCTACCATTTGAAAGGCCCCTTCATCACGGTCATAAGAGGTCAGCTATATTTTGTAGTATTAATTTTTTTTTTTACAAATTTCCCGTAAATGAGGTGCTAATAATCGCGCGTGACCTTTCGTAACCTTGAGAGATTTCAAGCTTTGATTACAAGTTATTTAGGGCTGACTAATTTTTAGGACTAGTTGATCTTTTCTGATCAATTATACTGACCAATTGTATGGCATTTTCTTTTTTTTTTCAAATTTCCCATATATGGGGTGCCAAAGGTCTAGAGCCCCCATAGATAGACAGGTAGATAATAGCCTATATTTTGGCCTTTAACATCTGAACTTTATGAAGCTTACAAATATGTATGTTTGGTAAAAGTAGGGGAATGAATGTTTATATTTTCAAATTTTATTTATAAATTTTATTATTCAATATAAAACAGTCAAGTATGGTTTTTTATTATTTAATTATTCTAAGTCTTGTGGTATGTGGCAATAGGGTAATTGAATTGTCTGAATATAACCTTTTAAAAAACAACAGGCTTTACCCTAATTAGGTTTCCAAAATCCATAAATTGAAATTTTTTATTTTAACTTCCCTCAAATTCCATCGCCTGGTCAAGTGTTTTGTTCCTATTATTAATTGTAAGGGTGGGATTTATAAGGAGGCACGTCATAATAGCGTCAAATTTAATTATTGTTCAACCAACGATTTCTTGGAATATTAATCGAAAGTTGTTGGTAAATTTATGTTTGAATTACAAAGGTGACGTGTCTCATGATCAATGAAGAACACCACAGGTGTTCGATGGCATTTGAATTTCCAGCAACTTATATAATTTTTTTTTTTTAACTTTTTAATATTTTATTCGAAATATGCCTTCAGATAGCAATTTTGTTAATTTTCAAATGCGGTGAGTATATCTACTGCCCGAATGCATCATATTAATCAACAAAGTAATAAAGCATTAAGTTTATTCTAGGAAATTCTGATGCAAATTTATGCATTCAACCTTTGACGCCCCACATCAGAACACGCCCAATTCAGTTTACTCAAACTTCTCTCGAGTACCTCTCAAGTCTCAACACTTTACTGGAAGGATAACGCTTTAAATTACCTCAAAAACATCGATTTTCACCCCGCACTCTATTCCATTATTTTAGAAGGTTTAAAATTATCCATCTGGCACCTGTGAAGTGCGTGTATAGGTAAGCAAAGCTGAAAGGTATACATACAAACGCCATAAAATCTCAATCCTCCTTCCGGTTTTTTTTTTTTTTATTTTGGAAAGTATTTTACGCGAGAACCGGTAATAAAAACGAAATTGAACTGCGCATTTATTGGCCGTTACGGATATTACGTGCAAAGCGACGATTAAAATTGTCAATGCGATGAATGAAGACAAAAAAAAAAACACAAATGAATATAAGGATGTGGGAGTTGATGTTCCTGTTTTTTTTTTTTGAAAGTCCTTAAGGCATCAGACGAATTTTGAATAGAAGCCAAGACAACCGACGACATTGAAATTGAAGATGATGAAAGCGGTCCAATGGTGTTAGGGGGACACAGCTAATTCGTCGTTAAAATGCATGAAAGCTAAAATAAAGTCACGCTGTGTGACTGTATGAGAGAGTGTAGGACAAAGGGGGGGGGGGGGGCGGAAGAAGGATGATGGTTACTGGTTACCATGGGATCTTTTATTGACTTAGTGGAAATGTCTTTTAAAATGAGTTTTCTTCTTCAAGTGGTGCGAATCCTGTCTTTTTCAGTCAGTTCGTTTTTGAAATGTGCTGCAAATTATTTGGTATCTCTATGGTGACTTTGGTATAAAATGGTTGTAAGAAGAGGACAGAGGAGTGGTTTTTTTTTTGTTGTTTGAACAAGTAGTTAGGTATTTCAAATCAAATTCTTAAATGGACGATTCTTTATTTTAGATAACAAAATGAAAACCTATTGAATCTGACAACAAGAAGAACTTCTAAATTTTTCTTCTTTTTTTTCCAAGAAGATTGGGATGATTAATCTATCATCAAAAGACTGAAAGTGAAATAACTGTTAAAAGTTTTGATTAAAATAATTTCCAAGTAGCTATATTCTATAGAGAATTTGAGCAATTTTACGATGTGATGTTTGAAACGAAAGATTTAAGAAAATATATAAAGGTTCTGATTAGAAATTACTGTCTTAAGTACCTATACTGATTGAAGATTTTATTAAGCAAAGCTTATTAATTTTAACGTAAACGCTTAAAGTGCCATGTAGGTATTTATAATAATTTAAAACGTTATTTTTTTTACGAAGTTTATAATCTTTTTTATGGATGAAAAGACTTAGAAAAATTATATTATTTGAGGAAATTTACGGACCCTTATTTTCTTTTTGCAAATAAACAAAAAAACACAGAAAAACCTTTAACATTGCTAGCAAGTTTAAAAAATAGGTACTTAAAGATATTTTGGGAGAAGGTATCTCTTCTAATACTTTCTCCCAAAATATGATATAAAATAAAAACTTAAATAACAATTAATCTTTTCGGATACGGTGATTGGTAAAAGTCAGCCATCCCACGCCATCTATTGATTTTATTTAATCTCAAATGATGGTATAGAAGCTACACGTGGCAAAGCATTTGTAAGAGTGAGTGATACAATGTTTTTGCTATTTTTTACGTGATTTGAAATTTAAATTCCTGCTTTTACCAAGAATTTATTTTTGAGCGATATATAGGCCCGGCAGATAATATGGGTAGTAACGGTAGCACCACCAACACGAGATTTTTCGAGGGGGTAAAATACTCACTCGAAATTTGATAGTATTTTTTTAAAATGAAAGTTTACTATGCCAAGACTTAAAAATAAATAATATTTCAGAATGTTTAACATAAAATCTTTAATTTTATCAGAAATCATAAGCATTAGCCCATCAGGAAAACTTGACTTTTACTTCGAAAAATTTCCAACAAAGCTGAATTTTGGTGGAGAGCTTTGCTTTGGCGTCTTTTGAAAAAATCACATTTGCTGAGATATCTACACAAAACTTATTTCTGTCCCATTTACAGTATAAAATAAAAAAAATATTATTTTGACACGCTATAACTTCAACATTAATAAACTTACTGAGTTTGTTTAAGGCCTATTTTTTTTTTGTTAATTCATGATTTTGTTGTGAAAAAAAATCCAATCAAGTTATTGAATAAAAACCAAATCACTTTCTTTTTCAAAATGGTGGCCCTCCCCTTACCCAGGGCACATCAAAAACTTGGTTTTATGATGAGGAGCTTAAGCCAGATACTAATCGTACAAAAAATGATTTCCATCGATTAATGTAATTTTAATACGTTTTTTTGACAAAATTGGACCCACCATGAAAATTTTGCATTTTCCTCTCTGAATCTTTTATTTTATAAAAAAAAGTATGTAAATTTATATAAGCTACAATCAGCGCCTTCACATTTTTTGAAAAATACTGATAGTTTTCGAGTAATTGAGAGAAAACTAAATTTTATCCCCTTTTACACTCCTTACACAATTTTGCCCCGACCCAAATTTACGGAACTTTTTAGGATATGCTTTAATCGTCAAAATAAGACTCTCCACCACAATTCAGCAATTTGGATTTTTTTGAACGCACAGCGGAAAACGTGGTTCACAGTGGTTTTCGGTGATTATGCCCACAAGTTTTTTTAATTTTTTTTTAGAACCAAATCTAACGGTACCTGTCATTTTAGCAATTTTACATAATCGTATTTTTCTAAAAAAGGCTCGACAACTTTTCAAAAAAAAAAAAAATCAGTAATATCTTTTAGTAAAGGCTTTCTTTGGGTGGAAAATTATTTTTCAAAAAATGGTTATTAATGGTAGGTACCTTCCAAGGCACCATTTTTTTAATTTTCGATTTTCTTCAAAACGGTTCCACTGATTTCAACAATTTACAGAGGCTTCCAAAAATTATAAATATTTTTGTGTACTTTAAATTAAAAAAATAAAAATTATTTTTTAGATTTTAAAAAAATGTTTCAAAATTCAAAAAATCAAATATTTCAAAAACGATATGATCGATTTTTTTTGAAACTTAATACTTAAGAGGTTTTTAGTACTCTCTAAAATATTTTTGAAAAAAAATTTACTTATATGAAAAAATAGAAAAGTTAAAAAACCGGCAAGGAATTTTTTTTCCCAAAATCGATTCCTACGATTTTGATTACACTTGTTTCATATACTTCAATTTATTACCTGTTATAGAACTTGTTTTTTTTTTTTATTTTGAATGTTCTCACTATCGGCTGAACGAATTTAGATACATTTTTTTTATATACAAATTTCAGATAAGATTAAATAATGTTGCATATCAAAATTTTCAAAAAAAAGTTTTTGAGTTTTTAAAAAAAGTTTCCATATTTCAAAAACGGGCTGGCAATTTTTTTCAAATTTTATGTTTAAATGCACATAAATAAATATACTTAAGATTTGCATACCAAAAGTTTTCCTTAAAAATGTTTTAAGAATTTTATATATCGTCCCCTGATTGCAAGAACTTGGTAACTCAATTTTAGATTTTCACAATATCTCGGCAAAAACGGTATTATTTTCTGCAATTTTCAAGGCTTTTCGTCCAATGTTTTTCTACCATAGGAAAATTTAAACATTATATTAATATTATGAAGTGTCAGAAACATAAAAATTTAACTTTTACTAGTTCTCTGATAGCTAGGTGTTTATGAACCTTGCAATCTCCAAAAAATTTTAAAGTTGTGTTTCCTTGTTCTTACAATTAGGGGACGATATAAAAAATTATTTTTTAAGTAAACCACTCAAACGATTTAATTTTTTTTTGTCAATATTCTTTAAAATCATTTTCAATAAAGAATAAGTATGGCATTCTTTTTTTTCATCTCAAACTCTTAACGAAGTTTTTTTAGTTAATTTAAATATCGTATTTCATGCTTTTAAACATTTTCCTCTCATAATAATCATGTCTTTACACATAATTTTGCTAAACCCTCAGCGCCTTGAACATAACAGCAAGAACGTGCGACCCAGCCGTACATTTTATTTGCCTTAATTTCCGGTCATCCAAGAACTTGGTTTGTCGAATATAATCGTTAAAATTACAAGTAGCTTGAACTTTTTCCGGGTGTCCTTAGTAGAATTGGCTTTATAACCCCGGATGCTTACTTCTCTAACCTCCAAAATCTCTTTCCAGCGGAAATCAAAACATGGCTTAAAAGATTTAATCCTGTGCGGGATATAACTTCTAATTCTTCAAAGAATTATGTTTGTAATCATATCTGGACTGGAGACCACGTCACTATCGAAAAAGAATAGTTAACCAGTTAAATTTCGCGAAGAAATTGTTGAGACTGTGCCAGTTGGCTTGAGTCTAAGTTTTTTTTTCCAATTGATCGATGTCGTTGATATGACAAACTGACAGATACAATGACACAATGATGTGCTATGCCTAGAGGCGATTGTACACTAATAGTGATGAGTGTCAAGTTAGCAAAGCAATTTTGACGAATGGTAAAATTAATAGGTGGATTATTTGCCGTTAATTAGTTGTGATAATTTAAAATTTTTCATTCAATGTTTTCTATGTTTTTTTGGGTGCTTTGCTAATTTCACAAATCTCGAAAAGCGATTAAAACTTCTTATACTTAGTGTTTTTTGGCTAAGTAATTTGCCACTAGTTAGTCTTAAATTAATTGTGAAAAATGTAATCTAATCGCGCTATGTTTTCTATGTTTTTCTTGCGTCCTTTGCTAGCTTGATATCAAGTAAACAAAGTATCACTAATATTGAATTTGTCGTGCAATGTTTTCTATGTTTTTTGTTTTAGTTCCAATTCATATGGATTAACATTCAAAAAGGTTTTAAAATTGATTATATTCAACTGTTTATAACACTGTTAAGCTTTCACTAAGTCAAATGAGGGTTTGCTGAAAAGTACATAGAAAACATCGCACAAGATAATTTATTTCCTCACCACTAATTAATGAATAATTAAAGAAAAAATTTTGGCCGAATGATCTGCAATCAATGCAATGCAATCGCCACCGAAGAACCTCAAATGGCCAATGAAGAGCAAACTATGAGCATCTGTTGAACTTGCCTAGAACAATTTTGCGCATAAATATCTCGGATTGTTCGAATTAAAAGTCCAATTTCTGTTTTTGTTTTAGAACACCTCAATTTCGACGACAATCTAGTCAACAAAAATATACTCTTTTTGAATGAAGTGCATTTCAATCTCGTTAATAGGCAAAATTGCCATATTTGAGGCAATGAAAACAAACTAATCTTAGTCAAATAGAGAAACCAACTTATCCTGAATGTGTTATTCTGTTATTGGCTTTTTTTGTTTTTCTAAACTGTCAATGCAGTCTGAAGAGCGCTACCATTGCGTTGACTACCAATTTTGGACGGACATAGAATTATTGGATTTTGACTTGGGGAGGCTGTGAAGATATCCGATCAATACGCAGATAAATCAGGCTTTCACTTTTGTAAAATCATATTTGATGTAATTTTTACAGAATTTTTCTAGATTAAAAATATCTGCACACATAGTAATTATTCAAAAAAGCTTAAGGACTAGGTATACCTAAGGATGTGTTTGTATGAACAAAGGCCCTGAATACCCTCAAACCAGCACTTATTTCAAGTCGAAAAATGTATATTATAAACTAAAAAAAAGAATAATGGCGGAAATCACGCACGAAAAGCAGCTCAAGAGCTTAAATGTTTGACTTTTCACACTGCCAGAAATCCTATAATAAAACACAAAAACACAAACTAAAACTTCTTTTGTGCAAAGTATTATTTGTGATTGAGATTTATGTTATGTTTGAGTGTTTCTTTGAAAGAAATTTATAATATTGAGTATAAATAAACCATAAAACAAATCTCAACTTTATTTCATCACTGTTAAATCCTTTCCGTTCTACCTATAAGCTACAGGCATGGCAATCGATTTATTTTCAAAAAAAAAAAAAAACAGCAACAACAACGACAGCTTTTAACATCATCAAGGACTTTTTATTTTGTATTAAAATTACCCTTTTCTGTTATGTTTTTTTTTGTTGTTGTTGTATATACTTTGTCCTGCGCTGCTGAGACGGATATTGACGAGACGGGATTAGCTGTATAAAAACAGAAGTAAAGGGTTGTAAAAATGGATAGATTGGTTCAGTCATAGAATTCCTCTTCAATAGTAGATATAATGTGTGGGTGATGAGGAGGAAGGCAGATTTATATACAAAGATTTTGCTTGAACATGATGGAATTACATTTCTGGATTATGAAGGAAGGTATTATACCTATAGTCTTGTATAGAAAAGAACAAAAAAAAAAAAAACAATGTTAAATTTTATTTCAAGGACAATGGGTATTGATTTATAATTAAGATGAGAAATCTGCTTGGTCAGATGGAAAATTAAGAAATTCCCTTGAGGAGAATTTGAATAGATACACAGTTTTTCTGCTTTTAGATGTAACAACTGA
The DNA here is from genome assembly GCA_946251815.1 of Dasysyrphus albostriatus. NCBI lineage: Eukaryota > Metazoa > Arthropoda > Insecta > Diptera > Syrphidae > Dasysyrphus > Dasysyrphus albostriatus. The sequence goes on along the minus strand of OX276336.1, from coordinate 25,073,742 downwards.
GGGACTATTATTTTTGTCTTGATTTGATAACGTCGAATGGACATTTTAATGGAATATCACTTAAATTTGAAGATTGATACTTTATATAAATGAGGTCATAGGTATCTATATCTTTTCCATAGTTGAGATATTTTTAGGATTTTTAGGCAAGCAGATTTGAAGATAAGCAGAAGAAGGTCGTTATTCTAAAAATAATATTTTCTGGAAAATGAAGACAAAAATCATTGAATGTTGGAAATTATGATTGAAACAAACTTTCATCTCTATGTATATACTTATTCTGTTATGCATGTGTATGTTGGCATTGTAAAATAAACATGAAGTGGGTGGTTTCCAAATACTTTTAAAATGGAACTCACGTGTCCCATTCAATTCTGATTCTCTCAATCAGAATCAGGGTTTTTATAATTGAATATGTGTGTTTGGCCCATAAGCATGCTTTAAAATACTACTCGATTCACCCATGCATTTAAAAAAAAAATGGTCACAGTTGCCACTTTTCAATATTTTTGGTATAACTCCAAAACTGAGCCGAATTTGACAGTTTTGCATTTAAAAATTTTTTGCGATGATACGCTCAAGACTTGCTGAAACAAAATAAAGTAAAGTCTGGAGGCCTTAATATGATATGTTAAAAAAGCTACATTTATTGAAAACTATCAGAATTACAGTCACTCAGACTTTACCATTTCGAATAATTTTTTCACCGTTCTTGCCCTTAAGCCTATTTTTGGGTACCACATGACAAATTTAGCATGCCTTGCACATAGTGCAATGTCTTATAAATATAAATCAGACCAGCCGTTTATAGTCTTTAGGTCTAGAAGCACATAAAAGCATCCGGGAAACAAAATTGCGAAATAAACTTCTTTTTCAGTACTTATTCTTTATAATCGTAATGTGATGTTTCATAAAAATCTTGAATTCGAATATTATAACGAAATTTTTATATTGTACCAAAAAAAGGGCCCGAAACGAAAACTACCAAAAATTATAAGAAATGGTAAAGTTGGAATGGTTATATATTTGAATTGAATTGAATGAATTTGGTGGCTCAACAGCTCGTGGAGAACCAAGGCCTAGTCACTTACAACTCTCAACCATTCCTGTGTGCGTATTTTGGGCACCTACAATTTTTTGCAGAGTTCGAACGTCTAGATGAGAAGCACTTATTCATGACAAGTATACTCTTGGAGGATTTGTCAGTTCCTTGCAAGAGGCAGTACCTCGGAAAAAAAACATTTCTGTTTTAGGTGGTTATATATTTGCAAATTTTAAATAAAAACTAATTTTTGATCATGCCGTATTAAAGCCCTTCTTTACTTTTTTCTATTCATGAATATCGTGACTCAGTCCTTGCTTTCATTTAATTTATGCGCAATTTAAAAAAAATCATTAAAAACCTTTGATTTTTGTCAACTTTTCCTGCTTAAACTTGTTTATACAATTTTTAAAACCATCCAATTCGATAGAAAGTTAAATTTTATACAAATAAAATTTTAAAATAAAAAACCAAATGTAAAACATTGAAAAGTGGCCATTGTGACCATTTTATCAGAAAAGTTTTTGTTCCTTTTTAAAAAGTCTATTCAATAGCCAATATACGGCATGTTTTGGATTTGTGCAAAACAAAATTCGAGATAAAAATCAAACATGAAAAAACGATGATAAGAACGTGAAAAAGTGGGTGGCACAATTCTGTCTGTCTGTCTATTTGTCTGTGACCTACAGCATAAACTACTGAAACGATTTTCTTCAAATTCTTTTCCAGAGGGGAAAAAGGTATTTTTTTAAAGCTTAAAAAAGGTAGTAGATCATATTAAATTTAGTATATGCAAAAAGTTTAATAAAAATCGTAGGACTCAGTTTTGAGAAAAATAGTATTTTCCTTTCCGGTTTTTTTTTTACTTTTGTATGGAAGATACCGTTATTTTTTCATACATATTAAATTTTTTCTAAAATTTTCTTAGAGAGTACTAAAAAACTCTTAAGTATCGAGTTTCAAAAAAATCTATGACATCGTTTTCGAAATGTTTGATTTTCAAAAAAAAATTTGAAACATTTTTTAAAAATCCAAAAAACATTTTTATTTAAATTTAAGTATATAGAAATATTTATAGTTTTTGGAATATTCTGTTTAAAAAATTATTCAGATCAGCCATAACGTTTGGAATAAAATCAAAATTTTAAAAAAATGGTTCTTTGGGAAATACCATTAATAACTATTTTTTTGAAAAATGGTTTTCCACCCAAAGGAAGCCTCTACTAAAAGTAATTTATTGAATTTTTTTAAACAAAAGTTGTTAGGGTGTTTTTGACAAAAAATACGATTATGTAAATTTGCTAAAATAAAGTGGATGGCAGGTATCGTTTTTATTGGTTCTAATAAAAATATTCAAAAATCGTGTGGGCAAAATCACCAAAAACCACTGTGTACCAAGTATTAAGAAAATCGATCGGGCCATTTAGGCTGTAGATGAATAGACAGACAGACAGACAGACAGAATTGTGCCACCCAAATTTTTGGTGCTCTCTATCATCGTAATGTCACGTTTTATTGTTATCTGATTTTTTTTTGACGAATCAAAAACTTGCCTTAAAGTACCTAAATATATCGCAAGAAAAAGTTTCCAGAAACTTTTACTAGCGGTACTTCTATGTAACGGTTTTTTTGATTTTCGATTTTCTCACTACCAGCTGAAGCGATTTTAGTCAAAAGTTTTTTTTGCAAAAGCTCCTTTATTAAAATCAATAAAAATGCAACAAATTAATGTTGGATTTTTGAAAAAAATATAAATTTTTTCAAAAATTCAATATTTATAAAATAGGCTGATGATTTTTTTTTGAAACTAGGTTTGTAAATATATTTTTATTGTTATAGAAAAAAGTCACGAAAATTTAAAAAAAATAGTTTTTTTTAGAAAACCGCTACAACGATTTAAAATTTTGTAATGCATTTATACATTTTCAAATTTTTTCAAGCAATCAAATACTAGTTGTTTATACAATTTAAAACAGGGTAAAAATGCTTTTTTTACATTTTTTCAACTTTTTTCCAACAATATATTTTCATATTCAAGAAATTCTTAATACCAAGCTGGAACTTTGAATGTATAGGTACTGTTACTGTCAACTAAAGTTATTCTTTCTTAAGCCGTGCAATAGGAATGTGTTATTCCTTACCAGAATAATTTTTTCCTTTCCATTTTGATATTCAAAACCAATGTTCATCGGTATATCATCTTGAATAATTCCATATTTTCCATATTGCTCTCACTGTGTTTCATTTCATCATCTTAAGGGTAATAAGAAACCCTTTAGTATGGGGTCATTTCAAAAAAAAAGTTTAAAAAATTTGTATGAAGTTGGCTCAGATATAGATAATATTCAAAAAATCTTACGGGACAGGGGCTATATCTCTCCCCAATGGCAACACTTGCAGTAATGTTTTTTAGCATTTTGGAAAGTATATTAAGTTTTTTGTTATGAACAGCCTTTTCCAAAAATAGTTTCAAACTCAATATTTTGAAGACAAATTTTTTTTTTCAAAATTTTAAGTCTGAAAACAGATTTTGTTGAAATTAATTATTCAAAGTACTTTATTTAAAAGTAAACTATAGAAATGGACTTCTGGCATTCCAAAAAGCTACAAAACATTACAGTAAGTGTTGCCGTTGTTTCAATTTTTTGTTTTCTATTTATGCAATTATTTTATTTAATTACCCCTCCTTGCCAAGCGTGGGAGATATTACCTCCCTCAACAAGGATTTTTTTCTTATCTGCTTCCCACCTACATGTTCTGATTTTGTTGGCTGATTTAATGCGAATTTCCTAGTATGTAAAAAAGGGACATTTTATTTACCCCTACAGGGGATCTTTGGCACCTCATATATGGGAAATTTAATATTTGGGAATGCAATCTTAATTTTTGGCACCTTATTTGGGTCATTTAAAAATATTAAGTTTGCCATTTGAAAGGCCACTTTGTGGTCATAAAATGTCAGTTAGTTCCAGTAATTGGTCAGCCATAGATTTGTTGTTATGATTTTTAATCATTATGCCAAAAAACGTTCATGACCTTGAAAAAAAGCTTTAAAAAATCGTTAAAAAGAATCTATACCTGACCAATTTCTGAAACTAGCTGACCTTTTATTTACATCTTAAGGCCTTTCCAGTGGTCTTAATTTTTTGCAATTTCCCATAAATGAGGTGCCAAAAATCGCTATGACCTTGAATTTTTTTTTTTTAAAATTCATTAAAAAATATGAATGGTTGACCCATTACTGAAAATAGCTGACCTTTTATGACCATGAAGTGGCCTTTCAAATGGCATACTTAATTTTTTGGAATGACCCAAATGAGGTGCCAAAAGTTTTTTTTGTGACCTTGAAACAAATTTTGAAAATCCATAGAAAAAAAAACTATGGCTGGCCAATTACTGTAAATATTTGACCTTTTATCACGATCTAGAGATCTTTTGGATGGTATATTTTTTTGTAAATGTTCCTTAAATGAGGTGCCAAAAATCACCCGTGACCTTGAGTGACATTGAGAAACTTTAAGCCTTTATTACAACTTATCTAGGGCTGACCATTTTCTGGGACTAGTTGAATAGGCTCATCCAAATATAAAAATCTTAAAAAGAAACCCATAACAACCACACTAGTGTACATGAGTTAAATTATATAACGGGTGATTTTTTAGCTGGTTTGGTTTTGGCAACACTGGTTTTGACAGCTGACGTGTGTTTAGTACCTTGTGTCACTGTCAAACAGCTTCAGCTTGGTTTGCAATTTAACCATGGATCGTCTTACAAATGAACAACGCTTGCAAATTATTGGTGAATGGGCTCTTGGAAAGCTGGCCGAGGATCCGCTTTTTTATCGAAAAATTGTGTTCAGCGATGAGGCTCATTTTTGGTTGAATGGGTACGTAAATAAGCATAATTGCCGCATTTGGAGTGAAGATCAGCCAGAAGCATTGCAACAGCTACCAATGCATCCCGAAAAAGCCACTGTTTGGTGCGGTTTATGGGCCGGCGGCATTATTGGGCCATATTTCTTCAAAGATGATGCGAATCGCAGCGTTACTGTCAATGGTGAACGCTACCGAGCGATGATAACAAACTTTTTTTTGCCCGAAATGGAAGTTCTTGACTTGCATGATATGTGGTTTCAACAAGACGGTGCCACATGCCACACAGCACGCGAAACAATGGCGCAATTGCGAGGCGAGTTTGGTGAACAGTTAATTTCACGTTTCGGGCCGGTCAATTGGCCGCCTAGATCGTGCGATTTGACACCATTAGATTATTTTTTGTGGGGATATGTCAAAGCTAATGTCTATAGGGACAAGCCCGCTTCGATTGACGCACTGGAAGCCAACATCCATGCATTCATTCGTGAGATACCGGCCGATATGTGTGAAAGAGTATGCCAAAATTGGACTCAGCGGATGGGCTACCTGAGACGCAGTCGCGGTCAACATTTGCATGAAATTATCTTTAAACATTAAATTGCAAGGTTCAAACTATCGATTCAAATAAATATTTCATTAATTTTTTCGAATTTTTTGTGTTTTTTTTTTTTAAAGTTCTAAATCTCTTAAAAAATCACCCGTTACAAGAAGGAAAATAATAATCTACTTCTTGAATTATTGGCAAATGTTTTTAAAACTGATGCAAAAGATGAGTTAAATTTGAGTCTTGTCTCTCTTCAAGATAACTGAAGCAAATTTTGATTCGTCAATATGATTGATATTCCATGTTAAGTCACACAAGACTATCATCAACTCGTGATAATAGCGACCACCTCTTGCTGCTTTGACGTCTCAATGAAGGAGGTAGCTGTCTTTGACATTCAAATGCAAAAATTCATCCTGCAATAGAAAAATCGGAAGCATACCAACAACCATATTTAATATTGAAGTTTTTTCACTGTCGATTAGTTTGTATTGCAATAAAGTGCATTTATATTGAATAAAATTGATAAGAAATCAAATGCTTGCTTCCCAATAATAGAGTGTCTTGTCCTAAATAACAATGACAATATTCAATAAAGTTCAGAAAAGCACTTGCAACAAAAGCATACAGTCGATTTCTGATTTAGATGATGGCAACAATATCGAACACTCCTGGAAATCTGGTGCATGCACCAATAACATCTACTTAATACCATTCCATTACCATAGGTAGCTATATTGCAACTATTTGTAAACATGGCAACCCAACTTATATTATATTGTCAGCATGCAGATACTTCTGGCTGCTGAATAAAAGTTAGAAAAAAAAAAAACACATGAAGTTGAATATATAAAAAAATAATAATACTTGCGCGACACCAGATGCAGGGAATAGAATTCAAGAGGAACAATGAAATCGAAATCGTTCTGCCATATCTGTGTCAATAAATTACAATGAATTTATTATCGTTTTGGGAAAATGGAAAATCCTTTATTCGTTTTTGTTTTATTGAATTTTTTTTTTTTTTTTGTGTTTCTCGTGATTTTTCTCCATTTTTTTTCTCAGTTCTTTTTAAAATTATCTTTTCCAACTAATTTTTTTTTTCTTCATTTTTTTTTTCGTTACGAGCACACAAATTTGTTGGCAGTAAAATAAAAAATATCGTTTGGAACTTTAACTTTTTTATTGATTTAAATTTGAAAATTTGCTGAGTGAGTTCAAAGAGATATACCATGCCTGTTAGGAAGAGAAATGGAAAATATATAGAGGATAATGATTATGGCGATGGAATGGAACCGAAAAATTGCCAGCTTGGCTGTAGGGATGGGCTATAAGTCATTTTATGAGATGATGATATTTTATGGAAAACTATTTGGGGCGCCCGATGGGAAAAAAATTCAGCTTTTAAGGATTAAAAAGAATAATAGTTTTTAGTTTGTTGGTCTGTATGTTGAGGCAGTTAAATTAATATGTACTGGTATTTAATAATAATTTAAGCTATAACACAGTATTGCAAGTGTATCCGTTGTTTCTAAATTTATCTACTTAAAATAAGTGTTTAAAGAATTTATCCCTCCCATATAAAAAGAAGCGGGAAATACACCTCCCGTTAACATAATTTTTTTGTTAGAACATGTGTCAAGATTATTTCAGAAAAAATGGCTAATTATCATGTGTAGTTCTTACCTCTGAAAAAAGAGGGCTTTTCATATAAAAAAAGCTATAAGCAAAAAATTAATAAAGGGACATTTTAAACACAACCACATTTCTTACAACCCAACTCATTCAGTACCTATGTACTTACCTCTCCGGTTTTTTTTTGGGTAAATTAATAAAAAATCATGAATTATAAAAGAAAAGTTTTTTCAATTGTTAAAAAAATTCTACTTCCCATATCTTTCTTAACCTTGCTCTTATCGAAAATATAAATAGAATTTTTTTTGTAGGAAATTTAATTTACTCTTATTTGTATTTGTTGTGTAAACTTTTCGGCTAATGCCCTTGGTTTTTAGTTTTTCAAATATTCATAAAAAAAACTATAAAAGGAGACCATTAACACCCCCAGTATCGATATCGGTATCGGTATTGGTATCGGTACCTGTACTGGTATCGGTATTGTGAAAGGGGGGAAGGCTCAATTAAATAAATTAACACTCAGTTATAGTTTTCTATTATTTTAAGTTTCTTTATTTAGCAAACACGACCGAATCGTCTTAAGTGTAACATCAAACTGAAACTCTTTACATGTTTTTTTCGCTCACCGGTAGTTCTTCTTCTTATTACTTTTTTTCTTCTTCGCCTTTGTTTTTTTTATTTTTATTTGTATTGACATATACTTGGCCTGTTACAGTATCGATATCGCTATCGATGGCTCCGTGAAAAAATCCCCGATGAAATAACTCCCCAAACTGAAAATGAAATAACTGCCCAAATAGGGGAGTTTTTGCATTTTGAAATAAGTCTCCAACTTCGAAGATGAAATAATTCCCCAAAAAGACATGAAATAAGTCCCCAACCTGAAAATGAAATAAGTCCCCAAGGATTTCTTATGAGCTTTCTTATTTAACGTAACAAAAAATTAAATTATTACTTCTACAATATGGGCAACTTACAAATACAAAAAAAAAAAAAACAATAGAAAAATCTTAATCAGGAATTCAGAATATTTTTGGAGACTTCTTTCTTTGCATATTTTGAGGACTTATTTCATCATGAAATTACCATCCAATTAAAAAATGAAAAAAGTTCCCAAAAAGCCATGAAATAAATCCCTAATTTTGGGGAGTTCTTTCATTTGAAAAAACTTCCCATTACCATACAAATTTTGGGGAGTTATTTCAATTTCAATTTGGGGAGTTATTTCACGGAGCTGCTTTCGATATCGGAATCGGTCTCGTTTGGTTCCAGTCTGGTCTAAGTCACAAACAAAAGTTGAATTCACTTGGTATTTTCAAGATTTTTCAAAAAAAAAAAATCATTTTATAAAATATGCATAATAAACGAAAGACTATCTTTTTAACTAAAGCTTTTTACTGTCTTAACAATTTTAAAGACTTTGCTTAAATGTGTAGTTGTGATTAGTTATTCAAAGCATAAATTCTGCGTCAAAATGTCATAGCAGTAAAACAATGCTTTAACAAATTTATTGGAAAAAATGAGATGCAGTTAGAGCTGGCCGCGATACCAAACCAAACGATACTTTTATAAGTATCGTCTCGGTATCGTCAAAATCGAAAAAAAAATTTCAATATCGTCTCGGTATCGGACTCGGTCTCGTCTGGTTTCGGTCTGGTCTGAGTTGCAAAACAGAATAAAATGCACGACTTGGTTACATGTTCTTCATATAGTAGTTGAACTCGCTTAGTATTTTTAACATTTAAGACAAAAATCACTATTATTAAAGACAATTTTTTCAACTTAATTTTTTTTTTTGACTTAACAATATTTTAAAGGTTTGTTTCACAATTTCTAAGTAATGTTCCGATATAGAGTTCGACATCAAAATTTTGACGTGGGGTCATAAGTTTACAAAAAAAAAAAAAAATAATGAACATTAATATTTTATGAATTTCACTAAAATAACTTTCTCATTTAAGAGAACCAAATCTGAAAATTTCATCCAAATGATTGGTTTCAAAAACAAAACACTAGAAAAATGGGCTTGGTATCGGTCTCGTGTCTCGTTTGGTCTCGTATAACAATGTCTCGTCCCGGGATCGTTTCGGATGCTTTGGAACTGGTAACGTCTAGGTTTCGTTTCAGTTTTCGATATAGATAACAAACGATACCGACACCTAAATGGTACCGTGGTACTCTGATTAATATTTGTTGTTTTTATAAATTAAAGCCTTTTTTCAAACTAGATCCACAAGAGCAAGTCTGTGCGACCCACAAGGCCAGTTTATTTTCTCTGTTTAATTGAATTGTTTTTATCTGTGAACTTAAACATGAAAAAAACTTATCAAAACAAATTCAAACAAAAATGTGAATAAATTCTCCAAATAATGACATTCTTTTAAATATTTAAATAAAATCCAACTCTTATGTTTTTTCTTTTATATTTAAATTGAATATAAAGTCTAAACACACACACACTATAGAACTTTTATATTATTTTAAAATTTGTTATTCCCAAGTTTCTCTTTCACCAACATATACTCAGTTGTATGCACTCAAATTCAAATAAAATTCATTTTGAAGAAAATATTCAAACTTTTCATCCGCCCCTAAGTCCCAACGAGTGAAAAGTTTAAAGATATAACCCCATAAGAAAGCATATAAAAAAAAAAATAAAAACAAAATAAAACTTTTTTGTTCTTTCATTCGACGTTATTTCAAATGTTGACTCAAATGGGGCTGAACTCATATTTTCAGTTCGTATTTTAACTTCATGTGTTATAAATGTAGATATTTTTTTAAATATCGTCAAAATGTTGCTGGTGCAGAGATTTAACTAGGAATATGCGGTGAACAGATGAAATGATATCAAAAGAACAGCGATAACAATGTTAAAATGGAGTGCATACATTTAAAGTTAACAAAAATAGTCATTTAATATTCACTTAAATTAACGTACGCATTTATAAGAATTTATATTTAACTTCTTCAGCAAATTCAAGTGAGAGATTTTATCTCACTATCAAAGGCAGTCGGCAGAGACAAAGATTTTATTATTGGAAAGAGAGTTATCCCTGAGTATTAAAAAAAAACAAAGAAAAATGGCGTTCCTGTACATAATTCAGTCGCAACTTTGAAAAATGCCAGTATCTCAGAAATGACTTATCATAAAAATAGGTTGTTGAATTCTTTTTATAGGAAATTTAATTTTTCTTAACAACAATTTTTTTGTTGTATTTATGCCTGCGGAGTGACAGTGATGAAAAGCGGGGCAAGGAACTAATTTCACTGGAACTACCTGTACATGGGAAATAATTTCTCCTGTAGTGGGATATAGTTTCACCTTTTATTGGTGAAGTTTTTTCTCACTAATCGTGGGAAATAATTTCACCTGAAAATTGAGTGAAGTTATTTCTTATCTATTTTACGAAAAATATCGAGAATCGAGAAATAAAAACAGAAAGAGAATTGATACTAACTTGTTGAGAATGTTGTTTTTTTTGGAAACGTGCGTGAAATAATCTTGTTGGTGATTTTGTATGACGTACTAAATTATGTGCTGTGACACAAAGCCATTTTTTGAAGAAGGTTTTATGACGCTCTCGCAATGTGTTATATGACCATATTTTAACAATGGCAATAAGTCGCTTAAGGCATAAGAACATATCTATATAGCCGTATGTCACTTTCAAATGCATTTTCTACCCTGAAAAATTATTCTGTGAATTCCTTCATAATTAAATGAAAAAGAGTTTGTTACAAACTTAACAAAATATTTTATCGTCTTTTGGGGAAAGCGTAGCAAGTGAAAAATTATTTTTCACAATAGAAAACCAATTTGGTGTGAAAATATAAATTTCACTTGAATTTTTGTATTTTCCTATCCCAAATTGATTCTATCTTGTTGTTCCCAAAAGAAAACCAATTTGGTGTGAAAATACAAATTTCGAGTAATTTTTTATTTTCCTATCCCAAATTGTTTCTCTCTTGGTAACAAAAATTTTCCCTTCAATTACGCTTTATTACGTTATTTGGATGAATACATTTTCAATAACCTACAAGAGTTATATTAAAATAAAAAAAAAAAATTAACTCGTCATTAACGTAAAGCGTAGCAAGTGGGAAAATTTTGGTTCCCAAGAGAAAACCAATTTAGGGTGTGAAAATAGAAAAATTCGCGTGAATTTTTATTTTCACATCCTTAATTGGTTCTCTCTTGGTTAACAACATTTTTCCGCTCGCTTCGCCATATTACAAGTTATTAACATGCTTTCAACACAGGTTGGTGACCATATACACCCAATGCTGTATGGTTATCAAAATATTTTGAAAACTTGTGTGTTTCCATCAAGAATGTGTTGAAAACATGTTGTTCTACATAAACCACATATTTGGCAAATCGTAGCGGGTGGGAAAGAAATTGTATTCCCAGAGAAAACCAATCTTAGATGTGAAAATAACCAAGAAATTTGTTGGCACACATAGGCTCCTGCCAGGAGACTAAACATACTTTTGTCTTTTGTGAAATTACTTTCCACTATAGAGGTGAAGTTATCTCCCATGTGAAGGTAGTTCCCGTGAAGTTATTTTACTGCATCCTGAAAAGTTTTATTTCTTTTTTGGGAATTGCCATTGAACAAAGTAAATGTTGTAAAGTCATCTTAAAATTAAAATGAACACCTTCACGATGTTATTTTTCACATGACTCTTCCGGACGAACATGAATTAGAGTCTTCACTTGTAGAAAAAGTTAAAATTTTTTGACTAAATTAAAAAGTGTTTGGACCAATATCTTGAAAACTTCTGATCACACAATATTAATCATTGGATTGTTTTAATAGGCAGTTAAATTATCTTCAATTTTTTTGAAAGACATTTTTGTGTGGCATCAATACTTTCAAAGTTACAGCGGTGAAAAGTTTTTTTTCCGAGTCTTATCGCTTAACTGAAGCTGCTAGTGCGATGACAACTGCTCTTAAAAAATACATAAGCCTTATATGAAAATACTATTAAATGCGAACAAAGCGCAGCGACGTCCACAAGATATTTATTAGAGCAGCGGTTCCCAAACTTTTTTAGCTGTGGAATCCTTAACAAGGTCAAAATATATTTTTGAACGCCAACACTTCTTAATGATAGCCAAAATGGAAAGACAATTTTGTTTAATTTTTGGTATCTCTTGGCATAATGGTAAGTACGTTGGGCTGTCATGCCGAAGATATGGGACTGATTCACCAGGCGCTACCACCTAAGAAAAATGTTTTTTTTCCGTAGAACTTCCTCTTGCAAGGAATTGACAAATAAATGAGTGCCGTTCGGAACTGGCAAAAAATTGTAGTTTCCCTCCATTCTTGCCAATATTACGCACACAGGAAAGGTTGAGAGTTGTAAGTCACTAGGCCCTGACTCGTGGAGAGCTGACTTATTTTGTTATTAAAAATATTCCATCGAAGCTAGAGCGAAGAATGAAACAGTTGCGTAATTTGATTAAAACATTGTTTTAAAGTTAAGTTCAGTGATCAAAAGCTGTTCTCATATATTTGAGGAGCGACCAATCTCGATTTTTATTAAGTTTAAGGTATTTTAATTTTAAAGAACTCTGCCAATTGGAAAGCTTAAACTGCTTACTTGTCTTTCACTAAAGATACTGTTGGTTTTCCCTGCAAATCAAATCTGTTGTTTTTTGTTGAGTTTTCTAAAAATGTCTGCTAGATTAGCTAAATATTTGCAAACTCTGCTAAAAAAAATTACTGGAGAGGACCCCTTTCCACGGAAGGTACAATACTTACAGCGCCCCAAAAGAACAATTTAATATCGATCCGATAAAATTGATAGCTCTATAGCTCTAACTTCCGTAATATTTTTCAATCATAAAAATAGGGCTTTCAGTTTCCACCAAAAGTCACTTGAACGGTTTTTTTAAGCTAGTTTTGGGATTTTTTTTGTTTTAACTTAAAAAAATTCGCGGAACCCTGAAAATAGTTACACGGAACCCTTTGGTTCCGCGGAACACAGTTTGGGAACCGCGGGATTAGAACCTGTTTTTAAAAATGGTGACTGAAGCACACAAATAACAATAACACCTGTACATATTTTTTTTTTAAATAACAGTCAAATAAGTTTTTATATGAACAGGTGAATAATTTTAAATCTTTTAACGTGAAGAAATGGTTAATGGTGTTGTTGGAAAGTTGTTCTTTCGTCAGCCAAGATTATGGGTATAGATTATTATTTTGGTACCATCAAAAGGTAGAAAGAAATCTATTTTTGTTCAAATTTTGTTTATTTAATCCCTCTTTAATATTCTACGAAAACATTTTTCTTCAAACTTGATGATGATATAATTTTTCCAAAAATAAAAATTCAAGTGTTTTATCTCTGTTTACTATTATATCTTCGTGTATCCTTGTCTCTTGTCTTTTTGTTTTTGTTTCAGTAAATTTGTTCATTCGAGCATCTAAAAAATGTCTTACTGCTTCAGTTGGTTCACTTTTTTTCCTGACGTCAAACTACGTCAAACTTTGCAGCTGTATTCCTTGAAGTTAAACCTTAAAAAGCAGCTAGTCTAGACATTTCGTTTTACGTGGATATACCTACCTATACCTTTACGCTATAAAATAAAATCTAAACGTTTACATGGTTAGTTATCTAAAGCATAAAAGTCATTGACACTAAAAAGCCAGAAGAAGTTCAGTGTTGCACAAAATTTGTCTACATAGCTACAGCTATGTACACCTTCACGTGACACACCCCCTATGGAGTTTTCTGTTTTTACTTTAAATTTAAATCCTTTTTTCTTGTGCTTTTTTCTCTGTGAACTTGTTTCCTCTTTTTTTACTCAATATAGAGTTTTTTTTTTAAATAAAATAATGACGAGGGAAAATGTCGTTTTGGTCCTTACTCATTTTACCATTCCCACCCACTTCTTTATTCCCTCAAGTAGCTCACTCTTATCTAGGAATAAAATTTTAAAAAAATGACGTAAGCAGTATTATAACTTTCACCATCAACAATGAAGAGTAGTATCCTTTTGGGTAATCAATGCCAATGAAATTTTATGAGGTTCACATTATATCCTCAATTCCCAGTTCTTTTAAACAGTTTTTTGCTGTTGTTTGTGTTGCATAATAACTCTGCGTGTTTCAGTGACATTTTCAAAAATAAAGAAAACAAGGGATCTGTGATTCACAATTTACCAAATATTATTTTCCATTTATTTTTGTATTTTCATTCTTTTGTGAATCGGATGAAAAAATCATATTTGGACTGCTTGGGCAAGATAATCCTGCATTCCATTTATTATGTATGCTACTTACCCCATAACTAGTTATGTAAAATATGGAATGTGTAAGCTTTTTGGTTTTTTCTTCAAGGATTTTTTTTTTCTCAAAAGGGAGTGTCAAAAGAGAAACAACAACCGCAACCGAATGTGACATTTTTACAAAATTTTTAAAGAGAACAGTAGGGTTTTTTTTTATATGAGTCTTGTACTATACTTGTCAGCATACACACAAGATACAGCACACACACATGGGGATTCTGAGTTTATTTTATAATAAACCAAAATAGAAAATGACCTCGAAAACAACTCAACAGAGCAATGTCAAATGCAATCATAAAGTATATTTAAGTTGGATGTGATGTTTACCAACATCAAACATAGGTATGTACCAAAAGGGACCACTCTATTCTGCTTGTCACTGATGTCTTTTATACCAAGGACATTATGCTTTATATTGTAGTCAGTTTCACTTTGAGTTTTGTTGTTAGTTAAAATTTTTGTTTTGAACTTTTTATAAAAAAAAACCCTGCAATTAAAGTAAAGCAAATATACAATTTACTAGGGGAATGTCGGTAAAGAAGAGTTAAAGTATAAGCCACCCCTTATATAAATGTTGTTTTAGAGAAAAATTAACAAGCAAATTGAAAATCATCAGTTAATATCAAAATTGTATTATACAATATAGTTGTTGGATACAATCATTGAATAGTATAAAAAGAATAGGTCCAATATAACTGCCTTGAGGTACACCAGATAAATAGGTAACACATACATTTATTGTTTTCGTGAAGGAATTTTTTTCTGTTTGAAAAATTGAGTCCTGTTTTATGAGAAGGACGATACAAATCTTAAAACCCATACGGTCGATGGAATAGACCAGAAAATGATAGATATAATGGAACCATTACGTGCAAGGGTTTTTATAAATGGATATGTTTATTGGCCAAAAAGCATAAGCATAAAGCAAAAAATGCTACTCAATTTACCCATGCATTTCTGAGAGAATGGTCACTCTGGCCGCTTTTCAATTGCTATTACTCAGAAACTAAGCCAAATGTGACAGTTGAACACTTACAATTATTTGTTCAAATTTAAATTTTCTATCGAAATAGATAGTTTGAAAAATTGTTTAAAAAATTTTAAGCAGGAAAAGTTAACAAGAAACATTTAAACAAAAAATTGAATAATCAATGGTTTTTATTTTTTTTTTTTAAACAGCACATAACTTTTTTTTGGGTCAAGACATGCATGGTCCCGATTGGCCAGCCCTATTCAGACCAGACGGAAACCAAACGAGACCGATACCGACAGGGGACTTTGTTTCCGTGAGACTTTTCTGGTATCGAGGCCAGCCTACCGCATGCCCCTTATTCGATACGATATGAGAAATTTCAAATTTGTTAAAATATCCAAGTTCAAGATTTTGATGAAATAGGACATTTTAAAAAGTGGGTTATTTTGAAATTTGAATTTCAAGCTTTTTTAAATGCTTCTGGACCTACAGACAAGGGAATGTTAGATTTGTTATGTGGTACCCAAAAACTTGAAATGGGAAAGTTTGAACAGCTGACATTTCACAAATAATATGGCTTTTTTAAAATGTCGTGTTAAGGCCTTAAGAAAAAAAAAATAAATTAAATAAATTTGGTGGCACTACAGCTCGTGGAAAACGAGGGCCTAGTGACTTACAACTCTCAACCTTTCCTGTGTGTGTGTTGCTGGCAGGAATGGAGGGGGCCCACAATTTTTTTCAGTCCGAACGGCTAGATGAGAAGCACTTATTCATGACAAGTATACTCGTGGAGGATTTGTCAGTTCCTCGCCAGAGGCAGTAGCTCGGAAAAAAACATTTCTGGTTTTTAGGTGGCAGTGGCTGGGGATCGAACCCAGACCTTTGGCATGACAGACCTACGCACTAACCATCATGCCACGAGGTACTACTCTTAAGTACTCTCTTAACTAGGCTTTAAGACTCTATTTTAATTGCTTAAGCATATCTTAAACGTGGGTTGTGGTCAAAATTCTGTAGGGTCATAATTCTGCTTTCAAAACTATGCATGTCAAAATTCTGTTTTTCAAAATTCTGGTTGTAAAAATTGTCACGACCAAAATTCTGTTTTTCAAAATTCAGTTTTTTCCAAATTCTGTATTCAAAAATTCTGTAAATTTGTTTCAGACGTGAAATCGTTTTGAAAATGTTAAAAAAGTGCGCAAAGAATTTACAGAATTTTGAAAAACTGATTTCTTGTAATGGATCTAAATTAAACAGTGTCATTTATAAATGAAATGATTTTAAATTGGCTAGATACTATCTTTAGGCAAAGTTTTAGTCTGTTTTTGATAGTGAAAAGCCAAATACGGAAGTTTTTACAAGAATATAAATCATTTGTCAATGTTTTGAGTTGCCGACTAAAATGCTGGAAATGATCTTCTTTTGGCAGAAGCGCAGGTGAATAAAATAAGCAAATAGCGCGAGTCATAAAATAACGACTTGAAAGCTATATTGGTTATTTAAAAACCAAGAAATTAAGTTTTATTAAGGGTATTCATACAACAGCGTAAGGTGGTAATAAACGTAGTAAAACTTAAAACTTCGTAAATATGTCACAATTCACGTGGAGTTATAGCAACAAAAGAAGTATAGGTAGTCGTCGAAAGTTTCAGTCAAGATTATTCTCAAAATCAAAGTATTGCAGTCCATAACTGCCTGAACAGGATGGAGACGGAGCTGCAACTGGAATAGCTGTCAAAATGTTGAATACACACAAATCCATAAATACGAACAGAATGCGACGCAGCTGCAGACGGAGCTGCGTACGCAGCTGGACAAGTTGGCCAACTTTTAACTTTTGCATGCAGCTTTTTTGACGTTTCAAAATTGTGAGCGCAACCAAGTCTTTACATGGGGTTTGAAGAGAATCTCTGATAATGACGTAAGGTAATTTTAGCTTCCATTTCTTCATTATCCACACTTATTTTTGTTTTATTTTCTATTTTTGTGTTGAATTAAATTCGCACAGCTGACTTCAAATGCCAAAAATATCAGAAAGCTGTACAGCACTTTGTGGGCGAGTAAAAAAAAGCACGTACAGCATTTTTTGACAGCTATTCCAGTTGCAGCTGCAGCTCCAGTTGCAGCACTTATTCTGGTCAGGCAGTAACCGGCGATGGATTCCAAGATATTGATTTTTGGAAAAGCTTTTTCTAATGTTTTTGCCGCCTATACTTCCTTTTTTGCTATCACTCACATCCAAGATTTGTTGTGGGCTCTGAGTCTATAGAATCATAAAAAAATATTTTGTTTAAATAAGAATCATTTTTAGACAAAGTTTTAGTTTTCAAAAACAGAATTTGGGAAAACAGAATTTTGATATACAGAATTTTACATTTCTAGAATGATGAAATAGAGAATTTCGGCCAAACTAAATTTTCACCAGACAGAATTTACAAAACAAGCTGAATTTTGACCAAATAGAATTTTGAAAACCAGAATTCCGACCCGCTCCCCTTAAAAGCATCTTTGCTTTTAAGGGGGGGGTTTTTATTTTTATTTATGATTGGTTTTTGATATTTTTAAAATGTTCATATTTCTTTACAAAATTTTTAAGACCAACCATTTCATAGAAAATTTAATATATAAAAGTTTCTAAGTGTAAAATTGTCAAATTCGGCTTAATTTCGGAGTTATACCAACAAATTGAAAAGTGGCCATTCTCTCAGAAACGTTTGTTCCGTTTTAATAGGTCTTTTCAATAGCCCATACAGGGCATAGTTTGGATTCGTGCAGAAACAAAATTTCGAGATAACAATCAAACATGCCATTGTGATGGTTGAAAACTCAAAAAAATAGATGGCACATTTCTATCTGCCTGTCCTTGGGCCTAAGCCAAAAAGATAAATAAGCTTTTTATGAAAAAGCTTATCTATCTCGAAAACGGCTACATCAATTTTGATAAGAAAATCAGTGGATAACTGAAAGTATAGAGGTAACAAAATTTACCCGGTATACATACTATATGTCGGCTTTTTTGATTTTCGATTTTCTCACTAACGGCACAAACGATTTCAGTCAAAATTTGTTTGAAAAATTTATCCGGTATACATGAAAAAGCTCCTTTGAAATGTTCATAATATTGCATATCAAAATATTGGAAATAATTAAAAAAGTTTTGGGTTCTTAAGAAAATAGTATTTTTTTTTTAAATTCCATATTTCAAAACCGGGTCGATGAATTTTTTTAAAATTAAGTTTAACATATTTTACTTAATATTGACATATCAAAACTTTGTTTTAAAAAAGTTGACAAAATTTAATATATATCAAATTAGTTCTTACGAAAATCGCTACAACGATTTTATTTATTTTATTTTTTTTGCATTATTTATATTTTTTCAAGTAATCAAATGGTATACTTGTTATTGAACTCAAAGCTATGTTACTAGTTTCTTATAACTACAATGATTATTAAAAGAACGATTTTTGTGCTTTTTTTAATTTTTCTATTTTTTTTTAACTACTTCCATATTTTAAAAGTTCTTAATTTCAAGCAACTTGAATATAAGAGCAAGTAAGTGCGATCCAGTCATGCATTTTAACAAAATTATAAGATATTGAACTCTTGCAACCCTAAATAATTTACTAACATAATTTTTTTTGAAGTGCCATCTCGAAAGGGTACTGCACTTTATATATTCTTGAATTCTATCGACGGACTTATCATGTTTTCTAAAAATTTTTTATTTTAATTTTTACTATAGTCGTAAACTAACAACACCTTCACATAACCATATAATGTACATATGTGCATATGTCCCGTCACTCCTCTATATCCTATGCTGATATGGTTCTTATGTTAACAAGATCTTAAAGAATTTTTTGTTTCTTTTTGTCCGTTGGAAGAGTGTTTACTGTTGGAAATGAAGAAATACACTTCCACAAGTACCATATCTCTTAACCGAGTTTCAAAAACATATATGCATGTATAACATGCATACGTAACATAACATCAGGGTATGTTTATACCTATAAATAAATTTTGCATACTTTTCCTCACCCCATCATTTTTTTTTGTATTTATCCTTCTCTCTAAGTTCCACACTTATTGCATACAGAATTTGTGTAATTTCGTTTTTCAATTTGCATAAGTAAACTTTGTTAGCAGTAGCATGCCGAAAAATGTTCTCATATTCAATGGAAAGAGAAAAAATACATACACATATACAAACAGAATTGTACACAAACACATACTTAGTTATTTCTATAAATGTTCTTGCATACAAAAATAATGAATGTCCTTGGGGCTAGGTTGAGTGTGAATTGGTTGGTAAAAGAGAAATAAATAAAAAAAAAAATAAAAATAAAAAGAGTTGGTACAAAAATGTAAACTTTTTTGATAGAAATTTTCAAGATAAAAATGCAAGTAGGTTTTGATGTGAGCCTCCTTGTCGTTTTCAAACATAAATTTTGACGAGTTGTATCTTTAGTATATTCTTTTAAAAATTGATTATATAGTTTGGTACTTTAGAGCTTAGAGAAAATTATTGATCAATTAATGAATCACTTCACTCAATTTATGAATACTTTAAAATTGGAAAGGGGGGGTCTATTTGCCCTTGTGTAGTTGGAAAAGACAATTTTCTACAAAATTGACATTGAATGGAAGAGAAATATTACAATAAAGGAACTTTATCTAATAAGTCTTTGATCCAAGTTGACGGGGTGGGGGAAGAGGGGTGCAGAAGCATCAACCGCCATCTTGGTAATAAGGTTTAATAGTTGTGAAATAAAATGTAAGAGAATTAAGCTATGATTAGACGGTCAACGTAAATGGTCAACGCATTGACTTTTTGATGTCACCAGAAACAATAATAAACGTCAAATAAACTGTCAACGTAGACTTTGTTAACCCAGGATACGCTGACGATCACACAAATGACGCCCTCAGGCAATGTTGTCCCAAAATGCGTAGACATGTTATCTGTGTCAACACGATTGGTACCCATTTATATCAAAATACACCTTTTCCATCTAAATATAGTTGATCTTCCATATTTCAAGCCATCAACTGTCAAATTTGATGATAGCTTTGATGTAAATGGATTAAAAAACCTCTGAAAAATCAGAAATTTTTTAAAATGTTTTACTGCTCTGGAAAAAGTGGTTTTAGAGCAATTGGGTGATATTTTATTAAAATACACTATTTTTGTCAAAGAGTAGTTCGTCCTCTAAATATCAAAATACACTTTTTCCATCAAATTATAGATTGTCCGCTATATTTCAAGTCATCAACTGTCAAATTCCACTAAAGAATGGCTCCGATGTCAATGGATGAAAAACCTTTATGAAAATTCGAATTTCTTAAGTTTCTTAACTGCTCCGGGAAAAAGTGATTTTTTTAACATTGGGATCGAAATATACTTTAAACGTTGAAAATAGTTTGTGTTCCACCTGTCAAGTGATGAACTGTCAAATTTCAGTGAAAGATGGCTACGAAGTCAATGAATTAAAAAACCTCTAAAAATCTGATTTTTTTTGTTGTTTTTCTGGTAAAAAGGGGTCTTAGGACAATTGGCAGACACTTGGACGGAAATATACTTTTGCTGTCAAAATATAGCTCGCCCCCATCTGTCATGATATCAACTGTCACTATTTTAAAAATCCTCAAAAAAAGCTAATTTTTCGAGATTGGTATGAAGGCCAACGCAAACTAGTTAGAATACAGTCATAGCGGTAATTAGTAGTCAGTCAATGTGTCCTTACTTCGTTGACAGAGTGCTAATACGATCAATGAAACAATTATCGCACTGACCCTTAAATTCGTGTCAACGATGGTGTCAACATAGCCGTCATCGCACTGACAGTATTCTGCGTTGACGGTCACACGACAAGCCAACTTTGGAACAGAATTTGACGTCACATTGACGTCAGAGAGCCAACAAGTTGACCATTTGCAATCGAAGCCTTAGTTGATAGAAACAAACTCAAGCTCTTTTTCAAAATGGCGGCTGTTCCATTACCCCAAAAATCTCGAAAGCTCTTTTTTATAATGAGGGAGGGTAATCAAATTGATTCAATAAACAACTTTGTCCATCGAAAAATGCGATTTCATGCATTTTTTTGGCTAAGTTATAACTTTTTTTTGTAATTCCTCAAAAACTAAGAAAGATTTTTACAAGAGGGAAAATTTTAATATCTTAATCTGAAGTATTTTGTCAACGTATTTTTGAGATATCGAATTTTCAAAAAAAATTAAAACGTTTTGAATATTATATATGAAAATCGACTATTTCCTTATCGAAATCCATTTTTTTTCAAAAAAAATTTTGGATTTTTTTTTTAGTCCCAAAATTTTTGTTTAAAGAAAAATTTGATAGGTACAGAATACTATATATATTTTGGAGAACTTTTTGCTTAAAAAAATTTAATTCAGTCTAACCGTTTTAAGGAAAATAGAAATAAAAAAATGGTTCTTCGGGAGGTTCCATTAATAATCATTTTTGAAAAATGGTTTCTTTACTCAAAGGTAACCTTTACTAAGAGTATTTAGTGTGGAGTGGTTTTGCTCATTGAAAAATATGATAAAATGTGTATAATTGCACAAAAAAAAATCATTGCAACTGATTACCATAATTTTTAATTCTCAAAAGATAAAAAAAAAACAAATAATAAAAAAAGGGACCCTCCACCTTTGGCACTTCATTCATGGGAAATTAAAAAAAAGTAAATTACATCTTATTGCTCAGAAATTGTCAAGTTGTCCTAGAAATTGGTCTGCTCTAGGTAACTTGTAGGTGATTAAGGCTTAAATTTTTTCCAGGTTAGGTAAGATAACGCCCGATTTTGCGCACCCCTTTATGGAAAGTTTCTCAAGATCACGCAATATCAGGCGTGGTTTTTGCACCTCATTTTTAAAGTTTTTTTTTGTCAAAATCACGATCGATTTTTGGACCCTCATCAGGGTAATTTTCAAAAACAAATTGTACCATCTGATATAGGTGACTAAATCATCATAAAAGGTCAGCTAGTTTTAGTAATTGCGGTCAGCCTTAGATTTATTTCTATAAATTTTTATCCTTATGCTGAAAATCTTTCGTGACCTTACCTGACCTTGAGAAACTTTGAGCCTTGATTACAAGTTACCTAGGGCTGACCAATTTTTAAGATCAGATTACCTGTTTCGACCAATTGCTGACCAATTGCTGCTATTTTATAATATCCCGTATAGGAATGAAATGCCAAAGACCCAAAAAAAGCCTAGTTCCCCGATTGAAAAAAAAAACGATGAAAAGCTCACATTTGATGAGAATTATTTTAAATCTCTTACCGAAATTTTAAAAACAACCACTCTGTCCTCTGTCCTGTAGATACATTAGGCTATTGATTATGTCATTTAAAAAGGAACTAAGACGCTTATGAGTTTTTATTATAAAAATCAATAATTAAGATATTGAATATGAGAAAACCACAGGGTGCTATTAAATTCGAGGGTGCATTTTGGAAGAGGGGGTGCTAAAGCACCCTTTTTGGGTTATTACACATAACTCGAAAACGAAGCAACATTTCAAGATAATGTTGAAAACCTTTTTTGTAGGCAATAAGATTTACCATCGAAATGGATCATTCAAAGTTTTTTAAAAAAATTTTTTAATAACCTAAATTAAAAAAAAAGATCATTGCGAAAACATTTTTGTTATTTTTTACTTATTAACCTTTAACTTTCTTACCTGTGGAGATAGTTGTAACTATTGCTCTACATAAAAGAAAGATGATTTAATTTTCTAAAGGATAACATAAACTTTTTTCATAGTTAAAGGGTTGCCATCTATACATTCTTTTTCAAAGTTTGAAATAATTGCCTAAAACAACAAACTTGCCCCTTAAAACCCTGTTTCTGAACTTATGTTAGCTACTTAGTGCCAGATAAGTTTGATTGTAGAAACTGAAATTTCTTATAATACTTAATTTTAGAACTTTGACCTGGAATAGCAAGAACTTTCGGCGGAAAAACTTGCCTGGGACTATTTTTTTCATGTCGAAGGAGGTAAAGTTAGCTAAAAAATGTTCAAAACTGGGCTCTTAGGAGCAAGTTTATTGTTGTTGACAATTATTTTAAACTTTGAAAAAAATTAGATGTCAACCCTTAAACTGCGACAAAATTCTAATTTCCCTATTATTTTTTACTTTAATGGTTAAGAATAAATCGAATGAATAGTTTGAGCGTATCATCTTACAAATTTCTCAAAATAACCTCAAATACCACCATAACGAGCAACCGTTTCTCGCTCGATTTTATCCAAAACTTTTTCTCAATATGTCATTTTAAAGAAAATTGAATCGTCTTTCTTTTATATGGAGCAATGGCGATACCTATCTCCACAGGTAAAAAAGTTATAAGCAAATATGTATAAAAAAACCTAAATATGTGATTTCTCACATTTTTTTTTGATCCATTTAAATGATCCATTTTCATGGTAAATTTATTGCATATAAGAAAAGTTTTCAACATTATTTCGAAATTTTGTTTCGTTTTTGACTTATTTGCAAAAATCCGAAAAGGGTGCTATTGCACCCCCTTTCCGAAATGCACCCTCTTATTTAATAGCACTCCATTTTTTATGATTGATTGATTTTTACAATAAAAACCCATAAACTTCTTAGTTCCTTATTTCCCTGTTTTACATATAAATATTATAGGTTCAAAGGTAAAACTCAAAGCTATTATGCTTTTGAAGGAAATTAAATTGAAACATACTCTTTACGTTTTGGTTAAATGGTTTGGTTTCTGAATTTCCGACCGACGATATACATTATACAGTAACTTTCAAAACGAAAAATGTAATTAGCAAAAAAAGGTTTGGAGAAAAAATTTAGTATTTCAAATTTCGGTGTCAGAAATTTGAGACCATACGGTGACTCTAATTGGATGAATCTTTCGCTTCAAGACAATATAATAATAATTTTAGGTACCTATGTCTAATTTTGTTTCTTTCAAGAAGGTTTTTTTGTTTTTATTTTATTAACAGTTTTAATTTAAATAAAATGCATTCGAAATCTGTTGCATTATTCATCATGTCGTATATCTAGGTATGTACATATAGTTACTCTGGAACAATAAAACAAAACACAACCAGGCATAAAATAATAAATCCTCAAAACCTTTCATAGAAATACCTACTTTTAATTATTATGAAAGCAAAAGCACATTTCACATTTCCGAAAAAAAACTAAAACAGTACATTCTCCCTTTCATGGATAAATTCAGTTAGTATTGGTAACTATTATTTTCGAAAAGCTTACATACATAATCGCAGACTGAATACATACATTTTTAACTACCAATTTTAACTCTGATCTAAGTTTGTTTAAAACAAAATCCAAGGTTAACTGAAGTTTCGAAATTTACTTAATTTGAATTTTTTAAATAAAAAAAAAGGATGCCATAATTATTTCTTTCGTAAACTACTCTAAGAAATTCAATAAATCTTTATGTTTTTGTATCCATACTAGAGAGATTTTACTGTATTCACAAACCTACTGCTCATTCGCATTTCCTGAGAGTACTTGACATCAGACAAAAGTTATTATTATTTTTTGTTTTTGTTTTTTGAAAACACATCCGGTGCAATGAGTTTTTCTTTTGCCATATTTTCTCTTCCTCCAAATGGTCAGCATGTGCGGATGTTTATTGCACAACACGAAATTGAATCAAAGCCACAATAATGGAAAGGAATGGTGCGATTTCATGGAGCTTGTGACCAACGACCATTGTGTGTTGTGTCGACTATTGCTATTGGCCTTTTACTCTCAAAAAGGATTTCATATCCACTCCACATCCACATGCTAAAATAAATTTTTAACCTTTTATGAAAAGTTTCCACTGGAGCAGTGGAGAAATGTTGAATTCAAAAATTTTACCAAAAATATTGTATATCTATCTACCTATGAAGATTTCAGAAAAAAAAAAAATAAAATAAAATAAATTGCTGAGTTGGACTATAAAAAGTTGTGTCAATTCAACCAGGTGCAATTTAATTAAACTCGTGTTTTTCGTTGTAAAAACAATAAAATGAAATATGCTTATATTTTTTTTATAGTTCTAACTGTAAATATGTACAATGAATATAAAGCTTACATATATTTCCTATAAATATGACTTACGGTTGGCGTTTCTTGTTTCCTGGTATGTAGGTACAAAGTGTATTGCTTCCAAGCTGTCAGCTTAAATGCTTGGCAAAATATTTGATATTTATTATTAAAGTTACGTTGGAGTCGGATTAGCCCAAATCGGCTCAAAATGAAGAAAAAAATTCCCTGTTTTTCCCAGATTTTTATTTTCATCCTCTATAGTCGCTTTTGGATTTTTATAAACTGTTTAATTTTTTTTTTTTTTGAAAATCAAATGTTTCCAAAATGACATGATCGATTTTTGTTTAGACTCAGGTCATAAGAGTTTTTAACACTTTTTAAAATATTTGATGAAAAAAATACTCTTATAAAAAAACAACGGTACCTAGGTACAGCACACAAATAAACACTGTTAAAGAAAATATATTTTTTTTTTCTCTATTACGGCTCCTGCGATTTTGATAAAATTTTTCATATGCTGAAATTATTGCAATCAGCTACCAAAAATTATTAAAACTTAGACTTAGCAAACTTTTAGTAGTACCTCTCATAGAATGTTTCTTTTTATTTTAAATTTTCTCACTATCGACTGAATAGATAAAGATGAATAATATTGCAAACCAAAATTTTCAAACAAGAAATTTTTGAATTTTTAAATAATTTTTAACTATATGCCTGTAAGACCTAAAGTCTCTTTAAATAAAACCTGCACGGCACTAGTTAGAAGGAGTAGGAGGATCGAAAAAATTTGGTAGAGTGGATTGAGATCAAGGTGCCCATTATCCCACGGGTGGCATTCAGTTAAACTGGGGAGATATAGAAAAGAATGCTGCCTAGAGTGGGGCGGGGCTCGAACCCACACCTCTAAGTAAGCAGTCAAGCACTCTTCATCAACCGCACCATTACCAACCCAGCTCCGTTATGGCCTTGTAATCTTGGTTGATCGTTTCATCGGTTGATAGAAATAAAGAAAGTTAGCCCTGCCGAAACAATCCTCAATAGACTCGAACCCTAGCTTCTCGTGCTCTCTCTTTTTCTTCCTGAGAAGTCAGCGTATCTTCCTTCTTTTTTGCGTAGATTTATTTTTTGGGAGGGCTTATTCTTAGTTGCATGAGCCAGTCGGCACCCTTCATTGAGCGAAGCGTTTCATTGTGGTTGCCCGGTGAAATCCACCACATCAGTGAGTAGGTGCACTACTGATGGCTTCTTGACAGTGTCTCTTGACAGTCCTCTGTACTTGATTTTGGCGTTGGTTGATTGCTGATATATTAAAAGAGACATGGTCGGCAAAAATTTGTATGGTCTCTTGCGTCTGTATGTTTTCAACACTTAATATTTTCACAGTATCCCGGCGTTGTGGTGTTGTAGATATTTGTCATGTGTCGTTCAATGTTTTCTTTGTTTTTTGTTCGGTTCTTTGTTAACTTGATATTAAGTTAAGTTAAAGCAACATGTCGAAAACTGTAAGAACTAATTATGTATATTGGTTTATGGCTAAAAAGTTTGCCATTAAATAGTTGTAACAGACTCAAGTCGATTGTACAATGTTTTCTATGTTTTTTGTGGGGTCCTTTGCTTACTTGATATTAAGTTCACAAAGCAACTCTCATGGTTTGAAAAATAGATTAAAGATATATAGATGCATAATTTCTCATTTATTTGTGGCTAATTAGTTTTGACAATTTCGAATGTGTAGTTCTATCTTTTCAATGTTTTTATTTTTCGAATCTTTTAAAATTTAACATTTTATTTCTTATTTATTTGCCCTTAGTCAGTCGTTAACTAGTATAGTGACGAAATACATTTTTTCGTGCGATGTTTTATGTTTATTATATTTATTTATTATATTGTCTGTGATTTTTTTCTATAATTATGAAGTTAGCAAATTTGGTAAATCGAAAAATGGGTATGAGGATAATTTGTTTTTAATTAGCTGTTAATAAGCTTTCCAAATTGAATTAATAGTGCGATGTTTTCTATATTTTTTTTATTTTGCTAATTTTATACGAAATCAGTAAGGAGATCTGGAAAGTACTTATAACTTATTATGAAAATAACAGTTTTTCTTTAACTTGTAATTACTATGTGTGTCAATTTTAACATTATTGGGTTTTCTTTGTTTTATTTCCTTAATGTTTATGAAGCTACATTTGAAATGGGTTTGAAATGGATTATACTGAACTGTTTATCGCTTTAAAACGTTTTCATTAGGTTGAAGGAGATAAATTAGTTAAAAAATACATAGAAAACATTGCAAAAAACAATTCAATTTAACACTACTAATCACTGGCATATTATTGAACAATTAAAAGTTCTAAGGTTCTAGAATATAATTTTTTACCACTTTTTGGAAAAAAAAATCATAGAAAACATAGAACGACAAATTTGATATAATCAAAACCTACTTACAACTAATTAATCATGAATAAATAAGTCATAAACCATTCGATTCAGCAGTTTTTATCCCTTTTTGGGGTGGTATATGCTTACTTGATATTTACTTTCTAAAAAGAACGTAGACAAAATTATACGACAAATTCGAAAACGAGACAAAAATAATTGAAGATTAGTTAACAGCAATTTATTAAGTCATAAAATATGTGGAACTAGCAGTTTTTACAACTGTTTGATGTGTGCTATGCTTACTTGAAATTTCGCTAGCAAAGGGCTAACAAAAAACATAGAAAAGACTGTACGATCTAGTTCAATTTCTTACAACTAACTAGATCGTACAGTCTTTTCTATCTTTCTACGACTAAATAACAATAAATTATTACACCGTAACACATTCAGTATACAAAGTTTTCAACACTTTTCGAGCAATGCGAAGTTACCAAAGCACTAAAAAAACATAGAAAACATTCAAGCACAAATCCAAATTCTCACAACTATCTATTCACCTACCAATTTTTTGATTCATCAAAGGTGAAATTTATTCTCATAGAAAACAAATATGTAATCCAAAAATACATAGAAAACATAGAATGAAGAGCATTTAATTTACCACAACTAACTAAGAAATAATTATTATTATTTAATTGTTAGGCACTAAAATATTAATTTTTTGAAATTTTTACCACTTTTCAAAACAAACATAGAAAACATCGAACGATAAATTCGAGGTTTTCATAATTTATTAATGACACATTATGCACCTAACCATTCTTCCAACTGTGAGAATTGTTTTTCCAAGTTGATATCCAGTTAGCAAAGCACTAAAAAACAAAAAACATAGAAAATAGTGAACAACAAATTTGAATTTGTCACAACCAATAAGCAAAAAATTTTGCTTTGCTAAGTTAAAACTTATCCCTTATCAGTATTCAATTAAGTTCATGTAGGTATGTAGAACTGGTACAGAATTTTAAAAATCCCAATTTACAAGAAGCTTGTTTTGGCAATGTCAGATTCAAGAGCATTCGTATTATCATATTAATAAACACAGATTTCGGTACATTTTATATTATATAACAGTCGATTATATTAAGAAAATATTTTTCCTAAGCAAAATTCAATAAACCTTTATATGTAATAAAATTCTTCAAAAGATAAACCCGTTGGATCCTGCCCCTTAAATAATGCCTCGGATCTTCCTTTGAATTTTATCAGCAGATGTTCTAGTACATAAAGTATAGGGAACACCATTTATGACATTAATTTCCGTTAAATTCAATATACCAACACATTATGACATTTCACACAAAATTGATTTCAAACTACGTTTTTCTACATCCATACGAGTATACCTATACGTACATACCTTCATATAGGTAGGTACCATTACACTTGTTATGGAATAACTTCAATCTCTTCATGTGTGATGCCAGGAAGGACATTTGTATTAGAAATCCATTTTTCAATATTTTGTACTTATTTTTATTTTTTAACTTCCATAGCAACGTGTGTGCCCTTTTCAATTTTTTTTCTTGGGGGTTATACTTTCTTCTTTTGATAGTCCGTAATTTAAGCACTTTCTCTCCTCTCTGTCTCTGTCTTTTTTTTTTCCAAAATCCCCACCACCTACTTGGAATATGCTTTTGAGAAGTAACTGAAGTGTGCAACTGCAATTAAAGGCAAAATATCCTTGTCATATCCGTATTTCATGCAGTCGGGATGCTCATTCAAGTTACTACATCCCTTTCCATTTATTTTGTATTTCCTCTTTTGCTTTCTGCTGGAACGCTGCTGGCTGCACATTTTTGTAAATTTACCTGCTGTTGCTGTTGCTGCTGCTAAAGGTGCGACGGCAGCGACGCCGACGACAACAGCAGCGGTGTGGCACGCGGAGGCATGCGGTAGCGACAGGACAGAGGTTTTGTTCATTTTGTGAAAATCCTGTTTTGAACGTGTCCTTGTTGTACCTTCGAAGTACCTACACTACGTACCTACCTATACAATTCAATGTTCCTCGGTGAAGTGCATAGGTTAGGTAACTATACTCTTATACTCGTACACCCATAGTACCATCATGGTCGAACTGCTAGAGTGTATTGCTCTTGTGTGGGTGGTTTTTGAAAAAGAATTCTTGAGAATCATCTCATCTCTGTCAATCAACTGCAGAACACTCAGCGGTAGATATATGACGGTTCCTACCTCTATAGAAGGTATACAAAGGTTGTTGTACAACCTTCATAAGTTTTCTAGGTTGTGAAAATGGTACGAAAAGGTGGCAATACGAGCACAACAACAACAAATGAATAACCCTCTGGCAATTTCCTCACTAAGTCAGCCAAGTGGAAATTTAATGGAATTTTTTCATTCGTAATTTTTCTTATTTTCCGTATACTGATGCTGCCATCTTTGCCGACAACGACGATGCCCGCCAACATCGTCGCCGACTATCATCTCCGTCTTCACCATCCCGCCATGGTTATTGTTTTCTTTTTTGTTGTTTTTTTCTATTTTTAGTGCTAGGATTTCTTCTCTTTTCAATTTGCCTTGTTAAAATTCGTTGTTTTACATATAATTCAGATACCTTCGAAATAAAGGATAAAGCAATCTCTGTGTGTGGGTTTCAGTTCATGGGTTGGAATATTTTTGCTGTTGTTGTTTTTAAGTAATAATAATTTCTGTCTGTTGTTTGTGTTTTATATTTATTTTAAGCAGGTATACCTATTATGTAGCTATTTATCTAGCATAATTTTTTGATATGGAATTTATAATACACTAGCTGACCCGGCGAACTTCGTACCGCCAAAAATTGATATCTGTGAATAACACTCTCAAAAGCTAAGCCTCTCTATTGAAACAATTTATTTTGGAATTAAATTGAATTCGTACTTACTAACCAAAGGTGACGCTACAATCCAAAGTGGACCAGAACTTCAACCAACAAGCTTCTTCCAGTTGGTTCAATCTCTAGCTAGTTGTCTCCAATTTCGCATAACAAGTTGGTTGAATTCATCTTCCACTTGTGTTCGCTATCTGTATAGCTGTCCTCCTCTAATGTGCAACACAATCCCACATGGTTGGATTCAAAAAATTTCAGGGCCGGATCACTGATGTCCATTCGCCACCTAAGTCGATGGTTTGTGATTTTTGTGGTCAGCCACGGTGTACAGCTCGTACAGTTCATTCTTATATCTTCTACTCCAAACCCTATCTATGCAGAAAGGACCAAAGATCACCCGGATAATTTTCCTCTCAAAACAGCTTTTGCTCGTTCTTATCTACTGTTTATAGTATCCACGCCTATACGCCTTTCATCACAAACGGGATTATAGATGTCTTAAATGTATAGGGACCCTTTAAGTTCCTCAAAAGAGAGCTTTGCTACTCAACTGTCTTCTTGGCCCAAAGAAGCTGCGATTGGCAAGAATGATTCTTCGTTTGATCTCAGAACTAATATTATTCACTAAGTGAATAGCGGAGGTATTTGACCGCCTCGAAATTTTAGCTTTCTATAGTAACGTTCTGTCCAAGACGTCAGTGTTGGGTGTCCTTTCTTGTTAACAGCATATACATTTGTTCTTGCCTTTGTTCATCGTTGAACCCATCTTCTTAGCTTCCTTTTCAATACTCTTCTTTCAAGAACGATGTTGAAGAAGTGGCAAAACTTTGCATCGCCATGCCTTAATCTTTTTAAATCAAAGGCGGCAATGAGGTCTTTGTTGACCTTGATGGAGTACCGTGAATTCGCCATTGTCACCTGCACAAACGGAAGAGCTTATGAGGGATACAAAAACTAAACATTGCTCTTTATAGTTAATTTCTACATGCATAGATGCTGTCAATTATGGCCTTGAAATCGATGACAAGATGGTGGGGATCACCTTTCTTGAGGATCGGGCAAACATTGCTGAGGTTCCATTTATCACACATGATTTCCTCCGATCAAATCATTGCCAGCTGCCGTGAACAACTCTGCCTGATGGCCATCAGCTCCGCCAAGGCTTTAGTTAAATTATAGCTTTCTTCACTTTGTCGAAATTACGTGGGTGGAATAATTGACCCTCGTCTTCCATGTTGAATAGTGCAATCTGTCACCGCTGGCGGCGTTATACAATTTACAAAAATAATTTTTTCTTATTCTCAGCACCAAATGCGATTCGACCACGATGTTCACCTATCCATCCTTGAAGGCTTTGGTTCTAGCCTTGTAACCTTGGGAAGTTCTTTTCACATTTTGGTAAATCTTTTGTACTCCTTTCCCTACAAAATGGCATGCCTCTATTATATCGATCGCACGCTTCTAATGCTATTTCTTTTTCCTTCTCAGAAGTTGGTGTTCCTCTCTCCTCTTCTGCTCTTAAAACTCTTGAGCAGCTCTGGTCCTTCTATGCTACGAAAAAGTTAAAAGCTATGAGACTTCAAGCCAAGAATTGTCCCAACAAGTACAACCTCCCTTCCTTATTTAAAGAAAAAATTGGTGCTTTTTTTTCATGGTATTTATCCTGAATTTTGATAAATCATCAAATAATTCATGATTGTCAAATTTAACAATAAAAAACTAAGAAAAACATAGAAAACATTGCACCATTTAATTTAATTTTTCACAAATAATTAATGACTACTCAACTTAAGTATAAGAAGCTTTTCTCGATTTTCAAATTATGTCACGTTAGTAAAGCACCCAGAATAATATAGAAAACATTTAATGACGAATTCAAAACTGTCACAAAAAATTAACGAATAATTAATGATAAATTATCGACTTACCCATTTTTAGATTTATGAAAGTTTCTTTGTTCACAGAAAATAAATGTCCCAAAAACACATAGAAAATATCGCATGGTAAATTTGTATTTCTCACAACTTAATAACAACAGCAAATTATTAATAAAATAAAATATTAAGTTTGGAATTTTTAACTATTTATAGAAAACAACTTAGAAAACATCGAAAACGTTAAAAATAAGTAGCTACAAATCACACACCAACTCATTTTTTGATCAGTGAGAGTTTCTTTGTTAACTTGATATAAGGTGATTGGGCATCCAAAAAAACATAGAAAACATGGCACGATTGCATTCAATTTTTTACAAAAAATAATGACTTATAACCTTCAATATTATTAAAATATAAAACATAAAGTATAAGAAGATGTGTCGCATAAGCAAAGCACCCAAAATATCATAGAAAACATTCAACGATAAATTCAAAATTGTCACAATCAATTTACGACTTATTCGGACTAATTTATGACTAATCATCTACCTACTCATTTTTGGGTTTATGAGAGTTACCTTGCTCACTGTAGACAAATTACCCAAAATACATAGAAAATATCGCAAGATAATATTTAATTTTGCACAACTTATAATCGAATAATTAACAGCAAATTATTAAGAAAATAAAATATTTAGCTTGGTAGTTTTAACCACTTGAAAAAAAAACATAGAAAACACAGAACGACAAATTCGAAAATGTCAAAACTAATTAATTGCAAATCATTCCCCTGACTCATTTTTTGATCCATGAAAGTTGCTTTCCTAACTTGATATCAATAAAGTTAAGCATCCAAAAAACATAGAAAACATTGCACGATCACATTATACATATTTCTAAGCCATTAACCATTAAATATAAGAAGTTTTTACCGGTTTTTGACAGGATACTTTGCTTAATTTATATGAAGTTAGCAAAACACCCAAAAAACATAGAAAACATTGAACGACAAATTCGAAATTGTCAAAACTAGTAAACGACTAATTAACGAAGTTTTCGCTTTTAAAGCCCTAAAATTGATCGGTATGGTTCATCAAGGAGGCTTCTCACACCAAAACTTTCCCAATATTTCCTCCTTCAAACCTTGACACACACACATCCAGCAGAGTGCAATGGATCATCTCTCCTTATAACCCAATCTCATACCAATATACCCACGAAGTCATATTTAAATTCCTTGTGCGTTTCATAAAAAAAAAACACCCCTTATAAGTAGCTAAACGTCAATATACATAAATCGCCATCAAATATAAAGCATACCGACTTTCATGATCTAATAAAATTTGCAAATCTACAAAAAAAAAAAAAATATATAAAAATTTGATATCTCTGGCAAAAAGTAAATTGCCAAGTAGCACACCCTCCACTCGTCTCGTATCTATCCAGAAGGAAAAAGAAATCCAGAGAAACATCAAATAAATCCTTCCAAATAATATGACCTTTCAGCACTTTCATCTTGAGAGAAACATGAGTGAGAGAAAGTTTAATAAAACTATTTAAGTTGAATGTGATTCGCAAACCCATGACGAAGGTTAGCCATCTTCAATTTGGTTATCCGAAAAGATTGTAGATATTTTTTAAGACATTTTTTTTTTTTGAGAATAATCGAACAGGCAGGCACTTGCTCCTTTTGCCTTTAAGATTTCTCTGGTTTAGTGATCCAGAAAATAAGGGTAAGATAATTTTTATTGCTGATTACTATAAACGTGTGTCCTTTTTCTGGGGGGGCAGGATTATATTTTTTTTCCTCACACTTCGACAATATTGTTCATCAGCAGTAAGAAAATTCTTTTATTACTCCCTTACACTTTTTTTTTTATGTCGAAAATGTTAATTTAGTGTGAAACTTCCCCCATTTTTTATGCAATTTTTTCAATTCACATTTTCAAGCTATGTAAGTACTGTTATACTTTAAGCTTTCTTCAAGATTCGACCTTTTCTCTATTTGGTTTTACTTTAATCTGATGCTTTTGAATATTGATTTTGGCTTTCAAACTTTTTCCAAAAAAAAAAGTTCAATTACCTTTTCTTGCTGCTAGTTCATCAAGTTGACGGTGCTACCGTATCTTGGTTGGGAGAAGAGAAAGTCACTTTTGAAGGGTTTCTTACCCTCATTGATATTATTGAACTTTTCCAATAAAAAAAAAAAACAAGAAAAAAGCAAATACGACACGATGGTGACCGAAATACGAAAATAAAGAAAATATTGAAAATGAGGTAACATAAAACCCAAATGACCTAGTTTCTTACCACATTCTATATACATATACACTCAGAGACTTGTCTGATGGCTGGCATCTGTGTCTGTATTTTATAGGGTGGCTATATAGGTATCTACGCAGCGGCTATTAAGAGGGTAGCCTATATTTAATATACGTACAGATGGGTACCATGTCTTCGTCGTTTGTAAAGCTTTCATATATTGCGATTTTATTACGGTCAAGTAGAGATTATCGAATTAAGTTTTCACACGCACATGATAGGGCACAGCGTTCAGCCGACTGGCTATGGCTACGAGTATAAAAGCTAAGCAGCATGTCCATGTTGTAACGCTATTTGAGATGGGGCTTCATTTTGTGTGGTGTAGCTGGTGCGTAATTGGGTAGTGTTAGGTGGGTATTATTATTTTGGGGAAAAAGCATTCACAAAGGTGTTATGTTCAGTGTTCATATCTGCCCTAAAGAAGTATAGGAATTTTTCGTTCTATATAGTTGCGGTAGGTAAACCTAATCCTGTTAATCTTGAAGACATAGAGTTTCTTTAGGTATTTGGATATACAAGTTAATTTTTTTACACTTGTTTTCAGGTAAAATGCAATAATAGAAATTAACTTAATTGAACCCCATAGAGACTTTGGTTTGGATCCATGGGATTAGTTGAATATCTTTGGATTAAGTGTTTTTATGGATACCTTTTCGGAAGCCTTAGATTCCAGTAAGAAAATTAACTAAGGTAAATGTAAATTTTGAGAATTGGATAGAGAGAGAAAACAAATAATTTTAAAGCGAAATTTTAGGAAAGATGACTAGGTTAATGAATTCTACATATTTTATTGAGCTATTCTGCAAAAGCTGTTTCCATTGGAAACTACAGAATTCAACATGACATTTTATTTAGAAAAAAAGTAATAATTTCAAACTTTTGTGAAGTTTTAAAAGGTTGCATGCCGAGGAACGCTATTCTTTAATATTAAAAAAAGGTGATGATACAAAAACGGAACCATTAAATTTTCCCTCCAGTCACAAGACCTTTTTCTTGGAAAAACACTAAGAATTAATAAAATTTTCTTATTTGTAATAATTTCTATAAAATTCA
Source organism: Dasysyrphus albostriatus (assembly GCA_946251815.1). Taxonomy (NCBI): domain Eukaryota; kingdom Metazoa; phylum Arthropoda; class Insecta; order Diptera; family Syrphidae; genus Dasysyrphus; species Dasysyrphus albostriatus. The sequence goes on along the minus strand of OX276336.1, from coordinate 25,037,776 downwards.
GATCTTTATTGTTAGTTTTAATATGACTTATGCTATCGAATTGAAGATGAAAAATGAAACTACTGACAACTGAAGAAAAGAATATGAAATTTGAAAAACAGAAGAAATTGAAAATCGTTCGCTATAGAAACTCCAAGTGCGCATTACACTCCTATCGAATACAATAAATTGTTAAGTTTTGAAAGCTCTCACCACTTTTTGAAAAAAAAAATTAGAAAACATCGAATGATAAATTTGAAACTGTCACAAATGATTAACGGCAAATTATCCACCTAACCATTTTTAATTTTTCAAAGTCGCTTCGCTAACTTGACACTTTGAAAAAAAAAAAAACTAAAAAAACATCGCATGATAAATTGATTTTTCATATCTAATAAACGAATTATTAACAGCAATCTATTAGACACTAAGATATTAATTTTGTTTTGAAATTTTTATCAATTTTCAAGAGGAACAAACATAGAAAACATAGAACGGTAAATTTGAAATTTTCAACACCAATAAACGAGAAACCTTGCATCTATTCATTCGTCGATCGACAACATCCAAAAAGAAATCAAAAAACAGAGAAAATATTATGTAATCAAATTGAATTTCTCACAACTAGTTAACAACTTAGTAACGACTAATTAATGGGAGATTATTTAGACTTAAACCATCAGCTATAAGAAGTTTTTGTCAATTTTCAAGTTGTATAAAGTTAGCAGAGCACCCAAAATAACATGGAAAACATTGAATGACGTATTCAAAACTATCACAACTAATTAATGACTGAATAACGGTAAATTATCCACCTACCTATTTTTAAATTTTTGAAAGATGCTTTAAATTTAAAGAAAACATCACACGACAAAATTGATTTTTTCATACAAAATTAAAGGCAAAATAATAAGCAGTAAAACATAAAGTTTTGGGAAGTTTTAACCACTTTTCGAAAAAAACATAGAAAACATAGAACTACAAATTTGAAATAGTCATAATTAACTAACGACAAACTATCCATCTACCTTTTTTTCGAGCCATGAAAATCAAACAAAAAAATATAGAAAACATTTAACGATCTAATTAAATTGTTCGCAACAATTATTTAGCAATAAAATAGTAAGTAACGTAAGTTCTTACCACCTTTCGAAAAAAAAACATAGAAAATATTGGAATTGTCACATTTAATTATCGACTTATTAACGAAGAACTGTCCATTTACTCATTTTTCGGTTCGTGGAAGTTGCTTGTTAACGACTTATTAACGACTAAATATCAGCTAATTATAAAGCCTTAAACTTTCAGGTAAAAGAAATTTTTGTCGATTTTTGACAGCGTTATTTGCTTAATTGATATGAAGTTAGAGATACAGCTAGATCGCTTGCAGAATTAAGGATTGGTTATAATTTAAAAAGGGTAGCACGAACAGTAAAAGATAATGTAGCACAACAAGTCATTGTGACATCTGTGTGAAGAAGAAATGTCTTTTGAATAAATTAAGGTGCAAATTGTAGAGCGAAATTTGAGAAAAATGGTGTCCCGTATATATGAGAACAATCGGGATCAGTTACATTAACCCAGAAAATGCCATGTAAGGTGAAGATTTAAATATTTATTTACAAGTACATAATGTAGGTATATGTGCATGACATGAATAACCTCCTAAATATGTCAAAGTGAGTGCCTAACTCCTTGAAGTGGATGTATTATTTTTTTTTCTCATCATTTTCTACATGAAAATCAATACACAAGGCAGTGACATCCTGATGATGTCCTAGAATTCTAGTTTTCTACAAAATAGGCAAAGATATTTTTATAAAGATAAAGACACATCTTCATCCTACAACCAACCGCATTCACTGATATAAATCATCATCAAAAGAAAAGGGAATCCTTGTGACAAGGAAAAACTTTACAAAGTCATCATCATCGTACTGTTTCGTTTCTAAAATAAAAAAGAAATGTCAAACAAAAAATATTTCGATTTTTCCGATATCTATATTGAAGAAAAGTAAAATCGAAGAATTTAAGCTTCAAGGGAAGATAGAGCTCATTTTGCTGCATCACGTTTCTCTGGAAAGTTAATATCTTTTGTCTCTCCGCATAGTTGTGCTGTCGAACAAAATACTTTGTTTTTTTTTCCATATCAAAAAATTATATGAAACGAAACAACGAAAGGAGAACTCCCACACTTCAATAATAAAATGGTTTTGGATATTTTTGACAATTTTCGAAATGGGATTTCATTTTACTTAAATGGTGATAGTTCCTATTCTTTTTTTTCAAAGGGACGTGGCTTGAAAAATAAATATTTGACACCTTAGGTAAACACGAATAAAAACGTTGCGAATTGAAAGTTATTTTTATGATTCATAGAAAATTGAAGGTTTTTTTGAAAATTTGGGAGCAGAATTTCAGAAATGCAAAATCAAAAGGTGTTTCTGACGGTTTAATCAAATTAATTGGGTACGAAATCTGGCAAATAAAAATCTCGCATTTGAAATCTCGTATTACGAAATGTCGCAATAATCAAGTCTTGCTTTTCATAATCTCACAATTACAAAATTCCGTTTTTAATGAATTTTGCAAACACAAAATCCCTCATACTAAAATCTCGCAATTTAAAATCTAGCAAAATTTAATTGCAATTTATGAATACAAATCTCGCAAATTCAAATCTCTCAAGTGAGATTTGTGAGGTTTTGATATGCCAGATTTTAAATTGCGCAATTTCGGTTGATATTTGCAAGATTGTTTTACATTTGCAAGATTTTGGTTAATGTTTTCGAGATTTTTTGTTGCGAGATGTAAATACAGTTAAAATTAAGATTTTGTAATTGCGAGATTGTGGAAAGCAGGATTATCACTTTGCGAAATTTTGTTTTTCAAGATTTCTTACAAAATGCGAGATTTTGCATTTTATTTTATATCAAACTTAAAGCTAAGTCGAGATCTCCCTTAGTTTTTATTTTCTTTCTTTTTGCCTCATTTCAAGTCATTTCACACTGGGAAGCCAAAAAAAAAAAATACATAAAAACACCATTATCTTCTACAGGACTTTAGAGACAATTCATCCATCGTTAAAAATAAGAGATTATATGTGTACAAACAAGTGAAACTAATCCTTCACACTGTTTGTATTTTGTAAACTTAAACCTTTTCCATTTCTATAGGTTATATGAGTATAAGTACCTACTTACTCGTTTATATATTTTCTAACATACAAACATAGATACATGGATACAACAACAAAAAGAAAACTAACAATAAAACATAAGACAACAAAAAAACACATAAAACTCCTTTTGGACCTTTCAGGTAATCGCTTGACACCACCACCAAGCAGCACTTAAAACTGAAAGTCAAGCAAAAAGTCGTCACTATATAATGTTCTTGTAACTCGGCTCTTGCCTGAACAAAGCTTTAAAAGACTTCCTGGGGAGAATAATATAACTCTTATACACTTTCACACCTTTCGTATTGTTTGAAGATACTCGTATATAAATATAAAGTTGTTCGAAAAACAAAAAAAAACAAAATCTAGGTGACTAGGAAGAGAATTAAAGACATCCTTAGTGTAAAATTACGGATGCACTATGGTAGTTGTTGCTGCAAGGTAAAAATGTTCAGAAAATAGGAGTTTAAAATATTTATGTCTTTTTTTTTTGTTCTTGTTTTATGTTTCTTTTCAAATTGTTTTGTCTTCTTCACTTGGTTTGATGACAACTTCTTTTTTTTTTTATTCACTAAACATAAAGAACTTAAGTCTCTGACAAAGCTGTGCGTTGTTAAGCTGTTTTAGCAAAAGACTACGAGTTTAAAATTTGAGATTTTTTTTCAACCGATTTTTTTCAAACTAAAAATCAACTATTGTAATATTTGGAACTAAAACTAAGTCTTTATCGAAGAGAAATCCATGAAAATCAACTTTGGTCGCCTTAGCATACCTGTAGTCACCAGAGCATACAGAAAGCACCTGAGTCAGAACCTCTCTATTGTGCATTCAACTGTTAAAGACGGCAACTGCAACCAGTGATCTCAATATTACGATATCAGCAAGGAGGCGCCTGAAATCACATTAGGCTACCAAACACCTCACGTGACATGATCATGAATGCGTAAAATTGAAAAAAGATGACAGAAGATGTACATGCGATTTTACTACAGGCTGCACTGCAAACCAAGAGCAGTAAGAGAAGAGTATGGAACAAGGAGAAGGGATGAGTAGAAGACCCAACGTGGAAGGAAAAGGACATACGAAGCCTCCCAGTTGAAGGTGATCGAAGAGTATCGCCATTAAAACAACAACCTCACCCAAAAGTTTTTTAAAACATATCAAGCAACTGGCTACTGGTTTCGGAATAGGAACGAAACAGCAAGAGTAATCTAGCCACCGAAGCACAGAGGTAGATGTACTCAAGCAGCATCTTCAGCAGCTGCTAAATGGACGTCAGGTAGAGAGAGTAATAGGACAAGGAGAGAGCCCACTTTCAGTCAATAATATTCCAGTACCATAAACCAGTTAGGAAGAAGAAAATCAGCTAAAAGAAGCTCAAGAACAACAAGTCCACCAGATCTGATAGTTTACCTGTAGAAATCTTCAAGCACGGAAGGAATGCATCAACTCATCAAGTTTTGATGAAAGGAAGCATGCTCGATGACGGATCTATCAGCTAGATAATGTCCAATCTATAAAAAAATTTAAACTTATGTCCTGTAAATACTATCAAAGTATATTCCTGATAAACGTGTAGCATATAAGAATTTATCCAACGTACTTTGTGAGCTTCTTAGGTCATTCTGGAACACTATAATTGGTGTGGGTTCTGGCCAGGTAGATCGATTTTAGACAAAATATAGACTCTTAGGCAAATCCTGGAAAATACCAACGCATTTCCAGTCGAGGCTTAGCATCTATTCATCGATTTTAAAGCCGCATTTGATAGCATTCATCGTCTAGAGCTCTAGTATGGTGATGACTGGAACCAGGGATTTTGAGAAAACTAATCCAGTTGTGTCGTATGGTATTGGAATATATGCAATGAAATATACAAAAGGGAAAAGCTCTTCCGAACTATTCCAAACATGCACAGGATTTCGGCACGGAGATGCTCAATTAAGCGATTTGTTCAATCTCGTTGTGAAGCAAATAGTGCGTAGGGCAGGCAGTTTTTTTAAACTTCTAGGGTTTGCTGAGGATATTGACACTATCGCCAGCTCCCAAGAGCCCGATGATGCTTTTACGGCAGTTGAAGAGCAAGCGATACTTGATATTGGTCTTAAGATAAACGAGCATAATTCCATCAACAAACACTGAATAATCTGTCAACTGGCGAGCTGATAGCTGATGCCAGGTTTCTTCAAAAGAAAAATTCTTTGACTGATATATTTGGTCCTGAGTCCGAGAAGGGTGAATGAAGGACAAGATTGAACCACGAACTCTTCCATGAACTCGTTGTATCAAAATGTGGATGTTGTATACAGAATATCAAAACACGTTGGCTGCGTTGGCTTGGCCACATCGAGAAAATAGACACTAATACTTCAATTAAGAGAGTCTCTGAATCCCAGCCCCCAGATTAAAGGGAACGACAAAAAACGAGCCACCTATTTCAAGGACAAGCCATCGCAGATGTCAGAAAGCTTCATCTTGATGACTGTAAGTAGCGTGCTCGGGGTCGTAAAAGATAGAAGGCTGTCGTGATTCAGGCTGCTACCCTTCATGAGTTGGAAGCCAAATATGTACAAGAATTGGTATTTTTTGAATATTTTAAGAGCATGGGATTGTAACCAAAATATAATAAAAGTTCTTTTTGGAGTACTATCAGGTAGCCATCTTGGACCGCAACTTTTTCATATCGTTTTTATAAATGATATTTAATTTCTTCATACAAGAACTCCCTAATGCTTAATGTATGCAAATTTTATTTTATTTTCAATCATTCCAAAGAGTCCTGAAATTTCCATTTAAAATTCCACACAGCATCCTTTCCTGAAGAAAAATGTATGCCGAAGTACAAATCATTCAAATTGCGGGTGACGACAATGACGAACCCCAAATTTTCAATTTCAATCAATATGGCTCAATCAAATTCTTTCAAATTCCCATTTAACCTTATTTTTATCAATAATTGAGAATAAACCCTTCTTCTAGTACTCGTCAAAGATTGAAATATGTCATCAGTTGTTATTATAGGGTTTGAAAAATAAGTATTTTCTGTTCGGAAATATGACGAAATCACTTCCTTTTTCGAAGAAAAACCATCATACACACACTCCACACGCACAGAGAGAGGAAAAAAAAAGAAGTTAAATCTGTAACCATCAACCCTAATAATTTAAAATCAAACAACCAAAGGATGGATACCTAGGTTTACCAATGTTAATCACGACCCGATACATTTCCTGTTGGCCTGCCGGGCCTGGCTGGATGGGCTTTGTTTTTTTTTAGTCTTCCTTTGCCTTCTGGTCTCGGGGGATAGAGCAAGGTATCATCATCATTTTTTTGTATTTGTATTTGATTCAAAGGATTGGTTTTGGTTTTGTCGCTTTTGGGATTCGTGATGTGCGATAGGAAATAGGCTTGAAATTGTTTTGTTTTTTTGGGGGGTGACGATGATGGTGATGGTGTGATATCGTACATGCATAGAAATATGAAACGGAAACAGTGGCAGTGATTGACTTTTGAATGGATTTGTTGAAAAAGCCTCGGCGATTTGGGTATACTTATGTGTATTGGTGTTTTTATTTTTGGATAGTGACCGGTTGGGGAGAGAGTGGTGCGGTACGGTGACGAAATGGTGGAGATTGAAATCACACATCCTAAAGGGCTTGTCAGTCAATTAGGAATCACTTTTTGCTTTTTTTTTTGGGTCTGGAAAAAGAAGGAGATAATTTGATAAAGCAACATTTTTTTTTCAACAGAAAGGTGATGTCAAACGGATGAGTTGTTTTTTTTGTAATATATTGTTATAGGAATAAAGAAAGGAAAGGATGAAATCCGGGTTGAACCCAATTAGTAAATATTTTTTGGAAAACAAATGGCAATTTCAGTGGGTGAAAAATTTCATGGCTAAAAATAATTGGTATTGATACTCAACGATGGAAAGCCAGACAGGAGATTTTTGAAAAAAAAACTTTTTCCATTTATAGATTGTGGAACTAATTGGTCCTCAACTATCAACTTTTTTATGCAGAATAATAAAAGTGGCAATAATTATGTTTAGCGACTTTTAATATTTTTCTTTTTCCTTATGAACCTTTTGCAATTTTTATTCGCGAATATTTACTTTCAATTGCCAGAAGAAACTAAAAAAAGAAAGCACGGCATACAACAGAACTGAAATAAGTTGCCTTGTGAACTGTGAATTGCGAATGGTCGCGAGCTTTGACATTTCTTTCACATGAGTAATTTTCACCAATTTACGTGTATTGTCATGAAAAATAATAAGTAAAATGGATGCGAAACAAAAATTAAGCTTCAGTTCGAGCGAATTTTTCATTCGCAGCATTGTGGAATGTCTTCTGATGTTGTGGATTGTGAATTAGTGTTTGACAGTTTGCAGTTGGGCACGTCAAAACTTTAAAAATGCTGAATTTAATAGTTTTACTAATTGTAGATCGTATTTTGTATGTACTTTGTCGAAAAGTTCCACTATAAATTTGTTGATATTTGCGTATTGCCTACAGAAATTTATTCGCATTCGAAGGCCGCAGCTGATGTGAAAAGCACTTAAGGGGAATGATGCGATGCTGGACTGTCAAAATTCAAAGCGAATTAAAATTGCAACCCTCAGCAAGTATAAAATTGCTGCTACCAAATCTATATAATCATAATTGCTTCACTTGGATAATATTATCCGGTAGTTAATAAAAATGATCAATTTATGATCGACAAATATTTTTGTATCCTACAGGGGCATAGATGCTAAAAATTATGAAACAAAAAAGTCTCAACAATTTTTGTTTTGATAAAAAAAAAATCAAACAATTTTTGGAGCAGAGAACGACCGCGAATTTACTTAAAATAAGAATTTTTTTTAGAAAAAGATTAATGTTTATTTTGAAAATTTGTTAAAAATACTAAGAAAAACAAACCTGATTTTTTTAAAGAAAAAATAAAACAGACATTTTGAAAGACAAAAAAGAAGGAGCGTTATCGCTTAGTTCCAAATGGACAAAGAAATCTATAAATGGGTCTCAAATGCAGCTTTTTCGAAATTTCAAAGAAGCAAAAGTTTTACAAAAATTTGCAAATATATGTTAAAGTTTAGTAACTTGAAAATTAAACGATCCAATACGCAACAAAAAAATCACGTTTAGAAAAAAGAGAATGCTTTGCTATCGGATGCTGCCTTTTCCAATGAAAAAAGAAGACCGTTTTCTCTTTTTCTCAAAATTTTGTCACCAGTTTAAGCTTTCTTTTTTCTAATATTTTACATATTTTCAAAAATGGCGCCCAATTTGTTGAAAATGGTAAATTAAAAATAAACTCGTAAATTCCTTGGAAAATCTCCCAAATCAAAATAACGATTGGTGTCTTAAAAGAAAAGTTTTGAGTAGATGCACCTTTTCAGTGTTGTCACTTTGGGGGAAACCTCCACTTTTTTGATAATTATTTATATTTTAAACATGAAAAAAGTTGCGGAAACGCCCTTAGATGCAAAACTCGTATTGGTAAATAAAATTGATATTTTGAAAAATACTTGTTGAGTAGACCTACCTTCGGTTAGTATTTCAAGGTAGCCACTTTTCGGGTTCATACTTTTTTTTTGACGCCAAAATGTGGGTTGCACTAAACGCAAGCGCCTGCAGACGTCTTACTTGACTGCTTGACCAGAATAGAGTGCTGGAACTGGAGCTGGAGCTGCAACAGGAATAGCTGTCAAAAAATGCTGTACGTGTACAGCTTTCTGACATTTTTGGCATTTCAAATCAGCTGTGCGAAATTAATTCAACACAACAATAAAAATTAATACAAAAATAAACTTGGATAGTGATAAAATGGAAGCTAAAATTACTTTACGTCATTATCAGAGATAACAAAGAGTTTGAAACTCTGTTCAACCCCCATGTAAGCACTTGGTTGCGCTCACAATTTTGAAACGTCAAAAAAGCTGTATGCAAAAGTTAAAAATTCGCCAACTTGTCCAGCTGCGTCTGCAGCTCCTTATGCAGCTGCCTCGGTTTCTGTTCGTATCATTGGATCTGTGTGTATTCAACATTTTGACAGCTATTCCAGTTGCAGCTCCGTCTGACATACCTTTGGGTAAAATGTCAGTGTTATCACTTTTGGGGAACAATTTTTTTTATAACCAAAAGGTAGGATTTCCACTTTTAAGGTAGTTTTTCTATATCTTGAACATGAAAAAACTTGATATTTTTTCCCAACATGCGCCATTTTTTTCAAGATGCAAATGTTAAAAATGACAGAAAAAGTGGAAATAATCCCACCCCTTGAGATAAAAATGTAAGTATGTATGAAGGTGATCTTATACAAACCTATCTCTTACAACTATCAACCATTTTTATTTTTCCAATACGCGTTTAGCATCTGAAGACGTTTCCGCAACTTTTCGTGTTCAAAATATTCGAAATCACCAAAAAAAGTGGTAGCCACACCCTTTGATTTAAAAAAGTATGTTTCCGAAAAGTGGCAACACTGACATTTTACTTGAAAGTACTCCTAGGTTAGGTTAGGTAGAAGTGGCTGTCAGTCACTTAAAACTGACTCGCTAAGCCCAAATTTGGCCCATTGTGATACATGAATCTGGAAGAAATCCTTCCTTACTCGTTAAACCATTTGGAGCTCCTGACGAAGCGAACGAGACTATTTATGTCGATGTTTGCCAGATCACTAGAATCGTTATAGAAGTAGTCTCCTAACTGAAGCCTACATCTGCTGGGTGCTGGGCTGTACAGAGAAGGTGAGGAAACGTCTCTACCTCCTCTCCGTCCATACAGCTTCTGCAAAAATCGTTTGAAAGTATACCAAGTCGCTTTGCTTGCCTGCCTTTTAAACTGTGTCCTGTTACTCCTGCTAAGCACATATTTTGTAAGGTATCAAAAGGTGTTTACATTAAAAATGAGGGTAGTTCACTTCGACATAAGAAAAAGTACTATTGTCCCTGAAAAGTGACAACATTAGTGCGTCTACTCAACCACTACATATTCTTCGAAATATCAATTTTATTTTCCAACACAAGTTTGGCATCTTAAGGCGTTTTCGCATATTTTTCATTTTTAAAATATAAAAAATATCAAAAAAGTGGAGGCGCCACGACATGAAAAAGTGTGTTCCCGAAAAATGGCAATACTGAAATTACACTCGAAGACATATTTTTTTAAGATAGCAACCGTTATATTTCTCAAACACGTTTGATGCCTGCTTCCACAATTTTTTTGCATTTAAAAAAATATGTGTCCCTGAAAATTGACAACATTGAAATATTAACCGTTAATGCGTCTACTCAATAAATATTTTCAAAATATCAATTTTTATTTATTAACAAGTATTTGTCATCTGGAGGCTTTTCTAAAACTTTTTTCATATATAAAATATGTATACAAAATTATCAAAAAAGTAAAGCCTCCACCCGTTAACATACAATAAAAGTATGTTTCTGGAAAGTGGCAACACTGAAATTCTACTCGAAGGTGCGTTTACTCAAAACATTTATTTTATGACATCAAGCGTTATTTTGTTTTGGAAATTTTCAAAGTAATTTAGTAATTTTCCACAGATTTATCGCAATTTTTTTAAAATGGCGCCCAAGCAATATGATTTCAAAAATGACTCCCAAGCTTAATTTCGTCCTAAGTGTGTAAGGAATGAATTCCAATCCTAAATAAGGACCCTACCATAAATCGCAAAGGATTCGTTTTCCTGAGCGGACTATACTACTTCGATAAATAACTGTAAATTGTTGGGGCGATATCAGACAAGTGTTAAGCAACCAACCCTTAACAAATGTGATTTATGTAGATAATATATATATTTTGAGAATGGGTTTTCGGCCATTCTCAAAATGAGTAACTTAGCAGACAGAATTGTGACCAGCTCATCAAACCAGATTTCAAACTGAGTTTAAACTGGTTTAAGCCGAAAATAAGGTAGCTTTGCCATTTTACCCATGTTCACCCTTTGTTAAAAATCAAATTTGTTCTTACCTTACTTGTTTGAGTTCTTTCGACCTCTTATAACCTGTCCGTTCACTGAAATAGAAATACAGATGTAGCAAACAGAAAGTAGTCCTTTGTCAATAAAGCCTTACTTTTTACCTTTATATATCTGCCTCAAATATTTTATTCGTCAAACACCTGCCTTAAATTACCCCGAAGTTCTTAATATACGTATACAAAATATTTTAGCTTGAAAGTCAAAATTTCATGAGCTTCATACCTACTCGGTATTTAGCTTTTTGTATCTATTCTATCCATTGGAACACAAACAATCTTTCCACGAAAATCCATGGCAAAATAGATTTCAATTTTAACAAACAGATATCAGCTTAGCTCAGCTCAGCTCAACTTACCGCAAACGAAACCTTAACAAAGCCAAATCAAACCAAACCAAACCGAACTAAACCAAAGCAAAACAGAAAACACCCTTGGATCTTGAAACTTTGAATTCATCAGCCGCACACAAAACTTATCCTGCAACGTTTAGACGCCCCCGTAATATCGTTCAAAAGGACCAAAACTGATTGAAACGAAACGAAGAACGCATTTGATTCGACACACTCTCACTGCTCCTACATCATCACACACATAGGTACTAAGTACTCGTATTTGAAAATTCTTGAATTATTCATAACTGTGTGATGGCGGCCGAAGTGGAAGCCTCATTCTATGAGTATCTACGCTTATCACAGAAAGATGCTTCTATTTTGAAATTTGTGCAAATATTTGCAGATGCAAAATTCAAAAATACACATAGATGCACATATAATCTAAGGACACTCACAAGAGAGGATATCAACATACCAAAACAATAACAAAAAAAAAAACAGTTCCCAGTCTTCAGAATGCAGATCCGATAAAGGAAGTATGGTGCATGGTCTACTGCAGAAACAAACCAAGAACATGAACACCAGGAGTACAAGTCCTATTAAATCTCAGTGTGCATCTAAATTCACCAAACGCACATATTCGTCAAGCCAAAGAATGTTCATGCGAAGGAGTGCTGGGTATGTGGTGGATCTTCCTTTGAAAATAGAGAGAACAAGGAACCGAACACCAAAGTTTCCTCAATAAAATAAAATAATTTCTGTCCTTTAAAACTGGCTTATGCTGTTGATGGTGTTGGCTAAGCATCAGGGAAGATGATATTTTGAGAATTTATACAATTTTCAGGTCATACAAGAGGACTATCGTACTATCGGGCGATGTCATAGCTTTAGTTTTAGGTACATGGCCTTCGAGCTTCGAAATTGCGTTGATAGTGCTTTGAAGATAATAACCGTAACGGAGTTGAAATATGACCATAGTTATATGAATTCAACAGTTTCTAAAATTTCTTGTCTCCGGATAGTTCGTTAGGTGTTAGTTTAGTATTTTACGAAATATGCAAAGCATTTTTGGGACAGTATGGTTGACAAGTGGGGTTTCAAAATTAATTAAATATTTTGTTGACTTGTTTCATATGAAACAGCATATTTCTGAAGGGAAAAGAAGCAGTTAGTCCTATTTTAAGTGCGATCTTAGCCTTTTGTCTGGACTCTTCCTTAAAAAATGAAAGTATGGATTTGGATATGGATATGGATATGGATATGGATATGGATATGGATATGGATATGGATATGGATATGGATATGGATATGGATATGGATATGGATATGGATATGGATATGGATATGGATATGGATATGGATATGGATATGGATATGGATATGGATATGGATATGGATATGGATATGGATATGGATATGGATATGGATATGGATATGGATATGGATATGGATATGGATATGGATATGGATATGGATATGGATATGGATATGGATATGGATATGGATATGGATATGGATATGGATATGGATATGGATATGGATATGGATATGGATATGGATATGGATATGGATATGGATATGGATATGGATATGGATATGGATATGGATATGGATATGGATATGGATATGGATATGGATATGGATATGGATATGGATATGGATATGGATATGGATATGGATATGGATATTTCAAGAGTCCATTGTACATTTTCTGCCTGAGGACTTATAGCCTTGTGTCATTTAGATATTGGTTGTTCAGAACACTTGGTCTCAGAGGAAAGACGGTTTGCTTAAAGTTTTTCGTAGAGTTAAGCTCAGAACTATAAAAAAACAGCTTTAAAACAGTTCCATTCAATGTTTCTTGTTTAAAATACTGTTTTCGTCATAAACAATAAAATATACAAGTTCGCAAGAACTTCAACTCTCCGTCAAAATCTTAAATTTGAGTTCACATAGAACACGGACATTATGGCAGACATAAACGTATACATGTGTAAATTGCTGCTCCAGGCGAGGATGCTATTAAGTTGGAGAATATTCTCTTAACTACGAACACACCCACCTACTCAATATGTACAGCCATTATTATTATTATACCTAAACTCTATCCAATCTGTATGCGCACCACCCACTATCCATATATGTTGTACCATTCAATGTTCCTTCAAAGTGCCGCTTATTAATTGTGCATTAATTGCTAGTGTCGTGCTCTGCTGTTTCCGAAACCAAACATTCTTACACACACACGTAGAAATTTCCACACTTGGTTTTCTATACGATTTTGCGTGACCAAGCTTATTGGTGTGTGATGGTGTCCTTTAATATCGTATATCCTATTCGTAGCTATATGTGACATGAATTTAAATATTTTAGCTTGGATAGTATTTCACAATCGCATCCATCGACCCGTTTCGTGTTTAATATTCTGCGGTCAAGGCGGTTTATGAGGATGTCGTCATTGGTTGGTTGGGTTTCGACGATACTATCCGACTACGACGCGTCGGCATAGTGTACACATATAGAATATACATAGAAGTATAGCAATTTCATATCGAAGGATATAGCTTTGAGTTTGAGGATATAGAGATAATTGCTTTGGGTTTCTCTATGAGTATGATGATACGATACGTGTAGCTATATCCGCAAATTTTATATTCACAAACGGATACTTGCACCGTAAGTGTGTTTCTGACAAGGAATTTTATCGTCATCATGGCAGAATTGAAACAACTTTAAGCAATCAATCTGGAAAATTTGTGTTCGCAATATCAGCATGAAAAGCAATATTTTTTTAAATTCAAAAAGATGATTTATAGTTCTCAATTCGGAATCGGTAGGATACCTACTTATATGATATTAAATAACGCTGCGGAAAATTAATTCTTCTTCTTATAAACCCAAAGTTTAAATTACCTCGTTTGAAAATCCCTTTTGCCCAAAATATTGGATATCAAAATCACGCCGCATTAAATCTAGTCATCGGTATTGCTAGGCGACAGCGCTAATAAATTCTATTTCCTAGAAGTTCATTAGGTTGGTGGAGTTTAGATTCATTGTGGCAGACTGACGAAGTGACGAGAGCCACGACAACAGATGTCCCGAACTGCTGCACGGTGACGATAGTGACGACTTCTTGACGTCATATTGGCGAGAGTATCATGGCATTTGTCTCGTCGTGACCATTTCCACATGGTTTTCTCATTTTCGGCCGGCAGGCATCAATGTCAACAGTTTTCAAGGCCCGCAGTCAGGCACCGTCATCAGCAACTTGAAAAATTAAGCTTATCTAAATGAAACTTAAATAACTATAATAGTCGAATCTTGGTGTGACTAAAGTGAGACCACAGCAAACCGATGACAAGACGTGCGCAATGACAAAAACCAACTGTAGATGTCACGGTGAGTTTAAGGCGAGACTATAGCGAGAAAGCCTCAACAAAGATAGCCTTGTAATATTGGGCATGGTGAGACCACAGTGAATATACAGAATTACCACATCACTGAAAACCACTTTCGGACTTTCAAATCACGTTTCAGCTTATTTAACCTTTTTGAAAAAAAAACAGAACTTTTGGCGTTGCCAAAGTGATATGATGGTAAAATATGCTCAATATCAAACACCAAGTGTAAATTTCAATGCGGTACAAGAGTGAGACCAAAGCGAGAATATAGCGAGACCAAAGTGATTCCACAGCGAGACCAAAGCGAGACCATAGCGACAAAAACCACGAAGTAGATCCCCATGTTAATGGGAATGACGAAACGAACACAATGATCACGATACTGAATCCACGTTGTTACACTTTTATTTCACGCGAATATTTACTATTATGTACTTTGATAATTAGCTTTTAATATTTTGGCAAAGGAAACCACGACTGACTGGCACGAGAAAATGAAAACATTTATTAAAAAAAAAAAAATCAAAGCCGAACTGTCAAACTACAGTCGGCGAAGAAGACGCAAAGGATAGGGAGACCGAATAAAAAGTGCAACAGGCAGCGCGAAAAGTGCTGCCACCGCGACTAGCTTCAGTATGGGATGGGTTCACGGATTATTTTTTTTATTTTTTTTGGTATGATGCTTGATAAAAAAAGAAATAATTACAAAAAAAGATTGTATCTCCACTTACCACAGGATCGTAGCTGAAAATGCAATTTTTTTTGAATAAAGGAAACTACAAACCTTCGGAGTAAAGCCGACGGTGAAAGGATTTTTAAATGAAAAATTATGCATAGTGATAATTCCGAATGGGAATTTGAAAAATATTTATTGAGTAATTGCTTGGGAAACCTTTTAAATAGGATGAAAACCCAAGATCTTTTAAACAATGGAAACAATAGAAGATGAACGCAACTAAGATGAACCGTTAACACCGGGTCCCGAAAGAACAAAAGATTTTTAAAATGGGTCACGAGTTCCGTTTTGCCGGAATTTAATGAAAGCAAAACCCAAACGAAATTATTTGACGATTGTATGCCTTTGAAAAACTAGACCGAAAATTATCAAGAAACATTCTACTCAATATTTATATGTATAGCACTGTACTTAGCTTTTTTTCTTTGCCTGCCAACTTTTCCTGCTCGAAAATCCCCAAATTCCTGGTTTCTGTCACTAAACTCTCCAACGAATTCCACTCTTCTTCAGTAAAGTTCTTCAACACAAAACTCCAACATTTTAAAATTAACGCAATTAACTTTTTTTTCTATAGCCTTCCAAACTTTAAATTCTTAAATTTTTCTCTAAACCTCTGATTCGTTCTATAAAGCTTTGACATTGCCTGGATGACCTCTTCTTTTTTCTAATTTCCAATGCTTTCGACCAATCAGTGACCGTGGATTTCCTCAGCATACTTGCGTGTGTGAGCAAAGGCAGTTGAAACCCAGCGGCCTTTCCTACTTGCACTTTAACCCCGGCTTCATGCACAGTCATTGCCATTGAATTCGCCGAACTCTGGTATGACTTCCAGTGGAAGGCAATCCAATGGGTGCATTCAGCCACCTAGTCACCCCAACTCACTATCGAAGGAAAGTTTTAGAAAACTGAAAAGAAACTCAATTTACTAACGCGTGCATTTTTCCCCTCCAATAAGAAACAATGTAGTGGAATTCGCTGTAAAGCCAGTAACAATTATTTTAGTTGTGGAGGAGAGATTGGCAGTCTTTTCTCACTACACGAACCTACTCTACAGCGTTGGTATTTTGCGCAGATTTGGGAGTGAGGACTCTTGGTTAACGTTCCATCTTTTACATATAAAAATTTAAACTATGAAATAGGTTGGGCACGCAGCCATTCCCATTCGAGTAACATCAGCATTCCGGGACCAAGCGTCATCCGTGCTTTTCTGGGATTAAGGTTGAATCAGACCACCTGTCTGTCAAGTTTGGTACTTGGATTAGGGGACCAACCGTCTCCCACGCTTAAAGATAAAACAGACCGCCCGCCTGTCAATGAGTGGAATACATCCACTCCTATTTTCAAATTTGACACATCGATTGTTTCTCAAGACAATGAGAGATGGCTGATGGACCATGGCTGCCCTTCTCTCTCTCAGTAGGTTGAAAGAAACACCTGAAAAAGAAAATTGGGAAGAAAGGAAGCGAGGATCGGGAATCGAAAGGCTAGTTTTTGTTGCGGGAAATTTTACCGTAACAACGTTTGGTCTACCATGGCGATAGATCAGCGAGATGACACCAAGACAACAAATGGCCATCTTCGTCGTTCTTAAACCCCTATCTATCTAGAACTGAAAATCAATTCTTATAAGGTTTATGACGACTTGAGTCTACTGAGTTATAATTTTAAGACAGAACCACTTTAATATTTAATTTTTCTTGAAGTGAAAAACCATTTTTGGTTTATTTTCTATGAAAACGATTTCAGATTAAGGCTGGCCACGACACCAAACCAAACGATACTTTTGTAAGTATCGTCTCGGTATCGTCAAAATCGAAAAATTTAACTATCTTCTTGGTATCGGTCTTGTATAACTCCTACTTAGTCTCGTTTGGACTCGTATAACAAAGTCTCGTCTCGGTCTGAGTCGCAAACCAGATTAAAAAATGCCTGGCTGGGTTACATGTTCTGGATGTAGTAGTTGAACTCGCTTGGTATTTTGAAGACCTTAGACAAAAATCATAAATATAAAAAACAATTTTTTGAATTGAAGTTTTTTTTGTTGACTTAGCAGTTTTTTAATGGCTTGTTTCACAATGCCTAAGTAAGGTTCCGATAAGAAATTCGACACAAAGTTTTGACGCGGGGTCACAAGTTCACATGAAAATAATACACACAAATATTTTATGGACTTGACTAAAGTCACTTTCTCACTTAAGAGAACCAAGTTTGAAAATTTCATTCAAATCGTTGGTTTCAGAGAAGGCCAGTGCAAGTTAAATGAACGTGAAAGTGGACAGTTGTTTGGTATCGTCTCGGTATCGTTCGGAACATCGTATCGGTATCGTTTAGGTTTCCGATACTGATACCAAACGATACTGAGACTTTTCTCGTGTGAGTGATAGTTTCTCTTTATTTTTGATAAAATAAGTCAACAGATAAGAGTTATTCTTGAAGTTAAATCATACATTTCACCAAAAATCAAAAAAAATTTTTTTTTTTTAAATAAATCTAAGACCAAGACCAAAATGAAATTTGACGAATTGAATATCTCATTGTTAGAAAGCAATTATTATTGATAAAGGTCAACTGTTAGATCTCTAATATTTAGTCAAAAAATGCTGTTTATAACCAAAGAAATCATGAAAACATCAGCGTTTTTGTAAATGTTTTAACTCAATTAATAATTTACCACAATTTCTATATTTCTTCTAATTAAATTAGAACTTCAATAACAATTTTTTTTTCTTTTTCATTTCAGGTAAGTTCAACAAACCTCATTCAAAAGTTTGACTTATAACACGGTAAGACTGTCAATAGCAAATCAGACTTAACTAAAGTATTCATGTCGACGTGAACAAAAAAAAAAAAAACTTTTCTTTAAGTTCATCTACTTTTCCTGTTTTTTTTTTTTAATTCTTTCGATTCTATTATCACATTCCATCATTAAGTTCCGCACTTTTACAGCCAATTCCATCCCATCAATCCCTCAAGCATGCTCATTTATACCTTACCTACCTACATATACGCTACAACCAACAACCACCCTTTATACAGTCTTTTTTCTCTTGATTTTCTTAATTCCATTTGGACGTGAATTGTGTATATTTGCCACAGAATTAAGTAAAAGATGTATCCAAAGCGGTCTCTAATGTATTTGTTCTTCTTTCGTTGTCTTGTTGCGAAGCCATTTCTATTAGGGGAGGTTAGTCCCCACATCATCAGCCCTACGTTTAAATACAAAAACAAAAAAATAGAAATAAAACCGAAGAATAAGGAACAAAAAAAAAAGCTTTCTAAATAAATAAAGGGTCCCTATTAATGAGAGACTCGCAGGAACTTCAGACAAAAGACTCTGAAAAACACACACAAAAGTGAACAAACTAAAGTTTCCATTAATAGGGGTTGTTGAATAGGGTTGCAAAAAAAAAAATTAAAAAAAAACAGAATCTGCCAACTTCTTCGTCTAATGTCAACTCGTGTGTTTGTGTGTTGCGGTAATGTTGGGCTCTTTAGTTGAAACCCTGCAGCGCACAAGTATACAAACTTCTATACCATTCCCCCCCTACACTCCTACAATCCAGTATCTATACCTACACCGCACCTGAATGCGAGAGTTGTCCTTGGATGGGAATAATTATTGCAGCTTTTAATTGTTCCGGCTATAAATCGACCACAAAAGGAGGGAATTAGACGTGAATGAGAGAGCAAATGGGGGCAAGCGATTAGAATAAATAACAAACCGGGTACGGGTACGACTATATACAAATGTACGGTAAGTGTCGTATAGTGGTATGCTAGGCTTTTCAAAAGACACAATGTACCTACTCTGTGTACACGCTACGCAGCAAATGCGGTTTTAACCCTCGTGGCTTAAGGTTCTTGTTCTATTCAGAAATTTATCACAAGTCAGCTTTAAGAATGAGATTAAAGAGGAATTTTAATGGTTATCCTCGAAGGATCTTGTAGATACATACCTCTACTCGTTTATGTATAAATAGAAGCAGCATGCTTGGCCTGGCACTCTAATTAATTACCATCGAAGTGGAAGTGAAAATAGACATTCAATCTAAATTGGCATCTAACTGAGAGGCAATGACAAATTGAAGACAGACTCAACAAAAATTGAATAGAATGGAAATGGTATTGTGGTGGTTTTTCATGTCAATGTTTGTTATGATTTATTCATTACTTTCACGAATACCTCCTACCTTTCGTAGATCACAGGACGAAAAAAAATATTAACATTAGCTCTGCCTAAAATAGAGAGAAATGTATTATATACCTAAATTTTTTTTTGTTGAAGAAATTATATAATCAGCTGTCTGAGAAAATGAAAATACCTTAATTATGTAGGTTTCAGGCTTAAAATCTAATTAGTTATTTATCAAATTAATTCAGGGACTTAATTATTATTATTTCAATTAAAAAATTGAGAGAAAATATTTGGTACGAGTAAGTTCTTAAGGAGGAATATTAATGAAAATTCATTGTTTAACTTAATCTGTAAAATTAAATACACGACTGAGTCGCATGTACTTGCTCTTATGTTCAAGACACTGAAGGTTAAGGAAAATTATATGTAAAGACATAGAAGTTATGAGAGCACAATGTTTAAAAGTATAAAATACGAAAATTAAATTAGCTTAAGCAACTTAGTACTACTTCGTGGCATGATGGTTAGTGCGTTTGACTGTCATGCCGAAGGTCTGGGTTCAATTCCCAGCCGCTGCCACCTAATCACAGAAATGTTTTTCCTGAGGTACTGCCTCTTGCGAGGAACTGACAAATCCTCCAAGAGTATACTTGTCATGAATAAGTGCTTCTCATCTAGCCGTTCAGACTTGGCAAAAAATTGTGGGTCCGCTCCATTCCTGCCAACAACACGCACACAGGAATGGTTGAGATTTGTAAGTCACTAGGCCCTAGTTCTTCACGAACTGTTGCGCCACCAAATTTATTTATTTTTTCAAGCAACTTCTTTGAGAGTTTTAGATGAAAAAAGAACGTCATATTAATTGTTGATTGAATATGATTGTTTAGAAAAAAAAAACACTTATAAAAACAATGGAGCGGTTTTTTTAACACAAATATTTTTTATATATCACATTCTTAAAACACTAAACTAAATTTTTTTATGTAAATCGTAAATAAATATCGGGTTTTTCAATAAGACCGCTACAAAAGTTTTTTTTTTAATAAAACAAAAACGGTTTTGGATATCAATGAAATCCTTTATTCCTGTGAAAGTTCGTTCAATGCCATTATGTATGGAACTCGATTTATTTTGCATGGCCACCACGGGCACGCTTGCAGAAGTCCAGACGCTGAACCCAATTTTCGACGGTTTTCAAGCATAAATCGACCGATACTGCTGCAATTTCACGTTCGATATTCGTACGAAGTTCATCAATTGTCGCTGGCTTGTTGGCATAGACCATAGACTGGACGTAGCCCCACAGGAAATATTCTAACGGCGTCAAATCGCACGACCGAGGTGGGCAAGCGACTGGACCATTTCGTGAAATAACACGTTCTCCAAACTTGGTTTCCAATAAATTGATTGTGACATTCGCTGTGTGGCTTGTGGCGCCATCCTGTCGGAACCACATGTCCTCCAAGTCCATATCATCCCATTGGGGACAAAAAAATTATCATTGAACGGTAGCGATCCCCATTCACAGTAACGTGCCGGTCTTGATCATCACTGAAGAAGTACGGCCCAATGACGACGCCGGCCCATAAACCACACCAAACCGTAATTTTTTTCGGGATGCAATAATTACTCATGGAGCACGTGTGGATTGCTGCCTGCCAATACCGCATATTTTGTTTATTGACGAAGCCATTCAGCCAGAAATGAGCCTCATCGCTGAAGATGATTTTTCGATGAAAATTTTCAAGTTGTTGCTCAGCCCAATTCACGAACATATGACGCTTCTGGTGGTCAAGTGGCTTCAGTTCTTGCGTCAATTTAATCTTGTGAGGATGTAGGCCAAGATCTTTTCGCAAAATTCGCCACAACGACGTCACAGAGATGCCCAACGCTTGTGAACGACGCCAACGTGTGAGAGACACATTTGGGCTTTCTGCAACTGAAGCCTAAGCGGCAGCAATATTCTCGACATTACGGGCACTTCTTTGTCTTACTGGCACGGGAACATTTTGTACTGTGCCTGTGGATTCAAATTTTTCCACTGGACGCTCAATTGTTGATCTGCTAGGACGATTATGACGACCATAAATTGGACGTAGTGCTCTTAACTTTGAGGCCACTGACTCCGAATTTCGGTAGTAAATTTTAATAATTTCGACTCGTGTTGGCTCGTATATCTTTTCATCATGAAATGGCAAACCTTACTGAAGAGAAATTGCAAAAATGCTGTCCCTGTCGCTCTACTTTTGTAGCGCCCCTGTTGAAAAACCCTTTACTTGAAATTTTTTTAATTATTAAAACAATTTCTGTATTCCAAAATTCTGTGAATGATAAAAGAAAAATTGTTTTGATAATAAAAAAAAGTGCGCACCCTCGAAAAAATCGGAGGTTTGCAATTAAAATTTCGTGACGCAACATGGACAAAAATGCAAAAATTAATTTTTTTTTTTGAGTTTTTCACTAATGGCTTAAAAACTACCAGAAATTTGAAAACTACATCAAAGTACCATTGAAAGTATACACAATTTTAAATTAATCTTTGTTTAAGGTTTTTTCAGTGACAACCATTTTGAGGATGAGCTCTAGTTGAAATTTTTTAGCATTTTTACTGTTTTTGAAAATCCACTCGAAAGCATCAATTAACTACTTTATGTGAAGAATTTGAATTTTTGTATGTAACATGAACCAAAATATACTTTTCTAATGGTTTTTGTTGTGTCGAGTTCGAATCTGGTCTTAAAAATGCTCTTGCACATCAGGTTTTTGAGATACTCGAGGGTTAAACCTTAGTAAGTGAAAACTCGGTATGTAGAGAGAACTCCAGTTCCAAGGTATAAATTATTGTTTATTTATAACTTAACAAGATATTTCATATAATATTACAATATTCTCGGTCTTACAAATAAACTAACAAAGTACTTTTATGTCGCGTTCAATTCCCTCACCCTGCTCGGAGCTAAAGATAGCGAACTTTCGAATAGAGTCCCTAGTCTTAAACAACGACAGAGCAATATCATGGTGTATAGTTGAGACGGTTGGGATAGAGCCCCTAGTCTACAGCGAAAATACGGTTGAAGGTTTAAACAGCGAATGTTGAGATGAGTCCCTAGTCCTAGCTTCTCAAAAGTGGTAGGACATTAAGACAGCGAAAGTTGGCTTAGAGTCCCTAGTGTTAACTTTGGTGATAGAGGAGAAAAAGCTAAGATAGCGAAGGTTGAGATAGAGTCTCTAGTCGTAACTTGAAATTAAGGAGGAGGAGAACGGAGGAAGGTTTAAAAGGTGGATGCCAAAAAGTTTTAAGGCTACTACCTAGTATTCATATCCAGCTTTGAGCTTCGTTATTTTACACTAATAGGTTTGAGATGGTTTTTTACCGTGTACACTTGATTGGTACTATATCATACTGTGCCCGGTGGCAAGAAGAATCTGATAATTGATAAATTTGCCACCCTTACTTGTTAATTCTGCTGCCCAAACCAAATGTGGATTGTAAAAACCACGAATGAAATTTGCTGAAGTCGGCAACTATCGGTGTGTTTCCTCTTTTGAAATTTGCGTGGGCGCCATTGAGGTATGCAGCATTTATTGGTAATTCATTGCTGACGTGCGTCACGTCGTCATAGCCAACTGCAACTTCTTCGTAGTTTAATCATGGCCTTAAATATGCTTTGCAGATCACTCAGAAGATGGCTTGGCGGTTGGAGGATAAAAAGATGTGACTTCGTTACAATAGAAGAAAAGGCATTTTTTGCGCGAATTTGGGGCTGTATTTTTTCTCGAGGAAATGTTTTTTTGAGAAAATGTTTATGCTCATTCTGAAGCATGAATATTTAACGTCAACAAAAAACTTTTTTTAATTTTTCAAATGCAAGTTTTTCAATTTGTAAAAGTGCTACAAAAATTCAATTTTTCCAATTACGTTGTTTAAGACGAAGGCTGGTGATTTTTCAAAGACGAAAAAGAATATTTGAAAAATTCGAAAAGAATTATGAAGTAAAATATTTATACTTTAGAATGACTATAAAAGTTTTTTTTTTCGAAAAAATTACCGCGATACATAATATAACTCCAAATTTGCATAGAAAACGAGTTTTTTTTATATCTTTAGATTCGAATATCTCGGAAACGTGATGTGCTAGTGCGATTTCAAGGCCATATTCAAACTCAGCGTATTAGAGCACATGCGAAAAGTATATCTTGGTTTATATTGTACACAAAAATTAAAATTTTGTACATACTCGTATAAAGTAGTTCCTTACTGATGTCGAGTGGATTTTCGAGAACAGTAAAAAAAAGGAAAATTAAGCGCTGAACTTAAAATGGGTTGTCACAGAAAATAACTTTGAACAGAGATTTTTTGGAAATTGAGCATACTATAGTACTTTGATGCAATTTTTGAATAATTGGAAATTTTTGAGTCGTTACGGAAAAACTCCCAAAAAATGCATTTTTGCATAATTGTTTTGCATTTTCCTCCTGAGATTCAGGTTCTACATCCCCGAAAAAATAAAAGAGGGGCAAAATCAAAACTATTCCACAATTTGCATGGTAAAAAGACAATGTGACTAGACTATCTGTATAGGAAAAATTATTGAAATCAGAATAACCGGTTTTGAAAAAAATCTAATATAAAAGAAATGGTTCCTTGGGAGGTACTATTATCACCATTTTTGAAAAAATTGCTTTCTATCCAAAGGTTGTCTTTGCTGAAAGAAATTTATTAAATTTTTTTCAAGAAAAGTTTTGGAGCCGTTTTTGAGAAGAAGAATAATTGTTGAAACATTGTATGGCAGGTACCGCTGTTTTTAGTTCTAAAAAAAATGTAAAAACCTGTGGGCATAATCACCACTACGTGTAAATTGCATGTAAAAATGATGTGCTCAAATCATCCCTTATATGCATTTCATTTCTGTTGGTCTAACACCCAACTTTGCCATCATCCTTTGGACCAGATTTACTTATAAAATTCAATAGAGAACACGAGTAGGTATTTATTTTAGATCACCTATAATAATTAAATCCGCCGAACCACAACTTTCCAGTATAATTTTTTTTATACTTAACAAAGAAAAAAAATAAACATTATACTGACGCAGAACTCAGTTATGTATTTTATTTCACAGAAAAATGTGTATACCACCATCAAGTAAGTTAAAATAAAATTAAGTATTCATTTGTTTTTTGTGTGCACATTAAATTCCAAATTCCAATTTAACAAAGTACTCGAATATTTTAGCCATAAGGTTATTTTAGCACTAAAAATATATTTACCTATCAAATATACAATTATAGGAAGGTATACTGACGTTTTTCCATCGAAAATTGCAATATAAATTTTATAATGATTTTCATATAATGTATGTATGTTTGTAAGTTTGTAAGTATGGGTAGCATTTTTAATTAAATAATTTGCATTTGGTAGTGATTTCAAATTTTAATTACAAACATTTGAAATTAAATTGATGTAAAATTGAATTAAGGTAATATAAACGTACAATTATTATGTACTGTAAAATTTAAATTAAAAATGATTTTTTTAAAGGAGACAACATTTCGGTGACTATGTCTGCAATGCCTTTGAATGCATTTTTGGTTTTTAAGTTTTTTTTTAAATTTTATCGCGAGGAAGACTTACAACAATTTTAACGTGAAAACGGGAATTAAGTTTTCAAATTTAAAATCTAAATACAGCAGACGCTCGGTTAAATGAAGTAATAAAAACCAGGCATGCTTACTCCATGGAGATTGTTCACTTTCTCGAGCGGAAGTTTAAAAAGACTTTATAAATATGAATTTGAAAGTACACATTTTGTTCGATATGAATATTTTTATATTTATTTAAGCGTAAAAAAGGCTTTCAATTTAAATGTGAAAAGCTTACCAGCAATTTTTATAAAAATCTATTTTTATTTTATAAAATTTGTGTGTGTTGACTCTTGTGGATAGTTCACTTATTCGAAATTCACTAAATCGACCGTCTATTGTACACTTCTCAGCTAGAAAGTATTTTTAATTAAAGTAAATTTCCAGAAAATTTTAAGATTGACTTAATTAAAAAGTATTAAAGTAATTGATTGATAGTCTGAATTATCTCTACTCAAATATGCGTTTCATTCATCAGAAACGACAAGTGATGGAGCCCTCTCAGTGGAATAATGTCACATACACTTCAAACGCTCCACTCAAGCAGTTAAATATTTCTTTAAAATTTTCTTCATATTCATATAATTATTGATTATTATTTTGTTATTAAGGTTATAATGATTTTTACTTGCGATATATAAGTACTATTCTGACAAGTTATGCATTCGTAAAAAAATTGAACTCGAGATTTTGATCAGAGTTGTCATTACGATGATAGGGAGGACGAAGAAAGTGGCCCTCGCAATTCTGTCTGTCTGTCTATTCGGCTACAGCCTGAACGACTGGATCGATTTTCTTAAAGCTTGGGACTTAGCGGTTTTTGGTGATTCAGCCCATACATTTTTTCATTTTTCTTAGAACAAAAAACAACGGTACCTGCCATACAATTTTTTTCGAAACATTGCAAAATCTTATTTTTTCAAAAACGGCTTTAACATTTTTCTAAAACAAAATTCAATAAATTTTGATGGTAAAAGCTGTCTTTGTACGGGAAACCATTATTCAAAAAATGGTTATTAATGGTACCTCCCAAGGAACTATATTTTTATTTTCGATTTTCTTCAAAACGGTACTTCAGATTTCAATTGTTTTTCTTTTATACAGAAGCTTCTAAGCAATAATCAAAGTTTTTTTCTACCAAAATTTTCCAAAAAAATATATTTTTGGATTTAAAAAAAATGCTCATACATATATATTTTTTTTGAAAATTAAATATTTTGAAAACTGCGTTCTTGATTTTTATAGAACTTTGTATTTAAAGGTTTTTCAACACTTATTTAAGTAAAAACGACCTTATAAACATTATCAATGTTAAAAATTTACTTTTATGAACAAATAACGGTACCTTCCATAATACAAATGTTAGAAAACCGTTTAGGAATTTTATTTTTTAATTGGCTAATACGATTTTTATAATACTTTTTCCGTATGCTAAAATTAGCTTGGCCTTCTACAATAAAATATAAAAATTTACAAATAGCAACTATTAATAGTATTCCTAATAGAACGTTTCCTTTAATATTGAATTTTCTGAATATCGGCTTAACAGATTTTGAATAATTTTCTTATATACACATTTCTAATGAGATTAGAAAATATTAAATATATAAAAATTTTCAAATTTTTTTTTTGAATTTAAAAAAAAAAGCATAAATTTTTTTGGCAAAATTCGATATTTTTAAAACGGGTGGACAAATTTTTTTTCAAATTTGAATAAATGCACATCAATAAATATTTAAGATTTGCATACCAACAAATTTTCTTAATAATGTCTTACGAATTTTATATCTATAAACAAAATTATTTAAAAAAAATCACTTGTCTATACACTCATATTCAATAAAGATTTCGTTCTGTTTTTTTTTTTTGATCTCAAACTCTGAATGAATTTTTTTTAGCTAATTTAAATATTTCCTTTCATGATTTTGAACATTTTTCTCACATAATTTCGATGCATTTCTTTTTACATATAATTTTCTTAAGCCCTAAACGTATTGAACATAACAGCAAGTACGTGCGACCCAGTCCTGCATTTTATTTTTGTTTAGGAAATATTAGTTTTTCTCAAATGGTTATATTGCAACACTTTATTTTTGAAAATCAAAAATGGTGTTGCTAGCTTCACATTACAGCGCTTCGAAAAACTTATTTTTGACAGTAAAAATTGAAACCTTGCAAATTTGTTTATCCTTTCGGTGCTTCTTTTTCTAAGGAAATGAAAAAAATTCAACTCAAAAAAATCATCATTTGTAAATTTGATTACACAAGTTGAGCACAATACAACACATTTTTTTTTGAAAATTGAACAAGGTGCTATTCTGTAAGAACCTTTAGTAAGATTTTAATGGCTTGTGGCAGTACAAGCTGGGCGCATTACAGTCCGAATTTTTTTGTTTGCGAAAGTAAAAAATGGTGGTGCTGTCAAATTTTCACACATCAATGATAGGGAAGTCGTTAAAATTCGTTTTTGGAGTTCTGTCTGTTTGTCTATTTTGCCTTTATGGGTCCTTCGCCCCACAAGTTTTTTTTTTTAATTTTTTTCTTAGAACCAAAATTAAAAGTACCTACCTGTCGGTAAAATTTTTGTTAAATAATTTTATGAAAATCTTATTTTTCTCAAAAATGGCTGCACAATTCTTCTTTAAATCTGTAAATTACCTTTAATAAAGCCTACCTTTGGGTAATTTATTAATGATTCTTCCCAGGGAATCGTGTGATTCTCGATTTTCTTGGAATTGATGTAAGTTATTTAAATAATAATAATTAATTTTGTTTAAATAATTTTAACTCTATGTCCGTGAGGCCTTAGGTCTTTTAAATTCAACCTAAATTGCATGGCACTAGTAAGAAAGAATTAGAAGGATAGGAACGATTAAGCACAGTGGATTGATATCAAGTTGTTTATTATCCCACGGGTGGCGTCCACTAAAGTTGGGGGAATTTATAAAAAAGAATGCTGCCTAGAAGAAGGTCAAACCCACACCTCTTAGTTGGCAGTTTAGCACTACATTCACTGCACTATAAACTGCTGACACTCAAAAAAATGCTTAAGTTTTATTCAATACTAAAATTTTCAAAAAAGAATTTATTTTTAATAAAAAAATATTTGAAAAATTTGTCTGAAAATCCGAAATTTTTGAAATGGGGTTGATAATTCTTTTTTGAAAATTTAATTTTAATCTGTAAGTATGAGTATGTTCTTAATTAGTAAAAATCTAAAATTTGCGCAACAAAATTTCCCTTAAAAATGTTTTTTAAATTTTTTTTTATGAAAAAAAAAAAACTTGCTATATGAATAATGTTTTCACCTCAAACTATAATAGAAGTTGTTTTAAAGTATTTAAGTATTTTTAGTACGTACGAAACCACGTCTGTTGGAGTTAATGGATTGTCCAAGTTAGTGGATCAAATCAACAAATTATTCTGTTTATGCAATCTTTCGCCCAAGCTTAAAGATTTTTTCTGTATGTGTCAGAATTCAAATTTATTGTCTTTCTTAGCCTATTTTGTATTTTTTTACAGCTTAAAAAAAAAACTCACACTTTAGCTCGTGTCTTTTGACACAGTACTAACCTAAAAAATATACAAAAAATACCATAACCCATGGAAAAGGCCGTCATTTATTTTCCGTAAAAATATGTCCAAGAAATTCCATCCTCAAAAATGATCCATAATAACCCTTTTTATCGAAAATATTTTTATAACATAAACAAAAAGAAAGAAAACAAAATATGTACTAATTTTTTTATAATCGAATGAAAGTACCTTTCTAAAGCATACAAAAATTGTTTTATACCTATATACGGAAAGCTTGAAAACCGAAGCCAATACAGTAATAAAGTCATGATTTTTATTGAAAATTCATTCAACATATTATTCATTCTATAATACAAAAATAGATAGGGTCCACTTATGATAGTCAGGAAGGCAGAGTTAAAATTAATGAATATTCGAAAAGACAAATTCTCTGGGACTTCGACAATCACCTATACGTATAGAGGAAGCCTCTTATTCTTTTCGCTGGTCTTTATCGCGAGTTTGAATTTTCTATAGTCACTACCGTTTTCAATTTTATCCAAAAGCAGATTTATGATTCGAAAGGTACTCTTCTCTCTGCAGCTAGAAGGGAGTGGGAGTACGCTGAACTCCCTCACGCTTCCATTTAATTTTTTCATAATGAAATCTTAGGTAACATAGTGTTGCTGGTCTGTCAAATGCTCGCTCAGTAAAATTTCCATCTTGTACCATGGTATTCCAACCTTAGCTTGAAAGAGAGGATTCACTAAATGTCTTCCTTACTTCGTGATTTCCGGGAATTTTCATTTATCATAAAAGGCTCACAAGTAGGACCTCATGTTTTTCTTTTATCGAACAAGCCCTTACTACAAGAACTTATTCAAACTATTGACATCCTTTACGTGCATATAAACTTTGATTTTCATTTCTAACTCTTCAAGTTCAGTTAAAGTCGGATATGCATTTTTTTTTTCAAATAATTAAAATGAACATGCTCAATGAATTTAAATATTAATGCACAAAAATCAACACTGCCTTCCGGACTATATAACTGATACCTTTATTGATTTTTTGTTTCCTTAACTCGCTCTGTCGGAAGTGCATTAAATTTGTGCTCTTGTTGTGTATACTATAGTAGGTATACCCTTTACAAGGCTGTGTCCTTAAAATATTAAACACAGCGCACCCTTTTCTGAAAGGATGCATTCATTTGAAAAATACATGCGCTCAGGGTGGTGGTGGGGGAGGAGAGGCTATATACATTTCTGGGCTCCTTTATCCAACAAAAAAAAAAGTTATGGTTCGTATACACTTTCGTTATTTTGATTTTATTTCCTTCTGTATAAAAGTAAAATTATACTATATTCTTCTGACGAGACGTGCCTGGAGCCTAGAACTAAGCATATAGGTCCTATATCCGCTACTATGCAGTGTATAGTCCATGGACCTGGAGATTTTACCGTCTATATTATATGCTATTGCCCTTTTGAGTGTTTTTGTTGTCCTTTTAAAATTAATTTTTAAATTAATCCTTTTCGTTACTATGATGCTGTTGCTTATTCGTTACATGACGACGATGATGTGGTTGTGTTTTATTTTATTTTTATTTTTTTTTTTGCTTCTGAAGCAGAATGAGATGATTTGATGAAGATATAGGTAGGTTTACCCTGAATGAATTGCAAGCTGTGAATAGAGTTTGTTAAGTCCAAAAATACCCTTACAGTAGTAACGATATATAAGCTAATACTCTGTGAATAATCTACACAATTGCAACCAATGATGTGTATAGAAGGTCCTTTTTGAGATTCGTAGGGCAAATAGAAGAGTTAAATGTATGAGTATATAAGTTTTTCTATACATGTGAGGATAAGTGGATCCTAATGTGAAATAGCTAAATTAAAATAATGAATAGACAAATTTATACTGTATCCTTTGCATGGAGAGTTTTAAAATTAAACTCCATTCAATATAATTATATATGAATGTACTTTTTTAAATCAAGAAGCTTTTTTTATTCTGATACTAAATCCTTTGTACCTTATAGAGTAAGATGCAAAAGCCGCCAGACATACGTCATTTAATGATAGCTGAATTCTTTTCGGCGATTGAACAGTTCGAATATTGACACCAAGTGAGTTTCGGAGGCATTTAGTGCTAAAGGTGCATTTAATTGATGCAAAATAAAATTATTTTATCAGAGCTGATTTTTTTATATGTTTTGAGGAAAGTTTTGAAAATCTTATTTTGACACTTGCCAGATAACTTCAGTCACAGTTGAACCCAATGTCAGCCAGACACCTTTAAGGATTCCAAGAAATCTGGAAAATTAACATCAAAGTATTGAAGCTGACAAAGAGTTACAAAAGGAAAACCTTATTACTTCTTATCCAGCACCTGATGCTGATCTATGAAAAGTCACTGTCTGAGACTCAGCGGCTTTCCATTTTGAGCATTTTGCTTCCAATCATTAATTGCAAAGTATTTTTGCATCCGCAATTTCCGCTTTATCCACTATATTCGATTTGGCTTTGTTTTTAAGTTGAATGTTTCGTTTACCTTGCCTCCTCGATCCTGGAGACTGGGAACAAAAAAATTTGGTGGCACAACAGCTTATGGAGAACCAGGGCCTAGTGACTTTAAACTCCCAACCATTTCTGTGTGCGTATTATTGGTAGGAATGGAGGGGACTCATGGAGAATTTGTCAGTTCCTCGCAAGAAGCAATACATCGGAGAAAACATTTCTGTTTTAAGGTGACAGAAATTATTATAAAATTTTCGCGGGATATCCTACCTTCCATAAAATGTAAATGAAAATCCCGTGCCTACTCAACTTTTAGATCATACTGTTATTTACCAATTGTTGCAAGGAGTACAGGAAGGAACTTTGAGATTGTACGTATATCCAGTTTTAATGCTGATCCCAAAAAAATGAAGCAAATTGCTTAATAAAACGAAGTAGACTTGTAAAAAGTTATTTGCTAAAGAACTACTGTTTTTTGAAGAATGAGTTTCAAAAATTCATACTTTAGTTTACTTACTTTATTACTTATCTGGCTCCCGATCCATGGAAGGTCTCTGGCTGAGATATTTGGGTCTTCCATCAGTTACGGACGGTCTCTCGCATGCTTTCTCCAGTTGTCGAAAACGAGACTAAGCGTTCTTGCATTTGTAACCACCTGGTCCCTATAGCAGACGTTCGGCCATCCTGGTCGTCTCGAATCAGGCTGAGATTAGAAGATTTTTTTAAGCCGTCGAATCCGAGCTTGTTTCGATTTATCGTCCGTTTGCCAAGTTTTCTTGCAATAATACATGAAAAAAGCCGATACTGACGTTACACAAATCAAAACGGCTTCGCCCGAGTATAGCTTGAGTATATGCAGATAAACATCCAAGACAGTCACCCGAATGGCATCAACAGGAAATCGGCCGAAAATTCGGTTTCATTGAACGCGAACTGTTAAACTTAGTTCACACGCCAATGCAATGCACGTTTTTCCGCAGTAAGTCAGTGCGAAAGAGCAGCGGCATATACAGTTTACATAGATCCTTTGACACGACGTTTGTAGGTTTGCCGTTTGGATTTATATACTGCAAACATTGCGATGCATTATCGTGAGAACCAGGCCTTAAGGTACATACCTAAAACCGATGTTTCTATTCAAATAATTTATAAGAAATAAACCAATCACAACTTGTTGTTTACCAAATAAAAAATAATGAACCAACAAGGGGCAAGCACATATAAAGGGTTTTTCAAACGGGACGCTACAAAAGTAGAGCGACAGGGACAGCAAACGACGCCATATTTCTTGTCGCTCTTTTGACATTTCTCTTCAGTAAGGTTTGCCATTTCATCATGTAAAGTTGTACGAGCCAACAACGAGTCGAAATTATTAAAATTTACTACCGAAATTCGGAGTCAGTGGCCTCAACGTTAAGAGCACTACGTCCAATTTATGGTCGTCATAATCGTCCTAGCAGATCAACAATTGAGCGTCTAGTGGAAAAATTTGAATCCACAGACACAGTACAAAATGATCCCGTGCCAGTGAGACAAAGAAATGCCCGTAGTGTCGAGAATATTGCTGAGGCTTCAGTTGCAGAAGTCCCAAATGTGTCTCTCACACGTCGTTCTCAAGCGTTGGGCATCTCTGTGACGTCGTTGTGGCGAATTTTGCGAAAAGATCTTGGCCTACATCCTTACAAGATTAAATTAACGCAAGAATTGAAGCCGCTTGACCACCAGAAGCGTCGTATGTTCGTGAATTGGGCTGAGCAGCAACTTGAAAATGATTCGGATTTTCATTGAAAAATCATCTTCAGCTATGAGGCTCATTTCTTCGTCAATAAACAAAATATGCGGTATTGGTCAGGCAGCAATCCACACGTACTCCATGAGTCATCATTGCATCCCGAAAAAAATACGGTTTGGTGTGGTTTATGGGCCGGCGGCGTCATTGGGCCGTACTTCTTCCGTGATGATCAAGACTGGCACGTTACTGTGAATGGGGATCGCTACCGTTCAATGATAACCGAATATTTTTGGCCCCAATTGGATGATATGGACTTGGAGGACATGTGGTTCCAACAGGACGGCGTCACAAGCCACACAGCGAATGTCACAATCAATTTATTGGAAACCAAGTATGGAGAAAGTATTATCTCACGAAATGGTCCAGTCGCTTGGCCGCCTTGGTCGTGCATTTAACGCCGTTAGACTATTTCCTGTGGGGCTACGTCAAGTCTATGGTCTATGCCAACAAGCCAGCGACGATTGATGAACTTCGTACGAATATCGAACGTGAAATTGCAGCAGTATCGGCCGATGGCCATGCAAAAGAAATCGAGTTCCATACATAATGGCATCCAACGAACTTTCACAGGAATAAAGGATTTCATTGATATCCAAAACTGTTATTATTTTATTTAAGAAAATTTTTGTAGCGCTCTAATTGAAAAACCCGATATTACTGAGAGTAAGACTTTTAAGTGGCATATCAAGATAACGTGCATAATCCGAGTTGGTTTTATCTCTTCCTTAGTGTAAACAAGTCGGCCTCCAGCATTAAGTATGTTAAACAAATAGCTTTACTTGCAATAAATATTAAGGAAGAACAAAGAAAAGTGCAGGAAAATGATTAAACCTTTTAAAATGGCTGATAGTGTTTAATTATATTCATGCTTATGTATTCTTCTTTTCTAGAATATCATAGTATTGATATTCAATTTAATTCACATTTTCTATAACAACTTGTCTAGGCTTTACCAACTTGTCATGCAGATCAATGGATAGAAATCCTCAATCCAAATCCCTAAATATGTATCTACATTTTGCAATCTATTAAAGATCCTTTAAGGAAATATACATCAAAGGTAGCTAAGCAATTGTACCTTCATATCTATGTTTAATGTATATTTGAACAACTTTCTTTATGAATAATTTTTGGATAAGCTTAAGTATAGAAACTTGAAAAGTAAACGAATAAACGAAAGAATAAATATCTATAAACGAATTTTTGCATAAACCTTTTGGATGTTTATTTTTTTTTATGTGTGGGTATATAATCCCTCACAGGAAAGAATTTTATATCTTAAAAGTCAGCAGAAAAAAAAAAAATCTCCAGAGAGTGATAGCGTCACTTTCATCCTGAAACTAATTCATTTTAAATTTATAGATGAAAATCCGTAGTAGACTAATATTTAGAAGGTTACTGAATGAAATCTGCTCAAGATGGATGCTATAGGTACTTTTTGAAAAAAAATGAGAATAATTTTTGGTTAAAGTTTTTTTTTATTCAAACGAAATACTTGATAAAGTAAAGTTGCATAGCTAAGTTGTATGTTATTGCTCTAG
The DNA here is from genome assembly GCA_946251815.1 of Dasysyrphus albostriatus. Taxonomy (NCBI): domain Eukaryota; kingdom Metazoa; phylum Arthropoda; class Insecta; order Diptera; family Syrphidae; genus Dasysyrphus; species Dasysyrphus albostriatus. The sequence continues at coordinate 25,002,998 of OX276336.1, read as the reverse complement.
AGTCGCTGTTTATTATTTCTTCTTACCACAATATTTTTAATATGAATCGTTTACTTTATCTCTTCAAGTGTTTTTGTAATTTATTGTGATGCAAATTTCAGATAAGGAAAATATTAATACAAGATGATAATTTTTTTTAATATAGACTTCATATAGTATTTTCAGGTTAAGTGGATTAATTTAATTAATTTTTACTTAAATATTAAATATTAAAAACCATTTTTAAATAATTTATTTTAATAAATAAGTATTATTTTTTCACAATTAGTAATCATTACCCAATTATTTTTTAACCATAATTTTAATAATTAAATCTATTTATGTAGTTTGAGTTGTTAATAATCGAAACTGCCAATCAATCAGCCTGTTCAATCAGCCTGTTAAATGAATCAGCCTGCCGAAAATTCTTATCCACTTTGAACAAATTGGCCCTTATCTTGCAAAAAACTCTCTAAATTCCCAATTTTCTATTTCATCAAAGTTGATTCAGTTCGAATAGTTGAATTTCAGAGAAAGAGGTTAATTTTGCAGGTGTACCAATGAAATCTTTTCGAAAAAAATTTTCAGTCAGGTATTCACTTGTTATTTAAGTTAAAAAACTGGCATTTGTAATTTTTTTAAATGTAAACAAAAACCAAAAACCTCAGAGTAATTTTTTTTTACGAAACCATGAATTCCATTTATATTCTCAGGAATTCAAGTAGTTGAAAGAAGAATAGATTTAAGAACCTATTCACCTGCTCCAAACATCATGTTGGTGGCTTCTCGGGTACCTAATACTTATTCTTGAACCAATAGAATTCTCCCAACTACAAAAAAAGGATCTTTTTTTTTTTGAAGCTTGGTGCAAAACCAAAACATACAAGGAGTCTGGTCTTTTTTGATGAAAAAAAAATAAATAAGCAAATGCATCAACACGCAATTTAGGTACCTAACCTACAGGGTGAACACAGAATAGTTCACACTTTAAAGGTTTTGTTTTTTAAACAGTCTTATTAGGGGAACTATACGTAAACTAAAAGGTCTTGTTTTCCATTTAATGTGATCCGTGGAGCATTATCTAGGGAGCAGCGGTAAAAAACCAATTTCGGCTAACAAGATTAACCTCGAAGTTATAACGGGTGATTTTTTAAGAGGTTTAGAACTTTAAAAAAAAAAAACACAAAAAATTCGAAAAAATGAATGAAATATTTATTTGAATCGATAGTTTGAACCTTGCAATCTAATGTTTAAAGATAATTTCATGCAAATGTTGACCGCGGCTGCGTCTCAGGTAGCCCATCCGCTGAGTCCAATTTTGGCATACTCTTTCACACATATCGGCCGGTATCTCACGAATGAATGCATGGATGTTGGCTTCAAGTGCGTCAATCGAAGCGGACTTGTCCCTATAGACATTAGCCTTGACATACCCCCACAAAAAATAATCTAATGGTGTCAAATCGCACGATCTAGGCGGCCAATGGACCGGCCCGAAACGTGAAATTAACTGTTCACCAAACTCGCCTCGCAATTGCGCCATTGTTTCGCGTGCTGTGTGGCATGTGGCACCGTCTTGTTGAAACCACATATCATGCAAGTCAAGAACTTCCATTTCGGGCAAAAAAAAGTTTGTTATCATCGCTCGGTAGCGTTCACCATTGACAGTAACGCTGCGATTCGCATCATCTTTGAAGAAATATGGCCCAATAATGCCGCCGGCCCATAAACCGCACCAAACAGTGGCTTTTTCGGGATGCATTGGTAGCTGTTGCAATGCTTCTGGCTGATCTTCACTCCAAATGCGGCAATTATGCTTATTTACGTACCCATTCAACCAAAAATCAGCCTCATCGCTGAACACAATTTTTCGATAAAAAAGCGGATCCTCGGCCAGCTTTCCAAGAGCCCATTCACCAAAAATTCGGCGTTGTGGTAGGTCGGCTGGCTTTAGTTCTTGCACCAGCTGTATCTTAAAAGGCTTTACGCCCAAATCCTTCCGCAAAATTTTCCACGTAGTGCGGTAACAAAGGCCTAACTGCTGGGAACGGCGCCGAATCGACATTTTGCGGTCTTCTGTCACACTAGCTGATACGGCCGCAATATTTTCTTCACTACGCACAGTACGTAAACGTGTTGGTGGTTTAATGTCCAACAAAGTAAATTTGGTGCGAAATTTGGTCACAATCTTCCGAATAGACTGCTCAGAAGGTCGAGTATGCCGACCATAAAATGGAAGCAGCGCGCGATGAACATTTCGAACCGAGCACGAATTTTGATAGTAAAATTCAATAATTTGCAAGCGTTGTTCATTTGTAAGACGATCCATGGTTAAATTGCAAACCAAACTGAAGCTGTTTGACAGTGACACAAGGTACTAAACACACGTCAGCTGTCAAAACCAGTGTTGCCAAAACCAAACCAGCTAACAAATCACCCGTTATATTCATATTTTGTTTTTGATGCATTTTTCAATCACTTAAGCTCCAGTTATAAATTGTTGATTTTTTGATTTAGTTTTCTTCTTATTTTTGGTATCACTCACACCTAAAATCATATTCTGGGCTGGGCTCTTAGTCTATATGCAAATTAGGGGTGTGGGAATTATTTTTTAAATTTTCTTATCTTCCAAATGCGTATCGTGGATCTTGTAAAGGGTTAAGAAAGAATTAATTTCAATTTTGGGACATTTTCCCAAATTGAATTTCGAGACCCCCCGTTTTAGGTAGGAAACCACAATTCAAAAAAGTTGTCAGAAATATCATTTAACACAATTACTTAAACGAATTTGTTTGCTTTTGTAACCTGCTACTAAGAAAATAATGGGTGTTTGTTTAGACGTGCGGTTTTAAATCTGGCAATACTTTTTTCGGAGTTGGTCTTTTTGACAGCTGTCATCACTTGATTTATGCTCAATTTGGTTTGTCATTTCATAGTGGACAAAATTACGCCTGAACAATGTTTGCAAATTATGCAAATTTCTTACCAAAGTAATGGATCGCAACGCATCGCGAAACAATCAATTTATCGAAGGTAATATTTGGTCTCAAAATTCAATTTTGGAAAATGTCCCAGAACAAAAATTACTTCTACCTTAATCCTTTACAAGATCCGTGATACCCATTTTGAATATAAAAACTAATTTTTACACCACTAATGCACATAACCCAAAAATATGACAATTTTCTCAAAAAGCTTCAAAGATTTTGTTGTAGTGTAGAAGTCCCGCCAACTGAAATCACGAACGACTTAATCTCGCATTCTTGCTTTTAACAATCTCGCACAAAAAAAATTTGCAAATATTATTTGAATAATTTTGTGAATAACATAATGGTCTGGAAGAAGGTAGGCAAGAAAAACGAGTTTATTTGCACAAAAGCAAAGTTAACTAACGATATTCTATTTTTGCGAAATTTTAATTTGCGAGGTTTTAGCTTGAGTGATTTTATAAATGCGAAATTTTTAAAAACGGAATTTTTATAATTGCGGGATTATGAAAACCGAAATATTGTAGTTGCTAGATGTCTTCGAGCGTGGTCACCGGGAAACATGCTTTTGTTAAAATATGAAAAGACAAAAAAGGCTGTCTAGCAGCAACACTTTCAAGATTAGCTTTTTGTGGTTCCTTATCCGAATTCTTCTTTATTCGGATAAGGAACCACAAAAATATACCCAAGTGGATCGCACGTATTTGCCCTAATGGTCAATTCACTAAAAAATTGTTGAATATATAGTTGTTTATAAAAAACATCGATATTACGAGATAAAAATGATAAAAAAGCATGAAATTCGTTCTTCAAAACTCTGAAAAAAATCTTCTAAAGTTTGAGTTAAAAAAAGATTTGCCATCTAAATTCTTAAATAAATTTTAACTTATGCGAACATTTTTTTGAAAATCGGTGGAGCCGTTTTTTTTGTTTCTATGTTTGAACAATAAATATTCGAAATATTTTTAGAGGAAAATTTTTGTTTGTAAATTTAAAGACTTTTAAAATTTGCAGATAAAAATTGAAATTAAAAAAAATTTCCCATTTTTAGAAAAATTGAAATTTCCAAAAAAAATATTATTTTTTTTTAATTCATAGAATATTTTTTGGAAAATTTTGCATAAGAAAGTGTATTTAAATTTGATAAGCAAATAATTAAATGATTCAAAATACTCACATAATAGCGTTTTAAGGGAGATACTGTTAATAAAGGGTGGGATAGATTAAAATGTGTTTTTGAATGTTTTGATCAAGGTTTAAGTTTTGATAAATGTTCAGAAAACTTTTTTATCAAAAAGTCCTGAAAGTCCTTTTTGAGAAAAATGAGATTTTTTTCTATGGTTTTTTTTTACACTAATATGGAAGATACTGTTATTTTTCCATATAAGTAAAATTATTTTTTTTTTTTTGATATTTTAAAATGTTCTTAAAAACAACTTACTAATAAAGTTTCAAAAAATCAGATCATCGTTTTCGAAATATTGAGTTTTCAAAAAGAAAATTGAAACTTTTTTTAAAAAATCCACTAAATACATTTTTTTATATTTCAATTCGATTGAACTTTTTGGGAAATTTTGCATAAAAAAATAAATAAAATCAGGATGAAAGTTTTAAACAATTGCTCTTTACGACTATTAATACCAAACCATTATTTGAAAAATGATTTTTTGAATGTTTTTAAGAAAAGTTGTGGAATTGTTTTCGAAAAAAATATAATTTTGTAAATTTGACTCTAATATAAAAATGAAAAAAAAATATGCGATGTGGATGAACAAGAACCGCACAATGTACCCTGTTTGAAAATAATTGATGCCGCCGCTTAAGCTTTAGCTGAACGACCGACGGACCGAAAGAATCATGCAAGTAAAAATGTTATGATGCTATGTAATGTTCTAAAAAAAAAAATTAATTTCAATTCTAATTTAATAGTTATAACAAAAACGAAAGTAAATCAAAATGATTGAAGTCGTTTTTGCAAGTAAAAACGCTTTTAAGTCGTGAAAGTTGAAACACCCTATATTTCCTGTCACACCTTCCCTTTGCATAAGAAAGCCGACAATTTGGTTCAAATGAAAGCATAAAATACGGTGATGGAAAACATCATCTTCAGTTCTTGAATATTTTCTCCAGATTTTTTTGTGAATTGACAATTCAATATCACCACAGAGAAGGATTCCTTGCAGACTTTACGTTCTATGCCAGAAGGTGAAAATCTGGATAGAAAATCTGTGCAAAAGCATATAGTTCGTCATGCAAAATGGCTCCACTTCCACTAAACACACATATAGATATATTCAAAATAAGGCTAAAACAACAGATGAAATGATTGCAGACTTGTACCGAGTCCCAAAGTGTACATCGACCCTGGTACTAAACATACCTAACCCATATGTATGATGAGGTAGAACTCGGGTGTATAAGAAAGGGTTCTGTCTTCCGTTCGGGGCAACGATTATGCAATAGAGCGTATAATGTGTATATGCGACGACGACGACGGTGCCTAGAGTCCCTTTGCGGAAGTAATACAAGAAGGCATCAAGGCATGGCAAGAGGGGCGCATAATTTTGCATTTTCTTAATTCGATGGCGGAATAAACCGCGCATGGGGGTAAATAATTTCTATAATTACTTACCTGCACACCACCAGCTGACATCTTCAGCCAGCATCACACACAGAACATACCGTGGTGATATTCTTTATCCTGTGTGGTGTGGAGTGTGGTTCTTCTGATGAAGATTATGTGCCATTATAAGTAGGTGTTTTTTTTTTTTTGCATACTTGGTAGGTATAGTGCCTTGAGATGCAAAGTAATCACAGAATATTGTGTGTTTTTTTTTGTTGAGAAAAACGTAATTTTATGAAATTAACTTTGACGTAGGTGTATAACAAAAGCTGGCTTTTAGTTAAATGAGATGAAATTATTTTTTTTTTCCTTTCCATTATAGAAGTGTCAATTGTTAACAGGGTTCAATCGGGTACAGAGTTCCATGTACTGTTTACATTAATAAATTTGTATTTAAACTATAATATTTGAAGAATATTAAAAATAGATAAATATAGGAAGGGTGACATTTTCATTGCTTGTTTTCAGAAATTGAGAAAAATATAGTTGAAAAGTCACCCGCAACTGCTTTAAACCAAAATGTCACCCTTTGTTGCTAAACTCTTCGTGTGTTTTAAAAATTTAAATGAATACTAAAATATTCAATATAATCTATAGTTGAAAGTATTAAAAAGACAAATAAAAGAATTGATAAACAAATTGCTCATTATTAAGAAAAAAATAATACTTCTCAATATTTTTTCAAAAATTTGAGAAAACATTTTTCTTTTTTATATTTTAAAGTCAATTCATAAAAATAAAATGATAATTAAAAAAATCTGCAGAAATAATAAAGGTTTTTTTTTTTAAGGCGTGTGGTTTTCAATCTGGCAATGCTTTTCTCGGAGTTTGTTTCTTTGACAGCTGTCACTTGATTTATGCTCAGTTTGGTTTGCCATTTCAATATGAATTGACTTACTCCTGAACAACGTTTGCAAATTGTGCTAATTTATTACCAAAATAATGGTTCAGTTCACGACAGCCAATAAAACAAAAAATTTATTGAAAAAAAAAAATTTTGTGAGTGCATTATCTCGTGTCGTGGGCCTGTGGTGAGGCTTCCAAGATCGTGCGATTTAGCACCGCTGGATTATTTATTGTGGGGCTATGTGAAGCCGCTTGTCCGTAAGCTTGTAAGACCGAGACGATTGACGCATTGGAAGTTATTGCTGAAATACGGCCCCAATTGCTACAAAAAGTGGTGAAAAATTGGGCCTCTCCACTGGAATTTATTCGAGCCAGCTACGGTGGCCATTTGCCCGAAATCATTTTCAATAAAATTAATTATACTAAATTAAGTTATAATAAAGCTAAATTCTTGGCCATAACATGAAATTATATTCGTTTTATTTCTTCTTGAAAACCACACATAAAAAAAACACCCTTTACAAAGCAAAAAGAAAATGGAAAACAGATTTTAAAACCACTTGAAGGTTCTACTTAGTAATGCCAATATCTATTTTTTTAACTCAATAACTCTTTAAAAATAATTAAAATTATTTCATTTGTTGTTTCCTTACTTCACTTCTTTCTTCTTACATTTTTTAGTATAAATTCTGCCGTTTATCGATTATTTTGCAATGATTTCTTTTTCTTTAAATTTCCCAAATCAATTTGGAAAACAAACAAAAAAAGGTGAATGCCAAATGCTGGAAGAGGTGTAAATCAGACTACTTTCGTCTATAACAAGACTTTGAAAAGGTTTCCATTTTGTTAAACTAGGTAGATACCAGGAGCCAAGTAGAATACAAATTGATTCTGGCTAATCCCCCGTAGCGAGGACAAGCTGTTTCTAATCAATTTACAATCTCATTGGTTGTTGGAAATTCTTTTTTCATTTTTTGTTTGGAGTATGTGTGTTTGTGTGTTTTCTTGAGGTAAAAACAATAATAAGCCCGTAGGTTAATTTTGTGTAAAGTTCAGTTCATGTCTTTGAAGTTTTTAACATCTAAAATAAAAAAAAATAATATTAATGTTTATATTTTTTATGAAAAAAATATTTGTATTAATTTTGCATTATCATCATTGAAAGGAAATTAAAGGAAGAGAGATAATTAGAGTGAATTAAAATATTTGAATAAAATTATTTAATTTATTCAATTAAAAATGTGTTGATATGGGTTCAGTAAGTTAATTATCAAAAAAAAAAAGAAAACTAATTGGTAGGTAGGGATATCATTAAAGCCCAAAACTGAGAGAAGAGGGGGAATATATTTGCTAATGAATACATTTTTTTTAATTTGCTGAAATACCTCCTTTATTATAGTTTCACCAGAAAAAAAATTTCACCTAAATTCTTGAAAAAATATGAAATAGCTATGTAATACAATCAAAAATAAATCGTTGTAGTGGTTTTCAACAAAGTAGTAAAAGATTGCAATCTTTTGCGAATGCAATCTTTAGTGACCGCAATAAATAATAGCATTCTTTACAGTTTTTTATTAGAATGTGACTTCAAAAATGCAGTTACCATTCTTTTTCGTTAAAAATGTTCCATTTTTTTCAATCTTTTTCGCATTTTTTTAAAGTCTTCTGAATTCGTTTGCACCCTTGAAGTTTTTTGCTTTCATTCAATTTTTTTTTTTAAATTTTGTTGAAGTATTTTGCATTCTTTAAACTATTGCATTCATTTGAAGTCTTTTCAAGTTTTTTTTTTAAATTTTTTTTAATTCAATAATACAAGCTTGCGTTCTTCTAAAAAAGTTATGTTTAATTGCTTAAAATGCCTTTGATAAAATATTTTGTGTGAATGTTATTTATAACAAGCATTAAGGATTTCCCCAAACTTCAAAAGACTTCACAAGAATGCAAAAATTAAAAAAATGCACAAGATTTCAACAAAATTCCAAAAATTTAAAGAATGCAAAAGACTCAAAAAATTTCAAAAGAATACAAAAAATTTTAAAGACGCAAAAGAATTGAAAAGAATGTAAGCAATGCATGAAGTCTCCAAAGATTGCAATCAGTTGATGGTAGCAAAAGATTGTAAACAAAAATATTGCAATATTTTTAACGAAAAAAGAATGGTGACTGCATTTTTTGAAGTCGCATACTTAAACAAGAATGTAAGAAATGCATTCTTTGTATTGATTTTCCTGAGAGATTTATAAAGACTGCATTCACAATATTGATGTATCAGACCGAAAATTTTTCAAACCAAAGTTAACTCGAGTTGAAACTTAAGTAACTCGAGTTGGCTAACTAGAGATGATGCTAAATTATGTAAAGAATTTTCATGCGTTGTTTTCCCAAATCGAGTTGGCTAATTTGGTTAGAATCACAATTTGGTTAGGTCAGATCAGATCAGATCAACTTTTTAAATATAAAGTGGTTGAATAGAAAACCACATTGAATTATATTTTTCTTGATTTTATGCGATATTCCTCTAAGAAATCTCGTGATTTTTTTCAAATTCTTTTGTGATTTTTTAGAAGTTATTAAATCCATCGTCATCGTAGCCATCCTTCAATGGAATTTGACAGTTTATAAATTTAAAGACGGTGGACGAACTATATTTTTATACAAAAAGTATATTTCGTTCCAAATGTTATCCATTTGTCCTCAAATCACTTTTTTTCTGAAGCATTAAGAAAACTGCGAAATTTTTTGATTTTTTAGAGGTTTTTTAATGCAACATAACTGTGGCCATCTTTAAATGGAATTTGACAGTTTATAGTTACTCAACCACTCCATCAACCTATATTGCTGAAGCTCGCAACTCGGTTTAAGTTTGCATTCAAAATTCGATATAAAAACTGTTTATTAAACCGAATGCTATTAGGTTTTTTTTTTACTAACCGAACCGAGTTGTCATCCAGTTCAGGTAGATCCTAACTCGAGTTTAAAAAATTCAAATCGAGTCAGCTCGAGTTGTGCTTAACTTGAGTTGACTCGGGTTAGCAAACCGAGTTGACTCATCACTAATTCGCAAGGATTGCAATCTTCTCCAACCCTAGTTCTTAAATGCTTAAATAAGGTTTAGAAATGTTTCGACATTATACAAATTTTTAAGTATTTAATAACGTGCAACAAAAAGAGTTCAATTAATATACTAAACTATTAACCAGTTTCCGTAACATCAAATATTCAAAAAAACATTTTAACTTTATTTTTAAAAATTAAAAAAATATTTTGTTTCTATAAATTTTGATTTACATTACTATTTGAACTTTAAGGAAGTTATTGTATAAAATATTTTGTAAGAATTGAATTGAAAAAAATTCATAATTATCAAACAGATACAAAATTTCGTAAAAAAATCTCGCATTACGGAATCTCGTTTTTTATAATCTTGCAATTTACAAAATCCCACGTTTAACAATCTCGCAATTACAAAATATAGCCGACTAAAACCTCGCAAATAAAATGTCGAAAAATTTATTTGCGTTGCAATACATTAACATTTTTTTCTAAACAAAATCTCGCACAAGATTTTAATTAAAAAAAAAAAAACAGTTATTAAATTTTGCGAGATTTTAGTTTGTGGTTTGTAATTGCGAGATTTTGCGAGAAATCCTTTTTAAAAAATAAATCGAGTGCCTGTCTACTTTTACATCCTATTGTTATTCATAATAATTGTTATTATCTATTTTTAAATTGTTACTAAGAGAACAAGATAGAGGAATTTAGGAAAATAATAAAAGAGAAATAATTTTTTTTTTCGTTTTCGAATGTCTTTTTTCATTTTGTTGGACTTTTATTTTTCTGTGCAAAATTAAGAGCGATTTGTCAATGTGAGATTTGAATTTGCGAAATTTTGATTTGCGATGCAAATTAAATTAAATTAAATTGCGAGATTTTTTGCTGCAAAATGTAAAAGCGAGATTGTTTAGAACGAGATTTTATAATTGTGAGACTATGAAAAGCAGGATTATAAATATGCAAGAATTTGTTGTTCGAGATAAAATAAAATAAAATCGACATTTCGTTATTCTAAATTTCGGTTTGTGGCATTTCATACCATTCCCTTTGGAGGGCTTGATTGAAAATCCTGCAATTACAAAATCTCGCAAACTTAGAAATCACAAATCAAAATCTCGCGTGAGATTAAATTTGTGAAATATTTACTTAAAAAAAATTATGCAATTGAATTTTGCGAAACTTCTAAGCTTGTTCCAAAAAAGCCGAGGGCGTTGCATATCTATTTTATGACCTTACTGTTTTTCATATTTGTTATTTTTATGAATTTCAATTGTTAGTAGGAACAACAATATTGGAGTAAATTTTTTAATTATTAAAAATTCGTTTTAAAAATAGTAAAATCCAAAGAAGGTACCAGAGGATTTGATTGGTTCTTAAGTTGCCTTTGGTTTTACATAAAAGTGAATTTGTAAGCACCTTTTTCAAATTAGATATTTTTGAAATATTGAGCAAAGCAATAAAATAAGTTTTAGACTATTTCTTAGCAAACATTTTTTAGGGTCATAAATGCGAAGTAGCGACTTAAATCTTAATTTTGTTTAGATGTTGATTTTAAGCTGCCTTTTGGGCAAACAACAATTGATTTAAATTAGTACGATCGTCAAAGTCTGTAACAGCCTTGTTTCAGAAATATTTGAGTAGCTTTAAATGAATAGAAATAAAAAACATTCAAAAAAATGTATTTAAATATGAATTTTCTTTTCACTATACGAGTACGATTCTTATTTATTCAACCTTGAAGTGATTCATTTCATCCGTATATTTTTCAATTCAATTTATGTATTTAAAAAAAAGCAATTGCTAAATAAAAATAGATAAATATCCGTATCTATCTATCTGCACTTGACATACGGCACTCAGCTTGGCACTCGTACGCCCTTAAATGAGGAAAAAAAATGCCAGTCTGGCCACAAACAAACACTCAGACTTTTTGGTACAAAAATACAATTATATTTCCCTTTGTAGGCTCATTCAAGCATTATCCTTTCCTGGTTGAGGCCGATATACATACATACTCGAATATGAAATTCACCTGTTCAGAAACGTGCATACACTATACTCGTACCTACCCACTTCCCTGAACCTTGCCCTTAACTGTAGGTCCTTTGGTATGAAAATAAATTCTCGCTTTTCATCAATTTAAAAAAAAAAACACAAATTTCCAAAGAGGAAAATGTATATTTATTGATATTTTTTTAAAAAAGAAACACAAAAAAGCATTTCTTCATGAATTGGATAAAATTATTCAAGAATTAAAAAAGAGACCAACTTCACCACTACACATGACCTATGAATTGAGAAGGTTCGGTCTAGACTCCAGACAATGACACATTTCCCTGGGACCAAGAAACAAAAAACGGATTAACTAACGGTTGAATAAATTAAAATTAAAACACAACAAAATAAAATGCAAAAGAGGAGATACCACTTCTCGATTAATTACGTAAATACATTACGAAAGGCCTTGAGTTATGTATATCCTTGCTCAAAGGCAAAGTGTTTATTGCCTGGCTGCTGATGGGGGGCCTGTGCCTGGTCTAAGAGCCTCTGCCTGGAACATTAATTAAGAATTGTAAAAAAATACAAAAACTAACGCAAATTAGATAAAGAAATACAGATATCCGCAGGATTTATTTCAGATGTCCTCTTCCATTCCTTTCATCGTTTCCTTCTTTGCGACAATACTGTTGAAATAATTCAATGCGGGGATACAATAATGGTAGATGAAAGAAGGCAAGGGTTGAATTCCTAATAGGTGAAGTTATTTCAACAGTTTTGTGTCCACTCTTAGGTGAAGGGGCTTATCTGGTAAATGTCCTTGCGCACATTTTTTGTATTTTTGTGTGGGTTGAGAGATACACAGAGATACAACCAATGATGATGATTATAGTGGTGCATTGTTTTTTCTTTAAAGTTTATTTGTTGTTTCCTAATTAACTCAAACAATTTTTTATTTAATTAAGCAATCTCGTACTCTAGAATTATCATAAGGCATTGACAGCCTATTTAAGATTGAAAAAGGTTGAAGAATGTATAAAGTTTTGACAATGGACACAATCTGCAAGGAAAACTTCAAAGCCTTCATTAATATCAAACGTATTGGTATGAAGGGCAAAGAGGTCGAAAAAATGTATGGTCCCAAAACTTTGTCATTCCATCCTAAAATTGGGGTCAATTTTGTTCAAATAATAGACAGATGATAGTCGTATGAATAGGCAAGAAGGCTTTTTTGAACATTTGGCGGATAGAGACATACTTGGATTAATTAAAATTAATTAGTTGATACAAGAACAAAGTGGATAAGTGGGAGGGTCAATTCTCCTTCCCATCCTAGAGTCAAGTAAAGCAATTTTGTAAAACATATAATTGAAATAGGAAGAAAAATACTAAAAAAAAAACGTTATCAGTTGCAATGTCATGTTAAGCTTGTAAACCGTGAAATCTCTTTTTTTGTTTTATTTAAAAAAAGGTGTTTTAATGAACAATTTTTGCAAAAATATTTTTCCATCTCAAAATTTGAAAAATGAAAATTTAATTAAAATTAAGCCTTCACAGTATTTTATTTTTAAAAAATTCAATGCTCTTGAAACTTTTTAAATAAATAAAAATGACAAAACCGCTTTTTTTAAGAAAAATATATATATTTAAAGTAAATATGTAAGTAAGACTAAAAAAATTGGTTTCATAATTTTATTTGTCCTTCGAGCTAGATAGGTTTTTCCTAAATTCGTTTTAAAGCTGTATTTTCTCCAAACAATTTTTTTAAATTGTATTTTATCTTAGCAATTCGATATAATCGTACTTTGTTCAAAAACTGCTCCAAGACCTTTCTAAAAAAAAATTCAATCAATTACTTTGATTAATCCTACTACCATTTTTCAAAAAATGGGTACCTCTAAAAGAAAATTTTTTTATTTTCGATTTTTTTCAAAAAAAAAGTATGACTGATTTCAATAATTTTGTATTGAAAATCAATTGATTTTTTGAAACTCGGTATTAATTTTTTTTAACTCTTTCTAAAATATTTGAAGAAAAAAAATATATTTTTTTTGAAAAAATAACAGTAGGTACCATCCACAAAATTTTTAACACTTTTTTAAAATATTTTAAAAAGAAAATATTTTTTTAAGAAAAAATACTGTCCATACAGATGTTAAACACTGTTACGGAAAATAATTTTTTTCTCAAAAAATGGCCCCTATGATTTTGTTAAAACTCTTTCCGTATGCTAAAATTAGTACGATCTATAACCAAATATTATAAAAATTTACACTTTGCAACTATTGGTAGTACATCCTAGAATGATTATTTTTGAATTTTCTCATTATCGGTTGAACGGATTTAGATTAAATTATTTATAGACAAATTGCAAATATGCTCAAATAATCACATCAAAATTTTCAAAAAAGGAATTTTTGAATTCAAATTAATTTTTTGAAAATTTAGTGTCTTGAACATCTGAGCAAGTATTACGTACTTTATGCTTTTTGTTGGAGCTCTAAAGCTTTTTTTCTAAAGTGAAATTTGATTTCATAGGGTTGTTAGTAGGTAGTGTCGAATTTTGACAAAGGATAGGCGAGGCTAGTTATTATAAATAATCATCTAAGAATAGTGGTTGGAATATTGCCGTTTTCGATTTTCGTAAAAAAACTTGTGCTCACTTTTTCTGCCTTGTTCGTTAAATATTAAAAACAAATTCGCAAATTTTACCAAAGAATTTTTTTAAAGTCGTGACATTATTTCTTAAATGAAAAGTTGTGTTGTCTTGTGCTCAATTTGTGCAGCCATTCACCGAAGAAACAAAACAAAATTGAAAATTTGCAACCTTATGGCCAAAACTAAACTTTGCGAAACATTGAAGAGTGCAGTAAGTTCCGCCATTTTTCAATAAATACCTACACCAACCAAACATGTACTGCCTTGCACCGAAATATATTCAAAAAAATTGCAAATTCGAATGAATGAAATCTTTTAGAAATTTCATTTGCTTTGTTTGTATTGCCATATGCCAAAAACAAAAATAAAAAATGCATATTTGCATTTTACGGTGAATACAAATTTGGAAACAGTGTAGTGTGAAACAAGCACTGCCATTTTCGAATCAAACAAAAAAGTTGTGCTGTTTGTGGCGTAAATATTGTCAAAACATCTTAACTTTGCAAATCTTAGAAAATGTAATTTTCATGGTTCCAACTTCTAAGGCCTTAAAACTATTTTTGAAGTTTTACATTTTAAACTAAACAAAAAAAAATAAATTTTTGTTTTTGCTCAGTTTTTGCTGCCGTAATACAAAGGAGATAAAAAAAAACGTTAATAACTTTAACGGCCAAAAAACCATTTGGCGATACGTTAGACTAGCAGCTCCATTTTTTCTAAAAAACGTAAAAAAAATGTTCATCAGTGTGCCATATTGTCTTGTTTCGTAAATATTCCCAAATTTGCTAATTTTACGGATGACATTTTTTTAAGTTTTAAAAAAATGTGCTGTTCAGTTTATGCTGCCATATGCAGAAAAGCGAAAAAAAAATATTACAAGCTTTTGCGGCGAAAAATTGATTTTGCAAAGCATGAGTTAACACTGCCATTTTTGATTTTCAAAAAAAAAAAATCTGACTTGTGCCGTAAATATTAATAAAAATTGCAAATTTGCTAATTTTACGAAAGAAAGTTGAGCATAAAAACAAATCACCACCTATTTTTCAAATGAAATTTTGGAAGTTTCAACATTTCTTAGAAAAGAAAGTGCAGAATTCTTACCGCAAAAATTAACATTGCGAAATCCTGTTGTTTGCAATTCGCACCGCCATTTGTGATTTTCAAAAAATTAAATTCTGCTGTTAGATTTATGCTGTATGTTGCGATAATAATATTAGATAAATTTGGCAAATTTTTTGAATGAATAAATTTTTAAACTTTTAAAAAATGAAAAATGTTTTCCTTGATGATCAGTTTGTACCAAAATTCCATTTTTGTAGCTCTTAAGGCCAGAAAAAAACTTTGCGAAACGCTGTTGTGTGAAGTAAGGCGCATTTTCAAGTAAAAAAAGGTATGCCGTACTATGTTCAATTTTTGCGGCCTTATTGCAGAACTTTCATTTTTATGAAATGCAAAAGTTGTATTCGTAAAAAATTTCATTTTTTGTATATTGATGGCTAAAGACAACTAAAAACGAAATAGAACCCAGTACAACTGTTTTCTTTTTAAAATTTAATACAGTGGTTCTAATTTCACACATATTTCACATTTAATTGAATTACAAATAGCTTTTCAGATCCATTCAAATGTTCCATTTTAAGTTTTAAATTCTGAAATTCATAAAATAAATACTGGAGTGCCGCAAGGCTCCCTTCTTTCTCCAACTCTCTTTCTTATTTTCATAAATGATTTTCTCTGTAACTTCTAGTCCAAAGAAATTATCTTGCTGTTGTTTGTTTTAGACATCCATATCCACTTCTAGATTCATATTCTTGTTTTTCGGATGCGAAATGGCAGCGTTTGATAAGCTTAGTTGTTATTAACAGAGGAATTGATTGAAAACCACGCAGAATCAAATGCTTCAAAAAGCAATGATTTTTTCTGTCGTCAAAATGGAACCCACCCACGTGCATTGAAGAAACTTCAAATTTTGAAAATTCGATATCTCAAAATCGACTTATGTTTTCAGTTAGTTAACAAGATTGAGTGATTTGTAACCTCAAAAACTACTTTAACTATGATATCAACAATGTCTTTTTTTCCATTTTTTGTAAATATTTATTTTTAAGTAAAGGCCTTTGATAAAATCTTAAATAGAAATTAATGTTTAAATGCTCCCCTAGTGGTTATAATTTCCAGCCTAAAAGGTCTTGTTTTTTCTTTTTAAAAGAAAAATTTCAAAAACCCAAAGCCTCTACTTGCCGCTTGCAGCCTATATGCGATCATTCCACCGACACTCTCTTCACGGTTCGTTGCAATGGAACTTGGCTAATTAGAAATAATTGGCCTCTGTATAAAATGAACGAGCATCATTTGAATGATTTACAGTTGGCTGTTCGTGTTTGGTCAGTCGAATTGTGATGCAATGCGATGTGTTGGTATTATTGCTCTTCAGCAAAGGACTAAAGGACCTCTTGTCTATAGGTATTGCTTGGTACCTACCTATAGTATGAAAATGACCACTGAGCTACTAGCCATATAAATGTAGTGTTTTGCCTCTGAATGTACATACATATCTCCTAGATATGGAATGGACTTCAAAATCAAATTGCAAGAGCAAGAGAGAAAATTGAAGCTGGGAGTTGAAACTTAAAAAAAAAAAAAACAAACAACCCAGACAGACACCACAAAATGTGTTCATGCATTCATGGCTTCCAATTCAGTTTTCAATTCGATTCATTTCGGTTCTGTCTGAACAGGCAAAAGATTCTTTTTTTCTTTTTTTTCTTTCTATTCTCTTGTCCGAGAAAATATTCAAAGGATTTTAAAAATATATCATCCTTGTACTTTGAATGGCATAAAGAGGGCGATCCAGCCCGTCTACATACATAGTTCAATTTTATTCAACCTCATGTCGTCTCTTTCTAAATCGAGTGTTGTCGATGATAGGATGTGCTAGAACTCTCTGCTATCCGACATCCGGGTAATAAGAGGTTTGCCTTTGTGGCTCGTTATGTGGCAAATTGCAAATGGTCAATGAAATCACAAAGAAAATGATGTGCATCAGCATCAAGTGCATTGCATGAATGAGTGTGGAAGAATGCGAGAAAATTTTGCTGCTGCCAATATTGTGTTGAAAAACTATATAGCTTGTATTAGATGATATTAAAACGTTTTAAAATATCTAGCTACATATGCATGTACCTGGATTTTTACTGTTTTAAAATAGTTTAATAAAGAAATTCTAAAATTTTGTACTTCCGTGTGTAGACTAGTTAACTCTTGAACAGAAACTAAATATGGGTTTGAGAGATACAAATATTGCCAGTAGTTCTTAATCAACTCATAATTAACTCTTTATAGAGCTAGGCACAGACAGCCCCTCGAGTGTTTTTAAGTGAAAATTAACAGACATCAAACCTTTTGTTCGCTTTGTTTGTTTTGTATGTTTTTTTTTGGCTTTTTTGTTTTGTTTATTTTTGTTTTGTTTGTTTTGTATGTTTTGTTTGCTTTTTTTTATTTTGTTTGATTTGTTTGTTTTATTTGTTTTGTTTGTTTTGTATCTGTTGTTGCTTCTGTTAGTTTTGTTTGGTTTGTTTGTTTTGTTTGTTTTATTTGTTTTGTTTGTTTTGTTTGTTTTGTTTGTTTTGTTTGTTTTGTTTGTTTTGTTTGTTTTGTTTGTTTTGTTTGTTTTGTTTGTTTTGTTTGTTTTATTTGTTTTGTTTATTTTGTGTGTTTTGTGTATTTTGCTTGTTTTGTGTCTTTTGATTGTTGTGTTTGTTTTGTTTTTCTTGTTTTGCTTGGTTTATTCTGTTGGTTTTGTTTGTTTTGCTTATTTTTTTCGAATTGCTTGAATTGTTTGTTTTATTTGTTTTGTTCGTTTTTTTTTCTGTTTTGTTTGTTTCGTCTGTGATGATTTAATGATCGGTAAAGGTTTCAAAAAATAAACTTTATTTTACTGGAAAATGCTCTATTAATTTAATGTTTTATAGGTTCTGATATAATCCACACTTTTTCTATCACATCAAACCATATTTTGTCCTACTGTGCCACTAATGGCTTTTTTTTTGAAACTGAATTTGATGTTCATTCGTTACCAAATCAAATATAATGAATCGCATTTGGTTCATAAATGGCCCAAATAAGTACCTATGTGTTCCCAAAATAATTTCTGTCAATATACGAGTATACATGATCATTTGCATAATGTTTTTGGTTGAATTTTCACTTATTATTATTATTGTCGCAGCTATGTACACGTACTATTCATATAAAATAACTATTTGAACATAATGAAAATCATCGGTATCAATTAAAACCTACACCAAGTCTCTACCCATACATGCACAAAGCCAAGAGAATTTATTTATTTATTCATTTGATACGAGTACAACAAAAATCCTCATTTTCAACTTAAAAAGAATATTATTGGAGTCATATTATGTACAAAATAATTTAACTCTCGACATCAAGTCCCTAAAATATCAATTTGAATGTGTAAATTGCATTATTATTACTGATTAGGTTTTCCCCTTGAAATAATTCCAAAAAACCTTGTCATTTATTTTCAGTAGGTAAAATTGGAAGAGAGGAGCCCAAACTGGTAAATGTAAAGTAGAGTAGAGTAGAGAGAAAGTTTTTATATGAAATAGATGTGCTTTTAAATTAAAATTAGATGCAGCATGCAATACCAGTAGCATCATTACACTGCACTGCAGGGCTTGAAAATAATATCAGAGCCTCAAATTTTAACTAAGCAAAACCGCAGAATGCGTGCTGGTTTATTTTGTTAAATCAGAATTTCAGTCACACCACACAGTTAGCTAATTGCAAGCATGATGTGTACATTTTGTGGATGCTTTTGGTGAGAAAACAAATTTTGAACTAAATAAAGTTATAATTATTTTTTTTTTTTGATATTTTATGTACAGGCATTACCAAAAATGTATGTGTAGATAGAAATCCACTGTAGACTTTATTGATATTTGGTATGTTCTGAACATATAATCACGTAGAAAAATATTTAATTTTCGATTTTATTCCTTTTGCTATACTGGAGGCAGGTTTTTTTAGATTCTGTATCTTTGTTTTGCTGTTTTTTACTATAAGTTTGCAATAGTATTCTTCTAATTTTATATTCATACATCCTAAAAGCTTACATAATTCGAGAGAAAATTGAAAATTTATTCAAAATAGTAGGAGTCAAATTTTGAATTGTATTTCCCACAGACTTCTTTAAAAGCTAGTATAAAAATGCATGATGGTCGCACGTACTTGCTCTTAGGTTGTAAAAGTTGGTATATAAGAACTTGAAAATTATGAGAAAAAAAGTTTAGACGCATAAAGTACGATGTTATCAATATGCGCTAAAATAAGTTCTTTAATAGTTTTAATTGAAAAAAAAAGAAAACCATTTGAATTCGGACATTAAATTGCATTTGAAGAAAATGAAATTAAAGTTTTTGGTTCAGTTTTCTTAAAACATATGTGAGGAAAATTTTGTATGCTAATCAAAAGTATTTATTAAGATAAGATAAAATTAAAACAAAATTGTCAAAACATTTTTGAGATATCGAACAAATTTAAAACGCTGTATCTTAGACAATTTTGGCTATACGTATAAAAAATAAATTTCAAAACTGTAGAAAATTAAGTACTCTACAAGAAGTTTTAAGTATTTTTTTATTTAGATGAACAAGAAGAAATGTTAAAAATAATTTTTAAAAGAAAATTTTGGCTAGACCGTAAATTTTATAAGATATTTTGAATTGATTTGATAGTGGAGATTTTCAACGTGTTTTTTCATGAAATAAATAAGAGATATTATTTTGAATAACTTAAATGCATTTCGAAAACTATATTCAAGATGGAAGCATAGCCTAGGAAATGTATTATAAATAAAATAAGTGTTTTCTAGTTACTTGAAATAATATCTTTTATTTAGATATTTGTACCTAAAAATCAAACAGAAAACATTACTCTCAGCTCAAAAAGAAGTCGAAAAAATTGGGTTCAAGCTTTATTCAAAATGGTCCACCACTTTTGTAGAGGCAAAAAAGAGGACAGTTTTATTGTAATGTAGAAAATTTTGAGAACAAAAAACAAGTTACAAACAACTTAATTTTATTACCATTAATAAATAAGTTCTATTCAAATTAATTCTTGTATTTTTCTTTGTAATCTATTTCTTCTAAGATTTCATAATTTTCATATTTCATATAGAGAAAATAAATAATTTGGTCATATGGTTACAAGGGTGCTGAATCCAACGAGAGTTCTCTGGTCATCGTCCGGCCTGTGGTTCTCAATTTATAAGGCAATGTATGAAAAAATTGGGAACCCCTTCCTCTTCTTTTGACAGTCAAAATGACACGTTGGTCTCCCTAACAGCCCTACTATAAGTTGAAGGCCATTTCTTATTCATGGGTGTCCAAATATTATTTAAAATTTAAACAACTGCTTCAACTGTGGTATTTACAGCTAGTAATGATGGCGAAAACTTTACTGATTTTAATATATTTTCATATTTCACGTGTTCTGCATGAACATTTTAAAAAAAATTCAAATAATTTCTTATATGGGAAAAAATTGTCTATTTAACAATATGTTCTTCATTAACATATACTTATACTCAACTAACCTCGCTGAATAATTCCTCCTTCTTGTACATATATTGGAAAGGCGTAGACAAAAATTTAAGAGAAATGTTTATAAGAATACGTCCGATTGAATGGCAAAACTTTATACCATTTCAACCAGCAAAAATTAAGGTTTTAAATTGGAAAATCATGGACAAACATTGAAAAAAAAAAACAAAATATATTTCAGTTTGCGTCGTTTTAACTAAAAACTCATAATATTACCAAAATCCTTTTTAATAAATATATAAACTTCTATTTTAATCTTGGAATAATGGTTTGATAAATCAAAACCGGACATTGAGAGGACAATGCACTCAAAGGTGGACAAATAATTGTCCTCTTTAAGAAAATAATATGTAGAGGATATGGTACCAAATTTCCTTATTCAGAAACAACATTTAAAAAAACTCAAGCTTCAACTTGCTGGAAGATTAAACTGTCTATTCTTGTTATAACGGAATTTTTCGTCACTCGTGTGTTTTTAAATTTTCACAGACTCTAAAGTCCAAGTCAAACAGTCCAAGATAGCAGGCGGTCTAAAAAAAGGAAAAAAGTTCGAACTCAGATTCGAAAATTTTTATCCTCGAATAAAAATGAAAAAGTTTGTGTATTTGATTCTATCATACAACAAATGGTAATTTAACGGTTTATTTCCCACTTTCAAGTATCAGAATTCTTAGCCTGATGTCGGATTAAAATAATGCAACCAGAAAAATATCAACATTATTGAAACTATAACTTTAGATTATTTTTGATTTTTTCCAGTTTTTGAATAGTTGACCTTAAATTTGATTCGTTACTTCCAGCTGTCAAATTTATCAAATTTTGTTCAGAATCAATCGAGTCACGTAAAAAATAAAAAAAATCCGAGTCATGTGTAAAAATCGTGGCTTAAGATATTTTTAATTTTCTCCATGAAAGGTTTTTTGCGCATCAAGTTTTCAAATTTCAGTTAAAAATTAATAAGAGCAATGAATTTTGAAAACAGAAATTGTACTTAATTACGTAAAAGTTCTAAAAAAAATTGTTTGAAACTAAAAAAAACAATTTCAAAAAATTTTGAGTTTGAAGATTAATTTTCCAAAAACTGTTTACTAAAACAATTTTTTTAAAGAAAATAAAAGATGAAATTTCTGACTTTACAAAAAAGTATAATACGCTAATAGCATGGCAATTTAAGAGCTTTTTTTTTTTTAATATATTTCTTTCTTGTTAGTAAATTTATTTAAAAATAACCCCTCCTAGCTTAACGAGAGGGGTCAGAAAACACTCCTTTTTTACGACTGTTGATTTTTAATTCACGCTATAGGCTTCTGTCTTACTTAATGCGAATCACCTTCTGTACAAACTTTTTTGGTTGGACTTATGGCAAAGTTAAAGAATGAATAGTGACAGAACTCAATTTGGGACTGTTTTGGATATCCAATATGATAGTTTTTTTCTACACGAGATTAAAGAAACTACATGTATATTTTGTGTTAGCAAAACCTTATAAGAAATACAGTATAATGCAGCTGCAATAAATGCCAAAAATGCTGCAGTAAAAGTTTATTAGGTTTAAACAGAATTTTTTATATTTATTTGAGTTCCTTTTCCTATTCTTTTGTGGCAGTTACTTGTAATCTCTTGAATTTCTTAAAAAAAGCTTAAACACCTTCTGGTGTGTTCCTTAAAAAAAGTTATTTTGTATCTGACTCAGTTTCCTTAAAAAATTTCGTGCTCCGTTGAATTTTTGAACTCTCAACATGAAACAATAATAAACAAAAAATAAAAGAATTATACAAATTCTGAAGACTGAAAAACTGGGTCATAGGGATTAATTATAATTTAGGTGATGGAAAATTTAAAAAGTATCAGCTAAGGACTTTCCTGTTTTTATTTTCTCCCTGTTACCATCACATCCTAGTTATGTCTTTACAAACTGCTAACAGGCCTTTGGGCTATCAAATTTTGAATGAAAATTACTTCAACAAAAGCCATTTAAAGTCTGTTAGTTAGAAGTCAGCTCATTAGAACTGCCACCATGATGTATATAGAAGTACATTTCTAATTAATGGTATATTTCGTTTTGACTGAATTCAAAAAAAATTCTTCAATTCTTGTACTACTCTAAACGAAGTAGGTAATCCAATTAGCCATTGTTCTTAAAGCCTCAACCATTTTGAATCGCACAATTAAACTCTTGTCCAATGCAAATTAACCCAACTTTAATGATATTGTCAAGCGAAAAAGTAGAAGGTTTGCACTGCACTTGCTACTTGCTATAACACACACAAATATCCTTATCCATTAAGCAAGGCATTTATATAGAGAGACGAGTGGGACACTTCCAGCGAGTCAGCCAAGCACTGCATTATCCATTTAGTGCATTCGAAATGGAATATCACTCCATGCGTCCCATCATCGCCACCAGCACCACACTACCACCCTCCTATACTGGACCAACCGCACCGGACTTTATTTTTGTTAGCTCGAAATTCTTGGTTCTGACTGAGGCTGCCAACATAATTAACCGTCTCTCACCACCAAGTACCGCAATTACCTTATCTCTCTACTCGACTCCAGGGAATTATTATTAAAACTGTTCCACACCATTTGCTTTGGCTGCGGCTCAGTGGCAGTGGTAGTGGTAGTGGCATGGCTTTTGGGGTGAGGAAGTTGGTTTCGTACTTATCTATATTCCTCCTATACTCTCTCGAACTCAATCCGACACTCGCGTAGCTAATTTAAGGCATCAACTGGTGCCATCAACACTGTTGGAATTCCATTCTAATTGGATTTAAGGATCTGTTCAACCCCAGAATTGTTTAATTCCTACACATGCATATTCGTATGGAGTATGGTTGGGTGAGACATGACTCTTGTTCGGATTCGGACAAATAGGCCAACCGGATGTTATGGCCAAATGCGGACATCGCGTTGTGGTTTTTTTGCCGGCTTGGCCCCTTGGAGACCTTAAGCGAGATAATCAACGCAACATCAGCTTGACGCACAGCCAAATCCCCCAAAAAGGGACTTTTTTATATTTGGTTTATTTTAAATCCCCAAGGAAATGGATAGGGAAAGGATGTGCTATTCTATTTTTTTCCCTCGCGTTCATTGTTGCTATACCAATACAAACATGAAGAACGATGCAGCTGTCGTAGATCTAATCGGAGCTATAGTTTACAGTTTTGTTCCTCATTTTGTCGGGGGAATTTTCAGCGACGAATGACCTTAATGCCCCGCATCCGGAAAATCTGCAACTTTACTGTCGCGTGGTAAAATTGTCTTGGTTTCTCGTTTAGAAATTGCATACATTCAGTGTTTTGCGTCAATGATGGAACAAAAATGGTTGCTGGAATGCATCCAACAATTTTCTGTAAAATAAAAAAAAAAAAAATGGAAGGGTTTTAGTGTGTCATATCTAAGTGTTGCGCAGAAAAGCCGCCTGCAAGGCAATTGCTTGGCAAACTACTTCTGGCTTCTATATGTACGTAGTTTACGTAACTATATCCCATGATGCAGCTTCCTATCGTCGTCGTCGTTTTGTAGGTTATGTAAGTCATTTTTGGAAATCCGCTTAGGATAGTGAAACTTTTAGTTCAAGTTGAATGCATTTTAGGTTTTTCCTCGCACTCTCGCTGATAGTGGTAGTGCGGCGACTGTCGACTGGCTAGGAACAAAGCTCTAGAAACATTCTGGTTGATATATAGAGAGGACTTGGGTGCAATTTAACAGCATTGCGGCACGCTGTAAATTATGTTTAATGTCATGTTAATATTTTGTAAGGGCAACGAAAAATATGCATTCGTATCATTGGCTAAGCTTGATCATAATAATTTGGAGTTAAGGTTTTAGGGTTTTATTTTATATAAAAAAAGAAGGATTTAAATATTTAAAAAATGACAGGTTTTGAAAATTAATTTAGGGCTTAAAACTTAGCTAAAACGCTGGTTCCTTCCAGAAAATATGGTAGTTTCAAATTGGTGGTACCAATACCTTTTGAACGTTTTGTTATTTAATACAAAATGCAGGGCTACCTCAAAGTTAGATGTCTTAAGAGATTCTTAAAAATATTGTCAAGTGTGAATATTTAGGTCGTTGTTTTTATAAAAACTTGCTTAGATATCCGCATATGAACATGTGTATTTTATGGAAGTGAAACGATATCTCGGATAAGGAAATCTCTAATTATCGTGGTTTTTCATAATCCCGCAATGTCGCAATTAAAAAATCTTGCATAATGCATCAATAAATCTTGCAAATATCAACTAAAATCTCGCAATTTAAAATTTCACAAATTAAAATTTCTCTACAACATATCGTTCTCAGTTTCGCACTGAAAAATAAATATCCTGCGAACGAAAAAAAAACTTGAAAAAGGAAAAATGTTTTCATTGAATTTTATTGTTTTCCAAACTAATTTTTAACAAACAAACCAAATTACAATTTCTATGCTCTCTTTCTTGCTCTCTTAGTAAAAATTAAAATATAAGCAAAAACAATAATTATGAATAGGAAGCAATACATGTAGTAGACAAGTAGTTAGGCACTCGTTTATTTTGCATAAGTTAGTAAATCTTGCCAAATTTTATTACGTTGTTATCGTGCAAAATTTGAATTTGCAAAAATTTTACTAAAATAATTTATTTGTTGCAAAACGCAATTAAATTTTTCGAGAATACTCTTTGCGAGCTTGTAATTTGCGGGATTTTGCAATTTCGAGATTATTAAAAGTGGGAGTTTGTTATTGCGCAATTATATAAAAAGCGAAATTTTGTATTATAGAAAAATTTCATAATGCATAATTTAGAATGTGAAATTATAATTTGCGAAATTTCGTATCCAATACCTGTATTATGGGGAGCACTACGATATCCAGCAAATCAAAATTTTGAATAACAAAATTTCTCATTTTCTAAGAAAATCTTCAATAATGATTAATTCTTATAAAAAAAATACAAAATGTGTTTTATTGAGAAAAAAATGTATTTCATATTTTTGGTATATTAAATAAATTTTGTTTTTAGGCTAGCGAAATATGCTAAGCAATGCTTATTATGAGAAAAAAATATATTTCGTATTTTAGGTAAATTAAAAATATTTTCTAAAACTTCATTTATAAACAATTACAACTGAATAAACAATAAAAATGATTTTTTTTGCCTTTCTATCTCCGCTTAAGAAAATAAAATCCATGATTGTATCGCACGATCTTGCATTTATGTTCAAGATGCTAAGCTTATATAAAAATTCTATGTAAAGATATGAAAATTATGAGAGAAAAATGTTAAAAACCATGAAATCGATATACGATATCTAAATTAACTTAAACAACAAATTGAACATTTTTTAGAAAAACTTTTGGTATGTAAAACTAAAAAAAAAAAATTGCTGATCCGTTTTTGAGATATTGAATTATCAAAAATAATTTTTAAACTTTTTAAGAAATTCAAAACTTTTTTTTTTGGAATATATTTTTATCTTATGTGATATTTGTATATAAGAAAATTAGTTTGAATATTTTCAGCCGATTATGAGCAAATTAGAAAATTAAAAAAAACTTTCCATGTGAGGTACTATTAATAGTTGCTATATCAAAATTTTTATAACATAGAAGTTTTATGAAAACCATAAGAGCCGCTTTTAAGAAAATTTTGTTTTAAACATTTGTATGGAGGGTACCGTTTTTTTTTCATAAAAATAAAAATTTTCATTTGAATACTTTGGCGGTGACGTTTCTATTGTCAAAGTGGAATTGCAAAAATTTTCGAAGCTCTCGTATTTTTTTTTAATTGAATTAAAAAATCTAAGTAACTTCCTAAGAAAAACCACACAAAAACACTCATTTAATCACTTTGCACTAACACCGCAAATTGTTAGTTAAATTCATTCAAGTAAACAAGCTTAAAAAGGAAAAGAAAAAAAAAAAAAAAAAAGTTTTCTCCGTGTTGCATCGAAATCAAATTGCGGTACAACGTTTTGCCGATGAACCGCAAGCGATACTTATTCGAAATTTCACCTGAACAAAACACTACCAACAAAAAGATTTCTCATCCAAAAGCACCAAATATGGGAATAGGTGAATTATCAGTTGCTGATCTAAAAATTATCTTAAATGAGAGTCTCGAAGAAAAGCTTAAAGATTTAGTCACAAAAAATGACTTGTTAGTGCTCTCGAAAAAAAAAAAAAGAAAAACACTAATTGAAACAAAAAACAAACTGCTGCAGATAAATCCAAACACCAGAATTTTCGTTAAAGGAGACAACAAATTGCAAATCAACAATCAACTTTTTGTTTACCAAATTTCACGAGGTTTAGTTGTCAAATCAGCAGCGGAGATGTCACTCATTAGTGAACTATTTGGTGACAGTTGTTATGATTACTTTGACTGCAGCGAGGGAGCGAAGTTAGCCGTGGTTCCAAACTCTTCTTCCACTTTTGACCACCAACTGCAGCGAGCGCCATCTGGAAATCGGAGTTCACACCATGTTAGGGATAAAACACAATAGGTAAATTCTGTCGTCTGCCATAACACAATTATTTTTCAAAAATTAAATATATGTTCGTATAATATAACTGGTCTCAAAAGTAAGCTTTTACATTCCGATTTTTTTAAATATTTACAACAATTTGATGTTATAATTCTTATAGAAACTTTTATTGAAGAAAAGAATCAAAATGAATTTCTAAAATATTTCAAAGACTTTAAAGTAATGTTTACACCCGCGATAAGAGCAAATTTGCATGGAAGAGCCAGTGGGGGTATTTTATATGGGATTAAAAAATCTTTATGGGGTAATCTTATTAATTTTAAAATTATTGAATCTAAAATTATTTTTCATATGGTTAGCAACAACCTAAACTATTATATTATTCCTATTTATTTAAATTGCAATGATTGGCTAAGAGATTTCGATGAACTAGTGGAATTTATGAATAACACTTCTCTTGACAATGTGTTAATCGTCGGTGATTTAAATGCTAGAATTGGTGAATATCAAAATTCTTCCGCTAATATTTTACGAGCCCGAGCTGCACTGGCCGAGGGTAGGTGTTCTAAAGATAAAATTTATAACCGCAACGGGCGGAGTTTAACAGAATTTTTTGAAGTTTTCGGTCTATTTGTTTTAAATGGGTCTTCTAATAGTGATGCATGTGGTGAATTCACTTTTGTTAGCGGACAGGGACAATCCGTAATTGACTTTGCTGCGATTTCAGGGGACTGGCTGAACATTATCAATGACTTTGAAGTTGCACTAGTCAACTATTCGGCTCATTTCCCAATTGTAATTAAAATTCAGCTAACGGAGTTAAACCAGCAAGCTACACCTTCTAGTTTTAATAAACTGAAGTGGTCGGAGAACAATGCAACCCTCTATAGAAGCCTCCTTTCTCGGCACTTACTATCTCTGCCTCAACAATCCGCAGTCTCATCTGAAGTGGTGTGTAAAAGTATAGAGCGGGTTATAAAGACCGCAGCCCCTTTTGCGTTGAAGAGTTCACACACTTTTGTAGCTAAAAATGTATGGTTTGATAAGGATTGCAGAAATCTCCGTAAACTTTCGTTTGTTTACTTAAAACTGTTTAGAACGACCAATTCTCAATTTTTCAAAAACGTCTATCTTCGCGTTAATAATGATTTTAAAAAAATGTGCTCAGTTAAGAAAATCACCTATTTAAAAAACGTGGCTAAGAAATTGGAAAACTGCACAAACTCAAAGATATTTTGGGAGACAGTGCGTGAACTTGGTGGGCGCAATCAGGGTATAAAGTTCTCTTTAGAAGCTGAGACGTTAGCAGCTCATTTTAAAACTCTACTCTCAGCTGATGAAGACCTTCATACCTTTGATTACGCGCTACCTGATACTAGAGTCAACGAGCTGGATTTAGAATTCTCACTACCCGAATTGGAAGTAACGCTCCAAAAAATGAAAAACAGTAAGGCTCCTGGCCTAGACGGCATACCAGTCGAGTTTTTCAAAAACAGCACTATTGATTTTAAAAACTACCTCGTGTCTTTCTATAACAAATTGTACAATGATGGATGTGTCCCCAAAAGTTTCAACGAATCTGTAATTTTTGCCAGTTTTAAAAAAGGTGATGCTAATGCTGCGGAAAATTATAGGGGTATCTCAATTTTAAATTCAATTAGAAAAACTTTTACTGCAATCCTATATGAAAGACTCACAAAATGGATTGAGAATAACAATCTTTTGAACATCTTTCAAGCCGGTTTCCGCCCAGGTTTTTCAACTATGGATCATATCTTTGCTATTTCAAGCATTGCTCAACAATTTATAGATAGAAAAAAGAAATTATACACTTGCTTTGTTGATTTTAAATCTGCATTTGATAAAGTCAATAGACAAGCTTTAATATACAAACTCTCTTGTATTGGTTTGTCACGAAAGTTTCTCCAAGTGTATGCAAGTTTTACTTCGTCAACAAATGCAAGGGTATGGGACGGTATCACATTTTCAAATCGATTTGAAACAACTACAGGTGTTCCTCAAGGTTGTATCCTCAGTCCATTATTGTTTGCCCTGTTCATAGATGATGTTGGCGAGCTTCTTCCGGGTGGAGTTAATGTTGCTAACATTATAATCAAAGTCCTGTTGTACGCGGACGATCTAGTTATGCTTGCTGATAATCCTTTCACGCTACAAATGCAAATAAACCGTCTAAGTTCATTTTGCGAGTCTTGGGGCTTGCAAATTAATACCCAAAAAACTAAGATTGTTATATTTGAAAAGAGACAATCAAGAAGGCGAGCGGAAGAAAAATGGTCTCTAAACAACACACACATTGAGGTTGTACAGGAGTTTAAATATTTGGGTGTCCTGTTGACCTACAATTTAAGCTTCTTAAAGCACTCCAAAGAAAAAAGCAACGAAGCTAAATTGGCACTTAATATAATGTGGCCAAAGTTTTTTTCGAACCAAAATGTTGATTTAACGTCCAAGTACAAAGTTTTCAACGCGACAGTAAATGCATGCATGGCATATGGCGTTCAAGTCTTCGGATACACACACTTCGAAGCTTTTGAAACTGTACAAAGGAGCTTTTTTAAGAGGATATTTCGATTGCCCAACTCAACACCCAACTACGCCATATATGTAGAGTCAGGAATAGTCCCTATATATATACAAAATTTGAGGGCAAGTGCGAGCTTCATTACTAGAGTGATGAAAAGAAGTGAAACTTGTCTTCACAAAATCATTTTAAGAAAATTACTTCGAGTGAATGCTTCCCCGTTTAAAGACTGGAACGAATTAGCTTTATCTTACGAAGCAAGTTTAAACTTAACAGAAACTAATGTGACCGATTGGCAGGCTCAGTTTGCTGATTTGATTGCTAAGGTGGATCACAAAATGTTTCTGGATAATCTTTCCAGAGCATCTTCATCTACTTCAAGAGCTATTTATAGTCATTTAAACCACCAACTGCCCTCGGAAGTCTCTTACTTTAGTAATGAATTTTCAGCCTCGGTTATAAGTATTATTTTTAGAGCAAGAGTTGAAATTTTAAATTTAAACTTTGTACCTCATCGATCAGACTTGCCCCAGCTATGTGATCTATGTAACGGAAGAGTGAATGAAGATATTTACCATTTCGTTGCTGCTTGTCCTATTCTACAAGAAATTCGTCGGTTGCATTTTCGGGAAAGTTTTATATCTTTGGAAAAACTTTTTGAAATTTTAAATGGAGCAATGGGCTGGCTCAGCCTCTTTAAATATTGCCAACATGCTCTCTCTTACCGTAACAGTTTCACATATCAAACTTAGTCGATTACCCGATTATTGCAGGTAAAACCATTTTATACTTAATTTAACTATTTATTGTTTTGTTGCTGATCATACAAAATGTGATAATATTTCTTTTGTGTTTCAAATCACGTTAAAATTGATAATAATTTATAAACAGCTAATCATAACCAAATTGTGTATTATTTTGTGTTTCAAATCACGTTAAAATTGATAAAAAATTTATAAACAGCTTATCAAATTAACCAAATTGTGTAATATTTTGTGTTTCAAATCACGTTAAAATTGATATCATTGTTTTATATAAAAATATTTCTTCATATCTTTTGTTAAATTTTTTTTCTTATACGAGTATTTTAAAATTTTTGCTTTTTATTATTTCTTTTATTTTTAAATCATATTATGAAATGTCATCTCAGGCAGACGGCAGTATTGCCATGTCCTTATTCTTAAGTATAAAAATTGTTAAGCTTTATGATGAAAAAATAAAGAATCTATCTATCTATCTCTATCTACTTTGGAAATTGTAAAAAAAATTTTAAATACTGAGTTTTATAAAAGTCAAAAATGTAATTTTCAAAATATATATGTGATTTTATAACAAATTTTTTTAATTTTCATAGGAAATCCAAAAACTATTTTCTTTAAAATTTTTGTAAAAAAAAATATGTACATATATTCTTAAGAGGCTTCTCAAAAAATTATTGACATCAGAAACACCAGATAGTCGAAAAGAATAAAATGGTTCTATGGGAAGGTACCAATAATAACCATTTAAAAAAAATTATTTCCCGTCCAAAGGTAACTTTTATGAAAAGAAACTTATTGAATTTTTTAAAGGTAAGTTGTGGAGCCGTTTTTGAGAAAAATAAGAATTTGTAAAATTGCTAAAAAAAATTCGGGTTCCATTTTATTTTACGAATGCATAACATGTCATATAGTACCTTTATATCGCAAGTACAAAATTTTTAACACAAAAATAATTTGGTATAAATCTATATTGTTGCTCTATAACATGCTCTTTCTTAAGCGAAGATAAAACTGCTCTAAAACACAAGTGGCTACCTCTTTGCTATCTTGTTCCCTTTACAATAATTGACAAATAACAGTGTCGTCTAAAAGTGGGTAGGCAATGGATTCAAATATTTCAGAAAGCAACAAATACATTTTTAGTTAAAATCAAAATTGTCAAGAGAGTGGTTTATTTGTCCCTGTTAAGGTGGAAGGATAATTTTTCGAAAAAAAATTACTTGAATTACAAACATAAAATATCTAAAAACAACGGCAATATTTACTTAGTTATTTTCAAAGCCAATAAGTACCCATTTTTTTATTTCTTATTTAGATTAAGGCCGATACTGTAGATAGTTTTTGAAAAATAATTAAAAAAAAAAAAATTTGAAAAAAACTATCGTCGGCTTGAAGTATAAAGTAGCTAACTCCTATTTTGCATTTTTTGCATAGAAATATTTAAAAAAAAGTGTTTGCATTACTTAAATAAAACAAAAATTACAATTAGTATTTTTTAACATTTGTTACTACTTAATTCAGTGAAATTGAAACGATTTGATAGATTTTTGTATTTTATAGCAATTTTTGAAGTGGTCTATAATGGTCAAAAAAATGTGGAGTTAGCCGCCTTACACTCTAAGCCGACGATATAATTTTTTTTTTCAAACGAATAGTTTTTTTTTCTTTTTTAATTAAAGTTTCCTTAAATACACTTCAAGTTTTCAATTCTCTTATCAACTCATAATAAAACATTTAAAGCCTCAAATGCTAAAATGACTTTTAGTCTTTGAGAAAAATAAAAAGTAACAAAAACTAATACAAATGACAATGAGTATTGGTTTTTTGCTCTCTGCTTATATTTTGCTCATAAACATGAGCAGCTTCCAAATATATACGTATGAGCAAGAGTATGAACTAGATTTAAAAAAATAGAAATTTCACTCACAGAGTTAAAGCAAACAATGCTCACTTCAGATGCTTGAGCAGTTCTGAGCAGCTGATGAGCAATGGTAAACGTAAGGTCATGAAGAGCTCATGAGTGAACATTTCTCTGCCATTCAAAAAATCAACGTAGAACTTGGAGTTGCCACAAAATATGTTAGAAGGAACACAGAAAATTTATGGACCATCTCGGGCTAGAATCTTTGAGCCGTCTTCATATTTTTTCTGTATGTGATTTCTAGTTTTTTCACGTATATTTACCCAGAAATATTTATAATTTAGAAGATCAACAAATAATTTTGATTTCAATTCAAAAAGAAACTTTCCTTTGGCTCCAACAGTTTTATAACAAAACTAGTGTCACTTCTATATAATTAATGAAACAAATCTTGAAAGCAAACAATTAAAACAAATTATTTCCAAATTAGACAAGTAAATCCTTTTAGCGTACCCAACAAAAGAAAAAAAAAACCATTCAAGGGCTTCATAAGCTTACATTTTATGTGATTTTCTATCACCGCAGTCAACATTTGGGAAAATACAAAATGTAAGTCATAAACAGACCCACATTCACCGCAAGTAATTTGTAATTAGACTTTTGTTTAAATTACATTTCTCCTTACATTACAGTAGTTACTTACGTATTTTAGCTACATACATATGTATATATATATATATTTAGGGGCTGTATCGTGTATGTAATGTTTACATGAATGTACGAATTAAGGTAGGTATACAAAATAACTTCCCAGACAATTCGTTTTTCATGCTAGGTAGAGGTAGGTAGTCGCGTTTAATGTCATTTGTGATGCGAATCCCTTGCGCTGGCTGAGGCAATTTAAGTCTATACCAACATATATCTCTTTTTATTTAGCTCATCATCATGCTATCATTAAAAAATCATTTACACGCTTTTATTGTGTGCATATTAGCAAGGATATTTAGATGTGTGTTCACACATTGCAATTTAAGCTGCTACTACAACGGGTAACAAAAGGATAAACATTTTTTTTTTCATCTCTATACCTTCACAGAGGTGTGAGATTTACCTCAATTTAAATACAAGCCTTATACGCTTGAATATCTTTAAACATTACATGTAGACAATACAACAAAAAAACATTAGATTTTTTATTTAAAAAAGGGAATCCTCGGAGAATTCTTATAATAGAAATGCAAATTTTCGTTATCAAAATACTCAACGAAGATACAACACTTTTTTGTTTATTTTTTTTTCTTTAATTAAAGGTGGATGTACGAAAAAAAGTGCTAAATTGTATGGAAGACATTTCATGACAACACATTTACTCGTGTTTTTTTTCTGTCTTTGCTTTTAGAAGATTAAGAATCCTTTTTTTTTCTACCATTTTGAATTCAAGTAGTAAAAGAGGATCGAAAAACATAAATAACATAGATCCATTATTTTTATCTAAGGTTTTATCTTGAATTATAGCAAATTTTGAGCTTTAGGAACTTTTCCGCATTGGCGTAGCAAAGAATTTTTTTCTAAGTTGGGCAATCAGTCAGTGTTTAAAAAAACTGTACAAAATTTTTCATTTAAACAAAAATCGCCAAAAACTTTTCCACAAAAATATGTGGACTAAACAATTTTTCGGTGGTATTGATTCTTTAATAATTATATATTTAAGTTTGAGCCAACTTTGTTCGAAAGAGAACATAAAAAAGCCGCTGACAGCGACACGGTAACAATAGAACAAATTAACTCTTATTATAAGTGCTATCAAACTTCACAACTCTGCAGCAATGTCTTACGATGGGCTCTGGATCTTTGGCACCTCATATGTAGAAAATTTGAAAAAAGAAAGTGCCATCTCATTGGTTAGTAATTGGTCATAAAAGATTAATTAGTCCTAGAAATTTGTAAGCCTTAGATAGCTTGTAATAGAGGCTTAAAGTTTCTCAAGGTCACTCAAGATCACGCTTGATTTTTTTCACATTATTTTTCTAGGTTCATGTGGTATCACAACGGACCGACTTTGATCTAAGTGTGTCAGTATCAGCCACTTCTACCTTAATTAAAAAAAGTGTATAGGTGCCATTCCGCATTGGCGTAGCAAAGAATTTTTTTCTAAGTTGGGCAATCAGTCAGTGTTTAAAAAAACATTCCAAAATTTTTCATTTAAAAAAAAATCGCCAAAAACTTTTCCACAAAAATATGTGGACTAAACAATTTTTCGGTGGTATTGATTCTTTAATAATTATATATTTCAGTTTGAGCCAACTTTTTTCGAAAGAGAACATAAAAAAGCCGCTGGCAGCGACACGGTAACACTAGAACAAATTAACTCTTATTATAAGTGCTATCAAAATAAACAACTCTGCAGCAATGTCTTACGATGGGCTCTGGATCTTTGGCACCTCATATGTAGAAAATTTGAAAAAAGAAAGTGCCATCTCATTGGTTAGTAATTGGTCATAAAAGATTAATTAGTCCTAGAAATTTGTAAGCCTTAGATAGCTTGTAATAGAGGCTTAAAGTTTCTCAAGGTCACTCAAGATCACGCTTGATTTTTTTCACATTATTTTTCTAGGTTCATGTGGTATCACAACGGACCGACTTTGATCTAAGTGTGTCAGTATCAGCCACTTCTACCTTAATTAAAAAAAGTGTATAGGTGCCATCCGAACGATCTATTGATGGTCATAAAAGGTCAGCTATTTTCAGTTATTGGTCTCTCACACATATTTTTTTTATGAATTTTTAATGAATTTAAAAAAACAAATACATAACAAGGTCATAGCAATTTTCGTCACATCATTTATGGAAAATTTGCAAAAATTGTATGCCATCTGAAGGATCTCTAAATCTTTATATAGGATAAGGTAGTTTGAGAATTTGGTCGTAGGGATTTCAAATAAATTTTTATATTTTCTTTCATGGTCATCGCAATTTTTGGCATTTCATTTATGCAAAAAATTAATAGCAGCTTAAAGGCCCTATGATCTTTTATAAAAGGTCAGCTAGTTTCAGTAATTGGTCAGTTACGGATTCTCTCTTATATTTTTAAAAGTTATTTTTTCAAGGTCATGAACGTTTTTTAACATAATTATACCAATTTTTAAAAAGAAACCTGTGGCGGACCAATTACTGAAACTAAGTGACCTTTTATTATGATCTAGTTATAGTAATGTAGTACCTCGTGGCATGATGGTAAGTGCGTAGGATTTTCATGCCAAAGGTCTGGGTTCGATTTCCAGCCACTGCCACCTAAAAACAGAAATGTTTTTTTCCGAGGTACTGCCTCTTGCGAGGAATCGACAAATCCTCCAAGAGTATACTTGTCATGAATGAGTGCTTCTCATCTAGCCGTTCGGACTCGGCAAAAAATTGTAGGTCCCCTCCATTCATGCCAAAAATACGCACACAGGAATGGTTGAGAGTTGTAAGTCACTAGGCCTTAGTTCTCCACGAGCTGTTGTGCCACCAAATTTATTTAGTTTTTTTATTTAGTTGTAATAATGTATCAGACGGTATACTTTTTTGTAAAATTACGTAAATTAGGTGCTAAATATCGTTAGTGACCTTAAAACAAAAACTTGACAAAAACTCATAACTGACCGCTTACTGACTCTAGATGACCCTTTATATAGGTTTTGGGGCCTTAAGCCAAGGAATATTAGACTTTCACTTCGAAAAAATTCCGACAAAGCTGAATTTTGGTAGAGAGCTTTGTTTTGACGTCTTAAGCATTTCCTGAAAAGTTCCGTAAATTTTGGCCGCGGTTTAGTTTCTTAGCGGGGGGTTCATGGGGATAAAATTTAGTTTTTTCTTAATTTCTCAAAAACTATAAGTTTTTATTAATGCTTATATTAATGCTTATAAAATTTTCCTCAAAAAAGATTATAACACTTTTTTTCGTAGGAGCGACAGATTTCAACTGGTATTAATTTTTTTTTCTTGATTTTGCTTTTGTAAAATAGGTTTTGATCGCGTTTGTGCACGTTTTTCTCAAAATCTATTGCTCCTAGGAAAAAAAGTGTTATAATCTTTTTTGACCAAAATTTTATAAGCATTAATATTAACTCATTATTTTTTTGAAAAAAATTATATCTGCTGAGATATTACCAAAAAAACAGTTATTTTTCCATTTACAGTACAAAATAAAAAGTGTTAGTTTCATACGCTATAACTTCAAGATTAATAAACGTATAGAGTTGGTTAATAGCTCAATTTTTAGATGATTTTACTGTCTAAATGTTATTTTTTCATTATTTAGCTGTAAAAAGAAATTTCATCGAGTTGTTGAACAAAAACCAAATCACTCTCTATTTCAAGATGGCGGTCTTCCCCGGGCACCCCGAAATCTTGGGTTTTATTAAGAGGAGTTGTGGTCAGACTCAAATCGTACACAAATTTTAGCCCATCGATAAATAAAATTTTTATTAATTTTTTGACAAAATTAACTCCACCGTAAAGTCCTTGCATGATTTTCTCAGAATCTATTTTTTTTATGAAAAGAAGTATATAACTCATTTTTGTGTAGAATGACATAAGCTACAATTTGTACCTTCACATTTTTTTCAAAAAAACTTATAGTTTTTGAGAAATTTAGAAAAAAATAAATTTTACCCCCTCTAACCCCCCTAAAAAATTTAAACCCACGCCAAAATTTACGGAACTTTTCAGGAAATGCTTAAGACATCAAAACAAAGGTCTATACCAAAATTCAGCTTTGTCGGAATTTTTTCGTAGTTTTGCCATTTTTTTGTCTAATTTTCCTGGGCTACTTATAACGTGGTACTAATTTTTTTTTTTGCAAATTTTCCACACCTAAATGTGTTGCCAAAAATAGCTTGTTTAAGTAATTTGTCAGTTATATAAGTTTTTTTTTTAAGGTCACGAACGATTTTTGGCACTTCATTTGGATAATTTTACAAACAAATTTATACCATCTCATCCGTTTACTAAATCATCATAAGAGGTCAGATAGTTCCAGTTACTGGTAAGGCACAGATTTCTTTTTATGAATTTTTATCCTGATGCCAAAAATCATTCGTGACCTCGATTAAAAGCTTAAATCCTTTTTGACCAAGTACTGACCGATTAGATGGCATTTTCTTTTTTTTCCCATACATGCACCTTATGAGATGCCAAAGGTTTGAAATTAAGTTTTTTCCGAAAGTATTATGACTTTTTACAGTTTTTTTGCAGAAAAGATTTTAGTATGATGATGATGTCATTACTGTGGACAAGTGAAATAGTATCATTACCTTAGCATTGCATTATTTTTCATATAAAATCTGATGTTAATAAAATTTAAAATTGACCTAAAGACGATATTTTATGCTTTTGGCAATTTTAGTTTCTTAAAATCGAAATCCTTCTATTTTTTTCTAATTTGTACTTAATTGTAATTACCAGATTACTTACTCAAAACTGAAAATAGTTTTCTTTCCCATTGTTCTAAATTAATTTGATTAAATTTTTACGATTTTGTGAATTTGGTTGCTTGTGGGGTTGACAATATTTGAAATTTTACTATTTTTTGGCGATTTATTTCTTACGTTTTGGCGATTCCTTTTTTAACCGATCAACCTAACCTGATAAGCTAACTCGGTTTGTAAAAAATCTAAACTGGTTTAACTGGATTTTTTATTGACTTATGGCCAATGTAGGAGGCTTCACGGATAATAGTTGTGCATTCTGTAAATTCAAACAAAACGAAGGTGGATACAAATTGTTTTTATGTTTTTTCACATGTATGCAAAATTGTGCTTTCTCGGTGGCTATTAGCAATAAAAAAGTTTACTTACGATTTTTCTAAGGATGGTAGTTAATTTTCTAAAGTAAGCAGCACCCACCTCTGTCCCCTTTCCTACGCCAATGCTTTTACTGTTAGTAGAGGCTAGGTATTTTATTTATAGAAACACAAATTTTTAAACATTCTTTTATTTTGAGAAGATTTGGTTTATTGCGTTTTGATTTGCAATGTATGTATGTAAGGTACATATACAATACATATGTATCTATGTGTGAGTAATATGTATAGGCATTACAAGTTATGCATTCGTTAAAAAAAACGAAGTCTTAATTTCGATCTTTGTTACCTCGATGATAGGTAAGACGAATAAAGTAGGTCTCACAATTCTGTCTTTATAAGTCTGTCGTTGTACAACCTAAATGCCGGTATCGATTTTCGTAAACTTGGTCAAGCGTGTTTTGATCTGATATCTACATATATTTCTTGCAATCTAACATAATCTTATTGTTTTTAAAAACTGCTCACAACTATATATCTTAAAAAAACCCTATAAACTATTTTTAGTAGCTAGATGCTATCAGGCTGAAACACCATTACTTACAACTTACAACTCTCAACCATTCCTGTGTGCGTATTTTTGGCAAGAATGGAGGGGACCTACAATTTTTTGCCGAGTTCGAACGGCTAGATGAGAAGCACTTATTCAGGACAAGTATACTCTTGGAGAATTTGTCAGTTCCTCGCAAGAGGCAGTACCTCGGAGAAAAACATTTCTGTTTTTAGGTGGCAACGGCTGGGAATCGAACCCAGACCTTTGGCATGACAGTTCACGCACTAATTATCATGCCACGGGGTACTAAAAAAACAATTATTGGGTTTTAAAATATTATTCCAAAACGTTTTTTTTTTTTAAACATTATATAGGGTGGTTAAATTTTAAGGGATAATATTGATATGCTTCAATTATATATTGAACAAAATATCGGCTAAATGGCCACCGCAACCTCGGCGACACACTTCCATCAGATGGTCCAAATTTTCGATGACACTGATGCATAATTGAGGTTCTTTGCCGTTATTGTGCCGAATTATGCCATCCTTTAGCTCTTGAATTGTTGCTGGTTTATTGACGTACACCCTTTTTTCAAATAACCCCAAAGAAAGAAGTCCAACGGTGTCTAATCATATGATCTGGGTGGCCAGTTGACACGGCCATTGAATTCGTCGGTCAAAAGAGCCATTATTGTTTCGTTAGCTGTGTAGCAAGTGGAACCGTCCTATTAAAACCACATATCGTTCACATCCACATCTTCCAATTCGGGCTGTAAAAAGTTCGTTATCATCTCACGATAGCGAACACCATTCACCGTAGCTGCCTGACTGGCCTCATTTTGGAAAAAAATACGGCCCGCCAGCCCATTAACCGCACCAAACAGTTACCCTTTGTGGGTGCATTGGTTTTCGACAATCACTCTTGGATTATCATTCCCCCAAATGCGACAATTCTGCTTATTGACGAATCCACTGAGGTGAATATGTGCCTCATCACCGAAGATGATTTTCTTCGAAAATTGATCATCCATTTTCATAATAAGCCTGAATAGCTTTAACGCGTTGCTTGATTGTGTATTTTTCCATGGTTCAAATTGAATTAGTCTAAAATTTAGAAATGTCAAATGAAATGCAGATTATTAATTTTTTTATTTAATTTAAGTCAATATTTTTGAATTAAAATTGTAAATAATGTAAATGTTTTTTATTTATAATTCTAAGTAACTATAACGGAAAAATTTCAATTTCTAATTAAATGTGTAATTGAGATCCAATTACACAAAGTCATCAATATTTCTCTTTATTGAGCTTGGAAAGCTTTGAATAGATTTTTCTTTCATGTGCACCATTAAAAAGGGCTAACAAAAAACTTTAAATTATGTACAGAAAATCTTGTACCTATTAAAAAAACACAGCTATCTCATGAACGTAATATTTTTTTGTAATTAAATTTAAATGAGTTTTT
Source organism: Dasysyrphus albostriatus (assembly GCA_946251815.1). NCBI lineage: Eukaryota > Metazoa > Arthropoda > Insecta > Diptera > Syrphidae > Dasysyrphus > Dasysyrphus albostriatus. The sequence continues at coordinate 24,962,790 of OX276336.1, read as the reverse complement.
AAAACTGACTGCATGATAGTGTTCCTATCGGCAGTCAGCACTAGGTACCATTATACCATTGTCAAGTCCACATTGAATTCAGAATCTACTCTGTGTCTCATATTTTTTGCATTTTTCTCTGTGTATTTATTGCCTTAATTTCAACACGTTGTCCTCACTGTATATATGAACATCCTCGTTGTTGTCCTCAAATTCATAAATATTAATAATGAAAATCATGCTATACACAAAAAAAAAAAAAAAATAAAAATGATAACGTTAAAGTGACTGCTTCTCGTTTTATTATATTTATATTCTTATGCATACATATGTGTGTATGTTCTTTCTCTCAGATCTCAGGTTCTGAATCATTCAAGGCCACATTCAAAATTGGAACCAAAAACAAAATAACACCATCCTCATCTGCTTATACCTATATATAACCTAGACGTATACATTTAAACCAAATGTTCAATGAAAGAAATGAAAAGGGATATTACCAAAATGTACACATTTTGTCCATAACACCAATTTTATGCAGCCACACAGTGGAGCATAGCCTTTGATAAATTGGAATAATTTCTTAATAAAATTTACTTTAAATCTGTCTTAATAAACACTTGATTTTCAGCCTTGAACACTGTTATTAGAAGTTCTTAAACACCGTTCTCCATAGTCCAAAAATTATTGATAGGATATAAAGTTGAACAAGTAAATTAACTGAAATACAAAATTTGTTATATGGCACCTTTAATTTTGTATGCAGCTTTATTTTTTTTTTTAAAGCCGGAAATTAAATAAACTCCTGTCATCTAGTTTCATTTCACCACATTTATTATTTTACATATTTTTTTATTTTATTGGTTTCCTTCCAAGTGCTTTCATAGATTGCCCCACTGTATGTCAGATATAACAAGAAAATGAATTGTTATATTCCTGTGATTTTTTTTTCATTTTCATTTTATATTATGATTTTCTCTGATTTGTATGTCCTTGTCTTTATGCCAGGGACACAAGCAGAGCATTCATATGTTTTTGTCTACCACTCTATACGCAATTTCAGTATAATACCTTACACACTTATGTGTATACACAAAGGATATTATGCAAAGAGTTTTCCATTTGATTTATATGTTTTTGGCTTATTTGTAATTTCATTATGCACAAGGGTCTATATAGTGTAGGTGGAAAGTTTCAGAACAAAAGCATAAAATATTTTGATTTATCTCTCAGTTGTATAGAGTTGTTGAAGGTTTGTAGATTTTGGAGAAGGCCAATAAACGATAAGGGGAGCTTTATTAGAATATTTCCCTGTGTCACATTTTTAGTATTAAATTTTTCAAAAAAAAAGGTTGGCTGTTTCTTTTGATATGCAGAGATTGTTCAATGACAAATTGTTGACTTTGCATACAAATAAACGAATTTTTTCTTTGTCCAGTTTTTTTTTTTGTTTACTTAAAATCAATTTTATGTTTTGAGTTGGACATTCAGTTAATATGGTGGGAGAAAAAAGGCATTTGCTCAAAAATAACAAACAAAAAGCAGATTAAAGGTTAAAAATGAATTAAGTTTTGCCCGTGAATATGATATGTTATGTTGGACCTAATATCTACTTTTATACAGGGTGTTCCACAATCACTGCCGCAGAGAAAAAAACATGGGTTCATGAGGTCATTTTAAGTCGAAAACTCAAGAGGCAAATTTCTCGTTTTCGCTTCGTTTGGCAGTTTGATATGCGATATTTTTTAATCTAATTTGAAATTTGTATATAAAAATAATAATTCAAATCTGTGAAAAGCAGAATTTTGAAACAAGGACTCCACCTTGCGGTGTGCCTCTGCTAACAGATCTTCTCAAAGAAAAAGGTAGTCTTCTTTTTAAAGAAAAGTTTTGAAGCCATTTTTGAAAAAAATAATTTTTTATCCGATGGAGGCTTGGTTCTTCTTAATTTCCGATTATTTTCTCGTACATTTAAGATGGTCTCTATATCTGAATCAGTGTTGCCCCCCCAAGCGATGAAAAATGTAGTGTTTTGAATTTTAAATATTGTAAATTGTGGTGGTACCAACTGTTATACTATTTTTGGATTATGAATTTAAAAAAAAAAATATGTCAATGCAAATTACGTATGCTTTTGCAACTAAAATTTTCACTTTTTAAATCATGGGGGCAATTTGAATCCTAATTGTAATACAAAGTAATCCTTGAATGCGATAAAAATCTCCATTTTAAGTTGAAATTTAATAAGAGCATTCTACAAATACTTAAGTATTACCTCGTCCCACAATGGTTATAGCGTTGGACTATCTTGCCGAAGGTCTGGGTTCGAATCTCAACTGCTACCACCTCAAAAACACATTTTACTACCTCTTGCAAGAAACTCACAAATCCTTCAAGATTATACTTGTCATGAAAAAGTGCTTCATATCTAGCCGTTTGGACTCGGCAAAAAATTGAAGGTCCACCCCATTCCCGCAGACAACATACACAAAGAATCACAAAGCCCTGGTTCCTGGTGCCACTAAATTTATTTATTTAATTTTACAAATATTTTACTAAATTATAATGAAACATTTAATAAAAATGTAGTATTTTTGAAATATTTGACAAATGTTCGTAGTGATTTTCTAAAAAAAATAATTGTAGCAAAAACGATACAGTTGTAGTAGGAGGGCAACACTGATTTGAATTGGTATGACTTTGAGTCGCTGATTGTGTGATAAAGCGTGTTTTTCAACCACTTCTGTAACCATTTCAATTTGCAGGTCATGATGTAGAACACTATTTCTCATGTTCCTAGAGGCATTTCTAATTCCAAGAAGGATTACTTTCGAATTTTTGGATGGGTTCAGCATATTTTTTTAACAGCTCCATAGTTGAAAACTTTAAGTCCAAACGGGTTTCAATTCTTGCGTAAATAGCATTCATTTTTTTTGAAAAAATAGATAGATCAGAGTTCTTTCCTAGTAACCACTACATTTTTCTTTACTTCAAGTTTAGTTCTTCTCTTTCCACTTAAGCATTGCATCCACATTTATTCCAAAGTATTTGGCTGTATTGGACTAAGGTACTGCTGTACTGTTAAAAAGAATTGGAACATTGTTTTTTTTTTTTTGCTAGCCTTTGTTACGGATTTATCTGGCACTTATATTGCAGTATCATCAGCAAAGGTGGCCATGTTAGCGTTCTTATCCACTGGAATATCCATTGTATATAACAGATAAAAGGTTGGTCCTAGGACACTTCCTTCTGGTACACTTTAATTTTCTTTTTGATCGTAACGTACTCGTCAACTAGATTCGTAACGTAAGACTTTAGATTTCGTAATACTGCCTGGGAAGATCCCTATGGAGTTTTTAATCAAGTCCTAAGTGCCAAACCTTGTCAAAGGCTTGAGCAACATCGTAATCCGATGCAGTTGGTCTGTCATGGAAAGTTTATTTCTAAATCCAAACTGATGGCTCGGAATTAGTCTTCTTTCTTCTATTATTTTGCTTAGTCTTTTCAGAAGCAGTTTTTCGAAAACTTTTGCCATGATTGGTATAAGCGAAATAGGTCTGTAAGATGTTACTTCTGTTGGTGGCTTAGCTTGTTTAGGTATAACAATGACTTTAGCAATTTTCCAATGATGTGGCACATTTCTTAGTTTAAGGCATGCATTTATTATAAGTTGGATGTTTTTGAAGTCTATTTCTTTCAAAACCTGAACAGTTATTAGATCGTACTCTGGTGATTTTTTGTTAGACAACTTATAGGGCCCAAACACTACTCATGTCTGCATGCGCAGTCAAGGGATTGCGCATGCCAATTGAATGTGTGTGGTTTTGATTGAGTGGTTGTGCATGTGGCATGACTAATCTTAGAATTTTCTGATATTTTCTTGTTTTCGCATGCATGACTGTGTGGTGTGTGGGCAAAACTGCTCAGTTGAAGAGAAACTTTGTTTGTACCCTGTGTGTTATGATGGCGATAAATAAAAAGTTTATGACTGGATTTCTCGAGTTTTATGAAAGTCTTCCAGTTTTATAGCGAGTTAAAAGTGAGGAATATAGTAACCAAGATTTAAAAGCAAATGCTTATAAAAATGATGGCCAAATTAAAAGAAATTGAACCGGGTGCCGACCGGGAAAAAGTGACAAGAAAAATAAATATCATTTGCAGCGATTTAAAAAAAAACCAAAACGAAGCCAAAAATCAAGGCAGGAACTGAAGACATTTTTCATTCCTTGTTGAGGTATGTCAATCTGTAGGAATTCCTGGAAGACCAAAAAGACTGCTTTGAAGGAACCACCACTCTCATTCCTTATTATGTTGAAACATGTTTCTTACTTCTTTGAGCGTGACAAAAGGAATTTAATATTCGTTTTCTATCATCAAACTGTAAGGAATCTGTAGCTGTATTTGCTGGGAATGGCTTAAGAACATTCGCGAGATGTTCAGTGTTCTGTGCCTGGTTTCCGATCCAGTTACCATCTTGAGATTTTATTGGCGGGTTTTGTGTCTGTGGTCTTTTTAGGTGCTTAGCTGCTTTCATAATGAGTATTCGGTAGAAGCATCTACCGTCAGACTATTCAAAAATCTACTAAATGAATCATTTTATCATCAAACTCACTATTTTTTTTCTTTAGTTCGTTGTTGAGATCGTTAAAAACTGCCTTATCACCTGGAAATCTCGTAGGTTGCCATTTTTTTCGAGCTCTTTTCTTTTCTAGTATCAGGTCCTTTATTTCGACAGGATATTTTATTTCTTTCTTTTAAAACTGAAAAAATAGTGTTTAGTAGGTAAACCGTTATTTCAGGTTCTTAAAAGAAAAATACTAAAACGTTTGAAGATAATGGATCAAACTGTTTAGCCAAACAGACAGAATTGTTAGACCCGTTTATTTCTTAATCCCTAATATGGTAATAACAACGACAATTCTGGTCAAATCTAAAGTCAATTTTTTTGCTAGTGCAAAACTTGCCATATACATTTTACATATAGACATGCATATAGTTTGTTCCTTTGTGTCAAGTAAAAACAGCTCTGAGCGACCAATTTTAAGCTTGTTGCATAATTTTAAGTGCCTTTGAGGGATAAAATATCTAAAGCTAGATACACGAGCAGGCATATTCGCTTGAAAATAAGGACCTAGTTAAGTGCAAGGCAAATGTCTGATAAAGTTTCAACATCACCATCATCACAATTCCTTTGCTGCATAAAAGGACTTTGTCTTTCTATTGTGTTTATGCTTGCTACTGTAGGTATACTGCATATTTAGCTTAGAGTACTTAAAGAAACTAAAACCACTTGTGTACATCTACCATAATTTTTTCAATTTCCAAGTACCGACTTGTGTTTGTTTTATAGTTTAAGGCCCAAAGCACCAACAAGTATGCTTAAAAAACTTAAAACTTACTACCATATTAATTTTTTGAATCATTATTTCATGCTAACCGCCTCATAAATAAAAGCCATTTCATGTAGGCAAAAAAAAAATGTATTCCAAAACTCAGAACAAACTAAACTTTTTTTTATTTTCTATAGTTATGAACCTAAGCATCTCGTCAGTCAGCCATGGTCCTTCATTTAGTGAATCACTTTATCGACTTCAATATACGCAATCAACATTTATACTGATGATGGTCACCACTGCCGCGCCGCCGTCATTGCATCTACTACACAACACCAGCTTTTCCAACCGTTAAATTGCACCAATGATTCCATTCCATTCCATCCATCTACTCAAAGAAAAACCAAACATTGCAAAGGATCCACTCACCAGGATACACTCTCCATCACAGAGCTCTAGAGAGCTATAAATAGAGACAGGGAGAGACCGAGACTTCTACTTTTACACAATCGACTGCACAGTCATAATAATATCCGATATAACCCTATTTACCTTATATACGGTCAAAGAGATATGACGATGTGACGGCAATGCAAGCAGGGTGCTGAAATGGGCCAGGCTTTAAGGATTGCCTTCTTTCAAATAATATACAGTTTTTTTGAATTTTGTTTGTTTTGATTTTCATTGTGGTGCAATTCAAAAACTTTACGGCCCTCTTATTGCATCCACTTGGGAGTTCTTTGGCCTTAGCAAATATGAGAAGTTTTTTTGTTAGGTACCTATAGGTAGGTTGGTATATGCCATTCTCACTATATGGATTCAATATTAATAATTAACAAATTATACCAACTAAGCTTTGAAAAAATAAAATGAAAAAAATAAACCAGGAAAAAAAAGTCATAAATGAAATAAAAAGGATAACAGCACTGATGCCAAATGCAGTAAAAGGACTATAAAAAAAGTAATTTCATATGAACACTCCGTTTCACCTTTGTAAACGCAGTTATTTTTTAAATTTAAAATTATTTAAAAAATTTTTTTTTTTACAAAAATATGTGAATTATCAAACAAAGATTCACTGCGGCCAGTGCTGCCGAAAGAAATATTTTCAATAATATTTTGAAAAAATTGTGAAAAAGTGTGGTTTTTGAAACATAAATGACTGGATCAGACGAGCCTGCTCTTCTGGTTCAGGATCATTTCGTGGCTAGACATAAAAGTAAATTTAAAAAAAAAAAAAAAACAAAAATTGATTATTTACGTAAAAGTGTGAAAAAAGTACTAAAAGATGAATATAATCTAAAATTTTTTCAAATTATTAAATTATAAGAAATAAGTTTGTAAAGGGCTTGGATTGTTTTTTTTTTTTTACTATTTGTACTTGTTAGAAATTTTTCGAGCCGTAAAAATTGTGGGTTATAACCAAAAATTAAAACATTTTTTTTTAATTTTTGCTGTGTTTTTTCCAAACACAAAAAATGCAGTTTTGTTATTTTTGCATGTTTAAGGCAAATGTAGCAAAACTGCAGCTTTTGTGTTTGAAAAAAAAACGCATAACAAAAATAGAAATTTTCAGTTTTTTTTAGAAAATGTTTGGGTTATTACCAGGAGCTTTTTTGGGGAAAATCTGGAAATATAAAAAGTCATTCTTGTCAAAGTTTTTGTTGTTGAGTGAAAATAAAAGCTTTGATCTAAAACGGAGAGGAACATCGTTTACAATTTTGGAATATCGCATTTCAAACAGATACCTTCAAAACTGAATTTTAAAAATTCGTTAAAATTAAAATTAAAAATAAAATAAAATAAAATAAAATAAAATAAAATAAAATAAAATAAAATAAAATAAAATAAAATAAAATTAAATTAAATTAAATTAAACTGAATTCAATAAAATAAAATAAATAAAAAAGAGTTGACTTTAATCAAGTTAAACAGAGTGTATAATAAATGAATAAAGGAAACAGGATACTGCACATTAGCCGGCTATGTTATGATCCTTACTTGGATATAGCTACAGTAATATTGCATGTTGTGGTTGTGTAAGCGAAACATTTTGTATATACATATAGCTCCTCGCAAATGAGATTCTCTATGAAGTGGCAACAAATTATAATTTTTCATCCAGAACATCAGCACACTCACACACACACTCGTATAAAAAATAGACCAAAGAAGAGATCCGAACCACCAAAGGACACAACAACTTGGTCCTTAAAACTGAAGGAGATTATACGAAAGTCCGTTGCACGAATTAATGAATTATTCATTTGCTTTTCGCACAAAGGAGCGGTGTGTAGCTAGATATAACAACAGCATCATATAAAGCCCAGAGTCCAGGAACAGGAGTTGGGTTGGTTATTCAGACCGAGGCAATTGTCGTCAAATGAAATTACAGTCTGATATATGCAAACATTACATTTTGGCTATAGTGTGAGTGAGGTTGTATGTGTGCGATTGTGTGGTTGCATTTTCATTAGCGGGAGAATTAAAGCTGTTTATAGTCAGGCTTTAAGGAGATAGACTTTTTTTTCGATTATTGAAATTAAGTACATAGGTTAGAACTTCATAAAAACTAATATTAATTAAGTGTTTCATGTAATAGAGGGAGTTTTTTTTTTAAAAACACCGTTCATTTTTCTTAAAAACAAAAATTAATAAACCTACAAAACGAAATTCAAAGGCGAAAGATGTTCCTGTGTCCCAACTTCTAACAAGTCAAATTTTTGTAGAAGCAACAAATTGGAGAAAAACATGTACAAACGGGTGCATTACCTACTTTACCCAGGGAAGATGATGACAAACTTTTATTACAGCAAAAAAGCTTGTAGTTTTCTGCGCATTTTTCTCAAAATCTATTAATCCTAGGAAAAAAAGTGTCATAATCTTTTTTGTGGAGAGTTTTATGAGCATTAACATAAACTCACTAATTTAAAAAAAAAAACAAAAAAAATATATTTGCGGAGCCTTTTAGAAAAAAACACGTTATTTGCTCCTTTAACAAGGCAAAATCAATAAAGTTACTTTGAGAAACTATAACTTCTTAGTGGTCTTCCCTTTACCCCAGGGACCCCAAAAACTTTTACCATGCATAATTCAATTAATCATAAAATTCAAATTCATCAATTAATAAAATTTTAGTAAATTTGGCAACAAAAACCAAGAAGTTCTTGAATGATCTTCCTAAATCTATTGATTGTATGAAAGTTTTCGAGAAAAAAAAGGAAATTTTAACCCATTAAAAATTTAGCCCGCTCCAAGTTCGAATTAGTTTTTCTTTAAATGAACCAAAATATACTTTCTGCATAGTTGTTGATGCATTTGAACTTATGTCTGGCCCCAAGCAAGTCAAATTTTTGATATTTTCGATTTTTTTCGAATTTCGATTTTCTTTATTTTTTGGTTATTCTTTTTATAGATCTTTTTTTTAGAATTAATTTGTATCATTTATCTGAAGCATGAAAATTTTTGTTCAAAATTTTTGAAAAATTTCTTAAATACCTTCATCCTCTAGAAATAATAATTGAGTTGTTAGACTTCGTCTTAAACTACTTGATTCGAAAAAACATAAGTGTATAGTTTGTCTTCGACCAAAATAATCCACGTCGTTACAAGACAAATATTCCGGCGTAAGAATTGTCAATATTCCTTGATAAAAATATTTTAGTCATTATCATCAAAAAACGACTGTGAGAATTTAAGGTACACCATGGCGTATGCGTACTTTTTTGTTTTTGAAGATTTTTAAAATGTTTATACAAGTGATTTGCTTACTTGTTTGTTTTCTGAACGCTTGTTATCTTCAAATATATGTTTATTATATTTAAAAATGCCAATTTTTAGTTGGTTAACTTGGTGATATTCTTTTTTCGACTATCAAAAGGATTTCGCAATGTTGCTAGATTCAAATTTGTACACCCACTAATTGGCCATCGATAAACACCATTACATAAATTAATGATTGATGGTCATCTTTTTTTGTACCTACATATATATCTGGTGGCAGTTTCAGAAAAAAATTGATTTAAAATAAAATAAATCGCACTGGATCGCACGTACTTGCTCTGAGGAACTTTTGAAATATGCAAGTAATTGCCTACAGAAAAAACTAGAAAATTAAGAAAAAGCATTTGAATCGTCGTCCTTTTAATGGTATAAATTGCTAGCAAGATACTTAGAGCTCAAACACCAGTATGCCATTTGATTACTTGAAAAAATATAAATATATGTATAAAAAAAAATAAATTCGTTGGAGCGGCTTTTTTTTCAATTAATTTTTATATATAAAATTTTGGTTACATAGAAAAAAAATTGGTACGTAAATTTTGAGTATTTTTACTATATGTACAATTGTAGTTTCGGATTCGTGCAAGAAAGAAATTTGAGATAACAATCAAACATGACATTACGATGATAAAGAACACCAAAAAAGGAAAGGCACAATTCTGCATGTCTGTCTGCTCGTCTACAGCCTTAACGGCCCGATTGATTTTCTTCAAACTTAGTACATAGTAGTTTTTGGTAATTTTTTTTACCAATTTTACACATCATTTTTCTCAAAAACGGCTAGACAACTTTTCTTAAAAAAAATTCAATAAATTACTTTTAGTAAAGGCTTCCTCTGGGTGGAAAACTATTTTCAAAAAATGGTTATTAATGGTACCTCTCCAAAGAACAATTTTTATAATTTTCGTTTTTCTTTAAAAATGTATGACTAATTGCAATAATTTTTCATACAGAGGCTTCCAAAAACTATAAAAAGATAAAAAAATGGTTTTTGGATTTTTAATAAATATTTCATTTTTTTTTTGAAAATCAAATATTTCGAAAACGATTTGATCGATTTTTTTAAAACTCAATACTTAAGAGTTTGAGTATGAAAAAATAACGGTACCTTCCATACAAAAGTTGAGAAACCGGAAATGAAAATATTTTTTTTTCTCAAAAATGACTTCCACGATTTTGATCAATAATTTTACACTTAGCAACTATTAATAGTACCTGTCACAGAACATATTTTTTATTTTGAATTTTCTCATTATAAGCTAAATGGATTTAGACAAATTTTCCTTGTATACAAATTTCAGATAAGATAATTAATTTTTCATATCAAAATTCAAAAAAAAATAATAATAAGTTTTTGAATTTTAAAATAGAGTTTTCAAATTTTTTTTTGAAAATTCGATATTTCAAAAACGGGTTGACCAATTTTTTTCAAATTTTATTTTTATATGCACATAAGAGAATACTTAAGATAAGCATACCATACGTTTTCCTTAAAAATGTTTTAAGAATTTTATATATACAAAATTATTTTTTAAGAAAACCGGTGCAACAATTTAATTTTCTTTTAATATAGTAGTATTTAATAAAGAATTAAGATGGCTTCTTTTTTCATCTCAAATTGTCAACGAAGTTTTTTTTAACTAATTTAAATATCATATCCATGCCTTTAAATATTTTTCCCTCATAATTTCCATGTCTTTATAGGGAAAAAAATCGTATAGGAAGGGGGGGCTATTTGAATTTTGAAAATAAAAATCATACTTTATTACATAACATTTTTGAAAAAAATTGATTTGAAAGTTTTTTTTTCAAAATTTCGAGTTTGAAAATTAATTTTTCAGAAACTGTTCACTAATACAACTTAATTAAAATTAAAATCAACGAAGAGATTTCTGGCTTTCCAAAAAGGTATAGCATGGTATTGTAGATTGTACCGTTGTTTTTAAATATTTTTTTCTGTTTAAAGTTAATTTCTTAGAAAATTGCCCCTCCTGCTTAAGGGTGGGGGGGGGGGGGAAATAGACCCCCTCCCACACGATTTTTTTCTTGTCTCTTAACCCAACCTGCTCGCTCCAGCTTTTTGGTGCACCTAATACCAATCACTCTATATAATTTTCTTAAACCCTCAGCGCCTTGAATAAAAGAGTAAGCACGTGCAACCTAGTGGTTTAAAAAAAATTCAATAGACCTGTTTCGTTATGAACTGAATACTGAATTTTCAAAAAAAAAATCGTATTGTTTTTCTAAAAATCCAAAATTGATTTTTGTTTTCAAATTGCATATTTTTGAGCTCATTTGAACCTTTTAAACACTTAAACAGAAGAATTTTCTTTTCAAATTGGCTTCACATTCAAATATTATTTTATTGCTTCCATAAAATTTAAATATTTAGTATTTTTTGTATTAAAAGTCAATTTATTAGAAATTATCCTCCCTGCTTCAGACAGAAGATTGAATTTTCTCCCTTTACAATATTTTTTTTTGATGAATTACCATACACCCTGTAGTTTAAAGATTTAAGCAAAAGCAATTCAATTTTTTTTTTGCAAAAAATATTTTGTTGCATTAAGAAATAAATAAATTAAATTTGGTGGCGCAACAGCTCATGGAGTGGAGAACTCTCCATTCCTGTGTGCGTATTGTTGGCAGAAATGGAGACGACCTACAATTTTTGCCTAATCCGAACGGCTAGATGAGCAGCATTAACATTTCTTTTTTAATTGTAGAAAATTTTCTAGTTAACATTAAACCTTTTTATAATCAAAGAGTTTTTTTTAAATCCACGATTATGAGGAAAGCAGTGATTGAAATACCGCAAACTGTTCTAGAATAAGGTATACTCAGTGGTAATATGGTCAATACACGACCGGCTATTACGGTTGCCTCTTGAGTCCAGAGTGTAGACTTGATTCGAATCTTTATACTCTAAAAAATAATGGTTGCCCTGCATTTTGGAAAAAATGGACAAAAATGTAAAGCAGCGCCCACACTATGTCGATCAACATTGGTGATTTTCATTGTGGAACATTGAGCTAGTGTGTACTTGTTGATCTGTAGACTACCATTTGTTTTTAAATATTTCTGTCACAATATGTGTATTTTTTTTTTATTTGTCATCAAATTAAATGCACTGAGAGATAAAATAAAATGGACAGATGACAATTGTGTTATAAAACAAGCCCAAATTTTAAAATTATTTTTCTGTTGAACAACTTTTTTGATTGCTACCCATTTGAAATGGGGTACGTTAGAGCTAACAAAAGTTAAGGAATATTGTTGATCACACGTCCTCATTTAATCAATATCAGTTTTGGTCAATGATGTTGACTCACGCTCATGAAAGTCCACCAATTTTTGAAAATCTCTCTCTTTTTGGCAAATTACCAATCACACAAAGTTTTGTATACATCTCCAAATACCTAGTGACCATTTTATTACCATCCCTGTTTTTATTAATAGGGTTTGAGGGCGTAAAATTATGCTGAGCTGGCTACATACTTTGGAAGAAAAGAATCTTAATATAGTGAAAATGAATGATCTATTGGTGCTTAAGAGAAACATCATAACTCCATAAAATTATTCTCGCCTTTACGTCCCAGACTCTTTACAGCCAGAACCTAAACGGGTGAACCGATTTCTTTCAACTTTGGAGCATATTTTTTTTAGAGAATAAGTTCCTAACAATATTATAATGTTTAAGAAAATCAATCAGCCCTGTCGGGATCTTGCTTTATGTAAAGTGACGTAAAAAGGAAATTATTTTGTGGAGTTAACATGTTTCTAAGGAATAACACGCAGATATTATTTTTACTTTTCATGTAAGAAGAATCATTTGAAGTGTTGCTGTATTTTCATATCAACCTTTTTAATTGTAGCTTCTTACTTGCATATAAAATTATCTCTTCTCTTCTAGCTTAACTTTACTAAAGATATCTTACATAGTAATTTTGAATGAAATTTTCTATTTAGAGTACATTGATTGAACCTGAAGAATATTTAAATTAAATGTTTAAAGACTTATTAAAGGAATATGTTGGTAAATCCATATGCATATAACTTCTTTCAACTTTGATTATAATCTTGCAGGTATATATTTAGTTTCAACTAGGTTGTGGACTTGTGGCTTACCCAAATCAAAACCATCTTTACTTAATCAATTAAATTATATTTTGAAATAGCCATGATTATGGAAAATTTTAAACAAAAATCTCTAAGTACATTAAACATACACCTTACCTAATGCACATATCTTTTCAGGTATTTATATCTTACAAAATATTTGGTATCCGCTCTTGTGTATTTTAGAAAACCTTTTGAACAAATACCCTTAAATAAGCTTTTATGTGTATTTAAATCAACTCAAGCTTTAAGATATTTGGTATTAAGATATCAAAATGCATTCAGGTATCAATACATTATCCTGTTTAACTTAATTTCAGATGAAAACACATGTGTTTGAGATTATACCCATATCACCCTTGCACTTTTCGTTTCATTTGCATTTCATTATTTTTGTTAATTGAATTATAGGTTCATAATGTACATGTATATTGATGTTTAAGGAGTAGATATGCATGCAGATATACATTTTCATTTATGTGTGTGGGTTTATGATCCTATTGAGTAGCGGAGTGACCAAAGTGTTTCTTTTTTAGGTACTTTTTACTCTATAAAGCAAGTATGGACTTTATTATTATAGCAATATTACGTTTTTATATCAACGGTATAGACTTATCTATAGATATACTCATTTTATATACGAGTAAATCAACAATGTATCTACTCTTAAAAAACATAAATTCATAATTTTTCTGTCCATTTTGTATTTGAATTTTTAATATTATCTAACAGACAACATTGAAAGGGTCTTTGTTCTCAAGAATAAAGAGCATTATGATTTCCTCAATTAGAGAACATATGAAATCTATTGCTATATCTTAAATTCTAATATAAATAATTCAAATAAAATCAAATATTTTGTTTTGTAAATATACAAGTCCATTAATGAAAGCATGTTCCAGCTCTACCCATGAACATAACTCAAACTTTTAAATACCGGATACTTTATCCTTTTATCCATTTTATTTTCTCTTTTATTCTAAATATTTTTCCTCTGAATAATAAAATAAGAATTAAATATCCAAAGGATACATTTTCCAACAGCATCCTTACTTGTTTGCATCCAGTCGTCTATTTAAAGACCAAACATAAGCATATAATCATGCTTTGAATTAATTAAAAAAATTATATTTTAATGATAATTGCCCCTTAACAATCCCTGAATACATGATTTATAGGTACTTAATGCACAAACCCCATTAGTAATTATTTGTAACCTTTAAAGATATTTAGAACCTTAGAAAAAATAATGTTAATGGATATAAGATCGAAATTTACTTTAAAACATTTTGTACTTTAGAAAGGATATTATACTCTCTTATGCTCCTTGTGCAGAGAATTGTTTTAATGACATTTTATTGCATTTGTTTTCTTTGTATAATAACAAAGCATTCGAAGCCACATGCGAGTAAATGGGTTCAGGTTGAATAATGTAGGGATCAATGTTTAGTTACAAATTTTTTTATTATTTTATTAGCAGAGTTGTAAAAGAAGACACTTTGGAGCTGGTCCATAATTTGATAATTTGTAATGAATTAAAACCTTTTAACTGAAAATGTTTTTATTCTTCTGATAAAGACATTATTTGGGAATCTGGACCTTCTGAAGAATTTTCTTCGTTTTCGTTATGTCCTTGATCCTTGAATTCCTTTCTATCCGATTTCTTCTCGTAATTTTTGTTATTATTCTTCGTCTTCTTCTTCTTCTTCTTCTTCTTGTTCTTCCTCTTCTTCTTCTTCTTCTTCTTCTTCTTCTTCTTCTTCTTCTTCTTTTTCTTCTTCTTCTTCTTCTTCTTCTTCTTCTTCTTCTTCTTCTTCTTCTTCTGGAAATTGAACCCAGACCTTTGGCATGACAGTCCTACGCACTAACCATTATGCCACGATCGTTTAAAATGTATTTGGCAAGTTATGCATTCGTAAAAAAATTGCACTTGAGATTTCGGTCAGACTTGTCATAACAAAGATAGCCCAACTAACAACTTGGCTTCTATACTCCTCCATAGATGCTTTTCGTTTTCATTCAAACTATGCATACAAACATTGCATAAGACTCCATAGAGTGAAAAAGGTGACCTTTTTTCACTCCTATTGTACCTTTATGGAGTAAATTATAATAGTCTTAAAGAAGTTCACATTAAATTAAATACAAAAAAAAACTTGTTGCTAGAACCAGGAATCGAACCCGTGTCCCTCTGAACCAATTGCCTTACTCGCTTATCGCTCCACAAATCTCAGATATGCAGTTCAATGCATTAAATTGGTATCACTTTTATCAAGAATTGTCTCGTATGAGTCAAGAAGCTGGCGTTAATAAGAAAAAACTTTCTTCAAAAAAATATAATATAATAGATAAGTATGTCTATAACAAACACACATTTTTAATTAAATAAATAGAGATATAAAAGATTAATTAATTAATTAATACCCACCTTAAACATTGACAATAATAAGAAATATATGTGCTCAGGTGCTAAATTGAATACAAATTATAAAATGGCCGATTATAACTTGGCGTCACCATATTCACTTATACAAGCAATATTGAAACAAAGACTAAAATAAAGATTGTATAATAATTTTACGGGATGACTATTGAAGCGAAAGTATCTTGGTTACTTCATAAGAGTACTATAGAGACATTAAAGAAATATTGGTACATCGCTTCTTTCAAGCTGATATAATTTGCACCAGAAAATATTTAAGAATATTTAAGTAATGTTCCAATAAGAGAGCTAAGTGGAGCACTATAGAAACAAATAACACTTTAATGTCTGAAATGTGAAGCAATTTTGATAGTTGGGAGGGAAGCCAAAAAAGTGGGTTCACAATTCTCTCTGTTTGTCTGTCTGTTTTGCTACAGATAAAGTTGCTATCGGTTCGTTTTCTTAATACTAGGTAAATACATAGCAATTTTTGGTGATTCTCCCGACATGTTTTTTTTTGTCATTTTTATAGCCAAAAATAACAGAACTATACATTTTTTTTTAATGTAATTTTACAAAATCTAATTTTTCCCAAAAACGGTTAGACGACTTTTTTAAAAGAAAAAGCCAAATTTCGATAGGAAACCATTAAAAAAAAATGATAATTGATGCTAACTTTCAAAGATTTTTTTATTTTCGATTTTCTACAAAAAACATATTTACATATATGTAGTTTTAATATAATATTTCTTATGCAAAATCTTCTTTAAAAAAATATCAAATAAAAATATAGAATCTTTTAAATAAAAAAACTAAAAAATATTTTCGTTAAAAAGTTTTCAAAATAAAATATTTTTGAATTTAAAAAGCAAAAAAAAATCGTTTTTTTGTAAATTCGGTATTAAAAAAGGTTTTTAACACTTTCTAAAATATTAAAAAAATTACTTTAATGAAAAACTAACGGTACTTTACCAATTTAAAAACAACCTTTAGGTACGATTTTTGAAAAATTGTTCTCTATGCAAGGGCGTACGCATGGGAGACAGGTAGGGGCACTTCTCTTCCTAATCGCAATATGTTTCACACATTAGGCAATTTATCTTCTTTTGAAAGCATTTTAAAGCAAGGTTTTTGTACCAAAACTGTTTTTTGAATGAGGTTGCCCCCCTAACCAAAAAAACTGAATGAATTTGTTTCTCTTAGCGGAATCATACCCCCCTGTATGCTAAAGTTAAAGCGATTTACTACTGAAAATTATAAAAATTAAGGTAAGCTCATAGAGCGTTTCTTTTTTTTTCATTTTGAGGCTTCTCATTAGTGGCTGAAAGGATGGTGGAACGGATGGCCTTTAAAAATTTGAAACAAAAAAATTTTTAATTTTTAAAAAAACGTTTAAATTTTGTTTTGAAAATTCCATATCTCGAAAACGGTTCGACAATTTTGTTTGAAATTTTATTTTTTTATTAACATTATAAATACTAGATTTGGATACAAGTATTTTTCCTTAAAAATATTTTGGGAATTTACGGTATAAAAAGGTTTTTTTTTAAAACAACTCTAACGATTTTCAATAACATTTTATTAATAATAACACTTTTTTCCATTATAAATTACACATTATTGTTACTGAATAAAACATATATTTCAATTACATACTTGTAATTGGAAAAACCAATTTACAAGTTATTTGATAGTTGAAGAAATTTACTTTCAAATCATATTTGATTGAAAATTATAACAGCTTTTTGCCAATATTTGAAATAAGTCACTTTGTTAATTTTTGTATTTATAAAAAATTATATAAAACTTTATTAACAAAAGCAATAAATTAATTACATTTTTATGTATACTGATCATTGAAATAATGCTTCATTACTAATTACATTTTTATTCAATTACATAAACCTAATAAGTGACACTTATGAATTACATAATTAATAATTGAATTTCTCCAATTACATATCAAAGTAATTGAAAAAGTGTTTAGAGATTTCATTTACAAGTAATTGCAATTGAATTTTAATTTTATATTTCTCAACTCTGTGAATAACTCTACACTCGATTACCCAAAAATTTGTGAACAAGTTTAATCCCTAAAAATTCTTTCCAGCTGTCTTTAACCCACTTAATTATGTATATTTTAAAATAAGGGTAAAATATTTTAACCCCTTTATAATTACCCACTTGAATCCTAAAACACAACTATTTTCTTTCTATTTCTAGGTAAGTGTTTCATTGTGACGTTAAAATTGATCCCAATTTGTGCCCTTAAGAATCTAAATTATACTCAGGTAAGACTAGTTTGCAAAATAATATATTCTTCACCCCAATGATGAGTTATTCTAAAGGACAAATTTTGTAGTGGACTTGAATATACCTACACATACGTAAGTAGTAGCAGTGGTGCTTCAGCAAATATAGTAGATTCCAATCCAAGTTTATTGAAAACTGCTGACAATGACAAAGTTCTTAGCTTAATATATACCATCACAAGGAATTGTGTTGAGAAAAAAAAAAAAAATGTGCGTCAATTCATTTTACCACACGTGCCTCTGACGTTTACCTTGGCCATCAAGGATTAAAATTATACACAACACGAGAAATGTAATATGACACGGATAAAGAAATTGAATATTGCAAATTATTGCCACAATTGATATGAAAGAGAAGCCATAATCCATGCGAATCTGGGGATAAAACAAACGAAAACGATTCTGCTTGACAATAATGGCAGAGGTCAGATGTCGAGGCATGCGACTCGACTTATAATAGAAATATTTTTGAGCACCTTTTTATAGGGTAGTGTGGCTATAGGTATGTAGTCTTGCCTCTTGTAAAGAGAAATACGTGTTCATATATGTGTATGTATATACCTTTATATAAATGCGGTTTTATCCTTCGTGTTTGAATAAGTCAAGTGCCAATGAACGAGTTCTGGATAAAAGACAGGAGACGACGACGACGACGTAAAGCGAGAGAAAAGTACCATTTTGGTATGTGTGTGGCTTCTAACCAAAAACAAAAAAAAGGAAAAAGGACATAATAAAAGGATCAAGGGCTATGGTTAAGTTTATTACTAAGTTGTGGAGGATTATTATTAAGGCCAGACAAACACACATTTGTACTCCTTTCAATTTAAACATACACAGAGGTTATATGTGTACTTAAAAGAGTCTAATGGCGGGTGGGCTTTGAATGTGATGTGTAGATTTTTGGGGTACCCATATAATGACTATAGTATGCATAAGTTGATTTTTAATGTGTGCGTGCGTGTTTGGCTATGTGTGATGTGGTAAATTGGGTTAAATTTTGGTTGGGTTGCTTTCGGACGAATAGTTTCATTTAAATGGCTGTGATTTATATTGAAGGAAAAGTTAAAATGCTTTAATTTCAATTAAGTCAAGTATATTAATTAAATAGGTCTGTTTTGTTTTGAAACATCCGAATGAAGTTAGGTACACATAAAATTACTTAGGTCGACTGATGGAATTTTCATTTGGATACAGGCATACAAGATTGTTGAAGGTTTGAAAGTGGATGAAAAGGCTTTGAGAAACCCTGAGAACAAAAAGATGAGAAACTCATTTGGAACATTGACATTTACTTGGGAATGCCTTTAGAAAAATATTTTGGATGAGGCTTAAAAAAGTTTAATTTTTTTAATCCTTTACTCCCTACTTCGTATACAATAAAAGTACCTACCTTCTCAAGAAAAATCGAAATTTAAAATGCCTTCTCTTATGAAACTTACGATTTTTAATTTGTTTAAAGTCGAGTGCAAGAGGTGATTTCTAAGAGATTAAAGACCCTTTAAGGCTAAAAATCAGTTTTCACGTAACCAAGGTATTTTTTCAGGGTATTTTTTTAAATCCTGAAGCACATCGAACAATCCATTAAAAGTGCCTCCACTGATGTGCTCGGTTTCACTAGGTGACCCCAATGAAACCCCTGTTTCGATGAAGAAAGCCGTCTGGTGCATGTAGTCAAGATCGAGTCAATGCTGCAAACTAGAACCAGGACTGTTGTGGTAGGGGGGATGTTCGAAAATTCTACCGAAGGGTGAGGCAATCTACCCAGGGTTACGAGGCCAGAACGAAAGCCTGATGGGACTAAAGTGGGAATATGGTGGTACCAAGGGTGTACGCAAGGCGGGGCAGGCAGGGGCACTTGTCTCCTTATAAACACAGTGCATTTCATACATTAGGCAATGTGTCTGCTTTTGAAGGCATTTTAAGGCAAGATTTCTGTACCAAAACAATTTTTGAATGAGGTTATCGCTTATTAACTGAAATCCTGAATGAGTTTGCCCCCCCCTTTTTACGGAAATTCGGCGTACGCCCTTGGGTGGTACACACACATTTGGGGCTGAGGATTTGGAAATAAGACTTTTCAAGACTGATTGGGGATGATAGCCAAAATTTTGCTGTAAGACAGAACAATTCATTCAACTTGGATGACCATGGTCAAAATTTCCGTCCAGCTGACCTAAATGATTTGCGTAAATGATACCTAAGTTTAAAGCATACAAGGGTGGTGGTGCAGATGGCCTGCCAGCCGAGCTTTTCAAGGCAGGGAGATGACTTGGTCGGGAGTATACACTAACTTATTTCCAAAATTTGATCGGAGGAAAGTATGCCCGATGAATGGAACGTCGGTATAGTATGCCCCATCCCCAAGAATGGAGATCCTCTGAATTGGTCCAACTACAGAGGTCCCTGTCATCAGTACCGTGTTATCTTTTAAGACCGTTTGTCAACGATCTGATCGGCCCCTGTGTGGTTTAAGGCAGATTTTGGAAAAAAAAACCCAGGAGTTTCAAAGCGATACATACCATCTTTTTATCGATTTCAAAGTTACGTATGATAGTGTAAACAGAGACGAGTTGTACAGAGCCATGTCGCATCTCGGCATCCCTGCCAAACTCGTATGCTTGTGCAGAGTGACGATGGAGAAATCTCGCTGCTCCGTCAAAGTAGACAAGAACACCATGGAACCCTTTGATGTCGATTGTATGGGCTTAACAACGAGGTCAACCTGGTCAAAAAGCCGAAAATACCGCGGCTTGTATGGCTGAGACACGTGGAGCGTATGGACACCTACGCGCCAGCTCGACAAGTCTTTGAATCCACCCCTGATGGTCTGCGGAGCAGAGGAAGACCCCACCTAAGGTAGTGCACACAAGTGGAGACCGATCCAAGCAACTTGGAGTGCGTAACTGGAGGCAGTTAGCTTAATACCTTCACCCGACCGCCATGAAAGCAAAGCAAGTTTTGGTGATTGGTCAGCCATTTTTGAATTTAAAAATTTGTTAAATTTCGAAAAACACTGATTCATATAATACATATTTTAAAAACAACATTTACCTTTTTTTGAAATGGTGATATCTTCTTGGCGATCAACCACGGAGGACAAAAAGTGCCTAAGCCTTTGCTGTAGAAAACTGCATGATCATCAAGTTGTTTTTAAAAGTTATACTCAGTGGCGTATTTACCCTAGGGCCATGGCCCGGGTTGGCATCCTGAGTGGGGTGGCAATCAGCTTTAGGTGCAAAATGTAAAATTCCGTTACAAATGTTTATAGGGAAAATAAAGCCTTAGAGGCACCATCAAATCAAATTTATTGCTATCCGTAAAATATGGTTCTATCCTGAATTTATCACGCAAGAACTATTTAAGATCCATTCACGATCCGTTCAAATAAGTTCAAAAATTAATTGTTTCGTAAGGAGTAAGTTTCAAAAAGCCAAAGTTACGCAAGACAAAGTATCGAAGGACGAAGTTCCAAAACCCTCGGAACTTGTTGTTTCTTGAGGAATTCATTGCAGACTTAAGAAAGAGTCAAATATTTTAAAAACAGGGCTTACAAGAAATGTCAATATTTTGCAACTTCACTATTCTGTGAGGAATTTCAATGAAATTGACACAGTTTTGAGCTGAAATAAAATTGAAGTATTAATTATTTAATTAAAAAAAATATTTTCAACCGGGTGTTTCAAAACAATTTCAACATTTTGTAATTTCATTGTTTCTTGAGCGATTTCAATGAAATTGGCATTGCAGATAGCTTAAACTGAATATAAAACCTTGAATTGTCTTAGACCCACACACTGTTTGGAAAATGGGCGTATCTTATGTTTAAATAAAGATAATTGCATATAAGAACCTTCATCGGGATTTAATCCACAGATTGGATTTTTTTGGTACATATTTCCTGGGCTACATTACGATGATAAGGGAGATAAAACAAGTGGGTCCTTCAATCCTGTCTTTCTCTTTGTTTGTCTCTAGTCCAAACGGCTTGATTGATTTTCTTCAAACAGAGTACAAAGTGGTTTTTGGTCACGAAAATATGAATTTATTTAAGGAAAATTTTGGTGAAAGCATTATCTCGCGTTGTGTAGTTATGAGAAGTAGCTTTTCTACGCAGGTAAGCTCGAACAATTGACCCCTTTAAGGAAAACATTCGACGCCACACTAAAACACTTGTTTTGGTAATAAATTTGCACGATTTGCAAACGTTTTTCACGAGTAAGTCTATTCATTATAAAATGGCAAACCAAACTGAGCATAAATCAAGTGACAGCTGTCAAAAAGACCAAGTTCGAAAAAAGTATTGCCAGATTTAAAAACCACACGTCTAAAAAAACACCCTTAACTAAAAACGTCACAATTTGTCCGGAAAATAATGTTTCGAGCATTTTTTTGCTGCGTAAAATTAAGTGGAGACTTTCTTTTATCTTTTTATATTGCTTGGAAAAACAAAAATTCCTGGGAAAATTTTTTTATGGGAGATAAATTTTGTCCCGATCTGCGTACTTAGCATTAACGGCTAATGTTAAGATCAAAATTCTTAAAACCTTTTTAAAAAAAAAAAATAATCTCAGATATTTGGTTCTAGAACAATTTATTTTCTAAAACTTACCGATTTTTGAGAAATATTGCAAAACCCTATGTTTTTGACCTTTAACCCCATATATAACGGACTTAGCGGCCATTAGATAGTTGGGAACTTTTTCAGATTATAAGGAAATTTAATGCAAACGTGAATATAACTTAAATCAGGCTTTTACATTTTGTATCCCTCCTTTGGCATTTTTATGTCTATTCTTAAAATTTAAAATTTCACATTATGTAGAGGAGAAAAACAATGAATTTTTGTTTTTAGTTTTTATTTTTAATTTTTTTTTCGCGCAACGTAAATGCATAACAACAAAAACTAAAAGAACCTTTACACTTTTTTGTACGTTTTTCTTTTTTTACTTTGAAGAGTGAGAAAGTGAAGAAATACGTTTGTTTAAAAGTTTGTTTTACTTTTACTCAAACACTCTCCATAACAAAAATTATATCCTTTAAGGCCTTTTTCCCCTTTGTTTTTCAAAGAGTTTCTTTTTTTCTACTCATCTCGTTGGAAGTAACTTTTAAATGTTACATTGTTTACTTCTAATTGTTTCATTATGTGAACATTAACAAAAAAAAAAAAAAAATTACTAAGATACTTTTACTTCCTCCTTTTATTTTTTTTTATGATTTTCCTTCTTCGTAAAAGATTCCTTAATATTGTATATAGTGTAGAGGCAAAGTTCTTGGATAAGTATATAGTAATTTTATTTTTCTTAGCTTCTGGTCTTAAAAGGATAAAAATAAATGCAAATCTCTACAAGATGACGGCGAGAATACTACTTGTTGTTTCTCTTTTGTTGCGTTTCTTAAGAATTTTTAACATTATTCATTGAATTCTTCTGTAGATAGTTTACACTGAGAAAAAAAACACAACTTGTAAGATATCAGTAGACCAGTTTTTGTACTGAACAAGAATTTTAGGGGCTCGTGCTGGATTAACATGACTGACAAATGCCAATGTTTCAGCCATATTTGAGATATAAAGATGCTTTTGACAAGAGAATAGATATTTATGGGCAGAAATCCTGGCGCTTTGTCAGTGGTGTGAATGAAATTTATTAAACAAAATCATCTTTCACTGAATTTTTCCCAGGAAAAAAGTATTTTTTACTATTAAAGTTAAATGAATTTTTTCATTCAAATCAACTAACAATATCAAATCAACATCTTTATAATTGAGATGTAATTTTTTTGTTACGTGTATAAGGGCAAAGGTAACTTTTTGTTTAAGGATTTATCATTTGAAAGCTTTTAAAATTTTTAAGAATAGGAAACCCATGCTATGTAAGAATATTTTCTGAACAAAATTCAAAAATTATCAACATAATTTTTGAAGGAGCACTTCGTTTGAGCTTTTGTGTGATGCGGTTGAAAGAACTTGTGATTCTCATTTTTGGTAAAGGTTCTCTGCAAGTTTTACTTTTTCGTCTTTCCTTGTGGAGATTTATATACCAAGGTACGAAGTCAACACAACCCTGAACGAGGAAAAGAAGAAGAATAGAATTAAAAAGTAAATAAAAAAAAACAAATTACGCTTAGAAAGTGCTTCGCTGTTTAATTAAAAAATTCTTTCACAAAACTTTTACTCATTTCTTGTGGTTTTTTTTTTTGCTTCTGTTTTTGGGTTTATTTATCGTTTTCCACAAGGATGCAAGAGAATCTCAGACAGGCTTCATTTTATAACTTTATATTTTTTTAATTTTTTTTGTTGCCTCTTCGAGTGAAGGTTTTTATTTTTTCTTTATGATCTTAAGTGGATTCCAGTGATTTTTGACGAGTTGAATGCACTAGGATTGTTGTTTTTTTTTTTATATTCTTTTTATATTCAGTTGTAAACTGTGCACGACCAACTGAAAAAAATGTAGTTGGCCGTTTTGGTAATGGATATCAGGCAATTGATGCTTAATTAGGGTTCTTTTAGTAGTTTAATTAATGAGGTACTTTTAAACGGAGCAGAAAGGAAATAGCATGAAAAGGTAATGCTGTTGGAGTTGGGGGGGTGGTTATAGCAGAATAAAATTATTTTTTCACTTCAAATAATCGATAGAAAGTGAATTTTTATTTTATTTTTTTTTATAGACATTTAAAATTAATTTGTGTTGGTGAAAGGGTTTAAAAATTAGAGAAATATGAAAAGACGAAGCTTCTTTTTTTGTGTATTGGTGTATTTCAGTTTCAAAAAATAATGCATACCTGCAGGGTAAGGCAGCGTTTTTCATGCACTCTTTGTAGAATTAATATGCTCTTTTTTGTTGTTATTCTATGTTAGTCGTTTAGGTATAAAACAAAGAAAAGTGCGGGGTTAAAAAAACATCCCTGCCATATACCTGGTCCATTGCAGTTTTAAATAACTCAGAAGGTCTCTCTTCATCCAGAACAAAGCTGACTCAGTATCTTCATAAATATATTTTTTTATTTTTATCAGTTTATCCGATATTCCTGTTTTTTTAATTTAATTTTTAATGTTATCAAAAGAAGTTTTTTTATTCAATAACCAAAGGCATTAAGCTTTCTCTTTAAATGCATTTTTAATTTTTTTGTAATTTAAATAAATTAATAATAATTATCTGCAACTTGGTTGAAATTCATTTAAAATTCCATATTCTTTTAACCATCTCTCAAGCCTTGCCGAATGGACTCCTAGTGAAGGTTTTTTCTATATACATAATCCACAAGGGATATCCCTTTGTAAAGTTTCCTAATCCTCCTTTTCGGGGGATTGAAAAAATCAGTGATTTTTTATAACCTGGTTCTACTTTTTCAGATGTAGGTATACCTACGGATGAAAATTTTTGCTCAATGTTCAATTGCTTAATCTGGAGGATTTGTAATGAACTAGTACATAATATACTTTACATATATATGGTACTTTGACTTTATGCCACTTCTTTGAAATTTGTCGTCCTTTTTTTTAAGAGATCTGCTCTGTCATAAGATTACTTACTTAAATTTTGAAACATTCTGGAAGATTCTGTGACTGTGTATAGGCGATGTGTAGGTAAAATATGGCAAGTTAGGCACTCGTAAAAAAAATTGAGTTCAAGATTTTCACCAGACTTGTCATAACGATGATAGAGAAGACGAAGAAAGTGTGTCTCACAATTTTGTTTATCCGACTGTCGGTCTGTTTGGTTACAGACTTAATGGCTGGATCGATTTTCATTAAACTTGGTACATAGTTGTTTTTGATGATTCCTCCCACACTCCACACTTCTCCAAAACAACGGTTCCTGCCACACAATATTTCTTAACAATCTTAGAAAATCTAATTTTTTTTTCAAAAATGGCTTCAAAATTTGTATTAAAAAAAAATTCAATAATATTCATTTCATCAAAATTTTATTTTTGAAAATCAAATATTTTGAATTTTCATTGTTGATTTTTCTAAAACTCGATATTTTAAGGTTTCTCAATACCTTTAAATGTATTTAAAAAAAATCACTTTTTGAAAAAAAAAGGTTAAAAAACCCGTAATGAAAATATTTTTTTGTTGTTTAAATCAGCTCTTACGATTTTTGTATTTTTTTTGTATGCTTATATTTTTGGGACTACTAAAAACTATATACAAAAGACAAATCCGCAAAAGTGTATTGATGGTGTTCTTGGAACTAATAGCAACGAGACGTACATATGTCATTAGAAAGGTATTTTTGCGTGCAACAATAGTCGCTATCGCAGGACATTCCAAATCACTGTGTGAAAAAAGTCATTCGCTAACCAAGTGGTTTTGCTTTGTTGAATCTTAGTATAGGCAACATTTATAGAAACTCTGGTCCAAGCAATGCCAATAAGATGCACATAAGGCCCTTATATTTTTTTCTTAATTCCGAGATGGATAGGCATCAAATGGCTCTACATAGACAAAAAAAAATGCCCAGTATCTCCAGATTTTTATTTCACCACCTGATGACGCTATTTTCACTTTAAGATACTAATTATGGGGTTAGGGTGATTCTTATAAAACGTAGGAAAAAAATTTTAGGCTATAGATTAGATTCAGACGAAAAAAAATTGTATCAGGGGTCTATTTCCCTCCGTTCAAGCGCGAAAGGTAATTTTCTAAAAAATTGGCTGAATACAGAAAAAATTATTGAAAACAAGAACTTTAACACTTAATGCCACGCTTTAATTTCTTTTAAATCCACAATTCTATTCATTAATATGCTTTATAAATAAAGTTCCTATTATAAATACTTTTTTAAAAAATAATTTTAATCTTAAACAAATAGATTTTTTAAATAAAAATTTAAGTTTGAAATTTTTTTTTTCAAAAACTATTTATAATAAAAACATTATTTAGGAAGAATATTAAAGAATGGAATTGTGTTATCAAAAAAGTTATAGCGTGGCATTATAAGTATTTCCGTTTTTTTTTTTTTAAGTTTTTTTTATTTTAAGTTTGAACCAAATTTCTAGAAAATCAACCCTCCCGCCTAAACTATAAAACTAATTAAACCCCCCTCCTATACAATCTTTTCTCGTCTGAATCTAATCTATACATTTTGATTTTTTGCACGTATCATAAGAATAATCCTTACCCTTTAATTAGTACTTTAAAATAATAATAGGGAGACCAGGGTGTGAAATAAATATCTAAAACAAATTAGGGAAATTTTTTTAAAATGTTTTGAATCGAATGAGGGCTATCCAAGACTATGTTCAATTTAAGGACCACCCTTTATTTACATACATATGGTGTGGAAAAGGTATTTTTATGACAAATAATAGTTTTTTTTTTAATTTAATTAAAAAATCACTATTAGAAATTTGTTTGTCTGTTAGTAAATTTTGAAACAGATAATGTGAGTAATAACGCTGGTCAACAAAATTTTATTATTTTTTTGTTACAGAAGCCAGAAAGTAATTTTCTTAAGTTGTTCGGTGTTCTGAACTCGAATCTAAAATCAGAAAAATTTCAAAATAAAAAAAACATTTTTTTGCTGTTTTCAAAGTTGTATTGTTAGTGTAGTCAATTTGTGCTCTAAAAGTAGGCTTTTAGCGAATTTTATTTTGCCTGAATTCAAATCTGAGGATTACAACTAAAATTTTCTTGTCACAACATAGAAAAAAATGATGCAAACATTTATTTTTTGGGAGTTTTTCACTAATGGCTCGAAAACTGATAGTATTTGAAAATTACGTCAAAGTACGATTGAAAGTATGTAAATTCAATTTCCAATAAATTTCTGTTTAAGTTTTTTTTTCTGTGAGAACTCATTTGGACTCAAGCGCCAGCTGAAATATGCCGTATTTTTACTATTTAAGAAAATCCACTCGAAAGCACTAAATTATCATTTAAGCCTAGTATTCAGTTCGAGTGAAAATGAAATATCCATACAAAAACGCCGGTTAATTCACAGCGATGGAATTCGCAACGAGAGGTGAGTACCCAAATTCTAGAATGAAATATGAACCGATTTAATATATTTTTCACGAAATTATTTTCATTTACCAATGTACAACCACTAGGAAAAAGTATGGAGGTGTGGAAAAGTCTGACATTTGTCAAATAATTTATTTTTATTGCTACCGAAAATACAAAAATAACACAAGACACGAAAATATTTACAACAAATTACGAAATAAATAAATATTGTTCAAAAAATATTTCAAGATTCTTTCAAATAAATTTCATAAAAATCAATTTATTTTTTCCCTCAAAGTGAGTATTAAAGATTCCAAATAAAGTATCAGAAATTCACGTGAAAAACAATGATATTTTCATAATGATAATTCACGTGTATTTTAAACCGGTTTAAAATTTCCATTTCACAAGAGGTGAGTACTAGGCTTTAAAGTGAAAAATTTAAATGTCTTGTCTGTAACATGATACACTTATAGATAGAATACTTTTCTGATGGTTTTTGATTTGCTGAGTTTAAATTTGGCCTTGAAATGCAAATTTAAACCCCTGAAGTTATATTTTGGATTTTATCTCAAATAGTCAATTAAAACTGTACTTTTAGGAAAAAAAATAGTTTTCCATTTTTGTTTTCATTAAGAACCTTTTATTTGTCTTTTTTTAAAAAAACAGCTTTCCAGTTTTTCTCGCCACTGTATGTACAAAAGTTTTTAAACATAGAATTTTAAGAAAAATTGTCCGTTTTTGCCATTAAAAATTAAATAGAAAATTGTTTTTTTTTTCTAAATTCAAAAAATATTTTTTTTTGAAAATTTGATAGGTCAAAATTTTTTCAATTTAAAATTTGTACAAAAAAAAGCTGAGGCCGTTAGTGAGAAATTTCAAAATCAAGAAAACAGTTGTATGGCAGGTTTAGTACCTCATAGTTACTCAGTGTAATTTTTTTTTCAATATTAATTTACTTATTTATTTTAGTTATTATCGTACTAATTTTTACTTTACTTTACTTTACATTTACTTTTTCAAAAAATAAAATGTTTTTTAAAAATAATATAAAGAGTGATCAGAAGCCTACAGGTACCAAGTCTAAAAAAATCGACTATTTTGTTTTTGAAATACATAGATTTATGCTAATTTTTCAAAAAGAATATGTAATACTTTTGAAAAAATCCAAAAAATATCTTTATCTAAATTGTGGTACAAAAAAGCACAGTAAATATTATATTTTTGAAGCTTCTGTATACAAACAAATATTTAAGTAAATCACACATTTATCAAGAAAATCGATTTAAAAAAGTAGTTTCTCGGAATGTAGCATTAATAACAATATTTTTTGATTTTTTTAAGGAAAATTGTGAAGAAAAATAAAATTTTGTAAAATTCATCTAATCTTATAAATGAATTCATAAGGCCGGAAAATTATGATCAAATTTTTAAATTTTATGCTTAACTAAATTTTTCCCCTCCCACACTTTGCCACCTAAATAACTCTTCTCTTAGCATGATTTTGTTCTAAAACTGTCCAGAAAAAATATTTCTTAAATTGGTTTATGTATACATAATACAGGGTGTCCGCCGGGAAGGTATACTACTATTTTTGCCACCGTTTTGGTAAACATTAGTCTTGACAGTTCATTTTTATCAGTCGTGAAGTAGACTCTTGGCAAATTTATTATGGAAAAATTCTCGACAAAACCAACGTGTTTTAATCGTTAAAACATTTTATCAAAAGCAATTATCGATTACTGTGACGATGAGAAAGTTACGTGATTTTTTTTATATAAAACGTACTATTTTTCGTGTAGTGAATGATTTCAAAGAAAAAAGGTCTGTTGGTGATAAGCCCAAGCATGGACCATAACGTACTCCTAGATCGGCTGAAAATATTACTGCTGCTCAAGGAAGTGTTCCAAACAATCCATCACCCTCAATTCGACGCCGTGCTCAGGAGCTTGGTCTTCAAAGAACAACTTTGAAAACTTTTTAACGCCCACAACACATGTGGTATCAACAAGACGGTGCCACGTCGCATACAGCCAGGATTACAATGGAATTACTGTGAGACCTCTTTAAACAAACAAAGTTATTTCAAGAAATGGTGATGTTGATTGGCCTCCACGGTCACCTGATTTGAGTGCTTCGAACTTCTTTTTGTGGGATATTTGATAAGAAAAATTTATGCAAACAAACCAGAAATGCAACTCAAACAAAATATTCGTGATGAAATTAATGAAATACCGCGTGAAATGTGTGAGAATATAATGAAAAATGTGCTCAAAAGGGCTCGCATTTGTGAGACTAACGGAGGCGGACATTTACCTGATATTAAATAAAACATTTATCAATATAAGATATCCATTCTCTTTCATTTAGTCAAAAATTATAAACAAACAAAGTAGTATACCTTCCAGGCGGGCACTCTGTATATAGATTAAGGAGAAAGTTATCGGAAAAGTTTGCATCTTTAACCCTTTTTTGAACGATCAAAGGCGGTTTTAAGCAAAAATTTCTTTAAATATATGTAATTCCAAAAAGCTAAAAATAAAAATTCTTTTCTTTTGGGAACTAAACAATACTGGGCTTTAGTACTAAACTGCAAGAAAATCGAATTTCGAAAACAACTTTTTTTTTTACTGATTTCTGACTTCTAACTTTCTGAGTGAAAATAAAAATTGATTACTGGGCATTACATTTTAAAGATCTTAATTATATGTAACTACATAAAAAGCCAAATGAAAAAAATGCATCAGACAGTTTGTTGCAGCACATTTTGGAAAGCGGTCTAGTTGCTACCCTTAAAGGTCTTAACGTCCAATCTAAAATGGTTGTTGAAAAGACTGCCTCCACAGCTATATCTGGAATTATTTTAAATATTCGTGAAATTAAGTATTCAATATTCATAATCAAATTTTATTAAAAATGTCATCCCACTAAATTTTCAAACCTATAGATTCATTTTGTTTTATCTTCATTCTCAACTTTTTGTCTGATTTTTGTTCCTTTTTCTGAAACTTATTTCAACTTTTCAGATAAAATATTACGTAAGAATCTTTTCGTATTGAAGGTTCTTTTTTTTTTTTTTTTTGAAACGCCATCGCCATTTTATTTCCGCCCGATAGTTCATTGAATTAAAAAAACCAAATCCTATGGAGCTT
Source organism: Dasysyrphus albostriatus (assembly GCA_946251815.1). Classification (NCBI taxonomy): domain Eukaryota; kingdom Metazoa; phylum Arthropoda; class Insecta; order Diptera; family Syrphidae; genus Dasysyrphus; species Dasysyrphus albostriatus. Next base: position 24,931,738 of record OX276336.1, on the reverse strand, counting down.
AATAAATTCATTGTAACTTAAAATCCAGCTCCATCTATATACCTACCTACTTATAACGTAACACTCTCATCTTAAATATATAATTCCAAGGTATCCACAATTTTATCTTAGTCCTTCAAAGTTTATTTTGTATGCAGCAACACGTCTCGAGTGGGAACTTCTTTTCGAAATCACCAGGTTATATAGTCGATAAAAATGTATACCTAAGGATAATAATAAAAAAAAAGGACTATAATCGCCTTCGTCCATTAATGCCACACAAACAGAACAAAAAAGAAAGAAAGAAATTTCTACGAAAGTCATTCCATTTCTAAGAGCTTAATCCCTAACACAAAGTTCACTAAATTAGATTTTTGTGAAAATAATATTTTGCCAAGACAAACATCCTTTTTAGCTTGAGCGAAACGATAAGCGTAAATACTTATACTTCTGTCTCTTATCTCTTTTGTACCTAATTTGGTCTTAGAAAAAGCCTTCGTGCGTATAGCTCCTTTTTGTAACAAAAATTACTGAAGGAAGACCCGTGTAGCCGTGGGTGAATCCTGTTTGGAAGCAAGAAGAATATCCTACTTAAAGGAAAAACATAAGCTGCCGCATATGAGAAAACACCATCAGGGTCCTTTTATTCTTGTTAGGGAAAAATTAGTATAAGTAAACTAATTTACCGTTATTTTAGACAAAACTTTTCAAAAGTACCTACCAACATATGGGAATGATGATGGGAGGGAGGCATAGAAACAGGGACTGACAATAGTCCTAAATACATCCATACATTCATCCACCCATCTATGTACATATGCGGCTTTAATAAGGTTCAAACTTTTCAAACTTAATAATCCCTTTGTGCTCTTGAATCAACCAATTTCCCGGGTGAACGCACACATTTTCATTTTGCTATGAGTATTTATTGTTTTTCTGTAGTTTCACATCACATCTTTATGCCATAGTAGTCGTGTTTATTTATAAGCAAAGCAGTCGAGCCAGTCCATGTTGTCTACTTGGTAAAGTGAGTTCTTAAGAAAAAAGGATGTTGCGATGTTTTGCATCCGTTCATCCTGTATTAAGTTTGCTTTTTCTTTCATTGCTTCATGCAGTTGAGCTTGAATATAAGAGTTTGTTCTTCACTGAAAAAAAAAAATGGATCAGAAAGGAAATAAAAGACCTCCGCCTGGAGGAATTGGAAAATAAAATTCTAACAAGAAATAAAATCTAGCCTTATGTTATGCTAATCTATTCCTTGTTGGAGTAGACGCAGACATTTCCTGGGTTCCTTACCGTTTTGTATCCTTATTCTTGTTTTAAAAGATAAAAATCATATCTTATGAAGACAACAAGGCAAACGATGTCCATTTTGGTTTGAAAGTTTTTGTACTTTATCCTTGTTTTGCCTTTGGCATTTTGTCTGATATGGCTTGGTGCACTAGTTGAGACGGTAGTAGCTAGGGATAGATATGAACAACGCATCCTGATAATGCACATTCCTTGTGCCTCTCCATGCCAATAGATGGTGTGGTCGATCGGAATATATGTAAATGAAATACACACACACACAAATTATACACGACCAATCCAATTTGTTGGTTCGTTATTCATGTTCGAAAATGAGTAAAGTTAGAAAAAAAAAGTTTCTTTTTTTTTGTTGTACTTTGAATTATTTCTTCGTTTTACTTTTTTGCTTCTTCCTTGAAATTTATGAAGAAAAACGTTGTTTCAAAAACTTTTCCGAGGAAAAGTTTATTCGGTTTTTGTTAGTTTTTGTGACTGGCTGCAGTTGATGGGAATTAGGGTTTCTATTTTGAATTTGAATGACTTTAAAGTTGTTGATGGACATTGTCGGTTTATCGTGTTATTTGCATAAATCTTTTTCTTAGAACACACATACGTACGTAGGTATAAGGGTTTCGACTGAAATGAGGTGATATTTTATTTTTAGATTTTATGAGAAACTATGTTTTTTTTATTCGTGTACTTAGTTGAAGTTGGTTTCTATGATGGCTGTAGATGTAGTGCTAGATTCCTTGATTCCTATGATTTATTGAGTATTGGAGCTTATCCGTTCTAGAAATTTAAGAAGATTTTCAATCCAAATAATTAAGAAAAACTACACGTCTGTCTGCAATAATAAATTGGTCAATTAAACACCACTACTTTACCGAAAGTTCTTCCTTTTTAAATATTATTTGCATTGAGATCACCGGAAAAGCTTTCAAAGTTTCCTACCCTTCAATAGTCTTAGAGCCAACGACAAAAAAAGTCGAGTTATTTGCGTAACTTTATAAGTCATATCCATAATAGCCTTTGAGGGTTTTGAACCAATAACCGTTTGTCTACCTAAATTAAGAGCTGTCAAGCATGTGAAAAACTTGAAGTTAATTTTTGACATCGATTAATTTCAATGCCTTTTGGTCAGAGGGAAAAAGTGTGCATACTAGAAATATTAAGCTTGCAATTTTGAACAGTTGTTGTCATAGGTAAAACTATTTGTAGTTAGTTCCTAGGCAGATATAAAGTGGCAAATTTTTTGAAAACCACTCAGGTAAACACGGTGAACAGGTAAATAACTACAGAAAATTTGTCCTATGACAAAAATTGTTAAAAATTGCATACTAAACATTTCTTGTATACCTTCATACTTTTTCTCTCTGACCAAAAGGCAATGAATTAAATCGGTTTTAAAAACTTACGTCGAGTCTTACACTTGTCCAATAACTGTTAAAGTAGGCAGACAAACGGCTATTGCTTCAACACCTCAAAGGCTTTGTGTAACGTTGCTTGAAACAGCAGAAATCGTACATTTACAATTATTGGTGTTATTTTTTTTTACATACCATGTAATTTTGAGTTTAGCTCTATTTTAAGAAAGTAAGTACATCGCTTCTATAATGCTGTTATAATTTGCACCAGAAAATATTTAAGGAGTAAGTTATGCTCCTATAATGAATTTTCTTCCTACAAGAGAAGTTACAGGAGTGCTACAGTAACAAATAACACTTTAACGATTGTAATGCAAAACAATTATGTTAAATGGGATGGAAGTTCATTTTTGAAGAATTTATGCGCCCAACTGACATACGAAGCAAAGTAATTCCTTATGAAATATTTCTAGTTCCTATAAGAAGGTTTTTTTTTATAATACAAATTCTATATACAACTGAATTAAATCAGCCAAGTAGAAGACTTATAGTATTAAGGATTAGACTTGTTGAAGTCCTACAAATTGGTTTAATTAGTGACATAGTGAGGGCCTTTGTCATAAGCAATTTGTATTAAGTTGAGGAATTCAAGTCTTGTTGGATAAAGTTTATGGTGGATTTTTGTCAAAGAATTCATGTAAGTTAAACTAAACTTAATAAAAATTGCGTATATCAAAGGCGTGTCACTAAGTAAGCCGGACGTAATTTGTATGACTAAGACCCATAAAAAGCATTTTTGAATCACTATTTCTAGTTTCTTCATTGTTTTTTTGGAAGGTTGTGAACCAAACTGAAAGATGAAACTGTACTTATGTACGGTCTCAGTTGTTGTTCGTAGCTAATAGCTTTGAACTTTTAACAAATGGTTTAGACCAGTTCTATTTTTCATCAGCACGTTGAAACAATGGAATGCTACGTAGGTTTTATGAGAACAGCCTGTGAGTGTGGGTTGTATCTCAATAGATCGTTGAAAATTGTTGTTTTATTTTAATAAGTTTTCGTTGATATTTGATGAATGAATTCATAATTCTTCATCTTTTTTCCCAGGAAACACCCGAAAGAAAATATTTTGAGATTTTTGCTGAGCTAAACCAACTAACTCGGATTTATGATGAACCAACTCGAATATCTGACGTTGCAGGTCAATCTACCAACACACTAGTCTTACTACATCTAACAATGGTAAATACACTATAAGCACATCATCACCTCTAGGCACCATAAGACTATTGAGTCATTTCTGCTAATTTCTCATAGCTTAAACAATCCAGTTAAAGGAATAACATTAAATGGAACCCTTCGAAAAGAGGAAATATCCAACTGGGACAGTCTCAATAATTTTTCTTCTGAAACTTTAACTGGTTTCTGTGCTTCCTCTGCACTGTGATGTAGACTCCAGTGCAGATAAAGTAACAAATGTAATTGTTTTCGGGATGAGAAATTGCATTCCTAATAGGATAAAATATATCAAGCTGTTAGAGAAACCTTAGTTCGATTCGAATCAGGGTTGGAGAAGTAAGTTTTCAAATAGACAAAGCCAACGAAACTAAAGATAATCGGAATAAGTTGAAACAAGGTAGAAAGACCTACAATGTCCTTATTCATAGAACAACATTTGTTCAGGATCAGATATAAAGACAAAATTACTACAATGTAACAAAGGTAGTAAAATTTTTTGGTCATTTGTATAGAAAACTTGTCTTCGGCTCCAAGGCTCGTCTTCAATAGTTCACTCCTGCGATCAGTTCATTGAGAAAGCCAATTTAGTTGTAGCACAGTTTGCTTCTATTTTGGCGCTACCAGAGAGTGTAGTAGTGACTCCTTTCGGTGCTGCCAGAGTGTGTCATGACTCCACCTGCACTGGAGAGATTTAATGAATTCCTTGGACCAATGATATTCTTTTGCACTCGTGCAGTAGAAAGAGTTCTATAAAATCTCGGTCTTAACAAATCTGCTGGCCCAAATAATATTGTTTCCTTTACCATCTGTCCTACTCTACTAGTCTCTTTCCGAGTGAATAGAAAACAGAATTTGTCCGGGTGAATCTTCATCTCCCTCCAACTATCGACCAATTACACTTACGTCGATTTTTTTACAAAATGGAAAGGCTGACAAAATTCCCAGTTTTGGAAATATCTCGAAAAAACAAAAGCTTTTTGTTTTCAGTCAGTCTTTTGTAGTTAAAGGTCCACTTGTGATCTGATAATTGCCGAACAGCAGGACCAATCCTTAAATTTGTTTGGAAAAAGTATAATTATTGCACTTGATATCTCAGAAGCATTAAATAGAGTTAGGCATCAAGCTTTTGGTTTTTGAAAATGCGTGCATTTGTTATTGCTGAGCCTTTTTTTCGTTTCATTAGGAATTTCCGTTTGGATCGTTAAATTTATGTTGTATTTATGACCATCCAGGTAGTTAGTTTGATTTTTATAAAACAAATTTTGATATTCCTCAAGGCTCCGTTTTGTCTCCAACTCTTTTTCCCATTTTCATTAGTGATCTCTTATCTGAAAGTTATATCTTGTTAAATTGTTGCTGGCAACAGAACTTTCATTTCCCATATTTCTTGATTCTTGATAGATATATGTATATGTCTTTGGTGTTCGAGTATTCCCGAATATTTAATCCAGTGTTTCCTTTTTTATGTTGCAAAATCAGCATGTTGAACTCTAGTCACTAGTTTACTTCGCCTTGTGCCTGGATTTGGGCCAAATATGTTCTGGTCTTCTTGTACTATACTTCTAAGAAGTGTCCTAAGTGCATCGTCCTTTCAAATTCCATAATTTAGAAGCCTTCTATCGCAGCTTGTCTGCTCTAGGTTGATCATCTCAATCGATTACAAGCAATTTTGTTCCACAATTAACACATATTGAACTTAAACTTGTAGTCCCAGTTAATATTATACTTTTTCAGTTACTGCTTCTTTTCGGGACTGTCAATTCGTTCGTACTGAAAGTAACGAAGAGTTTCAAGTCTTGGTTATTCGGTTGTCATCTCGAAGGTATTGGTGTTGAGTTTTTTTATTGGAATTGCCCCTTTTTTGCTTAAGCCACTTCAAAAACTTACCTGAAAGGTACTTTTCCTTGGCTAGTTGTCATTTTGCCTTGGGGAACGTCTTATTTTAACTTGGAGCTTACTCCCTATGTAATTCGCATTTTACTCCCGGAACATAAAATCTTAAGTAACACTACATTTTATGTGGTTTTTGTTGTTTCTTTGTTTTATTTGTTAGGGCCGTAGTCTTCCAACGAGTAGCTTAAGAGTATGGTTTTCAGCCATGTTAGACCTCCGCATAACATGTGCCAGGCATAGTTATCCTCTGATTTGAAAGGGTGGTATCTTAGAATACACCCTGGCTGCAAACCATTAAGGCACGGTCCTGGACAAGAGGAGTGCGGGACAGTTCTTGGTTCGTAACTCTTCAAAATGTATGCTAATTAAGGTTGTTCAGAATCGACAAGCGTCCACAGGCTTCTAGTTGCTAAGCAACAGCAAGCCTCTACGTACGGTTTTACTGTTGAAACACCCCAATTGCTGTTGAGATCGAGGAATTTGGGAACATCAACGTTTGGCAACTTTCCATGGAGATAACGATGAGTAATTTGACAGTAAGTCATCAATGAAAAGAAGGGATTCGCCTTCGCATAAAACTAGTTCTTCAGAAGTCATGATGCTGTACAGAAGTGGTCAATTTAATTCAATTCAATTCATTTCAATTTTATTCAATTCAATTCCATTTTATTTAACTTTTATAAATTTATTAAATATTTATAATATCAAATCTGTGAAGCCTTTAGAGTAGTTTCTGCAGAATGATGTTTTGAGCCTTGAAATACTCTAACTCCAATGCTCTTCAGTGTTGGTTTGCAGTTCCCCATCAGCAGGAAAAAAGTAAAGAAAATATAATCTTAATTTGTTCTAGAGAAGAGCGTAGTATGAAAAGTTAATGGCTAAGCTATTCAATCCTCCACTTTTGAAAGCTTTCTCGACTTCTTTTCAGTCGATTATCCTTCCATTATGTTATCCTTTCTCGGCATCCAAGTATCCAACGGTAAACTCGATGGCTGTGTTGGTAAACTTTAGGAGCAAAAGTAGTACGGAATGGTTTTTCCAAAAACTGAATATTTTTCGAATAATTTGAAAGCTAGGCTGGATTTGACGGTTAAACTTTTGAGAAGTTTTGTACAGAATAAAATTTTCTATCGAAATAGATGGACCCCAGCATAAACTCCAAACTTTAAAGTCAAACGTCTTCTAAACAAGAACTTATAACTCAACAAATCTCCTAACTGCCTTCCGGCCACACACATCACAATTTGTGGTTGTCGAAAAATGCTCCAATCAATTTACATACACAAACCAGAGAAGCATCTGCAGTAAGGAATATTGCCCTTTCTCATTCCATCTGATCCCTTTTGAGCCTATAGTAACACTCAATAACAATGTCTAACATTAAAGTGTTGACAAAATACATTCCCCCTTCTCGATTCTGCATTTATTCGTTATTTAACGATAAATATCAAATTTCATAGCTCTGCCATCAAATGTTTGCCTTTATTTCGGCAGATAGGTACTTTATCAGCTCCCTATATCTCCACCTCGTCTGCGACAATCAAGAGCAATAACAATAAATTATAATTATCCTTATGGGATGACAACCGATATATTCCTTCTACCAGATGATGAACGCATATAAAAAAAAAGTAAGGAAACACCAAAAATTGCCTCTTAACATTAGACTGGGGGCGGGCTATAGAACCCTTTGAGTCGTACACTCTTACCAGTCCACTTCATCACATTGTCACTCGACATTCCGCCACATACCCACCCTATACCACTACATTTACTCCTCCTCAACAGCTGGCTTAATTCTTATAAGTCTGCCTTACTGGGACAAAGTAAAGGAGTGCGCGGGCTAGAACACCCATATTCGCTCTCCAATTTCCTGCCACTCTACTTCATTGTCACATTTTGTTATCCTTGAAACAAAAGTGGCTGCCTAGCTTTTCCTGGCTACTTGCCTGTCTGCCTGGCTGCCTGACTGCCTTCCTGCTTGGCTGCCTGCTTAGTTGGCTCTGTTTACTGGGAATTGGGATGTTGTTGGTGTAGAACTTGAACGACGACAAACTGGGAAAAACACTCATCTATCTGGAGAAATATAAGGTTGGGAAGTGAATCCTTTTTTCAACCCTTTCCCTTAAATTATAAACTCCACAGCTACAGCATGTGCCTCATTTAAAATGTTTGCGGGAGTGTACGTATGTTCGTTGGCTATATGGGACAAAGACGACAATGACAAACGAATACACATCCGTTAAAAGAGAGAAGAAAATCAGGAAACAGGCTTCACTGCGTATGCAAATTGTTCAAGTGCTGGGTTAATTCAGAAAAGGACCTTAAGGACGGAGCGGGATAAAATTAATTCGTTTTTATTCGTTGAGTATGGGGGTATGCAGACAAAGAAGGACTGCCTTTAAGAATAAACAAAAGCAATTCTACGTAAATGTGTACTATTTTTGAAGGACTTTGCTAGTTTGGTGTTATTTGGTATTTCCGATTAAGCATCAACTTACTGAGCTTAGGCTGTGATTGTAACGAAAACGACGACAAACCAACTGACATAACAACGAGTTGATATTCGAATGAACCTTTGGGATGTTTCTTTTCTTTTATTTATTTTCATTTTAATGTCATTCGATGGCTTTAATGGTTTTAATTGTGTTTTAAGGATGTGTCCCTCCTTGAAAACAAGACAAACTCCAGAAGGTTATTTCAATTTTTGGAATAGCATTGTAAATTATATCTTTGTATGTATAAAAGTTGTCTTTGGGAATTTCTCTAAGGGTATAAAAGGACTGTTTATAAGGTTGGAAGAACGCTTTATTGTAGAAATTTAGAAAACTTCTTGTTTCTTATTTTGTTGTTGTTGTTGTTGGTTGGTTGCTTTAAATGTATAACGAGTTTAAAATAATCAGTTGTTATTCTAAGTGAGTTTAAAGTATTAAAATAATTTGAAAATAGCAAGCTAGCTTTAATCTCATTATTGGATTAAATTAGTTAGAAGGCAATAAATGGAAGTTAATTGTAGATTACAGGATAATCATTGGATTAAAATTCTTAATTTATGTTTGAAGCACAAGAAGATACTAAAATTAGTTTTTTTTTTTTTGCTTAAAAGAAATTTAAGAAATTATTTAAGAAGACGACCGAAATCATATCCATCAGCGAAAATATTGACAAGTAAAGTGATTTTTGTTGTAAAAAGCAAGTAATGATGGAAATGATGAAATAAGACGAAAAAAACGTGTTATAATTTTGGGGTTGTTGTATAATAAAGTTATTTAAAAATGAATTAAAATTTAAATCTAATTTAAGAAAAAGGCTGATATAACAATATTTAAAAAGCTTTTTTTGCAAGGTCGTTAGTTATTCACTTGGTTTATGATTTTTGAGACTTGCGAGACTATATCCAACCCTGTAAGCTTTGAAGTACAAGTAACAGTCAAGTGCCCAGTACCTTGTTCTTGTACTTGTTGTTGAAAAAACAAGTACCATTTACTTCGTGCTTGAAAACACCAAGTACAAGTACTTTGTCATGTGCTTTGCTTCAAGTACATGTACGTACTTCGTACTTTATTACATCCCAGTAAATGTTCAAGTACTTTCCAAGTTCAAGTTCATTTCAAGTATATGTACTTTTCAAGTACAAGTCCATATGAAGTACAAGTACATTTTAAGTACTTTCAAGTACAATTCGTTGAATAGGCTGGTTTACGGCGCTGGTGGTCCAAAAATGTTCAGTTCTTTTTCGGCACTTTCTATTTTGTTTATTGCGTACTAATGACTCGCATAAAATCTGCCAAAAGATTACGGGAATGTAGGTTGAAAGCAGTAAAAAAAATAATACTTCGGGCGGGGGTTATTTTTCCCCCCGCTTTGACAGAAGGGTCGATGTTTTTCTTACAATTTTTGTCAAAAATATTATTGAAAAGAAACCTTTTGAAAATAAACTATGTATTAGAATAGATTTCTGGCCTCTTTAAAAATCTAAAAGACAATACAACAAGTGTTGCCGTTGTTTTTAAGTAATTTTTTTTTCAATTTTAAGTTTTTTTTTTATAAAATAGCTTCTTTAGTTCTACTTTAACTTTTGCACATGCTCTGAATTTTTTGTCAAATTCCAGACCGTTCCTATTCCTCCGATAAAATCGTTCAAAATTCTTAAAAGACTTTCTATTGTGTTCTAATCTAGTGACTACGGTATCCAATACATAACCGAGAATTTGCGCCATTGGTATTATGGCCACCTGACTGGGTGTATTTGCACCCGATTTCTGTTAGAGCTGTCAGGACGTAAAAGTAATACAAACTATTTGACATTTGCTCTGCAATTGTTTGGAAACAGGTTTGTTAGAGAACTGGACGTTCTAGCGCAGGTCTCAATTTCCAACACGAGAAAATTCATACAAAGTAAAGGCTGGTTCGCAAACGAAATATTAGCTAAGTCCGTCAATTTACCAATTTTGTGAATTTGTCCAGCTTATTTTTTTAAAAATTTGCTCCTAACAATTTGACAGTGAAGTCAGCACTACCACCCCTGAAAATAGGGTAAAATAAATAAAAAAATAAAAATAAAAAGAAAACAAAGTATGTGTGAGTTTGTAGTAAATTTGTCGTAAATTTAACCCAAAAAAAAAATTAAACAAAATTCCTCGAATTTGACAAAAAGCCCCAAAATCGATGTTTTTTCTGCTTTTTGAAAAAACAGCACTACCATATGAAAACTATTTATTCTAAGTGTTTCTTAGTATCGAATTTGTTTAAACAATTGTCGTAATATGTCTTTAAATAAGTTGTGCTGGCAAATAATTTGTCGTGCCGTTTTTTCTATACAAAAATCCTTTAATTTGACAAAAAGCCCCAAAATCTCAGTTTCTGTCTGTTTTATCTATAAATCCAGTACTGCTAAAAAAATCTAGAATACAAAATTTTCCATATGGTAGTGATGGATTTATTGACAACAAAAAAAAAATCAATTTTGGGGCTTTTTGTCAAATTCGAGGAAATTTGTTTGGAAAAAAAGCGCGACAAATTATTTTTTGACACAACTTATTTAAAGAAATATTACGACAATTGTTTGAACAAATTGCATATCAAAAAACACTTAGAATAAAAGTTTTCATATGATAGTGGATTTTTTTTTTTTTTAAAAGCAGACAAACAACGATTTATGGTTTTTTTCAAATTGAAGGATTTTTTTATTAATTTTTTTTCTTTTACGATATATTTACGACAAATTTTTTACTACAAACTCACACATACCTTGTTTTCTTTTTTTTTAGTTTATTTTACCCTATTTTCAGGGGTGGCAGTGTTAGCTTGACTATCAAGTTAGCATTACCAGGGGTTAGTTTAAAATAAAATAAGAGCGACAAATTTGTTTCTTTCACGACAAATTAACGACAGTTGATTCAATTAATGGATTCCAAAAATTTTGAAGTGGTAATGCTAACTTGACGGATATCTTTATTTCGTAGGGGGATCACAATCGACAAATACGCTCCCGTGTATGCAATGATCTTTGTGCTGTGCACGCCCCTCCCAACCTTACCTAATTTAAGTGATCTTCCAATGCGAGACATACCATCACTATACTCATGGTACCATTTGTGACCTTTCTCAAAAGCATAAATCTCAGCCTGAAGACACCCAACCTTATCCCATGTAATTTCTATGGAAAAAAAACAAAAGGGCGTTGGAGGACCTCTAATCGTTAAAATTTTGGGCTCATTTTTGTTTAGTTACACATTTTCTTGAGACCTATGTTACCAACTTCTTATGGTATTAAGAAAATCAAAGCAAGTTCGGCAAATTTGACCCACCCTAATAATGACCAAAGCTTCTATGCTTCCCAGGGCACATTTCCCTAAGTCGTAATACGCTTTTAGCTGCTGTACATCTTATGTGCTCGGAATAGGCCTGGAATATTTAGAATAATTTCCAGCCCTGCTTGTGATGAAGACTTCTGTGCCCCTCTGCTAGTCTCTGAACTTTTTTTCAATTTCTGAGATAACTAATTTTTTCTACAGCCTTTCCACACGATCGAACCATAGGTATAAGTTTGGGACAAACAATGGCCGTACACATCCACTAGCTGACCCGCGGTAGCATATCCTACCTTGTATCGAAGGTTTTTTTGCATGTGTAAAAAGCATACAGTGCACTTTTTATCCTTTTCTCTGCGTTAAGTTTCCATGTTAGCTTAGGTTAGGTTAGGTTAAAAGGGGTGATAATACGACAAGCCGCATCATCTCAATCAGATCTCGTTGGATCCGTTACGCTTTCCAGGGTGAAGGCTAAGGGGAAGTTTAAGGTGTGGGGAGCCTCCCTGAAACATCCTGAGTTCTGAATGAATTTTAGGATGTTTTTTAGTGCCAAGACTGAGATGTCATCCAGTTGGTAAAAGAAGTATTCTCCTAGGGCTTCTTTTCTGGATCTAGCTAGGCTGGGGCATTCACACAAGAAGGAAAGGGGCCCTCCTTCGCCTCTTCATCATGACACCTTTTAGATAAATCCGATGAGCTGATGCCCATTTTGTTCATGTGACGTGAGTTCCCATTGAGTTGTGGCCCGTTAGGACTCCAACTATACTTGGCCAAAGGTTACTTAAAACCCGACAAGTCTCGATGGATGAGCATCTAATATTTGCAGCTTTAAGAAACTCAGGTGTATTCATCATGTTACCTTAGAATCAAGGATTACTTCGCTATATTAAGCCCTTTGGGAAAGTTTCAAAGAAATGTCATTCAACCTTAGAATGGTATAAGGTCCTCTAATTTTCTATTTTATTGAAACTTAAAAAAGCATTTGTTCCGGATGAGTCAAAATTGAGAAATCAAATCAATAGAGAAATCATCTATGGAATTTACTACAAAACCAATGTGCATCGGTATCTCCTCTTGAATCCTTCCCTATTTTCCCAACGCTCGCACTGTGTTCAATCATTTTAAGGTTAGTCACAACCCCTTTAGTGCGTGTTTATTATAAAAAAAAAGATAATTTTTTTTTACTGAAAACATCTGCTTCTCACGCCTTTTTAGCCACTACAAAGAGATTCCAGAGGGTCAACAAAAAAATGGGTTACACAACTTTTTCATCCACACGGCCTTATTTTTGACTTCACTTCGTTGATGTCTCTCTCTGAGGAAGAATCTTAACTTTCATAGGTTTTTGTATATAAGAATATTGGTACATAAATTTACGTTTTACAGTAGAAGCTCGATATCGAGTAATGATAAAAACCACGCATGTACTCTATTTCGACAGGTTAACAAAAAGCAAAAACATTTCCTTTTTTTATAAAAGATAAATTCTTTTTAAATAAAATCTTGTGTGTTCACTATATTTGTGGATAGTTCACTATATCGAGCCTCTACTGCATTGTGTAATTAAAAGATTTTTTTCCATTCTCAGTTTTTGAGGTATTCAAATCGTTTAAAACTTGAAAATAGTCGAATAGATCAAAACACGTGTGTGTACCTACTTACCTTTCTATAAGTATCCTATAAGTTTTTCCCTTCATAATTCATTCAATTCTTTTATTAACGATCATTTTTTGATTAATATCCTTTTTATATTATTTGCAATCACAGTTAATGAGATATATCGGCAAACATCAATTAATGTCACTTTCACATGTCATGGTTTTTTCACAACCACATCCAATTGACCAATTGCCATATAAACTACATACATGTTATATTATCAGTTCAGTAGGTCTCCTAGGTCCTTCGTGTCCTTTTTATAAGGCCCTGAGCGTTTTCAACATGAAGACAAAAAAGGAAACAAAAACTACTTAACGAGAAATATCGAAAGCCTTATAATTGTGTATACAACAAATATATTAAAGCATACATATTTCTAAGTCAATATAGACATGATGTTGTGTGCTGAAAATATACTCAAACTGTGTACGATACACTCTGCATCAATTGATTGTTGAGTACAAAGTACTAAAATGCTAAGGTCCCTTACAAACTAAGCTTTTTTTCTTGTTATATCTTAAATCAATTTTCATTAAAAACAAATTTTATGAAATATGCGTTTAAGTTCTTAAAATAAAAACTATTTTAAATTCTCTGATAAATATTCTATTTTACATCCCTATTGCGGCTATCAATTATAAATAGTTAATAAATTTTAAAATTGTGTGTTTATTTGAATTTATTTTCCAGAAATTTGTAGGAACGATGTTTTTAAAATTAAATTAAAAATCTAGCTACAAGGTACCTTCCATAATAAATCTCCTTTACATTGACCTCAATCAAGTGATGCGTAGTGTATAATAGAGATATAGGCATATATTTTTTGCTTACACGCCACATGGAATTCACTAGGAGGAAAAGAAAATTAATTTTTGTATGGAAAAGAATGCCTCTCAAATTGCAAATAGTCCAAAAAGTATTCGCTCGTCGCCGCCGCCGGTTGGCCCATCTAGACCACACCATCAAAATCAGATGTCAAGCTGTGGTACTTTATCGATCATGGCCCAAAGATTTTGAAGCAATTTCCAGATAGAGGGTGAATTTCTCTTACTATATAAGATTTGGGGGTGAATAGTATGAAGCAAAAAAGCCCCACGGCCCGACCATCATCTTACCTTGTTGGCAAAACTTTCAATAGAAACGAAAATGAGAGCAAACTTTTGTTATGGTTTTTATTTTTCTTCTATTTTTTTTGTTAAGTGTAAGAAATTCACAACACGCACCGGCAACCAAAAAAAAAAAAAAAAAAAAAACACATCGACCCCAAAATTATTGTGTGTGCTGCACACTCATTCATGCACGCAAGCACGCACGCACGAATAGTCCCGTTATATTACTTTTACTGAAAACAAACTATATATAGCTCTAGAAATATAAACAAGAACTGTCTACCCTTATGCGAGTATAGAGTAGGTCTATATGGCTTGGCTGAGTATCAGAAACACTCATCCAGGCGTTCAAAGAACCACGACATTGGAATAAGAGGGCCCTTTATTACCATCTTAAATTCACATTTCAACGGTTTTGTATTTTTTTTTGCTTCTTATACGTTAAACCTGCGTCGATCTTTAAGGATTGTTTTTGTGGACTTTTTGCAAGGGAGCGAGTAGAATCAGGTAAAATTTTTCATCCAGGGGTGTACTTTCTACTTGAGGTGACTTTGAGTTTGAAGATTGGATGAATATTGAAATAAATCAGGACAAAATAATTGAACTCCCTTAAAAATTGGGGGTCTTATTCAAGAGATATGTAGTTTTAAGAAAATAACAGCTCATTGTTTCACCAACAGCTTGGTACAAAGCACATGCTGCAAGCCAGAGCTATGTGTTGAAAATTATTTCAGCGTTCAGCGGACAATAACATCAATAAAACACTTAGTATTAATCCTATAAGGCTCCCATAAAACCTTATAGAAGCATACAAACATGTACCGTAATCAATGGCCATTGTCCTTTGACATTGGCCGTTTTGATTGAATTCCATAAAAACCTTAAAATTGAATTCAATTCAATAAAAATAAAGATTATTTTACTGTGCGACATTGACTGATGTAATGTGAACCTCTCAATTTCTAAAAAATTTAAGCACCGAAGCTGCTTCAAGCATAAAAACTACATCAAACATTACAATATTGTGGGTAAAATTAATTTTCATGAGAGATCCTTGTAAATTCGTTCACAAAAAGATTTAGAAAAATATGAAAATGGACACAAAAATTTTAAAATCGTAAAAGTGGTTTTATAAAAAAATTTGTTCCTTTGAGAAGTGTTTCTAAGTGGTGTAGAAACTCCTATAAAGAGGACTAAGACTCAGAAAAATTTTATTAATTGCCATAAAATTGACTTTATTTTAAATATAATTTCTTGCCAATTTTATTTGAATATAATTTCTAGCATAATGACCGCAGCGCTTGGCTTGAGGTCTAAATTTCAATCACTCTCTCGTTCACTCTTTGCAGCATTTGAAGACGTATATCGTCAATAACGCGAGGAATATTGTTTTCAAAGTCGTCAATCGTCTCTATCGCTAATTGGTGTAGACTAGCGATAGTGACTTCACAGAAAAATAGAAAAAAGTCCTGCGGTGTTGAATCGCACGATCTTGGAGTTGGTCTCCAACAGGTGCAAGACCTGAAATTATGCACTCACCAAATGTTTCCTAAAGAATTCAACTATTGTCGCATTCTTAACTTCATAGAATGCAGTGGAATCGAATTGAATTGAATTGAGTTCAGTTGAATTGAGTTAGCCAGATAAAATCCCAATTTGGTTGGACTGAAAGCCATAAAAAGCTATATGATTGAATTGAATTTAACTGATTTGATTTAAATGTAATTGAATTGAATTGAATTGAATTAAATTGAATTGGATTTAATTAAATTTAATTGAATTTAATTGAATTGAACTTAAACCAATTTAATTGACTTGAATTGAATTAAATTGAATTGAATTGAATTGAATTGTACTGAATTGAATTGAATTGAATTGAATTGAATTGAATTGAATTGTATTGAAATAATAAGAGATTTTTTTTAAATTTGTTTCTATGATTAAAACCTTAGTAAATACGGTCCTGTAAGAGTCACACTGCTTACAAGCATAACAATGGAATTTTTGAAAATTCCATAGAAATATTCATGTCTTCTCGTTGGTTGTGTGTTGTCTCTCCTAGCGAATCATTTTACCCTGCCATTTCTGATAAGAGAGATTGCTGACTTTGGTAATGGCTATAGAGACAGGGAAAGATGTATTTCTATAATGGCACCTTTCATGGTTACTGCCAGGAATGACAAAACTTTCGTTTTCCTGTATTTTTGTGGGCTTCTGTGTGGGAGACATAAAAAAAAATAGGTAGGTAGGTCCTTCTGTGATTTTAGGTAGGATGAAGTTTATATTTTCGTGTGGATATTTGTCACTCCTCAGATGGATAGATGGTGTGACAAAATTACTTTGAACTTGTTGTGAAATAAATTGGTAGTATGCTGGTAGGTACGAGTATATCTATAGAAGTTTACCTATACCTAGAGCTAGTTGGTGTCATAAAGGACTGCGGTTGAATTATGTAAATGTAATGTAGAACATTTTCTGCCTTTTGTTTTACAAAAGTAATAAATTGGACTGATTGTGTACATATACACCAGGTAGGTAGATATATGGAAAATGAAAGAATAGGTGTAATGAAAGGAACATCTTGATCTTCCTTGCATTTCTTAAAGTCGTAAAATACAGCAGGATGTTATTAATATTCAAGAGAATTTTGGCCAAGAGAAGAGGGGGATGAAGATGGAGATGGAGATGGATATTATTATATAGCAACCATTATCTTGTCATAGCCAAGGCAAGAGATGTTGAAGAACTCAATTATGAGTGTGAGCTTCTATATTCCCCTATAAATTTGCTTACATTTATAATTAACTCTCTTCTCGCAATGAAAAATACTTCACCTGGGTTTTTGTGTGTGGTAGTTGATGTTTATTTGGGTCACCATTTTGCCTATTACCTCTCACTTCCTTCATGAAACTAGAAAATTGTTTAGGGAAGTCAGAAATTTTTGGTTTGATCCCTACGCAAAAGTGAGTTGAAAAGGATAAAGGCAAGAATTTGATGCTAGAAAGCTGAAATATAATATTTGTTTCCAGAAATGTATCTTCATACTTATGATCTAGTCATAGTTAAACAAGGAAAGAGTCGAAAGTAAAACTGAAGAGAGTAGTTGTTATCTGGCCGTAAGAAAATTCTTTATCAAATTTAACTCAAGTGGATTGTAAAGCATGAGTAAATTTTGAAGAGGCTTCTCTTTTGACAAACTCCTAGAACAATAATTAAGAAATTTGGTTTTTTGTTTGTATAAATTTAACCTTTGTCCCTGGCACTATCTGTTGGATTTTTCAACAAGAGTAGAGCAAGATACTTTTACATGAATTAAAGACCAATTCAAAATAAGTTTAGACACAGTTAAGGGTTAACGCACGGAAACGTTTTTCCAAATAAAAAATAATTTGGTGTCGCGAGAGCATTTTCATCAATGGCAATAGATAGGTAAATAAGAAAATTAAAATTTGGTAGCACAACAGCTCGTGGAGAATCAGGGCCTAGTGACTTACTACTCTCAACGATTCCTATGTGGGTGTTGTTGGCAGGAACGGAGGGGACCTACAATTCTTTGCCTAGTCTGAATGGCTACACGAGATTCACTTATTCATGACAAGTATACTCTCGGTGGATTTGTCAGTTCCTCGCAAGAGGAAGCACCTTGGGAAAAATATTTATGCTTGGAAATAGATAGTTTTTCTAAAAATATTTGACATTTTTTCCGCAGGAAGCATTAGTTATAGATTTGCGTTTATGTATGCTGCGTGAAGAACCATCCTACTAGATGTTTAGCCTGAAATATCTTATTTTATCTTGAATAATATGATTTTGAAAGCTTTTTTATCTAGCCAAAGGCTTTTTGGTTGATGACTATAAACAAGTTTTTTTATTTACACAAGAAACAGCGTTGTTTTTTTTTTATGTTCGTTTTTCTATATTTAATAGAATGCCCTGAAGTTATGAGCTATTATCTTTATTATCTAATTGACCATCAGTTAAATGTCCTAATTTGAGAGCCTTAAGGAAACGATTATGATTATTTTTATTTGCGGAAGGAAGTTTCAAAGTATTGACATATGAGTTAAACACTGAGAAAAAAAATTATTTTTATATTTTCTTGAGTAAGAGTTTTTTGTGAAGGAAAAGTTTTTGAGCACCTGAAGGTTATTTAAATTATTTTCCAATGGAACACCTTCAACCGAATGTAAAGAAAAAACTTATTTGTTTACTTTGTTTAATTTTAAATGTTTTTGTCAAAAAAGCTTACGTTTTCTGGTCTCATTTTTGTACGTCTATTATGTACCTTGTTATTTGCGAAATTGAAAAAAAGTCATTTATGTTTTGATAGAAATGAAAATAGAAAATGGGCTCCCATATATTTTTTTTTTAATTTAATTTTGTGTCCATAGAATTTGTTTACCACATGTGTCTTTTGACTTGCGATATAGTAACTACAGGGCAAATTTTGGATTCGTACAGAAAAAAAATTGGAAAAAATTTCAATTTCAAACATGACATTTCGATGATAGAAAACAAAAGAAAAGCGGGTGGTACAATTCTGTCTGTCTGTCAAAATATCGAGCTACAGCCTAGTCTACTGAAGCAATTTTCTTAAAATTTTGAACTTATGGTTTCTTGTGATTTTCCAGAGGGAAATTGAATTTTTTTAGCTCCAAAAATAACGTTACTTGCTTTACAAATGGAAAGCTTATTTATCTCAAAAACGGCTCTAACGATTTTGATTTAAGTCAAAATTTGTATGCGAAAGCTCTTTTTAAATGTTAATAATAAACAATAAATTTTAGATTTCTGAAAGCATATAATATCTAGGTCCAAAAATGTATTTTAATCATACTCAAATTGGCATACAAAAACTTTTTCTTAAATGTCATTCAAATTTTATATATAAAAATTTAGTTTTTAATAAAATCGGTCCAATGATTTATTTTTTTTTTTAACATTTATATTTTTTTTCAGTAATCATCTTATCTAGTTGTTTATGAATTAAAAGAACGATTTTAGTGCTTTTTTATATTTTTATATTTATTTTTATATTTACATTCATAAATTAAAAGTTTTTAATTTAATTTTATTTTAGAATACACAATAACGGTGCCTGCCATGTATAGCATTAATCATAATCGTATTTTGCTCAAAAACTGCTCCACAATTTTTTCATAAAAAATTCAATAAACTTATTTTAGTACAGAATACCTTTGGGTGGGAAACCATTTTTCAAAAACTCGGTATACTGCTACCTCTCGAAGAACAATTTTTAGTTTCAGTTTTCTTTAAAATGGTTTGGCTTAAGTATTATAATAATTTATTTTTGCACAGAAGTTTCTGAAAAATATAAATAGTATTTTGTACCAAAATATTTTTTGGAAAAACTATTAACATTGCTTAGAAGCTTCTGTATAAAAAAAACCATTTTCAAGAAAATCTACGATACAAAAATTGTTCTTTTGGGAGGTCCATCAACAACCATTTTTGGTAAATGGTTTCCCATCCAAAGGTAGTTTTTACTAAAAGAAATTTTTTGAATTTTTATTAGGAAAAATGGTGGAGCCATTTTTGAAAATAGTAAAATTATGTAAAATTCCTAAAAAAAAAACTGTACAGATGGTACCGTTATTTTTCGTTCTAAAATAATTGAAAAAAACGTATGGATAGAATCAGCAAAAACCACTTAGTATCAACCTTAAAAAAATCGGCCCAGCCGTTTAGGCTGTAGCCGAATACACAGACAGACGGACAGATTATTGCCACCCTATCATCGTAATGTCATGTGTGATTGTTATCTCGAAATTGTTTTTTGCACGAATCCAAAACATGCCTCATATGGAGTACCTATATCGTGAGCAAAAAAACATTTTCCTTAACGGGTTTTTAACTTTTGAAGGGAGTTTTCTGTTATCCTTGCATAAAATTAAATTTTGTTTTTAAATACTTTAGTAAGTTTTAACAAAATACTTAGCGTTTCAACAAAGTCCATCATGTCGTTTTTGAAGTATTTGATCTCCAAAAAAAATGTTGAAATATTCTTCAAAAATACAAAATAAAAAGTTTTAAAAAAATTTGGTTCTCAATACAATTTATATTTTTTAGAAAAAAATTGAAAATAAAAAATTGTTTTTTGTGAGGTACCGCTAAAATCCCTTTTTTTGAAAAATGGGTTTCCACCAAAAGAAGAAGTCATTTATTTATCATTGAAATTCATGCAAAAATAGAAATTAATGCGAAAAAAATCAATTAAAAATAGTAAAGAACTTATAATCCAGTCAATTTGTTCTCAAAAAGCGAGCAAATTGTCGGGTAGTGCTACAAGAATACGAATTTACTGGATTTTTTGAATGACGTGAGATATGAATAAGGGTATTTGAAATATTTAAAAAGAATTTTGAAGTAAAATTTTCATACTTTAGAATGACTATAAGCATTTTTCGAAAAAAGATTACCTCGACAAAAAATATAACTCGAAATTTGCATAAAAACGTATTTTTTTAATAACTTTAGATTCAAATATCTCTTAAACGTGGCATGCTAGAGCAAGAACAGATAAGAACTCAGCACAGACCACCAGAAAAATATATCTTGGTTCATAATTGAGGCAAAAAGTAAAATCCACTTTCGAGTGGATTTTCGAAAACAGTAAAAATACGTCAATTTTCAACTAGCGCTTGAGTCCGAATGGATTGTCGCACAAAAAATTTTAAAAATAAATTTATTAAAAATTGTACTTTAAAGGTAGGTATTTTGATGTAATTTTCAAATAATAAGTAGTTTTCGAGCCATTAGTTAAAAACACCCAAAAATACATTTTTGAAGCATTTTCTGCATTTTTTCCATGTTACGTCAAAAAATCTTAGTCGCAAGCCTCAGATTCGTATCCAACATCCCCGCAAAAAATAAAAGAGGAGTAAAATCAAAACTACCGCACAATTTGCATAGTAAAAATACAACATGATTGGACCATTAGCTATATTTTTTTTTAAATAATTTTTATATGTAGGTAATGTAAAAATTTCAAAACATTTTTGAGAATCAAGAATGGTGTGCAAATTTTAAATTAATCAAACTATCAGCTGTTGCAAAATATAGAGTTTTCATAAAAATATATTTTTAATTTTTTTTAACACACATTTTGTTTTGTTTTAAAGTTTGCTAGTTATACACTTTTAGTTTTTTGGAAGTTTTTGCATGAAAATATTATT
This sequence comes from Dasysyrphus albostriatus, assembly GCA_946251815.1. Taxonomy (NCBI): domain Eukaryota; kingdom Metazoa; phylum Arthropoda; class Insecta; order Diptera; family Syrphidae; genus Dasysyrphus; species Dasysyrphus albostriatus. The sequence goes on along the minus strand of OX276336.1, from coordinate 24,910,196 downwards.
TAAATACGGTTTAGAAATAAAATATTACATTCAAAATCAACTAAAGAATTCATGGGGAAACATGGTTAATAGTTGTTAAGTGCAATCAAAATCGTACTCGTCATTTTTTTGAATAATTGTATCTTTTTCAACGTTTTTCAACATATGTATGGAAGGTAGCCACAGTACAAACTTGATTTACGCAACTAATAGAAATTGGGGCACTTGCAATAACCGAGGTTGTTGCACTTACTGGGTTGTATATTTTTTTTTTTGATACAAGTTATAGTTGAAACAGCTTATTTTCTTATAGATAAGGACAATGTTATGAACTTTAGTGAAACCAAATCAAACAATTATTTTTGAACATATTTTTATTAAATACGAAAACGAAATGTTCGAAATATATATGTACAAAAATTAATATGTGATACCTACAGAATATTATAGAGTCAAGACGTGCTTTAAATAAAGTGTTGCGAAAATTGAGGAGTTGCACGAATCGAGGGTCTCGTAAATCAAGTTCATACTGTACAAGTATTTTTGAATAACCGTTAAATATTTCTTTTTAATATTCTAAAAGTGCTAAAAACCGTGAAATAGAAAATTTAAAAAAATCAACTTAACTTTTCGAGAACAACAAACAACAAGATAAAAATAATTTTTAAACTTCAAAAATTAATTTTTTTTCAAAATTTTTGAATACAATATCTTCTATTAAAAATTTAAGAAGCTCCTGCTAAACAAAATCGAAACAAAATTGTTCTTGGAAAGGTACCTAATATCATAGACTAGCTAATAATTAATTATTAGTAAGTCTATGCTACTACATACTTGCCCTACATATATGTAGTCTCTATAAAAACAAGTGAATAGTAAACTTTCCTTTCTTTTATTTCCACTTTAAAAATTGAGTTAACAAAAGAAAAATCAATACCTTACCAGACGTAAATCAAATATCTTCTATGCAGCATTCTTTTTTCTTCTAAAAATATTCACCATAACCCTTTTACAGTTTATCTCTTCTTAAAATGCTTTATCATTCAAAGATAAATTAAAAAAGTATGTCACGTTAACACAAGTCATCAAAAGACCAACCATGTAATGATTTTAAAATAAAACACAAATTTCCCTTTTGTTTAATATTTTCCCGCTGAGTCATCATGATTTTCTGCAAAATACCAAATATCTCCTTCCAACCAAATCGTTTTCTAATTTCCTGTCACACACTTACATATATGTATGCGCATATCCTTGATATAGTTTATGTCACATGTGTAGTTAAACCTGTTGTCATGTTAAATATGTATACATAGATGTGTGTGTGTATATAAAGCTCATTTTAGTCAATTAATATAGAACCTAAGTTATTAAAACTTCTTAAGGATACTAAAACTAAAACATCCTTAACTAGGTAGCAACTAGCACTCCCCTTAAATCATATAGGTTCTTCATATACATTTCATAAGTATATAAACAACTAGATATAAAAAAAATATAAAAACTTTTTTGTCCACAGTTCAGGGGATATAAACCTTTGGAGACCAAAACAAACACTTTATCAAAAAAAAAAGGACAGAAAATCAATACTTTTCCTTAAAATACCAGAGAGCTAACAAAATTACATATTTTAGCTTAAATCTGCTCAAAAAATCTCATCTGTTGTCGCATGTCGTTCATGGTGTGTGTCGGTCGTTGTCCACTGGGTATCCACTTCCTTACGATCTCTAAGCCAAATTAATGTCTAAATTGACACAAGAGAAAATAGTCCTTTTAGTTTTGTTTTTTCTTCGGTTAGTTTCTTTTTCTTATTTTATCCCCTTTTTTGTTAGGAATATTGATTTTTTTTTGTTTCTTTAAGTAAGGCAGATAGAACATCGAACATATGTATATACAGAAGATCCTGGTTAGTACGATTATCCTTTATATTGTTATGACGAGGCAATTGATTGCATTAGGTACCTACTTTTCCTTGGTTCAGAAAGCACTGGCTATTTTTATAAGGTGCTGATTGTAGTGCCCAAGATGATGTGCTTCTGCTTTCCGGCGACAAATTAGCCTGTGTGTGATGTTTTGAGGCGCATGATATTTACGAATGAAGTGAGAAAAATAAATATAATAAAGTAGATGAACTCACAAACTGAAGGTTATAGAAAGAATAAACCAACAAAATGAAACACGAAATCAGACAGGTAGCTGTTTGCTGGCTATCTAATTATTTTGGTTTAATTAAGACACGCACAAAGGAGCAATCAAACAATCCGTCACCTAATAAGCTTTGTTCCAGAGTGATTTATATATTCTACGATGATGATTAATGACTTTATGGGAGACGTTAAAGTATATCATTTTACTTGTTATCGATATAAGACAAAATATTAATTGGACAAGCATCAGTAACATTATCTCAGGGTTGAATATTTGGAATTCAATCTTGTAATCTTGTAGGTTGGAATAGTTCGGTTAATCTCTAGGATATTTCCCTATAATGCCATTCAATCTGCTTATTTTACTGAACATTTATCCCCAAAATGAGGCTGTAGATTTTACGTGGATAGAAAGGTATCTTTAACCTACTTGTTGGTTTTCACTTCATATCTACCTTCAATTCTACATTTTCTTGGATACACTTAATGTAACTAAGGATGGCCCTTAAATTGTTTTTTTTTTCAAGATTCTAAGTTAGACATTGACATCAACTGGCAGTGAATAGAAAATAAATGTTTTCTAATTTTTTCTTAACTTTTTGGGATTTTTATTTTACCCCATTCGTCTACCTTCTTTCACATTAAGTTATCTTAATACTAATTATAGATCCAGCAGTAAAAGTTGATAAATAAATACATACAAAAATTTTGTGTTGCCTAAAAATTGTTATTTATTATCAATTTTTTGACAAAATTACAAGGGATTTCAGCAGTCCGAACCTTATAAGGTTAGCTAAGGTTTACTTCTTGTATATTATATTACAATTACTATTTTGCATCACTTTTAACAATTTATTTAAATGAAAATGAAAAATTATTGTCGTTTGCTGATAAATCGGACTTAAAAGATTTGTTGTTTTGTTTTTATTTGCCAGTTTTGACAATGTTTTTCATATTAGCATTTCAATTTTTAAACACCACATTAAAATAGAGGTGTCAATAAAAAATCGTCCAAAAATTTTCAAAAATTAAATATTTCTGTCGGCAACTTTTTCGATTGAAAATTAGGTAATTTTTTTCAAATCAAATTCTCAAAAAAAAAATCAAATGTTTTATGTTTTGCTTCAAGAAATCAAAAAAAAAAACAAAAGTTTTATGTTTTGCTTCAAAGCATTTACTTACAGCTTGCTTAAAACACACAAAAATTTATGTTTTCACCAAATTTCATCAAAATCGAATTAGATTTATCGAAGATAAAAAAAACAGATTTTTGGTGTTTTTTTTTTAAATATTTTTGAGGTAATGTGAATAAAATGATATAAATGAAAGTTGTTGGCCGCTTGATTGTCTACATTTTTTGTTAATATTTTTTTCAGTATGTCTACTTTTGCCAAAAATCGTTAAAAAAAAACTTGTTTTCGAATCCCCACTCACCATTTCACCCATCCACCTTCCGATCATCTATTGTGTGGCAATAATAACACTGGTCTGCAACGAAAATCGCCTTAAAAACAAACTATTACTTCTCTTATGGATTTTTGCATGTCACGTTTTTGAGATATTGCAACATAAAAACACGTTTTTTTTGGGTACATTGAAGTCAAATTGCTTGCCAACTAAATATGGTTTTGGAAAACTATTAATGAGATCTCAAAGAATTGTATTTCATTTTTCCTCATTATTTTTAATCTTTTCAAAATTCATTTTCTTCTCAGAAAAATATAGTTTTCAAAAATCACTCACTCGCAATTTTTGTGATTCCAAAACCCGGTTTGACTGTACCAGTGAAACATAGTAATGGAAAAAAACCTTTAAGGATTTTAATAAGCTTAAATATTTATTTTTTTTTAAATTCCTTGATCGAAATCTTCCCTACAGACTTGACTTTATGAATATAGAAGAGAAGTTCCATTAGCTCCTAAATAAAATATTTTTTTACAGTGTAAACCATGAAAACTACACAATTTTGAAGTTTCTTTTGTTTTTTTTTTTAACAATGGATTAATGTAAGTAAACATTGAAGAATAAAGACAAATCTGGTTTCATGTGAAAAATAACATTATTTGAAGTAAGTCCTCCAAGTTTAAGCTGAATAGGCACAATAGTTTTATTTTTTTACTAGGTCAACATAATCTTAGAATAGAGCCCTATTCTTCAAATCATTTAGTTTTTCAAAAATCTTTAAAAAAACTAGACGTGATAGAATTTTTCTGAAGCAATATTCAAATTTAAAAAAGTCTTATCTGACATAATTACAAAAAATTATTTGAAGGCAAAAAAAGTTAATTTTTGCAGACCAGTGTATCTTAAATTTGCCAACAATTTGTTAATATTTTTTCCATTTTTTGGTCTTTGGTTTGGCACTGGTCTAGTTCTCTTTGTCAAGTTATGCATTCGTAAAAAAATTGAACTCGAGATTTCGATCACACTTGTCACACGTTTTTTTTCATTTGTTAAAACTAAAAATAACGGTAACTACCACACAAATTTTTTTTAGTAATGTTAAAAAATTTTATTATTTTCAAAAACGGCTCCACAGCTTTTCTTAAGAAAAATTATATAAATTTCTTTGTATATGGGAAATGACTCTTCAAAAACTGTTTATGAAGAACCATTTCTTTTTACTCTCGATTTTTTTCAAAACTTTTATTCTGTTTTCAATAATTTTTTGAATAAATAATACTTATAACAACAATACATAATTCTTAATAAAACAAAGAGTTTTTAACATTGAAAATGTTTATAGGGTCGTTTTGGATAAATTATGGTGTTACTAAAATGAATAAAGTGAATAAATGTGTATATGAGATGAACGCTAGCGTATACGGGGGGTACGATTGAATTTTTGGTTGGTGTTACTAAATTGAATAAATGAATTTTAATTCTATATTTTTATAGTTATAAATGCAGTCAGCAGTTTATTGTGCAGCTACATATATATATGTGTTGGCAGTTTAAAAAAAATGACTTGAAAAGAAAATGTATGTAGAAGTGCAAAATAATGTTTTTTTTTAAATTTGAATTATAGAATAGGGCTTTTATGTGAAATGGTCGAAAAGCCAAAAATCTAAATGAGATGTGCTAGAGTGATAATTTTTTTGTTAATCGATAGTAACGTTTAATATAACAATTTCGTTCATATATTTTGAAATTCCAAGAAATCTACGAAATGAGATATTAAAGGTTGTAACTTCAAAATTCAAAAATAGATGGTTCATAAATTATTTACTACACATTAGGGTTAGGTCTAATTGTAATAAATTTTATAGTTTGAGAAAGATAATAAATAATTAATTGTTTTTCTTTGAAGAAATTTTTATTAATTTTTTTTTTATATTTTTTACAATTTTTGTAGATATACTAATTTTTGTTGATCGATTTTTGGCTGTTATATTTTTTGTCTTTTTACGATTGTATTTAAAAATCTCAAATTCATACAGGTGATAGATTACATAGATCTACATATAATATGTTAAATTTGAATTTTTTGAAAGTATTTCCGTTGACATAATTACATATTACTGTTCATTAACATATCACCTAATAACTCATTGGTCTGTGAACCTATACAATTAGTTTTTTTTTTATTCGCAAATTCAATAATTGACAATTAATTTGATGTATCATACGTAGCCATAGTGCCTTATAATAATACAATAAAACGTCAATTTAGACAAATCTTAGACAACCGAAGTCTTTGTCTAAGTGAGACAACTTTATGACAACAGTAAACAAAGTTTACTAATATTTTTTTTCAGTTAGACGGCTGCCTAAAGATAGAAAAAGTTTATAAACACGACTGAAAATGTGTTTTCTATTTTTGAAAATGAAGAAATATCCTTATTGGGATAGTTTTTTTAAAAAAAACTTGTTGAATAGACTAAAAGTCGATTTATCGCTATTGTGAATTTAAATTGGTAAATACTTTTATATATGATTATCATGTATTTTTATATTTTCCTATTTAATAGAAATTTGAAGTCCATCAAGAATTTCTTACCGACTTTTGTCCTTTCGAATTTTTCGGAATAGACTCGCAAGAAGTCCCAAAATAAAAAAAAACACAATGGTGAAAAATTGCGGAAACGTTACACTCACCAGCATTGAATATTTGTTGGTAGGCTTATATTTGGGGGAAAATCAATTTATTTGCTAGCGTTGCCTACAACACACGTCATAAGAGCTACGAAAAATAAATTCAAATACAAGAAAAAAGTAATATTGAATTTTTGGTTGGTGTATGAAACTAGGAGACAAGTGACAGAAAATATAGGTCAATAAAATGACATAAGGAAAATATTAAATGTCTTTTTTATTTTTGCAAATGAAACAAAACTTGAAAATAAAAAGCTACAAACGAATTGGACAAATAATATTTGTTTGAGACGTAACAACTACCAACATTGAATATTGTATTTTTGGAAAATCAAATTTTAGCTAGTGTTAACAAAAACGAGATATTGAAAAGGAAAAACCAATACATAACCAAATAACAAAAACAAAAAATAGCACTACGTGCCAACATCATTTTGTCTATAGTCAAAATTTTGTTGATGATATGAAATATTTAACGGAATTTAAAAAAGAAAAAGTAAACAAAAATTATGCAATAGTAAAGCCTTATTTCAAGTTTTGTATCATCTTTGTGTATTTGGGTATTTGAAAATTTATTTTATTCAGTTTTGTTTGTATGAAGCAATGAAAAGTTCAGATGATAAAATTTTAGTTGAGACAATGGCTCAAGAATGATCAAAATACGCAATGATGAAATGGCTTCAAGTTCCTTAAATCTTCTTAATGCTGTAGAAAAAAACCTATTTATGTGTAACTAGGTGCAAGTAAAGATAGAAATGCGAAATTAATTTTGGTTAACAATTTTTTTAAATTTTTTTTCAGTTCAATATAATTTTTAGATTGGTCTTAGTAAAAATCATGATTAAAATTGGTATAAATTGGTGTGTTTGCAAACCGGTAAATTATACTATTTTAAGAAAAAAACTACTTTTATTAAAGAAATAACGACATCTTCCACACAAATGTTAAAAACTGTCAAGAAAAATATTTTTTTTCTCAAAACGACTTCTCAGATTTTAATAAAACTTTTCTGTATTCTTAAATTAGTGCATATAATACCAAAAATTATAAAACTTTACAACAAGCAACTATTAATAGCACCCCTACCTCTCATAAAATGTTTTTTTTTTTTTTTATTTTTTTGAATTTTCCCATTATCGGCTGAACAGATTTAGGCTCTAGGGCTTGTTCACACTACAAAGATGAAGAAAAATTTTCAATTTAATGTCAAATAAATTTTTATTTTGTAAATTTGTGATGTCAACAAAAATATAGTTAACTGAGAAAAGCACAAAAGAGTAAAATTGCATGTTTTTTTTTTCAAAAAGACACCGGACATTTTTTTAACTAAAAGAGGACATGTCCTCTTTCAAAGAGGACGTCTGGTCTGTCAAGCTACATCATACATTAAAAAAAATTTTGTTTTGGAAACAACTTCAACCAACGAGTTTAAAAACTTACGTTAGATTTAAAATTTTAAGTGTGTGTGAAAGCTCTCCAAAAGTTTTGTGCATTTGACTATGAAATTTTTGAATGTTTACTACTCTTTATCTTCTTAATAGTTGTTGAAAATCAATGCAGCATATCCCTACAGTAAAGAAAATTCCAATAAATGACTAAATTTAACATATTTTTTTTTTATTCTTGCCAACTAAGTATGGATATAACAACTACTAGACCTTTTCTTATTTAATTTTTATTTTTTAGTTAGTATCATCACAAAAAAAAACTTTATTTTATCAAAATCGTTGAAGCCGTTTTTGAGTAAATTAGATATTCCTAACGGTTTTTAACTTGCACATAATCAAATATCTTAAAAGCTCCGACAAAAAACATTCATATTGTGAATTGGCCACAACAGCTTTTTAAACATTCTTTTTCAGATTCGAAAATCAAAGTCCGAAAAAAAGTTCCATTCTTAAATTCCACAAAAGTCTACACTGCTACTATAAGGTTTGTGGATTTGATTTAAAAGCTTCAGATTCTATGCAACCATCTTTTCCTCTTATACATTGCTAGCGCCAAGTGAATAATATTTGTACTATTTTCACATGGGTTTGGAACTGGATAATGGTGAGTTCAAAGAGCGTGGTGAATAAATTCTTTTTAAATTAACATCCTGACATCTGTTATTTGATTTTCAAACTAAATGAAATAAACAACATTATTTAATTTCTACCATCCCGATAAAAAATAGTTTAAGGATTGTTCGTGTCCTAGTATATGAAGCTTAGGTATGCATAGGTAGGTGAGAACTTACTCGTATTTCAGTTTTTTATTTAAAAGAGTATTTTTCTGTATAAATATGAAATTATGCAAATTTTTAAAAGTTTGTCGTGAAATATCCATTTTTGTTTATGTTTTTATAATTTTTCTTTTTTTATCGAGATTAAAGATTTTTTTTGTATAAACTAAAAATGCGGTTTACTGTTAGGACTTCCCTTTACTGAAAAAAATTGTAATCTAAGACAAGAAATTTATTACTGAGCAATTTTGAGCATTTCTTGCAAAAACTACATAACATACTTGAACACCGCTTGAATGAAAACTTCGTGTGTAGTTGAAACAAATATTTTCACCTCAAGTACGCTTTTTGTACTTATCTAACTTAATATAGCTCATAGGTATGAAACCACCATTGACGTTGCCATTAAATTTCAAATCGAACACACCCTTTGAGTTTGAAATGTCAAATTTGAACTTTAAAAATCTTATTCCATGTCATTTTCTCCTGGGTGTCAGTCGTTTCTTAAAAAATTATTTAGTTTTGGTTTCTCCACAAAAAATGTTGTCAACGCAGGGCTGAAACAATATTGTGAAAAAAAAAACTGAAATAAAAATATAAAACTATCTATACTGAAATTAACTCACCACCTTAACTTTTCATTTTTATTACAACCAACCTTACTGATTCGTAGTACCTCGTAGCATGATGGATAGGGCGTAGGACTGTCATGCCAAAGGTCTGGGTTCGATTCCCAGCCACTGCCACCTAAAAACAGAAATGTTTTTTTCGCAAGGTACTGCCTCTTGCGAGGAACTGACAAATCCTCCAAGAGTATACTTGTCATGAATAAGTGCTTTCTCATCTAGCCGTTCGGACTCGGCAAAAAATTGCAGATCCCCTCCATTTCTATCAAAAATACGCACACAGAAATGGTTGAGAGTTGTAAGTCACTAGGCCTTGGTTCTCCACGAGCTGTTGTGCCACCAAATTTATTTATTTTTATTAACTTTACTGATTCACGGTTAAAATTAAATTGTGTCCACTGTCGTTCAAACAAGAAGCTATCACACAAATTCCAGAAACAGCTTGAAGGTTCTAGTATCTGCTTCTAGAGCTCTCATTTGGGGAAACTTCCCAATAATTTCCCTTTCTAAAGCTTTCATTTTGACAGTTAGAGCTATAAGTTCTAAAGCTTACCAACGCTCTCTGTAGGATGGTTTGTATCATTTATAGTCTGGAGATGGCGCTTCTTCATTCGAGAGTTGTAATAGTTAGTTCGGGAGTCGTTATAGTACAAAAAGCGAGAGTCGTCACAATATCCACCGTTGTGGGAAATTTTAAAGATTTGCGGTGTTGCACCGGGAAATGCTCCGTAATTATGATGATCCATCAGAGCCCAGAGAGTTATAATGTGTTACGGAACGGCTTTTACAGTTTTTGAAGTCATTACCTCAGAAACAGCTAATGCTATGAAATTGAAATTTTGTGAGGCTTCTGGACTTGACTATATTATCAATTTTTTTTTAATTTGAAATGTCCGTCTTAATTGATAGGTAAAGTAAGAGGAGGAAGATCAAAAATCACCAGGGTTGGTTTCTGTAAAAAGAGTGCAGTGCCAGAATTTAGTCTAATTAAGCATACAATTTGTTTTTTAAATTCCCTAACACAACTTTTATAGAAATCAAAAGATATTTCACATGTCGCTGCTTTTTTGTAGATAGTTTTTGTTTTTAAATTTAATTGGACGGATTTTAATGAAATTTCAGGTAGAAGTCAATTATAATAGGCGGCTTACAGCTAGTAGTTCAGTTATATACAATTTCACAAACACTCATGTCATTAATTTCAACTTTTAAACTTTCGGATTTTAAAAAGGAAAAAGCCATGACTCAGGTTTTTTCCCCAAAAGTTTTGCCAAACGATGATTATCCAGGATAATTGAATTAAAAACAAAATTCCTCAAAACGGATGATCCAATGCGAGTCCTTGACTTCTTCCGATTAAGGTTTTTGTTTCATGCCAAAAAAAAAAAAAAACAAACAAACTTTCCCTATTTTGGAAAATCCCTATACGCTGGTTCCCAAGAACCTTTCAAGAAGTCTCAGTTTTTACTGCATCATCGAAAAAAAAAAATCCAAAATAAAAAGAAAAGTAAAAATCCCGAGTGACTTTTACATCAACAACGACCACATTCATTTTCACCTTCATCGATAAGGGCACAAAAATCATACAAGTTATGTATTGAAAAATGACACAACTACAAAAAACTTTTCCCTTTTCATCTCACCTCAATGCTAAACGACAAATGTCGTTGAATTGATTCTGGAAAATATCAGAAAACGAACCATCAACAAAAACTAACTCTGAGACAAGAAAAAAAAATCTATCACTAACTAAAGAATATTGAAAGAAAACGAAACGAAAGACCAACAACGTGAAAATAGAAAAAAAAAAACTCGTAATCAAGTTTCAGGATACACTCGACATGGTATACTTTAGCTATTAGCACAACAAATACCAATCAGATTGCATATCTCAAAGGATCTTGTTTCCCTTGGTCCTAGTTTTGCCTATTTATTATTTTTTTCTGTTCGTTCTCATTCGTCCTACTACAAAAAAGGCAAAAAAAAGTGTAAGGCAAATACAAAACAACAAACCTTCACCGGAATAGACGTGGCCAAAAAGAATTGAGTGACAGACACTATTCGTCCAGCGAGGATATCCATGGAAACCCTATAGTTTACCTGTAGATTTTTTTCTCTCCAGGAACATTTTTTGTGTGTGTTATTTTGCTTTGGAGAAAAAAAAAACAGCAACAAAAACACAACAGGGCTTCTGTTTCCGTTTTCCGGTGATTGGTTCGCCCTGAAGGACATCGTGTAGAGAAATGGTGTAGGTTTTACTTTTTTCTTTTTTAAATTGGTACCAAAGCGTGATTCTAGAGTATTTTAACTGCAAGAAAAAAAAAAAGACATAAAAAAAGAACAAGTCTAGAGAAAGTCCTTTGAACGATTCGAAATTTCTTTTCATTCAAACTGTGTTATGTATGGAAAAGTTGTTAAAGTCATAGCTCCAACGGCCTTGAAACTTTCAAGTACTTATTTTTATATATATCTATACTTCGGTCTTCAATTGGTCGGTATGCATAAAGGCACTATTAACATCCTTTGAGAAAGCTACAAATCGAATGGTTACGTTTTTTTTCAAGATTTGAAAAACTCTCCAACAGAGATGAATGCTATTTTGTAATTGAAATGAAAAAGCAGTAAAAGTCAGTTTCTTTTTTCTTTATTGAAACGTAAACAGAAAATAAAAATGAAAGGTTTTTGCCACAAGGAAAAATGTAAAAAAAAAAAAACAATATAAAAAGGATGCGGAGTGTTATTTTTATTTTCAATAAATGTATGAAGTAGGAACGTATGTAGATAAAAAAAGTACAAGGGCGTATTATGGGGATTTGTAAATAAAATAGTTGTAAACGATATCTGCTGTAAAATTGTATTTATACGTTATTTAAGGTCATTTGATATCGATGGATGTAGGTGTCCGTAGGATTTTTTTCCAGCAGGGAGCCAATTATACAGTGAGCTGGGGTTTGGAAATCATGGACTCCCACAAAAATAAAATAAATTTGGAGTGTGATATTGTCCAAAGCCAGGAGAGGGTAACTGCCCTCTCTTGACCCTTTCTTCGGGCGTCTATGTGTATGAATGATATTTTTTTCATTTTATTTTTAAAGGAGAAGGAATATCTTGTCAATTTGCTTGCAATTTTTGCCATTCAAGGTCAATTAATTGCTGATTTTTAACATCTCTACTATTTTGAACTGTTTAAAATTTTTGGTCCTAATAAATGGAGAGTTATTTCTCAAATGCCTATTTTTTAATTTTTGACCTGCTAACCTTCGCTTTCATAATTTTGTACCATGTCAAGCCCATGATTAACTTTTTCTCATAGTAAATCATCATCATTAGACTCAAGAGCAGGTGGATACTTACAACATATTCGTGTCCTTTATTGTTCTTGAACTAAGGAAGAGCATAAGCATGTGAGAACAAATGAAAACAAAAACAAATATATCTATATAAGCTAGATGTACTACATATATACGTAGATATAAAATAAGGCAAAGTTAAATGAATTGGAGCAAATGATGTTGCCCAATGGCGCGAAACAAGATGAAAAACATACGAACCATTAATGCGATACTCTATGCGCCTCGTTTATTTGCCTCCCAGGCTCCAAAGAAGTCAATATTTTTTATTCGGATTAAGGATAGAATGTATATATGTATGTGTATACATATGTGTGTATGTATAGATATTAAGAGTAAATTGTATATGTAAAAAAAAAAAATTTATATTCAGCTGAATTCAGTCGTAAATATAAAAGAATGTTATGTGTGTTGTATGCAAACATTTACTTTCTTTTACACCAAAGGAATTAGAATGTAATATAACAATTTTAATTGGTATAAAGTATGAGTATTGAAGATAGCGAAGATTTTTTTGTTGTTGATTTTTTACCTTTCAGAATTTTTGTACGGAATCAATAATTCTCAGAGAATACTTATATTTAGATATAGAAGAAGGGAGATAAGTACCTAACTTATTTTTTTCTTTTTGGTTTGTTGGTACCTAATCAATTTTATAGCCTATTTATGTGTTCGTCTTGATGTAAATTCCACATGAGACAACAATCATTGGGATTTCGTTTTTTTTTTTTTTTTAAATTGACTTGCGAATCGTTAAATTTTTGATCTTTTAATATCTAAAATGGAAAAAGTTGAAGGAGATATAACTTTGAAAATAGGAAGTATGTACGAGTATATATAGATAATGTGGCTCAAAATAGGATATAATTTTGTATTTGAATATAAACACACTTAGACATTTTGTTATGCTTTGCTTTTGCTTGCTTTGCTTTATGCTTTCAATTTACTGCTTTTCAAATACTGAGAAAAACAAATTTGTTTTCACTTGTTCACATTTTAACAGAGCCAAATTTGTGATATTTCACTTTTGCTCAATTTTTATCTCAGTCAACGATAGTTTTGTTATATCCAACACATTTTTTAAAGGTACTTTCCTTCACTAAGAAGTCAAATATTTTGAATTTTTAGTAAAACTATTTGCCTCTGCTTCGAAAACAAACGTTATACATATGTGTAATATGGTCGAATAAAATAAACAAACATTTTTGTTTTTTTATTTGAAGATCAAACTCTTCAAATCTGAGTTCGAAGTTTTGTCTGAAGGCCTCTTTAGGCTTGTATACGACAAATTCAAAAAATCGTTCTTATTCAAAAGAGTCTTACGGTTGTTTTTAAATACTTCCAGATCGGCACACCAAACAGCTGAATTGATTAATTTGAGACTTGGATCTTTATGCAAGGATTGTTAAATTTGTCATGTGGTACCAAAAAATATGCTCTCGGGCTAAGACTCCCCTCAGAGAAAAAAGCAGGTATAACTAGCCAATTTCTGGTTTATTATATCTGATTTTCAGGTTGTTATTTTACAATTCGATAAATCAGGTTAACTGCTTAACCAGATAATTGATTTTTATATAGTGTTAAATCAACGAAGATTGCTGGTAATATCTGCATGACATTATGTAAATTTAGAACTGCTTTAAAATTGTAAAACTGTAAATTTTACCTGAAAAGCTTGTTAACTTTACATGAAAATCTAGTTAAAAAACATAAATAAAATGTTTTACGTCACGTTGTTCAGGTGTCACGTAGAAATTAACTGGCAGAATGCTCTTTTAATATGAGGCCAGGTTAAATTCAATAAGTAAACATTGTAAACATTACCATATAAAACGTTACTTTAACTTGATTTCTAATAAAATAAAAATTTAGAACATACAGTGTTAAAAAAAAACATGAGGTGAGATAAAATTAGCGCTACATTCTTGGCAAAATTTCCTGTTTACCAGAATTTAGTGTTAAAATAACAAGTCATCTTCTTAAATCAACTTGAATATGGTAATATAAGCCACCAGGCTGATTTAGCACTTAACATATGGTTATTAAAATCAGGTAAATTTCTTTAATATCTGTAGCTTTTAATTGGATTATGCACCTTGTAAATTTTACAAAGGCCAGGTTAATTATTTACCTGAATTATTTTGTCTGGGTGTGCTAAAAATGATATGAAATGGTTAAGTTTGAAGGGCTATGTTATATGTATTTAATCTTTGGCCCTGTATTAATTTTCGTAATAAAAGATGTGCTCAATTTATTTTAACATTTAGAAATCTTTGATTAGATTGTTCAATCAATTTAATGTAATCTTGTGATGTTGGTTTGGAGGACACTGACTCCGAATTTCGGTAGTAAATTTTAATAATTTCGACTCGTTGTTGGCTCGTATATCTTTCCATCATAAGATGGCAAGCTTTACTGAAGAGAAATGTCAAAAGAGTGGCAAGAAATATGGCGTCGTTTGCTGTCACTATCGCTCTACTTTTGTTGCGTCTCTGTTGAAAAATCTTTTATATGTGTTTTTTTTTAATTCTGAGCTGGAAAGGGATCAAATGGCTCTAAATATAATTTGTTTATAGTTTGTTTAGATTTGTATTTCACCTCCCACGCCATCTCCCTCTTTTCAGTTACTAATAATGGGCTTAGGGTGATTCTTATGACACACGACCAAATTAAATAAAAAAGCGTATAGATAAGATTCAGACTAGAAACAAATCGTATCGGAGGGGATCTTTTTCTGATTTTCTATAAAGTTGAATCAAAATAGAAAAGAATTTATTTAAAAAAGGGAAAACGTACAATGCCTATAACTATAACTATTTTTAAAGCCAAAAAGCTTTTTAAATAATAAAAAACATAGTACTGTACATAGTTTTTGAATAAAATAATTTTCAAACTTCAAGAAATACTATTTTTTTTAATTTTAAGTATTGAAATTATTTTTCAAAAACTATCTACAATAAAAGATTTGGCTTCAAACAAAATTAAAGAGTGGCATTGTAAGATTTTCCTTTATTGAAATAATTTTTTTCTATTTTGAGTCAAATTTTTAGAAACTTACCCTTCCCACCTGAACGGGGAAAAATAGAAGGGGGTGAGATAAAAATCTAAAAAAAAATGAGGAAAATTGTTTTTCAATGCTTTGAATCGAATGAGGGCTATCTAAGACTTATTCAGTACACATATAGAAGATATTATATATCACCAATTGTCAAAATATATATACATATATCAGAACTATCAAAAGAAATTCAAAATGGCCATTTTCGTGATGCCTTCCGCCTTATTACAACAACAACTAACAGGAAAAAATAATTTAAATAACACTAAAAACTTATTTTTTTTCTCAAAATAATAAAATAATATTTATAATATTAAAATACTAAATTGCTCTCTTAAAACTTGGCACAAAGTGGTTTTGGGTGATCGGTACATGCCATTCAATTTTTTCAAAAATGGTTGCAAAAACTTGCTAGAAAAAAATTCAATAAATTTCCTAAAAGTGAATATTAATGGTACCTCGCCAAATAACCATTTTTTTTATTTTCGATTTTTTTCAAAGCAGTAATTTTTTTATGGAGAAGCTACTAAGCAATAATTAAGTAGATTTTCTTGCCAAAATTTTCCAAAAAATTTTTTGGATTTTGATAACTGCCTAGTCGATTTTTATAAAAATCGCTGTTCTAATGTTTTTTTTATAATTATTAGAGTATTTAAAAAAAAATTACTTTAAAGAAATATATAATATTTTGTCGAAATATTTTCAACAAGATTAAAATATATTGCGTATCTAAATTTTCGAAAAAAATGGTTTTTGAACTTTTAAAAAATAGTTTCAATTTGTTTTTCTGAATTCGATAACTCAAAAGTGGTTTGACAGTTTTCTTTAATTTTTTATTTTTATATGCACATAAATAAATGGTAGTTATACCAATAGCTTTCCTTAAAAATGCTTAAAGAATTTGATAGAAGATTTGACGATTTTTATTTTTTTTTTTTCATATAATTATATTCAATTAGCCTTAACCCGCGGCTTCGCTCGCGTTAATATTTATTTAATTTTGTCAAGAATTTCTCTCATCGAGAAAACATCGAAAACAAAATCCCAACGTTTCTCGACCTGGAAAAATTAACTATGTCTTTCCATTGGAATATGTACCGGAAACTATGTTATGTGCAGTTAAAATTCAAAATATTTTAAAATATTTGTATGCTTATCAAATTTCTTTTATGTTAAATGCAGAGGATAAACAGGACAATGAAGATCGATTCATTTATAGGAAATAGGAAATGATGCTCTGTCATTTTCTCTATGTCGTCCATAGACTTAATTTTGATGGACTTTTGATTTCTATATTAAAATGCATGCATCTACTGAAACTATTATTTTAATTATGCGTGTGTCCAAAAAAATTGCTAACAGCTCTTGGTTCATATCTTAAGTTCTATTTTTCGGATCATTAAAATTAAAGTTTTTGGACTTACATATGAAAAATTAGATAGTATCATTTCTCATATAAAATGAACGAATTGAAGTGGTTGTATATACCTGACAAAAATCATGCATACAAATTCTGGGCACTGGACACACGCAACAACGGGCACATAATACATATACATACATACATAGCTGGCCTGGGAATAGGATAACATTCTTTGAGAAAGTATCTTGAGATCTCAAAGTGCCTCTTAAATTTGGCATGCATGGAGCTTTATTTAAATCAAACAATTTTTGCTGAACGGGCTCGCATTGAGGTTCTTGTTAGTTTTGAACAAAGTTTGCTAAGAATTTCAGATTGAAAAATAAATAAACTAAAATAGAAAACAAATTAAAGAAATAGTACAATTAATAGTCATATAACTGACCTCAATATAATAAAAAAAGGACTATCGCTCCAACGAAATTTCAATATTGATTGATTTGTTTTCAAACTTGATTGATTGATTTTTCTATATACATAAAATAAAGTTGTTTTGGTACCAAATATTTTTCTGTTTTCTTTTATATTGTTAAAATAGTATCCTATTACCGTTTCCAGAGTACCATCTATCTTTATATCAAAATTAAGCTTAATTCATTCAGCAGCTTAGGTGTGAAGTAGTAACAAACAAACACACTTTCACATTTATAATATTAGTTACGTTAAAGAATTAAGATAGATTTCTGTTATTATTTTTATTTAAAATTTTTAAAGAAGTTTTTTTAAGCTAATTAAAACATTGTTTTTCGTGCTTTTTCATGTCCTTACATATAAATAAATTGCTATCAAGTGGATCAAAGTTGTTGATTGAAAACAATTGACGAAACTGGTGCAGAGTTTTTTGTTTAAGCGTCGAACCAAGCGTTTTATGTCGATAGAACAGTTCACTGGTATTCTGAAGCGATGTAAAAATATGCTTAATTTCCCAAAATAAAAACTTAAATTAGCTCGGAAAAAATAATGATGTCCTCAGACTTCCAAAAGTATCAATCGTTGTTCATTGATTTCCAGACCTTAATAGAAAATATTAGCAAAATCTTTCTGAGAAGGGCCACATTGGGCTTTGAAGAATTAATGAATTTGAGCAATTTCAAATCGAAAATTGGGAAGTACAACTAATACTAACAATTCGCATTCTGCACCAGTTCAACTATAGATCTCTTTCTACTTTCTAGACATAGAGTAGAGATTTTCAACAGTCTTGAGGATATATCGGTCAACACATTAGATACAAAATGTTAATTCACTTGTTTGTTTGGTACAAATTTCCTGGGACTTTACCTTAGAGAAGACAGTGTACCTTCTCTGAATCAACTCCAATCACTCAAGTTTCTAAGGTAAAAATATTTTTAAAAAATTAGAAATTTCATCCTTCAATATGTAGATCTTTGAAGCCTCATTGGGGCATTTCATTCAATAATTCTTCAGGTTTTGTGTTGAAAACGAATTTAAGTATTGAAAGCATCCTGAACCAAGAGGAACCTATGAAAAAGTATCATAATTTTGAATTTTTATCACCATTTCGAAGAAGGTACTGCATCATACCTTTGTATTATGAAGTACCTTCCTTTCTATCAATGAAATAGAAAGATTTACCTTATTTTTTTTTACAAGCACTTGCGCAAAGCAGATTCACTATGGCAACTATCTCCAACACTCGTACATTAAAACTAAATGAAAGTTATTTATAGAAAAAAAAATACAAACTATCTCACACTCTTTTATTATTTATTTTTCAAACTAACTCAAGAAATCTAGGAATAATAATCTCGAAGTTACTCTTTATGTCAACAAGAAAAGTCCTCAATTATCCCAAGAACAAAGGAGTATCTTAGAAAAGAATCTCTCCAAAAGCATCAAACTAATCCAATGCTGTCATCTTGTCCCAAAAAAGTAATAATATATTGCTTTGGAAAGAACTAAAAATAAAATATATAAAACTTAGAGAGACTATATACTTAATCCAATTTCAGGACAGAGGGACACTCACATAAATACGAGTATATCATATCACATCGCCGCCGCGTCGTTCATCGTTTAGTTTAGGTTAAGTGCAATTTCTTTGTAGGTATTATGAAATCATCTTTCGTTTCAACATAATTTAGAGATTTATCCTTATGTGAACTATAAAGATGCATCCATCACAATTGCCAACGACAATAACAACTATACAACACGGACACGGTAGTCGCCATCAGGCTCTATAAAAGATAGAGCTCTATGAGCAATTCCAAACTATGTCACAGATTTTGCAACTTTGTTGTCTTTTTTTTTTGTTGTTGCTGTGTGTTTGGCTATTGCTTCTGCCATCTTCAGGATAACTGCAGTGGAATGAACTGCAATGAAATGTTTTTGAACAAAAAAGAAGAAAAATAGATACACTCTACCCTTTAAGCTTCCTTCTTATTTTTTGTTCATAAACAAGGATCTTGTAAACAAGAAGACAGAAGAGTCTCTCCTCTTGTTTATAGCCGGGAGATATTTTTCTCGTCTTAACTTCATTTAAACCCTGTTTCTGGTAAATATCCTTCAATGGTGTGGTTGGCTCTTCTCTGTGCCGTCCATCAAGGCAGCCAAATCCAGCAACGTTAACGTCTACATTCTCGTCCTGGGTAGGGTTGTATACATATATGCATAGATATAGCCGACAACCATCATCATTATTTCTGACTTTGTTTATTAAGTCTTGTTTCCACCAGAAACGATTGAAATGTATGTCATGCCAACCCGGTATAGGGCAGTTTATCAGGACTTGTCCAAAAGGTGGTGTTGTTTATTTCCGGTGTTTGGCCCAGCACAGCACAGGCTTTTAATGTTCGTTGCCAATATATCCTTCAATATATAAACAGGATCGTCCTTATGGTCAAGTGCCATCTGACAGTAGTTTGCCTTGTTTTTGTGCGGGTGTCATATTCTCTTTGCAGGTTGAAAGGATGTTATTTCCTTAAAGAAAAAGCTGTGAAAATTTATATGTTTTGTATTTAAAATGTTCACTACTCACCCAGGACAAGAATCCTTGTACCTATTTGGAGAAAAATATAGCTTCGTTGAATTATGAGATTGGAAAAATGTCAAGCTGCTCTAGGATTTATTTTTCTTCTGTGTTTTTTTTTCCTGCTAGACTTTATAGATGAACACGTATCCTTCGCATGAATGGCATTGTTAAATGTGCGAATTTCGTGCTGAGCTCTGTGTTTTGTCAGAACAAACTCAGGAGAAGATGTTTTCACCATATATATATCTACCTATAACTATAAGTAGGTAGGTATAGTAAAATAGGATGGAAAAATAAGAAAAAGATGTGAGAGGAAGCCTTTGCCATGCACGTGGCAGCTTTGTAAAACCGACAATAATGGCGACGTTGAAGTCAGGCGTTGTTTGGCAAGGACGAGATGAGACCAGCCGAGATACTATATTCACGCAGGGTGAAAAAGTGAGATAGAAAATAATGAAACATGACAAAAAAAACTTTTTTGGTTTATACCTTCGAATGTATGTGCACCGACACAGCATCCTTGTTAAAATTAATTGAGCAACTTTTCCCCAAACAGAATTGTGTTAGGGCGATCTGGTGAAATTCATTGGTTAGTGCGTCATTGTGATTTGTGTTGGCATGTTGCCGCAGGTGCATGCAATTGCCACATGTTTTCTATAAACATATAAACGCTACTATGGTCTCTTACTCTTGCTACTGGTTAGGTAGTTATATAGAATAGACAAGCGAGCAACTAGCTGTACATGGAGAATTTAATAGAAGAGGAAACATTTTGTCCAGTGAAATGGATGTTGATTGAGGCAGATTCTACTCCAATATCAGTGGTATCTATACAGAATTAAATTTATTAAATTGTCTTGTATATTTAATAAGGATTTTTGTTAATGAACAAAAAAATGTAAAAACATTAATTTAAATACATTCATACGAATAACTCATATTTGCATTTCACCTAAGCGCTGCTGCTGATGCACTTACGTACAAATTGTCAACCCGTTTAAGGGATATCAAATTAAAAAAAAAACTGAAACTTTTTTATTTTAATTCAAAAACTTTTTTTTTTTAAATTTGATATGTACAATTTTTTAACATGTTAAATTTTTTTTTGAAATTGAATGGAAGCTACCGTTATTTTTTTTTTTTCATAAAAACAGAATTTTTTGTTAAAAACTACAAAGAGTAAAAACTCTTGAATACCAAGTTTTATAAAAATCGACCATTAAGTTTTCATAATATTTGATTTTCAAAAAAATATTTTGAAATATTTTTTTAAAAACATAATTTTTTTTATTGAAAATTTTGGTAAATAAAATTATTAACGTTGCTTAGAAGCTTCCTTATAATAAATTATTGAACTCAAAATAACCGTTTTGAAGCAAATCGAAAATAAAAAAATGGTTCTTTAGGAGGTACATATCATTAACAACAATTTTTTGGAAAATAGTTTCTTATCCAAAGGTAGCTTTTACCATAATCAATTAAAATAATTTTTTTTAAGAAAAGTTGAAAATGTTGTTTGAGAAAAATAAGATTTTGTAAAATTGCTAACAAAATTTGTTCGGCACCCAACTAACAAAATTGCTTCGCATTTCCGACATAAAAGTGTTATTTGTTTCTATAGCGCTCCATTTAGCCCTCTGACAGAAAGGAATTACCTTATTGGAGCATTACTGAATCCTGAAATATTTTCTGGTGCAAATTATATCAGCTTGATAGAAGCGATGTACCAAAGTTTCTTTAATCTTTCTATAATGCTCTTATGAAATAACCAAGATACTTTCGCTTTAATAGTCATCCCGTAAATTTATTATACAATCTTTATGTTAGTCTTTGTTTCTATATTAGTGAATATGGTGGCGCTAAACAATAATCGGCCACTGTATAATATATATTCAAATTAGCATCTGAGCACATATATTTCTTATTATGGTCAATGTTTTAGGTTCGTATTATTTAATCTATTTTACCTCTATTCATTGAATTAAAAACATGTGTTTGCTATAGCGATACCAATCTATCATTTTATATTTTTCTTGAACAACATTTTTTCTTATAAACTTAAGATAAAAGTGATTCCAATTTAATGCATTGAACTGTATATCTGAAATTGGTGGAGCAGTTAGCGAGCAAGATAATTGGTTTAGAGGGACACGGGTTCGATTCCTGCGCCTACCAACAAGTTTATTTATTTAATTTAATGTGAACTTCTTTAAGACTTATAATAAACTCAATAGGAGTTATATGCAATGCTTATATGCGTAAGTT
This sequence comes from Dasysyrphus albostriatus, assembly GCA_946251815.1. Taxonomy (NCBI): domain Eukaryota; kingdom Metazoa; phylum Arthropoda; class Insecta; order Diptera; family Syrphidae; genus Dasysyrphus; species Dasysyrphus albostriatus. The sequence continues at coordinate 24,888,037 of OX276336.1, read as the reverse complement.
TAATGAACATGAAAAGCATGTATGGACGAATATACAAGCGAAGTTGTTAGTCGGGCAGGAACCGTTATTTTAAGTTCTAAAAAAATAAACAAAGTTTGAGCAGAACCACCAAAAGCCACTATTAATCAAGTTTTAGCAAGAGTTGTAAAAGTAAAACCGACAAATTTTGCTTATATTCTGAACTTTACTAAATATTTTGAAAAGTGGACAATGTGATCATTCCCTCAGTAATGCAAACATACCTATTCAGTAAAAAAAACTTTAACGTAATTGTTCCTTGTAAGAGGTACATCAGGAGTCCAATAACATTAAAAATAAGTATAATTGAAAAATTGAAAGAAAAAACATTTACAAACATTCATACATACATAACTTCAGTAGTATTTGTGAAAAAAATAATTTCATCCAAATTTAGCGTTTTAATTTTTTATTTGAAGCTGGGTCTTAATTCTTGTTCTCACTGCCTTGTTACTTTTTACAACGTTCCCCACTCTTTTCGACTTACTCACTTCGACGCATGGCTCCTCGACTCATTGTGATCATTTTTTGGAATTATTTGGAGGGTAAGTAATAGGATGTGAGCTGAATTTTCAATATTGCCACAAATTTTTGATTGAGTTCAGATCTGAGATATGTGCTGGCCATTTTATGATTTAAATGTACCTATCTGTCCCTCAAGCCAGATTTGCATCCATGTGTTGTGGATAATTCTTATCTTCAATAGAATAAAGGCATTGTTGGAGACATTTTTTTGGAAGTAAAGAAAGATATTGATCTTTCTTAAATATCCGTTCAATCCTGATCAACGGGCAAACGTTCACCAAAGTAAAACACCTCTGCATCATTTAACTTTTACGTTAATGTTTTATGGTTTCTATCATTTGATTTTTTGGAGTGTTCATTTTGGGTAGTTTCAGTAATGTTCCTTGCTATTCGACTGGAATCTATTAATTTTTGACTGTTTTTGTATTCTTTGTAGAATTTAAGCTCTGCTTTAACATTTTTATTAGACAAAGCTTGTTTTTTCCGTTTAATACTGGCCTGGTTGATTATTTTCACACTTCACATTTTTCTAGTTTTTATTTTTTTTACAAAACAGACACTGCATGTACAGAACTCTACCTTTTCTGAATTTGTCTCCGAGAAAGTTTCTCCTCCGGAGAAAAAACTATTCTTTTTTCCACATCAGTATGCATTTTTTGAAAATTGGAAACGTTACTCTTCTCTTTGACTGGGAGCGAATGAAATAAGTTCAAATAAATGCTTATGTGAGCTATTTTATATTGAGTCCTAGAAGGGTTGGGCTCAGAATTCTGAAAACTGAAATCCCAAAAACCCAAAATCCCTAAGATTCAGAGTCCCGAAAACCCAAGATCCCGAAAACCCAGAATTCCGAAAACAGTCAGTGATTGATAATACTTCTATCCAACCCATGTTTTCACGCTTTGTTTCTAATTTACTTTTTATTTTAAAATGAAGAAGGAATGCAATTACATTGAAATTAAGTACTTCTTTACTTTGTTTTTAATTTATAAAACTAATTGATTTCAATTCTACATATAAGGGCAGATTCACACCATTTTGCCAATACCGATACGCTATCGCTACATTAAAATTTGTTTACATAAGAAAAAGTGAAAAGAGCGAAAGCGAATCAGGTATCGATGCTGTGAATGTACTGATTATTTCCTGTCTTTAAATAATTTATTAAATTAAAATTATAAAAAAAAACTTTAATGTGAATTTGGCCTTAAAGTTCGTCAGAGAAGTCGCAGTAACTTATTTCTTCAAATTCTGTAAATTTTTATAATTTACTGTTTTTTTTCAAATACAGTTTCGGGATTTTGGCCTTTCTGGATTTTGGGTTTTCAGGATTCTGGGTTTTCGGGAAGTGAGTATGCCGGACGAAACGCCAGTTTGTAGAACTTAGAAAGGCCACAGTGGCACTTTTCTCCTGTAAAAAAGCTATTGGAAGCAAATGGGGCTTTTCGCCACATATCAACCACTGGCTATACACAGCGGTCATCAGACCGATACTCACTTATGGGGTGACAGTATGGTGGACTGCTTTAGATAAACAACCCTCGATATGTACACTAAACAAGTGGCGGCGAGCACAGCTACTCGTCTCAAAGCCATCTCTCAATGGTCCAATAACTCTATTGCCACACTATCATTCTAAACAAATTCGGATCAATACCTAAACACTCCGACTACACCATCTCTCAGCCAGTTTTTGGCGAAAATTTTCAAGTAACAATTCCAACAAGATCCACTTGGGAAGATAATGAATTTTTGAGAAATGAAGAAATTCATTTTTACACGGATGGCTCGAAAATCGATGAGGGGGTAGGTGGCGGCGTGTACTCAGAACGACTAAACATTAGTCTCTGATTCCGTCTCCCTGATCATTTTAGCGTGTTCCATGCGGAAATCCTTGCGATAAAAGAAGTTTTATCTTGGCTCAAAGAAAATGTTATATCTACATTGAATATACGTATCTTCTCAGATAGCCAAGTTGCCCTTAAATCATTAGGCTCTGTTTCTACAAACTTCGTGACTGCCCGAAACTGTCGATCGTCTCTAATGGAGAGGCAAAACAGTTCAACATTCAGCTTTTCTGGGTGCCGGGACACAGAGATATTCTAGGAAACTGTAAAGCCGATGAACTCGCCAGGACAGGAACTAGGACACCAATATCACCTAACAAGATGAATATTGGAGTACCGATCGCTACATATGTAAACTTATCCTTAAGCAAGATTCCATGGTGATGACAAACAGCAGATGGAGAGGTATCACTACTTGTCTGGCGAAAAAACAGATCCTGCCAACACTTCCGCAGCGATCGAAATGTTTGTTATCTCTTAGGAGATTGCATATTAGCTCCACAATTGGTGTCATTACTGGACACTATCTCATAGGTAAACACGCCAATAGGCTTGATGTTTTTTCAAATGATTTCTGCAGAAGTTGCATGGACGAGAAGGAGGAAGAAACTATCCCACACCTTCTTTGCTCATGTCCTGCTCTTTCTCAAAGACGCAAAACACACTTAGGAAATTTTGAAATTTTTTCTTTGATGATCCCAGTGACTTAAATAAAACCGACATTCACAGTCTCCATCGCTTTATTAAAAGCACCAATTGGTTTAATTAGCGAGGATTACCTCGCATTCTTTACGTGGTATCGCAATGGGCCTATTCTGGCCTAAGTGTGTCAGCAGTTTTCTTGACAGCCACATTAACCTAACCTATCCTTTGTAAGAATCAATGAATAAAATTAACTTTCTCTATTTTTTTTTTGTGAATTGATTTTTTTCATAATGAAGAGGAAGATTTATTCTTTGGAGACATTTTCTTTAAATTTTAGACCAAACCAAGCTATAATTTTGAGATACAGCTCTTTGGTTTACTTAGGATTATTTTTCAAAAGTATACCTTGCTGTTGAGAATTCAAGAATTTGCATTTTTTTAGTTTTCAAGAAATTTCCTTTAAGACTCTTGAAAACAACAAAATGTTTTCTAAAAGAATTTTAAAGACTCAAGTTGACTTTTGTTAATATTATGTTGCTATGTACATTTCTTTGAATTCCATTTAATACTTTTTGAGGTAGCATCATTTGCTTTCTATTTTTGCTTTTCATTTCAGTGAACGTGCCCTGTTTACCAAAAAAAAGTATACGCACATTCACTTTTACATATATTACGTATTAATCGAATCAATATATGTATTCGAAAAAAAAAATAGCCACTTGCCTGAATTCAAACGCACAATTTCATATTTATATAATAATCACATCTATATTCCGAGTGGAAGAAAAAGTACTCAACGGATTGCCATAAAGATGCAAGCTCTTGCAATATGTACGTGAAGATACTTTGCAATGGCCATGAGTATGACTTATCGAGACTTAAAATGTAGAACATTCACTATTGATCATTTTCCTGATGAATTAATTGGAAACAATACACAACAATGAAAAACTAAATAAAACTCACTTCAATTACAATTTTTTGCTTTTTCTGGAAGCAGAAAAAGGATATTTAATAAAATTTTGTACAAAAGGATTTAACATTAACAATTCATTAGACAACTAAAAAAAAAACCACAACTAAAAAAAATAACAAACAACTCTTAATTCTTTCCAATTTGATCGATTTGCGCTTGCAAATTGGTAACCACTTCCATTGGCACATGATCACCGATAATTTCAAAGAGATTAATCTTCTGATTTCCGGGAATTTGTTCGTATGCTCCTATTTCGATGCCTTCTTGCACCTGTTGAATTTGTGCATCCTTTGGTATCAGGAACGTCTGTTGTGCTTGGCGGATGGCTTCATTTGTATAGGAGGCTCCTTCACGTTGTGGATAGCAGGCAACAATGGTGATAACAGCAAATAAACAAATTACAGATTTCATTTTGAAAATTTATTAAAAAAAAAAAAAAAAACTACAACGACTTTTTACGAATTCAAAATTACAGATAAATCGGACTAAAATCGCAGAGCAACGTGCACACACGTTTATTTAGGTTTTGCAGTTTGGCTAGAGGTCTTTAACTGATCGGCTACCGATTGGGAATAAGCTTATAACTGTCTCCCACTACTACAAAATCTTCAACTATAGAAAGTGAATGATCATTTCTCCTCTATAGTGGAAACCCTAGAAACTTTGGCCTCAAGTAGGGATCGCGTGCGCTAACGAGTTAATTGACTTTCTTTGACGAACTCTACTGCTCTCGTCGAGATAGTTGGTAGGTAGGTTTTATATCTTTTGCTTTCCCTCAGGCTATAAGTATATCTTTATTATTTTTTTTTTTTTGCATCAACACAACAAAAGTTGCAACGAACAACCAATAATATAAAATGCTGGTCATATCAAATTTACCCGTCACGCCGGCCGTGATGTGCCTGATTGTATGTTTTTGTGTATATGTCATCAGCGTTGTTTTCTGGTGAACTTTCAATTGTATCTTTCAGATATACTCGTCGATGTACACTGTATAGCACGGCTTCTTCTGTTGAATTGTGTGGTTTGTGGATTGATGATTATCCGGGGGTAATAGTCCAGTCTGAAGAGTCCACAGGTACTTTATCCATATACACAAATACATTTATATGGAGACAACAAAAAAATCAAAGAATTTACGTAATAAATAATATGCATGTGACGTCGACCTTATGTGACGGTAATAATAATAAAAAAATATAAAAATGGGTGAAAATTAACGAATATTTTGTTATGCAAGTATTGTAATTGCATCTTGAGGTGATTGTTAATGAATTTATGAACCAAGCAATACCCTATACAAATTGTGAAGAATATTTTTAATTGAAGTTTATGGATCACGCTCTTGGATTGAACTGAAATTGGACATAAGTGCATGGAAATTGGGGTAATACTTATTATGGAGGATTACATATGTTATGATATAAGTTGTGTAGGTATTTAAAACAAAATTGATTGCAGAAATTAGTTTTAAATTTACTTGTAAACAAAAACAAATAAGTTTGAAAATTTTTCTTAAGTCCTAGCTTATTTTTTCGCTTTGGTAATTGAAGTTATTGAGCGGAGAAAAGTTTGTTTAAGGGACATGGGGCTTTAGCTTCTCCCATGATATGAGCCATCACGTGCGGTGATGAACTTCAGCTTCTTCACCAACTGTGCAGCAATAATTGTGATGATTTTTGATTGACTGTTCTTCGCCGTGTATTTCTTGGGCATCTATGCCCGTCTGCCTTTCCACAAGAGCAGATTTCACTCCGTATCATTTTGGCTTCTAGGGAAATCTTTGGGCCTGTACTGTTTTAAGATTGTCCTATCAGTACAATTGCATACCATTGTTGAGACCCCTGTTGTGTAGAATTTTTTTTTCATTTAAAAGGTCTATGAATGCTTGAACAAATTTTTAAGCTTAAAATGAGTTAAAAACAAGAATTTTAGTCGACTTTTTCGAAGTTTCGCATTGGTTTGAAATTTGTTTTTACTTGAAAGGAATTAAAAGGTAAATTTTTCTATAAAAAAAACCAAAAATTTTGTTTTTAATTTTATTTTCGAGTCAAAAAAATTTCTAACCAATGAAAAACTGCGAAAAAAAATATCTAAAAAAAATATTTAAAAAGTCATGTACAAAGCTTACTCAAATTTCAAAAACTGTCCTTGAATTTTGTATGACATCAGTTTTTGCTAAGATATTGGTAATCAAAGACAAAGGCTTAGCGCAAAAGCTCGTGGAGAACCAGAGCCTAGTGACTTACAACTCTCAACCATTCCTGTGTGCGTGTTGTTGGCAGGAATGGAGGGGATCTACAATTGTTTGCCGAGTCCAAACTGCTAGATGAGAATCACTTATTCATGACAATTATTCTCTTGTATACTTGTCAGTTCTTGCCAAGACGCAGTACCTCGGGAAAAACATTTCTGTTTTCAGGTGGCAGTGGCTGGAAATCGAACCCAGACCTTCGGCATGACATTCCAACGCACTAACCATCATGCCACGAGGTACTACATCTTTGAAAATGGGGACTTTCAAAAAAACGGAAAAAAACAAAAATTAAATAACGGTACTGTAAAACAATTATTTTGCAAGCAAATATCTAGACAAAAGACATAAAGCTGTAAAACGCTTTTTGTTTCAACACAATACAAACGCTCATCACAAAGATACAGCTTTCCAAAAAACACTAACAAAAATTGGAAAAAAATGTGTTCCTTTAATTTCCGTGACTAGTGTAGTTTTATCCTATTGGGATTACATGTAGTTCACATCCATATCATTTAATTTAGATGAAAGATTTTTTGATGAAACATAATTGTTCGGCATTGATCAGTAGAATTCTTCGTTCAGTGAATACACGCCCTACGCCCTGTTATGGACCTGCTAGTGTTGGCTTAAAACAGACCATCAAACTTTAAAAATATTCGGCAGGGAGAGAAGACCATTTGATCTGCTTATCTTTGCCACAAAAAAACACCCATTTTGATAACAATTTTGTACGTTTTGCTCAATCATCTCACTTGCTATGGTAATTTGGCATCAATGACTGAATAATAAATAGTTAATTTGACATAGATATCACCAAAACAACATGGCCGCCACAACAATGTCAACATTAACCCATCTCTGGAAAACCCTGTACTTCTAATGCACTCTTCAGTTTGTTTATTTGAGCACATAAATCTGCATTACCTGTCTTTCAACTGTTATCTCTAAATAAAGTGAAACTACGGATTTGCTGCCCCAAACTACCTTCCTTAATGTCTTTGAATGGCTATATTCCCTAAACCAAGCCTTCAAAATTGATGTGGTTTTCAGTGCTGAGTACAAAATTAACCCACCTTTCAAAAAATTCTAGACAAATTTTTTCTCAAGGTCGGTTTGGTAAAATATTCGTATCCAAAGTGATATTACTAAATTTTTATGCAATCCGTTAAATGCGAATATCCAACGAACCGAGTTCTCAAAATTGTTGCGGCTTTCAGTTCTGAATAGAAAATTTATACAGCTTTCCAAAATGCAAAAATTTTGCTACAAAAATTTTTCATGGATTTCGGAAAAAAACCATGGACTAACTTTTTCAAAAAAAGAAAACAAACTTTTTTTTCAAAGTTAATGAAAAAAAACGTGCCGTACGTTAATAGAAAGGTCTACTCCAACCCAATCGACACATCGAAGCCAATTTTTTTTTTGATCGTGTTGTTGAGAAAATATTTGCTCCAAAGTGATATTACAAGTTTTCTGCCTCTGAATACCCACCTCAATGTGTTTGGATGACGATATTTCCAAAACTGAGCCTTGTAGAAGATAGTCATACTTTTGAAAATAGCTGCAATGTTCTCCCTTCAGCGCAAACGACTCATAGGGAAGTATGTTCAGTTGTCAATTAGCAACACAGTCAACCCATGAACTTACTTCTCATACACTCCTCGTCAACTGAATACGCACAAACATTTTTTAATTTACTTTATCCATTTTTTCCAAACAGTGATGGTTATTATGCCATCTGTTGATGGTAAAAATGTTCGTAACATATAAATAACAGAGTTTCAAAGTTTTATCCAAAAACAACCGTGAGTTTTTCCTTCAACCACTTCCAAAGTGTAACTTATACAAAGTAGAATTTTTTTTTTGAGTCAACTGAATAGGTACAAAAATTAAAATTGGTATTGGAATGGAATGAAACAAGTTTTTGTTTAAGTTTAGTAGTGGGTACTTCCACCTTTATTTTTAATTACTTCGTAAATTCGATCCGGCATGGAATCGTATAGCTTTTTAATGTAATTTAACGAAATTTCGCTCCACGCTAATTTGATTGCAGAAATTAAGGTTTCTTTGTCTTCGAACTGACGACCACCCTCATAAACTTTGCGTACTAACCATCCCCAGACATTTTCTATGATGTTTAGATCAGGTGAGTACGGCGGCCATTGAAGCAACTGCACTTGTTGCTCCTCTATCCATGTTTTTATTATGCGCGCTGAGTGAATAGGCGCATTATCATGTTGGTAGGTCCAGTTTATGGGTCCAAAGATATTAGAAAATTTAGGAAAATTTCTTTCCAAAATTACTTTATACCCAGCTGCTGTCATTCTTGATGTTACAACCTCGAGCTCAACTGTTCCATAATAACTGACTGCTCCCCATATCATGACACTTCCTTCACGACTATGATGGCGCTTTAAAAATCTTTTTTCTTTTCTTAAGTCGTGAAAATAGAAGTTGAACCCATCAGGGCCATCGAAATTAAACTTTTTTTCATCTGAAAAAACCACGTGATACCATTCTTTTTTCCAACTCATGTGAAGTCTTGAAAAATCTAATCGCAACATTTTCCGTCTCTCGTCAAGTGGTGGTTTTTTCTTAAGTTTCATTCGTTTAAGATGGCTTGAGTTGTTGATTACTCTTAATACTGTTGAGCAACTTGCGTTTACGCCGACTTTTTGTTTTATTTTTGCCACAGAATCAGAAGAATTTGATGCATATCTTAAAATTCTTCGTCTCTCAGCTGCTGTTGTTGCTGTTTTCTTACCTCCCTTCATGTTTTTGCCGTATCCATCTTTATTTTTCAAGTAAGAATAAACTACATTAAAACTTCGGCCAACTTTATCAGCTATTGCACGTCCAGTTAGGCCTTGGTCTCTAAGTAAATCGATTTTAGCTTTTTCAACACTGTTAAGACACGTAGATCTACCCATTTTTCTTAAAATTTGAAATCAAGAATTAAATTTTACTGAAAACACTAAAATCGTTAATTTAAACTGTCAAGCACTCCAAAAAACTTATAAACAACGAAGAAAATGGCGTTGTACCTATTCAGTTGACTAGAAAAAAAACTCCTACTTTGCATATAAAACACTTTGCAAGTGGTTGAAGAAAAACTCACGGTTGTTTTTGGATAATTCTTTCGAAATTATCTGCTTAACATCTTAAGGGAATAGTTAGCATCAACAGATGGCATAATAACCATCACTGTTTGGAAAAAATGGATAAAGTAAATTAAAAAATGTTTGTGCGTATTCAGTTGACGAGGAGTGTATTTGTTTATGCGGCATGTGTATTATTTCGACAAAAATATCTTTTCAAAATTGAAAAAGTTTCACTATGCAGAATCAACTTTGGAAAAAAACTGCAGTTTTTTGGAACATTGCCCAAGCTTTTATCTTCATCTATTTAGTGTCATGGAAATATAATAGTGAGTCTCTGTCAATTTTTTGGGAGCATAGATGCTGTAAAGCCCAAAAAATATATGATTCAAAAAGAAACCAACAAATGGGCGACTTTTTTTAAGCTATTATTTTTTTTTTGATGCTGTATTTTAGAGACAACAAGAAATGTTTCTTTAAATAATTCTGAAACGGTCAAGTTAGGATATATGAATGCAACTCAGGTGGTGAAAGGTAATAAAAGAGGACCCCAACCTGTGAAATTGAATGCAGCTTAATGGGGACTTAGGTCCACTCATAGACTGTAGGGCTACTTTGAGTATATAAGTGCAAAAAAAAATAACTGTAGGTAGCCAGTTAAGAACAGAAATCTTGGTTCGGACCTTTGGCAACAACTTAAATAAGTGCTCTAAACTTTTCAAGTATAAAAATTTATCGAAGTACCTATACATGGCAATGTTCAAAAAACTTAAATATATTATTTTTTATAAAAGTTCATTGTCTATGAACTTTTTTTCAATAAATTTTTCTTCTTCATATAATCAAAACGACACATTAAAATTTCTTCTTGAATGCATAATCTATACCCATTCAATAAATTTCAACTCATTACTTCCAATACATTGACCTTATGTCTACATTTTTACGCCTCTTTACTTAAGGCTAGGTCACGTATCAAGGCTTACATTATACAACCAACGAACGCCTTCTCATTTCAAATGTCTATAATTTGTTTGGTTTTCTTATTATTTGTAAACATTTACAGACTAAAATTGTTATAAAAAAAAAAATAAAATACTTATCAAAGCCAATGACCATAAATACTGGAAGAAAACAAGAGTAAAACTAAGTCCCTGATGTAACGCTCTGTGCTATGATGGCATTTTTACTTTGGGTATGTCTATTTCATTCAACAATTATTTATTTGATATAACGACTATTGGATTAGCTAATTGCTATCATTAGAATTGTCTTTGGTCTTCGATGGCTTTGCATCACAGAAAAAAATAATATACACAGAAAAAATTTTAAATGAACCACGAAAAAACAGCAATTAAATTTGTTCTTTATCACAGGGTGTTATATGATTTTCAAAAGGGGAATTATGATGGGAAATGATTATTACAAAAAGAAAAATTGGTACAAAGTTATAGGAAATTGAATGGAATGTACCTTCTTAAATCACTCTTTCCTTTTTTAAGTATTTCCTCAGACCTCAGTTTTACATTTAATAGAAACTCTTAGATAGTTGTAGCTTGGTTAATTATTATTCGAAAGTAAATCTATAAGAGGCATTGAAATAGTTCACTGATCTTACAAATTCCATTAAATAAAAGACATCTTCTAATAGGTCGGTAATGCATTTTGAAGCTATGGAGCAGATGGTTCAACAAAATTGAAAGTTGTCCAAGATGGCTGAGTAAAGTATGGCATTGAGGATTCTCTTGGAAAAGGTTTTAAAAGCAAGTTGTTGAGAATGGTCATGAGTTAATTTGCAAACGATTATGAGAAAATAAAAAAAATTATTAATGTTTTGAACCTATACGCAATTGAAATACTGTGATCTTTGATTTTTCGACTTCATAACTTTGTCATTACGACAACTATTGGTTGCGAGTATTAAAACAAACTTCAAGGTTTAAATTAATGTTTACAAGAAGTTGTCCAAAAAGTGGTTTACTTAATAATATATATCGCGTCGATTAGCTCATTTGTGTCTCTGAGAGTTCATTTTACTACAAGCTTGAGCCTATGAGGGGATGGACATAGTTTTTATCCTCAAATTGTGTGTATGGTATTTAAGATATAAATCGACATATTAACCATCAGTCGGCATTTAAACTAGTCGCCATTTTTTGTTGCTTGAACCTCATGCAAGAAACAGTTATCTGTTTCATACCTTATGGTATGACCTTGTAATAGGAGCTTAGCAGTTGTTATTTGATGCTAGGTGAAAAAATTTAAACGTTGTTCATACAAGTTCTTGTTAGTGGTGAATGCTTAAACGGTGATCGATGATAATGCAAATGAAGCTTACAATAGTCCTGTATTTAAGTGCATTTTTACTAAAATTAGCATGTTAAATACAATAGCAATACGGAATTACTATTAGTTTGTTGTTGTAAATGCTACTTTTCTCTAAGCGAGGGTAAAAGTGCACTAAAAAAGAGGGCTAACGATCAGTTGTTAATATGATCTGAACAGAAAATGTCTATTTTCAAAATGACATCGATCATTGCTGACATTTTGAAAATAGAGGTTTTTAAAAATAGACATTTCAAAAGACGTGGATTTTTTCTAACAATTGTTTGATCCATCAGTCATTTGATTAGTAAAATTTATTTTGTGTAAGTTATAAAAATAAATCTGATGGAGATGATATTCAAAAATTCGATATATTTTTCCTAATCACCCCAAAAAACACTTCACCTAATTTGTCGGTTAAAAGTGTTCAAAGACTGTTGGGTGTCGATTCTTGAGAACACAGGGCCTTATTGCGAGAGTCTATTGAAAATAGACTAAAAGTCGAGTATCGGTATTGCGCAAGTCTATTTGTAAATATTTTTCTATTTGATTTTTATGTATTTTTCTACTTGATAGAAATTTCAAATTTATCAAGAATTCCTGATCGACTTTTGTCTATTTGAATTTTTTCGCATAGACTCTCGCAATAAGGGCCACAGTTTTCGAAACTTGGAAATTACAAAATAAATAGGTTTTGTTAAGACTGTTAAGAAAAATAAAGTATACAGTAGTTGTTTGTGGTCCGCAAAGTTCAAATAATTTACCGGAAAATGGCAAATATATGCTTGAATGCTAAAATGTACAACTGTTTCGCATGTATTTACTTGCTTCTATAATCGAGAAGTACTGAAAGTTTGACAGAAAAATATTTAAATGCATAAAATTTGATATATATAATAAAATACGTTAAATTGGAAATCCAATTTAACGTATTTTAATAGGTTAACATTTTGAATGAACAACAATAACTTCAATATTTTGAAGTGAAGAAAATAATTAAATCTAAAGTCTAAATTATATAGGAACAAAAACATTAAAATCGTTGGAGCAGTTTAAAAAAAATAATTTTTATAAATAGAAATGGAGTGGGTCGGAATTCTGGTTTTCAAAATTCTGTTAATGCAAAATTCTGCATACCACAATATTCTGTATATGCAATATTCTGTATTTCAAATTTCCATCTGTTTAAAATTCTGTTCTCCCAAATTTTGCTTATGAAAACTAAAATTCTGTCTAAAAAAGATTCTCATTGACACAAAACATTTTTTTTTATGACAGACCCAGAATCAAGAGCAAATTTTGGATGTGAACGATAGCAAAAACAGAAGAATAGGCGTCAAAAACGTGAGTAAAAGCTATTCCAAAAATCCATATGTCTTGGAGTCCATTGCCGGATTTTGAGAATAATCTTGACTGAAACTTTTGACGAGAGAAATCTTTTTGATAATGTAAAAAAGTAGCCCTTTTTACATCATCAACACGATTTCTCTTTTACAACATATTTTCAGAATTTTTAAATACAGAATTTAAAAAAAAAAAAGAATTTTGAAATAGAGAATTCTGAAATACACAACTTTGGAAAGCAAAATTTCAAAATACAGAATTTTGAAAAATATACTCTTGGTCATGCAGAATTTTGTACAACCAGAATTTTGAAAAAAACAGAATTTTGACATGCAGAATTTTGGAATCGGAATTATGACCATACAGAATTTCGACCCCAACCCAATCTTAAAACATTTTTAAGGAATCATTTTGGTATGCTAGTCTTAAGCAATTATTGATATGCGTAAGACAATAGAATTAAAAAACTATCTACTCGTTTTCGAAAAAAAAAAGTTTCAAATTTTTTTGAAAACTCAAAAATGTTTTTTTTTTTTGAAAATTATTATATGCCACATTTTTTTTTTTTAACTTGGGTACCTAAGACTTGTGTACAAGAAAATTAATAATAATCCCTTCCTTACAAATCATACTTTTAATTGTTCCTTAGCTGTACATTTTTTCCATTCAAAGTAGTATTTCGCAAAATTTTAAACATTCTTTCTTAAATTTGATGAAAATTGTTTTTGAATTTTCTAAACTTAAATAGCTATTTTGTGAAAAATTTCCTAAGGAATTCTATAAACCCTATTGGTACCGAATGTAAAAAAATTGACGATGCTTATGAAAAAATTAATTTAAAAAATAGATAATTATTAAAAAAAATACAAACAAAAATTAAAAAATCAAAATATTGGTATGCATACAGTATATTTTATATTTTTGGAAGGCAACAAAATTTATTTAAATTAATACCAAATAAATCGAAATTCAAAGTTATTCCAAATTGTAGAGAAATGGTTTTCTACGCAAATTTAACCATATTTTGTTGACTAAAATTATTTTTATGTTATCGATTTGTTCTTAAGATTAGTTGGGAAGCAATTTTTGGGAAAAATGAGATTATTCCGTTATTTTTGATTCTGAAAAAAAAAACACTTAAGAAAACGTGAGCGGAATGCTCAAAATCTACTACCTTCCGAGACTTAAGAAAATCGATATAACCATTAAAGCTTCAGCTTAATGGACAGACAGAAATGTGAGACCAACTTTTTTCATCTTTCTTATGTACCACTGTTAATATATAATAAAATGTTTGGTAAATTTTCGAGTTTGATTTCTTCTAGTACCTAAAACCTAATTTAAGTTAAAAAATAACAAAATTGACAGAGTTTAAAATCGGCATTAGGAAATAACGCCCAAGTAAAGAACGCCCAAATCGATTTCGAAATAGTGCAAACAAAAAATTACAAGCAAATTGTTGTTGTAAAGTAACTCAAATTTTGAGTGATATTTCCATTTTAAGCTTAGCAGAATGAAATAATGCCCAAAAAAGACTAAACAAGTTGAATAGTTCCAATTATAGCCCAAAATAGGAAAAAATTGCCAAAACAACAGTAATATAAGGAAATATCGCCAAAAAGTATATGGCAAGGCAAGAGTAAATAAGAATTCAAAAAACCCGTCACCCGGCCTTACGGCGAATAAGCAGTGAGGTATGTCTCACATTTCTCCAAAGCTTGATTTTTCAAAAAACTCTACATTTTTGTTTGGAAATTGTTTTTTGTTAATTTATATGGACATAATTAAACTCTTAAATTTGCATAGTGAAATTTTTCCTTAAAAATGTTTTAAGAATTTGATACCTAATAAGAAATTTTTTTTTTTTTAAACCGGCCAAAACCGAAAATTTTTTTCTGTCAGATTTGGTGAAGATAAACATTTTCTACCTAACAAAACATCTCTGCTCTGCATAACTATCAAAGTTGCTTTTTAGACCTCTTTGGCTGCCTACTTTAATTTGGCAGACATAAAAGGGAAACCTATGTAGCTACCTACTTAAAAATTAAAAAAAAAAACAAAAAATGCAGACCATAGATAACTGAGACTTTCGTGTTTGAACTCCTATGGTTTCTTGAGGTTTAAAAACACTTAAATTTGTTTTTAACAATTAACCTTACAAAATACTTACTTCTACTTCTGAAGCGCTTTATTTTCTGTATTTTCTTAAAAATAAACTCAATAGCGACTTTCTTTTGAATTTTTCTGATAAGTAGATTTGCCCTTATGCCTTTCTGACCTTTAGTTTTTTTTTTTTGAAGAGAACGCAAAGAAAAAAAGTTTTATTCATCATCTTCATAGGAAGGAACCTTCTTTTTTTACTTCTAAAAAGTTGGAATTTTTAATACACTAAATCCCTTCACCTGAAATGGGCCGCATAATATGGCAAAAATATTTAAAAAAAAAAAAAAAACTGAACCACTTTTCTCTTTATCCTCGTATTTATAACCAGCTCAATTGTGAAATGTTTAAAATTTTGACAGGATGTTGAATATGTATACATTTAATTGCCGTCCTTGATCTCAATTCTAGCCACCCCCTGATGACGTCCCCGCCATCATGTATGAGTAGTTTGCTTTCACCAACATAAGTTCTTCTATTCTTCTTCTTATTTTTTTTTTTTAATTTAGTATGCACATTTCTGTAAGACAATTAAAAAAATATATAAAACAAAATCTTAGCGCAGTTCCTTTAGCGTATATCTTCCTGTTATTAACTCATACTCTGAAGCCAGTCAGAAAAATAAAATAATAAAGAAAAAAACTGAAAAGCAAAAAAAAAAAATAACAAAATGAAAGCCAAAACAAATGAAAATAACTAAATTTAAAATTACATAACTCGCAGCTTGGGGTTTTTTGTATGGAATACAATACAAAGTACAATTCTGCCCCAACTGAGCAGAAAATGAGCGGGAAATCCTTTTGTTACATTTCAGTTGCCATAAGGATGACGACAGTGAAAAGCGAGGACGATGAAGACGACGACAACGACGACGCTGACGATGACGACAACAACAACAACGACAAACAACAAAACAAATACGAGGGCGAGTGACGAGAATGATGACAACTCCAGCTGACTTATGATGCACGACACAGAATGTCGCCCCATAAACGTCATAACCAGCAACTGTGTGCGACTGAAGTTAAAAAAAAAAACAAACTTAAAAAAAAAAAGAGGAAGTCAAATTGTTAGACATTAGAGAAAAACCACAGCAGAAAAGAAAACAAATTAAAAGAAGAAATTTAAATCTTGATATTTTCTTCTTATTCGTTCCACGACAACGACCCACACCGGTGCTGCCTATAACCTCACTTTATTTAAGGAAACATTTAAAGTACAATAGAATGGGTGTGCTAAGAGGGATGGATTTATGATTAAGAGCGCCTTATTTTAAAAATGTGTTCCTGGAGGTTAGCAAACGTTTTTTTTTTTAAAGGAAACAAAGAAATTGAGATGGTAAAAAAGTCAAAAGGTTCAAATTGCTGGAGAGATTTAGGGGAGGAGATCTAATGCCTACTGGAACTTTAAATAGCCATATATAAGCACTTTCAAATCTTATTGTGCTGTTGGAAGCATACGGTTTACGTGGTGCGTGCGTTACGTGGCTTTTGTGATTGGGAGGCCCCAGATTTTTTTAAAACACACAATTCAAGTCGATCAGAAAAACTTAGAACTCGTTCCCTACATAATGCCTATTCATTCTTCATTCTTCATTCTTCATTCGTCATTCTTCATTCTTCATTCTTTATTCTTCATTCTTCAATCTTCATTCTTCATTCTTCATTCATCATTCTTCATTCTTTATTCTTCATTCTACAAAATTATTATTTGTTATAATTTTTTTAACCATCTAGACAAAAATAGATTTCGAGGTACGCGTTGGCGCCTTAAAAGTTTTACCTACTCAGTTCTGCCATGTTTGTGTCATGCATCCACAATGAACCTTCAGAAACGGGACACAACATACTATACAAGTTCTGGATATTTGCCTAGGAAAATTCAACAGTCAGAACAAAATAGCGGTATAATGGTCCATGCTGGTTATTGTTATCCTGTTACAGATGGAAAATAACAATTCAAATCGTTGCAGTTATTTTTAAGATGGTTGCCCGTATTTGTTGTATGTAGTAAGACAGTGCCTCCATTTTATTTTTACTCTTCCTGTTGGGTTCAATTTTGAAATGTTTTTTTTTAATGTTATTTTGTTAAATGTGTACATAGCTGTACTTTTGACTTAAAAAAGATAAAACTCTTTTTTTTATTTTCAAATAGGTTCTAGTAACTACTATTATTATTATTTTTGTTGTTCTTTTTTCCCCTTCCTGTTGTTGTTGTTGTTTTTGAAATGACATTCCAAACGAATCATAAGAATTTGATTAAGGGGATATAGTAGAAAGAGGCTTTAGTGTACAAACATAAAAATGGAGATTGTTTAGTACAATAAATTGAAAGTATATTTTGTTTAAGTGCTAGTTCTGTTTCTGTTTCTGTTGGAAAAATATAGGTATTTGAAGATAATAATAATTAATGAATGATTGTTTGCTGAGTAATAATAATAATAAGATAACTTTGTGCCCAAAACACTATACAGAAAGGGTTCTTTATGGACGAAGGACAAATACAAGATTTTTAAATGCGCCCGTTTGAGTTCTTTTATTTACATTTAAATGGTGTTTTTGATATTTTTGAGAAACTTTAATGCGAAAGGAAAGAGTTTTTTTAAGTCGATGATTGTGTCTTGTGGGAATTCGTATAAGTATAGCCATTTTTACCATTTAAAATTGTAATTTAAATGTTAATGGGGCCAATTCATTCATTTGTTCAAGCTGCTAGGAAAAGTTTTTGAAATTTCATCAGGTAAAATGCAGTTTTGGCTAGCAACAACGTAAACAACATAATAACGGGTGATTTTTTAGCTGGTTTGGTTTTGGCAACACTGGTTTTGACAGCTGACGTGTGTTTAGTACCTTGTGTCACTGTCAAACAGCTTCAGTTTGGTTTGCAATTTAACCATGGATCGTCTTATAAATGAACAACGCTTGCAAATTATTGAATTTTACTATCAAAATTCGTGCTCGGTTCGAAATGTTCATCGCGCGCTGCTTCCATTTTATGGTCGGCATTCTCGACCTTCTGAGCAGTCTATTCGGAAGATTGTGACCAAATTTCGCACCAAATTTACTTTGTTGGACATTAAACCACCAACACGTTTACGTACTCTGCGTAGTAAAGAAAATATTGCGGCCGTATCAGCTAGTGTGACAGAAGACCGCGAAATGTCGATTCGGCGCCGTTCCCAGCAGTTAGGCCTTTGTTACAGCACTACGTGGAAAATTTTGCGGAAGGATTTATGCGTAAAGCCTTTTAAGATACAGCTGGTGCAAGAACTAAAGCCAGCCGACCTACCACAACGCCGAATTTTTGGTGAATGGGCTCTTGGAAAGCTGGCCGAGGATCCGCTTTTTTATCGAAAAATTGTGTTCAGCGATGAGGCTCATTTTTGGTTGAATGGGTACGTAAATAAGCATAATTGCCGCATTTGGAGTGAAGATCAGCCAGAAGCATTGCAACAGCTACCAATGCATCCCGAAAAAGCCACTGTTTGGTGCGGTTTATGGGCCGGCGGCATTATTGGGCCATATTTCTTCAAAGATGATGCGAATCGCAGCGTTACTGTCAATGGTGAACGCTACCGAGCCATGATAACAAACTTTTTTTTGCCCGAAATGGAAGTTCTTGACTTGCATGATATGTGGTTTCAACAAGACGGTGCCACATGCCACACAGCACGCGAAACAATGGCGCAATTGCGAGGCGAGTTTGGTGAACAGTTAATTTCACGTTTCGGGCCGGTCAATTGGCCGCCTAGATCGTGCGATTTGACACCATTAGATTATTTTTTGTGGGGGTATGTCAAAGCTAATGTCTATAGGGACAAGCCCGCTTCGATTGACGCACTGGAAGCCAACATCCATGCATTCATTCGTGAGATACCGGCCGATATGTGTGAAAGAGTATGCCAAAATTGGACTCAGCGGATGGGCTACCTGAGACGCAGCCGCGGTCAACATTTGCATGAAATTATCTTTAAACATTAAATTGCAAGGTTCAAACTATCGATTCAAATAAATATTTCATTCATTTTTTCGAATTTTTTGTGTTTTAAAAAAGTTCTAAGCCTCTTAAAAAATCACCCGTTATTTATATGCTTCCAATATATTTGTATAGGCCTCCCTAAACTAAAATTAAAACTAAGCTTTTTTCCAAATCAAAGAGGAAAAAACCACAGAAAATAAATATAAAATTACAAGGCCAGTTGGTGGCTCAAAGAAAAGAGAAGTATAAATGAGGTTAGGTTAGGTTAGGTTTAAGGGGCGTAATAGAACGGCAAGCCGCATCATTTGACTACTATCTCAGTGGATCCATCAGGCTTCCCAGGGGGTTGGTCGGCAGATGTGAGGATGGTAGGGAGGGAATTGAGAGGAGCTTCAATTTGGACCGGACCAAGATATGACCCGTTTTTGCCCAATTCGTCTGCCATTTTGTTTCCGTGAATATCCCTTTGTTTTGGGAGCCATCTTAGGGTTATTACTGTGTTTATTGCGCTGAGTACTCTCAACTCATTCTGGCTACGTTCGACCAGTTTGGACTTTATGAAGAAATGGCTTTGATTGCCACCTGACTATCTATGAAGACGTCAATATTATTGTTGTATCGCGGCTGTATTTTGCATATTTGCATTTCCGTTTGGAATACACTGAGGAAGCTTTTTGGATAAGAGGGATATCTGAGCAAATGTCTGACCCAACCCCCTCCAAGGTTTTGGAGCCGTCAGTATCAGTAAAGACCGGAACATGATTTTCATTTATGCACCTGTTCTCATTCCAGAGTTCCCTGGTTGGAATATCTGTTAAGATTACTGGATTGAAATAAATGTGTGATGATGTTTGAGTTTCTATGTCTGTAAAATTCATCATAGTTCTGTGACCGTAGAAGCCCTTTTTCCAATTTTTACATTGTTAAAGCCAATTATTGGTTCTAAGAATCGGACCCCATCTTTTACCAAAAATTCTGCTGCACTTGTAGAAAGTTGTTGAGGCTTTTTTCTCTTTCTTTGATATTTTATTTCCGGTTTAGTTTATGATCAAGAAAAACACCCAGATATTTGGGAGCAGCCAAAAACTTAAACGGAAATCCGTTAATAGTTTGCGGGCTTAGCTATGCGTGGAATATTAAAATTCGTTGTAAACATCACAAGTTCTATCTTCAGTGGGTTAACATTTAGTCCACAAGTACTGGCCCAATTTTTGAACTTGTCCAGGGACATTTGTAAAAGCTCACATAGAGTGGGGACAAATTTCCCAGAGGCCATTTACACAATGTCATCGGCGTATGTAACGACCTTGATACCACTCGGATTTAGCTCAATAGAGATCCGGTTGACGACAAGAGGCCAAAACAAAGGAGATAAGATCCAACCCTGTGGGGTACCCTTCCCTACTCGTCTTAACTCTTAACTTGCTGTCACCCATTTCTGCTTTAATAAATCTCATTTGAAGACAGAAATCAATCCAGTTCTCGGAAACGGATCAAATGGCTTGAATGGCATTTCCACAGTTTTTTCTCATTACTTGAGAGAATGTTTAAAAAATTAATTAAATAAAAACTACCCACCTCCACGCCCATTTTTCTTTCGTTTTGTTTCTCTGAAACCAATCGTTTGAATGACATTTATAGACTTGGTTCATTTTAGCTGGAGGAAGTGACTGCAATGAAATTCACCAACTGCCTCTCATATTTTTTCTTAAATCTTGGTTTCACGGAAACGGCTCCAATGATTTTATAATTGACGAGACAAGCCTAAGATTTTTTTATTTTGACCATACCGAGGCGATTTCTACAAATGTATCCTTTGGTTTGGTATCGTGGCCAGCCCTAATCGAGATGCCATTCACTTCATGAAGTGCTGTCTCAACATATTTGCCCTGCATGTTGGACCTGCGAGAGCCATACAGTTTTAGGCGAATATAAGCATCAATTTACCTTTCAAAGATCTTCAGGGGAAAAGAGGATAAGGTTATTGGTCTGAAATCCTTCGGTTTGTTAAGGTTAAGGTATATTTGCCTGCCAATTTTTTTCCATTTTTATTTTCCTTATGTGCGTCAGTTAAGCAGACTTTATTTTTTGTATATATAAGTTATCAGTAGGTTCTAGGAAATATGTAGTTTACATTTAATAAAATATTTTAAAGTTGTCGCACCAAAATATTGCAACTTAAAATGTCAAATATTGAAAATATCACCTTTTGATCCAATACCATGTAAATAATTAAAATAAATTAATAAACATATTAAGAATGTAACTTTTTGTACCGAAAGTGCATTTTCAAGTTGAATAAGAAAAAGTAGGTCTCAAAATTCTGTCTCTATATCTCTCTGTCTGTCCGATATGCTACAGCCTAAACAGCTGAATCTATTTTCTTCAAATTTGGAACATAACATTTTTGGTCACCATTTGTTGGTATGCAATTGTTTCCAAAAAACAGCTCCAAAGCTTTTCCTAGAAAAATTTATAAATAAAATTAACTAAATGTTACTTATGGCTGGAAACACGTTTTTTTTTCAATTTTCTTGAAAATAGTTCGACTGATTTCAATAATTTTAAAAAAAAATTTGCTTACCAACATCTTTCTAAACATTTTGTTTGTTTTAAAAAAAAATATTTCAAAATTTTGTATTGATAACATAATATTTTGTAAGAAATAGATTTATTTGAAAACCTGTACCTAGGGTTTTTATATAATATTTTAATATTATATTTTACTTTTATGAAAAAATAACGATGTTAGGAAACCTTAAAGACAAAATTAATTTTTCACACTCATTAAAGTTCAGAAAGTACTCAAGCTCAAGATTTTCATAAAAATACTAAACATGAGTGTTAAAGTGGTATAACCAATTTTATTTTTGGGCAAAAGATATCTAATTGTAAGCCAAAATTTTAAAATAATGAAGCTTTCCAAAAATTTGTCTTTTTCTTCTGGAATCTGAAATTAAATTAAATTACAGATCGATTTATGATGAAAACTAGAAAAGAGCTAGAAATGATCAAAATTATGTTGGTTATATCATTTTTGCACCCACAGCTTTTCATAATAAATTGACCTTAAGATTTAAATAATTGACTCACTTCTTCACAACTAGGAACTATGATAATTATTCCATCCTTAAGGCTTCTAAAAACTGTTGATTTTACACAAAATAATTCGTTATAAAATTTATTTTTTATTCCTGCACAGAAAAATAACCTTTAAATAACAAAAAACAAAAATAACCAGAACAAATGCTTCCATAAAATCCCTGGTAAATCCCTGGTGTAAGTCCAACAATATCCTATAGAGTTTTTTTTCCAGAAATAAAATAAATATTTAAGCAAAAATGCAATCCATCATTTCACAGATATACATTTTATTTCTGAAAAGTTAATATTTATAAATCCTTGTATATGTGCATATTTCCATTTAAATTGTTTTAAATGTTCAACGATTTTCTTTTTAATTTCTTGTTTTTCTTCAATAAAAGGCAATTACAGAGAAAACATTCCAATTAAGAAGAAAAATATAAATAACTTTGAAAAGTATAAATCTTTGAAGGTTTATCTTCTGTTCCTATAAATTAAAATCTCTTTTTAAGAAGCCTGTTTAAAGACAATATGCACTCAAGGCTGAGGATAATTGCATTTTAATGCTTCTTTGTTATACGAAAATAAAAAATTCTGCGAAAGGGTTTAAAATTCAGAATGCTTTGGATCAAATAAGATGTATTTCAGGAGAAAATATCCTTAGCACTGGGAACCTTTCAGGTTAATATTTTTTCAACTTATGACTCCATATGTAGACAGACATATACAAATACAGAATAGCGTAGTCCATGGTTCGATTTTTTCGATTTTGAGATTCTCTTGGAATTAAGTTTCTCTTATGCCAAATATATTTCAAATTCTCTTCAGATTTTGATGATACAAAAAATGCTTTGTTTTTCCCGTCAATTACATTCCAAAAAAGCAAGTTGCTCAAGTTCTTTGATTTTCTAAATTATAGCAGGATTTGGTTGTACAAATATTTTTATGCCGGAGTCATCAACAAAAAATGGGACAAAAGACCTCTTCTCATTTTCATAACTTTGAATTTTTCATAAAATTTTTCGGAAATTTTAAGTTAGAGACTGTATTTAAGAGTGCATGCATTTTTTATGGCAAATTTTTAGTCCTTGGTGAGACTTGTTAACGTTAACAAATTTCTGTAAAATTTAACATAGATTTTTTTTTTAAAGTAAAGATACCTTGATAAATTTGGTGAAAGGCGAAGGATTTGAAACATTTTTATAAAATAAGCTTCATCTTAATACACTCCTCGTCAACTGAATACGCACAAACATTTTTTAATATACTTTATCCATTTTTTCCAAACAGTGATGGTTATTATGCCATCTGTTGATGCTAACTATTCCCTTAAGATGTTAAGCAGATAATTCCGAAAGAATTATCCAAAAACAACCGTGAGTTTTTCTTCAACCACTTGCAAAGTGTTTTTTATGCAAAGTAGGAGTTTTTTTTCTAGTCAACTGAATAGGTACAACGCCATTTTCTTCGTTGTTTATAAGTTTTTTGGAGTGCTTGACAGTTTAAATTAACGATTTTAGTGTTTTCAGTAAAATTTAATTCTTGATTTCAAATTTTTAGAAAAATGGGTAGATCTACGTGTCTTAACAGTGTTGAAAAAGCTAAAATCGATTTACTTAGAGACCAAGGCCTAACTGGACGTGCAATAGCTGATAAAGTTGGCCGAAGTTTTAATGTAGTTTATTCTTACTTGAAAAATAAAGATGGATACGGCAAAAACATGAAGGGAGGTAAGAAAACAGCAACAACAGCAGCTGAGAGACGAAGAATTTTAAGATATGCATCAAATTCTTCTGATTCTGTGGCAAAAATAAAACAAAAAGTCGGCGTAAACGCAAGTTGCTCAACAGTATTAAGAGTAATCAACAACTCAAGCCATCTTAAACGAATGAAACTTAAGAAAAAACCACCACTTGACGAGAGACGGAAAATGTTGCGATTAGATTTTTCAAGACTTCACATGAGTTGGAAAAAAGAATGGTATCACGTGGTTTTTTCAGATGAAAAAAAGTTTAATTTCGATGGCCCTGATGGGTTCAACTTCTATTTTCACGACTTAAGAAAAGAAAAAAGATTTTTAAAGCGCCATCATAGTCGTGAAGGAAGTGTCATGATATGGGGAGCAGTCAGTTATTATGGAACAGTTGAGCTCGAGGTTGTAACATCAAGAATGACAGCAGCTGGGTATAAAGTAATTTTGGAAAGAAATTTTCCTAAATTTTCTAACATCTTTGGACCCATAAACTGAACCTACCACTCAGCGCGCATAATAAAAACATGGGTAGAGGAGCAACAAGTGCAGTTGCTTCAATGGCCGCCGTACTCACTTGATCTAAACATCATAGAAAATGTCTGGGGATGGTTAGTACGCAAAGTTTATGAGGGTGGTCGTCAGTTCGAAGACAAAGAAACCTTAATTTCTGCAATCAAATTAGCGTGGAGCGAAATTTCGTTAAATTACATTAAAAAGCTATACGATTCCATGCCGGATCGAATTTACGAAGTAATTAAAAATAAAGGTCGAAGTACCCACTACTAAACTTAAACAAAAACTTGTTTCATTCCATTCCAATACCAATTTTAATTTTTGTACCTATTCAGTTGACTCAAAAAAAAAACTTCTACTTTGTATAAGTTACACTTTGGAAGTGGTTGAAGGAAAAACTCACGGTTGTTTTTGGATAAAACTTTGAAATTCTGTTATTTATATGTTACGAACATTTTTACCATCAACAGATGGCATAATAACCATCACTGTTTGGAAAAAATGGATAAAATATATTCAAAAATGTTTGTGCGTATTCAGTTGACGAGGAGTGTATATACAAAATACATCCCTAGCTCTGCAGTACAACTAATATAAAACAGGTTACACCTTAAAAAAAAGATTACATATTTTTCTACCAGCACACCTTCTTTAGAAAAATAAAAAAAAACATAGAACTACATAATATGTATGAAGGTATAGTGCCAGAACATCACAAACAAATTGAATTACAAAATGGACGAAGAGAAAGTATATACAAAAAAAAAAAAAAACACACAAATAATACCAAAACGATTTGAATAAAATCAACATTCCACACTGCAATGTTTGTGGAATTGAAATTCCCCAAGGGACAAATAAGGACAAAGCTATGAATGCGACCATGGTACACCGAGAAAAATATATTTAAACAAAAATTGACGTAGGTATTGTTAGTACAACATATCACGTGTGGGATGGGTTAAACTGCTTCTTCGCTTAAATTTAAAAAAAAAAATTTAAAGACTGAAAAAAAACTCATTAAAACATCAAATTAATTTCATTTTCTTCTTCTCTTTTATTTCCTTAAAAATGTGGTCTATTTATAAACGAACAGGTCTTATACCAGTTTTGGGTATGTTTAGCATATTCTTTACTATTTTTCTGCCTAAATGTCACCAATGCTTTCCGCTTTCTGCTTTCCATCTGCTGCTGGCTAAGAACGTGCGTTGTGAATCGTCTGTTACACAGGGTTGCCATGTCCTTAACAAGTACGATAGCCCAATTTATATATTTTTGTAGCCGAAAAAAGTAACCCAAATAGTAGCCCAATAACAATAAAAAAAAATGTTCTCATAATTTCCATCACAATTTATCTTTATGTCAAAAAACAACCGAAAATAAAACACAAAAAATACAGAAAAACTGAATGATGTTAAAGTGACGTTTATTGCGGTTGATTTGAAATGTAAAAACCAATGACTATTATTTCCTAGTCTGGATCTTTTCGAATTTTTATATCTGGGTCGAATTGCCGCTTCAGTGACAGAGTGAGTGAGTGCCATCAGTGATCGAATGAAAAGTAATCACTTCAAATTTTGGTATACTTGCTTGCTCGAAACGTGAGCAGCAATTCCAAAGCCACATAATATTCAGTCACGTATTACTCGATAATGGATTTGGTAATTTGGCCCTTGCTTTCAATTTCGCATCCATTGAAAAGAATTAGACACAAAGAATCATCGTGTAATAAAAGACTTTTCAGTGAATAAAAAGTGGTGCCAAATTGTGGAATGCTTTAGAGAGAAAAGTATTTTATTTATTATTATTTATTTATAAGAAAAAAAAAAAAATCACCCAAGATTAGATTTGGGCTATGAGTAGCCCAATAATGATTTTGCTGTCATACTGAAATTGTTGTCAGCAATTTTTGAAAAAGATAGCCCAATTTCCGATAAATAGCCCAATCTGGCAAGCCTGCTGTTACAGAGTCACCATGCTGGTAGGCTTAAACCGTTCGATTTCTCGATCTTTTGGAGAAAGACTTTGAAATACCCATGTCCTGTGAGAAACTACTGGGTAACATTCCCAATCAGCCTGGCCGTTCATCGACCTCTTCTTTCCAAACTTTAAACTTATGTTCCGTGCGTACCGTTTGGTATGAGCAAGCCACACGTAAAGCTCCGCGTTTTTGCACTGCCGTAATCTGCTTCTGATATTTTTTCCGGTGTAGCTCATCTGTCCAGATCTCGCATCCGTTACGGAGAATGGCAGAATGGAGAATGATTTTTGATATCAGTAGCTCTCGCTTGCTTCCCGTGGGACCATCTTTGTTTGTCGACAGTCTTCTGAGGAGCGTAGTGACTTTTGATACTCGTTCCATTGTGACTTTAATCTTTTGCTAGAAAGATAGCTCGAGTTTAAGTCCCAAGTGTTTCAAGGAATCCTTAATTTGTATGATGTCAGAGTTAATTTGAAAATCAGTAATTAGCGGGGAATCCTCTTCTTCGTCCGAAGGCCTGTTTCAGTTTGTTTTGGTGCCAAGAGTAGACCGTGTTCATCCATTTACAGAAATTTACTCGTCGAAACACTTGGTCCAACTTTCCAAACTTTCGATATTTTTTCCAGAGAAATTTCATCTGCGTACCCTGCCAGCAAGGTGTCTTCTGGCATTTTCATCCAGAGTTTGCTAGGAAGAAGTTTTATAGATTGGGCCCGAAGATTGATCGGATGTGATTTGCTTTCTTCGTGTGGTTTTTGTGGTTTCATATATCAGCTTCGCTCTTTAAGATAGTCCTTCACCATCTGCAAGATATAAGCTGAGATATTGACAGTATTCTGGCTAAGCTAAAGGCGTTTCTGACATTTAGAGTATTGCCGACAGTACGGTGTGCCTAGATAAGTGAGTGATTTCCCTGTTGTGCTCTTAAGGTGACCTTGACCACTTCTATGTATATCGATTCGATCGTAGAGTGACCTTTTCTGAGAAACCGTTCTGTCTTTTGGACAAGTCTCCTGATGTTTGTACTGCAACGGTGAGTAGAGGTCTTAGCATTTTCTCCAAGAGCTCCTTTGCAGTGTTAAGCAGTGTTGAGCACACTCTTACGCAAAGAACTGAACTTCTTTTCTTTTCCTGGTGAGTACCAAACATATCATCTTCCAGCTTTATCCTACTGTTGGGCCAATATGCCCTAGGTCAGTTTGACTGGATGGTCCCAACAAGTACAATTAAATATCACTAAGTTGTTTACTTGGTTGATTTATTTAAGCAGTCTGATAGTTTTTATTGCCGCCAAATATTTTTTCTCTGTGTACCTAGGACCTACTTCATAAGGTGTCTGTCTATTTTTATAAAAATAGTGTATTTTCTTCCTTTGAGATATTTGCATTTGTTTGTTTTCTTTCCCTTTTTTTATACGCAAACACATTGAGGGTGTTAAATTTAAATAAATTTAAATGAAACAAAAAAAAAAAACTAGAAAATATGTAAGTTAAGGAAATAAAATATACCCGCAAAAGTCCTTTGTCGCAATACAAAAACAAATGACTTTTCGCACCATTTCTATTTCAATTCGACCTTTTTTTATGCCTTATTTAACAAAGGTTTCGTTTTTTTTCGTTGTTCTTGTGGGTTGTTGTTATTTTTATTTTGTTTTATTTTTTTAAAGTAGGGGAGGGTTTTGATAAAATAGAAGGATGCTTCAATGAATTGAATAATCTGCATTATAAAACAGGTTTCTGCGGGTCATGGTATACCTCTATATTTTTGGAACTGTTTTGTATGTTTTTTTTTTGTTTTCTTTTCTTTTCTTATAAACAGATTGGACACAGATTGTTGTATTATTTTTTTGTTTTGTTTCAAGATTTTAGGTACATATAGAAATTCAACCTTTTTTTTTTTCTTAAATTACTTTATAATCTAATTTAAATAATAAATCTAATATTTTGTTTCTTTTCCTTACAGGTAAGTGGAATATCTGATTTATTATGCGGTCTTGGAATTGCTACAAAATGGTGAATGTATAAGATTCAGAATATGTATTTGTATAAAAAATTTGTTCAATCAAAATTAAAAAAAAATTTGCCTTTACCTTACATACTTTTAAGAAGTTACAACAATATTATTGTTAG
Organism: Dasysyrphus albostriatus; assembly: GCA_946251815.1. Lineage (NCBI taxonomy): Eukaryota > Metazoa > Arthropoda > Insecta > Diptera > Syrphidae > Dasysyrphus > Dasysyrphus albostriatus. The sequence goes on along the minus strand of OX276336.1, from coordinate 24,859,404 downwards.
ACTATTGAATATATCGGAGAATGGGAAGCATTTAGGAACAACAAAAACGTTCAAATGTGTTTATTACAGAATTGTGTATGTTTGGTGCAATAAGTACAATGTAAGCCCATGTAAGAACACAACGAACTTAACCTAGAGAAGGTATTTTGTATCTCCTAAATTATTCTGTGTTTAATCAAATTAATTATTTTGAACAATCCCTGAAATCTTTAGGAACATAGTCTCTGACATATGTAAGTGTAACTGCATGTCCTTGAACAAATTTCATGTTTATTAATTACATTGCTAGTGGTTATTTAACACAAATTACTAAGCTTTTTCTAATCTGCAAAGCAAGTCAGGTTACAAATTCTATAAAATGAAATAAATCAAAACATACGAGTATTCTGATGTAGCATTAAACTTTTTCCTTATAAAAACCGCATAAGCTTCATGCTAAATCCGTAGTTTTGAATTCTATATCCATCCCGAGTAGCACAGAATTCGATTTACAACAAGAATTAGGTTGTATTTGTGTTTTGTTGAAGTAATCTGCAACATTATTTGTTGTAGTTCAGTTTCTCAATTGTTCATCGAAAAACAGTTGTAATTTTTGTGAATAAAAAGCTACAAATCAGTTTCGTAGAAGTTTGAACTTGTTTCCAAAAAACTGAAGTTGTTATTAAAAGGTTATAAGCAAGTCAAAGATATGAAAGTTGATAAAAAGTTTTTATTACATCTATTGAATTTCTGTTTCGTTATCTTCTAACTTAAATGTTGAAATAACTTTCTTGCGACAATTTGTAAAAACTTTTGAATAACTTTAATATAATTAACAATTTAGAAGGGGGAAACAAATAACAAAAACATTATTGTAATGTTTTTTCCTCTTAAAATGTTTATTTGACAGAATTCCAATGAACAAGTTAATACAATATATATATAACAATAAGTAAATAGGTGCTGTTTATTCTCAATACGAACAAAATTATGTATATAATAATGAAATACATCATTCCTTGAAAAGCACATGGTTTTTTCTTCAAAGAAGTATGCATAAATCCTCACCACTTTTTTTTTAACTATTACATTTCAAATTTCTTGTTACTATTAAGAACAGCAAAACAAAGATGAAACTCCAAATCTGTTTTGTTATGTTGTCGTTTCTTTATATTTGGCATAACACGAATGCAACAAACAAATTGTTTGAATAAATATCGTTGAAATTAAGTTGAAACATAGCTGCTTGAATTTTGTACGGTTTGAGACTTTGTTATTTTTTGTTTTTTTATTTGTAAACAAGAAACAAAGATTGCAACGACATTGGAACAAACAAGTAACCATAAAGTAATAGAATTAAAAAAAACATTTGGTTTGTATTTGAAACAAAACTTCAACATGTCTTAAGATTCAAGTAATGTTGTAGTTGAGTTTTTAGAACATTCGATATTAAAGCTGATGACTGAATTTTTGACAGGCAGTCATTTTGCATTTCAATTGTGAAGTTGATGAGTGTTGTCTGCATTTTATAAAAGAAAATAGAAATAATACAAAATGGATAAGAAAAACAATATAAACTCAAATTTTTTAAATTTCGCGTCATGGAAAAAAGTGAAATCCAATGGAAACGACCGTAAAAAGAGGAGAGAACTGTTGAACGCAATGATGTCCCCATCTTTAGTTTGTCCTCGCAACAAGAATGTGGCATTTTCCAACCTCGCTCAAAGCAGGGAAAATACTCCAGATCAGAATAATTTTCAGGTATATACTCCACCTCTTGAAGAAAGCAGTCAAAGTTCTCATAACCAGGATCTGGAAAGCTGCATTGTGTTGGATACTGATGATGAGAATTCGGACGAAGAGCTTGATGAAACCAGTTTTCCAGAACTGGAAAAAGAGATAAAAGCAGAAGAAGGTAGAATTTCTATAATCCAAGATTTGAGAGAATGGAGTGCATTATACCTTATCAAGCAAAACGCTTTGAATGCTCTGCTTGCATTACTGAACAAGAACTTGCCAGAGTTCGATCTTCCAAAGGACTCAAGAACAGTCATGGTCACACCAAGAAGCAAATGCGATATAGAAAACGATGACTTTGGAGGATCGTATTGGCACTATGGGTTGGAAAAAGCGCTTAGAAGTTGTCTTGGAGAAACGGAAAAGGACATGGAGGTACAAAAAAACATTAACGTTGATGGATTGCCCCTTTTCAAAAGTTCTCGGTTCGAATTCTGGCCCATTCTTTTAAATATTCACGAAAAAGCCGATATCGCACCCATGGTAGTTGGAATTTATTATGGAAAAGGTAAGATTTGAAACGACATATTTAAGAAAATAGTAGGTTTATTTGAAATAAATTCCACGTTGTAGGCAAACCCAAGGACATCAATTGGTTTATGACCATTTGTGGATGAATTCCGTTCAATTAACGAAAAAAATGGGCTAGACATAAATGGAAAAAAGGTTTTAGTCAAAATCCGCTGCTTTATATGCGACACACCAGCCCGTCATTACTTGAAAGGTAAAAATAATAATTATTGAAATTAAACAATCAAATTACTGCCATGGTATATTTTGTTTCAATACAGGTGTGATAGGCAGCAATGGTTATTTCGGATGTTTGAAGTGCGAAACAAAAGGGAAATACTCCCATAACGCAAGAACAATGATTTATACTGACATAAATGCTGTGTTGCGAACAGATGAAAAATTTCGTTCCGGAGTTTACAACAACAATCATTGCAAACTGAGTACTATCATTAGAGAGCTGCCTATAAACATGATAGAAGATTTTCCTATTGCAGATAGCCTACATTTAATAGACTTAGGTAATAAAATAATAATTTTAATCCATTATATAGGAACTCGACTATGTTTATTTTGTTTTTGCCCAAAAGGAATAACAAAACGTTTTTTAATTGGATGGAAAACTGGAAATTTAAATAATAACAAAGCGCGCTGGAGTATTCATCAATCAAATGAAGTTTCTTCCTTTATTGAATCATGCAAGTTACTAAAAGAATTCGATAGAGCAGCTCGAGGTTTGAGTGAATTGGCACACTGGAAGGGAACCGAATACAGGACTTTTTTATTATATATCAGCATTGTCGTGGTAAAAAAGTTTTTCGATGATCCAAAAATAAGCCAACATTTTTTGCTCTTTTATTGCGCAGTTGTTATATGTATGAGAAATGATCAGTGTGATAATAATTATGAAGTAGCGCAATCTATGTTTAAAGATTTTTTGATTAATTTTAAAGCATTATATGGAATAGATCACTTTTCGAGTAATTTGCATAATTTATGTCACGTTATAAATGACGTTCGGAAATTTGGACCACTTGACACCTTTTCTGCATACGCATTTGAATCTAAATTGTATTATATAAAAAGATTGCTTCGAATGGGAAGAACACCTTTAAGCCAAGTAGCCCGAAGAATTTCCGAGCGTCAAAGTTCAGGTTTATTAAACATGAAGACTTCAAAGATAAAAGGTCCTTTTCAAGTTAAAGATCCAATGAAAAACTTTGATAGTAGTGATTCAGCACTAGTTTCATTTTTATTTGCGCAAAAAGCAACTATATATAGCCAAGTTCATCTGTCAAATTTTGTATTGAATTCTAACCAAAACGAAAATAGGTGGTTCTTAAGTAAATCGTTTAAGATATTATGTGTGAAGTATATTATAAAAACATTTGCTGAAAATCCTGGTGTTTTTTTTCTATGCAGCACCATTATCAAAAATCAGTGACTATTTTGAATATCCTATTCGTTCTTCCGAACTTAATATTTATGAATCTGATTGCCAAATGGAACCACCTATTTTTGTTTCTTTATCAGATATTTACAGTAAACTTGTAAGAATAGAATACAACAAAGAAAAATCAGTCTTCATTCCGTTGCTTCATACTATTGAAAAAAAACAATAAACACTCATATGTATTTGAATCAATTTTTTTTTAATTAAAGTTGTTATTAAAATAAATATTTTTATAATAAAATATAACAAAAAAAAGAATTCTTTTGTAAAAAAATAGATTTTGTTTTCTTATTCAGCTTCATGATTAGATCCGGCTTCACTTTCAGGCTTGTATTTCAACCCTTTTGGACGGCTGCGAGAAGAGGGTTTCTTCGAAGGCTTTGTTCGAAGAACTTCACGACTATTATTTACCTTTTTAAAACGCAACAAGTTTTCAAACATTTTGTCGAGATCAGTTTGGACTTTGGTGTGGTCAGCAATCCGTTCAATTCGAAACATGAATGCAGTACAAATCTTATGCTTTCCTTCAAAGCTTAAATTTTGCGAATCTTTGCGGTGTAAACCTTTCCAGGAATATGGAAGAAAAAGAGATGGTTCAGTTAAAAGCCGGATAACCATAGTGAAAAATGTTTGACCATTTTCGTGAGAGTTCATTTTAAACTTTGTTTTTAGAAATCGAATGAATCGAACTTGGTAGGATTTATCTTCCAATAATCGCTCAAATTCCTCCAGGTCTTGTGTTGATTTTAATCTTGGCTTCGATTCCAAATCAGAAAAATCTTCTTCAATTGGTTGTGTTGAAATTGCGTCACGCTCATTGGATTCATTAGTTTTTTTCAAATAATCCGTAATATATCTATCTACGTTACTTGTTTGTGTTAAAATTTGGCTGAGCACATCTCCCAGACCCTTAACTGATGTCTTCAACTCCTCAATATCATTACGCATCTCTTCGACAGACGCAGAAAGAGCCCCGATATGATGACAAGAAACACAATGATGAGGTGGACTTTGAATTGTGTTAGTTGTTGTCTGTATATCCTGAATGTTTTCAACTTCATAAATCTGCTCATCATTTTCAGGTGCTATAAGCATAGTAGTTCCATCTGCGCCTTTGATGACCGAATAACTTTGATATTTGTGATCTGTATCGGAAATTATTTCTGCGTTCGCCTCATTTATAATTCCGTTGTTTTGGATATCCATGTTTGTGGGTGGGCTTTCATTTTCAAGCGTATTTTCCTTTAAGAAAAAAATAAGTTCATAGCTAAATGTTTTATAAAGCCGGCAAAATAATATGCTTACCGGTAAGGAACTCGTTATGGCTAAGGAATATTGAGTTGTTCGAGGCAATGATGCAAATTGAGGAACTAAACGTTTCTTTGCTCTTTCTGTTCGGGATATGGCTGTTTTTTCCCATTCGGAATCATCGGTTTCAGTTTCAGTTGCTTTGTTTATATAGTGTTCGGTTAACTCATCAGCTTCTTGAAAAGATAGATCCTTATGTCTTATTTTAACTATGGGTTGAGGAATCCAGTCTGATTCGAAAGCAGAATATTCCTCATGTTGTCTTTTTGATAACAGTCCCGACCTTGGCCAATAAACGATTGCATTTACTTGGTCTACCCAACCATTCGGAGCAAAACTGAACTCTCTTCCGAACCTTGTTCCTTTTTTTTTCGCTTCCAACACAAAATATGGCATTTTAATATAATTAAACACAACTTTTTCGAAAGAACAATCCGACTGCGACTCTTTTTCACAATAACAAACGACAAACTGTGTTGCAACGTCAGTGCATAAAATAAATAACTGTAACGTTGTCTGAAAAAAAATATCAAAATCAATTAAAGTTGGTAAAAGGTTACAATAATGTTGCCATTACGTTTTACGTTCACGTTTTTGGTATCAGAGTTGTAACATGTTATAATGATGTCCTATAAAAGTTAATGATATATTTTTATTTACTTTAACCATAAAGTAAACAAACAAAAATTATTGCTTGAACATGAAAATAGTTACTTTATATAGCAGAGTTGCCGCTGGATTGAAAAATTGTCACAAGTCAGATTAAACAATTTGTAGATTTAAAGCTGACCATAATACACATACACATAACTAAAAATAAAAATTAAAAAATTATGTTGCATGTCTTGTCGTATAGAACACATTTTGACGTTTCTTGAATATTTCGTTCCAAATGTCAACAGGCTGCTTATAAATCGATATTTTATGAAGCATTAACATAAGGGCAAAATAATTGATGTTTTTGAGGGTTTTTTTAAATCATTTAAATCGAAGCCATCCTTGGATGGAATTTGACGTTTGGCATCTGAAAATATAGAAGACAAACTATATTTTGACGTTAAACGAATATTTTGCTCTAAAAGTCAACTGGTTGCTTGCATTAAGAAAAGGACATCAAAATTGGTGTTTTTGAGAGATTTTTAATTCATTTAAATCGTAGCCATCCTTGGATGGAATTTGACGTTTGGCATATGAAAATATAGAAGACAAACTATATTTTGACGTTTCATGAATATTTCGTTCTAATAGTCAACAGGTTGCCTAGAAATCGACTTTTATGAAGCATTAAGAAAAGGGCAATAAAATTGATGTTTTTGAGGGATTTTTAATTCATTTAAATCGTAGCCATCCTTGGATGGAATTTGACGTTTGGCATATGAAAATATAGAAGACAAACTATATTTTGACGTTAATCGAATGTTTTGCTCTAAAAGTCAGGTTGCCTAGAAATCGACTTTTATGAAGCATTAAGAAAAGGACAACAAAATTTATGTTTTTTGAGGGATTTTTAATTCATTTAAATCGTAGCCATCCTTGGATGGAACTTGACATTTAGCATCTGAAAATATATAAGACAAACTATATTTTGACGTTTCATGACTATTTCGTTCTAAAAGTCAACAGGTTGCCTAGAAATCGACTTTTATGAAGCATTAAAAAAGGGTAACAAAATTGATGTTTTTGAGGGATTTTTAATTCATTTAAATCGTAGCCATCCTTGGATGGAACTTGACATTTAGCATCTGAAAATATATATGTAAGACAAACTATATTTTGACGTTTCATGACTATTTCGTTCTAAAAGTCAGCAGGGTGCCTAGAAATCGAATTTTATGAAGCATTAAGAAAAGGGCAAGCAAATTGATGTTTTTGTATTTTTTTTAATGCAACCCAATAGTAGAAATTTATTTTCTAGAATTCGACATTAAATGAGGTTTCGAAAAAAGTGAAAATAAATTTTTTGACATTTAACGTGATTTATATCATAAAATTTCTGTTTTAAAAACGTAAACAAGAAGTGAACGCCGGCAACTCTGGTGGACCTAGACCAAAGTTAAATGTACGTTTTTGCTTAATTTTTTTTACCGCCAATAAAAAATGATTGTTTTTTTAACATTACAATTCTAGTTTCAGTAACGAAGATTAGAAAATACGATAAAAACAATACTTCTCTGTTTTACAAACATTGTAAATTGGTTAAAATGAGGATTTTATTGTCTTAAGTTTCTACTTTGTTATATCTTTGATGTAATAACATGTAAGTTTTAATTTAAAGAGACAATGTTTTATTGATATTTCCTGCAACAAGCGCCATATTGTTCACAATCTAACGACTTTTTATTAGAATTTGATCTTATTTGCGAAATCTTTAAACTCATTTTTCCAGTTAGTATCACTTTTTCCATCGTAAATTTTAATGGAAATGGCTGAAAGTTCCGTTTCTTAATATAAATCATAAATATTTTTGCAACTTGAATGCCTAAATACAAACATAAATATTTTTCTATTTTTCAAATTTTTGCCCAATTTTAATTTTTTGGGTGGCGCGTGAATTTTCTGGAAGTAAAACATTAATCTTTATGATAAAAATGGCGTTTGTATTAGATTTTCCGTACATAAATAACTAAAAATCGTATTTTCAATCACAATATTAGACTATTGATTTTCTTCAATACTTTGAAGTTTATCTTTTTTATAACATCTCAAAGATATTATACATTTTAAAAGAATTTGATTAATAACTTTTCAGAAACTTTTATAATGTTTTCGGAAACATTATTTCTCATTATATTACAACATAACTGAACAGAAGACGTTAAAGTAATAGTAATAGCAACTTCCAAAAAACATTATTCAAGTTATTGTAATTTGTTTTAAACTCTTGTTTCTTGTTTTAGCTATGTTATATGTAACAAAGTATCCTTGCATAAGCATTTCTGCAATATTAGTAAAATATTAGTAAAGCTCATCTTCGAGTTCAATTATGGTTGCACAATTGTAAGATTAAGTTACATGTAACATTTCTTAGTTCAAATAACAATTTTAAAACTGAGAAACGACAAAATTTAACTTCTATAAAACCCAATTACTACAAGTTTTTTGTAAATTAAAGGCGAAATGCGGCTATTTGGGTTACAAAATTGTACCAGAATATGTTTCTGAAATAAATGGACAACAACTTGATTGTTTTACTGGAGTTATATCTACCAAATGAAAACCCGTCTGTGCTACTCGGGATTCCTTTTATTCACAGAATTTCAAACAAAACTATTTTAAAAATATAATCCCTTCCTAGAATGATGATGATGATGATAAAATTTCTATCTGGATGTGTATAGCTTTCAGCAAACATTTATTAAGAGCACGCAACATATTCATAAAATCATAAAAGTTCCTGGTACCTGATAGTAAATCAAGGATATTAATAGAAATATGAAAAGAGTTTTCCTACCAGGAATTTTTAAATCATTATCTCTATCCTTGACTATAAGAACCGCTGATAGATGAAGAAAACTGTAAAGTTCATTCATTTTCAAATAAATTCCTTATGAAATTCATATGAATTCAAGCTTTTATTTTTATTTTTTTATTGTATTTTTCATCCTTAAGATGGCTTCAACATTTCCCTTCAACAATGAGTATGAATTGTGGAATTCAAGTGAATCTATTTCCATCCTTTGATTTGTTGGATTCCACCTATGCACAATCTATTCTTGTCTTGTTCACTTTACCTAGCAGACTTATTATATACGCTGAATAATTTTCACCTCTGTATGTGAAGACTGAACAGAAGCTGAGATGGATTCATTTCGATTACTTTTATAAAGTGGAAATATGTGGGAGTAAGTTAAAAGATGGAGTAGGCGTCAATAAACACGAAGCATTCCTTAGTTTCAATTATAAGAAATTATTCAAAGAATAGTAACCAAATATTCAATATTAAGAAAAAGAAATTTTTAAAATAATTTATTTCGCTTAGTTCTAACGTTAGTTACATAATGAAATTAGTATACAGTCGAAAAACTTTAATATACAGGAGTTAAATATTTCAAATGTGATTCTAGGTATTTGGAAAATAATTGAGCAGCATTTGTTCTTTAATCATTAATTGACCCTAGGCAACTAAGAATCTCCATGATACATATTTTAATTCAATAAAATCTATAAGTGTTCTAAAAAAATCTTCTAAATGAAAATTTAGGTAAAAATAAGAATCAATGAAAAAAAGTAAATATTTTGCAGATTAGGAAATTTTCTAGACAAAATAACTTGAGACTTGTTTCCATAAAAACCACAATTTTATCAAAGTAAAAGATTAAATGAAATTCAAGGAATTTTAATTGGAATTTTTTTTGAAGAAGTTAAAGCTTGTAGGTTATATTAAATAAGCAAGTCGGGTATTTCAATAAGAGCCCTACAAAAGTTTTTTTTTTAAATAAAACAAAAACGGTTTTGGATATCAATGAAATTCTATATTCCTGTGAAAGAACGTTTGTTGCCATTATGTATGGAACTCGATTTCTTTTGCATCGCCACCACGGGCACGCTTGCAGAAGTTCAGACGCTGAACCCAATTTTCGACGGTTTTCAAGCAGAAATCGGCCGATATTGCTGCAATTTCACGTTCGATTTTTGTACGAAGTTCATCAATCGTCGCTGGCTTGTTGGCATAGACCATAGATTTGACGTAGCCCCACAGGAAATAGTCTAACGGCGTTAAATCGCACCACCGAAGCAGCCAAGCGACTGGATAATTTCGTGAGATAACACGTTCTCCAAACTTGGTTTCCAATAAATTGATTGTGACATTCGCTGTGTGGCTTGTGGTGCCGTCCTGTTGGAACCACATGTCTTCCAAGTCCATATCATCCAATTGGGGCTAAAAATATTCGGTTATCATTGAACGGAAGCGATCCCCATTCACAGTAACGTGCCGGTCTTGATCATCACGGAAGAAGTACGGCCTAATGACGCCGCCGCGCCGGCCCATAAACCACACGAAACCGTAATTTTTTCAGGATACAATGATGACTCATGGAGTACGTGTGGATTGCTGCCTGACCAATACCGCATATTTTGTTTATTGACGAAGCCATTCAGCCAGAAATGAGCCTCATCGCTGAAGATGATTTTTCGATGAAAATCCGAATCAATTTCAAGCCAATTCACGAACATACGACGCTTCTGGTGGTCAATTTTGTAAGGATGTAGGCCAAGATCTTTTCGCAAAATTCGCCACAACGACGTCACAGAGATGCCCAACGCTTGAAAACGACGTGTGAGAGACATATTTGAGCTTTCTGCAACTGAAGCCTCAGCGGCAGCAATATTCTCGACGCTACGGGCACTTCTTTGTCTCACTAGCACGGGAACATTTTGTACTGTGCCTGTGGATTCAAATTTTTCCACTAGACGCTCAATCGTTGATCTGTTAGGACGATTATGACGACCATAAACTGGACGAAGCCCTCTAAACGTTGAGGATACTGACTTCGAATTTCGGTAGTAAATTTTAATAATTTTGACTCGTTATTGGATCATATATCTTTCCATCATAAAATGGCAAACCTTACTAAAGAGAAATGTCAAAAAAGCGGCAAGAAATATGGCGTCGTTTGGTGTACCTGTCGCTCTACTTTTGTAGCGTCATTGTTGAAAACCCCTTTACATATAGGAAATTTGGAAAAGTAAATCACAGCTAATTGGTCAGAAAAGGTCAACTTGTCCTAGAAATTGGTCAGCTCTAGATAAGTTGTAATCAAGGCTTAAATTTCACGAAGGATCACGAGTGATTTTTGGCATCTGATTTATAGGAAATTTGCAAGAAAAGGATACCACCCGAAAGATCTCTAGAGCGTGATAAAAGCTCAACTTTTTTCATTAATTGGTCAGGCATAGTTTTTTGTTTTCTACGAATTTTCAAAATTCGTTTCAAGACAAAAAGAAAAAAAAATGGCACCTCATGCCATTTGAAAGGCGAACTCACGACCATAAAAAGTCAGCTAATAAATAAAAAAATTCAAGGACATAGCGATTTTTGGCTCCTCACTTATGGGAAATTTGCAAAAACTTAATACCAATTTAAAAGCCCTTAGATCTTTATAAATTTTCAGCTAGTTTCAGTAATTGGTCAGCTATAGATTCTCTTAACGATTTTTTAATTTTTTGTTCGAGGCCGCGAACGTTTTTTGGCATAAGAATAAAATTTCATAACCAAAAACCTATCAGACAGCATAATTTTTTGTTTTTATTATATTACCCAATTGAGGTGCCAATAATCGTTCATGACCTTGAAAAAAAACTTAACAAAATCGTAAAAAAGAATCTATAGCTGACGAATTACTGAGACCAACTAACCATTTAAAAAGACATTATAAGACCGTTCAGGTGGTATTATTTTTTTGCACATTTCCCTTAAATGAGTTGCCAAAAATCGCAATGACCTTGAATAAAAACTTAAAAATTCATAAAAAAAAAAAAAAAATACATGTCTGACCAATTACTAAAATTATCTGACCTTTGACTATAGATTTAGAGGTCTTTCAGATGGTAAACAATTTTTGAAAATTTCTTATAAACGAGGAAGCAAAAATTGCTATGACCTTAAATTTTTTTAAATTCATTAAAAGTTCATAAAAAATATGTGTGGTTGACCAATAACTGAAAATAACTGACCTTTTATGGCCGTAGAGTGGCAATTCAAAAGGCATATTTAAATGACTTAAATGAGGTCCCAAAAGTTTTTTGTGACTTTGAAACGAGTTTTGAAAATGCATAGAAAGAAACTATATGGCTTTTATCATGATCTAGAGATCTTTTGAATGTTTTTATTTTTTTAAATTTTCCATAAATGAAATACCAAAAATTGTGCATGACCTTACATGACCTTGAGAAACTTTGAACTTTGATTAGTTATCTAGAGCTGACCAATTTTTAGGACTAATAGACCTTTTCTGACCAATTAGACACCTTTTTTTTTCAAATTTCCCATATATGAGATGCCAAAGGTGCAGAGCTTTACATTTCGCAGCAAAAAAATCCCGTAAATATAAACAAAAATCTAGAAGTTAAAAATATCTCTTATCAAATCAAATTTCGCGACATGCAGTTTTAAGTTTCTCAATGAGAAATAAAGATACTCGAAAATGAAAAACTTTTCCTCTGTCCTTTATTATTTTTCAAAACATATTTTTTAAAAAAATTACCCGACATAACAGCTGGATATTTAAGTCCTATGTTCTCTTAATAATAACAATTTTGAATAGCAAAATGGTTTTAAAGTAGGCAGGAACTTGATTAATTTTCCAGAAGTAAAGATATTGTCAATAGGAACCGAAATATTTTCCAAATCGGTTGTCACAGAAAAAAACATTTAACAGAGATTTATTGGAAATCGGGTATGCTTTCAATGGTACTTTAAAGTAATTTCGAATCACTGGTGGTTTTCGAAGCATCGGATATTGCATTTTTTTCCTTGTTGCATCACAAAATTTTTGTCGCAAGCCTCAGATCCGGATTCAGCAAAAAATATAAATTAGGAAAAAAATCAAAACTACCCCAAAATTTGATCGAAGGGTCTTTTTGAGCACAAATTGAATGGACTATACCCCTTGGCACTAAACTTACGTAATTCCTTTGTTATTGTTTTAAAGTAAGTGCGTCAATTTCCATGTTTGTTCTTAAGTCTGTAAAATTTTTTGTGTGCCTCAAAAAGATTATTCCAAAACATTTATCAAATAAACCTTGCATACTTTTATATGCGCTAAGAAAAAAAAACGTTCAAAAACCATAAAATATGGCGTAGAGTACTTTTACTCTGCTCCACCCCACGTCCTCATATTTTCTTCTTTGAAAACAAGAAAAGGCATTCCAAGTCACTTAATTTTATATATAATTCTAAGCAACTTCAAAAAGAAAACTTTATAGACTCTAGATCCGATACTCTGCTACCTTCAAGTACCACAGAAGGATATGGTCGGTATGCTATACCTATACCTACTTACCTTTCATAGTTATGATGATATTTTGTATTTTCATTATAAGATTATGTCCCGTTGAAATAGAAGATAGGTATGGATGAAAACTCTTTTCTGATCCTTTGCCAACCTTCTATACTTTCTTCTGAAATACTTTGTAAACATCCTCTGGAAGAATTATGCATATTTTGCAAATATACTTCCTCATGGGATGTGAATCAATTTTCCTTACAACTCATCTCTGTCCATAGTGAGTGAGTGAGTGAGTGAGTGAGTGAGTGAGTGAGTGAGTGAGTGAGTGAGTGAATGAAGTGAGTGCTCTTCTCAAAGCAAAGGAAAAACCTACTTACTTATCTACCTGGTGCCTTAGAATGTACGTCCCATTTCATTTTTGCTCATAGACAGAAGTATATGCGGGTGTAGAGAAAAATGGCGCCCAACAAAAAGTGATAAATCAAATAAGAATAAAAAGAAAAAAATAGAATTTATTATTTGCTTTCGATTAGAGGTTTCTTTCAAGAACACACACCTCCATGCAAACTTTGTGTGTGTGTGAGTCAATACACAAACCACTTAAGATTACAATAGACTTTTGAGACTCAAGACTCTGGCAAAGCCGAGGTGAACGAACACATTGACTATACAATGGCTTTGATCTGACACCTTTTTATTTCCATTTTTTTTTACCTTTTTTTGATATAAAATTTCTTGTGAGTACGGGCAAATATTACACACACACACACATACACCCATATATGTTATATATTCACATGAAAAATTGATTACAAAAATTTACTTTTGTCATCTCTTACACCTTCACACTGCTCAAGAGTTGTTGTTGTGTATAGTGTAGGTTTTTGGTCTGTAAAAAAGTAGGCACAAGGATAAGCAACACAAAGGATGTAGTACTACGTTGTATCCAATGTTCGTACATACATAAAATATGACATAATATAATAGATGTCAAGTGGAAATAAATAAAAATGCGGAAATTCAATTGGAGAACAGCTCATTTGACTAGGTCATGTTTCAGTGTTGTTGGGTGTATACTGGATGCTTATGCTCTGTTGGGGGCAAAGGTTGAGTTATGAAGAAGAAGGCACTTTAAAATGTGTCAACAAAAAAATGAGAGATGAAGGCATTTTGTCATAAGTGTGCTACTACGCCCCACCCCGACCGGTTTAAAAGGAGACGACACTTTGGCAAAGTCAAATGGGATTTTTGATACTTTTAATGGAAAATTTTGATTTTACTTTTTATTGTTGTTATTGTTGTTGTTGCTGTTTACATACCTTCCTACTTACCAACATTAGTGCTTCAGGGAAATTATTTGTCATAATTTATTTTTGCAAGTGGAATTTTCAAATACTTTTGAATGTGAAATGAGGTAGGTAGGTACACAAGTTTGCAAAGTAAGTATTACGGTAGGACTTCTTGAGCATTGATTAGATTTGCTTCAGTTATTTTTTTCTCCCTTTAGTTTGTATTGAAAAAGCAGCTTTTGGGGCAGAATACTTACTTTTTTAAGTTTTGAGGATGAAAAATGTAAATTTAAAAGTTTTTTTAAATTATTCGTTATCAAATACTCTTGAGCTAAATTTAAGCGTCAGAGGCAAAGTATAAGCGGAAATCGGAATTTATATATTTTGTTGAATTAATCGTTCATTTAAAACTTTTAACTTACTTACTTTTAGTAAAGATGAAAATCTTGTAATTTTACAACTTTGGACTTGATTATAATTTATTTTTGACTTAAATGAATAGAAAAAAAATATTTGTATATGCATATAAATATATAAAAATTGTATCATTGTGGTTATTTCAAGGTTTAAAATTTCTTTTATAGTTTGACCTTGTGCTGTTCTAAATGGTCGGTTGTGTATTTATGACGACCTTGACTGGTTATTTAATAGAATTTTCTTAGAGATTACAAAACAATATACCTAACTAAGATGCTGAAAAAATATTATGGTAGACTTATGACCCTGATATGGTTCTCTTACATCATCATCACTGGCTCTCTAGGCGCAATCTGAGCCTAGCTCAACAAGTCTATACACTTCATTGCTATCGCAATATTGCAATCTAAGGTCATTCATATTTGCAAGTAATACTGCTCTACGCTATCTTCAGCGGTAATCCTAGTACGTTGCTAATGCAAAATGAAATTCAAAATCATGACTGGGTCGCACCTACTTGCTTATGTTCTATAAGCTAAGAATTAATAAAAAAAAATTATGTACACATCACACACATCTATAAAAACATGATAATTATGATAGTCAAAATGTTTAAACGCATCATTCCTTAAATTTTCAAAGTAATATTCTTTCCATAGATTAAGCTGCAGAAAAGGAATTCATTTGAATTTTTCCAACCAATAATAAATTTATGCGAAAGCACTTTTGGAGTGATTAAAAAATAAAATGCACTATTGTGTCGCATGCACTTGCTCTTATGTTCAAAGCGCTGAGGTTTTCAAAAATTATATTGTCCCCTGATTGCAAGAACTAGGTAACTCAATTAAAGGTACTTTTTAATACTTTCTGGGTTACATATATGACAATACCAAAAATGTATTGAAATTTAATACTTGACAAATATTAGAATTATAAAGTTTATACAAAATGTATTAAAATTTAATAAATCGGGTATTTAAAAAAGTCTTATTAGTACGGAATACTTATACAAAGCAAAGGTATGATAATACAACACTATCATACTTTCATGAAATTGAATTTGTGGATACCTACTACGAAAATGAATACGAAATAAATTACAGAAATAATAATAATGAAAGACTTTTTTTGTGAGAGTTTTTATCTTGTAAGTCAATAGGTATTGGCATTTTAATATTCGTATTATAATGGCGACATTATTTTATTCATTGTTTTTTTACATTAAGTGAAATGAAATCTTATTTCGATTACAACTTTATCTACAAACAAATATTTTCTGCCTCGAAAAATTGCAAGGCACCCTCAAAATAATGCATATTTAATTTTTTATTTTTGTATTATGAATCACAAAAAGTGTTACCATGTACATACGTTTTTGAAACAAAATAAACATTGAATGTCGTAGGTAATAGAAGAATTTATAATGACATGACAAGTGACTTTCTCGACATATACACAGACAGTTTTGTTACAGTTTGAAGTCAAATAACAAAACAGAATACAAAAAGCTAGGATTACCCAAGTGTTACTTTTCTTTTGCTTCGCTTTTGGTAGATGTGCGAAATTTATTAATGCATGTGTCGCTAGGCAATTCTTTTTCCGAAGAAGAAAATTTAGTAATGAAAATTTGTGAACTTCTTGTTTATTGCAGTTTTTTTTTTTTAAATAAATTTTAGTTTAATGATATAATATGTACTTACAAAATATTTGCTTTTTAAGTTTAATCCTTTTTTTACGTGTACGTTTCTTTTCTCTTGACATTTAATTTTTTGTACAGTGATTGAAAAAAAATTGATTGACTTATGATTGCCCTACGACAACTCTAGTCAAATTTTTCTTCTGAGTTAGTGCAAATTAGTGCCCAAACCGTTCCCGGATATTATCCCCACCTAATCCTAATTTGACTCTAAAAAATCGATATTTTCAGGTCTTATTGTATTTTCCGGAACAATGTGGTTTTAGGGCCTTTGATTTTCATTTAAAATGGAATGTCTTCTTAAAACAGTTTGTTTCTTATCTGTCAAAATGTTTACAATGTCGTTGCATTAAAATGCTCTGAAAAATCGATTTTTATTCGAAAAAAAAAAACGATTTAAGGGCCTTTGGTTGATATTCGTTATAAAATATTGGAGAAACGTCAAAATATAAATTTTGCCGGTCTGTCAATCCATTAACTTACTCTCAAATTACACGCTGATGAATTAAATAACAAACGAATGCCAAATTTACACAACTGGAAAATTGCATTATAAATGACCAAATTAATGAATTTATCATTTTTTTCCAGAATTTTTACTGATAAGTGCTATAATAAAGCCAGTTTTGTCACTCGTGTTTATGTGGCATACGAAATCTGAAATGAATATCTACCTACAGTGATTATTATAAAAATATTTCTAGCCAATATAAAACAACGTTATCAAAAATAATCAACAAGCAAAATGGAAACTTGAATCTCAATCCATTTTTAAAAGTAGGTGTTTACCTTGTTTATAAAACTATAATTATGTAAGTTCCTCATCAAGATCACACTTTTTAATTTTGGTAACTCTCAAAGTATACGGAAACATTTTATTTCCCTTTAAATATGGCTGCTGTTGCTTTTTTGTTCTTGCTATTTTAATACAGTATTACATTATAGTCCCCATGGATTTAAAAAAGACGATTTCTTTTCCTAGTTGAATGTATCTGTTATTGCTTTTCTTGTCCTTCTTGCTTTTTAGTACAGTTTGTATTAAATTGTAATTCTCTTGTATTAAAAAGTGACGCGCTGTTTTCTATTCACATTGCTTACTCTGTTCCTCTGTGGCATTTTGTATTCACACTTAAATTTGGCTGTTGCTTACTCTGTTCCTCTCGCTTTATGCAACTTGTTTGTTTCTGTTTCCTGTTTTTCTTGCTTACTTTGCTCTATCTATTTTAATATAATTTTATTTAAATTGTAATATAGCTTGTATTAAAAAAAGACTCTACCTTGTCATATTTTTAGATATGACCGCTATTGCTGACTCTGTTTCTCCTGCCATTTTAATAGAATTTGTATTATATTCCAATTTTCATGAGTTGGATTCTAATTTCCTAGGTATTACATTTTAATACTAAGGGATAAATTGTATAAGTTTGGATTATAATCTAACCTTTTTTGTATTAAAACGAACGATTTTAATACAAATGTATTAGAATGTAATCCAAAATTATTAGAATTTTTTTTAAATATTTTCGTATTAAAATGTAATTTTTGCTGTATTGCATACTGCTGTAATAAAAAGACTGTATTAAAAATTACCCCAGGATTTTTAATCGTGTACCATTAATAGTTGCTATTTGCAATTTTTTATTATTTTTGGGTGCGATATAGCACTAATTTAAGCATACAGAAAAAGTTTAATAAAATCGTAGGAGCCGTCTAAGAAAAATATTTTCCTTAATAGTTTTTTACCATTAGTATGGTACCCTTATTTTTTTATATAAGTAAATTTTTTTCTTAAAATCCTCTACAGAGTGTAAAAAACCCTTAAATACTGAGTTTTATAAGAAAAAACCATTTAGTTTTTTTAATATTTGATTTTCCAAAAAAAAAAAACATTTCTTAAGAATCCAAAAAAATATTTTTTGGAAAATTTTGGTAAGAAAAAGTATAAATATTGTTTAGAAGAGTCTATATTAAAAACTTATTGAAATCAAAATAACCGTTTTGAAGATTATCGAAAACAAAAAGTGGGTTCTTTAATAATTGAATATGAAGAAAATTTAAAAAGAAGATTCTTCTGTTTGAGTGGAGTGACCGAATTTATAATTCAAGTTAAAAGTTCAAATGAGCACTTTTAATGATCATTTTTTGAAAAATGGATTCCCATTCAAAAGTAGCTTTCACCAACAGAACTTTATTTTTTTTTTTTTTTTTAAGAAAAGTAGTCGGGTCATGTTTGATTTTATCTCGATTTTTTTACAGTAATCTAAAACTTGCTTCATAGTACCTTTATCGCAAGTAAAAATCATTTTTTTACTGAAAGGTACATTCAAATTTCAAGGATAGTCTTAGCATATTCAGGTTTAAGGTTTTAACTTTAAAAAGAATTATCAACTCGATTTAAAAAATCGAATTTTGAAAAAAGTGTTTTTAATTTTTTATTTAGTAAAAAATTTCTTGAAAATTTTAGATTGCAATATTAATTAAAATTTTTTGAAGTTTTTGTCTAAGAAACGTTTTCAAAGCCAATACCTAAAGAGAAGTAAAAAATTCACAAACAAAAATTATAATGGTTAAATATTTGTTTCTTGTAACATTCTAAAAAGCGCTTAAAATCTTTTTGAAAACAATTCAAAACAAAAATTTAAATTCATAAAAAACCTTTTTTTTAAATATTTTTTGTGAACATATACTTGACAAAAAATTATTAAAATCAGTTAAACCATTTTCAAGAAAATCGAAAATCGAAAAGATGGTTTCCTATGAAGCATACCATTCATAATTATTGTTTGAGGTTTTCCACCCAAAGTTTGCATGTACTAAAAGTAATATATAGATTTTTTGCAGAGTAATGTTTTAGTGCCGTTTTTGAGAAAAATAAGATTTTGTAAAATTGCTTAAATCGGTACCTACCTGTTATTTTTATTAAACAAAAAAAATTTAAAAAAAACATGTGAAGGGAATTTTTGAAATCAGTATGTATGCCGTGTAGTTTAGTTTATAGCCGAACAGACCGACAGGTAGAATTTAAAGATGTGAAGACGAAAAATCAATACAGCCTAAGGCAAACTTTGTACATAGTGGGAAACCATTTTTGAAAAAAAATGTTTTTAATGGTACCTGAAATTTTTTTGATAATCGATTTTTTGTAAATGGTGTAATTGATGCATATTATTTTTTTTTCATTAGAAGCTTTCAAAATGTTTAAATAATGTTGTGTTATAAAATTTTTCAAAAACATATATTTGGATTTTGAAAACCTGCATGATTTTTTACAAATTAACTCAACTAAGCTATCGAAAAATTAATACGCTTTTTTTAAAACTCTCGGAAAAAGCGATAAAATAATTTAAATAAATTTAATTGAGGATAATTCAAAATTTCGGTTTGGAATGAGTTTTCAAAGTTGGGGTTGAAATTCTGTCAAGGTCAAAATTCTTTTTGCTAAATTTTGCTTTCAAAATTCTGCTTTCAGAATTCTATTTTTCACAATTCTGCATTTCAAAATTCTGTTTAACAAAATTCTGCCAATAATTAAAAGAAGGTTTGGAAAATGTTAAAAACGCGAGCTTTTTAACATTTTCCAAAGCTTCTTTTTATTATTGGCAGAATTCCGTAAATCGATTTTCTGATAGGAAAAATTTCTTTTATTTGGTCAAAAGTGGTGTAGCTGATTTTTGTAAGATTCTCCAGTGTTTTACTAACATTAAATATGTCAAAATCCGTCTGAGATACTATTGTAAATTATTAATACCTAAGTTTATCAAAAATATGACCTACTTCAATTTCAAGTAATATTATGCTATGTTTCCACCGAAACGAAATTCGATTTTTGATATTTTAATTGATGGAGCAAGATTTCATGAAAATTTCATCGAAATCTCAATGAAAACTCCAGATTTCAACGAAATCTTAATGAAATCCTGGTCTATTAATTTGTTATCTCAAAAAAAAAAAAAAAAAATATAGCTGGAAAATCAGATTTTGGTGTAGTGTTTTTAATTCATTAAAGTAATGGAATCGTTTAATAGAATTCAATGAATGATTCTTAAAGATAGTATTCATACAATTGCAGGTACTATAAAAACAGTGGTAGGTAAACGCTTAAATAGAAAATTATACAATGTTTTTGGCCCTTCTCATTCTTCTTCATTTATATTATTATATAAATGATGATTATATTTTTCAAATAGAATATCTATGTAGGTATTTATTTGATGGACAAATTTCACTGGTTACTGTCATACAAATATATTTTTTGGTTAGAACATTATTCCGCTTAACTTTGTATGATGCACTCGTTTATATGTTTTTTTTTTTTTATTTTCAATGCTCCCAGACTTGTAAATAAACACAATATGCTTCCTATAGAATAAAATATCCCCGTAAAAATAATAATTTATAATTCCTTCAATTTTTGTTATATGAAGCATCATAATATTTCCCTATTAAAAAACATATTCCTGATAAATAAAAAGAACAAACAAACAACAATATCCTTAGGCAATGGCGCTCATCCTGTTGTATCATATTCAATTACACTTTTTCCATCATTGACTGATGGTTCAAAATAGTAAAGTATCATCTGCTGTTTGCACCATTGTTTTCTGTTTACTCCTTGTTTCTATAGAAAAAAAAAGTAATTATTTTTATTATTTTTTACTTCACCCTCACTATTTGATTTTTTCTGAGATAAGTCATGTTTGTTTTGAAGTATAAATTTCATAGTTGTTGCCTTCTGTGATTTTTAGCCTTTGTAGCTAACCAGTATAGCAACATTTTAAATGAAAAAGAAAACTTCTAAAAATATAATTTAGACTCCATTGGTGAAACGAAACTAAAATATTTAAGTTCAATTTAAACGCATTCGGGCATGTTCAGAGACATGGTTTAAGTTGTTGCTTGGAAAAAAAGTTTATTAAATGAAGTTTCAATTATATAATAATATTCAGGTTTACCTAGCATCAAATTAAACAACATCTAGTATATGCTCCATTACGTTTAACTATATGTAAATTATCTTAAGCACTTGCTGTTGAACTCATATTATATTAATTAAGTTTTCCCAAATTAAAATAAAATTTTATTCGAACAGACAAATTAATAACCGATCCATTTTAATTAGAGGATCTACATATACATATATGAATTAGGTCGATTTGGTGTGCTATTCCCAAAATTTTTACGTTTTGATTGAATATTTAAAAAATTCTTGAGAAACGCAAAAAATCACAAGTTTATGTCCTCGGGAGACTGATAACCTGTGATGAATTCAAATGTGGCACTTCAATTTGAGAAAAAAAGTTTTAACACAAATAATAATAATAATTCACAACTCCCTATTGGGGATGAGATAAAAGATAAAGAAAAATTCAAAAATATTAAAAAAAAAAAATGAGGGGTACATAAAACGCAGAAATGTCAACACGCGCATATTATCATGATTGAGTATTGTCTTACGCCTTATGGAAATCCTTGTTTTTTTTTTGTTCATAGTTAACCCCTCCTGGATGTGATGATAAAATTGATACTCTTGAATATAAATCAAATACATAAAATGACTGCTCCCCCTCCGTATATGAGTGAATGAATAACAGGTTGACTCTGATGCTGTTTACACCTCAATTTCAGTTTCGATACAGTTTGAATAAAATATATTAAAAGCAACCATAACAATTTTTTTTTTTTTTTTTTTTGAAATTCATTTTTATTTTGCATTTTCTTAAAACTATCTTAAAGCTAGACAAAAATTCATAAAAAACTAGCCTACTTATCAATATCTTAAAACTAACTTACTGGTCCCAGTCGGGCGCTCTAAGTTAAACTATAATAACTTAATGCTAATGCCTTTCGGCCTAAGAACTATCTTAATAAACCATAACAATATGAAGCTCTTTGTGAAGACATCATACATTTAACATAGAAACACTTTACAAAACCAACAACAATCAACCTATTTAAAGCAAAGCAGAAGGTTATGAACGCATCGCAAGGAAAATACAGGTTTTTAAACATTGTTTTTCCCGTGATGTTGTCCTTGAAAAAAGGATCAATAGAATATAAATATAATCCATATAGGCTGACATAGATAATAGTGCAGAATGCGTTGTGTTGTTGTTGTGTAATTTTTGCAGAGTCATACGTATATAGGATTAAAGCTTGAAAAAGAGTAACCCAAAACTTTAACCATAATCCTTTAACCCAGATAAATTGTATCCGATTCTTGTCTCGTTATTATAAGGCAACCCTTTTCCATGAGCTTTTATACAAAATTCCTCTATATACACACCTGTTCAGGCTTCACTTTTATCATGGTTGAGTTGGTTATAGCAACAACAACAACAACAACAAATAACAAACACCCAAATGGGTCAAGTATAATTACTAAAGTTTTCTGTTGTGTTAGTTCGAAAGGACAGCAAAATAAATAAATGGGTTTAATAAAGAATGACACTCGGTGAGACAAGTGAGTAGACATCATGTGTGATTAATAATATAAAAGAGACAGGAAATTTCTGACCTCAGTCGTACATACATATAAGCCGCATTTTATTTTCAAAATGATTTCATCCGGATTAATTTTTAAGAAACAAAAAACAACATAGGATCTTGCTTGCTTTTAGAGGTGTATACAAGGGGGTCTAGAAGGGGCGCTGTTCACCCTAGCCGAAATATATTTCATTTATTTATAAACCAAGATTTTTGTACCAAAAATATTTTTTTTGCGAATTTCAGTAAGGTAGGTTATGGCACAAGTTATGCAATTCGTTAGACAAAATTGACCTCTAGATTTTGGTCAAACTTGTCTTTACTATGCGATGATAGGGAAGACAAAAAAGTGGATCCCACAATTCTGTCTGTCGGGTAAAGGCTAATCGGCTCGATCGGTTTTCTTCAAACTGTCTGTCTTTCTGTCTGTCTGTACCAAGATCTACAGCCTAATCCACTGAAGCTATTTTCTTCAAATTTTGAACTTAAGGTTTTTCTTATAACTCTCCACAGGGGAAATCGATTTTTTTTTGTTAGTTCCAAAAATATCAGTACTTGCCATACAACCGTTAAAGAAATGATTATTTTTCTCACAAATGGCTTCAACGATTTTGGTTGGAATAATATCAGTGGATTAATCTAGGTATATAGTATATTTTTTGGTAAACAAAAATTCATCAAAACCCCTTATTAGCGGTACCTGACATATAACGGTTTTCTTGATTTTCGATTTTCAATTTTCTCATTAACGGCTCACACAATTTCAACAAAAATAAGTCTGCGAAAGTTCCTTACAAATGTCAATAATATTGTTTATGAAAATTTTCCATAAAAAAATTGAATTTTGAAATGTTAAATTTTTTTCTTCAAATTCGATATGTCAAAAACGAATCGACAGTAAATAAATACCTAAGATATGAATTTTGCTGGGCGAACACTATAACAAAAATTAGGGCCGGACAACCAATACGGGCAAGCGGTGCAAGTGCGAAGGGTGCTTGGGCCCAATGGTTGCCTTGAGCAAGCATTAAAATATCCACTTCCTCGAAACCACTACCTAACTACTTTTTTAATTTTCACTCCTCTTAAATAGCTCACACCAATATTGACCTGACCAGAATATTCTGAATTTAAAGATATATATATATATTTATATAAAGGGTGTTTTTTTAGACGTATGGTTTTCAATCTGGCAATACTTTTTCGGAGTTGATCTTTTTGACAGCTGTCACTTGATTTATGCTCAGTTTGTTTTCCATTTCATAATGCATAGACTAACTCCTGAAAAACGTTTAAAAATCGTGCAAGTTTACTACCGAAATAATGGTTCGGTTCGCGAAATAATCAACTCATTGAAGAAAACTTTTGATGAGCGTATTATCTCGCGTCGTGGGCCTGTGGCGTGGCCTTGAGGATCGTGTGATTAAACACCGCTATACTATTTTTTGTGGGATTATATGAAGTCGCTTGTCTACACAGATAAGCCCGAGACGATTGACGCCTTGGAAGAGAATGTTCGGCGCATAATTACTGACATACGGCCCCAATTGTTACTAAAAGTTGTCGAAACTTGGGCCTCTCGGCTGGAATTTATTCGAGCTAGCCGCGGCGGCCAGTTGCCCGAAATCATTTTTAAAATAATAATTGCAAACCCTTATCAATATAATAAAGCTAAATTCTTGGCCATAACATTAAATTATATGCGCATTATTTCTTCTTGAAAACCAAACGATTTAAGAAACACCCTTTATATCTACTATTACAAAAATATAAGTAAGTCGATGAATACTTTCCAATTAACACTCATCACAGTAAAAAACGTACTTCACAAAATCTTTTCATAGTGCATTTTTTGGTAGCCTCTTCGATATACCTCTTTCGCCTCTTTGGGATACCTTGCATTTGCATTGCAAATGAAAAATTGCATTGCAAAGTCTGCCCCTTAAGAACTGAGGAAATGAAAACAAACTGCAATTGGGGGGCGCTAAAAATGAAACTTACACAGGGCGCTAATTGACCTTGGGCCTGCTCTGAAAACAATATCTTCGCCATTGCAAAGTGACTGGTTTCTCGAGATCTTACTTACACTTGCATTGCCACATATACAGTGCTAGCACCAAGCGTTACGACAGATAAACTGTGAAGTTTGTATGCAACCCTCATAAATGCTTGGGCACACTATTGGATTTGTGGTAGATGCAAAAAGGCATTATGTAGGAGAAGTAAAATAGGGCAAAGAATAATGAGGCCAGCCAATGAAGACTGAGTCCCAGTGGCCAGTATTGAGGTGGTTAAGAAAGCCATCCACAAGCTAAGGAACAACAAAGAGTCTAAAACCTTTCTGAAACCTTTTGATCAGCACGTACTAATGTGGTTTTTGGACAGGCAGATCAACGATAGACCAAATGTTCAGATTGAGGCAAATCTTCGAAAATACCATTGAATTTCAAGTCAAGACCCGCCATCTTTTCATCGACTTCAAGGCCGCATATGATAACATAAGTCACCAAGAGCTTCTATTGGCGATGTTGGAACTGAGGATCCCAAAAAAAACATTCAGCTTTGCCGTATGACGTAATAAAATACTCGCAATGCAACGTGCAAATGGGTAACAGCTCATTTGAGCCATTCCAGACGTGTACAGGGCTGAAACAAGCAGACGTGCTGTCATGTGATTTCATCAACCTAGTCCTGGATAGTGCGCTTACTTAACGACGTTAACTTAGAAGGCACTATCTTCAACAGGTCTTCTAAAGTGCTTGGCTATGCGAACGACTCCGACGTCATTGGCTGCTCAAATCGCCTAAGATAAAACATCACTGTTGGTAGCAGTAATATCGAGGTAGTCAAAGAGAGAACGAAGGATGCCTTATTGCAAAGCCGAATAAGAATTATACCCTAGCGAGCCACTGCTACTTCAGTTTGGCCAAAAAAATGGGTTCAGTTATGGGGTGTCGAGTCCTGAACGATGAGGAAAAAAAGGGAATTGATACTGGGAATTTTCGAGAGAAAAATTCTCCGGTGGACATTTGATCCTATATGTGAAGAAGACGAATGGAGGAGAAGATTCCATGGTGAATTGTACGCGCTGTACCAAGATGTGGATGTAGTCCAAGGAGCCAAATCACGTCGACTGCACTGGCTCGGCCACATCGAGTGAATGGACAACAACGCTCTAGCCAAGAAAATCTTCAAATCTCAGCCCCCAGGTTCGAGACGACCGACAAAAGACCCAACCTCCGCTACAGGGACCAGGCGGTTACAGACGCAAAAGGGCTTGGTTTCAACGACTGGAGGGAGCGCAAACGATATGGATGAAAGTAATATCTCAGGCAGAGACCCTCCATAGATCGCGAGCCGGAAAAAAAAGAAAAAGAAAGAAGAAAATGACACAAAATCCAAAATGGCGTCCAAACTGTACACACAGAAAAATAATTTATAACTATTTTCGGTGGGTTGAAAAATAATGTGTTAATGTCCCTAGTGTCGGGAAAAAATCGGAGTAACAAACTACTGGGTCAGAATATAAATGCACTGAACAAGTGTAAACCATTCGTCTTGAGTAGGGGGGCCAGTTCCCATTAATTTTTGCCCATTCTCCTTTACCTAACAAATAAAGTTATTTTTTTTTTTATAACTTTAATGTTTGAACTAACAAACATTTTTGCTACTCATATACTTGAGTTAATCATTTAATTATATTAATCCAATGAACAGCTCTTCTTGCTAACATAACTGTTCACAGCAAAAATGTATAACAAAACATTCCAGTCATGTGTATATTATTATCTGCTTCACTATTACTCCGTCTTTTCATCCCATACCAAAAATGTGTATGTACACCACACATACCATACATTTACATACATTTAAACGAACAAATAAACTCAACTGTGATTTGCAGATTTTTGTGGTTTCCTACGAGGATTTTCGGAAAGGTTTAAGGATGCCAAATATTTTGGTCATAACTTTAATGTACGTGTATATTGTATGAACTATGTGTGTATGTGTATGTGTGTGTGTTTGGGTATTCTTTTTGTCCGTACTTTGACCATGTAGTCCTTAACCCAATTTACTAAATTAACATTGAAGTCCATCATAGCCTTAAGTAATATTTGGTTTTTTTTTTGTGTAGAAGTAGGTACATCAATGTTATCCTTGTTTAAGATGGTTATGAAAAAAAACAACAACATTTTGTGGAATATTTTGTCCCATGATGAATCTGAGTAGATTTTTTTTTTTAATTTAATTTACAGGACATTTTCAGATAATGATGTGTTTTTATGTCCTCGCATGACCCATCCTTAAAAAATACAAGAAAACAAAATGTTTTTTGTTCATTTCATAAATTTGTTAAAATAAAATATATCCAACCATAATTTCACTGCGGTAAAGTTCCTAATTATTATGATGTCCCTTCGTTTTGTATTTTGGTTAGTCTCTCCTCCGCCCCAGCTCGTAAGGGTCGAAACTATAAAATAATTTTATCTAAATTTGTATTTTTGATTACTTTATTTTGCATAGGTACTTATGCTTCGTTCTTGCTGAAGGTCTATTTTGGTTTGAATATCATACAAAGGATAAGGGTTTTGGTAATGCACGCTACTATGAATACCTGATGATGATCCCCTGTTTTGGTCCTTCTTAGCATCATAAAAAGAAAACAACATTTAAAGAGGCCGAGAGAGAGAGAGAGAAAGAGAAAAGAAAGTAATTAACAATTAAGTGATTAACTGTTAATGATAATTGAAAGATATTCCTAATGAAGACAGGTGATGTGGTGCGCCTGATAGTCTTGTAGAAATTTGAAGGAAATTTATTTTACGAGTCATAATGATACTTCGTTTATTTTGATTGCTCTATACTTAAGTTGAGGAAACATTTGGATAAAATAATTAAATTAACTCGAAGAGATGATAACAAGGTGAAATAATATTATTTTATGTACCTACTTATCAAATAATATGCTTGTGCAGATTATTATTAAATATTCTTTTGGAAAGGACCTCAAATAAAATCTAATTTCATTTTATGCAAATATTATTTTAAGTCATTATTGATTCAAACTTAGCATATAAAAAAGCTTATTCAAAATGAAAAAAATATGTAATTCGTTTGTTGTTCTTTTAAATGATAAATAAGACCCTCTGATGCTGAATTTGCCAGAAAACTCAAAAAAGTTATTGTTTTTTTTTTAAAGAGATTTTCTAAGGCCGTGTTTCTTGTGCATTTAGAATACAATTAAACTTACAGCCGGAAACTTACTAACTTGACTTAACTGAAGTTTTATTATTACAAAATGTACTGATTCAGAGAATTTATGCGCAAACATCTAAGTCACCAATTTTTGAATTTAAGCTACGCCTACTTGACAGATAAAAGCTAAAGCCATTTTTAAATCAGTATTGATGCTGATGTTTCCTAGAGTGTTGTATGTGGAAGTTTATCCATGGCTAAATTTATAAAATTTTGGTTTTAATATTTAAAAATTAATCAAACTTGAGCTAACAGCTGACAATTCGAGTCGTATTCCCAAAACGTTAATGACAGCAAGAGGAAGCGATAATATTTGACAGAAAGCTCTTCAATCACCAATGCCTACGCCTCAATCCTCCCTTACTCCCCCACGCCCCTGTGCAAAAAAAAAAAAAGATAACAAATGAAATAGTTACATTTTCATCTACTGCAAAATATCACAATTCATCGCTTGAATAACTATAATCTCAGTAATGCGAATTTAACTCGAAATTTAATCAGAGTGCGTTAGCTAAGTAATGGTTTTTTAAAGAAGATTGACTTTTTTTTCCAACTGTCAAAGGTATATTCTAATTGAAGTATGGCATTATGGGAATCACCATATGCATAGTGTTGCACTTCCATTTCAATAGATTTTTGATCCACAACTGTTAGAAATATCTATTCAGATTTTCTAGAGTTAACTCATCAAATATCTTGGGTTATCTGGCCACGATACCAGAAAAGTCTCGGTATCGTTTGGTATCGGTATCGGAAACCGAACAATACCGTGACGATACCAGCTCCAAAACGATACCAAGACGATACTAAACGATACCGCATTTTTGGACCGAAATTTACCAATACTCTGTAGTATCGTCGAAAATTTGTATATTATGATTAATTTATTACAAGCAATCAATTTTTGTAATTGGTTTCTCGAAAAAGGCTTTTATGATTTAAACGACATTTTCAGAGCTTTTTTCTTTGGCAGGGAGAAGGTTTAGGCAATAACTTTAATCAAAACTGTTCACTGACTTGCCTATCTAACATATGCTGAAGCCCAAAATTTGAATGAAATTTTCAGACTTGGTTATCTTTAGTGATGACTTCGCGTTAAAATTAGACATTGAAACAAGCGTTTAAAACATTGATTAGTCAACATAATAAACTTCAATTAAAAAATTGTCTTTTATAATAACGATTTTTTTTCTTAAATCTTAGAAATAACAAGCAAGTTCAACTACTAGATCAAGAATATGTAACCAAGTCATGCATTTTATTCTTGTTTGCGACTCAGACTAGACTGAGACCGATACCGAGACTTTTTTATAGCGACCAAACGAGACTTAGTTATACGAAATTTTTCGATATATACGATACCGAGACGATACTTACAAAAGTATTGTTTGGTTTGGTATCCTGGCCAGGCCAGCCCTATATACAATTGTGCCGGGTTTTCCAGATTTTTTTTTAAAACGACTCAAATGATTTTGATTATGCTTTGATGTAGCGACATAGTTTCCATAGGATTTAATATTTGTGCGAGCCCGGATTTATCTTGCATGAAAACTTTTTGAAATAAATACTTAACAAAATGCTTAAAATTTTCTTTTTAAAACTCAATATGTATTTTGAATACCGACAAGGTCGATTTTTTGTACCTTATACTATTTTTGCAATGGGTAACGAGTTAGCAAGTAGTACCTCGTGGTGTGATGGTTAGTGCTTTGGACTGTCCTGCCAAAGGTCTGGGTTCGATTTGTTTGATTTTTTTGCTGTTGCGCCACCAAATTTAATATTTTTTAACAAGTTAGTAAAGTAACTTTCACCGATCGAAAAATGAGTAGGTGGATAATTTGTCATTTATCCTTTAATTTGTCCTTCAATGCTTTTTATGTTTTTTGGGTGTTTTCCTAACTTGATATTAAGCTAGGAAAGTAACTTTGGTAGATCAAAGGTCTATCATTTTTTCTATTTTTTTTTTTTTGAAAAGTGGTAAAAGTTATATTTTTTTATCATACAAATTTAGTCGAAATATGTTTTCTTTGAATTTTTGTGTGATTTTTTTCTGTGAGTGTCAAGTCATTAGTTACCTGTGCAAAATTTAATTGATTCGTGGAATGTTTTCTGTTCTGTTTTGTCTTTTGTATTAAGTAAGCAATGCAACCATTGAAGCCTTTAGTTAGCAAGCAAAATGCATAGGCTTGTGAAACACTTGGTACATTGTTCGCTCCCAGATGACGGTAAAGGGTTTCCAATTATTATGAGTATACCAGAATAAGCAACAATAAAGGAGTCTGAACACCGAAGTGATGGCACTAGTGAAATAGCTATAACTCCAGCCAAAAAACTTGGTGGTAGTACACACACGTTGTTGTTGTTCTTCTTCTTCTTCAAAATTAAATATTGTTATAATTTTACTGAAATTTTTCACACCTTATAATTAGAGATTGCTCAATTTTTGGTGCTGCTTTATTTTTTTTTAAGCGTACGTCGCCTTCACAATTTAGGTCAGAAATATGTTCATAATTTATGAAGCATTTATATAAAATTATTTTATATTTAATATAATTTAGCATTTTAACATTCAATTATTTAGATTTCTCAGCCAGACTTGAAGAGATTAAGATAATGCTTTCAGAAACAAATTCATATGAACATTATTAAAACTATTGCTTTTCATTTTTTTGCTGATTTTTTAGGGTTTTTGTGTCGTTGACCTAAAATTTGATTAGCAACTTTCAACTGAAAAAATATGTCAAAATTCTTTCAGATTCAATTAGTAAAGGTCTCAAAGTAATTTTGAATTTAAAAAGAATTACACTAAAATAAATTCTAAGTCCTTGGGAGCATTGCTCAACATTTTGCACTTGTCTTTCTAAATTTGGTACAAATATGTATTTACTATGGAATCACCTTTTCAATAATAAGAATTTATACATCTAAGCACATACTTACCTTTTACAAATAAATTTGACCAAGTTCCAGACTTGCACAGTATTTTTTGTTTTTAATTTTAAAATTTTGAACCGTTTTCTGGCTTAAATTTTAAAACCTTCATTTTGAAGAGAAAATTAATAGGGTGTATAGGTACTACTGAATTTATCTTTCCAACAACATAAAATTGAAAAATGTTCAGTAATATTTACCAAGATTTAGGGTGTGAAATGATTTTCGTCACCAACATTCAGCAAACTTACCACTATCCGTCACACTCTGGGTCGGGGATGATTTTTTCGATGATTTAATATTTAAATTTTTGACATTGTAGTTGGATTAAGTAATAGCTGAAGCATATGGACCATGTTTTTTTATAAAATCAGATTCTTAATACAAAAATTAAGAAGAACTTGCATTGTTTTTTTTTTGAATAGAGATGACATATACCAACCATAATCAACTCAAAAACGTATATATAAACATTTTTTTTTTGAAAAATTGATACACAGTGTAATTAGTGCCTTAAAGCAAAAAAACGTGACCAAGGGGAGTGAAATAAAATTCTGAAAAAATTAGGGAAATCGTTTTTCAATATTTTTAATCGAATGGGTGTTATCCAAGACTATGTCCAATCTTCAATTTAAGGACCACCGAAAGGTGCAATGTGCATATGTAATTTGTAGGGGTAGATCATTGGATTAGTAGCATTTTCAATCCAATTTCTCAAGAAAATTTTTTAGGGGTCATTAAAACCCAATTCATGACTTTCTAAGAGCATGCTAGACTATCGTTTATGATAAAGATAGTTTTTAATTTTTTTGTTTAAGTAGGAATTACTTCTCCCCAATACCCCTCTAAAATGTTGGCGTGGTAAAAAACTTTGTATAATTTTATTTTTATAAAAAGGTGTTTTTGATATTTTCTCAAGGTACCTATCAAAGGCAATTAGCCTGTTTTAAGGAAAATTAGTAAAAATTTAAAATTTTGTCAAAAACGCCCCCAAAGATGGGCGTGGAAAAAAGTTATGTGTATAAGAATTATTTAAAATTACCGATGATTAAATGACCTATTTTAAAAAGACGAAGTGTGTCGGTGGGCTGAAATTTTCTTTGATAAGAAAATTTTATATAAACCATTTACTGTTTCAGATTCATAGATTTAAGACGGCCTCTTCATACAACTTGAACCACTGTTCACCGGTCTTGGTGACATCATCGCTCCGTAGTTTTTTTTGAAAACGACCATCACCGTTAACCGAGTTAAGGTTCTCCATCCAAAATTGTATGACACATATATGTGATTGATAATGTGGTTCCAATTTCCAAAAAAAGGCTGACGTGGTGTTGACAGTGACGGCCGGTTACGCAACATGCTGAAATTGTGAGATTTTACTAATTAGACTTTTCACTGTGAGGGATTTTCTTAAGTCACGCCAATTAGTGGCCAAAAACTAGTTACCTTAAGGTCTACGCCATTTTGAAGAAACATAAATCTCAATAACATTTAGAGATAATTTTTGAATTACTAACTAATTAAAAGTAAATTTAATCAGAACAACTCCTTTGTAGTTTTGATATTTTCCTTAAGATTTCGCCAGGTTAGGTACCTATATACACAAAACAAAACTTAATTAATTTGTTTTCTTCGTCGCGTCTTAACAATATCAAATTAATTTATTTCCTTCTAGCATTCCATCAATGATAGCCTTAAATCCTTTATATCTTCAAATTAAATTAAAACTGATTTTGCATCAAACAAGTTTCTACCTTTCTCGTCACGCGATGCCAATCATTCAAAGTATAAGGCAGCAATGAAATGTCGTTTTATCCTTTTCAAAGTGAAATTTTCTCGAATTTGTTTACAATTTTATTCTTAAAATAGGTATTCAAAACGGCACAAGCTCAGAGTTCTATAATAATGCTTCAAATTGAAGGTAAAAAGAATAACTTTTAATCAATTTTTAATCAAATTTCTGTGATGTTAGTTGTATCTCAACACAGACATTGTTGTATGCCTTAAAAATGATTTTTTTTTGAAAACCCCTTTTTTGTGTGTCATTTGAAAAATTGATTAAGTAAGAATATCATAGGATAAGTGGAGGAGGGGATAACATTGACAAAAACTCGGTCACAACAATAAACCAACAAAAAATGTCTTCTACAAAATAAAGACGAAGAAAAAAAAAGATGTAAACTTTAATCCCAGATGAATTTCAAATTTATCCCAGCTTTCTACTGTGCTTTATTGTATAACGTTGATGTTTAAGTATTACACTAATTCTTTCAATTCACGTCAATAAACTTTCAAGGGAAGGATTCAACGGGTACATTGTAGAGATATAGAATAATATATGTTTATACAGAGGGCGTGTGCTTGCCTCCTTCCTTTTGTTACATCAAGGACCATACCATACTATGATGTTGTATGTTTATGCAAGTTCATGTCAGGGGGCTTCTGGGTTTTGCCATAGTAACGATCTCCGGAAAAAGATAATCTTGAACGAGTTGTTGGATTAAGAATTTTTGTTTTTAACTGCAATTTATTTTTACGTAAGCATAATGGTACTCATTATTTCACTTGAGACATAAGATCTAATTTGAGTAAATTCCCACTTCATCAGGACATTATTTCTGAGATTGATTTGTCTGTCGAAATTATTCTATATGATGGCATTTTAATTTGTGGAGACCCTGAACACTTTTTTTGGAGACATGTGACTTGATGAGTTGGGGAACTTAAGTCGAAATTCCACTCGAAGCTTAGCGATATCACGATAAATTGTTTAGGAACTTTTGTTTTTTTTTTTTAACTGATTAATGCAATGTATTCATCCTAGTCTCTTAGTTATTTACTAATCTTTTTTGACATTTGTAGTTATTTATAACTTAGGCTGTCAACGCAATGGGCAGCTGTGAAAAAGTCGTACAGTTTTTAGCTTTAATATGTGTGATGGTTTGCTACTTTTTTGAACACTGCACATATTTTTAATTTAAAAATTATAAGCAAGCTTATCAAAGAAAATTTCATATTTCATTCATCCATCTCATCACCCTACCCAAAATTAAACTCTAACTACGGCCTTGCAAAGTATATTCATGTGAAAAGAGTAACAGAAATGTTAAAGAGGTCGTCCAGCGTAAAGTTTATTGTGCATCCTTGGGCTGTCTTAATTGTAAAGCCATTAGAGACACACAGACAAAGGGAGAAATTCACTTTTCACAAAGGATAAGAAAATTATAGTCACGCTCACAATTCCAACACACACACATTCACATTCACAATGTGATTTATAAAAGGCAATAAGAATTTACTATGAATCTAAAGAGGCGGAATTGAAATAGTAGTGACTATCCTTCTTCTTGTTGTATAAAGCTATGCATACATAGATGTGTAGTTCGTAGGAGTATATGGGTCTATCTATATGTATAGGTAAAAAGGTACCTGGCCATTGTGTCCTTTTACAATTCTAATTAAATCGAGATTAAAGTGAATGGGAGCATTGACATAAAATTTCACTTAAAGATTCTATCAAATGAATTACTTAGGTTTGAAGCGAAATGCATGACTACTAGTAAAATTATAAGAAAAATGAACCACACAAGAAATTCGGGAAAAAAATTGTTTTTTTGAAAATTAAAAATTATACAGGATCTAACAGGAAGTCTATACACTTAGAAAAAAGCGTTTTCAAAAATTTTGCATCCGAGGGAAATCTTCAGAAAGACACTCGGTGCGAAATGGTACTGAGGAGTGTATTTCTAAATCCAAACTGATGACTCGAATTAGTCATCTTTCTTCTATTATTTTGCTAAGTTTTTTTCAGGAGCAGTTTTTTGAAAGCGTTTGCCATGATTGGTATAAGGGATATAGTTATGTAAGAAGTTACTTTTGTAAGTGGTTTACCTTTTTTAGGTGTAACAATATGATTTTTGCAATTTTTCAATGATGTGGCACATATCTTAGTTTGAGGCATGCATTTGTTAAAAAATTGTAGTTTTGAGAAGGGTTACTGAAGGGATTTCTTTCAAAACCTGAGTAGTTCTTAGATTGTATCGTGGTGATTTTTTGCTAGACAACTTATGTTGACACATGCTTCTTACTTCTTTGAGATTGAAAAAAGGAATTTCATATTCGTTGTTTCTATTAAAAAACTGTAAGGGATCTGTAGCTGTATTTGCTAGAAATAATTTAAAGACATTAGCGAGATTTTCAGCGAGATCGGCGTTTTGTTTCGGGTGGGTTTTGTCTCTGTGCTGTTTTTAATTTTTAAGCTGCTTTCCATAAGGAGTATTCGGTAGAAGCATCTGCAGTCTAACTATTCAAGAATCTACTAAGGCAATCATTTTTAAACTCATAGATTCCTTTCTTTAGTGCATTGTTAAGACGGCTTAAAACTGCCTTATCACCTGGAATTCTCAAAGGTTACCATTTTCTTCGAGTACTTCTTTTTTCCAATATCACCTCCTTAATTTCGACAGGATATTTTATTTTATTTATTCGCTTGAGTTCAAAATATTTGGAGTACTTTCTTCTGCAGCTCGATTCACATCAGCAATAAATTGTGTATTTTTATCTTCATCTTAATCTTAAGATTATAATACTTTTAAATTCATTTTTGAATTCGTAGGATTACTTTTTCTATTATTTCTGCTTCGGTCCCTGATAGTTTTACTGAAGAATGATTTGACTATAAATCGTTATTACTTTTCGACACTCATATGATTTAGTTTAAAACCTTTACATAGTTTTGAAGAAAATAAGAATTATTGCACTTGATATTTCAAATCAAAAGGGTTTGATATAGAGTTTGGCATTTAGCTCTCTTATTAAAAATGCGTATACATATACAGTATTCCCCGTTTAACTGACTTTCCCGCTTTATTGACCAAAAAGCTTTCGTTCAAAAATTTTCTATTTAAATAGAACAGCTTTTTATACGGTTAATTGAACCCCGCTTAATTTAATTACTCGCTTAATTGATCTTAAAAAAATGCAACTAAGAAACTAAACACAAATGTTCGGTTAGTTCAACGGCCCCAAACAGCATAGTATTTTAAGTCTAAGTTAAGTTTCAACTTGGAAGCACTTAACTTGATAGACTCACTGGTATAAAAAAATACGACAGCTCCCAATAATTTACTTTGTGTCATTTCAATGTTGACTACCGGTGGCACTGCATTACGTTCCGCTATTTTTACTGACAGTAATTAATACATAAACAAAAAACTATTGTCCAACACGCTCGACAATATGCTCGTAGTTTGATCATTTGAACGGAAGAAACAACCACTTGACAACCAATGTTGTACGGCTTTTAAAAGATTGTGAAAACTTGTTCCACTCCCAACAAGCGAAGCATGCTGATCCATGTAAACAGCCCTTAACAACTAAACAACACCTTAAAATCATAAGTTTCAATATGTCTGTTCATGTAATTCTAAAAACTACGAATTTAGTTTTCTTATATGAGTTTTGATATAACCTTTGGCTAAATTCGTAGAAATTCGTAGTTTTGGGAGCTACGCGAATAGACATACTATGAGTAATCTCGGATTTTTAAGTAATATTTTTGTTTCATAGTTATACTTTTTTTTTGTTAAATAAACTATGTTCAAATATTAATTTTTGTGTATGTTGTTTTTCTTTTATTTTTCTGAAATTTGGTTCTGAAAATTTTCAGAAGAGTTTTAGATTTTAATTGACCAACTGATGCAATTAAACAGGTTTTGCTTAATTGAACATATCGGCCAATTAAGCGAGTTTCCGTTAATTTAACCACCCGGATAACTGTCCGAAAAATCTGATAAAATGGCCAATGCAATAAAGCGGGGAATACTGTATTTGGTATCGATGAATCTCCTCGCTAAATTTGAAATAATCTTTCGGACCGTTCAATACAAGTTTATCGTTTTGTCTCCGTTTCTCATATTTACCAACGATCTCTTTTTCTAAAGTTTCTAATCTTGCCTGCTGTTGCTGCAGCAAAACCTACCCCAATGCTGATATCCATGATCGTTATGCGCTACTTGCATCGAGGAAACGAGCAGCTTGGGCATCACAGATTATCACTGTTTGTAGAACGATCACTTATTTAACGTCCGAAGGTTCAAGAAATTTGTTTCCCTCTCTAATCTGCCTATAATCTACAAAGCCATTTTATTTAGCCAAAGCTTGGATAGAATTCTTATATTGAGGCATGTGCTCCCATATCCCATTTAGACTTCTTCGATGGAATCCAAAAAAGAGCTTTAAAAATGATAGTTAACGAGTTCGCATCTCTAGAACATTGACGTAATGCTTCATGTTTCTATTTATTTGATCGTTATTTCTATAAAAGGTGCTCAAAAGTGTTAAAAAGTTAAATAGTCAGTCACGGTAATTCTTTTGCTTCCAAGCACAGAGATTCTTTTTTTAGTGGAATGATGACACGAATGTGAAATGCCTTTGCCGGCTCTAAGTTTCCATTCCATTTTTATGTTCAGAACTATAAAACTTATGTGCGTCGATATCTCTTTTTAAATTCCTCCTTATTTTCCTAACGCTTGCTTTGTATTAAATCATTATTATGGTAGTCAAAATCCCTTTATCGTCAAAAATATTGTTGCTAATAAGCACTTTCTAACAGCACTATTTATCGTTTGGTGTCAAATTCACTGGGAAAATGACAGTGGGATATTGTCAATATTCCATTCACCAACGCCAAAGACGTTCCAATGGACGCTGTTGAAGCGGCAAGAGAGAGCGTTGCAAAATATTTTCTTTAAATGAGGTTATTTATTTTTTGAACAACTTAAGAGTACCAATATTTATAAATATATTGAAAAACTATTTCTCAAAACAACTGTTTATCAAAAAATTTTGGTATTTTGTTACAAAATTGAGTTTTCAGTGTGCTCAAAATCTCTCAAATTCAAATATGGCACAAGATTTGAATTTGCAAGGTTTTGACTGAAAATAAAAAATTTTTGCAATGTAATAAAATTTTTCGAAATTTCCTAACTTTTGAAAATAAATTAATGAACCTACTTAACTATAATAACTTTTGCGTTTTAAAATTTCTTTTGTTGGTTCGTAGAATTTTTTTCCGTGCGTAACTAAGAACGATATTTAACTGTGAGATTAAAGCTTGTGAATTTTTTATTTGCGAGGTTTCGATTTGTGAAATTTTGATATATATATGATATTTTGAATTTCGAGATTTCGGTTGATAATTGTGACTTTTTTTGGCGCGAGATGTAAATAAATGGGAGATAATGGAAAGCAGCATTATAATTTTGAGATATT
Organism: Dasysyrphus albostriatus; assembly: GCA_946251815.1. NCBI lineage: Eukaryota > Metazoa > Arthropoda > Insecta > Diptera > Syrphidae > Dasysyrphus > Dasysyrphus albostriatus. Next base: position 24,821,061 of record OX276336.1, on the reverse strand, counting down.
TTGTTTTTCGAGATTTTATAAAAATTGCGAGATTTCGTTATGCGAGGTTTTGGTTTGCGGGACTTAGCACCGTTCTAATTTTTATGAAAGGCTTTTGTAATTGATAATTCAGAAAGTCATACTTTTTTACCATTCTAATCGTATTGACGGAAATAATGCCTACTTTCTATTGGGTACCTAAACGAATTGTTACCCAACCAACAATTTAACTTGTATAAGGTTCTAAACAAGCTATTTTCAGACTGATATAGTAATAGTAAATGGCCTTATGCAAGTCATTTTGGCGCATTTACCCAAGTTTATTAACTGCCATAAGACTTTTGTTGACAGGTCTTATAGCAGCAAATAGCTTTTCATGAACTGCTATTAGCTTGGCTAAATAAGCTATAGCCTGCCTTAGATATTTATATAAGGCCTTACGAAAGCCATTTTGACAGCTATTGCCAATAGCTTGCCTTGGATGTGTAAATAAGGCCTTACCAAAGCCATTTAATGACAGCTATTGTCAATAGCTTGCCTTGGATGTTTATATAAGGCCTTACCCAAATTTATTTTGCATAAACAATCCGTCGAGAGAAAAAGTTTTTTAGCAAAGCTGATTCTGAAATAAAAAAGATATATTTTTTATCGGTTCTTATTTTATTTTTCTGATGTTGTATTTTGTATTGCATTTTATTTTATTGTATTTTTTTCTCCTCAGTAAGCTTCCGAAACTTTTTTTCTGTATTCTGTAATGAGTCAAATGTTAGTTTAGTTATAAAAATGAAAAGTTTTTTTTTAACTGGGATTTGAACTCAATTCCTTCCTCGTTCCAGTCTAGCAGTCTACCCCTATGCCAATTTGATGTTGAGGAAAACACAATCAAAAGTGAATAAGTTGATACCACATACTTCACGTTTACGCAGAGAGAACAGTCAATAACTGTGCGCATCTAAAATCTGTTCTTCCGAACTTCTTGAATGGTCTCTGGCTTTTTAAGAATTACTTCTCTATTTTTTCTCACTTGTCTTTGGTAGGTTCCAGCTCTTTTAAATTTTTGCCATGAGTTATTCATTTTCAACGTTATTGTAAGGACTTCTTTTCTGTTTTACGATGTTCAATGGGTACCTACGTTCTTTTTTATTTTAATCTGATTCTTTAATAAGCACAATATTATATAAGATACACTTGTTGATCTTCACTGATTATTTTAATTTGTATGAGACCTTTACAAACAAGTCTTATACAAATTGTTTGCAATGATTTGTTGTGGAGAGCCTTATAGCAGCTATTATTTTAATTATTTTCAGTAAACAACTTTTGGAAGGCCTTATACCAGCCATTTATAACTTATATTTACAAGCCAAAATAGAGCTTGCGCAACTCATATTTTAAGGCCTTATAGCAGCTATTTCTTTAAATTTCAGGTGGAAAATTCTTGGTTTGCTCAAGATTGCCATATACAAGCTCTATACAAGCTATTACTTGCCAAATTCGAATAACTTTACCTTATACAAGCTAAATTGTTAGTTGGGTAAAGTCCATTTGCAGAAATGAGACATAAATTTTTAATTGTTACATAAGTGCCTATGGGACATTATACACTAAGGAAAACATAAATAGCACCTAAAAGTTTAAGTAGAACATAAATTTAATATTCAAATTTCATATTAGCAAGTAGTTCTTAATTATTCACTATGAATATTAGGACCTTAAAAGTTTATCAAAAAAACTGAGCTCATTACCAGAAAACCTCCTCATATTCTCTATTTAAAAGATTTTATTCCAAGTTGCTAACAATAACCTTTTTTCCTCTTTTCAGGTAAGTGACAATTATTTAAACTATAGAACTATTTTCTACAAAAACACGTAAGTACAATAATTAATCTACATTATTTAAATACCGGAAATGTGTTGGCCAACAATAATATACCCTTACATATATAAAAACCCTCAAAAAAGCCACATATTCATCTCCTAAACCAAATTCTACCAAAAAGGCACAGGGAAACAAAAACAAAAACAAAAACAATATAAATACCGTTGCGGAACGTTTATTTTCATTATTCCAAAATGGGTTAATTAAGACTGACCTTAATGTTGGGAATTTAGTATACTGACCGAAATTTTACTGATGGTTGAACTTCAAGGATATATAACCCTACTGCAGAATACTGACAGATACAAATATATACAAATCCATCCCCTTGACCCAGTAATTTAAGAGTATGTATTCTCTTGTTACAAAAAATAAAAAAAAGTGTCACTTAAATTAGTTAGTTTTAAATTTTAAATTTGTTTATTATTTTTTTAACTTTTAATCATCAAGGTCTCTATTAAAGTGCTGGCTTAACTTTACCATCGTGTTTGAAGAATTTTACATATTATGATTGGAATTTTGCTATGTGACATATTTTGCATCTGATTGAAATATCTGTCAGTACATGAATAAAAAAAAAAAAATTTATAAATTACTGGCATGCAGAATGATGATAATTAAAATGTGGATTCTGGTCAATTCCCACAAAAGGTTCAGTGGGATGTTATGTATGTGATGTGGTTAGTAAAGTTTCAACTACATTCACACAAATATTGGAATTCTATTTAATGGAGGTGCAACTTTTTTTTTGCAGTTGTTGGTTCTTAGAATAATATAATTGAAATAATATTAAATTGCATAAAATTAATGATTTTTATAAAAAATATTTTTTTTTTGTTATTACATATTTCATAAATTATGTTTACACGCATATAAGTATGTATTTATATACACAGATATATCATGTATGTTTGTACTATGTATGTGTAGATGAAATAGTTTTTGTTAAATTAATAAGAAATTTGTTAAAATCTTTTTCTTCTATAGAGTTTTTGTTCAGAAGAAAACTTTGTAGCTTATGTGACTCCTTGCAAAAAAAGAATTTTTTAATTTTTTTCATACAAAAGTTGAGTTACGTTAAGTTTAATCATTATTGAACGGACGCTGCATCTTCGTAAAATTGAATTGCCTTGTCGTCATTGATAGGAATGATTCCTATGTCCAGTAGTGCTGTTACATCAAGGTTTCGTGGATTGATGTATCTCTCTTCACTTGTGATGGTTCTCACCAGAGGGCTTGGATGATTGCTTATGTTGCTCATCAGTATTTTGGCAGCACTGATTATGTATCTGTCAAGGAGTGTTATTCCGGGTGCCTCGTAGAGTCGCGCGTTGCTGAAATGTTTTCGTCGCCGCTGGTCAAAGTAGAGTCCCATGCAGATCCGCAAGATCTTTCTCTCGAACACTCCTAGTTTTTTCATGATGGTTTTGGAAATAGTAAATCAGACAGGAAAGCAGTATGTTATGATCGGTCTGAGAAAATTCCCTTAAAGTAACTTCGTCCTTTCTATGAGTATATTCTTTTTCCGCATTAAGGAGTGGATGCGGTAAAAAGCCAAGTTTGCTTTCTTCCGAATAGATGTTACATATGGATTGAAGCGTTACTTCTCTTCAAAGTTGATACCCAGATATTTCAACGATGGTTTGGTTTTTAGTTGCGATCCGTCAGGCAAATTGATGATAATGCTGTGGCAGCTTTAACCTGAAGGTGTAACCTGTAATCAATTCATGGTGTAGCAAAATTAGTATAAAAATTTCAAAATTGCATCAACGATGGGAAACAGTTATAGTACAAAATGAGTTTTCCTGGGATTATTGAATCAAGTTTTTGTGATGACTGAAGTAAGGGTATCTTAAAATAGAAGGTTATTTTGTATTTATTAAAAAAACTTTATACAAACTAATATACATTTATTTTCCAAATTCAGATTTTTCCAATTTTTTTTTCACATTCTTGCCATTTTTTCCTTCACTACGAGTATCTATATTTGAAGTTTGAAAAAAATTTAATTTTCATTTTTGTTAAGGATTTGAAATCGGTTGGAATTTTGAATTTTGTGACATTGGTATACAAAGTTTTCCACACATTTACCAGTACAACTTACGAGAATGTGCCACTTTTCTACATGATAAAATCACTATTTGCGCTACATTTAAATTTCTATTGATTTTTGGCAAGTTTCATCCGTCAGAAATATATGGTCAGTTACCTAAGAGTAAATTCCACTAAATTTCTTGAGTTAATTTAATGTTACTAATATTCGAGCACATCAGGAAATAAATTGACAAAAACATATTTCTTGGCTTAACTATGGCTTTATAGCCTTTTCACACCGAACCCAAAACGTGGTCGGTTTTGGAGAAAAACCTAATCAAAAACACAAGTTTTCCCATAGAATTGTTTGTACTTCAGGCTTACGTAAAAGAAAAGTTGGCAGGAATGGAGGGGACCTAATATTATTTGCCGAGTCTGAATGGCTAGTTGAGGAGCACTTATTCATGGCTCTAGAAAGATTTGTCAGTTCCTTGCCAGAAGCAGTTCCTTGGGAAAACATTTTATCTTCGAAGGCAGCGGCTGGAATTGCACCTAGACCTTCGGCAGGACAGCCAATCAGTACGCACTCATTATTATGCCTCGAGATGCACCAGCAACGTTTTTCGATGAAAGTCTACTAATATCTATGATATATTTTACAATTTAATTTTTTCAATTAATCAATAAATGAATTGAAAACATATCTCAAGGTAGACAAGCACCGGTCGAAATGGAAATGGAAAATTCTGTAAAATTTAAGAGAATTTAAAAATATACAAAATAAATCTTTAACACTACTACGAAAACCAAAACTACGTGCAAATAAAAGTGCTGGGTGATGATTTCATTGAAATTGCTCAAGAAACAACGATGTTGCAATATATTGACAGATCCGCATAAGCATTTCCATACCAGGAAATATATAACCCTTGTAGTCCTGTCAACCATGCTCTCCTATTTAATATAACATTTAAACAATGCGTTTGTCTTACTCATAGCAATCATCACCAGAGTTGCCACAAGGGGCTCTTTATCGCCAATTGAGCTACTCGAACTTTTCACTCGCTTCTTCAAATTGTGATTGGCAATACATAGATCCCAATTTGGTCTATTTAGTTTGAAAAATTGGGCGATTTTAAGCTCCTTAAAAATTGATATAGAAAAATCTTTAAACTTTAGAAAAATATTGTGTGAATGAGCCTACTCGTACCTACATTTCAATATTTGATTGTATCAACACTCTCAACTCAAAACAGTTGATTAAGTCCACTGTAACTGTCGCATCTGTTAAATTTTGTTTCAACTTTCATCGTTTTCGACGAATTTTATAGATGCGAGAAATACAGTCTGTGGCACAGTGGTCTGTTTGTAGAATTTTGGCGACAAAAAATATTTCCCACGCCAATTCTCAATATACATTAATGAAATTTGGTACACTTAATTAATGTGTGGATGCTGAATTCAGTGGAACTACTTATTTTTATCTTCTTCAAACAGGAGCTTCACAATTTAGCTCAGAACATGGTCCCAAATTTCAAAATTTTAATAAAGTACTGTTGAAGGCAATTGTACTTGTTTTTGCAATTGACATCTTTGGATAGTCCATGGTGGTGCCATTTTGATTCTGATAGTGAAAGATGTATAGCATCGCACGTCAATTTCAATAGATTTTTGACAATTGAAAGATAGAGTTTATCTTCGACTGAAATAATGCTTCTGAGTTAGCTCAGGGGGGTTATTATGAAAAACGATACTCGTTCAAAATAAGGCGTATTCGTGAAATTGTGATTAGGAAAAGCGATTGTAAATAGTAGCACTTAATCGTAAAATTGCGATTAAGGGAAACGAGAATCGTAAAAATGACAATACTCGTATTTTTATTTACGAGTGCCTTCAGCTCTCGTTCAGCTTTCGTTTTGGGGATCATTGTCAAATGTCATTTATTTTTTTATTTTGGTTTACTTGGTTTTTGTTTTGTTAAGTCAGCGAAAAAAATTAGTAAATAATAAATACAATTGTGAAAACATAAAAATTGACATTTGTTAAGAGTTGTGAAGTAAGATGCGCTTTAAAAAAATTATCATTTTTCGTTTTGTCTGGCAACTTTCTTTGCTTTCTATTTTCAAATCTTATAATCGCTCTTCGGCATGACTTTCGTTTCTTTGAGTTTCGTTTTTTCTTCCGTTCGTTTCGTAATTCATAATAATGGCCAGTGTTAATTTGTTTTCAAGATTAGCTTAGTCTAAGTTGACTTAAAGTTAACTCAGTACTTAAAAACTGGTCCTTGGAGTAGGAGATATTCATCACGCTTCTCGAGGCATAAAAAAGATATGAGTGTCTAAAGTATGGGCACATCAGTAGATGGAGGGCCCTGCTCGTGCGGGGCTGCAAGCGAAATGTTATAATTTAGCATACCCCAGTTCACTTTGATGTCTTTTTTGCTCCCGAGCTGAGGTTATGCCCCTGTTGTCACTCAAATCAGTAGGCTTAAAATGCTCTCGCACATCAGCAGGTATTACAGCACTTAAAACAGCAGGCTAAATCGCTCTGGTATATCAACAGGTACTATGCCTCTGGTAGCACTCAAAATATTAGACTAAAAGGTCTGGTACATCAGCAGGTAATACGCCCCTGGTGGCACTGAAAACAGAAAGCTAAAAAGCTTTGGTAAATCAGCAGGTACTACGCCTCTGGTAGCATTCAAATTAGTAGGCTCAAACAGTTTGGTACAGCAGCAGGTGATATGCCCCTTGTGGCACTTAAATCAGTAGGCTTAAAACACTCTGGTACATTAGCAGGTATTACGCCCCTGGTGGAACTCAAAATAGCAGGCTTTAACGCTCTGGTACATCAGCAGGTTCTAAGCCTCTGGTAGTACTTGAAACAGCAGGCTTAAATGGCGTGGTGAACAAGCAGGTACTAAATCAGCATCTACTATCCACCTGGGAACTGAGTGAAGTTTATTTTTTAAATGTCCTTAAATATACGCTTGAGTGTATACTTGCATATAAAAATGACTCCAATTCTGATTTGAACAAAATTTAGATAGGATGGCCCAAAATGTTCATAAATGTTCCCAAGGGTCATCCCTTAGGAACATTTATGAACATTAATAATTCTAGTACTTATTTCTAAAAACTTTTGTATTTGAAATTATTTTTAGACCCTGTCTGATTAAATCTGAACAAGATTTGGCAAACTTGACGGTTGGAAGCAGCGAATCAAACTTTTGTTCAACTACTCAAAAACTGGAAAAAATTCAAAAATAATCAAAAGTAATAGTAGAGCAAATATTTGTATTTTTTCTGATTACATTCTTGTAATCAGATATCAGGGTAAAAATTCTGATACTTGAAAATTGAAAAAAACTGTTAAATTACTATTATTATTTAAACATAAGAATATTTAAATTGCTTCGTGAACAATAGCAGTTTAACGCTTTTATGAAATTTTAACAACCAGAATTTTAAGCGTATATTTTAGAACCTTTCAAACATAAGCTTCACTCAATTCCTGACTTCGACAGTACTTTATTTAAAATTTTTAAAATTCGGAACCATGAATTGTGAAGCCCCTGTTTAAAGTAGATAAAAATAGGCAAAACCACTAAACTCAACATCCCCAAATCATCAAGAGTTGTACCAAATTTCATTAATTTAAGTTAAAAATTGGCGATGGAAATGATATTTGTCGCCAAAATTCTACAAATGGATACAAAATTCAGTCAGCAGTAAAATGCTGTAAGAACTTGTTTATTAAAAATATTTATAGAAATTTGACTGCTAAAATGACAGAAGAATATTATCTTCTACTGTGTAACACATTTTCGAAGCAGTTTGCAAATTTGAATACAATTTTACAAACTATGTAAGGGTGATTCTTAAAAATGGCCATTTCTCTATTTAAGGAAACTCAGTTAAATGTTCACTCAAATTTTGAATTTTTATAATTTTGGTTATATATAGTTTATATAAAAAATTTATGTTTAAAACGAAAAATTTTAATTTACTATTTTTTGAACACCATTTTTGAGTGGGGCTGTTTTCAGCTCCAAGATTTTTTTGATTTGGCCTTCAATCGCCTTGAAAAAAAATCTGGCAACACTGATCACAACCCAGTATTTAAAATATCCTGGTATTCTCTATTATGCCCAAGTCCTTAACCGTATTCCAATAAATGGTTATCCACTTGCGACTCTAATAATACCAATATGAGTCATCCATCTCCATTTTTATATTTCTGTTGTTTGACATTTTTTCTCTCAAGCATCTGCCATCTTCATAGTTGTGTTGTTCCGAGTTGTAGTTTTAAGACTTCTACATTTCATAGTTACAGATGTGCGTAGTAGTTGCATTGCGTTTAGTTTTGGCTAACGTAGTTTTGACCAATTTTGAATTCTGATCATTGAGCATTAACCTCAATGCGAAAAAATGCAAAACAAAATAGTTATGAGTGTTTAAAAATATGCTCTGGTGTCTTCTATGTGTAAATAATATGAAGGCAGGGCTTGTTCATATTTCAATTTTTCTAAAATGTCTTTTTCTTCTTTATACAGTTTGACTGACCAATAAAATTACTGATTAAAATTCTTCTCATTGACTACATCTTTGTGTATGAAATTTATTATGAAAAATCTCACAATTCTTCCAAAATTCAACAATCTCCACTAATAATAAATTCTTTCTGTTCATAAAATTTGTATTCAAATTATGCCATTTATATGTCATATCCCTAAAATTATGTAAATTAAAAGCCAAACAACAACATCGAGAAAAAAAAAACATATCCCCATAAACTAAAATTTCGCCACCACACCACATGTAGCGAGTAAAATCATTTCATCCGAATAATGAGAGTTGAATTGCATGTAATTTACTTTCAGCAGCTATTCCCTGTTAAAATATTTTACAAAATCAGAGTTTTACTCTTATGTACATACTTATGTATGTCCCTACTTATTAGCAACACCCCTTCTGTTATTTTGAACACAAATTCGTTAGCTTGTTGTTCAAGTTTCCACTGCTGCGGAATAAACCCACACAATACGGAATGTGGGGGAGAGTATCTATCCTCCTGTCAAACATAGAGACTTACCAAAAAAAAAGGAATCCTTCATACCCCTTCGCGTAGACACACTTAACCACAAAAACATGTTGTCTTATTTTTGTGCGCCACATACAGATACATATATCTCCCCAAAAACCACGTGAAGTACTCCGCACTCTGGGCACAACCGCTGAACTCGGTGAGAGCTTCTGTAGTTCATTAGCGACTTACTGAAGTGCCAATTTGGGGGGGTTCGGATTTAGGCCTAACTTTAATGTTAACCATTAAAACCATCTAATGCATATGTATATCACTTTAACAATTTGTTAGAAAATTCCTAATCCTTTAGAGATACCCACACGTACACACATTCGCTAGAAGGAAAAAGGATACTACTATCATCCACTGCCACTTCTGTCGCCATCGACTACGACAACGACACGACGACATCCGTATATTTATTAATCCCATCTTGATAAAGTGTCCTCTTTTTTTCTGCGTCTTTGTGTATTTGTGACAATTTGCATGAAACTTACATAAACAACTTAGGTCAGAAACTAATCTTTTAGGAAATCCTTTTGTCGAACCTTTTCCTTATTTATGTATATCCTAAAAATTGAACCTTAGAAGAACGAAACAGATCCTTTTTGTTTTGTGCATAGAAATGTGAGGTTCTTTAAACACTACTAACAAATTTGTAAGTAACACAAGTTTTGCTGTCGAAAATAATCATAATGTCACAATCTTTTTGATATAAGTATTTTACTGTTTGTTGTGAGGTTAAGATACAGGACACTGGACATAGAAAAAAAAAATAACTTAGAGAAGTTCTTCCAATATAATAATTGATATAGAAAGCGCATGTCCTGGAAGGACTGTCTACCTTATTTTTGTGTTTTTCTGTTTGTTCCGCTAATTTTTTTGCGTCTCATCAACTATTCACTGATAAGGAGCTACCGGAAAATCACATGAGATGGCGCCACATGTTATTGTTGATGCTGTGGCAAGGTGGTGGCGGTATTGCGTGGTGAATTTCGTCAGATTTTGCGTATATCCAGCATCACTCTCTCTCGCATTGAGGATGGTTTTTCCCCGAAGAGAATTGAGTCCTGACTCTTAAAAAGGATACATTTTTTTTTTTTTTTTTTTTGAAGCAAACACAAACCTAGGCATCCTATTGTACTTTAAAAGATAACGAAAATAGAATAATATTTCGCTTATTCCAAGGATGAAGTATGTAAACGAATCTCACCACAGCATCAAAAACGTAGAAACTCTCTGATTTTCTCTTCTTTAAAGTTTTGTGTGTGTTTTTTTTTTTTGGTGTCTGTTTTGCCGTCAGACTCACACAGGAGGACACATCCTAGTTTTTAGAGACTCAGCATTCCAGATGCTTGGTGCTTTTTTACGGTTAACTTTAAGGGATAAACCCTTGATTTTCATCAGTTCAACTTGTATACGGGCGTCATACGGTCGTGGTTGTTTGCGATAATATCCTTCGAAAAATTTACCCTGAAAAAGCATTTTTTTGTGTGTTCTTGCAAAACTAAGCAGCAAAAAAAAAAGGAGCTATCATCCTTTTTTTTGGTTTTATTCTTTTATAGTTTTTTTAGTTTTCCAATTTCGGAATGGCGGTTAAACGGTATTCGATTTGATGTGTCGATTACGATTTGGAAATGGAAATGGAAAATGATATCAATCTCGGTTAAGATTAAAAGTGTGTGTCGTCGTTTTCGGGGGTGAAATATAACAAAAATATCCTCACGTCATCACCGTATTGTGTGTATTGGAAAAGGGATGTTTTTGTCAATTATTGAAAATTAATTTTTTTGCTAAATAAAATCAAATCAAATCAAATCAAATCATTCGGTGAATTGAAAAGTGGCTATATTTATAATACTTCTTTAAGTGATTGTGTGAATAAAATAAATATTTTTCCAAAGGATAACAGTGCAAGAAAAATAAATAAATACCTTTCAATCATCATCATCATTATTATCTCCATGAAAATCGATCTAAGAGGCAAATATTTCTAGGACTCAAAGGTGTGTTTTTTCACATGAATTCCTTTATATTCGTTATTATTATATTTTTTGTTGTAATTTTTGTTTGTAACTTTAAAACACTGCGAATATACTGCCTTCAAGATTCTGCAACGCTGATATTAGTGATGCTTTAATAAAAAAACACTAAAGAAAATTGAGAATAAAATGAAAATTTTTGATTTCTTTTTCCTTTATTTTGTTCAAGCATAAAATAGTTTTCATTTGAAATCTGTTTTTTTTTTTCACTTTCACTCTCACTCTCTGTAAATCACTCAAATCACCAAAAATAAGGAAATTTTATGAAAATCACAAAAAATTGGCGCCCGAGCTGAAACGCATCTCGTTGCATACTCACAAATAAAATATTCACACACCCAGAGTTCACCATAATGTTTGTGTTTTATTTTTTTCAATCACTGCAAGTTTTTCAGAATATCTAATCAAACTTATGTGTATATTTTGGAGGTCTTTAAAAATAATATTTGTATAATTTTTAAAAAAAATCTTAGGGTGAACATTTACTATCTATACCAAGGGCTTAGGAAAAATGCAAAGCTAAAATAATTCCTGAACAAATTTTATGAAAAACTTTTAGTATTTTTAAAGTGATTAATTATGATTTTTTTTTGGGTGTTGAAAATCTTTTAAGTGTACAATGTAACAGTTTTCTTATAAACGTATACATATATTGCAATATTTGACAATGACAAAAATTAAGACGAATATATGTCAAAGACATTTGTAATAATGACAAATAGACGATAAAAAAAAATTATATAAAAATGAACCTTCTTATAGGCGAAGCAAATGGTTTTTATTAAAAAAAAAGATGAAAATCTCTCAAAATTATATTATTTTAAAAAAACCTAATTCTTATTTTTATTTTGTATTCGTTTTTCTAAATTTTGAATTCATTTTATTTAAATTTCATATTGTAAATTGCAAATATAATTTGAATCTAATTTTTTCAAATTTACCTAATTTAATTTAATTTTACTTAGTTTTATTTTTTGTTTTGATTTTATATTTCGTTCAAAAAATTTGTATTAATTAATTTATTTTAGATTTTTGATGCTTAAAAGATATTTGTAAATGCTTGATTGTTTATGTTATATCAATCTGAATAGTGTTTAAGCCTCTGGAGATTCCCAAAAATATATATTTTTCTTTTTTTACCACTGATCTTGAGAAAATCAAGTTCGCTTTCTTGTTAAGAAAGACTTCAATATTTTTCAATTTTCATTATTTTTCACGTGTTAAATTAAGTAAATGTGTGATTAGTATAATGAATAATTTTAAAAATTAATGCCACACTTGTTTTCATAAATGATGAAATTTTACAACTCACAGGAAGCAAACTGTTATCTTGGTCATTAATGTTATTAAAATAAACCAAATATAGAAAGTAATTTTAACAGTGGTTTTCTACTAATGATTCAAACATTTACGTCTTTTTTCATTTCAAAATTATAAGATACTACTTGGCTACTTAAACTATGTTCTTCTTGTTTAGACTCTAATATTTAAAAAAATTGGAAAATTAGTGACTTTAAACTATAAATTACATTTCTTGGTGCTTTAACTCTGAAACTGCCATATCAAATCATTAGTTTTAATTTGAATCCACCATGTCAACTGTTATTCTACGAAATAAGGACAAATTAAAATTGCTGAACAAAATTTTAAAAAAACCTTAACCATCTTATTGTTCTATAAATTAATTGAAAAAAATCTGAAAGCAGTTTCAACGTTCTGTATCCAAGCGCACTTGATTATTTGCATCGATAATTTGAAATAAAAACATATTTTTGACTTTTCTAAATAAAAAAATCAATTTTTCAAGTAGGTACCTAATGTTGTTTAAAATAAAAAAAACTACATTTACCAAAAAATTTTCGATAAAAATGAAAGTACAGTCATACAATATTATATCTTTTTGTCAGTCTGTTAAAAGGTCAAATAAAAAACAAAAACGAATTTGGCAGAAATTGTCAATTTTGGGTCTTATATAGATTACCTCTATTTCAAAAATTTTAAAATCGGTTCTTGATTTTTTGATAACTCTATGTATTAAGTTCAATGACCTGGGCGAAACGCATTTGTACTAACTAAAGGTCACATAAAACTTTAAATTGAACTTATATTCAAAATTAAAAAAAAATAATAAAATTTCTATTATTTACGTTTTTATTCTTCAAATTTCTATTTATTAATTACCCATTGGAAGTTATTGTAACTGGTCCCATTTGTCGAATCGAAAATTTTGACATATCTCCACGTTTCGAGCTCCCTAGAATCGGAATTCATCATTTTAAGAGAGATGTCTGTGTCTGTACGTTCGTGTGTTTGTTCGTACGCTCCTTCACTTTTTTTTATTCACCAAATCTCAAGAACGAATGAAGATATGACTTCAAAAAAAATTTATTTTATAGATAGAAGTTTCAATACGTGCAGAAAGGACTTTAAAAAAAATTCAATAAGCGGTTTTTATCTATAATAATTTAAGAAAACCCTTGTTAAGTTTCTTTAATCTCAAATATCTCAAGAGCAAATCATGCCAGTGACTTCGAATTAATTTTTTTCTACGCATATTAAGTTAAAGAAAATTCGTAGAAATATTTAAAGATATCAACTAATAGCTTTTTTTAAATAAAAAAGTTGCTGAAATTTTTTGAAAAATTTGGTTTTTCTCGAATATTTTGGGAACAAACAATGATATTTGCTTCGTCGTAATTTTATTTTATGCATTAGTAGATTAATAAATATTCATAACTTTTTTTTTTTAATATTTAATCAACAGCTTTTTTTTAAAGCGAACAAAACTGCAAGTTATTTTACGAATAATTGTTAAGAAATTTTGTTTGCCCCAAATATCTCGAGAACAGACAAAAACATTGGCTCCCAGTTAATTTAATCCGACTTATTAGTTAATAATTGATGTTCGATACGGTTTGTAAAAATATTCAATAAATAGTTTATTTTTAAAAGAATAAACTACAAGCAACTTTACCAATTGTTGTTGAACATTGTTTTTCGTTTCAAATATCTTGAGGACAAACAGTGCTGTTGGCTTTGGGTCAATTTAATTTTTCAGACAAATTTAAAATTAATAATTTATAGGATTTGCAAAAAAATCTACATATATTTAAAAAAAAAAAAAAAACAACAAGAAACTGTACAGAAATCGTTGAAATTTTTTGTCTCCCAAATATCCTGAGATCACACAAAATGATATTGGCTTCGGGTTTATTTAATTACTTACACGAGTTCATATTGAACTTTGATTGATTTTGTAAAATAATTCAACAAGTATTGTTTTTTAAAACTGAAAAAACTACAAGAAACTTTACCAATAATTGTTAAACTTTTTTCTTCTCCAATATCTTAAGAACAACCAATAATATTGACTTTGGGTTAGTTTTATTCTTCTCACTAATCTTCACTTGACAGGCTATTGAATACCTTAGAATTTTTTCGAAGATCTTCAATAGGCGATTTTTTAAAAATAAACTAGCTTCGGGCCTGTTGCTTCTGAGGTTACCAATGGGAAAGTTACCAGTGTGGGTCACAAACAGCCTCTTTTTTAGTTTTGTTCTTAGACTATTTACAAATAGTATGATAGATCTTATATTACCAGTGCATTCATACTCCAAATTTACTGATAAATATAATTAAAATTAAATAAAAGGCTTTTTCTTATGCTTCAAATGAGAACATATTTTTTTCTGCTGCCGTTTGGTGTGTTATCAGTTAAAAAACAGTTGGTTTGCCACTTCCTCGTTGGAGTATAGTAAAAAAAATAAAAATTATAGGAGGTTTTTTGTTTAACTTAATTTTTATTTGGGGGCACTGAGGCGTATACGCACTTTTGTGAGAACATTTTTTTTATTTTTTTTTTATTAATTAAACTTCATTGTAGATATAAAACGATAGCAACTTAAGATATCGTTTAGTATTTCTAATACTAAGGTAATACCGGGAAATGCGGTATTACCCCCCAGTGGGGGTAACCTAACGGCACTGGAAACAAAAAAGTAAAACTTTTGCTTTAAGGTCAGATATTTTGTTTATAGCCAAACCCACCACAATATTTTTAAATGTATCTTTGATATTTCTAACTATATACACAGCTAAATTTTTACACAAATTTTTACTGCATAAATGTTAGTTAAACATTGATCGACAAATTTAGTTATCTTTTTAACTACTGTATGCACAATTTTGCCAAAAAACGCTGAATCAGCTTTTCAAGTATTTTTTTTTTAAATATTCAATTTTTTTTTGATTGACAAAAAATGTTTTGTTAGAAAGTTTTGAGGCTATGTGCTTAAGTTTTTTTAGATAGAGTTTATAACGGTTGATAAAAGCAAATAAAACTATGTTTTAACTAAGGATTTAAATTAATTCCTTATAATATTTTTGTTAGCTTTCGTTCCGAGAAACATTTGATAAAATTTAAATATTACTTTTTATGGCATTTTCAACAAAAATCTTATAACTAAGCTATTGGTTTTGCTTACATAAATAAAAGTCCCGAGATTTTAATAAATTGTGGTACATATAATATAGAATTAGAAATCTAGTTTCTTGTCATAGGAACATCTCTCTATCTCATCATCTCTCTCTATACATCTACGGATGTTTTGTACAGATCTTCTTTATACAAAAAAGGAAATAAGCAAATGAAAAATCTGAATTTATTCATTAAAAAAAGATATCTGCGATATTTATATCTTTGTAGCGCTCAAAACCAATTATAATAAAAAGTGTCATAATTTTTAAAAATTATGTGTACCTACGTAAGTTTTTCTATCATTCTTTTTTTAATGGGAGACCGCCACTAAAGCTAAAGTTTATGCTTTTAAACAAAATATTGGACAAGCAAAAACACTGTCCGAGGTTACTAATTCGTTCTTGTGATAAGGTGAACGAAAAATTAGTAAAGGGACGTACGAACGTACGTAAAATACATACATCTCTCTTAAAACAATGGACTCCGAATTAAAAGAGCTCAAAACGTAAGGATATGTCAAAATTTTCAATATAACAAACCAGACCAAAAACAATAACTTTGAATGAAAAAAAGTTTAATTTTTAGATTTGTTCGTTCAAGGTTTAGGTCTTTTAGTTTTTCAAAAAATTGAAAATTATATTTTTTCAATTTTTTGTCCCAAAATTTGAAAATTGAAAACAATTTTCGTAGCAGCTTTTGGCTTTCTATTTTAAGGTGACAGTTATAGCGATTGTTAAAACTTAAAATGATTTTTAATTAGGTTTGACCACAATACTAGACCAAGTGATTTATTGAACATTTGAACTATGACATTGTATGTACATTGATAAATTAAAGGATTTTGCTGGCACATTAGGGGCCTCACATTATACATTGAAAAATTTTTAAATACAAATTAGATTTATAATTTTTGAAAACTTAATATAAAAGTCAACTAGACTTTGCCATCCTTGGGATATTCAGTCCGGTTGTCAAGTGGCAGTATTGATTTTGGGTTGGGATTGAATTGACGTTTAGCCACCATTAACGGCTGACCGGATCAGATAAGAAGTGTCCTGCTTTATCGTTGATTGTTGTAGTTATATCCAGTTTTTTGTTAGCCTCTAGGTACCTTGATTCCGGATGTCGTTTTTGGTTTCAGTTGATTAGAGTAGTTGGCGATGTTCCTTACCAGTTTATCTGCACATAATATTAAGAACTTGCCCAAAGGGACTATTTTTTTGGCTTCAGAGTAGAGTTGCTCGTTCTTAAAGTACGAACGCCGGCCGTTTGCAATCGAAATAAAGTCCAGAGCAGATCCTCAGGATTTTTCTCATAGTTTTGTAAATATCGTCTCGGTATGGTTGAAATTGAAAAATTTCAGTATTGTCTCGGTTTCGGTCTTCTATGGTTTCGGTTAAGTCTCAGCCACAAACATAAATAGAATGCACAGCTTGGTTAAATGATCTTGATTTAGTAGTAAAACTCGTTTGGTATTTTTAAAATTTCAAAAAAAAAAATCATTACATAAAATATGAATAGTAAATGAAAGACAATCTCCTCAACAAAAGTTTGTTTACTGTCTTAACAATTTTAAAAGACTTATTTCACAATGTTGACGTGAAGTTCCGATTAGTTATTCAAAACACTAACTCTGCGTCGAAATATCATAGCAGGAAAACAACGCTGTTATAAAATCATTGAAACCATTTCCGAGAAACGAAGATATAAGAAGAAATATGCGCGGCAATTTGTGGATTTCACTTAAGTCTCTTCCTCCAGAAGAAGAAAAAAAAAAAAATGGGCGTGAAAGTGAGTGGTTTAAATTTTAATAACTGCTTTAACATTCTCCTTAATAAAGAGAAAAAACTGCAAAAATGTCATTCAAACCATTAGAGTCGTTTTAGAGAAACCAATTCAAGAATTGTTAATTTCTAATTAATAATATTTTGAAACTCAAATTTGTTTGTCGATACCAAACGATACTACCAAAAGTATTGCTAAATATCGGCCCAAAAGTCCTGTATAGGTACCTCGGCATCGTTCAAGGTGCTTTGGCGCTGGTATCGTCTCTGTATCCCTTTGGCTTTCGATACCGATACCAAATACTACCAAAATTTTTCTGGTATTTCGGCTAGTCTTACTTTTAATATTTCAATAATAATTTGGTAAGGTAATGTCATTTCATCATTGAAATAAATAAACTCTTTTATATTGAAAGTTGGGCCTATTTGATTTTTTTGTTGGCTAGAAATATTAATTAATTCTTAGCCTTTAATTTTATCTGGCCCATTTGTTAGTTTTCAAGTCATATTTTATTATTTGTATTGATTCTCAGTAGGTACTCGATTCTCAAAAAAAAAAAAAAAATGCTCACATATGGCCTAATTGCCTTTATTGCGTTGCAAAAAAAAATTAAGCAACATTTTCTTTATTAAATCTTGTGTTGCTTATGATAGAATAGAGTGGTTATGGCTCCATTTAATTATCCTTTTCATGTTATAACTTCTTAAATGTCCTTGTTGGATATTTTTATCCATCAATCATGGTGCAGCAGCTGGACGGTTTCTGATTAAATTTAACAAGAAAAGTCATTAATGAAGTTGAACAAATTATAGAATTTATTTAAATATACCAAATAAATGGAACCAGGGATTACCACTCTTAGAAAGCACTTAGCAAATGTTAATTTAAAAATTTAAATGCAAACCCGCAAAATAAATATTAAAACATTAACAATTCTTAAACAAAATAAAACAGACACATGCTTTGTGCAAATTTTACTACTATATACCTTTAAAATTTGTCTGGAAATTTCAGTTTCTGTATTAATATATAAAAATCTATAGAGCCCCTAAGACTATGCTCACTTTGTTTCCATGAATTTCCCTATTCGGTCGACCAGCTGAGGAAACTTTCAAAATGAAAACTTTTTGTTTTTCTTAAAAAAAGCGACACAATATTTCACTCCAGAAAAAAATCTCTTTTTTAAAAGATTAAACTATTTGACAAAACAAACTTTTTACTTCCTTTTAAAATAATAATAATACACCAAAGAGTGAATACAAAAGGCCATTAACCCAGCCGGGTCCACAACATCAGCATCACGAGTTAAGATGTTTCCTCGACAAATAAACTCGACTCTGCTCTTCAAGACACAACAGCAGCACAACATCAACAAAAAAAAACTAAAAATAAATAAACAAATAGAAACAAACTAAGAAAATTATATTAGCAATTCTCCCTCCTCACCACAATAACCCCAACAACAAATCCTTGTTGGAGTGTTAGTTTTTATTTTTCTTCCTTTTCAAAAGCAAATACAAAAATATCAACGAGCTGCGAGGAGAAGAAGAATAAGAAGAAAATGAATCAGGCAAAATTTTTGTTTGAGCTAAGCTCAATCACTGGATTGTGTGTGTGCTCAGAATTTCAACCCACTTTTCTCTTACTATAAGATGAAAATAAATAAAATAAAAAATGTTAGTTTTTCCTGAAATACAAAAAAAAAAACAATTCAAAAAGAAAAATCCTTGTCGCTGTAGCAATGTGGTACTACCAATAGTACTGTGTCGTGTGACTGACAGTTGTGATAAACGAACGTGTTTGTGATTTTCACTGAGTGATAAGGATATGTGCAAAATTTTCTTGTCTCTCTTTCCAGATGTCTTATCCATGGATCCTTGTGGATGTCCTGAATTGATTTTATCCATTTCCTTTTCGCTTTGGAAAATTCATACAAATTTCTATTTTCTTATTTGCTTGAACATCAGCGTTTATATTGAAATGGAATAAATAAAATAATATTAAAAAAAATAAAAAAACAAACAAAATGGGTGGACGAAAGGGCCGAAGATGGCCGATAAGTACAGTTTTAGACATTGATTTTGATGACAACGACACAAGATGATGTGCAAAAGATATTTTTTCGTTTTAGCAAAATATAGTTTCCCCAGATTTGTTGTGTCAATTTAGGCATTTGATGTTCTTTTCTTTTTTTGTTTTTTCACAGGATATAAAATAAATTACATCGTTTTATTTCTGGAAGGGCACTTTTATTTTTGAAAAACCTTTGATACAACTAAGTGTGGGGTGTCTAACAAAGTGAGAGATTTGTAATAACAAGAGAGTCCAATGCCAAATAAAATTGTTTTTATTGGATTCAGTCCAATGATTGTTATATTTCAGACACTATACTGCAGCAGGAAATATACCTAAGGCAAAGTTGTGAATACAAAACAAAAAAAAATTGGCATCGGATTTTGTTTTGCAATCTGGCTAAGGTTAAGTTTTTTTAATTTTAAATTTGACTGCATTATGAAAAAGGGAGAAAAAATTGAAAAAAATATGCACATAGCCCCATCAGTCTATTGTAATTTTATTTTAATTCTGAGCGTGTGTTGACTAGATACTAGTTATATTTATTTGTTTTTGCCAGGACAAAACAGTAGGTTCTTTTATAATATCGTTATATTTTCAAGAGAAATAGGTTTTTTAAAGAAATTTATATTGCTAATAACAAAATTGAGAAGGTACATTGGTAGGGAACTTATTGTAAAATTGCTGTTTTGTTTTTTTTTTTAATGGACATACTATTTTACAGGAAATTTCCTGTTAAAATTGCTTTTTAATAAAAAAAAAATATATGTGTTAATATTCTAAGGAGCATTATAGACCCGTTGAGTACAAAGTTTAAGAATTTGACTATCATTTTCAAAATAAAAGAGAACAGAAAAAATAGAAATATTTGTATCTGAGGATTATTTATTTTGGAAAATTTTTTGGAAGCTTCTGGACAGGAAAAATCATCAAAATGCTTTTTACCGTTGTTAAGAAAATAAAAATAAAGAGGATTGTTGGTAATATATCTTTTTCGAAAAAGTGATTTCTCACTAATGTGAAGTCCTTACTAAAAGTAATTATTCAATTGAATTGAAGAAAACATTTTTAAAGCTATTTTTCTTAAGATTTTGTTGATTTACTTGAAAAATATTGTATTGTAGGCAGCATTACTTTTCATTTCAAGAAAAAAAAAAAATGAAAATGAAATTTATGGCAAGGTGGCGGCGGGTGCGAGCGGGGCTAATTAGGACACGAGGCAAGTTAAGTCACAAGAATAACTCAGAAACAACAAGAATTTAATATGCTATATCAAATATGACAGAAACATGTGTCAAGATAAGAATCCACGAGCTAGTTTGTGGTTTCGGGTAAACAAAAATATGCCCTTATCTTTATGGGTTACTGTGATGAAAACATTTGCGAATTTAACAAAAATGTCAGCATTTTTATGGCATGACAGGTTTTTGGTCAACCGTGTCCCACCGTGGAGTGTGTCGCTCTCAACTAAAGTCTCAAATTTAAAATTTAATACCTTTCACACTCTTCTATAAGTATTTTTTTCAATTCCACTTTCTATGCCTCACAAATTTAAGAAAATGCATTTTTTTGGCTAATAGGGTCATAGCACAAGGTCCAAGAAAATGACATAACCGACAAACTTAATAACAGTAGTAGACCAAATTTTAAATGAAATGCTTCAGCAACAATTTTTCGTAAAATTTTTATGGGAATTGTCATTTTTTGATTCTGGCGATATGCGTTGGGATTTATGTTGCTATACGCCAACAAATAGTAACAATTTGAAGTTTTTGTCCATATTTGGATTAGAGCTAATATTAATTAATAATAAAAGTTTATATCAGATACTCAAAACTTCATGTTTTTTATTTAAGTATTTTTTGATGATAAAAACAACAAACTTTGGTAAAAATTATACTTACAAAATTATACTTGCGAAAAAGACAAATAAACTTAAAATAAAATGAATGTATATTTTTGGATTCAGGAGTACATGCAAAATTTTTCTGTAGAGTCAATCCTTTCTTACGATTTTCAATACACAAAAAATATAATAATGCGTTACTCGTACGTTAATTATGCTATTTTTAGATTAAATTAAGCTAACGCAAATGGTGTCGTTTTCTTCACTGCACCTTTTCACGATTTTTTAGTCATTGGTCATATTAACCAAATCCCATGAAGCCCATCTAGTGGGGCAAGTTAAAAAATTTGATTGGACTTAGTAGAATTGACTCAATCTTATTCTTCTGCTTTTTGATATTTTTATTTTTACTTGCGATATATGTAGGTACTATAAGGCAAGTTTAGGATTCATACAAACAAAATTTCGGGATAGCAATCATGACATGACATAACGATGACAGAACTTCAAAAAAGTGTGTGGAAAAATTCTGTCTGTTTGTATCTGGATCTAGAAGCTACGCCAATATTGCTACGAGTATCTTCTTTAAATTTCGAATGATTTTGGTATTTCTCCAGAAGAAAATTTAATTTTTTTTAGCTTAGAAAATAACGGTACTTGCCATACAATCATCGAAGAAAAATTTATTTATCTCAAAAATGGCTCTTCAGATTTAAAAGAAAGTGAATTATTTTAGGTATTTTTTACTTTTTGGAAAAAAAAATTACCAACCAAAAAATTTTACAACCGTTATTAACAGTACATTTCATGTAACGGTTTTCTGATTTTCGAATTCAATCAAAATTTTTATTAAAAAGCTCCTGTAAAATGTTAATAGTATTGTTTTCCAAAATTTTGAAAAAAAAAAATAAAATTTCGGAATTTTTAAAAAATATTGAAAACATTTTTTTTGGAAAATTAATATTTCAAAAACGGGTTGATGAATATTTTTGAAACTAACTTTGTACATGTACTTTTAAACACATTTTTTTAAATGTTATCAAATTTTTATATAGATATAAAAAATTAGTTTTTTAGAAAACATCTCGAAAGATTTAGTTTTTTTCTTCATGTATTCATAATTTTCTAAGAAATCAATTGCCATATTTGTTTTCGACCTCTATTATTTAACTATGTTAACGGGTTGTTTATAAAATTGAAAGAACGATTTAAACGCTATTTTTGCCTTTTCTATAATAACTTGCATATTCCAAAAGATTTGCGTTTTACGTGCGATCTAGTCATGCATTTTATTTTTTAAAGCTATTTAAAAAATCCTAAGAAACATAATTTATATTCTCGAATTTGTAAATTTAAGGAGTTGAAAATATATATTTTACGTTTGGGGATTCTGATTTTTTCTAAGCCTAACAAAACTGATCAAAAATAGTGGTTAGGTGCAAAACCTGCTTAAGGCTTTTTGAGGGCTAAAACACGCGTGCTCATAGGTGTGTGAGATTCTACACTAAAACCACCTCGACTTCTCGATTACAACTAAGTTGAATCTTATCTAGCAATTTATTTTTAACGAAGTTGTGTAACGTGCTGGAGGTAACTTTCCAGTGAAAGTTCCTGTTTATTCTGCGATTTTAAAGCGGTTTTCTGTTCAACGCAACAAGTTCTAAATTCAGCTCGAATTAGCGTGTTCTAATAGCCAGTTTCTATGTTTTCGAGCGAAACTTTTTATTTCGTCCCGAACCGTAGGAATCTTGCGGTCCCTGTGAAGATCTTTGTTTCTCATAGACCATGGAGCCTTTTAAATGACCTAAGCAATTTATTTTTAAATATTTGTTAATTATTTAAATTTGTGTTGCAGGTACAACCCCATTGTTGTATACCATAAGTCCAAACAGGTTAAAGTACCTGACTGTATAAGATCAACTTATTTTCAATATACTAAGCTTTGAATATTTACCGAGTAGCCAGTTCATATCTCTTTGTTTACATTTTTTATTTTTTGCATTTCTTTTGTACGTGTGGTTTCCATTTTTAGAGTCTTCACCAAATACTTTCCTCATTTGCAAATGGAGCACGAGCGGTATTAAGAAAGACGGGTAATCTTTTTATTTTGACATACGTTAAATCCACGTTTACTGACTTTTGTTGATTTTATTATTTGATAACTTTAATAATTTAATAATTTTAGCTTCGCTAGGAGTTTTGCCTACTGTTAGTATTGCAGTATCATCAGCAATCGTGGCTGCAATAGTGTCTTCTGTTTGAGGTATATCGCGTGCAAATAAAAGTTACAGAACTGGACCTAATACACTTCCTTGTGGTACCCCAGCCACTATTTATTTGAAATTAGAATAATTATTTCCGTGTCTTATACGAAATAATCTGTTATCTGGGTATCCGTTTAGAATGTTATAAAGTCCTTCAGGCAGAACTTGTCTTAGTTTTAATTTGAGGCCTTTGTGCCAAACCTTGTCAAACGCTTGCAACACATCCAAAAAGACTGTCTTACATATTTTCTTTTCTTCCAGAGCTTTCTCAATCACGTTAGTAATTCTATGTACTTGATTGTCGAATGCTTGCTTCTAAATCCAAGTAGTATTCTTTCAAAAACTTTTCATAGTAGCTATTATAGGAAGAAGTGAAGTCAGTCTGTAAGACTTCTTTTCGTAAGATGGTTTGTCAGGTCTCGAAACCATTATGACTTCCGACACTTTCCATTGGCTCGAAACATATTCTAACCTTAGAGTGGCATTTATTATGTTAACGAGGTTAATTTATCCTTTACGAGGGAGCATTTTTAGAATTTCTGTCTTAATAAATTCATATCCTGGAGATCTATTGGACTTAAGCTTCTGAATTTCTCTTTTTAATTCTGCAAATATAGCATTTCTTGTTATTTGTCATTTGAGGTAAAATTAATATTAAAATTTTTCTTGAGTTCTTTCCCTTTGAACGTCTTAAATAATTCCTCCAAGTAATCGGCGAAAACCATTGTTTTTTCTTTGTCTATTTCAACCCATTCATTTTGGCTTTTCTTAATCAGAGGTAGTGGAAGCTTTGGTTTTTTTTTACTTTTATAGCTTTCCAAAGTGAGTAGTTAGAATCTTTTTCTGCTGTCAGATTTTCAAGGCAATTTTTAATTTCACGGTTTTTGAAAACAGATATTCTCGTTCGAAGCAAGTTACACAAGCGATTTAAATTAACTTTGTCTCTAAGAGCACAGGTTCGCTGCCATTTTTTGCATGCTATCCATTTCTGTTTCACTAAATTTTTTATTTCTTGTGGATATTTTTTATCCTTATAGCGTGGCATTTCGCTTTGATAAAGTTTGTTTTATGAATCATATTAAAAAATTATCTACTGTGTCTTCTAGTTCCTGAGGCTCTGTAAAATGTTGAAAAAATGTCATATCTCTCCGCTTATCTAATCACTTGTTTTGATTTTTAAAAATGTTTCCTAGATTTCGTTTCAGCAAATATGGTGGTCACTCTACCATAATCAAGACTTTATTTAATGAATCCAAGCTGTCCAACGCAAATTTAATCGTTTTGTGTTCATTTAGTAGGGATAGAAAATACAATATACATAAATACATATCTACACATACATACCACCTTATGGAGACCTTCTCAAACGTTTAATATAAAACCCTAAATTCACAGGGTGTAACTTGGGACATTCTACTTACCCAACAATTTATTAAAATGGTGTTACTGATGACTAGGTCCTAATTTGCTCCAAATGATCTCTTGAGAATAATGAACCCTTGTCAGTCAGCCGCATTCTTTCTTCTTGCCTATATCAATGATAGAATACGGTCAAAAACATGAGCCCTTGACCCAAATTTAAGGAAATGTGAACAATTAAGATTTTTTCGACCTTACATAATATGATGAGTCCATTTAAAAAACAGGACAATACTCTCTGTGCCATCTTTTTTACACAATGAAAAATGTTAAAACCAGATATTTGAAGAATGTGAGATGTTGACTAATGGTGTAAGTTGTTTGAATTTTGTTCACATCAAACATGAGTTATATGCCATGGTGAACACAGTGAAAAATACAGTGGTATAGGTAGAATCATTCAAAACAAAACATCTTAAATTTAAAGTAGCTGAATTCAATAAATGGAATTCGGGAGATCTTGATTATACGTCACTGCCAACATCGTTCATCATATCGGTTGATTTTCAATTAACTTATTTTTTTTTTCCTTTATTTAACCTTTGGAAATTTGTTTCTTGATACAGTAGAAAATGTAGAAGTAGAAAAGAAAAAAGCAGGTATACCTAACCAATTTCTGTTTAATTATACCTGATTTTCAGGTTGTTATTTTTCAACTTGATAGATCAGGTTAATTGCTCAACCTGATGCCTGATTTTAATGTCGTGTTAAATATACGTAGGTTGCAAATAATATCTGTATGACATCATGTAAATTTAACACTGCCCGTAAATAGAAAAGTTGTCAATTTAACCAGAAAGCCTTGCTAATTTAACCTTGTAAGTCTAGTTAATTAAACATGAAAATTTTGTTAAAAAATAACATGTCTAATGTCCTGTACATTTAACATGAAAATCTTGGTAATTTAACATGATTCAATAATGAATCAACCTTGTATCCCGTAAATATTATGTCTCGAATCCATGCGTTTAAGTCCCATATCTATAGCTGCTTACCGTCAAATTCATTTTTGATTATTTTGAAAGTAAAGAAATTTATTTCTATGTTAACTATCTAATTTTAAAAATACTTTGTGATACTTACTAAGTTTCAAACTGGGAACTTCTCACACATGGAGTAAGCACGCATGTCCTGGGCTACTTCACTGCACAAAAAACTTGTGCCAAATATCAATAAGTTGAGACTGATTTTGCTTGGATGGATTGTGGGTGAGATTTAGCCCTGGAAGAGTGCTACTTTAACAGATGGCCAGGTTAAATTCTAATAATTATTATTGAGTGGCCTCTGTGTGTGTGTTTCAACACTGGTGTCACGTTAAATTAAATATGAGGTCAGGTTAATTTACACAGGTATTTGTTTTGTAAAAATAACCTTGCTTCAACCTGATTTGTGGCAAAATAGAGATTCATAACATAAAAAATAAATTTGGTGGCGCAAAAGAGCTCATGGAGGACCAGGGCCTAGTGACTTACAACTCTCAACCATTCCTGTGTGCGTGTTGTTGGCAGGAATGGAGGGGACCTACAATTTTTTGCCTAGTCCGAAAGGCTAGATGAGAAGCACTTATTTATGACAAAAACTCTTGGAGGATTTGTGAGATCCTCGCGAGAGGCAGTACTTCGGGAAAAACATTTCTGTTCTTAGGTGGCAGTGGCTGGGAATCTAACACAGACCTTCGGCATGACAGTCCAACACACTAACCATCATGCCATGAGGTACTACTAAACTACTACTAACATACAGTGTTAAAAAAAAACGATCTCAGCTAAAATTTCCGCTATACTCTTTTCCAAATTTCTTGTTGACCAGAATTTAGTGTTAAAATAACAGGTCATCTTCTTAAATCAACTTGAATGTGGAAATATATGCCACCAAGCTGATTTAGCATTAAATAAACCAGTTAAATTTCTGAAATGTCTGTTACCTTATATGAAATTTTAAAATAAAAAATTAAATTTGGTGGCACAACAGCTCGTGAAGAGCCAAGGCCTAGTGACTTACAACTCTCAACCATTCCTGTGTGCGTATTTTTGGCAGGAATGGAGGGGACCTACAATTTTTTGCCGAGTCCGAACGGCTAGATGAGAAAGCACTTATTCATGACAAGTATACTCTTAGAGAATTTGTCAGTTCTTCGCAAGAGGCAGTAGCTCGCGAAAAAAAAATTTCAGTTTTTAGGTGAAATTTTGCACTTTATAAATTTAACAGGGACCAGGTTAATTATTTACCTGAATTTTATCTCTGAGTGTAGTACCCTTATACATAAAAGACTATCGCACCAGAAGATGAGTTTTACATAGTAAAATTAACAATAAATATATCAAACCCTTGGCTAAAAAAATTCTGCCAGGTTAAAAAATATTTACTGGTAAATTAAATTCTATTAATTGGGTTATTTCTAGTTGAAAATTCCATTTGCATTCACTTAAAATTAATTCATATTTCATTGATTAAAAAAAATATTTCAGATAAAAAATTCATCCATTATCACTACTTGATTGAAATTCCTCACAGTTTTATCAAATGAAAAAATGTATTTTCAATAACTACTATCCCCCTACATTTCAA
The DNA here is from genome assembly GCA_946251815.1 of Dasysyrphus albostriatus. Lineage (NCBI taxonomy): Eukaryota > Metazoa > Arthropoda > Insecta > Diptera > Syrphidae > Dasysyrphus > Dasysyrphus albostriatus. The sequence continues at coordinate 24,793,610 of OX276336.1, read as the reverse complement.
TCAATATGGTTCCATTGTCCTTAGCATTTCCGGAAAACAATTCAAAATAAAAATTTAAAATATTTTAAAATCCATCAAAAACGAATACGCGATGTTAGATTCTGCGAATTAGTTTCCATGGATAAAAACTTTTCCCAAATGGCTTCCTATTTAAAAAAAAATTAGTTTTTAACAAAAAAAAAAAAAAAAACTTTCCTATACAAAATATTTCCTCTGTTTTAAAACTATAATCGATTTGTAAATTATTCTCCCCAAATGAAAAAAAAAGGAAAAAAAAAACTTCAGCTCAATTTCAATTGATTTTAATTTTCCTGTTGGGTATTTTCCAAAGACGAATAAATTAAAAACAATTCAGTTTGGGAGTAAAATCGAATTCTTAAAATTGTGAATGGAATGCGTAAATATGCCTTCTCTATAGAAAATATACATAACTACAAATAAAAATCTTTATTCAGAACAAAATAAAGTGTCAAAGTATCCAAACAATAATTTATTTACTTAGCTCGCTTCAAGGAAGCGGAAGTAATTCTCAAACTTTTGATCGGATAGCAAAACAATAACAATAATTTAGATAGATTTTTTATTTATTTCTACGAATAATTACCAATGCCAGCCACGACGTATTTAAATTCGTGAAAATATTTTTTTTCATCCTTTAAATCATTGCCAATACGATATTCTCCCTTTGGAGGGAAATTATTTGTAGGAATATACACTTTTTGCATATCTATATATAATGGAGGTATGTACATACATATAGAGAACGAAAAATTCTATTATCGATTTGAAATTAAATTTAAAGTTTATTGTTATGGCTGAGACGGTCTGTTGGGTTCTGGGGTGGTGTTTGTCTCTATGTGTGTTTTGTGTTGGGCGCCATTTGTGACACAAAACTATACATGCTAGAAGTATTCCATGGTGAACTGTCATAACTGTAGCAGGATGCATATTGCTTTAAATTGTCATTTTCATTACGTGTGGCCTAGTTTTATGTACAGTCTCTACGTCTACCAGCTACACTCCCAGTATTCATATAAATATATGTATACTCTCTTCAATTCTCATCACAACAGTGCCTTTGGCTAAGGAGCAAGGTGAAGGTTAGTTTTTGGTTCCAGCACTTCTAGCAATCAAAATAATATCTTTAATAAAAAAACGACATATAACAAGGACAATGATATAAAAAAAAGAAAAAAAAAAAAATGACAGTGAAATACATTTTAGTGTGACGACTATATATGAACAAAAAATTAATAAAAAAAAGAAGGATGAAACTAGGTGAGCAGAAGGAATATAAAAACGGATACAATGCATTACGATTGCTTAACGTTGATTGTTTTGACGCAGTGACCTCCAACAAAAAAAAAAAAAAGAAAAAAGTACTATGGCAAAATTATTGTTCTCCAAATTTATTGTTATGATGTTGTCATTCTAGATCTAAATGCATCCATTTTATACTCCTTGCAGCTTTATTGCTTTGGGTGTTTTTTTAAATTTTTTTTAATGTGCAAAGCTATAAAAAAGATTTTTATGTAATACAATTTGAGATGTTACGAATCTCTGGCAAGACGAAATGTTTTTCGTCATATATTATTTTCAAATAGCATTTTTATTTAATTGCATTCCACCAGTTATGATGGGAAAAGGTATTACTCTAATAGTTGTAAGTAATATCGTAGTTTTATGGGCACATTGCAAACTACAAAATTTGTCTTTTATCTCTGTGAAGCCTGATGGCTATAGAATCACAGTGAATGGATTTTTTATGAATAGCAAATGGAAATAATTTTGAAATGAAAATATTTCTTCCTTTCATTGGGTATAAATTTCAATTTATTTATTTGATAATAAAGGAAGCATCTGTCAACATTTTTTTTAAATTATTGTGGAAAATACCACAAAACTATGAGAAATAAAAATAAAAAGAGTAATGAGGTCATTTTATTTTGGATGAATTTTTTAGTGATTATAATTTTTGTTTTTTGGATGTATCTGATTGTCAAATGTGAGGGTTATTAAATATTTTGACAACATACATTTTCAACACGCTCTACTTCTTTGCCAAAAAAGAAAAAAAGCCATTTTCGGTTCTCGAAAAAAAAGTATATACTGTAACCTGTAATATGTGCTGCCATGGTCACATATACAAAGGTCAATTAAGAAATTACCTATTTTTTAAGCGTGAAGTTAACACGGCCATTGTCAATTTTCAAAAATTAAAGTTGTGGTGTGTTATGACCAATTTCAAATTTTCAAAACAAATTTATTCCTAAAATTGGCTGTAAATTCTGACAGACCACGATTCATCAATTTTTTTTGCATTGAAAATGGCGGTTCTTAATTCATGCTAAAGAAAAAAGGTGGCTAACCTCTAAAAGCCATACACTTGCTACGATTTTTTCTTTAACTAACTTACTTATTATAAAACTCCCAATCTATGAAGGATCGCAGCTTGAAACGGCAGTCTTCCATTCACTACGATCCCGAGCACGCTGCTACCTAGACCAAGATTCCTGACATCAGCTAATGGCTTGATCTCTATATCTATAGTATATTCTCCTCCATTCACTTTCCTCGCACAAGGGACCAAGAGCCCAGTATCAACTCTCCCTTTTTCTTATTTCTCAGCAAACAGTGGCGGCATACCATAAAGCAGAACTGGCAGTATATTGGTTTTATAGTTGCGGAAAACTGAAATTGGAACGGTTTGCTGGGGTAATTCTTCGTCGGATCATAACGAAGATATCAGTTGGGGAATTAAAATAATTTTGAGATAAAATAACTCATCAACCACGGTTGGGAAAAGCTGATGATGTTAATATCATCGGCATACCATAGAAAATGAACAGTTCCTTCAGTGTTAGTACCTGCCTTTGGAGCTGGATCTATGGTTCCAGGGCAAAAAACGGCATTGATTGGTTAGATTTTTTCTTACCGGGAGAACTTTTTAATGAATTTGGACTCGATTTTACCTACATAATCAGCAATTTTCAATTTTGTATATTAATTTTAAGGCCAGTTGTAAAAATATTGAATCCGTGGTTCAGAATTTTAATCCAACGGCTTTGGCGAATTAGTTGAAGTTCAACAATAGTACAAGCATATAATTGGCCGTGGGCTACTTTAACATATTTCAGCCTTGAACCCTAGTTTAACGTCAGTGAATCCGTCAAAAATAGTGAGCTAAAATTGCAGAACCATGGATCAAAATTTATACAACGTTTGTACAACTGGCCTTAGATAATGAACAATGCTTAACAAAGACAAAACACACATACACACACAACTTCAATACTTAAATTTCTTTAATCTTTCTAGATCTGTTAATAAAGCCCAATTCAGAAAATCTTCTAGACAAAAATAGACCCAAGTTAAAGATGTTGCACATAAATCAGCACTAAAATTTTTTCTGAGTGTGGGTTGGGTTAACTGAAATAATTTTCATTTTACTGCTATAGGCTGACTGATAAAATTTTATTTCCCATTGCCGAAAATTATTTCATTTTGTTTCATCTACCCCGAGGTAACACGGACAAGTACTGGCAAGTAAGTTGCAATGCAAACACATTTTTTTCACAAACACTAGCAACCAGCTCATCAACTGGAATTTCTGAAGCCAGTAGTGGATCATGTTGTGAAGCAAGTTGGGAGACAAGCAAGTGAAATGCAAGTGAGAATCAAGTAAAAGGCAAGTGGAATGGAAACCACGAATTTGACAGGCTGTGTAGGTATATAGCCAACTTGCTTGCCAGTACTTGCTCATGTGGCCCCGGGGTTAAGTTTCGACTATTCTCAAATGGCACATGGATTTGACGCCCTGTAAGCGGCTTCCTGGGACACAGGCACCGGTTACCCCCCCATAGATCTGGGGCTGCTTGCTTGCGCACTATTCTCTCCCAAACTAGACAGAAGAAATGTGCATGAGTGGAATAGTTCGGAAGAGCTTTTCCCTATTTGCACATTGGATCATGTGTTTCCCAATGCCATGTGACACAAGTGGATTAGTTTTCCAAAGATCAACTATCGGAATAAAAAGCTCCTGACCATGATGCGTCTTTGAAGTCCATGATAGAAAGTGAATCTCGTCTTGAAATTCCTTGGTCTTTCCAAGATTTGCCTGGCAGACAATATTTGGTCGGTGGTCGATCTACCTAATGGCTGAAATAGCGACACTGGTACTTGTTAAATATATTGTTGCCAAACTGCTAATGACACACACAGTAAAATGGATAGGTTGTATGCAATGTTTATGCTTGAATTTACAGCCAACTTCTAATTTTTTAGCATTTTTTTTAAACTTCCGGGTGCTCTTTCGATCGTGAGACTCTTCGATACGAGTATTTTTGCGCTGAAAGGTTGCGTATGTTCTCTTCTTTCTACGCTGGGTCTTCTTTTCCTCTTTTTTCTTCTTCCTCGATACGCCTCACTCTCTTGATGCTCTTAGATTTCGCTACAATATATTCGCATTATGGATCTTCCCTCACTTTTTTCTGATGAACTCATTCATCATCATACAATGGGTTCTTTTTCGAAGGTAAGCCATTTTGGTTTGGGCCTCTTTGATGATATGACAAGACTGGGACCTCTGGTTGTATGTAGTAGGGGAATGCACAATTGAGATCTCCTCTCTCCAGATGCTCACTGTAGGTGCTGGCAAGTCGAGTTATGCTAATGCGACTAAAGCAGAATTTCTTCCTGAGGGTGGTTTTTAATCATTTCATATGATAGTCGAAATTTTAACCTTGACGCGACACGAAAATGCTCAAAATCGGTGTTAGGGTCCCAAAGAATATGCTTGTCCAAGATGTTAGAAGCGTGTCTTCCGCCGATTTACACATATTCGATTTGATTTTGTTTTTAAATAGCAGCATAAGTCGGACTCATTAAATCATGAATTTTCTTTTCGATAGTTGAAAATAGCGATGCTTTTTTTACGCACGTCTGGATCATACGTATCAGTTTGAGAGATCTTTAATCGTAAGCATGGTCAGCAAATATTGCAAAAGCTACTTCCAAAGTATATGACGCTTGCCAAAACAGGGCAAATTTTAAATAGAAATTTTTGTCGAGTTAATGACCGAACTGCAGTTGGGAAGAAAATTCATGAGACTGATAAACTGATTGATAACGAAACATACTCTTACTTGTTTTGTACGTTCAATTGAGATTATTTCAGCTGTTGTTGAAATTGCGTATCGAAAATAGCAACTGAAAATCAGTTCGCAACTCTAAGGAAAATTAAGCTTAAGGATCTATAATAATTATTATCTTGTAAAAGGTGTGATTCTCAAAGTGATTAAAACAAAATGACCACGCACTCTTTGTAAGCGTTTAGGCCTAAGAGAAGTTGGAAATTGACTTTAATTTAAAAAAAAAATTATATTTTTCGATGACAAAACCACCGAAATTACCTAATTCCTGATTCGAAAAATCCACACTTAGTCATAGAAAAAGAGAAACCAATACATCCTGGGCGTGTGACTGTTTGAAATGGTTTTTAGAGTGGTGGCATTATTAGCCCATTTTTCTTCCAAAATGACGATAAAAATAAAACTTTACGTCAGTCAATGGAGAGCGCTACCGATATTTACAGCCAGAAATTGATGATATGGTTTCGACTTGGGAAAGCTACATAATATGTTTCTAGAAATATGCGACAACATGCCACACAAGCGTCTTACCATCAATATATTGTACGCCTAATAGTTCATTAATCATGTAATAAGTCATTATGGTGTTGTTACTAGGTCTGCACGTAGCAATCAAGCGCCATTGGACATTTTTTTGGAATTACCATTAAAGATTGATGCCGTGCAAACAACCCACAGATGATTCAGACACTTATGAACAATTATAGCGATCAAACTATTCATGAAATAGGGAGCGAAACCTTTCGGAAATGTATTGATGAATTGAGTTGATAGCTGAGGCAGTTATTTAAATGATATAATAGTTCCTAAAGGAAGGTTTCTACTCTTTTAATAAAAAAATAATTGCGCAAAAATATGAAACAGTGGTTTTTAGAATATTTATTTTTTTTTAAAGAATTCAAAATCTATTTATTAATTTCTTATCATTTATGTTTTTTTTCATTGTCACTTGATTTTAATTTTCATACAAAATTGTTTTATAATTTTCAATTTCCTCAAACTGCCATACATTCTTCAAAATTGCCCACGTACACACAAATATTACATATACAAAAATTTAAGTAGGTACATTTTCTTGTGTGTAAAAATCCGTTGACGTATTTGATTCATTTTTCATTTTTGTAATTTATTTTTTTATTTTTATTTTTTTTTTTGTATGTTTTCACGTCTTAGCTCGATATCATACTCTTAACGTCTACTTAAACTGACATTATTTTCAAATTCTCAGATAATACGTCACTCACATCCAAGTACCGAAAATTCAATTCACTCATCTGAAAAACACCCTCAGAGAATGAATTTTCCAAAAAAAAAAAAAATGAATTTTTTAACAGACGTTACACGGGTAGCAGAGCACAGGAGCTAAGACTTACCCCATTTACCTATGAGCAGAGGATGTGTATATAGATTGATGAATATCCTTACGTTTTTTTTTGTTTGTTTGTTTCTATTGAAAAATGAATGAAACGTATGTCTCATAGTATGTGTATGTGTGTGTGTGTGCTTCAAAAGCTATTTGGATTGGAATAATTCCATCAGACAATGGCTCTATAGAAAGGATTTCACATACAAAAATGGACATCGTCTTTTGTGTATGTGACAAATGGATTGTTGTTATTTTTTGTTTACTCCATACACCTACGCCCACATGTACACCATACCTATGTAGGGTGTGTATTCATCTTTGATAGATAATCTTAAATATTGCAGACGTGAATGACACCTCTGGCATAAATGCAAATTGAAAACAATCGTCAAACCCCAAAAACAAGGTAGGTAGAGAAAGCATTTTCTTTAACGAGTTTGCGATTGTCTTGGCAACACACAAGAATTCCAAGAATGGATTTATATAAAGTTGACAAAAACAATGCACATTTCGAATTTAAGATGAAAGATTTTTTGTTTGTGTCTTTTTTTCTATTTTTTTGTTTTTGTTTTGGAGTTGTCCTTGGGCATGCGACAAAACAATGACAACAGCTTGAAACATCTATTGCTTATAGACACACAAACACACATACACACTCATTCACCAGATAATTGATTTCCATTCAAAGAGAATAAGAATGAGGTTTTGTACCTCGCAAAAACAAATAAAATAAATAAAAAAAACTTTCTATGCTACGTGCTATGAAGAAAAGTAATGGTCTTTTTTTTAACAAATATAAATACGAATAGTGATAAATTGAAGTCCTTGGCACATTTTTATTCTGTCTGATGTAGTATGGGATACCTTTTCAATTTAAGCTGTTTGTTAAAAATCATTTAAGTTAGTATTTTTTTTTTATTAAAAAAATAATTCGGTCGAGATATGTTTTTCAAAGCAACTAAGGAGATATTTAATTGATTTTTGTTTTGGTAACATCATCATGGCCCTCTTAAACAGAAACTATGGCGAAAGATTGGTAATAATCATTCTTTTTGTTACAAATTAACTTACATACGACAATTTCTTAACACAAACCCTACATCAATAACGGTATTAGACCTAAGGTTAGTATATTTCCAATTAGGGTATATTTACTTAATTATATATCGGGGTTTTCAATAAGACGCTACAAAAGTTTTTTTTTTTAAATAAAACAAAAACGGTTCTGGATATCAATGAAATTCTTTATTATTATGAAAACACGTTCAATGACATTATGTATGGAACTCGATTTCTTTTGCATGGCCTACACGGGCACGCTTGCAGAAATCCAGACGCTGAACCCAATTTTCGATGGTTTTCAAGCATAAATCGGCCGATACTGCTGCAATTTCACGTTCGATATTCATATGAAGTTCATCAATCATCGCTGGCTTGTTGGCATAGACCATAGACTTGACGTAGCCCCACAGGAAATAGTCTAACGGCGTCAAATCACACGACCGAGGCGGCCACGCGACTAGACCATTTCGTGAGATAACACGTTCTCCAAACTTGGTTTCCAATAAATTGATTGTGACATTCGCTGTGTGGCTTGTAGTGCCGTCCTGTTGGAACCACATGTCCTCCAAGTCCATATCATCCAATTGGGGCCAAAAATATTCTATTATCATTGAACGGGAGCGATCCCCATTCACAGTAACGTGCCGATCTTGATCATCACGGAAGAAGTACGGCCCAATGACGCCGCCGGCCCCTAAAACCACACCAAACCGTAATTTTTTCGGGATGCAATGATGACTCATAGAGTACGTGTGGATTGCTGCCAGACCAACACCGCATATTTTGTTTATTGCCGAAGCCATTCAGCCAGAAATGGACCTCATCGCTGAAGATGATTTTTCGATGAAAATCCGAGTCATTTTCAAGTTGCTGCTCAGCCCAATTCACGAACATACGACGCTTCTGGTGGTCAAGCGGCTTCAGTTCTTGCGTCAATTTAATCTTGTAAGGATGTAGGCCACGATTTTTAACGCAAAATTCGCCACAACGATGTCACAGAGATACCCAACGCTTGAGAACGACGTGTGAGAGACACATTTGGGCTTTCTGCAACTGAAGCCTCAGCAGCAGCAATATTCTTGACACTACGGGCACTTCTTTGTCTCACTGACACGGGAACATTTTGTACTGTGCCTGTGGATTTAAATTTTTCCACTAGACGCTCAATTGTTGATCTGCTAGAATGATTATGACGACCATATGGACGTAGCGCTCTTGACGCTTAATAATTTCGACTCGTTGTTGGATCGTATATCTTTCCATCATGAAATGGCAAACCTTACTGAAGAGAAATGTCAAAAGAGCGGCAAGAAATATGGCCTCGTTTGCTGTCCCTGTCGCTCTACTTTTGTAGCGTCCCTATTGAAAAACCCTTTACCTATATCGCAAGTAAAAATGGTAAGTGGGTGATTCCGTGCCAACTGTGATTCTTGGTGACCAGTGCTTTTTTTGTTATTTAATGTAAAATATTCGTATATATTTTTGGTTTAAGTTATATCTAGACTAAATTTGCTACTTATTCCATATGGCTTGAGAAAGTGTTGTCAAAATGTTAGTATCGTGGCATGTCCGTTTCTTGTTTTTCCAATAGAATTTACTATTTTCTAATGAAATACTTCATTGAATAGAAATGTTGTTCTTATAAAAATTTGAGTCCAATAAATTAAGTCAAAATACTTATTGCTGAAAAAAATAATAATAAATCAATATTGTCCCTGGATTTACTTTAATGTTTTGAAATCAAAAGATTTCCCAGCAAACCGCCACTTTCTTTTAGTTTCAAGACGTTTGAATGGTGGTTTTCTAAAAGAAGCACTATTTATACATAGTTTTCAACAGTTGTTTTATTTTTTTTTAACGTTGTTGTACTTTAATAGTGATATGTTTTCATTCGAAGAAACTGACGTAAGAAACGAAGGTACTGAGAAATTTATTTGTGAGTACCTCGGAAGTATTTTCTAAGCATTTTATAAAATGTTTTTGGTTATCAGAATATTTTATTTCTTTTAACAGCATATGATGAAATGTTCCCGGAAATTATTTTTCTCATTAGCATAGCGAAGTAAGGTTGTCTAAATGTTAGTACGGTGGGTGTCAGTACCGTAGCATCGTGAACATTAATGAAATTATTTCTTGCAATAATATTTATTTTGTACCAATTTTCTTATATAAACGGTAGCATTACTTTGCACGGGTCAAACAAAAATTATTCCGAGCAATTAAAACTAAGCAATAAGCCAGTACAATGAAAAGAGGTGCCACCCAGAAGAATAGACTACAAAAACGAAAAAGTTATAAATTAAAAAAAAAAAATTAAGGGGAATAAAAATATCAACAGAAATATGGGCAAAAAGGGAAAGAACAAAATACAAATAAAAAAGTTAAAAAGTTTCATTATTGTTTATTCCAGTTTTAGTACATTTTACAATATTTTTTGTTCTATGCAAGTTGTAGAAAAATGCTTTTACATATTTGATACCCTCACATGAAGCCACAGAAACAAAACAAAAATTGTTTCTAACAAGTTTTAATTTTGAAATTTAAAAGAAAGGATCACAGTTGGCAGAGAATCACCTATATATGGATTTGAGAGTAATTAGAAGCACGCAACCCACCTCCATCGAATACAATTGGTGTCCTTTGAAAAATGTTTAACATATCCGGTCCTGAAAGTTTAGTCGGTCGGTCGCAAGGATGAAACCAGAACCAAGCTTTTTCAAAGAAACTTGGGCAAGGATCAAAGAAAGAAAACAGCTCAAGGCTTACATTGCAGCTACTTCTGCAGCACAGTATGCTTTAAGCAACACCCGATAAGAGGCACAGACGTTTCACTCCTAGTTTCAGATAAAGGCTAGATCAAAAGGTGGAAAGAAAACTTTTCTGCGGTTTTAAACCCAGTTTTTGTCATATGAATGTGAGTTCAACACACAATGACACATCCGTAGTAACGAATTCCCGAATACGCCTTGAATCTCCCAGTAAGAATTGATGGTATGCTCACTGAGCTCTTATGAACTGCGCCAACAACATCGAATGTGCTCCTGAATTTAAAGATATGTGTCTGTTTTTTTTTTTTTAATTAAACTCTTCATGAATATTCACCCACTAATTGGGAGAACTATTGGGTGAATGCTAAAGTTTTAATTAAGAGTGGAAAAGGAAACAATTGCCAAGCTTCCAAAAATAGAAGACCTAACGCAGTGCAAGAACTAGAAAGAATTGGAGCTCTGCCTACTATAAATTAAAAATTAAATTAAATTTGGTGGTGCAACAGCTCGTTAAGAACCAGGGCCTAGTGACTTACAACTCTCAACCATTTCTGTGTGCGTGTTGTTGTCAGGAATGGAGGGGACCTGCACTTTTTTTATGACGAGTTTAGTCTTGGGGGATTTGAAAGTTCCTCACAAGAGGCAGTACCTCAGAAAAAACTACCTAATATGTTTGTCAGAAAAGTTTAAAATCCAAAGTGGGGTCGTATACTGTGACGTTACTTCTTCTGTTGTTGATATGCTATGCACGGCATGCTTTTTTTTTCAACAGCAAAGTGAATTTAGTGGAACCCGAAACAAATAACTCAATCACTTGGACTAAGCGGATGATGTATGCCTACTTGGGAGTATTGTCTCTATTGATGGCGGGACCAAACTAGGAGGAACAATAATTCTATAAGCCTACGACTCTGCCTCTCCACTGTTGAATCCGTACTTTTTATGGGTGCAGCAATTGGAAAGTAACACGAGCTTTCACAAGAAAGCAGTTTGCGATCAACTTGAAGATTAAGTAAGGTATCAGTAAGAAATCGACTTTATCATAGGAAAACGCAAGTGACAGATAATTATGGACATACGTTTCGAAAAGGTCACGACTCACAAGTACATCGTGAGTCAAGCGATGCAATAAAACTCTCTTCAGCAGCGAGGCAGACGAAGTAATTGGTGAAGAACGGTTGAAGAGGAATCAGCACAACTGGGGAAGTGTTGCAGGCAGGTAAGGGATACATATCCAGATATCGTACACTATGTCTCGTAGAGGAATACTGGATGCGATATTTCCTGCTAGGGAAAATCTTTATGTTCTTTACAGGCCCAAGGACCTATAACTAAGTTAAAAAGTATCTATTCGTAGAACTTTTTTTTAAACTACCAGTTTTTGAGATATTTGGCAACAACCCATTTTCGTGATATTTGACCCCTTTTAACGGCGCCACAGTCATCGGATAATTGAGGACTATCAGTTACACTATTTTTTTTTTGAAAAAGTCAATTTTTAATAGGCATAAAATCTTGGTACATTAAGTAAGAAAACCTGACTTGACTGTTAGTATGAATCAATTATTGGAACTTTATAGGGAAACATGTTCTCGTTTTTTTTATTTTAAGCAATGAATGTCTGCTGATGCCAATTATATGCGTCATCGTCTTAAAATGCCTGACATCGCCTTTAAATGGAATGAAATGGAATGGAATGGAATGGAATGGAATGGAATGGAATGGAATGGAATGGAATGGAATGGAATGGAATTGAAACTATTTTAACTTCGATATTTTAATAAATTTTTGTTTGTTAATTTTGTTTGTAGATCTATTTTTGTATACATATTAGTTAATATTTAAGATTTTCGTGTAACAAATTTTCCTCAAAATTATTCTTAGAATTTTATTTATATAAAAAGTCTTTCTTGTAACCACCTGAGTTATTTTATCTATAGACATTTCTGTTCTAATAAAGTTCCTCATTTAGAAAAAAAACCACATTCAATAGCTGGTGGTGAACGAATTTCGTTATGTAATGTTCTTCGTTTCGATGAATATCCTTTTTGTAAAAATAAAAGGCAAACCACACAAACCATCAAAATAACTTGTTGCTCTAACAATCAAACTTCTAATCGGATTCATAGCTTACCTAATAACATAAAATTTCTTATTAACTTTGTCAAAAAAGGATCTTTTTTTTTAAATAATAATAATCATGCTTATTAAGATAGACCATTATTTTGAATATTATATTTATACGAAGACAAAAATATTATTCAACTTGCTTGGAATGAGACTATAATTCCAACAAATTATTTCAACAATAAGAACGTTTGTGAAAAGGCTAAGGGCTACATTAATTTCATTTGGTATAGGTATAGAAGAAACTTTATGCTTCACATCCACACACATACTAAAGTATATACTGTCTTTACCCTCAACTGACTTTTGTAGGTATAATACTTCATAGATCCTCTTATGAGTTCCTCAGGAAAAATTAATAAATAAATTTTGAAAGTAACCTGATGGGCATAAGTTTCCTTTTTCCTTTTAGACAAAAAGACAAGTCTGATTTATTGAATCGTTTATTCATTTTCAAAAGACCAAGAAAGAAGAATAAAGCTTGAGATTCTATAAAGTAGATAAATATTAACCATTTTTCCGAAAAAAAAACTACAATTTGTTTGTCATCGATTTAAAATAAAAAAATAAATCTTTCATTTTCTCTCTCTCTCTCTCGCAGGTTCTCTATTTCTTTCTCCCTCTATTCTGAAAAATAATTTAAATTTTACTGAGAGAGAAAGTACTCCTTCTTTTTGTCGTCGCATATCGTCCTTGCAAATTCTATTTTGCTGCACAGCAGGAAATGACACTTGGGATGAGTTATTCAATTCTGATGGTGAATATTGAGGAGCAAAAAAGGAAAAGGATGTGGAATTAAGTTGCTTTCTGCAAAATCTGACTGACACATAATTACTATGAGATTGTCGCTCACACCAAAATCGAATTCAAGCCAAAAGAGACCGCACACCATATACATATATGTACCTAAAATCAGATAAAAGCATCCATTCTCATAACTCATCCCAAATAGCCGAAGGCAAAACTCTCGACGACTACTGTGGGTTATGACAAAATTTAACAAAAAATGATGAAAGTTCTAGGATAAAGTTTGAGGTGCTTTTGCCAGAAGAAACTTGTACAAAATCAAACGAAATATAAAATCTAAGACCGTTTATAATTGAGTTCAATATTCCGACATTTTGAAATTCATTTTATAATCATTTTGGATAGTTGTTGAAGTTGAACAAGGACACATTATGTCCAGAGTATTGGAAACGAATCATAGTCCTTTGCCAACAACAACGCTCGAAGGTTGCGCTTGCCTCCAGTTTGACTGTGTTGTGAATATTTCTCTTCATAAAGTATTTTGAAGAATATTTCTGTGAATTAATGAATTCTTGCCTCAAGCCATCGATCGCCATTTTGTTCGTAGAAAATTGTAAAATTTTCGAAACACAAAATACGAAGAACAGGAACATTTAAAGCGAGGGGTCTTCCTTATGACGACCTTCCCTTGTATAGTTGTAGATATGTTTACAGTCGTTGTTGTCGTCATAGTCATCGTCACCGTTGGTTGTCGAGAACAGCATTAAGGTGAATATGAAAATTTAATTGGAATATTTGGCGAAAGTCCTGTGGCAAAATTGAATGTACAAACATACTTACCAGAGAGTGTTTGTTTAAATATTCTTCTTCGTTGCAAGGACCTGGATATAAAGATAAAATTACAAGACCTCTCTTTGCGGATTTGGAGCGCACAGACAGGGCCGGATTTTTATCAGTAAAAGGTAGGAAAAGAAACTCAAAAAAAAAGAGTTAAATTAGTCAAATTTTTGTATTTAAGTACAGTAAAACCCATTCAAAGCAATTTGTTTCGTTTTTGTTATAATTCGGATCACTTCATAAGTCAGGCTGTCAAAATAAACAACAAAAAGGAACATTGGGACGAGTTTTAGTTTGATTTTTGACAAGTCATATATTTACTACCGCTAACTGATAGATTTTTAAGGAATATAGGTGTATGAACTGGTGCGTTTACATTTGAGAGTACTTTCACTGTAAATCTCTCAATAGTGACTCTCGCGGATAGCTATCTTCTGTCTACCCCTCTGTGAGCTTATTTCCTGATTGTGTCCACTTGGTAGTTTTACTCTCGAGACTGTAGACCAGTTTGAAAAATGTTTGCATTCTTTTTCCTCTCAAACGGAATTCATACTTAAGTTAACTAAGGCGAATTCAAGGCTCCTTGCGCCAATCAGTCCTCAATATAGTTAAGTCCAGCTCTGTCTTCACATACAGAGAGACCCGAGCATATAATTTGCCATGACAAATAGCCCCTTATATATATTTCTTGGTCCTGGGGGAGCCTGGGAATATAACCTGACACAGCCTGTGTGTATTCGTAATCAAAAATAATTTCAATGTAGATGTCTTTTTTTGAGTTCGTCTTTTTTGCATTCGTCCTTTCTACCAACTATATAATATGGATGTATACCAAACATAACAAGGAGAGACCTTGTTTTTCAAGGGTTAAGGAGTTGGAGGATTATAATTTTTTGTGTTGTAATGGACTTTCAGGTTTTCATTAACGCTTTTTGTTTAATTTCGCATTCATTTCATGTTGAAGATATTTTTTTTTTTTAATTTTTGTTTCATTTGTTTTTTTTTTTTTTTTTTTTTTTTTCTGCTCGAAGGGAAGAAAACTGTTTTTTTTTTTTTTATAAAATTTTATGGTGTAACACTTTGTTTTGCATTGAATTTAAATGGTGTCCAATGAGGTTAAGATGATGATGGTTGAAGAGTGTTTTTTGAGTACTAAGTTGGTGGTGTTGGTATAGTGTGAAGGTTTTTGTTGTTGTTGGTTGTAGAGAGTGACAGAGGGTAGAATTTTCGTTGTTTCAAGGCTATTTTGAGGGATTTTAAATGGGTGTTTATGCCATGGTAATTATTTTTTTTTAATGAGCTGAAAATTGTATTTCCCTGTGTGTATTTAAGGGCATCGGAATTTTGTGTGATGTGTTTCTTCAGGCACAAAATGTCTTTGCGGCTTTGAGTTCTTAAAGTAAATATGTAATATGTATATAGAAATTTTTTGCAAAAATTTAAGCAAAATTAAGATAAGGTTGAGAAGTTTTTAACAAACTCCGAAGACTTTTTTTCTAAGTTTTTTTGTATAGAAATTTTTATTAAAAGCTCTTTTATTTTAATGTCTTCAAGGGACTGTTGGGTTTGACCTTATAGTCTTTGATTCTAACTTATGTAAGAACTCTATGAAGTAAGGCCAGTAACTAAATTTTGGTGGAGACTTTTTATTGTTTGTCATAAATATTTAGTGAAATGTAAACTTAGTACGATCCAGGACTAATATTGAAAAGTGAAGGTGAAAAGTGCTTGATTCAATTGTTGTTAAACAAATTTTAACTCACAGATTAAAGCTTAAGACATTATATTTAAAAATTGAAATGAAATTGAAGTGAGAGTAAATAAGTTGTTGCTTCTGAAATTCTGACCAAAAAGTAACATTTGCAATTTTGTTCATAATAGCAAGAGATTTTGAGAAAAGCGTGTTTTAACGTTGATGGTTGGTATATTAGTTTTTAATTAAAATGAACATTCTGTTGCGGTAAAATTTACCACAACAAGATTAATCTGCCTTTTCTTAATTATTATCCATTTTTAGCCTTTCCTTTTCCGTTGCGGCTCCAAAATACTTGTAGTGTCAGTAGATACCTGGTGTCCATCAGCCAGAGACCTACTCTAAAAGTATCTTGAAAAAGTAACAAAAAAGGTTTCTGAATTACTGAGTAGAACAGTTGGTTCCAAAACCAAGGTTACTTATGAAGAAGACGGGCGGTCTCTTCTCGAAGTGCCAGCGGATGAGCTGAAGAAGTAAGCGAGTCAGGTGGACTCCTACTTAAATCCAAGCAAATGAGATAATCAACATTATCTTTTTAACGTAACTTAACTTAACATAACATAGCTTAACATTTTTGTTGTTAACGTGTTCTTAAATTCTAAAATCTTAATGTTGTTAAATAGTGAAATAGATTTATCGGAATTGACACGCGAGAAGAAAAGAACTTAGTAGATCTCAGGATCTTAAGAAATGTATTCCTCTCTCAGCTCGAGGGATTAGTTTTGGAAAGATTGCTTCGCGTTTCGAATCACGCGCGATTGTTTTAGAGTAGCTAGGGGAATGCCTAGAAGAAACTTTTTCTCGATTTAAGTTTTTTTAAATTTTCTCGAAAAAGTTAGTTGAAAGGGGTCTGAACTCGGCCATTTGGATTCGGCAAGTTTTGAAAAGACATCCAACAACTTGTTGAATCATTGAATGTGTGTGTGAGAGTAAAGTTTCGATGAGAATCGACAACGGAGGAACGGAGGTTTTCGAGGAGAGGACGTAGCTTTCCAGGAAGCTGTGATCCCGTGATTGAAGACCTCTAAAACGATTGAATGGTTGCATGAATGTGTGAGAGACTGGAATGGCCGAGGTAGACAATAGGCTTAGCATGGAAAGTTCACTTATTGGAGAATTATTCAAGCGAAAAGTAATACTTTGAAATTGGAGGAAAACTTATAAGGAGATAAGATTGAGAAAAAGTTATTAATTTTTTTGTTGTTTTGAGTTTCGAGGGATTTTGAAGAAAAGCATTAAGAAGTGATCCGAGGTGGAGAAGCAGTTTTGAGGAAACTGAGAAAAATTCGAGGTGATAGCAGGAAAGAGGCGGATCCGCAGACATATTAAAAATATAAGTAGAGTATTTGTGTTCTTTTTCTTGGTTTATAGTTTGATTTCTTGGTGTCAATTCCAATAAGTTAGTTTCCTTTTAATTTCAACTTTTATCCCAATTAATTGTGGGACACGGTTTGCCTCGTTTACGGCCCATTTTCGTTGCCTTTTCTCTTCTTTGCTTTCGGCTTTACGTTTCACCGTAAGCCCTTTGAACTTGCAGTTTTATATATATTTATATCTTTGAAAAAGTTTTGGGTTTCAATCCCTGGGTTTTAGCTCAAAGGTTTCCCAAATAAAAGTAATTGAAGTCCCCATCTGGGCATATAAATCTTGTGTTTTATTTTGGTTCTTGTTACTCCTTTTTTTTTTTTTCTCTCGTTAAAAAATTAGTTTTGGAATTCACTAATTCCTATTTCGTAAAAGAATTCCTGGCGTCCACTTTAAGTACAAATACACTCTCTACTTATACTTAACATTTTATTAATTTTCTTTTTACTTCATTTTATTAATCGTATCCGATTAATAAAATCGTTTTGATTATTGAACCCACCCCCTTGCTGAGCTACCGGGTGGCAGCACTCTACGTACTGTCAGTTGTGCGAATTATTAAACGCACCCATCGGTTGACAGTTCGTCATCGTCATTGCTTTTGTTGTTTTGTTGCGGCGCACGCAGATCGTTTGCTTAAATTGTTTTTTTTTAATTATTTCATTTACTTGAATCATCTTAAATCCAAAACTCGCGTTTAATAATTAAAAAACATTTGACGCCCAACGTGGAGGTGGTCTCTAAACCACCTTAAAAGTCAGCCACTGGGTGCTTTTGCGCAAGTTTTTATCAAAATTTGTAACACTAAGGTACCGACGTCAAAAGTGCTTTCATTTCTACTGCCTACTGCCTACTACCTACTGCCACGCCCATTTTACTTATTCTGGCTACTGAAACTAACGATTTAGATGAAATTTTCACACCTGATTCTCTTTAGTGAGAAAGTTAGTTAAATCCATAAACAAAATTGTGTTCATTGTGTCCGTGTGAACTTATGACCCCACAACAAAAATGTGTCGAATTCCTAATCGAAACTTTACTTGAACATTGTGAAACAAACCTTTATAAAATTGTTAGGTAAAAAAAAAACTAAATTTAAAAACTTTGTCTTTTATAATATGATTTTTGTCTAAAATCTTAAAAATACCAAGCGAGTTCAACTACTAGACTAAGAACATGTAACCAAGTCAGGCATTTTATTCTGGTTTGCGACTTAGACCAGAACAAAACCACACGAGACCGATACCGATACCGAGGCCAGACTTTATTTCACGGGAACAAACGAGACTGAATTATACGAGACCGATACCGAGACATATAAGAAATTCCGAGGCAATTTTTGTTGGTTAGGTAAAGCATAACTTTAGCTTTGTTCCATATTTTCACCTATAATTTCAGGCTCTGTACCTTTGGCACCTCAAGTATGGGAAATTTAAAAAAAGAAAATGCTATCTAACTGGTCAAAAAAGGTCAAGTAGTCCTTGAAATTGGTCAGCCCTATGATAACTTATAATCAAGACTTAAAATTTCTCAAGGTCACGCGCAATTTTTGGCACCTCATTTATTGTAAATTTTCAAAACAAGTATACCACCCGAAAGATCCCTTGAGCGTCATAAAAATTCAACTTTTTTCTGAATTTGTTGTTGAAGTTTCTTTTCCATGAATTTTAAAAATTAGTATCAACGTAACAACAAAATTTTTGTCCACCTCATTTGGGTCATTTCAAGAAAAGATGTATGTCATTTGAAAGGCCACTTCACGGTGAATTTTTGATGACCTAAAAAAAAAAAATCAAGGTCATAGCGATTTTTGGCATCTCATCTATTGGAAATTTAAAAAAAAAAAAACAATAAACATCTGAAAGATCTCTTAATCTTTATAAAAGGGCAGCTAGTTTCAGTAATTGGTCTAGGGCTGATCAATTTCTAGGACTAGTTGAACTTTTTTCCGATATACGAGGTGCCAAAGGTCCAGAGCTAGAACAAGACAAGAAATTATTTTTCATTCTAAAATTAAATCAGAAAGTCATTTTTTTTTAATTTCTCAATGGTAAAATAGCCAAATTTACTGAAGGCAGCCTTTTATAAAATTATCATATTGTATTTTCACATACATAAATCGGAGACCTAAAGTACCTTTTCCTTTGAAAGTGGCAAATTATCCATGAGTACTTTACTAGCTTTTTCAATAAAAGTCAATGTTGTTGACAGTACTAGATTAAGGCTTTCATCTACTCGTAGTGAATACTTTGCCACCTACAAAGAAAAAACGGGTTAAAAATTATTCAGAAAATAATTTACAAGTAACGAAAAAAAATCGATGAATCCCATCAAATAGCATCAAACCAAGCTAAGGTCCTTAAAAATACCTATTCATACTTATAACTATACGTAATGAATCTTTCTCCAAATATTGTCTCTTAAGGGCAATGAATGTTACTATCAACACACTGGTAAACCTATCTATGTCTAAAATGCTTTATTTCCCATGGTTAAAAAACTTTTTTTTTGGTTGATATTAATTTAAGGTTACTGTTTTTATAATTACGAGAGCGGGTCAATAAGTCCGTGACTTTTGGAATAAAACACAGATTTTTTGATAAAAAAAAATAATTTTATTTTTCAACGTAGTCTCCCTTGAGCTCTATACACTTTGTCCAACGCTTCTCCAATTTTTGTATCCCTTCCAAAAAAAATGATTTTTCGAGGTCCTCAAAATAGGCCTTTGTTTGCGAGATGCCTTCATCATTGGAGTCAAATCTTTTTCCACCAAGCCATTTCTTCAGGTTTGGGAACAAGAAGTAGTCGCTCGGAGCCAAATCTGGAGAATAGGGTGGATGAGGGAGCAATTCATAGCCCAATTCATGGATTTTTGCCATGGCAACTGCACATGTGTGCACCCTTGCATTGTCTTGGTGGAAAAGAACTTTTTTCTTGGCCAAATGAGGTCGGTTTTTTTTCAAATTGTCATTGAATCGGTCCAATAAGTTGGCATAATATTCCCCATTGATTGTTTTTCCCTTCTGAAGGTAGTCAATGTGGATTATCCCGCGTGCGTCCCAAAAAAACAGTCGCCATAACTTTATTGGCTGACAAACCCAGCTTGGCCTTCTTTGGACCCGATTCACCCTTAGAAACCCACTGTTTTGACTGTTGTTTGGTCTCTGGTGTTTTGTGATGGATCCATGTTTCGTCTACGGTTACAAAACGGCGCTAAAACTCCCCCATATTGCGATTAAGCAACGCCAAACCTTCCTGTGAAGTTGTTACACGATTGCGTTTGTGGTCGACTGTGAGCAAACGCGGCACCCATCTTGCGGAAAGCTTTCTCATGCCCAAGTGATCATTCAACCACTGAGCCATGCGAGATCCCTACGGCTTCCACAATCTCTCGCATTTTCAATCTTCGGTCGGCCAACACCATATCGTGAATTTTTTCGATTGTTTCGGGTGTAGAGACCTCAACTGGGCGTCCAGGACGTTCGGCATCTTCAGTGCTTGTACGGCCACAACGAAATTCAGTAAACCACTTTTTTTCCATTGAAATCGATGGTGCAGAGTCCCCATAGTATTTATCAAGCCTAGCCTTGGTCTCGGTAATGGTTTTTTTTTTCGCAAGAAATAATGCTTAATAAGCACACGAAATTCACTTTTTTCCATTTTCTCCTCAAATTAGTGAGTAGTCTGATAAAAATAGCTGTCAAACACAAACTAACTGACGCAGCAAGTTTAAATTTTGACAGGAGTCAACTGACAGATGCCTGTTGACAGGAGAGGTCAGAAATTCAAAAAGTAAATATGCTTCCCTTCTTGTAAGGAATTGTTGTTAAAAACTAGTTCAGAAAGATGTCATATGTCTGAAATTAAAAAATAATTTACCTACCAACCATGGATGTTGAGTTAATCTAAGTCTTAAAACCTTAAAAAATGACGATTTTTTTTTTCAAATGTAAAGCCATAGATTCATCCCGCATATGATTTCACGACCATTAAATATTCATCTCTCTTCCAAACCTGATGGCGGTGATGGTAGATTTGGTATACCTTTTAGCACTTAAAACCTTAAATTTCATCCCCTTATAGCTCCTACTAATTAAGTAGTCACAAAACGAAGGAAGCTGAAGCCTAAAGGGATCTATATTTATAACACTAAATCACCGGATGCAAGTGGCTCTCCCAAAAAGATTATTTCTAACTAGAGATGCAGACCAAAATCTCCATCCATCAGACATTAACGTATTCATGAATACAGTTGACTCGAACTTGATGCCATGATGTTTTGGTGTTGGCAAAACAACTTATAGTAGAACTCCAAAAAGATACATTTGATGCCAGACCAAAACCTGATACCGCATCCGCAGGCTGTATTTATTTACATTAATTAGATATAGCTCCTCGTATACACTGTTCGTTAAATGAATGAAACTCACGTGTGGACCTTCTTTTAACGTGATGGGTTGTTATATCATATTATGGGACAACATATCTCCTTCCTTTTTTTTTTGTCATACGAGCCAAAAGAGTAAATAAAACAAAATATAGGTTAAAGAAAAAAAAGAACAGTGTTACATGGTTAACCAGAAAGTTGTTATAACCATCAGATGAACATAATATGATGGTAACCAGAGTTTCCTGGTAGTTAGCCAACTCAAGTGGAGTAGGTTATAAGAGGTGTAGAAACTAAAATGAAAAAAAAAAACAGACATCCACACAACATAATATACTGTGGATATCATCACATCCTATAGGTATACAATACATACTTACTTACTCACTCATCAGCTGAGAAAATAATTATTTCGTAACCTAAGTCTGGGAGTTACTGTTTTTGATTTATTAAGCTACAGTTCCTCACGCTTATAGGAAATACGTCTATAAAAATTAATATTTTTAAAAGCTTCACTTCTGAAACCAATTTTTCAATTCTTAACAAAGGTGAATGGATTAATAATTTTCTTAAAACAAAAATAAACGTTTCATTAAATTTATGAACATGTAAGCAGCCCTTAGTGAAAGATTCGAGGGTACCTACAGAAAACAAATATGAGCAGACGAGTCTAAACTTTTTTTTTCAAATTTTTCGCATTGATACGTATAGTGTCATAAATGGTCGAGAAATGATATCTTATACATTGTTGGTATAGTTTATATTGACTTTTTATAATCAAATTTTTTGTTTTCTAAGGTCCGGTCTCAAGCATGCAAGAAAAAACTCGGTAAAAAGGATCTAAAATATTGTGGAATTTCTTGGGTTATTATAAGCGTTATTGACTGTATTTATACTACACCTTGTCTGGGGTTTTGCATCAATTAACTGACCTTAACAAAATCTGAATCTCATCAGGTCATCTGGCATTCAGTAGTTTGCGAAAACATTCAGCCAGTCCAGCGGTGATTTTGGGTTGAGCCTTTTTTGAAAAGTTCAAAAAAATTCAAAATGAAATAAAGATCATTTTGTTCAATTTTGTTACATTTTAATCAAACTTCTATGAAATTTAGAATAAAAAATAATACATTTTTTAAGTCGTGTTTATTTTAATGAATCCTTGAATGTTTTTTAGAAAATTTAAATTAAAAAAAAAAATGACTGGAAAAATCACTGATACAACCTGATCTTTTATGAGCTCTGGACATTTAGAACTTCATATAAGGGAAATTTGAAAAAAGAAAATGCCATCGAAAAGGTCAGCTATTCCTAAAAATTGGTCAACCCTAGATAACTTGTAATAAAGGCTTTAAGTTTCTCAAGGTCACAAGTGATTTTTTTCTCTTTTATGAGAAATTGACACAAAAAAACTATGCTATCCAAAAGATCTCTAGATCGTGATAAAAGGTCAACTATTTTCAGTAATTGGTCGGCCATACATTTTTTGTCTATTAATTTTTAAAATTCGATTCAAGGTCACAAAAAAACTCTTATGGCGCCTCATTTGGGTCATTTAAAAATAAAGAGTACGCCATTTGAAAGGCCACTTTACGGTCATAAAAGGTCAGCTATTTTCATTTATTGCTCATCCATTTATATTTTTTTTAATGCATTTTTAGGCAATTAAAAAAAAAAACAAGGTCATAGCGATTTTTGGCAACTAATTTATAGGAAATTTGCTAAATATTTATGCCACCTGAAAAGCTCTAAGATTTATATAAATGGTTAGCTAGCTCCAGTAATTGGTCAGTTATGGATCCTTTCTTGTGATTTCTCAAATTTTTTTTCAAGGACACGAAAGATTTTTGGCAAATAAGGATAAAAATGATAAAAATCATGATCTAAAGACAAAATAATGGAATACATTTTTGCGAATATCTCATGTATTGGATGCAAACTGACCGATTCAATTATAACAGTTTGGTTTCAAAAATTAAGGTTTTATATAGGTTAAAAAATGTTAGGCGATATTTTTGTATTAAGTTTTTTGAGGAGGAGGAGTAATACTAGACGGCTTATTATGAATTATCCATCAATTTTTTTTTTTTAATTTTTAAAGGCATCATTTTTGATGAAAAATTCTTACAATTTAAAAAACAACGTCATTGACCATAATTATACCCTCCTCTTCAAATTTTATAATTCTTTTGTATGGAAAAGTGCAATCAGAGTCCTGTTTCAACATAAAATTTTCACTGATTTCTATTCACTTTGCAACTTTGCAAAAAAATAATTTCCTGCGAATTGCTTCACAAAATTTGCAAAATGGAAAGATTTCTCACTTTTCAATTTTTTTCTGATTATTTTTGAAAAGATGAAGTAAAAGTGTTTGACCAATTAAAAAAGAACTGCATTTGAATTCGAATTCGCAAAGTTGCAAAGTGAACCCGATTAGTGAGACAATCTTTCGTCCGCCTCCAGGACTATAATCATTGCATCGTGAACACATCCAGCTTCAAGGAAATACTGCAGGTGGCTCGTTTGCTTACACCGTGATATTCCTAGCCGAATGCATGTAGGCGTGCACTTAAGTTGTTGCAAGGGACTTAAGCACATATTCCTTTTACTTTTAATTTATAGTAACCATAAATTACTTGCAATTTTGGAGAACAAAAATTGGAAGGTTGTTTTTGTGAGGCAAAAACTTTCTTTGGCCGAAAAATAATGACCAATAAAAATCAAAATTAATTCTTAACTTCACTAGGTACTATTTATTCTCTATTGCATATTAGATTTTTCGCTTTCAAAAAATACTTAAAAACGGTTCATTTTGTTTATAATTATTTGATTCGACGACTTTTTACAACAAACGCTTATTTGCAAATGAAAATTTCTCTTTGCATATTACTGAAAAGTTTTTCAAAATTCTAAATATAATTTGAACAGTTTATTTGTTTGGTGAAACAAAAAGGACAAATACCAAGTATGCAAACTTTTTTAACAAAACTTTTCACTGTGCAGAAAAGAACTTTTCACTTTCAAATTTGTGTTTGGTGAAACTTATTTGCCAAGTGGAAAACCTTTTTCAATAATTTCCCTTTGCAAATTTGTGTTTGATGAAACAGAATTTGCAAAGTAAAAGTGAAAAGTGAAAATTGTTTGGTAAAATAGGTCTCAGGTGACACAATAATGACCCTAAATTAAATACTACATCTTAGAATCTATTCTATATTTATTGTAAGATTATATTAAAAAGCAGGCTTTCGGGAATAAACTGAAAAAAAAATGATAAGAAAATGGCAATGTTTAAATGGCTATATCATGTCATTTCAAGGTATTTAGCATCAACTGTACTTTATTTTGTTCAAAAAAACATAGAAAACATTGAACGACAAATTCAAAACTGTCACAACTAATTAACGGCAAATTATAACCCTACCCATTTTTTGATTTGTCAAAGTTGCTTTACTAACTTGACACTCATAGAAAACAAGTAATACAAAAACACATTAAAAACATCGCATGTGAAATGGATTTTTGAACCAACTAACTACTTATAAACGGGAAATTATTAAGTACTAAAATATTAAATTCTAGAAGTGCTTACCACTTTTCAAAAAAAAAAAAACATAGAAAACATAGAATGATAAATTCGAAATGGTCACAACTAATTAACGATTAACAAACGACAAGTTATGCACCAATCCATTATTCGATCAGTGAGAATTGCTTTGCTAACTTGATATCAAGTTTATTTTTGTGACGTCAAGCACCCAAAAAAAACATAGAAAACATTGCACGATTAAATTAAATTTATCACAACTAATTAACGACTAATCATCAGGTATAAGAAGTTTGTACTGATATTTGAAAAAATCATAGAAAACATTGAACGACAAATTCTTAACTGTTACAACTAATTAACTTCTAATTAATGGCAAATTATCTACTTATTTCTTTTTCAATTCGTCAAATTTGCTTTGCTTAGTATCTTTGTTCTTAAGAAAAATAGAAATCTTTGATTTTCGATTTTTTGGGCTGGTTAACTTTTCCTATTGAAGTTTTTTTTTATAAAATATTTTTAGCCATTCATATCGATAGAAAATTTAATTTTGAACAAAAAGTTTTAAATGAGAAATTGTTAATGTTACCATTCTCCCACAAATACAAAGTTTAGTATTAAACTAGCTTATGCCACAAATTAACATATTAAGCAATAAAAACCATTTAACGCATGGTTGTTCATATAAGCCCCTCTAAAGTTTTCGGTAAATTTTAAACCCTATACTATTTATTTTAAAATTCTAGAAAATTAAAAAAAAAATTAAGAAGCACTTAAAAGTCTAGAATCCTATTTGAATTAAAAACTCCTTAAGCTACCAATCCATAAAGTGAACTTATGTTTTATCAAGAGAATCGTCGCTATCATAAACAGACATATTTTATTTCAGAATTTTCTCGCATTTCAACAATTATTATAAATGAAATTAAAATATGATTAATCTCAGCTACAAAATATTCCATTAAGAACATGAAAAACTTCAGAAATGAACATATGTATGCGGGTCAATTAAATAAATTAAAATAAACAATATTTTTTCAATTTCTTTCCAACTGAATTAATTTTTTTTAATTTTTATCCAAAGGCATTTATAATTGCTTTTATTTCTTTATACAATAAACATGTTGTTCTTGTTGTACAATATCCATGATAATGTTATTTTATAGCTGTGTTTACATGCTATATACATAGTTTTATATTCATAATATTTATTTTTGTAAATTAAATCCACAATTTGTTTGTTCATTTAACATATTTAACCAAATCAAATTCAATTTAACTTCGTTGATATATGTAAATGTAAATATAATACATATTTGTACATTAATAAATTTTAATTGTTTTCTTCCTCTGTCTCCTTTTGCCATACATATTTTAAAATTAAAAAAAAAAATCTTCATTGGTTTGTTTATGGTAAACCTACCCAGATATTCTGATATGTATGTTGAATTAATATCGATTCATTTATTTTGCATTTTACATGTGTACTTTTATTTATGCCTTTTAACAAAAAAAAAATAATATATTTTTGTATTGTTACAATACATATTTATTAAAATGATAAAAAAAAAATATGAATGACCGAGAATTCACTTCATGTAACGGAAAATGTCCTGCGGCTATAATGCGGCCGCTTTACGAAAAAAAAGGATGTGGGCTTATGATTTAACAACTTTATGGTTTTGCAACGAAAATAATTTAAAATGAATATCTACAAATTAAAAAAAGTACTCTTGCGTTGAGATTTATGCTGCAATTTTTTTTTTTATTATTGAGAAGAGGATTTATTGGAAAAGTTATTATTCACATAATATTTTTCATATTCGTACACTTCAAGCACTTTGTGGTTAATTATTATTTTAAAATCGAGGTTTTTGACAGAAAAAGTGATTGGCATAAGCAAAAATTTGTGTTTGGTAAAAAAAACCTTGGGGCATTTTATTAAAATAGATTCATAAAGCATATTATAATATTTCCGTAACATTTTTTTAGTAATGAAATAAATTATAATTAGGTGTTTTGACTTGGGCTCTTTTCCCCACGGTACGCGTAAGCTTCAAACTTCAAAAACACTTACAATTAATTAAAATTAGACTTTTTAAAGCAAAACTGTTACGAATGTGACACAACTTTAAAACTGGAGTCCAGTTTTATTCTCTCGTTTAACTTCTTTAAATATAATTTAGTTGATAAATTTTGTTGATTAAGTTTGACCTAATTAATCATTTTCATTCATAGTTTTTGTAACGTATGTGATACTAAAGTGGTGTACGACACATGTTTCATCTCAGCGAAGTCAACTCAAAATGTATTCTCTTAAAAGAAATTTTTCCAAAAGCAACATCAGAAGCGTCTTGAAGGCAGAATTTGTAGTTCATAAATTTTTTTTTAAATTACAAAACCCCATTGAATTTGATTTATTTTATTTCTGTTTCAGGACACAACTTTACAATCCCTGACTATTTGAAATATTTTTTATTTTTTTATTTTAATTTCTTTTCCGAAAAAAAAACTTAGTGTTTTTTTTTTAAATAATGCCGAAATTCTTATGATGGAGACATTCATTGTCCTGGGACTATGTTTTATCCTATATGAAGCATTGGATTTTTTTCAAGGATGCATGCATAGCACACAACCAGCAACGTCCGATCGAATCGAATCATATCGTCGTCAAATAACTGAAGAAAAAATTCGAGCACTCCAGCCAACTAGTCCGACATCGAGTTTATCTGTATCGCCGATTATTGGTAGTGGCGGCGGAGGTGGTGTCGGTAGTAGTGTGACTGTCGGTAATAACATTGATAATTCCTTATTGCAAACACCAAAGTCAGCACGTTTCGGTCGATTTCCTGAATCGTCAATTGATCAACGCTACGATATAAGCAATAACTATCGGCTCAACCATCATCATTATCAGAGACAACAACAACAGCAACCGCAATACCAGTATCAACATCAGAATCACTCGGTATTGTCGTCCTCGGCATCGTTGCCACAACAACAAGGATCCACTGCGGCTGTATTCCTCCCATCATCGAATAATACAACGAATTTCTCGTCGCTTCCACGTGACTATTATTATTTGCAACAGCAAAAGCATAAAAATACCGCAAAATTCCTTACGAAATTCTCATCGTCTCTGTCGGATAATCGAATATTTCCCGAAGTGGGTAGTGTCCTAGGGGCACCACCTGGAACAGCTCCGGCCGCAACTTTTGACATAGTTCCACCCACAGCAGCAGCCGCTCCTCTTGTCTTGGATCTGAAAAGGGCAATTTTTAGCGGAAAGAAGTCATCATCGCTCAATGAGCCTCGAAGTGCGAGGTTAAATTTTTGCGAAAGTAATGAGGAATATTTGTCATCGAGTGATGACGATGACGACGCTGATGATGATGATGCCGATGAAGGTGATTACAGCTGTAGCAGTGATAACGACGAGCACGTGAAACGAATTTATAGTATTTCGGAGAAATTTTAAACTCCATTCGCGCGTGTAAGCCAATTTTATATAAAGATAATAATAAACTGAAAATTTTTTTTCTTCATTGGCTATCGTTTGACATTTTTTTTTGTCATGATAAAGACTGTCTGTCTGTTTGGACAATAAAGGTAAATAAGTGATTTCTTGTGATTTTTTTTTGTTGTTTTAACTTTTTTTTTTACCGGAAAAAGTACGATGGAGAGTGATTTTCAAGATTTAAATTAATTTCTCATTTAAGAAATTTTAATTTGCTTTTCCCTATAAAAACATGCATTAGCGGTAACAATTTGTTAAATTTAAAGAAATTTACTAGATTTTGCATAATTTTAAACAATTTTTAAATTCTATTGTGCTATACCTATTTCTTTAATAATTGCAGATTAACATATACAGGGTGTCCGCCAGGAAGGTATACTACTTTGTCTGTCTCGCAGTAATTCCATTCTAATCCTGGCTGTATGCGATGTGGCACCGTTTTGTTGATACCACATGTTAATCAAAGCTTGCAGTTGTTGCGTTAAAAAGTTATTCTTTGAAGACCAAGCTCCTGAGCACGGCGTTGAATAGAGGTAGATGGATCGTTTTGAATACTTCCTTGAGCAGCAGTAATGTTTTCAGCCGATCTTGCAGTACGTTGTGGTTCATGCTTGGGCCTATCACCTACAGACCCTCTTTCTTCGAAATCATTCACTACACGATAAATAGTGCGTTTTGTTGGCACGTTGTTTCTCCGAAAAATTTCACGTAACTTTTTTATCTTCACAGTAATCGATGATTGATTTTGATAAAATTATCGAATATATTTCCGTAATAAATTTGCCACAAGTCTACTTCACGACTGCCAAATATGAACTGTCAGGACTAATGCTTACCAACATGGCGCCAAAATAAAGTAGTATACCTTCCCGGCGGACACCTTCTATAAATAAAATGGTACGTCAAGTGAAAAACTAAACATAAACACACCTTTTATGACGTTTTTCTAGTATGAATCTAAATGATGGATTTAATAGAAATTTTATTATATTAACAGCTTTTGGATCCTAGCACCTCTAAAATGTAACATTACATATCGTTGGCTTTCGATCCAAACCTCGTAAGTCTGTTTTTAACAATATCTTAAAAGACACAAAAAATCGATTAAAAAGAGGGTACAAAATGGCGTTCTTAGATCGTTAAAGCTTTTAAAACTTTCAAAAAGAACCATGACACAGTTTCGAGATATTAATATTTGAAATCAGTTATTTGTTTTGGTCTTAAATACATTAAAATGTCATTTAAATTGAAAGGTTTTGACAGAAAACTTATGTAAAGTACACTTGTACTCTTAAGAGTATGTCTTTTAACTGGTCAAAAGAGGTAAATTTGTCTAAAAAATTAGTCAGCCATAATCAAGTCTTCTAAAGTTTTTCAAGGTCACTCAAGATCACTCGTTATTTTTCCCACCTCCTTTGGGGAATGTGTACAAAATAAATTTGCCATCATAAAGACCCCTAATAACAAAACAAAAATTCAGCTTGTTTCAATTCTTGGTAGTTTTTTTTTGTGAATTTCTAGAAAAAATTGTAGGACCATCGAGGAAAACAAATTGGAAATGCATATGAAAAATCTTTGGCTGACCAATTACTGAAACTATAGCTGTCCTTCTATGGCCAATTAGTTTTTGTGATTATTACATAATATGAGACCTACAAAATTACCCAATTTAAAAATGATAAATCGAGATCTTTTCACGACAAATCGATTTTTTCAAGATCAAACCCTTCTTAGGACGAAAGTCCCAACATTTTTACAGTTATTTTGCTCGAAACTTCTGTGCGCATTAAACACATCAATTTCAGTTCAAAATTTTGAATTGTTCGAGTTTTTGACGAGCCAGCTATCAGTTGAATATTAAAAGTCAATACTCAATTTAGGTGCGTTGAACGCATTGCAAACGCATGAAAATTTAGTACTTAGATGTGTTTCAAAATTATATCGGAGAGCTCTGATCATATTCTGCTCAGAGCTAATAGCCCTGTCGGAATGTACAAAGGAAACACTAAAATGCAAAAAGTTAGATAGGAGTATTTTATATTTCATTCATTATGGGGGTTGCCCACCATCTTGGATTAAAAAAAAATTGTTTTTGTTAATTAACTCGCCTATTTTAAACTTTTAATTAAAAATGCACTCAACAAAAGTTGTTCAAAATTTTACTATCTATATTTTATATTTTGTATTTTATATTTTATATTTACAACTTTAGTCAAAATAATTTTTTCTCTACATTCGACATAAAGTCTTCAAAAACCTGCATACCAACGAAAAGTCAAGCAATCAATATTTGCAAAGAGACAAAAGATTTACTAAAAGACCACATTTTTTTAAACTGAAGGGCTGGCAACGATAACAAACCAAAAATATTTTTGTGAGTAGGGTAAACTGTCCAACAATGAACCACTTTTTGTTTGACTTGATATGATTTTCAAACTATTGGCTTAAGCTTCTAGGGATTAAAAGGTGCTTAATATTTGGTTTATTAACTTTATATTAAAAATAAAATCATCTTAAAAAGATTGTGGGAAATAGTAAATTTAATTTTTTTTAAAAAGCATATCAAGTGGTTCACTGTGTTGGGAGGTGGCAACAGTGAACCACTAAGTGTTAAAAAGTGAACCATTTATATTTTCTAATCGTAATGAATAGACTAAAATGATCAAATTCTGTCAAAAAGAAAGGATTACTCGAATCAAATCAAAATGCAAATCTTTAATTTAAAAAAAAAGAAATTTTATTATTTTTATGAAAATATAAATAATAAGCAATAAAAAGTAATTAAAAAAAACTATATTCGACTTTATATGTCTTTGTTTCTTTTTTAGTGGGGATCTAAGCCGATATAAACTACGAGTATAAATCAAAACAAATACCCACATTAAAGTTAACATTTATTTGGTTCCACCGTGGTCCAAAGTGTAATTTTTTAAAGTTGGGTCACATATTGTCTTTTTGGGAAAAAATATTTTTTATAAAAAAAAGTAATGGACCTATTTACTTAATCAATGTATTAAATTAATAATAATAAAGTATATTTAACAATAAACTCTAGGTCTAGACATATTACTTTTCCATCAAGAACGCACACAATAAGTACGATTTCTCATTTACAAACTAGATGTCTCATATATTCCTATTCTGTTCAGGTACCCATAGACTAATAGCCTCAAATTTGATTTATGTTCAAAAGGAATTAAAACGTGTTTATTTCTTGATTTTTTTTTTCAATTTTTGTTAGTGTAAAGGAAAGCAAAAAACTAAATTGGTTCAATATTTAACGTGGCTCACTGTTGGACAGTCTTCCCTATCGTCAAAATTGAAAAATTTCAGTATCATCAATAAAATATATTATTAAAATATTTTCCTTAACGATTTTTTAAATATTTTTTTGGAAGGTACCGTTATTTTTCCATAAAAGTTACATTTTTTTGTTTTTTTTTTTACATCCCTTACGAAATATTTGCCCTTAAAAAAAAAGGAGTACAAATTTTTAATAAATCTTACATTTTTTTTAAATTTTGGTACACAATACTGTTTATAATGTTTAAAAGTTTTTGTATAAAAAATGTTATAATCAGCAATCAGCTTTGAAGAAAATCGAAAAATATTGGAGGTCCTATAATAACCATTAAAAAAAATGATTTTCCACCCAGGTGTAGCCTTTTTTAATACCTAATATTTTATTGATTTTTTTTTTAAAGAAAGTTGTGAAGCAGTTTTTAAGAAAAATAAGATTTTGTAAAATTACTAAAAAAATTGTACGGCAGGTAACCATTATTTGCAGTCCTAAAAAAATAAAAAAAACTTATGGGCAGAAATACTGCTATGTACCAATTTTTAAGAAGATCGATCTATTTTGAAATTTTATCCACTGAACAGATTTAGATTAATTTTATTTTTATACAAATTTCAAATAAGATTAAAAAATATTGCATAATATGAAAGTTTAAAAAAAAAAAAGTTTTTGAATTTTTGAAAAAAAGTTTCTTTTTTTTTTGAAAATTCGATATATATTTCAATTTTTTTGAAATTATGTTTTATATGCACATAAATAAACACTAAACATTTGCATAACAAACAAATCATTAAAATTGTTTTAAGAATTTTATATATAAGAAATAGTTTTTTAAGAAAACCCCTGCAACGATTTAAAATATTTTTTTCAAAAAAATAAAGAATTAAGATGGCGTTTTTTTTCAAATAGAAATCTCAAAGAAAATATTTTAGCTGATTTAAATACATTAAATTATATTTCTTGGCACAACAGCTCGTGAAGAACCAAGAACTAGTGACTTACAACTCTTAACCATTCCTGTGTGCGTATTTTTGGCAGTAATGGAGGGGACCTACAATTTTTTGCCGAGTCCGAACGGCTAGATGAGAAAGCACTTATTCATGGCAGTCCCTCGGAAAAAAACATTTCTGTTTTTAGGTGGCAGCGGCTGGGAATCGAACCAAAACCTTCGGCATGTCAGTCATACATTACATACATTTAGTTAATTTAAATACATTCATGCTTTTATAATAATAGTTCTCTCAAAATTTCCATGTCTTTACAAATAATTGTCTTAAATACTCAGCGTCTTGAACTTAAAAGCAAGTACGTGCAACCCAGCCGTGAATTTTATTTTTTTTTTCATATTCGGTGAAAGCGATATTATTTTTTTATTTTTTTCATTTAAAACTCATAATAAGCGATAACAATTCTTTCGAGGCGAAAACGCTAAAAGCGATATTCGGTTAGTATAAAATATATTTAAACCTCGTCTGGGACTTCAAAATTAGTTCTCAAAAGTCAATTTTTTAATTTTGTTATTTTAATCGATTTTGAGTGTACTGGAGTAAACAATAAAAAAAAAGAATAATCGAAAAAAATCTTTTTATTTATCAAAATTTAACCATTTTTACGGTGCTGATGATAGTCCAAAGTTCATTGCCATAAGCTAACATCAGGTCTACCAAAAAGAATTACCCGTTTTTGACTTCTTTTATGCCAAAAATTTGAATTTCTACACAAAGCAAAGTTTCAAGAAAATCCGTTCAGTCGTTTAAGCCCGATGTATGTTTCTACTGATAGGGGCATATACACCAACAGTTTATAAGGCAAAAGCAGAATGCCATGAATCCATTCTTTTTTACGAATGCCTTGAAAAAAACTAGTAGCATTGCTATAAATTTTATCCATTGAATACAAATTTGAAAAATTTTTGAGTGACACATTCTAAATTCAAGTAAAGTATGGCATTATTTTAAATTAAAATTCACATCACTCTCAGTCTATTGCACGAAGAAATTTGTTTTTGAACATTAAATAAGCAGCCTACCAACCTATAGCTACATAAAAAGAAAAGTGTTTTCTCTCAAAAAAAAAAAAAACAAATTTCATAAATTTAACTTCGTTATACACTTCTGATCTCGATACCTTTAACAGTCACCATCCATCATAAATTTAAATTATATTTCCATTTCGCACTTTGTAAAATAGACAACAGCAACAAAAACAAAAATGTATAACAAAAGGAATTTTGCCTCCCCCCCTATAACATAAAGAATGAACAACCTCGCGCGATGAGGTCATCATCTTTTCTGATAGCATTTTCCTAAATTTACTTTGAAAAATGTAATTAGATATCCATTTCGAACTTGTCTCCTCATTTATTTTTCCAACCAAATTATAATTATTTATCTACTAAAAAAAAGTCTTTTATATTTTTTTTTTTAGATTTTTGTCTTTTCAATTTTCTTTTGTCCTCGCGCATTTAGTTGGAAAATCGTCCTTTTTGTGTTAATCTAATCGAGTGTACCTGGTATGTTGTCCTTGGAAATGAAATTTTATCATTTAGATTAAAGAAAAAATACCACTGGCGATGGCGGCGGGTGTTGGGAAAAACACTTGCTCAACACGACAGAGTGGCTTCAGAGTACCTATATACACAC
The DNA here is from genome assembly GCA_946251815.1 of Dasysyrphus albostriatus. Taxonomy (NCBI): domain Eukaryota; kingdom Metazoa; phylum Arthropoda; class Insecta; order Diptera; family Syrphidae; genus Dasysyrphus; species Dasysyrphus albostriatus. The sequence continues at coordinate 24,759,050 of OX276336.1, read as the reverse complement.
CAAACACCATGAATGGCACATTTACCCTTGTTTACCATTTTTGGCTTATTTAGTTTTTTTTTTCTTATTTAACTAAAGAAAAATCACAACAACATCTCCTTAAACTTCTTTGCTTGTCCTCATTTCTCAAGTTGACAAGTAGAAAAAAGTTTTTTTTTTTTTTTTTCTTAAACTGTTGTTTTGTTTTTTTTTTTCTTTTTTTTTTCTACCGTGTTGCCCTTAAGAACAATTTTAATTCACAGATTCTATTTAAAGGAGTTCTTTAAAAAAAAAAGAAAAACAGGGCGTTTCAAGAACATTTAAGCACACACATACATTTACACTGATGATTTATGCTATACCTGCCTTACATTGAAAGAAAAATAAATATTCACTAACAGCTAGAAGGAGAAATTTTTGAGAAAGCTTTAAAGTGCACCTTTTTAGCGCTTTGATGTTTTAATGAAAAAAAAAAGAGAAAAAAAACTTATGTTGACTGTAAACGTTACTTTAAGTTTTTCTTTTCAAATTTTTTTTTTAAAAAGAAACTTTTGTTGTGGGTGTTGAAGCACATATAATACCAACGGAACATCAAAAGGACTTCACAAGCAACGTGATACTTTTTGATTGTTGATTTTTCTTTTTTTTTTTTTTTGCTTTTTTTGTAGCAACAATATTTATGAAAATAATTATATAACTAGGAAATAATTAAATTTTATTTAAGTTAATTTTATTTTAAGGAATTTTAAAATTAATATTTAACTTTTTAAATTGATTCTTAGATCGAAGAAGAAAAAAAGTACTGGTAAATAATATTATTCATGGTTTATTTTTCGGAAATGAAAATATTCAAAACAATATGGGTTCAAATACCCAGGGCTGGACTGGGGCCACTAGGAAACCGTTATTTTTCTCGGCGGGCCCTCAGCAGGCAAAAAGTATAAACAAGTTCTTGCATTTTCTGTTTTTTTTTTTAACTTATTTATAAAATTGGACTCTCACCAAATATTTAGTTGTTGTAGATTGAAATAGATATTTCAAGGCTTCAAAAATTGGATGGTGGCCTCTACGGATCTATGGAGGTCTTCTGAACTCAGCTGGTAGCTTTTACGGATCTCTGGAGGCCCCCAACAAAATTCAGCCCCCAGAACTTGGTTGGTGGCCTCTACGGATCTATGGACATCCACAGAAATCGGTTGGTGGCCTTTGCGGACCTTTGGAGGTCCCCAGAACTAGGTTGGTGGCACTTCGGATCCTTAATAATTCAATTGCAATTCATTTTATTTTTTTATTTCTTGTCATTGCACTATCTGTAGCTGCTGTAGCTAAAAAAAATAATTAAAAAAAATATTTGTTTTGTTTTGTTATGACATGGGTCGTGCGTTGGACTGTTACACCGAAGGCTTGGGTTCGATTCCCGGCCACTATTACTTAAAAAGAGAAATGTTTTTCCTTGCGAGGAACTGACAAACCCTCCAACAGTATCTGTTGTCTTGAATAAGTGCTTCTCATCTAATCGTTCGGATTTGTCAAAAAATATATTGTAGGTCCCCTCAATTCCTACCAACAACACGCACACCGGAATATTTGAGAGTTGTAAGTCACTGGGTGCTTTTTCTCCACGATTAATTACAGTAGACGCATTATTTAGTGTATCTCGAAATAGTGAACAAACTAAATTTTATAAAAAAATGGAGTTTTTATAAAAATGTCTCGCAAGCATATAAAATTGCTTGAAGACACTGAGGAATTGTTTCTGTTTTTTTTTACTCCTGCTCGAACAAGAGGTTTTTATGCTTCACTAAATCGAGCGTCTACTGTATTTTTGTTAAGGTATTATGTGATTAATTGTTGATATGCACAAAACTTGTTTGAGAAAAATCATTATCAAGAGGAGAATTTAAAATATTAAGTCGTGTTTTTTGAAAGAGTGCGAGTAGGCAGTCAGCAATTTTTTACAGGTAAACAACAACATAATTAAGAGTGAACATAAATTGTTTTAATGAAAAAATTAATGATGGCGTTCATCTTGGTTGCAGAGTTAATATTCTTACCCCAAAAGGTAGGCTATAACAAGAAATGGCGCTCAACTCAGCTGAAGATTAAAGTTAGAATCATAATTGTCGAAAGGGCACTGAAGCTAATGTCATTAAAACCAACGAAAAGTAGCTTTCCGTTTCGTCAAAAGGGTTACACACCCATACTGTAATTATCATCTATCTCTTTTTGGCATTCCTATTTCACCATATGTCAGTTTTACTTAAGAGAGAAAAGTTGAACGAAACTTGACGAAACGCTCCACTCCGCAATCATATGCTGTCCGTGTATTCTTTTATTTTCATCAGACCACTGATGTGCCCCTCCGAGCATTATAGTTCTAGCTTAAATATTCCCACCCCAAGAGAAGACTATACCAACCAAAAAATAGGCTATTCCAGCCAAAAAGTAGGCTATGCCAGAAAAAAGTAAGGCTGTACCAAAGCAGGCTATACCAACTTTGAAATTTTAAAAAAGTTATTACAAGCGTTTTGTTCAAATTTGTTTGCTGCGCTGGTAATAATTTTCACCAAAACACGGCTATAAACACCCTAAATTGTGTTACTCGAATACGTCATGATGTGGCATGCTGACAGCGTGAATATTTTACAAGCTGAATTATTGGCATACTTTCTTTAAAGATCACGCCGAAGATTGAAAAATCATTAAGCAGTATCAATACAATGTCGTTCAACATTGTTGGCTAACATTGTCGATCAGCACACATCTCAGTGTTGACGTTTTGAATGTTATTTGTGTTAGATTATTTTATGTTTTTTTTTAAATAATTTGTGTATGCCTTGTTTTGCATCAAGAGTTAAGATAAATGCAGTAACCAATGAAAACAAATGGAAAGCTAGCAATTAAGTATATAAATACGCCCAAACTTAAAAATTATTGTTCTGTTGAACAACTTTGTTGATTGCTATCCATTTGAATCGGGTTGCATTCGGGTCAACAAATGTTGATTTGCATTGTCAATCAAAACGTCTACACTTAATTAACACCGTTGATCAACGATGTTGATCCTCATAGTTCAACATAATTTGGAAGCGTCTTTACAGTCAAAAGTCAAAAGAAAGCGTTCTCGATAGAAAATATTCTTGTATGGACACAAAATAAGAATTAAGATTTGAGCAAAATTATGATGGGGGTGCGGTATGAAATCCCAAAAGCCAAAATCTTTCAAGGACGAAATTTTGCAGGTATTAAGAAATCTCGCAAATTAATAATCCTTTTTCGCTTTTCACTTTTTACAATCTTTTTACAATGTCGCAAATATCAATGAAAATTTCGTAATTTAAAATCTATCAAAATCTCGCAAGTCAAAATATCGCAAATTCAAGTCTAACCTCCAGTTTCACAGTCCAGTAAAACCTTGAACTGAGTTCAATTGCTCTGTTGAACTAAACTTAACTTCTGCTGTTTAAACTTCCACTGGGAGTTACAGTAACTTCGCTCTCAGTAAAAAAAAAAAATACTTTGAGGTTCGAACCAAATAAAAAAAACTCGAAAACGAAAACTTTTTCTCTTGCTTGTGTTGTTTTGCAAAACATATTTTTCACAATTACAAAATATACTTGACAATCCAACGGGATATGCAATTCCTATATTGTGTTTCTTGTTTTTAACAAAAAATAATTTAGATAAAAACAATAATTACAGTCTAAAAATAGTTAGACAATAAGCATTCGATTTATTTTGCGAAAATTAAGAAGTTATTTATTTATCAAAATCATGCAAGAATTTGCGAGTTTTTTATTAAAAAATGTGTTTTTTGTGTTGAAATTTTGCAAAAATTTTAAATTGTGAATTTTTAGTTTGCGAGATTTTGAAACCATATAAGATTGTTAAGATTAGGATTTTATAATTGCAAAATTATAAAAAGCGAAATTTTATAATTTTGTAATGTGAAAAATTGAAAGCGAGATTTTTAATTTTCGAGTTTTCGTACCCAACTGAAATGATAACCTCGCAAGATTAGGCTACTAGCCCAAAAAGCTTTCCAACAATCGATTTATAACCCAATGCCCATACTCACTTCGCCATTATTTTATATTATTAGTCACGCAGTTGCAATGAAATAAGGACCAAACTAAAGAAAATTTATTTAAAAATTTAATTCGAAGTATGTATGCGTCCAATTCCTGAATGGTACCAAACTTGTCCATATAAATTTTCGACTGCACCTCTGCAATGTACATGTACAAGGCCTCAAAGGAAAAAGTCTGTATCACACAGTCTAGGCGGACGCAATACACCTATCCAAAGTGCGAAATTAAGTGCTTAAGTTAAAAAAATTGTTCTCACAAAAAGCCATGGCGGTATTGCTGGTGGAAGTTTAGCTGTCTTTTTTGGCAACGAATATCCTGGATATTACCGGCTTAAATTTGAGGTACCAACTACTAACTTCATTATCATGGTTTAATAGTGGGTGCCATTGCGGCAGTTCTGTTCTGGTCCTGTTTTTTTTTGAAAAAATATTGATTGGTACCGGATTGGATTGGATTGATGAATCCATGTTTGTGAAGTAAGCATAGCACTTAGACCTATGGGACAGCGACAGAATAATGCAGTATTCTTGCATTTTTTTTTGCCGGATTCCGGATTTTGTATTTCATATCAAATAGTGGTTATGTAACCCAGTGTTAAGCTAACTCCACAAGAAACCTGTAGAAAGGCTCCCAATTTGCAGTTTATTATGAACCTAACTTAAAGTCAAAGTGCAAATTTTAAAACCATTATTTAAAAAAAAGAGAAACCATTTTGCACTATTAGCATTACCATCAAAAAAATTAGCATGACAACCCTTTTCTCAACAACAGAGCTAGCTGGCAATTCGCAGTTAAACTCCAAACATGTAGTTTTTTATATGCACTTCCAGAAATAATAAACTCCCAATTTTAAAGTAAAAAAAAAAACGAAAAATCCGTTTGCATTAAGTAAGTAAGAGTGGGAGCCCCTTTCTCAGCAATTAATTTCCAGGTTTGTTCTTTTTTTTGTTTCATCGACCATGACACATAATTTGTCTTCTCTTTATAAAAAAAAAACATACAAATTAGCAGAGTTGGGAAGTAATGATAAAAAAGTTAAATTTCCATTACTTGTAATTGAAATCTCCGTACACTTTTTCGATTACTTATAAATGTTGTAATTGAAGAAATTTAATTACTAATTACATGCAATTTAAAAGTGTCAATTACTTGTAATTTAATTACATTAATGTAATTGAAAACAAAAGTAATAATCAACAAATATGTAATGATTACTTTTCTCAGTAATCATTACACAAAATGTAATCAAATACTTGTTTTTGTCAATTATATTTTCCGTGATATTATACAAATTGTTCCTTGTACGAGTAGTGTTACAAAAACATCTAATTAATTACAATCCATGTAATCAATTACCTTAAATGTAATTAACACAGTGCTTTCCTTCAATTACTTCCAATTTTCAATTACAATTACAAGTGATGGAAAATTATGTTTTCTTCAATTATAACTATGTGTAATTGTAATTGAAAAAAGTTCAATCACTAATTACATGTCATTGAAATGGAAGTAGAAATTAATTACAAAAAGTAATCAATATTTCCCAATTCTGCAAATTGGTTTTTGTCTTGTCAAATTTTCTATCCGTCAACCACCTTACACATGTAGATACTAAACCTTTCAAAAAGTTTTTCTAATACAAAATTTTTAAATCAAATTAAATTAAATTATGAAATAGGTTACATATGCCAAAAAAAAAGTATGTAAAATGTTTCTTTGGCAATGATTAATGAAAGGACAAAATGATTGAATTTTAAATTGTTGAGTAAAGCTGAGTATCAGCTGCAAGAAATGGCCGTGATAGTCCCTTTTTCTTTATTTTTTTTTTTTAACTCAGGAAGTCTGTGTCATATATTAAAATGAGTTTGAGAATGGGCTCAATTTTTCACATCCCCATTTTTCCAGACAATTTAGAATGAAGTTACGTACATATAGTAGCAAAGGCTCTTTATCATATTTTTTAAATGAAAATTTTATATTACATCTCAAACATACATAATATCTCAAACATTAAGCCCAATATTTATGCCCATTTTCATTTTTAAAAACCAGACGACACTCGAATGAATTTAAATGACATAAAGTTATTTTTTTTTCTTAAAGTCTGCATCCATATTCCCTTGCTCTGTGAATTATTTAGAAAAAAGGTATATCATTTGAAGAAAACATTTGGGTTTCATACATTTGTCATTATTAAAAATATTAAAATTCAGAGACATTTTGGGGTCTTCATGTAGGTTATATAAAAAGAAGGCATCCTTCGGTAACTTCTTAAAAATAAGAAGTAGGTCAAAAGGGGGTATTGGTCAATCTCTGAAGTTATTGTTTTCAAAACTGATAAGATTTTAACAGAATATTTATTTCGAATAAATAGTTGCTTCATTTAAATGTGTTTAGTTGCAAGGTAGGTGCTTTTGTCAACAGTGTTCTTCCTGTACGATGTTTCTTTATTTTGCAATTGGTTGGTTTTTTTTTCAATTTTAGGCTATTTTAGGATTTATTTCCCATTTGACTATTTTAGTTAATTTTTTGAAGATTATTTTATTTTATAAAAGAAAAAAAATATAAAAATCAATTTGTTCAGTGATGTATTTTTTCTGTCTTATTTCTCAATCAATTTAAGCGCTTTTTCCTCTTTTCCACATATCCACGAATAATTGAACATTAACTCCTTTCTTAATCTAAGAATATATCATTAACATTAATTTCACAAATACCCGCTAAATCTACTTTATCAAGAAATAATTTAGTTTGATTGCCATTTACATTGTTAAGCTAGTTAAGTTTAGTCCTGATAACATTCCTACAAGTCTCTACTACTAGAGGGTTTCTAATCAAGTTTCGAAATCACTTACAAGTTTCCACAATGTCAACCTAAACAACATCGACCTATTTCTAATTTTGTGTTTTTTTTTTGTTGTTGTTTAAGTTCAAAACAGGAAATAGTCTTTCTATGTATATGTATTGTAAATACATGACACAAATACCAGAAACTATCAATAACACTTAATCACTAAGCTTTTTGTCAAATAAGACCAAATACAACATGGCAGCTCCTTGTGTCCTGCTAAAGTGTCTTAGTGTCACTAAGACAACGTTTCTAGTTTAATAAAAAGAAAATCTTCTCTAAACAAGATAAATAGCCATTTATTATTCAGTTTATGTTTGTTATTGTTGGTTTGTGTTTTTTGCTTGAACCATGCTGATAGTAAAGATAGATAGCTGTATGGCTATCAATTTTTCAGCGGATATAACACTTTGTATTGAATTTATATCTTCTTGTTCAAATCTGATAAATAAATTGTTTTTACATTGTCATTAGACTAATTCGATATTGTTTATCGCACGATTTTCATATTAATTTGTAGAATTTAATTGTCATTGAATTTGAAAAGTTTTGATTTTTAGATTAATTTTAAGAAAAAAACATTAAACATTAACTCTTTTTGTAACAATTAGAAAACGAAATGAGGGTAGTCTAAAATGTATTCTTTATTGAACGCTAAAGGCGCCATGAATAAAAAAAAAAAAAAAAAAATAACTCACAAGAAAGTAAAAGTAATAAATTTTCTCAAATTTATTTTATGTATTTATCTTTTTGTACAAAACTCAAGAAAGAACGTGTTTTGTATAACTGTAGCTATATGTATACTTTTCTTGAACATTGTATTTACAGTGAACAATGAATTTAATGGTGATGTTGCCGTAAGATAGAAAGATAAATTTAATGGGTTTAATTTTGTTCCTGACGGATTACATCTTCTATTTTTTTTTTCTTTTTGTTATGCATTTGATGCCCTAGGATACAAGTTAATGGGCGGTCAATGGTAATAAGTTATAAGAATGAAATAAATTTCAAAAGTAGGTAAATTGTAGAAACCTTTGGCCGGAGGATAATCTTCGGTAATAAGGTTCAAAGGTTTTGTGCATAAGATTGTGGATTTCCATTTGGTTAATTTTCATAATATATATTTTTTTTTTAAAGATTATTAATGATGTTTACACCTACATTATGTATTCGTAAATAATATAGTTGTAAGTTTGGTTTGAAGAAAATAATGCTAAGGTTACAAACATACTAATATAGCTACTCGTAAAACCAGAACAAAAAATTTCTTTATTTATGAAATAGAAAAATTAATTTTATACAAATTGCCTTTGATAAAGGCCCTCACTATGTCACTGATGAGTCTAAGTGATTAAGCCAGACAAAACGACAGTTTGTAGGAATGAAAGCAACAAAAAGCTATTTTGAAAAAATATTTTTTAAATTAAATAATTTACGCTCATTACCGAATCACACTCCCATTGACTCACTTGATGATTCTGTTAAAATAACGGGTGATTTTTTAAGAGGCTTAGAACTTAAAAAAAAAAAACACACAAAATTCGAAAAAATTAATGAAATATTTATTTGAATCGATAGTTTGAACCTTGCAATTTAATGTTTAAAGATAATTTCATGCAAATGTTGACCGCGGCTGCGTCTCAGGTAGCCCATCCGCTGAGTCCAATTTTGGCATACTCTTTCACACATATCGGCCGGTATCTCACGAATGAATGCATGGATGTTGGCTTCCAGTGCGTCAATCGAAGCGGGCTTGTCCCTATAGACATTAGCCTTGACATACCCTCACAAAAAATAATCTAATGGTGTCAAATCGCACGATCAAGGCGGCCAATTGACCGGCCCGAAACGTGAAATTAACTGTTCACCAAACTCGCCTCGCAATTGCGCCATTGTTTCGCGTGCTGTGTGGCATGTGGCACCGTCTTGTTGAAACCACATATCATGCAAGTCAAGAACTTCCATTTCGGGCAAAAAAAAGTTTGTTATCATCGCTCGGTAGCGTTCACCATTGACAGTAACGCTGCGATTCGCATCATCTTTGAAGAAATATGGCCCAATAATGCCGCCGGCCCATAAACCGCACCAAACAGTGGCTTTTTCGGGATGCATTGGTAGCTGTTGCAATGCTTCTGGCTGATCTTCACTCCAAATGCGGCAATTATGCTTATTTACGTACCCATTCAACCAAAAATGAGCCTCATCGCTGAACACAATTTTTCGATAAAAAAGCGGATCCTCGGCCAGCTTTCCAAGAGCCCATTCACCAAAAATTCGGCGTTGTGGTAGGTCGGCTGGCTTTAGTTCTTGCACCAGCTGTATCTTAAAAGGCTTTACGCCCAAATCCTTCCGCAAAATTTTCCACGTAGTGCTGTAACAAAGGCCTAACTGCTGGGAACGGCGCCGAATCGACATTTCGCGGTCTTCTGTCACACTAGCTGATACGGCCGCAATATTTTCTTCACTACGCACAGTACGTAAACGTGTTGGTGGTTTAATGTCCAACAAAGTAAATTTGGTGCGAAATTTGGTCACAATCTTCCGAATAGACTGCTCAGAAGGTCGAGAATGCCGACCATAAAATGGAAGCAGCGCGCGATGAACATTTTGAACCGAGCACGAATTTTGATAGTAAAATTCAATAATTTGCAAGCGTTGTTCATTTGTAAGACGATCCATGGTTAAATTGCAAACCAAACTGAAGCTGTTTGACAGTGACACAAGGTACTAAACACACGTCAGCTGTCAAAACCAGTGTTGCCAAAACCAAACCAGCTAAAAAATCACCCGTTAAAAGTATTACATTAAAGTGCTTGGACTTTAGGCCTTTCAGGACTTCTGTTGGAAATGTTATACCCTGGGGAGAATGGTTTTCTCTGCGATAAAATTTTACTAACATGAAAATAATTTACAAAATATATTCGAAAAAAATTAAAGAATACAATTATTATTTGTCTTAGATAAGAAAAGAATTTACGATAAGTATATTCCTCTCGGAAAAGATATTCCCAATATCTCCAAATAAGCAGTTTATTCAAACATTCAAATATATAGGGCTGGCTATACGACACCAAAAAAGTCTCGGTATCGTTTGGTATTGTCATCGGAAACCGAAACGATACCAGCTCCGAAACGATACCGAAGTCGAAATTTACCAATACTCTCGGGAGTATGGTTTACTATCGGCAGAAAATATAGATTTTTGAATTTTTTAATTATTACAAACAAACAATTTTTGTGATTGGATTCTCGGAAAAGGCTCTAATGATTAAGATGACATTATAAGAGCTTTTTTCTTTAAAAAGGAGAAGGTTTACACGGTACTTTTAATTACAACTGGCCCCTGCCACGCCATTTAACTTATGCTGCATTCTCTGAAACCACCGATTTGCATGAAATTTTCAGACTTGTCTTTATTCAGTTAGAAAGTGACTTAGGAGACAACCATAAAATATTGATGTGCTTTGCTTATTACCCCGCGTCGAAAGTTTTGTGTCAAATTCCTAATGGGAATTTTACTAAGACATTGTGAAACAAGACTCAAAAAAATTGTTAAGCTTACAAATAAAACTTCAGTTAAAAACTGTCTCCTATAATAAGTAACGATTTTTGTCCTAAATTTTAAAAATACCAAGTGAGTTCAACTACTGCATCAAGGACATGTAACCAAGTCGTGTATTTTTTTCTGGTTTGCGACTCAGACCAGACTGAAACCAGACGATACCGATACCGAGACGAGACTTTGTTGTATAAAACCAAACAAGACTGATTTAAACAAGACCAATACCGAGACGATAGTAGAATTTTTCGATTTTGATGATGCCGAGACAATATTTGCAAAAACATCATTAAGTTTGGTAGCCTTATAAATATTAATAAATATAAATGTTTTAAAAAATAAATTTATATTGCAACAAAAAAATTGACGACAAAAGTTAGTCGATAAAATTTAATAGTTTTATAAATACCATTACCTTAGTTGATACAGACGGACAGGAATATTTTTTTGCATGCTTTTGGGCTATAAACTCAAATTTTGTCATCCTTTTCGCCAATAAATAAGATTTTCGAGATGTTCTCGGTACTCAATTTGTCTTGACTCATAAATATTCTTTTTCAAAATTAACTTTAAATCTTTCTTTTAGTCACAGTTTTATGTATTTTCTTATGAGCAATCCCTTATTGAAATGGTGGAAAAATATTGAATGATTTGAGTTCGGCACCTAAGAGTATGCAAACTAAATATTAGCTCTATTTATTAATCCGTTAATTACCCAACGTTAGAACTTATAGCTAAAATTTTACAATTTTACTATAAAATAGTTAACCTACAAAATGTATATGTAAAAACAAATATAATTATATGTTTAAAAAGGTTTCTTTAAAGCATTTTATTTTTAACTATCGTTTATAGAAGAATTTAAAAAATATACTAATTGAAAACGTAAATCAGTTGATTTAAAGGACTGTTGACACCATAGTTTGTTTGGACATAAAGGCAAAAAAAATTTAAACAACACAGAGCTGATGGAGATATTATTGAATCATTAATTAATTTTGATAATAAAACAAAGCTGGAGACACTGTCTGTGTTGCCAAAGTGAAAAAAGATTATAATCTTTGAGTATATGGTGGTAGTGTGGATAATTGGAACCACTAAATAATGCATAAGCCTTTTCTGGATACCTTCTAGTTTTTGTTCAATGTAAATATTTTTAAATTTATTCAAGCTTACAAAAATCGTTTAGTTAAGTTTAAAAGGATAAGAAACAATTCTTCAGTGTCCTTAAGCAATGTTAAATATTTGTAAGACGTTTTTGTAAAGAAAAAACAATTTTATGCAGAATTTGTGTGTTCACTATTTTGGATAGTTCATTATGTCGAGATTCACCTTTATCGAGCGTCTGCTGTATTCAAGTATTGGTCTTACAAAAGAAGCTTGAGAATGTAGGGAATATTCTACGTTTATTGGTTATTCCTCCCCCCTCCCACATGATCTAAGAACTAAAAATAACAGTACCTAGCTATTATAAAATTGTTAGATATTAGCAATTCGTATTTATATCAAAAACAACTTTTCTGGAAAAAATTCAATGAAAAATGCTTGCATAAATGCTACCTTAAGGTGAAAACCCAGTTTTAAAAAATGGTTATTAATAGATATGCTAACAAGACAAGCTTTTTTTTCTCGATTTTCCAGAAAAAAATTTGATTGATTTAATATCGATTTTATGTCAAAGCTTTTAAAAGGGATCAATTTTGTATTTTGCCAAAATTTTCGAAAAAAAATTGTTTAAATTAAAAAAAAAGTTAATACTCCAAGATTTTGTTTTGAATTGTTAATATTCATACTTATCCTTACAAGAGTCTCTATCGCTGTCCATGAGGTCTTTTACGTTTGCCATGCATACACAGTTAGGTAAACTTGGAATTAAGTTAAAGTTTGGGATCAAATTAAGTTTTAACTGACAGCGTTTATGTGGGCTTCTTTTTCATTTTTTAGGCTTAATACTTCTACGTTCTACTGATCCAACTTGCTTATCTTGTATGGCAAGTTGGATCACTTGGGGAACTTGGTGTATTTGAAGCAATCTTATTCTTCTGCTATGACATATTTGGGGCTATTGTGAATCAAATTTCTCAATGAATTGTTCCCATCCTAGAAAACTGAGAACGCGAATTTTGGTTGCAGTTTTTCTCATTCAATTCTATTCAATGGCCCCTGGCCTAATATTTTGACTGACCAAATTCAAACCTTCAAAGAACAGTGGAAAATTGTTGACATTTCAAATTTTAGAAGATAAGAGAAATGCCGTCTGAAATTTTATCCATGATAGTCCTCAGTTTCATTGTACGAGTATTTAAATTTATTTAAAAGAAGCTGAAGTTACATTCCTTCTTCCAGTTATTTTAATATGCTATGAATAGGTGAAAAGTTATGAGGCTTAAACTAAAAAGTGGCCCAACTAGCTTCTTTCTAATCTACATTTCATACAAATGTTAAAAAACTTTTAATATTTTTTTTTCTCAAAAAGTAGTAGTAGTACATGATCTATAAAAACTTATTCTAATCTACTTAATACGATACAAATTTACACTTAGCAACTATTAATAAATTCTTCACATAAAATATTTTTTTTTTGTTTTTGGATTTTCTCACTATTTACTGAACGGATATAAATTAATTTTTTCATATATATATTTCAAATTAGTTGCAAAAAATGGTTGGATATCAATTAGATGTTCAAAAAACTTTTTTGAATAATTTTAATAAAATTTTTTTAAAAAAGTACTTATAAAGTACTATTTTTTAACAATTGCTTTTGGCAGTGAGTAAGTTAACATTTATGAACTCGGTGTAATTTTGCCTTCGGTATAGTTCGTCTATCAAGTTTTTGAGATATGAAAATCGGAACGGAACACAATATTTTTTGATAAATTTTATATAAAAATAAAGAGCGATTAGCAACCTTTTAATATTAAAATTAAAAATTAAAATTTTAAGAGGATCTTCATTTTATTATTTCATACTGAACAAAAATTAATTTTTTGATATTTTTGGCACAACCTAAAATGTAAACCTATCTACCTAAATATCTGAATTATATCCATCGTTTAAAACAAACATTGATGCTGAGGCATTTGAACTTGAAATATCAACATTTTTTACCAAAACATTCAATTTTCATCAAAAAATCTGCTTTGACATTTTGCGTTTCTTGTCTATAAGTACTTTTTTACGCATACGCAATCTAAACTAGGTAGAAAAGTTCACTTCCTTCTATTTTTCTTTGTCTACTTTTTCTACTTTAAATACCACCATATAAGTATGTATGTAAAATATATCTTTGGATAAGATATTTCTTTCAACTCTAGTCACTTGCAAACATTTTTCACTTTGTTTTGATGAAAAGGGATATTATAGGAGGGTTAGAGCACCTTAAAGTATGTTGTGGTTTCTGTTATGTAGCTAAATTACGAGTATTCTCTCTAAGTTAGATATTCATTGTCACATACACATCTAGTTCTATATTCTGTTTACAATATAATAAAATGTGTGTTTGTAGAATATAGAGAATCCTTATAAGTATGATTGCATACCATGCCCTGATGCATATGGAAGGAGAAGGATAAGAAAGGAAAGGCAAAAAATAGCGAAACTAAATAATACGGGTTATCTTGGTTTCTAGTTTTTTTTCGAAATAGGTAGCTACTAGCCAGTCCCTTTTCCTACTCCCTCTTCTGTTTGAAAGAATAAAATATTTATTGCTTATTTTGAATGCTTCTTTTCCTGCATTTTTGTTTGTGCATTCTTACTCAGGAGTGGACTTTATAAAAAAGTTAGAAGATTAGACGGACAATTATTGGTTGATAAGCGTAATGTACGAGTACATACATATAAATCTAATAGAACATTGAAACTTATTCAAAGATAGTTCCTGAATTTTTCGCCTGGAATCATTATATCCAAATTTTTGTATTTCTTGAAAAATTATTAGGAGTATTCATGTTACTTCATAAAACCCTACATGAGTATACAAATATTGTTTTGAATGACAATTTCCATTTTTTTCAAAAATTGATAAATAAATTGAGGTCCTTAAAAAAACAAAGCAAAATTTTTGTTTGGTTGGTGTCATTTCTTGTAATAACACAATAACGGTACTGCAAAAAAAAATTATTTGCAAGCAAATCTCAAAACAAAAGACATAAAGCTGTACAATGCTTTTTGTTTAAACTCAATACGACTACTTTTCATAAGGCTACAGCTTTTCAAAAGCACTAAAAAAATTGAAAAAAAAAATTGTTTCCTTAATTTTGTTGACTAGTTTATTTTTTGAATCAATAAAATATTTTATTTTGTTAATTTTATACCTACCTATCCCAAGATCAAGTTGACTTAAAATTTAATTTTTTCTAAATACGGACCTGTTTGCCTGTTTAAATCGATTGCTGTTGTCGTGATAGCGCTAGTGGCGGCGATGAGGATTCTAGGCTACACAACTTGAAAATAAATGATTTTTTAGTTTGAAGTTGGTAAGAGCATGAAAGTGGAGTGTTAAAGTAGTCCTTATTGAACAATTTACCACAGAAAGAAGCAACGATAAAAGGGAGAATCGAGAAAGAAAAATTATTTAAATGCCTTTAAAGAATTCTCTTTGCAGTACATATATATACTTTCCAATTTGGTTTTAAAGCTAACAAGAAGTGAAAAAAAAACTTACCTCAAGGTTTTTAAATTAAATGAATGGTCGTACATTCTTGCTCTTATTTTCAGGAGGCTGGGGGCTTAAGTACATGGAAATCATGAGAAAAAAATGTTTAAAAGCAAGAATTACGATATTTAAATAAGCTAACAACAACTTCTTTGATAATTTGGAGTCAGAAAAATAGAATGCTTTTTGAATTCTGGATCAAATATAATTTTATAAAAAAATTTATCGGGGTGGTTTTTAAAACATTACTTTGCATACCTAGCCTATAAAAAATTCTTATAACATTTTTAAAGAACAATTATAGCATCCAAACATAAAATTACAAAGAAAACTATTACCCCGTTTTTGAGATATCTAATTTTCAAAATACATAGATTGAATTTTTTCTAAAAAAAAATTATTTAAAAAATGTCGCTATGTAAAATTATTAAATCCTTTTTGAAATATGTGCATTCACAAATTTGACTATTCTTAAATATCTTAAAAATTGTTCTTTTTACAATTTTGGTAAAAAAACACAATTTATATATATTTTTGTATAAAAAAAATGCACGACTATATCTCACGTACTTTGCTGTTTTGTTAAAGTTGCTTGGTACTCATGAACTTTTAAAATATGCATATATGTATAAAAAATTATTTGAATCGTTCTTTAACACGTTAAATAACTTAAGGCTTCAATATTATGCGTATTTCAAAGTTTCCTTTCCTTAATCTAACAACAAGACGGAAGACCAACCCTCGAAGTGAAAATGTTTTGATTTTTTTGCTTTTTTCAGTCGAGAACCATGGTTTTTTCTTCACCTTTCTACCTTGTGTAGCACCTGTTGAGAGTTTTCTTCTTTATCGGTTCAAGCGAGGATTGCTGTTTAAAATGTTTCGTTACTTCAGAAAATAGTTAATTTTAAGTTTTTTTTTTTACAATTTTTGACGGCGGCGTTCGTACTATAAATCAACGCTCCCTATGTGTGATTTTTTCAACCTGTTCTTTTGGGATAAAGTGGTGTTCTAGTCTTCTTTGTACGACCCAGCGCTTACATTTCACTTTTTTTACTTTTGGCCATGGCTGTATATGCAAAAAGAAAGAACCGTTGGAGTAGTTTTCTTAAAAATAAGTACTATATAAAAATAAACAATTTTTAACGTCAAAAAATATTTGGACAGTTTTGAGTATTTATTAATATAAATTTAGTTTCAAAAATATTCATCAGCTCGGTTTTGAAGATTGAGTTTTCAAAAAAAAAAATTAACACTTTTTTAAAATAAAGAATTTAAATTTTTCAAAATTTTAATATGCAATTTTACTGATATTTTAAAGGAGCTTTTGCATAAAAATTTTGATTTAAATCAGCGTAACTGGTAATGAAAGAACTGAAAACCAATAAAAATGTTATATAGCTGGTACCGTTAATAACGGTTTTTGGTAATTTTTTTTACCAAAAAGTAGGTACACTTTACCAACAATTATCTATTGATTTCTTATCAAAATCATTAGAGTTGTTTTTAAATAAGCTTTCCCTAAACGGTTGTATGACAAATACCGTTATTTTTGAAGCTAAACACAAATCAATTTCCCCTCTGGAGAATCACAAAAAAAATCTTTTTGTAGATCCAGATACAAACAGACAGAAAGACAAAATTGTTCGTGTTGGTGTTTTTTGGTATTCTCTTTCATCGTAATGTCATGTTTGATTGTTATCTCGAATATTTTTTTTCACGAATCCAAAACTTGTCTTATGTGAATAGTAAGGACCTACTCGTATATCGCAAGTATAAATTATCGCAATCAGCAGTAAAATTTTGACAAAAATCGAAAGGAAAAAATTAGGAGGTACCATTCCATTAATAACCATTTTTTGAAAAATGATTTCCTATACAAAGATAGCCTTTGCTAAAAAACATTGATGATTTTTTTTTTTTTAAGAAAAGTTATGTAGCCGATTTTGAGAAACATAAGATTTTTTTAAATTGCTACACCCAAAAAAAAACCTGTGTAAAATTAGCCTAAATCAGGGTGTAATTTAGGCTAGCACTAGCGCCCATTTGAGCCTACTTAGTTTTAAGGTAATATGACTTATTTTACTAGCGTAAATTCGTAATTCGTAAAATTCCCTTAAAAATTTCCTTTTTGATCCCTTTCTGTAATTTTGCCTTAGAATAGGGTGATTTTAACCAATCCGTTTACCTAATACCTGGGGTAATTTATGTCATTTTCCTTAGGTGATTTCACCTTGCACTAGGGTGAATTTTACCAATTTTTTACCTAAGCAAGGTGTTAAATTGCCTTAGTAGCTAAGGTAGCTTTCCAAATATTTGCCTTATTCCTAGGGTAATTTATGTAATTTTTCTTAGGTGATTTCACCTTACACTAAGGTGAATTTTACCAATTTTTTACCTAAGCAAGGTGTTAAATTGCCTTAGTAGCTAAGGTAGCTTTCCAAATATTTGCCTTATTCCTAGGGTAATTTATGTAATTTTTCTTAGGTGATTTCACCTTACACTAGGGTGAATTTTACCAATTTTTTACCTAAGCAAGGTGTTAAATTGCCTTAGCAGCTAAGGTAGCTTTCCAAATATTTGCCTTATTCCTAAGGTAATTTATGTCATTTTTCTTAGGTGATTTCACCTTACACTAGGGTGAATTTTACCAATTTTTTACCTAAGCAAGGTGTTAAATTGCCTTAGTAGCTAAGGTAGCTTTCCAAATATTTGCCTTATTCCTAGGGTAATTTATGTAATTTTTCTTAGGTGATTTCACCTTACACTAGGGTGAATTTTACCAATTTTTTACCTAAGCAAGGTGTTAAATTGCCTTAGCAGCTAAGGCAGCTTTCCAAATATTTGCCTTATTCCTAAGGTAATTTATGTCATTTTTCTTAGGTGATTTCACCTTACACTAGGGTGAATTTTACCAATTTTTTACCTAAGCAAGGTGTTAAATTGCCTTAGTAGCTAAGGTAGCTTTCCAAATATTTGCCTTATTCCTAGGGTAATTTATGTCATTTTTCTTAGGTGATTTCACCTTACACTAAGGTGAATTTTACCAATTTTTTACCTAAGCAAGGTGTTAAATTGCCTTAGTAGCTAAGGTAGCTTTCCAAATATTTGCCTTATTCCTAGGGTAATTTATGTAATTTTTCTTAGGTGATTTCACCTTACACTAGGGTGAATTTTACCAATTTTTTACCTAAGCAAGGTGTTAAATTGCCTTAGTAGCTAAGGTAGCTTTCCAAATATTTGCCTTATTCCTAGGGTAATTTATGTAATTTTTCTTAGGTGATTTCACCTTACACTAGGGTGAATTTTACCAAT